>OX465499.1:1250000-2500000 GCA_950022335.1 Eurois occulta
GATAGTATACAGCATGCATCGGAATTCTGTGGTTTTAATTTCAAAGCCTTGGTACAGACTATCAGAGGAACTCCTGGCTAAATTATAACAGCTGCTCGGGTCGATCTTTAGGTAAAGCTGTGCTAGACTAGGTTGGTCCGTGGTTGGGTGACCCGTTACATACCGAGTTTTAGGTTGTGGAGGTCAGGTGGGCAATCGCTTAATGTAAAATACTAGTATTCAACTGCTTCCGGTTGGACTGGAACCGACCCCAAAATAGTTGGGAAAAGGATAGCTAGATGATGTGGTACAGAGCATGCGAAAAGTGAACACTTTTGTTCATGGGATAAATATAAAAATGACCACACCTTTTTGATACATGCTGTACACTTCTTTTATTTTCTTTCTTCCATCTTCTGGATCCCACAAAATATCATCAAAAAGTTTAAAAAATAGAATCATTGTCAATTCTATTACATTTAAATCGATAACTTTATCAAAAAACTTCAGCATGACCTGTTGCCATATAACATAGGTGCCCCACAATTTAATTACCACGCGAACTTAAAATAACACCCACCCAGTGATGCTGCAGTCAAATAACACAGCTCAGCTGGCAATATTATTGTAAGCTTCCCGTGTGTGTGAGTTAAATTTATTTTCAATTAGTGCCGCAGAGTGCTAAGTGGTTAATAATAACTAAAATATTAACACTGTGACCGCGACAGAGCATCAAAATGTTGGGATCCAGCTACTGCTGGTCTCTCTGTATTTATCATAATTTATAGTTGTCTCCCAACTATGTTGGGGTTGGCTTACTATGTAGGTGGAATTTTGGTGTGCATAGCGCTGGTTCAGTACGTAATACATTCATGTAAGGTAGGATATCTTTAAGAAAGGGTAGAGTTTAGAACGATGGATGGATTGCGTGAAAATTTATGGATGGAGGTGTGGCAAAAACATTAAATAATGGCTAATAAGGATGGAAGACTCGCTGTGCTGACCCTAAATTACTTAAGATAAGAACAAGAAGCTGATAAACAATGTTATATTGAAAGGACGCTTTTATTGTATTGGCAGAAATTATTGTGAACACGAGTCCTGGCCTCGTTCGAGAAAGTGCTACCAACGCAACCATTATTATTGGCTATAGAACATCAACATGAACCATACCTTATTACATGAATGACAACCTTCTGAGGAATGAGCTTACCAAGCATTGTCAGTGGGGTGATAATGTTAACCTACACTAATATTATAAAGAGGTTAAGATTGTATGTTTGAATGTAGAAGATAATCGCCGAAAAGAAAAATATTTCACTGTTGTAAAGCTATATTGTAACCGAGTGCTATAGGATATAATATCTTCAAAGCGAACGAAGTCGGGGGAAGAAAGTAGCTATATACTAATAAATAAAATTGAAGTGTCTGTTTGTAATTTCAAAATAACAGCTTAATAATGAATGCGTATGAAAGTATATACGGATATAAGATATGTATAAGAAAACCCAATTCTGGGTTAATCTCGCCGTTGTACATAAGCTATACATATATTGTAGTTTGGAGTGTATATCTTTTAATTTTGTGTGCAATGAAGAATAAGAATGACTATATACGGTTCATAAAACATTTTTTTTAAATATGCCTGTTTGTTCTGGGTAATATCCGAAACTGCTGGACCCATTTTGACGAGACTTAATTTACTGGCAGATATCTGATGTCATAAGGAGTAAAGTTACTTTTATTTTAGAAAAAGATTAGGGATCCGTGCAAACAAATGAAAACCCTTGAAATTGTTAACAAAATCCGATTCAAATAGGGAGTAATATTTTTATAATAATTTCATGCAGACGCAGGTCGCGAGCAACAGCTAGTCATATATATTTAATGAATCAGTTAGAAAATCGGCAAAAAGGCAAAAAAAAACAACGGGTTGCACTCGGGGAGTACCGGCAGAAGTGAAAACTTGAATATTAACGATTTGATATTTTGGAATGGTTAGGGAATAATTTTGCATTAAATTCATACATGACCAAATTCATTTTCAACAAAATCAACATAACATTTTTAGGGACACATGTAAGCGTGCACGACAGACAGAATGCAAGGTAACCAAAATGTATATGTGAGCGCGACGTATGGACGGCGGACTAGTTACTGCGCACTGGTCCGGTCGGAAGGTTCTCCTTGGGTTAAACTCATTCGGTATTAAACGGCCGTTTATTTGCGTAAATCCAGAGACTTCATAACCGGCTAGCGCAGTGCTCACATAATAGGGATTGCTGTGCCTTACAGTGACAGCAGAAATCCCTAAATATTTATAATTTTGTCTACTCTCCCTCCGTCTTACGAATTTTCGATCAAGTCACGTGTCCTGACGCGAGTTTAACACTTTTTACCCATCGCAAAAAAGTGCAAAACGCCGCTAAAGAAGTTTTCACTTCAAAAACCACAAAAAGTAACACCGAAAGTCTTAGTCTGTCTTAACCCACCTTCCGTTGCAAATCATGATCGGACCACACAACAGACCAACTATCTAAGCCACAAGACTTTATAGTAAGTGCAGTAGTAAAGACACAATGATCGTCTGTATGCAAAACAGTCCGTGTGATGACCGAATAGGCAAAGGTACAGATTTGCATGCAGCCGCGGGCAACGCATTTGGACGAGGCCGTGACTGGCTGTGGCTATAGACTCTTTAGATGTACTGTATGCATTATGACATAGGTGTTACTAGCTTTGAGCCGCGGTTTCACACGCCGTTTCTGTTTCTGTTAGGCTCGTGTCGATAAATAGCGTGCCTTCCTCAAAATGTTGGCTATCAAATGCAAGAATTCTTCAAATCTGCCTGGTCAATTCAGAGCTTAGCGCGTTCAAACAAAGAAAAACTTTTCAGTTTTATTATATTAGCATAGATAACATAACATTACGCCTATAATACCCGAAGGGTAAAGCAGACGTGTACCTAATTATGTAGTACACCCACTTTTCGCAAGTAATGTTTAAGTCCCCTGTAATAAGGTGCGTCCTATTGTAAACCGGGCACAAATCCAGACTCCGTAGCCGATACCGAGAAATTCCTGATAGAAAAACCCGATAATACTGTTACGAGCTGGGTATGGGATTAATTAAATACTACCAATTACACGAAATAACTTTATTAATTACAAAAGACTTAAAACTTAATCACAACTACACTACTGATCACTATTCACTTAGATATCACAGTTCTAGTTCACTTTGATTCGCTTCGTTGTGTAGCCAAAATCAGTCTGACTGAACCCGCAAACACGATGGTTGTTTATATGATGACCGATCTTTCGAGAAAGTTCCACAACTTTCTCGAACCTTCTTCACAATCCATAGTGGAACGTCATCCTTCGAGAAAGTTCCACAACTTTCTCGAACCTTCTTCACAATCCATAGTGGAACATCATCCTTCGGGAAAGTTCCACAACTTTCTCGAATCTTCTAGACAGTTCCATAGTGGAACATTCTAGTCTCTAATCTTCTATACAGTTCCTTACTGGAACAATCGAGACTCGCACGTAATCTAGAATGTTCTCGTAAAGCACCCGACGTAGGTAACAATATTTTGCCCGACCCGGGGAATCGAACCCAGGACCCCATGCTCAGCAGTCGCGCTTGGGACCACTCGACCAACGTAGCAGAGTAATAATAGATAGATGAGATATAATAATGAGAGGTCACCTATTCAGCTGCCTTCGGTTAGACTGGAAGCTTACCCCAAAATGAAATGGCTAGGCAGGTGGTGGTAAAATCAAAATCAAAATCAAAAATCAAAATCAAAATATTTTTATTTCACATAGGCCTACATGGGCACTTATGAAACGTCGACAAAAAGGTGCACGGTTCGGGTTGGTCGTTTCCTATGGAGAAGAACCGGCAAGAAACTCCATGGTTACTCTTTTAAAATGATTAGTTTTACAATATTATCATGTTACAGCATTAGTAGCATTGTTAGTTAGTGTTTAGTATTAGCTGGCTGGACCCAATGTGCTGCGTCCGGCAATACCAACGACGCAGCTTTATGTGTCCCGGCTACATCACACCACGAAGGTTGAGGAGATCGTGGAGTATGTCCGAGCGAAGACCAGCTGGACCTTGAGGGTTGAGAAGTTGGAGTCGCGCCACAACACGAATTTCAAGTCGTTCGTGGTGCGAGTTCCGACTCATCATATTGAGACCTTCCTCAAGGAAGAGTTTTGGCCGAAGGGTGTCATGTTTCGGCGTTTCCGCGGAAGGCTACGCGACACCACGCAGCGCAACACGACGCCGTCACTTCGTGTACAATAATAACATCTGTTTTCTGGTTTTTATAAATATGTATGATAGTCTATAAGGTATATATGTTATGGGTCTTTGTTACCTGAAATAAATGATATATTATTATTATTATTATTATTATTAGTACTCAAGTATGGGGGGACAGCATAGGCCCGACAATAAGTCGTTGCTTACTACACAAGAAAAACGGAAAACAAGATAAGAGGTTAACAAAAGTTAACACACATCTAGGAATCTACAAGGCCTACACTGTTCACACATTCACAAACAATCGTTAAAAAGAATCTATACAAAGGCAAGAAAATATTATAAAAGACTTAAATTAAACAAGTGACAAAAATATTGTCATCAGTGCTGCAACTATTCTGAACAAAGGGTGTTTAAGTGATGTGATAACCATTGTAAAAAAAGAGAAAAAAAAAAAAACCATTGTAAATTAAAATGAAAAGAAAAAAAAAAAAATTGATTGAGAATAGTTAGAGACATCCACATATTTGTGCTGTTTATGAGCTGCCAGGGAAGCCGCATGCGCAGAAGGAACTAAAGCCAAACCTCTTTATCTTCAACGTAGTCCTTGATTTTGTAATATGCTTTTTTAATAAGGACACGTTTAATGTAATTTTTGAACTTTCCATCGGTCAGTTCTATAACTGACTTAGGTAATTTGTTATAAAAACGTATACTGTTAATAAGAAAAGACTTACTAGTTTTTGTTAACCTGAATTTGGGTATTACAATTTCGTGTTTACTGCGTGTATTAATATTGTGGAAGTCGCTTCTAATTTTGAAAAGCCCTCGGTTTTTGCGGACATATAAAATACATTCTAGGATATATAGGGAAGGCAGAGTCAGTACATCGATCTCTTTAAATTTTTCTCTGAGGGACTCGCGAGGACCCATTTTATAGATCGCGCGGACTGCCCGCTTTTGTAAAATGAAAATTGAGTCAACGTCTGCCGCCGATCCCCACAGCAGAATGCCATAAGACATAATACTGTGGAAATAAGCATAGTATATTAACCTAGCTGTAGCTGCATCAGTTAACTGCCTTATTTTCCTTACTGCATATGCAGCTGAGCTTAACCTACCCGAAAGAGTTCTAATGTGCGGTCCCCACTGCAATTTTGAATCGATAGTAATCCCTAAGAATACAGTTTCCGCTATAACATCAAGTTTTTTGCCGTCAAGATTTAAATTTATATCCCGTTGAGGTACATTTGGTAAAGAGAATTTTAGACATTTTGTTTTGTTCGCATTCAGTAAAAGATTGTTAGCTGCGAACCATTTCGAGAGAAGGTACATGAGAAGGTCTACTTAACAACATAACCTCACGCCTGTGATCCCCAAAGGTTAGGCAGAGGTGTACCAAAAAGACACTCACATTTCAACCTAATATACAAACATAGTAATATATTTCCATGAAAGAAAATATTATTTCCTTGAACGCTTACATTGCTGTTCCCGATCTGCCTCCGGATTTAGGTACCTACCTCGCCTTTATCCGGGCCGTACACGTGTTTCAGATCTATTATGGACCAGTCGATTTCCTGGCCGAATATATCTTGCAGACTCTATAATAGTTGTGAATGATGACGAGTGTTGGACTGGAAGCCGTCCCCAAATATAGTTGGGGAAAGGCGAGGCAGATGATGATGATGTGTTGGACTTCGAATATTAATAAATGTTAAAGGGTTGTCTCGTGCAACCTGGCAAGCCCTATATTTGTGCACTTGATTTCTGTTCACCTAAGCGGGAACCAAAAATGAGGAAAAAATGACGAAATAATGTATGTCATTTTTAAAGACTATGGGTACCTGTAGTGTACATACTTCAAGTTTTTTTTTATGAATGATTTTATTGATATTTTTATTTTTTATTTAAAAAAAATTATTGATTTTTGTAATGATTATTCAATGATTTTATTGATTTTTGTAATGATTATTCAATATTTTTAAATATTTATGCTTTTTCAATGATTTATTATGATACATTTTATTATTTTTTGTTGTCTATGGGTATTTTGCCTGAAATAAAACACAATTTATTTATTTTCATTAAAGGGAGCGTGGATTTTGTGCCTAGAAACCGTTTTAGGTATAACTTGAAATAAAACTTGCCATCTTTAGAACAATTTGCAAAACTGATAGTTTTTGGTGGGATCTTTAGTTGGGTGATGAACACAAGATCCTTGGTGCAAAAGACGATAATAAATTAAAATTAATTATACTTTTTAGGGTTCCGTAGCCAAATGGTAAAAAAGGAACCCTTATGAATTCGTCATGTCTGTCTATCTGTCAAAGTGGTAAAATGTGTCTCCCCCCCCTGTAACTTCTAAAATAAGAGAATGATAAAACTAAAAAAAATTAATGATGTACATTACCATGCAAATTTCCACCGAAAATTAGTATATTCAATTTTTTTGAATAGTCGAATTTCAACTTTGTTATAACGGTAAGAAAGGAAATATCGTCGGTCGGAAACAGTAATGGAACATTTCAAAATGGCCTGTTCTGAGTAATTAAGGTTTAAAGTTTTTGAAAATATTCAAATGCTATTTTATTTTATATAAAGACCATTTTGTATTTTTTTTTTATTGAATAATATGCAGATTATAGCCAAGTTTATTGTGTATTACTAAGATTCAGAATATCATTTGTAATTAATGAGTTATCAGTATTTTTGTGAAATGTTCCAATAATGAATTAAAAATTTCCTGAAAATCTAAGAACTAATTGGAATATTTCTAAATAAGCCAGTAATGAAATCAAACAACCATTCAATTTAGAAACCTTAATGGTTTATTTATATTTAAAAAAATAAAAGAAATCAAAGAAATTAGCTCTGGAACTCATTTTTACAATTTATTATTATCAAATGTCAATCTCCGTCGTACCACTACACTGAGCGTTCAAAGCGCGACTGGCACATAACACGAATAAACAATAATCAAGTAAAGAATTTCAGAGCCATACTGGAACATTTCGAAATATTCGATTAATGAATCATGGCTGCACTTTAAAATTTAGGCTGCCAGGCGGGACATTTCTAAATAAACTGATACTGAAAACGAAGAGATCACTAAAATCTATATTTCTTTATCGGAATAAATAGTTTTCTGTCAAAGAGAAATGACATTTGAGTTGTACCGTTAGTGATTTGGATAAAACATTCAATTCCCTACCATTCTACATACTCATCTCAAAACACGTGATTTTGGAAATGTTCCGACAATGAATCCGACCGACGATATTTTCCTGAAAACACAATTCCACACATTTCACAATTTCCGTCAATGGTTCTTCTCATTGAGAGTGGAGTGGAGTCCCCCGTAGAGTGGAGTTTTAATAGAGAAAGAGGCCATCTTACACTGGTTCAGTTACCACTGACGTGTCTACCATGCATATCGTTACTGTGTTTAATAACATAATGACGGACAATCTTATTAAATAGAGGTATTTGTATTGATTCGACATTTGATTGGCTTCGGCCGTGGCTGCGCGCTTTAGTTTGTTTTATAGGGTAAGTCTCACCATGTAGTGCAGGTTTCATCTACATTAGATAATAGATTTGGAGTATCTTGTCCCTAGAGGTAAACCTTGTCGCTCATCATCATCTCTTCTCCTTCGTTTGCTTCTCCATTCCTCAAGTCGATATGATGGATCTTTTAATGTTCATGCCTTCGTGGTGTGCGTCTTTGGAATTCACTTCCACACTCTGCAGGTTAGCACTTCGTTAGACGTGTATGTATTTTATATGAATGTGTATTATAAATGTACTGTATGTATAGCGTATTTTAGATTGCAAGTATGTATTTAGTTTATAAAACTAATTGAATAAAGTTTTTAAATGAACTGTTGCACATGGGTGTATCCTCTTTTGCAAATCTCGCAATCGAAATAAGGTTTGCTGTAAGAAAATCCAATTCTGGGTTAAGCTCGCCGTTGTACCTACATAAACAATATTATTGCAATTTTTATGTATATCTTTTTATTTTGTGTGCAATAAAATACATAAATAGATTCTATGTAACGTGAATTTTAAGTGACGCATCATCGGAAATCGAAATAGATTTACAGTTTATTTGCCAAGGAAGTAAATAATCTAATTGTATAAAACGGTAAACTGACTGACTGACTGGGTGGTATATCAACACACAACCCAAATCGCTGGTGCTAGAGACATGAAACTTGGAGGGTGTGTTGTGAAGAGTAAGTATCCACTATGAAAGGGTTTTTGGTAAAATAGGGGATGGAAGTTTAAATGAAAGTCCGTCAGTTTTGAAGTTAGGATCTTCCAATTATGTGTTTAGGCTGAAGATTGAAAATTAATTTATACATGCCTCAGCGTTTTTGATATTTCTACCCCCGAACGGTTAAAAAGGGGGATGAATGTATTAAACTATGTTTGTTACCGTAACCTGGATTAACATTTAAGTTACTTTTTAATCCCGGCAGTACGTTCCCGTCGGATATTTTTCGACATCCACGTGGGCGAAGCCGCGGGCAAAACCCAGTTTGTTATACTTGCGGTTGGCTGGGACTTTCATTTCAGCGGCCTAAGTTTCAAGAAAGTAAATAAGTTAATAATATCCTTATATAATCCCAGAATTATCAAATTACCGAAAAGAAACTGTTATATTATAGGCAGCGCAGCACTTCTTATTCCATTTTAACACACATATATTATTGTGCCATTCATTGTATTTTTGGTATGATTTGTATAGCTCAACAACATTAATACGTTATAGCAAGTAGGTACGACGTTGTTAAGTTATTTACGTTTTTGGGCGTATGCATTTTCAAACAAAAGAAGCAACGGATTTGAAGATTCCTTCAAGATCCTTTGGATTAAGATGCAGATGACTGATGAATATGATACTCGTATTACGGATTTGGAGTCCTAGTCTATGTAACTGTGTTGCTAAAAAATACAACCATGATTGTTCATGTTCAGCAGATACAAATATCAAGTGCTTGCTGATCATACAACTTTTTAGGGTTCCGTACCCAAAGGGTAAAACGGGACCCTATTACTAAGACTTCGCTGTCTGTCTGTCTGTCTCCAGGCTGTATCTTATAAACCGCGATAGCTAGAAAGCTGAAATTTTCACAAATGATGTATTACTATTGCCGCTATAAGAACAAATACTAAAAATTAAAAAAATATATTAAGGGGGGCTCCCATACAACAGATATGATTTTTTTTCCGTTTTTATAGATAATGGTACGGAACTCTTCGTGCGCGAGTCCGACTCGCAGTTGGCCGGTTTTTTTAACTTACCGATATACTTAGGAACGATAAAAATCGGGGATTGGAAAACAGATCGGGAATCACATATCTGAGAGAGAGAAGACGAAGCCCCGGGCTTATTTGCTTTAATCCTTTTATCGCCTTTACAACGTGTCGGTATACGTTAAATACAAAATCATCCAGCCTTACCAACCGATAAATACAGGAAAAAACCTGTCAAAATATCTGACCCAAGCTCAATACAAGTGAAAATAAAGCAAAATAGATCGGGCGTGAAGACAACCCACCGCGATGTCAGTGCCGTCACCTTTGTAAGAAGCCGGAAACGAAAGCTTTGACAAAAGACAATATGGCGTCGACATGGCGGCAATCTGTCACTCACCTTTCACGGTGACTAGAAAAGCTTTCAGATTATAGTGAGGTGTTTTATTATTTGTTACAAGAAATGTGGTTAGTGGAAGGTTCATACAGGAGGTTGCTTTTACATGGATAAATAAAATTCACACCCTTGTTTCATTGTGCACAAACGGCTCGGCTTTTATAATACGGGATCCGCAGTTAGAGTCTTCATTTTGTGCAAAGTACTTATTATGTTGACCAATCTCATGAAGTTTAGTTGAAACAAATACTTTCTGTACTTAATAAAAAATATCAAACTTTGCTACATTAACCTCAATTATTGTACTATTTTATTGTTTTTTACGTCATGTTGCAAGTGTTGCTACTTTAGGGAGTTTTAATAATGCGTTTTGATTTTGTAAATGATAAGCACTTTTTAAAATTCTATTAAGGTTCAACAATTTCACAGTGATTTGAGCTTTGTTTGGGTGAATAACTACGAACATTTCGTTTTTGTGACAATCTAAAAAAAATATAAAATGATTTTTTATCCATATGGTATCTGCTAAATGTGAAACGAAACGCGAACTCATTTTGACAGCTATTTTGGTGAAATTTTGTGTCATGTCATTCAATGTTTGTACTCACACACACTTTTATATTCCTTTACACAATTCATAATGCTGTTTAATGTACAGGTCAACATCTGTGTTGATAGAGCGAGCGAAGCGAGCTCGGGACTTGGGGCAGGTTAGGTTGGTTGGCCATTCTTGGTTATTCTTCTTTAAACCATTCAGAAGTAGGAGTCCCTCCGTCGACCTGGCCTCCCTCCCTAATAGAAAGAAAATCTGTTGTTTCCTTTTATAGGAACAGCAGATTTTCTTTCTATTAACGATGAAAAATTTCTATGTGCTGAATAATATTGAATGCGAGGTAGGTAAACGTTTCTCGTCGGTGTCGGTTCCACACTGTATTTTACGCCGTGTAATATTCACTAATACTTTTAACCCTTAGAGCAGTGGTCGACCAGTGGTGCTGGTCCCAATTTACGAGTTTCAGGTCGTGGGTTCCCACCCAAGCAGGTGCGGTACTTTGTGTAATTTATTTCATCACCACTGCACTCAAAACGGTGAAGGAAAACATCGTGAGGGTACCGGTTCATATCAAATTTTGAAGACAAGATTGTAACGTCTACCAACCGTCTAAAGGATTATAGCCCGATCCCTCTTATAGAGAGGAGACCTAGGTCCCAGCAGTGAGAACATTCTAGGCTGAATATGCTGTAGTTGTATGCTGTGTGTGCTATTTAACCTCGGACACATAACCCTCAAATACCAAATCAAAATTTCCATACAGCTAATGGTAACAAAAGCCACTTCCCACACGTCGCCCACTGCCCTGATATTGTTCATAACTAGAGGAAAAGCCTGCTAATGGCCGCAGAGACAAGTTGACATGTGAACATCTAAACATGTTGTGTAACAGACCAATTAACTGAACTACGGATAAGGTCAAACTTGTAACTCTCTGTTTAGTCATTATCATTAGTGATTAGTTCTGATAAGTTATTGTTTTTTTGTGGCAAACGTAAAAATATTTCACTGTAATTATTTTAGTAGTCGGTGGCCCAAAAGTCTGACAACCAGTTTTACCTAGGCCTATCGTATTACCCAGTACTAACTGGATTGCGGAGGTCAGATAGGCAGGCGCTCCATGTAAAATACTGGTATTCAGCTGCATCTGGTTAGACTGGAAGCTGACGCCAAAGAAAAGGCAGACAGATGATGGAATGGATGGAATGGCAAATTGAAAACTAATCGTGTTTTCAAGTCTAAAATAAAATGTCTGTTTTAGAGTAGTTGTGTCTTTGAATTATTGGTTACTGCTGCAAATATCCGTTTCTATAAAAAAGACTAGTGGAATGTATCCACAGGAGGGCCTGTATGATCCCTCTTTTTTTTTTTTTTTTTTTGGACGGTGGGAAATCATCATATGACTCTTCCCGCTCTGGGCGGAGCGGAAGGGAGTGTCAGACTCTTACTGACTAAAAACCACCCATGTTCCTTCTTAGGCCCTTTATGTTCCAGGGCCGTGGTATCTCTTTCGAACAGTCCCGCAGCCCTGGCAGGCATCTGACCTTGCGGGCCCCTCCCGTTTGCTGACATCTCTTTGAGGCGCGCGTGGAATACGAACGCGCCGTCGACACGGCCTGTCGTCATAAGACGGACGGACGGCGAGCTAACCCCTAGTATGATCCCTCTAAGCCCAAGAGCAGAAGGAGCTATTTAGTCGCTCCAACTGTCAAGGTTAGATCTGCTTTCGCTAAAAGGCAATACTCAAGACAATCAACTTATCTACACACCTTGCTGAATAAAGAGTTGCCATACTTGTCGACGCAGAGTCGGCTCGGGGCGATTTCGTAACACCATTTTGTCGCATTTAGACTCGGAGTCACTCCCAATGAATCGGTCCCATTTGGGTGTGAAGCTAGTCGCTAGGCCCAGAACTCCAAAATTATCGTCAATAATATTTGGAGTAAAAAACTTCAATTTATTTAGCATCTGGGTGATAATTTGGCCAGTTCTGATTTCACACGCAGCTGTTAATAAAAAACACGCAAAATGTTGAATGTGGAGTGACTAAATTAGAACAAAGGCTCTAGAAGCAGTATACTTACTTAATATTTTGTAATGTTCGATATTTCGATGAAATTATGTACCTACGAACTCTCAAGGCTGGCATCACAACACACACACAGCATCGGACTCGTTACAGGCTGCTTGTGTTGTTTAAAAAATCTTTAGTTTATAATTGTGAATTGTGATGACGGCACGGTTATCGCAGTGGCTGATCGATTGACTGCAGCGCTGCGTGTCGCGGGTTCAATTCCCACACGGAACAAATATTTGTATGGCCTACAGGTTTAAATGCACCCACGGTACAGGAAAAATTCCAAGTGTGGGGCAACGTTTTTAAAAAGGAAACAAAATATTATTTTAACATATTATTTCGTTATCTATCCATTGCAAACTGACAGATTCTGAAATGGTATTAAACTTCCATGCGACGGAACGCATCTTATGCGCTGATTGGACGACCAATCAGCGACGGTTATGAACCGTCATATTTATGTTCATAAAGTGTAGGTTCGAACATCGATTTTTAATTGATAGATTATAAACTACCGAAAAAGACAGTTCATAATTTTTAGACTGTTTATTGAGTCGCCAAACGGATTAACCTAACGGTGTTCACGATCAGCCAGCTCAGGTGACATTAATAAATTAAAATTTTAATTCACTTATGAGAAAATATCGATTATATGTACATACGCATCAAACACATAACCTCCATTTTTCAAGTCGGTTAAAAATAACAATTTAACCGCGCACCCTCCGAGTAACTCAACACGTCTCAATTAAAACAACTTGGATCGCAATTAAGTTATACATAGAAACATCAACATGGAGAACCGAGAAATCTGTAATTATTACATGTGGTGTAATTACAGGCACGAACTTAATACGGAGCTTAATTAATTAATCCAACTATATAGTGAGCTTACTGGGCGTGCTTATCGAAAATTTGCATTCATCAGAATTTCACGTCAATACTAAGTATATCCAATTATCCATACTTATAGCTTACTCAGCATCATTTGCCTTTTTTTTTTTGGGATGGGAAATCATCAAAATATTACTGCCTCCCGCTCTGGGCGGAGCGGAAGGGAGTGTCAGACTTTTACTGACTAAAACCCATCCATGTTCCTTCTTAGCCCTTTGTGTTCCATGCCGCGGTATCTCATTCGAACAGTGCCGCAGAGCAAGGGTCCCCTTCTGGTTGGAGAAGCTTTAAAACCACCTGAATCATACGTTTATAATAATAGTTATATGGTTATATTCAATACACAATAATTTAGCAATACAAGAAACTGCCGATTGCAATCAAGGAAAAACAAACGTTATCTCCGCGGCCCTCAATCTTGCATCAGATGAACACAGTTTTCCTTAATAAAACTGGAATTGTGAGATTTCCAATACGATCTTGAGAATCGTATAATCCAATGTTATTTATATTACTAGGATTTTTTTTAAACGAATGAATCGGACTTCTTCGTCCGTCTAGTGGTCGCAACCGCGACTGCTGAGCATGAGGTCCTGGGTTCGATTCCCAGGTCGGGTGTTATAGGGTTTTTCTATTAGGAATGTCTTTTAGATTGAAACCTAGTAGTCGTCTCCCAAAGTTTATATTGAATAGTTACAGCAATAAAAACAGATGTTAAATATTACAAATTATTTAAAATGTATTTGGTTTTACCAAAATTCAACTAAAACTCCTCGGATTACCTGGCACCATTTGCCATGGCTTAAAAACGCAACACCAGCCCAGTTATTATTAAGCGATCGAAAGTTTGCGACATTGTCGGTATCTATGTCGAGACTGCCGGCCCTGAGCGGGAGGAGTCATTTGATGATTTCACATCCCAAAAAAAAAGCCCTTAATTCATACGCCGATATTTTTTTCCTACCAATCCAATACTTCTCTTCATTACCATACCATATATTATATCCAGTAAACAACAGATAAACATGTATTAAGTAAATAGCTAAGAAAGATTGATAGGGATCTATTCTTAGAGTTTTGTAGGTAAATAGGGAAACGCCAGACTGTTTGAATGTCACATATATACGCGTACATTATTTGCTCTTTGTCGATAAAAATGGGCAAGAAGGTGTATTCTATTGCTGAACAATTCACTCATTGCTGGTGCTCATTAATGGTGTACAGAAAACAATGAAAAAAAAACTAGAGAGGTGTCAAGCGACACCAGGATGGAACGAAGTTCCTTTCGATTAAGTAGTGAAGGAATTGTAAAACAAAAAAAAACCACCACCACCACCACCACTTACTATAGCAAAAACACATTACCCTCCTTTGCGTCGCGCAGTCGGGTAAAAGTGTCGTACACACTTTTCGTCTGAATTTTTTCCGTCTAGCCCCGCAACGCGCCATAAGGAACTACGTTCCAAAAACATTAATCATTATTTTTTTTGGGTATTTTATTTCTTAGATGTTGACGTTTCAAAGCCACTTCTTATTTAAGACAGCAGTTTGTAAGATATGTGTTTCTATACAACCGCAGAAATAAGTTGGCTTTACATTGTTTTTTCGAAAAATCCTACAAAATACCAACATAGTTTCGCGGCCCATGAATCAATATCCCATCAATAAATATTAATTTCGTCTACTGAATCCTTTACCGTGTATGGTCCGACTCGCGATTGGCCAGCTTTTTTTTAGTAACTACATCAATACTATGTTTTTAGGGTTCCGTACCTCAAAAGGAAAAAACGGATCCCCTTTAACTCTGAAACTACTGGACCGATTGAGTTGAAATTTAGTACACATTTATGTAGTAAGTCGATAATCCAAAAACCGACGTGTAACGTAAATTAATGAATTTTAAAAATTGGGGCCCATTTTTTGGTGGTAAATTAGAAAATGAAAAAATAAAAGTTTTGCAAAGTATATCGTGTTACATGTCAAATGAAAGGGGTCATTGTGAGCACCTCAAAAGTGTTTTTTTATAATTTTAAAGTAAATAGTTTTGAAGTTATTTAAGAAAATAGGCGAAATTGACCATTCCGCCTTAACTCCGAAATAAAAGAGCCGAAAATTAAAAAAATAATACAAAAAAGTAATTCTTTGCCTATACCTACATTACAGGAAAACCTATAAGAATACTAAAACAGCAAATAATAACAATAAATTAAAAATTAAAGAGGACTCGCCTACTATGATGGTACGGAACCCTTCATGTGCGAGTCCCACTCGCACTTGGCCGGTTTTTGTTACTAGCTCCGATGTTGCTGTAGGTCGGGTGTTTTGCGAATCTCGTACATAGATCGGATGATAATAATTAGTGGGCGGTTAACGATATACGGGGTCGACATGACATGGTGACATAAATAAGTACACAAGAATATTAATTGTGGAAATATTTTTTTGTGGTTTTCCGCTGTTGTTTATTAAGAAAAATACGATATGATTTTCTAATGGATAGGCTTTGTGTCAGTTTAAGACAAGCATTAATCGAAAATGCGTGAAAATTAAAGGTTACTTGGTGATGTTTTTTTATTTTATCTTTCTGTCCTACAAAAAAAAACTTGAGCTAAAGAATATTTGATTTTATGAAAAACCTAATTTACGATTAGCCATTTTGGTTTATTCTCGTTCTTCATTTACTTCAAGATATTCTAAAGGCATAGCAGCGGCTACTACCTGCTTCTAAGTTACTATATTCTAAACGTAAGTTACTCAAGATACACAACTAACTACAAAATTAAATTAACGTCATGTAGTGTAGTTTCAACAAATTGGTACATTCTGTGCACCCACCCGCAGCGAGGCTATCGATTGGCAGGCAACGTCGTAGGAAATGCATTAGTGTTAAACACCGCAGTCCTTGTAGAAAATGTACGAGCCTGAGATTAATAAATAAGTAGTGTTAATATCGATCTGTGTATTTTCCGACAGCAAATGATGGTCTTACTTCAGAGTATTATAAAAATAACGAACTGGCGAAATGGGTGTATTGTAGGGTACACCTCTGCTACACCCCTCGGGGATTTTGAATGTGATGTTAATGTTAAAGTCTACTGCTTCGTTGGCCTAGTGATCACGACTGCTGAGCATGAGGTCTTGGGTTCGATTCCCGGGTCGAGCAAAGTGTTATTAGGTTTTTCCATCAAAATTTTTTCAGTAGCAGCCACGGAGTCTGGTTTTGTGCCCGGTTGATGGCAATAGGCTCACCCCCTATTACATGGGACTTGAAACATAACTGGCGAAATGTGGGTAGTGCTAAGTACACTTCTGCCTAATCCTTCGGGGATTACAAGGCGTGATGTTTTATGTTAAAATAAAGTAAAGACATTACAATGTAATAAGAGTAGGATAGATAGTATATTGTATATCTCTCTCTCTCTCTAGTAAAAAATCTGTCATGGCGGATCTTTGCTTGTAACCGAACGATTGTGTGTAATACAAATAAACTCTTTTCAAGTTAATTACGCTTCTATTTTATTTATATTCCATCTGGTTATGGGCCCAGGTCACTAACTAGCTTGGATTAATAAAAGTGTGGCTAAAGGATTGCAAATACATACTGTAGCGAAAATAGTCAGAAATACCGGCGGCGTGGGTTGACGCCATTTTTGTGGTTAGAACACCGGGAAGGAAAATACTTGTCTACTATCATTGGGCAAGGCAGGAGAGTCTACAGGAAGGTTGTGAAATGGATTCGACACAGGGTGGAAGTGGACAACAGAACGTCATGAAGCTGGAGGGTTCCAGGAATTGGAATGTTTGGAAGTTCCAAACATCCGTGTTGCTGCGAGGTCAAGGTCTTTACAAAATCGTGGACGGGACAACAGTAAAACCTGAAGATGATACTCAGCGTAGTACTTGGGAAACCCAGGATGCGCGAGCTCAAACGCTGATAGTTACGAGGATGACGGAAGAAGTCATGTTGCATATCATCTCGTGCGATACGGCGGCGGCTATGTGGAGGAAATTATTAAGCGTGTATGAACAAAAATCTGAAACAAACATTCACATTGTGCAACAACGCTTTTTTCAATTTAAGTTCGAAGAAGGAACAGAGATGTCTGTGTTTTTATCAAAAGTACATGAGATGCAGAATCAGTTAAAACAGCTGGGAGAGAACATGTCTGATAAATTTGTTATCACTAAGGTTCTTATGTCCCTACCAGAAGATTACAAGCATTTCATCTCGGCATGGGAGTCTGCTCCTGATGACAAGCAGACCTATGATAACCTGGTAGCCAGATTATTGATAGAGGAAGAAAGAATTAAAGAAAAAGGCGGGCCAACGCCGTCTACGGCGTTTGTGGCAAAGAAAGTAGATAAAAAAAGTGTAAAGTGTTATAAGTGTCACCGACTTGGACATTATCAAAGCGAGTGTCGATACAATAATAACAATAATTTTGGTAACTCTAAAGACAATCGTTCAGATATTAAGTGTTATTTTTGTAATAAACCGGGTCATATAAAAAGCCAGTGCCGTTTTAAAAAGGGCAAAGAAAAAGAAAGTAATGCTTTTATAGTCAACAGTGTTTTTGATGAACAGTTACAAAAATCTCAGTGGTTAGTCGATTCGGGTGCAAGCGAGCATATGTGTTGTGATTACAAACTATTCAATTCATACTTGACTGTAAAAGATAAATCGGTAATAGTAGGGAACGGAACGAAAATTAATGTCAAGGGTTGCGGCCAGGTGGCGCTGCAAGTTTGGAATGGGAGTGAATGGATTGACACTACCATTGACAACGTACTTCATGTTCCTGAGTTGAAAACAAATTTGTTCTCTGTCAACTGTGCGACAAGCAGAGGTTATGTTATCGTTACGGAAGAGAATAAATGTAAATTTTATAAACAAAACAAGGTGATGGCTATTGCTGAGCGACGTGGAAGCATGTATTATTTGGATTTTCGCTATTTTAATGCATATACAGCGAACCTTGCTGACGTATGTTGTGATTTGAGTGAGTGGCATGAAAAATTGGCGCACCAAAACATTGTTTATGTGAAAGATGTTCTGAAGAAAAATAATATTAATATTAAAAATGCCAATGTTCAAACATGTGAAAGTTGTCTAAAAGGGAAAATTCACCGATTGCCGTATCCTGTAAGTAACAATGTGACGTCAAGAGTATGCGAAATTATTCACGCCGATACCTGTGGACCTATGGAGAAGCCATCGATTGGAGGCTCCAGATATTTCGTGGTATTTAAAGATGAATACTCAAAGTACAGACGAGTGTTCTTTGTGAAAACAAAAGACGAAATTAAATCATGTATAAAGAACTTCATATCGCAGGCTGAAAATGAAACAGGAAATAAAATAAAGATATTTCGAAGTGACAATGGAACCGAGTTTATAAACAAAGAGGTCAGAGAAGTGTTCCAGAACAAGGGGATTATACATCAAACATCAGTAACTTTTACTCCTGAACAGAATGGAGTAGCTGAGCGGGAGAATAGGATTTTAGTGGAGGCGGCTAGAACAATGCTGTATGCTAAAGATTTACCTATCAGCTTGTGGGCTGAAAGTGTTAATACAGCTGCCTATGTGATTAATAGAACTGGTAAAAGCTCAATAGAAGGGAAATCTCCATATGAACTGTGGTCAAGCAAAAGTTATGATATAAATAACCTCAAAATATTTGGTACTACTGTTTATGTCCACATACCCAAAGAAAAAAGACATAAGTGGGATGCCAAAGGTGAAAAAGGCATTATGGTTGGGTATGGAGAAACAAAAAAAGGTTATAGAGTATATTTTCCACAGAAAAGTGAAGTTGAGACCAAACGAGACATTGTGTTTGTGAACAACAGTCCAGTCAAGCCAATACAACAATGTGAGACAATCAATTATATAGAGGATAGTGTGGAGGTTCCAGCTACAGTTGAGGTAGGCGCTCAAGTAGAAGATAACAGTGCTGCAGGTATGTCCAGTTCCCAATCACCGACCATGGGTAGTGATGACTCTCAGCGCACCATGCAGAGTGATTCTGAGGGTAGTGTATATGAACCTAGTGATAGTGATGAGTGTGGTGAGGTTGTGAGACGTGATGTAGATCCTAAAAACAAACGTATTAGGAAGCAGACTGTTTTCTATAATTGTAATAATGTAATGTTAGATAACTGTGAGCCAAAAACTTATCGTGAAGCTATGAATAGTCCGGATGCATGTAAATGGCAGGAAGCTATTCAAAGGGAGCTAAAAACTCTTAAAGATAATAATACTTGGAGTATTTGTGACATGCCTGATAATGAAAAAGTTATAAGTAGTAAATGGGTATTTAAAATTAAACGAAATAATAGTAATATTCAGTACAAGGCACGTTTGGTGGCCAGAGGGTTTGAACAAAATGATATATTAAATCTAAATGATGTATATGCACCTGTTGCAAAGTTGAGTACATTCAGACTATTTTTGGCTATAGCAACTAAGTTAAAGTTATATGTTTACCAAATGGATGTAACCGGAGCCTTTTTGTATGGGGAGATTGAAGAGAATGTATACATAAGCTTACCAGATGGCGCTTATGACAATGATAAAAATATTGTAAAGCTAAATAAATCATTATATGGGCTAAAGAAGTCTCCTAAATATTGGAACGAAAAATTTAACTCTATTATGATCAGGGAAGGTTTTAAACGATCTAAATGTGACCCATGTTTGTACTCTAAATGTAACGATTCAGAACAAATATATGTTCTCTTATACGTCGATGACATGTTGATGTTTGGTAGTAATGAAGAACATATATCAAATTTAAAGTCAATGCTAAACAAAGAATTTGAAATGAAAGACTTAGGCCTAATTTCAGAATTTTTGGGGATAAATGTAAAGCAGAATTTAAAAACAAATGTTACAGAATTATGTCAAAAGAATTACCTAGAAAATGTGTTAAAAAGATTCCATATGTATGATTGTAAACCTATTTCAACTCCCATGGATCAGAATTTTAATTGTAAGGAGCTTGAAAATGATAAATGCAAAGGCAATATTGAGAACATCTGTAGAGAGATCGTTGGGTGTTTAATGTATGCAGCATCAGGCACAAGACCTGATATTTGTGTTGCCGTGTCAATATTAAGTAGATATCAGGATTGCGCTAGTAACATGTTATTAATCAACTTAAAAAGGGTTTTGCGATACATTAAACACACATTGAATTATAGATTAGTTTATAAATGTGATGATAGCAATTTGGTTGGATTTTGTGATGCTGACTGGGGAGGGGACCTTCGAGACAGGAAGTCCACTACTGGTTACTGCTTCATGTATTCAAATTGCCTAATATCTTGGTGCTCTAAGAAGCAAAGTACTGTGAGTCTATCATCAGCAGAATCTGAATATGTGGCAATGAGCATGGCTGGAAGTGAGGCATGCTGGATTGCTAATGTGTTATGTGATTTCAATGTAAGTAATGTATGTCCTGCTATCATGCATTGCGATAATCAAGCTGCCATAACGATTGCCAACACAAATAGTGTTAAACGATTAAAGCACATTGATATCAAATATCATTATATAAGGGAACTGATTGAAAATAAAAAGATATGTATACAATATGTGACAACAAGAGATCAAATTGCTGATATGTTAACGAAGTCCCTCAATGGTAATACACTTTTAAAGTTTGTGAAGCTATGTGGTATGAATATGTAGATTATTCTTGGTTCAATGGCTTTCTTATTTCCTTTTGATGCGTAGGATAAATGTAAAAAGGGATGATTAAAACATATACCTTTTCAATTGTCACAAAATTTTGTTAATTAATGTTATTACATTGACGGGGGGTGTTAAAATAAAGTAAAGACATTACAATGTAATAAGAGTAGGATAGATAGTATATTGTATATCTCTCTCTCTCTCTAGTAAAAAATCTGTCATGGCGGATCTTTGCTTGTAACCGAACGATTGTGTGTAATACAAATAAACTCTTTTCAAGTTAATTACGCTTCTATTTTATTTATATTCCATCTTTTTATGTTATGTTAATTGCTTAGAGCCAACCTTTACAACGCTACTCAGAAGTATAGTGTTCCAAACTAAAATCACCAAAGAGTAGCACGGCCACTAAAGGTGCGAAGTATTTGCAATCGGCGATGATATGCCAGAATGATTATGACCAAATATATGATAGTGAGAGGAGTACCTATGTAGTTTCTGCCTGTTCTTTCTGCCAAGGGAAAAAATCGAGTTTATATGTTTAACTAGATTTTGCCCGCGGCTTCGCTCGCGTTAATTTAGAACTTGACAATCAATTCGGGTTGTACTCTGCTTCTATCTCTTGCGATTTTGAGTGGGCCTCTAAAGCCCATTTTCAAATGTTTGATCGATGTTGATCAACCCTGTAAGGCCCATCTGTCACTGTCATTGGTTATGTCATAAATTTGCTTAAAAAAACTGCATCTATCTTGCTCAAAACTTTCACAGAGTCTAGGAGAAAGAACAAGAGAGATATACTGCCTCTGTCCAAGTTGTTGAAAAGCACGCGAAAATCCGGCAAAATACCCCACAAATAAAGGTAAAATAACATAATTCAATCATGATTCGAAGGACACGTGGCGCCATCTATTATCATAAGAACGTTATTGTTGTTTTCCTCGGGAACAGTACTTCTTGTCGGGATGAAAGGTACCCTATGTCCGTTTCTGTACACCTGACAACGTATATGCAAAATTTCAGGATGATCGGTTCAGTGGTTTAGGCGTGAAAAAGTAACAAACAAACAAACAAACTTACTTTCGCGTCTATAATATTAAAGTTAGGATTAACTAGCTTATGCCCGAAGTTTCGCCCGCGTGGTGTTCGGTAAAACTCCCACAGGATCGTAAAACCGGGATAAAAAAGTACGCTATGTGTTAATCCAGGTCACAAACTATCTGTGTGCAAAATTTAATCCAAATCCATTTGTGTAGTTTATACGTGAAAGAGTAACGAACATCCACTTAGTTATTACAGTCAAATTTCACATCTATACATAAAAATAAATAAAATAAAATTGTCTGTTTGTAATACCAAAATAACAGCTTTTTACTGAATGTAGGTATTTGAAAGTACATTTGAATGTATGGTACTTTAACAAAAAAATTTTTTTTCAACCTTTGTCTGTCTGTCTGTCTACCGGTCTGTCTGTCTGTTTGTTCCGGCTAATCTCCGAAACGGCTGGACCGATTTTGACAGGACTTTTATACAGACAGGACAAATAGCTGATGTTAGAAGGAGTAGTAACCAAAGCTACTTTTATTTTAGAATAAGAATTAGGGTGCCGCGCAAAAAAATTAAAACCCTTGAAATGGTTAACAAAATTCGATTCAAAATGGCAAGTAATATTTTTTTATAATAAATTCACGCGAACAAAGGTCGCGGACAACAGCTAGTTTACAATAAGAAATACCTAAATTATACTAGAATCTAGATTATGTAGGTATTCTGTCTATTCATTGGTGATTACAGTATGTAACAGGTTATTTCTGAGTAACATCGTAAACGGCAAACCTTACCATATTCACAGAGGTCTTAAATGAAATTCTGAACACGCTTATTTTTTTCCTTACCCAAAAAGAGGCGCCTTTAAGTCTATTCATCACTTTTACGTCTTAATAAATTTTATTAAGAAAAGCAATAAACGTCTTCAGATACTGATATATAATTAATTATCGCCTCTTTTCAATGTTGAATTGAAAGCGAATTGATAACATGGCGGCAAACAGGCGGGTAAACCAATGCTGTATAGAAAGCGTAGCGGAAGCGGAGACTTGATCGCGGAGCTAGCATGATCCTCGTCTTACTGAAAACCGAACTTCAAGTATTTTTATAATTATGTTATATCTAAAGGACGTCTATCTACTCAAAAATTAGCTGACAGAGTTCATTGTCCGAAGCCCTGTCTGCAATTTCTCCGTACCAGTTTGTCCGAATCTATACTCGTGAGTATCAGAAAAGTACACCTATGTCCGTCTGTCCGCTACAACCACTATTCAGTCCATCTAATTAAACACTGAAATAAGAACAGCCGCTCGGGTCGATCTTTAGGTTAAGCCGTGCTTACCTAGGTTGGTCCGTGGATGGGTGACCACCCATTACATACCGAGTTTCCTCCGTGCCTTGGAAAGCACGTTAAGCCGTTGGTCCCGGCTGTCATTTGTAGATCTTTGACAGTCGTTACAGGTAGTCAGTGACCCGAAAGTCTGACAACCAGTCTTACCAAGGGGTATTACCTAGCGCTAACTGGGTTGTGGAAGTCAGATCGGCAGTCGCTCCATGAAAAATACTGGTATTCAGCTGCATCCGGTTAGACTGGAAGCCGACCCGAACATAGTTGGGAAAAGGCTAGGCAGATGATGATAGCGTAAATATGCACTTTATGTCCTTATCACCTATATTTGGGGTCAGTGGAAAATCTCTATTACTGTTAACCTGTATCAACCACAACCAGTCATACCAAGGGGTACCGTATTACACAGTACCAACTGTGTTGTGGAGGCCAGATAGGCAGTCGCTCCATGTAAATAATGGTATGCAGTGAATGCAACGGACAAGGCTAGGAAGATGATGACTGTTAGCATGCATTATCCACCGTGCCCTAGTTTGTCAAATTAAAACGGAGTCTAGCGAGGTGATGCCACCCCGCTACTCGCTGGTCGTGCCACTTGACCCCAAAAGTGATTTTTCTCATCGTAAATTTAATTAAAGCTAGATAAATTAAGGTTGTTAATTATATCAGCATTTTGGGTTCAAAAGAAAAGCTGAGTTTCTTGAGTCAAAATAATTGAGTGTCAATCGGAATACTTATGTAATTAAATTTTTAGTTAACTGAGCTTTTTCCTTTATATATTTTTTTATTCAATTGGTTTTTATAACGAAGTCTTTTCTTTGAGACCGAATGAATTACTCAGTAATTGTGTGATCGCGTTTTCAGATTTCCTTAAAATAATTTCCGTTTTTCCGAAAAATATACCTGTTTGAATCTGAAGATCTTTAAACGCTCTTCACTCATCCAATGAAAACTATCGTAGCGATGCATAGTAATTTAATTTTTAACCGTCAACTAGAGTGACAAATCGTCGTTTTAGTTCTATTTTAATTTTATTTATCACCATTGTATACCATGTTTTATGCAAATAAATTATTTATGTTTATATTATGTTTATGTTTAACACCGTCGCGTGAGAAAATTATTGGCGGTTTTGACATCTTGTTGCCGTTTTCTGTAAAATCGGAAGACGCTTTGTTTCAGCCAATCAGAAACAAGCAAGGTCTGTATCTAATTTGAAGTGAATACAAATCATACAATGGTATTTTACTATTACCTAAGTAATAGGTATAATTATGCAGTTTTGCCACTCTCTTAAGCGATGAAGTGTCAATCGCTTTCAAAGCATTTCGTATTTCTACAGTGACTTTCAACAGAAAAAACAAGTTAACTTTCAATACATTACTGACTGTTCTATTATCGTTATAGCTGATAGAACGTCACTTTGTCTAGGCCTCCACTTTAAATGTTTAGAGGTATAAACTCTTTCACCAGGACCTACACGGCTCCTTCACACCTCGTCATCATCTTCCTGTCCTTGTCCCATGTTACTTGAGGTCGGGCCAATACGTTTTTTTGTTCCATTCTGTCAACCGTTACGCTATTAGTTTTACTTCTTTCATTATCATTCCTTACACAATCCATCCATCGTTTCCTTGATCTTCCTCTCCCTCTCCATCCAACAAAATTATATTCATCATTCTTTTAGTCACATGCGATTCGCCCCTCCTCATCACATGTCCACACCAAGACAAACGACTTTCTTTAATTTTTTCTGTACCACTTTCGAACTTCCTCTAATATACTTGTTCTTTACCTTATCCACTCTTGTCACACCACACATCCACCTCAACATTCTCATCTCCGCTACATGCAACCTTTTTCTATCCATCTTCTTCACAGTCCAGTATTCCGATCAACACACAAGTCTATTCATTATTATTATTTATTATATACAATAATGTTAGGTATTCTTATAAACTAAGCCCCACAAAACCGTAGTAATGGTTTGACTGTGGGGTCAGCGAGTCTCTATTAAACGTACTTAAAACCAATTATTATTTTTATGTAGCACTTTTACACATTTCTGGCGGAGGAGCTCGTAGCTAAATAAGAACAGCCGCTCGGATCGATCTTTAGGTTAAGCCGTGCTTACCTAGGTTGGTCCGTGGATAGGTGACCACCCATTACATACCGAGTTTCCTCCGTGCCTCGGAAAGCACGTTAAGCCGTTGGTCCCGGCTGTCATATGTAGACTTTTGACAGTCGTTACAGGTAGTCAGTGGCCCGAAAGTCTGACAACCAGTCTTACCAAGGGGTATCGTATTACCTAGCACTAACTAGGTTGTGGAGGTCCGACAGGCAGTCGCTACATGTAAAATACTGGTATTCAGCTGCATCCGGTTAGACTGGAAGCCGACCCCAACATAGTTGGGAAAAGGCTAAGCAGATGATGACTTTTACACATTTCTAAATAATATCTTTTTAATTTATTTTTAAAACTATTTTTATTCGTTTCACTCCTTATGTCTGCCGGCAGACTGTTCAATAGATATGCTATTCGTTTATTTAGGGTTCTGTCACCAAAGTAATTAGTGACTCTGGGTACATTGAATCTGCCAGCAGCCATAGATCGTGTGTTATGGTTATTGTTTACGTGAATTAAGTTATGCTCTTGGGCACCATGGTAGTTAACTGCTAAAAGATATTTATGTTTGTAACTGACCGGTAGAATTTTACATATTTTAAATAGTTCCCTATAATCTCCTTTACAACTGTTTTTAGTTTTTTGAGTAACAAGTAGTTCATTCATGAACTTGTACATTTTCCCCTTTAACTTGGCTCCTTTACAATTTTTTTTTTTTTTTTTTTTATTACAAAATGGGCCTGCTCTTGACCTCGATCACGCCTGGTGGAAAGCGATGGATGAGGTCTATGATGAAACGAGCGTGCCCAGAAGATGCCTGTTCACTCTTGCTTTGAAGGCAGACGGGTTATATGTGGGAGGGAACACAGATGCCGGCAGAGAGTTCCACACTTTGGCTGTGCGCATAATAAAAGTGGAGGAGAAGCGCCGAGTACGACTGGTCGGGATATCAACCAAGTGTGGATGGTACGCCGCAGTACGTCTGCTAGTCCGGTGGTAAAAGGGTGATGGTGGGATTAGATCGTGGAGCTCCTGCGCACACTCTCCGAAGTACAGTCTGTAGAAGACCGACAAGCAGGCGACATTACGCCGATGAGCTAGGCTGTGAAGCGTTGCTACCAAAGACTCGTCGCCTATGAGCCTTTTAGCTCTGCGTTCCACCGAACGCAGAGCTAAAAGGCTTATAGGCTTATACCCTTCTAATCCGATATTTTCCCAAAACTATCCATCTTTTCCCTGCTGACGTAGCTATCCCATACATGAAGCCTTAATACATACATAATATATCATGTAGCAACCCCAGAGGATGGCACGTACGGAACGTTCATAAATTCACCATCGGAAATTATTTGTTGCGAACTTGCGGCCTCGATAGGTTCGACCGTGTTTATATGTGGGTGATTCTTGGTAGCACACTGTGGAGTTATGCTCTCCTGGTAGCTTGGTTTAATAACATAAAGTATTTATGCATAAAAGCTGTTGTTTCCTAGAATTCTATTTGTTTACAAAGTTAAAACACAATATTCTTTTACAAGTTATAATAAACAAGCTGAAATAAAATTTGCTAGGCAATCTCAATATTTAAACACGAAATTTTTTAATGGTTTGATGATTCTAAGGCCCAGGTCTATCCGTCCGTCCGTCTTATCTGCCACAGGGCTTTTGAGCCGTAATATTTAGACACTTGAACATGGCACAAAGTGTGTAAAACTAAATTTAATGGCCATACCAAAAAAATAAAACAAAGGTAAAGTATTAAAAGGAACAAGAAGTTCATTTATCTATTTCGGAGTATTTTACGGAACGCTTTGTGTGCGCGAACGACTCCCACTTGGCCGGATTTTATGGTTTATTGAACACAGATGGGGTAGTATAGTACTAACTTTGTCTAAGCTTCGACTTCAATAAAAGAGATCGGTTAGCTCTTATTTGCTAAAGAACGTGTTTATACCGTTTAATTTATAGCTCATAGGCTCTCTTCATCTTTACGAATGCGTTACAGATTCAGTAAAAGATATAGCAATGCCTGTACTCATTCTCTTTCAGACATTTATTACAAAATAAACCCCAGTCCGCATTGTATCAAAGAGGCTGTTTGCGTAAGTCTGAAATACGGCTTGTTTTATAGAAGAAGACTTTTTTGAACTTTAATTTGTTATCGTGGCTTTTCCACTTTTGTTTGGCGTAGTTGTAAATCTTGTTCTTTGATAATGGCGCCAAAATGTCGCGTTTTGGTTGGTGAGTTAGGTAGGTTGTGAAATGTACTGAGACAGTTGGGAGATTCAATATTGCTTTTACAAGGCATGTATATGTTAGCACATACATAATATGTATGTGCTAACATATACAACAAATATACCAACAAATTGTTTTGCTTCATAGTAAATAGAAATTATGTAGAATCTTGTAAAACATAATACCTAATGATCGAAGACTTATTATTTATTGGAATATTTTAACTAGAAATTATTAATTTAATACCTACTTTTTAAATGTGTTTTTCATTTGACAATAAAGTTTTTTTTTTTAAGGCGTATGCTAAAAAGAGCAAGACGGAGAGATTTCTGATGTCCTTTTTGTAAATAAATTTTTAAACTTTTTTAAGAATTTCTATTAAAACATTTTTAATGTTATTTTAGGAATAATTGTTAGAAAAACCGGCCAAGTGCGAGTCGGTGTCGCGCACAAAAGGTTCCGTAGTACCAAACAATACATGGTGGAATACAACACAAACGATTACCACGTACCTATTCAGTACATCATTCCGAACCCTTCATAGAACAACAAAACCGTTGTAATTAATTAAATAAATAAATAATTTCTAATCGGTAATTAGAAGATAGAAAACACCTAATTAAGTGCGTGGTGCCAACGGTCTCGGAGTTGAAATGACTGACATACTGACAGACAGACAGGACAGGGCGAATCTATATATAATGGTTCCGTTTTTTGCCACTTGGCAATAATATAATAATATCTTGGGACAACCAACACACCGCCATCTGATCCCAAACTAGGCAGAAATCAAAAATCAAAATCAAATCATTTATTTCAAGTAGGCCAGTTACAGGCACTTTTGAACTGTCGAAACAAAGACAACAATGAAATGTAGCTACAGTCCTGTACTATGGCAGAGCCTGTACTATGGCAACCAGACAACTGATAAACATACTTATATATTTCTAAATACATACATATTATAGATAAATTACACACCCAGATACAGAACAAATAATCGTGCTCATCGCACAAAGATTTGTCCTGGGTGGGAATCGAACCCACGACCTCCGTCCTAGCAGTCAGGATCACTAACCACTACACCAACAGGCCAATCAAATGGAACCATAAAAAGTGATAAGGTAATTATAAAGTTGAAACTTTGGACCTGTTAGGTACTAATTCCATTTAGTAAGAGATTGCGTAAGAGTTTAACCTAAAAAGGTTTGTTTACTTTTACCAGATCTTATAAAAACAGACAGGCTCTCATTTCCGAAAACATTATAATATCAAGCTCTCAAATGCCAGCGTTAATTACCAGGGCTCTAATTCTCTTCCCAGTTCTCTAAAAACGCGCTATAATTCGATTCCCGCTCGCTCAAATAACTCGATTACTTACGTTCAAATGGCAGGCACTTGAATAAACTCCAGACTTGTAAAAAGCTTAATGAATGAGGAACTAAATTCTCGCTAATTGGTACTCGTTTGCAGGACTTGACGGTGAGCGCTGGTGGTACGTACTAGGTGGTATCGCTGAGAGTTTTAAATTATCCTTATTTAGGTTATTTAGAGGAGCTCATGGCCAAATAATAACAGCCACTCGGGTTGATCTTCAGGTTATACCGCGCTTGCCTAGGTTGGTCCGTGGATGGGTGACTGCCCAGTGTCCTCCGTGCCTCGTAAAGCACGTTAAGTCGTTGGTCCCCGCTGTCATTTGTAGATCTTTGACAGTCGTTACAGGTAGTCAGTGATATAATGTTTAATGCCAGGTGCAAAAGCTTGAGGGCCAAAGAGTTAGTCCCTTTGAATTTTTGATAAACCTTGGGCATATCAAAAGGATATTAGGTGAATAAATGCAGGGGAATCTGTGCGCCGAATATCCTAATAATATTTAAGAGGCTACTAGCTTTTTAACCCAGATTTTTCATCACATAAATTTAATGTAATTTATAAATGACTTTTTACTTGAGTACACATTTTAAAAATGACTTTTTGCTAAACACACGTTCTGCTGTACAGACCATCTGGGGCCCAATTCTGCTATTACAATAGACGACAATAGTGTCAGAATGGTCTGTCATTGATTTCATAATTGTTGATTTTGACAAGTTTTGACAAGTCAAAATCAACAATTATGATATCAATGACAGACCATTCTAATGGTAATTCTAATGGTCTGTCATTGATTCCATAATATTGTTGATTTTGACAAGTTTTGACAAGTCAAAATCAACCATTATGAAATCAATGACAGACCATTCTGACACTATTGTTATAGCAGAATCAGGCCCCTATAGTTGGACATTTTGCTAATTAGATCTTCTGAACAGGAAGGGATACTTACATACTCCTTTTCCCTCGTCCACGATCAAACATCTAGTTCTAGTTAAGTATACATTGTAAGAAATTTTTCTATACCCCCAAAATATTAAACACTGTGACTGTGACATCTAACCGGGTCCGCGTGTTGGGTTACGACCCACTCCTTCCCTTAGAGACGGGATCTATGTACCAGGCGAGAGGAGATTACAGGCTGATTATGCAGAAACCTCACCTCCCGTTTACGGACCCATATCTTCTTGCTGTCATAATTCTGTCTCTTGACGCGGTATGTGTGCATTCTAGCTAATTAAAAAAGTTTATAATTTTCCTATATGCGGTTTCAGTCAACCTACTGGTCTATAGAAACAATGTCCAAAGCTAACAATGATTTTCGGTGAAACTTTTACCACTGGGTCGTTTTATTGAATCACGTTTGGTCACGTACCGACAGCTCGTGTGAACTGTGGTCTGCCGCTAGGGATGTCCGAATATTTTAATTTAAAATGTAATCATATTGAATTAAAATTAATATAATTTAGAATGTTTTTATGCACTGTTATAAATACAAAAATATACAAGTTTACGAACACACACAATTGAACGGAAATAATAGATATACAAAGCGTTTTTTTTTAAATAATGTTTAAATTTACAGTTTTGCAATTTTTTTTATATACTGGTATTGTAGAAAAAGGGCTATTTTTTTGTGTAATTTATTTCCTGAAAGCTTGCTTCCCTGAAAAATATTGTTTGAAACTGCTCAACGTGGGCATTTTTTCGCAAAATCTAAGGAAAGAAGAAAATTACTTCACAGAAATAATACAACAAAACTGTACACTTTTGCCAGTTTATATTTTGCACAGTTATAATATTTAATCCCAGAACCCGCGTTAAATCTGTGAGACTTAATTATAATCCCACTTATGACTGCTCACCATTTTAAACAAAACGGCGGCCACTTTGCCAAGTCCACTCTTACACAAAAAAGGTAGATACAGAAGGTTAACTACATACAACGTGCGACAACAGGCACACGTAAACATAGAAAACTCAAACAAATGTCAATCGCGAGTACGCCTCATGTTCGGGTCGTGACATTTGATTTGGCGGTATTTGTTGAGCAGCAAATCCAACCCGGAGCACATTATTCCTGAACACCAGCTTTTACTACTGCCTTGTTGGTCTAGTGATCACAAGCACTACTGCTGAGCATGAGGTCCTGGGTTCGATTCCCGGGTCGGGCAAAGTGTCATTGGGTTTACCCATCAGGAATTGCTCAGTAACAACCACGGAGTCTGTATTTGCGCCCGGTTGAAGGCAATAGGTTCGCCCCCTATTCCATGGGGCTTAAACATAACTGGCGTAATGTGGGTCTACTATTAGGTACACCTCTGCCTAATCCTTCAGGGATTACAGGCGTGATGTTATCAGCTTTTATTCGGCTCGTGCCGATCGGCCAATTTCGTTCGGTATCTTTCCTTACTTGCACAATTCGAGCTAGCACGCCCGAACTTTTTACTAAATACCCGATTCTTCCGCCCGGCTGTCCAATATCGTACCGATCCGAATATATGCGTTTAGAACCAGTGAAGCATGTTTTCTATGTGCGTACGTTTTAGCTCGTAAAGTGGTTCTGCACCTTCTGTATGTATCTATTCAATGACACTCTTGTTACCTTAAAGGTTAATATAATTCTGGAGCCGTACAATCCCGCCATTGTACGCGAATGTGGCTTAGCATAATCATGAAGGTTTCTGTGTTAATGTGTTGGGAAATTGCCCAACAGTGGACTGAGATAAGCTTTCCGAGAGGAAATAGGGTAGCTGGTCCGGTTGGGAGGGATGGTACGGATGTAAGTTGATGAGGTTGCCAGTTTAAAATGGATGCAATTTTTTAGGATCTAAAAATTGTTGTCGTCGTGATCATTCAGCCGAAAGAGGTCCACTGCTGGACATAGACCTCCCCCAAGTGTCGCCACATTGACCGGTCTCGTGCGTCTCGCATCCAGCGGATCCCCGCAACCTTCACCAGGTCATCGGTCAATGTGCCCTTTCCACTGTCACTTAAATTGTTATGATGGGGGAAAATCCACATCTTGCTATACATAAGATTTTGTGCTTCAGACCTGCTTCGTTGTTTTAACTGCTGAGACTGAGACGCTTTGTCAGCATCGAGCAAACTATATATTTTTCAATCAGGAATTTGCACGAAGACTGGATTGGATTACTGCCCAGTTGTCGAAATAGGCTCGCCCCCTACATAGGACTTAAAACATGTGGGTCACTCTTATGTTGTATTTTTCAAGGATTTATAGGCATAATGTTACGTTTTTTTTTTATAGCCTTGTATGTCCCACTGCTGGGCAACGGCCTTCCTATATCCTTCCAGGTACTCTTCTCCTGCGCCACCTCAAACCAGTCTGCGTGATGCGCGTCTAGATCATCTCGCCTTGTTAGCTTAAAGATAATATGCTTCTTATGTGTTTGTATCTAACGTCAACAAAAAAAATTCTATAAAACATTTTTTCCATTAAAAGAACCGTTTTGCTGGTGCTCAATACAATTCCGTCCCGTTGTTTAGCAATTCACCTATTGTATAACTGTGTCCCGGACTCCCGGCAGGTGAGCGGTGCTTAACGTAAATATGAAAAGGGGTCGTATGAGCCTCCAGATTATTGTAGATTGTGCGACAAGATCTTAGAGGGTTTAAATTAATTGAATTGTAAATGTGTCGGTTATAATTTTAGATTTTGTGTCTTGGAAACATTTTTGTATTAGGATGTAGGTATTGCGAGTATTAAGAAAGCATACTTTCTGTATTAGGAAGAAGTGGGTCAGTCTGTGCTATACAAGTAACACGTGAATTAAGTGTTTCTAATTTATCAGAGTCTAACAAACTCCTGCGGAAATGTGTTAAAGTGCAAATTGACACTATTCTTAGTCTTAATGTTATACAATATAATAACTATTAAGTTGTAGTTAAATTACTTATTAGTCCGTTTGGGCTAGATTGTAATAAATTATTAAGATCTTAAGTCTTTATTAATAGGTATACGAAAACAAAATTCTATGATGTATTGTTTATGTAAAATTTTAATATTTTGGTGCTTATTCATTTTTTCTTTCTTTACAGGGTAAGAGCCGAATATTAATGGATCACGAACATCTGAAACTTCAAGTTGAGAGTAAGTGAAAAAAATAATTACAGTTTCAAATTTACGATTAAAAAAAAAGTTGTCATTAAAACTGTTTGTTTGATGATAATGGTAATTACAAAAACTGAGGTGACGTTGTACAATTGCGCTATCAGCGCTACTACATTAACCAATCTATTCAAAAAGAAACTGCACCATCTAAACTGCTCGATAACTATCTATGAAGAAAACATGGAAAGCTGAACTAATCTGTACAGCGACCCTGTCGTTGAACCGCGACTAATACCGTCTTACACAACGCGGAGATAACCCCAGACTTTAAAACTATTCCTGACTATGTACTGTCGAAGGCAGAAACATGTACACTCTCAATGAAATTACACCAATTTTTCCATACTTTTGAGGTTTTTTTTTACTGTGACATCCAATATCCCGTACCATGACAGCGTCATGGAATAATGATCGTCCATATCCTCCTCTCTGTGAGCGGAGTGCCATTATCCACTACGTGAACCCAGGTTGGGTTGGTGGATGTCATGTGGCTTCGAATTTTTGGTTCGAGCACATGCCAGCTTCTCGCGATGCTCTATTATCATTATGAGAGAGAGCAGTCGTGACGGTGTCATTTCATTTCATTTAATTTATTCGTAAACAATTTATATTTAATTTTAACATGCAATTTACATTAATTTATAAGAACTATGAAAACATTCCAAGAAATTCAAATATAGTGCCAAACAGTTTCAAATTATAATGTCAAACAGTTTCAGATATAATATATAACAGTTTTAAATATAATGTCAAACAGTTTCAGATATAATGTATAACAGTTTTAAATATAATGTCAAACAGATTTTTAAAAAAATAAGTAAAAATATATCACATACTTTTGTGAACAGTCATCATCATAATTCTCCTGCCCCCTTTTGCCAATTTATTTGGGGTCTGCGCAGCATGTTTTCTTCTTCCATACTTCTCTAGTACTTGTCATCTGATCAGACACTGCCTAACTTGCCATATTTTTATTTTATTTATTAGGGACATAGAACAGTTACATGCTACAGAAAATACAAAAAAAAAAAAACCATAAAAGCTAAAGATCACAAACATGTAACCCACACCAATATCCACGTCTTACCAAAAGAATAACAGACTATGGTAGATTTTAAATTACAGAAATATCATCCTTCACACAGTCCATCCATCGTTAAATCCATACTTTTGTAAAAGTATCTCACTGAAAATACACTAGAATATTATATATTTTTGCTTTTGACTGTACGGTCGCTTCGAGAATAGATCTGATCTAATAAACAGGGTTTAGAAGTGCAGGAATAAAGAGAATAGCTTACAACGTAAGGAATAGCTTTCTTTGGTGACGTCATAAGATAAGAACTGCTTTTGTTATTTTAAAAACCGTTAAGTTTGAAAACGTTAGGGAAAGTGCAAAAAAATATATTTGTTTTTGCATTATAAAATAAAAGTTAAGTTAAACAAAGTTGGTCACACCAACTTTGTTATGTTAGGATTTTTGTATGGCTGCAATCCTTAGAATTTTACGAGTATTTATGGATCTTGCCTGTTTTAAAAATGGTGGCATAATGGGCAGTTAATAAATTAAAGGTTATTCAACGTTGGGAAAAGTTTCGTAACTAAAGGTTTTCCGACAAAAAAAAATATATTGAAAAAAAATTTTTTTTTTTTGTAGGCGTTGAACAAAGCCTTTCTCTATTCTCTTTCCCGGCTTGTTATTTGAATAGCAAGATGGAAAGAAAAACAATATACAGTTAGAAATTATAAGGAGAATTATATAATCGAAATCAAATCGTTGACGTGGCTCAAAAGGCTGCCCAGCTTAAATGGGATTGGGCAGGACATGTCTGTCGCATGCCGACTGAACTGTGGGCCCGTAAAGCTCAGGATTGGTGCCCTGAAACAGTGACACGGGGTCGCGGCAGACCACGAAGGAGATGGCGGGACGAACTGGATGTCTTCCTTGAGAATTGGAAAGTAGTAGCACAGAATCGTGACCGTTGGAAGGAATGGAGGGAGGCCTTTGCCCAGCAGTGGGACAATATGGGCTAGTTATAATAATAATAACTACTTTTTAAAACAAGTAGATGTTGTAAATAACCAATTAGTAAAAAAACGTTGGAAATTCGATAAAGCTTCAGGTCCAACCGGTACGGAATATTGCGGACTGGCTGCGGACTTACCAAAAATACTTCAGTACGTTATCTGTCAAAGTCCGGAGCCCCAACAAAACCTAACAGTGATGAAGATCTAAACAACATTCGGATTCTTAAAAATGCTTTTTATGGTTCCGTACCCAAAGGGTAAAACGGGACCCTATTACTAAGACTTCGCTGTCTGTCTGTCTGTCTCCAGGCTGTATCTCATAAACCGTGATAGCTAGAAAGCTGAAATTTTCACAAATGATGTATTACTATTGCCGCTATAACAACAAATACCAAAAATTAAAAAAAAAATATTAAGGGGGGCTCCTATACGACAGATATGATTTTTTTGCCGTTTTTATAGATAATGGTACGGAACCCTTCGTGCGCGAGTCCGACTAGCACTTGGCCGGTTTTTATGATTGCTTCGAATTACAAATTATTTCCCCGATCCCCATTCTGTCATCGGACGAGCAAAGATACGGCGAAGCATCACCGTTAAATGGTTGAAGTTCCACGAACTCGAACAAATCGCTTTGCTTCCACATTTATTGTGCAAACCGCCAGTCTGTGGAATTCGCTCCCGGCTTCTCTGTTTCTCGCTCATTATAATCTGGATCTATTCAAAGATCGAGTGAATCGGTTTCTCCTAGGCAAGCGTGCTCCACCCTAGGCCGCATCATCGCTTTGCATCAGGCGAGATACGGCCAAACGCAAACCTGATTAGTGTAAAAAAAAACTCTTTAAATAATTCATTCCTTGTATAATAAGGCCAAATACAAAACTGATTATTTTCATAACATAAAATCATGCCTGTAATCTCCGAAGGGTTAGGTAGGTACAGGTGTACCTCATAGTACATCCACATTTTGCCAGTCATGCTTAAGTCCCATGTAATAGGGGGCGAGCCTATTGTCATCAACCGGGCAGGAATCCAGAATCCATGGCTGCTACTGAGAAATTCCAGACGAAAAAGCCAACAACACTTTGCCCGACCCGGGAATCAAACCCAGGAGCTCATGCTCAGCAGTCGCACTTGCGACCAACGCAACGAGGCAATTGATTCGTTTCATTCAATACCAAGTAGCCTACAATCAATCTCGAATTTCGATGCTTAAATTCCTGGTAAAACCGTTACCGTAATCGAAAACACATCAAATTACCCGTGGACCCGTAGTTCCGTATACCCGGCTGGTATTGGGTAACATCCGTAACCCGACCGTATGGCGAGAGCCTGATTAGTAGCTAACTAACGAGCTTCCTCTAATTAACGAACAAACTTACATCACTTAGTGAATGAATGTGTGTGTTTGGGAGTTTCATGGCAATGCACACATGTGTTGAGGAGCGCGGCGATACCTACTACCATAGATTTATATCATAGATGTGCCCTCGCCGTACTTAGGTCGCGCGAAAAACCAGGTTAACCCTTGTCTCTTCCTTTCTGGTTTATATTGCTGATTAACCACAGTGGAAGGGACAAAACACCGAGCGTGGGCTATATCAGTCACTTTCTTGCATATTTTTTATATTCAAAACTAACGCTGTGGAAATTTTTGATGAAAAATCAAAATAACAATTTACCCAACCCGAACCTAAGACTTATGTTCAGCAGTAGTGCCTGTACTGGCATAATCAGCATATATTGTTCACACTGCTGGGACACAATGTCTCCTCGCTATGAGGGAGTGGACTATAGTCAGCCACGCGGTCACAGTGCAGGTGCTAAGTCACAAGACAGTCATGTCAAAGGTTTCATTGGTGATGAAATAAATCACATTTGAAGTATAGTTCAACTATACAACTGAAAACTGTTGCGTAATAAATACGTACATCAACGTGTATTTCAGGCAAATGGCAATGTCAAATGAGTAATTGCGTATTTTCCGGGAATCGTTAATAACTTAAAATGTTTTATTATGTATTGGGTATGTACAGTTTTATTTATTAAAATTAAGGGGAACATTTATAAAACAATGGTTAGACCTGCTGTCTTGTATGGATCACAAAAGGGATGAATGAAAGGCATTTGCATGTGGCTGAGATGAGAATGCTAAGGAGGATGTGTGGTGTCACGCGAATGGATAAAATAAGAAATGTGTACATAAGAGGAAGTCTGAAAGTGGCGCCGGTGACTGAAAAGTTGTGTGGTAATCGGTTACTGTGGTATGGGCATGTGATGCGGAGGAATGAGGAAAATGTCGTGAGGAAAGTTTTGAGTATGATTGTGGATGTGTATAAGAGTAGAGGAAAACAAAAAAAAGATGGATGGACTGTGTGAAGAATGATATGGCACGAAAAGATGTGTCTGATGAGATGACGATGTGACTGTTCCAATAAGACCCTAGTCTGATAAAATTTTCGTTTTTCCTAAGTCATGTAAATATTAGTACTTATTTCGGCTCCCCAATTAAGGTAAGGAGAGGAACTGTGCCCCAAAAGCCTCGCACAGCTCTGTAAAGCCAACCAAGAGGAATTACTTTTCCACCGAAATAAGGAGATTGGATTTCCAGTCCTGCTCCGGCTTTAGAAGTTAGGGAGCAGGAGTGGATATTCAAGGTGCAGTTAGTATTGGGAGTTCACAGTTAGAACATATACATGAATAATAACACATCATATAAAACAATATAACAATAAAGTATGAAGCAATAAGACAAACGTACGCAAAGATAAGATATATGATTAAAAAGGGTTGGTGAAGGGAACGTTACGCTTGCGCTTAAGGATTCCATTATTTACCGTTACGTTAATTCAATTATTTAAATGTATTACGACCCCATCTCTATGGCATGTAACCGGTTACAATAACTGCCTCAGTACGTGACTGTTAGACCTAAGCGCATAGGTCCACTAAGGACACTGCTACGAATTCTAACAGACCACGCTCCCTAAGCACAATTCACATGTCTTTCTCAATCCTAAGACAGAGTTCTGAGGAGTCCTGCTGCCATTGAGGAAGGCACGTTTTAGTAGTTATTCCTACACGCGTATTCATGTTAAACACCCTTACGGCAATCTACACCTTGACTATGATACAACATAACTTGCACAAGCGCACCGTAGACTCAGTCTGTAGCAGAACATATTACGATAGTTATTGGTGGCGCTGAAGTGGGAACTGTCGTCACTTCACATTTCTTTAATCTAACCCCATGTCGTGGTAGCGTGTCTCGCTAAATTGTGTCGATTCAGTAATAGGCCAACCAGTGGCTGGATTTGATTTCAACGAGACAAACAGCCGGGTTTGACCTCCACACAAGTTACTCTTCAGGACCAATTGGCTCAACCTACTAAAAAGAGGACAAACAAGACGACTCAAGAAGAGAATAGGAAACTGTGTATTATAAGTAGCAACCAAATCAACAAAATATTACCTATAGCGGAAAACACTTTTCCGTGTCACCAAATATGTCACTACCTTTTACTAAATCGTGGAATAAGTAATCTATTAGGTAACATTCAAACTAAACTAACTGATTACACGAAAATGGATAGTTGTATAATATTTATCGGAGAAGATGACTTCCGACAGACTAACAATTACTTTGATACAATAATGACTATACGGGAAACACTATCAGCTATAAAACATACAAATGTAATACTATGCTTACCGACTTATAAATACGATTATTACTCGACCATGTATAATTTTAGAATTGAAATGTTTAATAGCCTTCTGTACCAAGACATACAAAATTATAATTATGCCACACTATTTGACTCAAATTTAAACCTATCGTGTGACTATACCATGTTTCAAAGACATAGTGGTCGAATCAATAACCATGGAATCACAAATATTTTCAACGATTTAAAAAGCTACGTTTATACCAACTGTAACACAAATACCGTGATATCCCCGAGCGAAACCTCATCATTTAAAGAACCTTTAATTTGCGATTCACCTAATTCTTACCGTTCATGCACAACTGACATTGATCAGCATTTTTTTCGTCTATGACAGCTTATGCATATTACATCAAAACATAAATGGTCTACTAACAAAGAGTGATATAATAACGGAACGTATGGATTCTTTCGCAAACAGTGGGAAATGTGTTGATATTCTCTGTTTTACGGAACATAATATGAAGCAGAGTGACGTCGAACTTCTGAACATTCCTAACTATACTTTGGCTACATGCTTCACAAGACAAAAGCGAAATGGTGGCTCCTGTATACTAGTCAACAATCACATTGCTTACTCAGAAATAGATTTAGTAAAAAATGTTAACATTCCTAACGTATTTGAATGCTGTGCGTTGGAATTGACTGACCACAAAATTATAATCTTGTGTATATATAGAGTACCGAATCAAAGTAACATGAATCTTTTCTTTAACAATTTAACTTACTTATTACGAAAGTTTTGTTATAATAATAATCAAAAAATAATAATCTGCGGTGATTTTAACATTGACGTTCTTCAGAAAACTAAACATTCTACTTTATTTAAACATCTTTTAAAGGAATTTAATCTCTATATAGAAATAAAAAAACCTACGCGTCCTAGTAGCGGTACTTGCCTAGACAATTTTCTTCACAATATACGAGGCCGCAAGAGTGAGCTAGTGGAGCTAGGTGTGTCTGACCACACAGCGCAAATGATGAAGTTTCCTGTTCAGCGTACATGTATTTTAAAATACTACTATGTTAATAAACGCGATTACAGCAAGGAAAACATTAATCTTTTCAGGAAATGTATTTCCAGTCTTAGTTTCTCCGAAGTTTACGAATCGGATAATGCAAATGAAAGCTTTGACTCATTTTATGATTTGTTTAAACTATTCTACGATCTCTGTTTCCCAATTGTCAAACGTAAAATATCAACAGTTATGAGGCCCAAGTGGATCACGCGGGGAATAAAACGCTGTAGTAAGAAGAGACGAAGTTTATTGTGGCAATACAAACTAACACGTAACAGCGATTCAAAAATAGCTTTTGAAACATTCTCAAAAAGATATAAAAAAGTAATCAAACTAACACAACGAGCTCAAAATAGCTATTATATTGGGACAAGTACCAACAAATCCAAAGCAACTTGGAAGGTTATAAATAGTATGAAACCCAACATTCCTAAATCTAATATAAGTGTAATTAATGTAAATGATAAATATATAACAGATCCTAAAATTATAGCAGAGCAATTTAATGATTATTTTGTGGACTCAGTACAACCAAATGCCAATAATTATCAGACTAATAACAATTTTAATACATTGGGATCTCATAAATCTATTTTTATGGAACCAACCATACCTCAGGACATTATAACTATAATTAATAATCTTAGAAACACCAATAGTACAGGATATGATGATATTGACACAAGAGTAGTTAAAGTAGTGGCTCCTCTTATAGCACCGATATTAAGTGACGTAATAAATAGCTGTATTCAAAATGGTATTTTTCCGCAAAAGTTAAAGATTTCGATTGTCAAGCCATTACATAAAAAAGATGACAAAACAATTTTAAGTAATTATAGACCTGTAGCTCTCATACCGATTTTCTCAAAGATCTTTGAGAAAGTTCTTTATAATAGTATTTACAATTACTTTGAAAAACATGATATTTTTTGCAAGGAACAAATGGGTTTTAGGAAGAGAAAAACCATTAATATGGCCATATACAATTTTCTTGGAAAAGTACATCACAATATGGACAATAGGAAACCAGTAATGGCAATGTATATGGATATGACCAGAGCATTCGATTATGTGGACCATAAGGTACTGCTAAGTAAGCTAAATAGATACGGCATCAGAGGTAACGTGCTTAATCTCATACAATCTTATTTGGAGGATAGAGAACAAATTACGCAGATTAATCAAGTTGATATAAAGTCCAAAACTGAAGTAGTACACTCGTCTAGCTCTAGAGTTCTCCGTTGCGGTATTCCGCAGGGTACTGTGGTGGGACCCTTGCTGTTCATTTGCTACATTAACGACTTTCCCCAAGTGATCATTCACCAAATGTCCTTATTTGCCGACGACAGCACGGTTATATATAACACTGGTAGTAATAAAGAAATAGAAGATGATATTAACAATAGTCTTGTTACGATTGTTGACTGGCTGAACGCAAATAACCTCAAAATTAACCTAGCTAAAACTAAATTTATGAATTTTAAAATTAGACAAAATAACCTCTCACATATTCAGGTGAACTACAAAGGTGACCAAATACATGAAACTACTGTAACAAAATTTCTTGGCCTGCATATTGATAGCGATATGTCATGGAGGACGCAAATCGATAATGTATGTGGGAAGCTCAGTAAGTTTTCATATGCTCTAAATATGCTAGGCAAAATTGTAAATAAAACAGCGCTCCTAGCAGCTTATCATGGCTATGTCGCCTCTGCATTGCGATATGGCCTTATTTTTTGGGGTAATGCGGCTAAGGTAGAGGAGGTATTGATAGCACAGAAAAAGTGTATTCGTGCTATATGTAAAATAAAAAGAACAGATTCATGCAAGCCACATTTCCGAAACTTAAAAATATTGACTGTACCATCTCTCTACATCTATGAAGCCTGTATCTTTGTAAAAAATAACATGTCTTTATATAGATCTGTTGAAAGTCAACGGCGATCAAAAAAGCTGCACCCATTATACACTAAAACCAAATTCCTCTACAATAGTATATATGCAATGGCTCCAAAACTTTATAACAAACTACCGGATCAAATTGTATCAAGCGACAACATGAATGAGTTTAAACGTAAGCTTTCTAAATTATTAAATGACAAGGCGTATTATTCTGTCAATGAATATCTTAAAGACAAATTAAAATAATATTTATATAAATTTAAATCTGTCTGTAAATTTTGTTCCCTTATAATATTGAATTGATCGTTTTTATTGACATATTGTGCTGTGTATTTCATCTATTATTATATAAGATTTGAGTGATTGATACTTGTTTATGTGCCGTTTTAATTTATTGACATATTATTATTACATTGACATATTATTAGCGTTTAGTGTTTGACATGAAACTTTATTGTGACATTTTCTACTTAGTTTTAACTTTATATTTTGAATTTTATTTTGTAAACTGACATTTGAACACACTATTTTGTATGCCTTCTGGCGGGACATAGTATGGACCAACATTTATTTATATAAAATCTGTATATTTTTTTTTACCCTATGTTCACAAAATGAATAAATGAATTTGAATTTGAATTTGAATTTGACTTTTCAGTCCCTAGCGTTCCTTAGAACGGAGCTATCAATTTGATGTTTCAGTGTGAAATACTTCAGGGAGCCTACCCCCACTACCGAAATGATTTCCACCAATGCCTACGCATTGTTTCTGAGCTAGACCTTTATAGGAAGCAATAATCACCATCGGAGCTTGGTTACTTTGTACAACAAGTACAAGTTGGCATTATAAATTACTGTTAAATATCATTTGTTTTAATCAAACTGTGATTATGGTGTTGCCTTCACCACTGAACAATATAGATTGTTCTACTTAAAATGAATATAGCGGTTCTGCCTTACATTTGTGGTGCGTCAGAATATTAGTCAACATTTGTCTATATACATTAGTCGTTCGTATTAGTCGAAATTGCACATGTCGTTATGAAAAGCGAACCGTCCCTATTAATCAAGCGCAGATGGTAGATATTTGCCAAGGTGCGGAATAGGAGTTGGACACATAACACATGATATAATTATATACATCGTGGCTCCGCATCACTGCTTTGCATGCTGTAATAAATGAATTACGCTGGTGCATTATATTAACAGTTAGACATTGTGATGATTGAGGTGGCTGCCTCGCCTTACTGGAATAAATGGGTTACGCGGGGCTTTATATTAACAGTTCTTTACGCTATCGCCAAACTGCTACTTAAGCTAGGGTTTAATTATAGTTAACACTTACCACGTGTTCACTGAAGATGATTAGTCTAAAACTAACTTACAGAATACCGCTCACACCACCAGTTTCGTCTCCGCCACTGCTCGTCTCATTGCGCGTCACGACACTTGTTTCCACCAGACTTATTACTACTACTTATATTTGATTTATAAAACATTAATCGCTCTATTACGACCGTACACTGGGACATGTGCATCTTGGTACCAAGACTACGCTAATTTCACGAGACTAACCTAGGACGTCCTAGTACTTTAACCGTTTTAGACCGAATACTCTGAATTAGCCTGTCTAATCCCAGACTCTTACGTCCGACCTCTTTCGTGATTCGAAATTCACTGCCCCTACTCAATGTGCATCTCCTGGCTTTCGCCTTCTCAAAAAACCCACGCCGTCCTTTCCGAGAAATAGTTTAGCAACCTTTCTGTTTTTGCGTAACCGTCTCAATTGTTTTAAGTATCCCTTCTAAACTTCGGGCGGCCAAGAGCCACGCACGTTGCAACCAGATGTTGTGCCAGTATTCAGGAATGCATTTAGAAATCGGATACTTTTATCGTTTCTTAAGAATTTGTTGAATTATTACATTTGCCCTGTCAATAACCCAAGTGGGTTTCCCATTAAGTAAAGAATTTATGCGCTCCTAAGAAATCCAATATTGTTTTAAAATTCAATAGAAGAAAGGACGCATCGCCTTTAACTGCCAAGCCATAAAGTAGAGGTTTAAAGTGTTTGCACGTGGCCGGTAACGCGTGTTGATTTTTGAAACAATAATCGAGAATAAGATATTTGCTTAATAATTAGGAGTATGTGAGAGACAGTCACATTCCCCCCTCTGAAAATCAGACGCGTGACGCAGTACAGCGTATGAGCTTTCACAATAGGATGCGCCGTGGCTCTACATGGCATTACTATAGAGTTTAAAAGCACGCCCACTCGCTATTTTCACCTAATCAGATTATTATTATTGTTCCAACTGGAACATGAATCCAATAGGATGCATCGTCTGCTTATAATTTTGCCTAGTTTCGCAGAAGTATCTTTAACTGATACATAATTCCGCTATTTGAGATTATTCTCCCTCAAAATATTTCTATCATTTACCACGTTTCAGGTAATTGCAGAAGACCCGTGCATGCTTATAATTTAATTCTACATACCAGAGTCTCTTATAAGAGTATTTGTGATACGGAGCGTCGCTACCTACGGTGCTCTCTCGGTCTAAACTCAGCCTAACGCAGCTGCCGCTGGACAGAGGCCTTTCCCATTGCACCTCAACGCTGAGTCAGCTCCTCGAAGTTGTATCCAAGAGTAGCTGAAATAGTCCGCACATAAAAATATTAGGATTAATTCCACTTAGTCGCCCCCCTCCGATTCTAAGAGGAAAGAGCAGTTCTGAAATTCAACTAGAATTGGAAAATTGTAGTTGAAATGGAAGTTATGTTATTTGAAATAACTACCTTTTGCACATTTATAGAAATATTAAGAGCCTATCTTGCATTAAAATCACAATAAATTTGGTGTACCTACATTGAGCAAATAAGAATCTTGACCTTGGCCTTGACTTTAAAATTTAGACACCCTAGATTATCCAAACAATTCTTTGACTATTAGGACACATTATTATAATATCCATAGCTGGATATTAAAATATTGGCATGAATTTTATCCGGTAGGTCCCAATTTTGGAACTGATTAGGTAGGTTTATAGTATAGTCCTAGAGTTCAAAACAATATACAATTATTTTTGAGATAACAAAGTCATACCACGTGATCACAGGTAACCATAGAGTCTAATAAAAGTGGAACTTAGCTTCGCAACTGGGACCACGCTATGGCTGCCGTTGGAGTCAGGCGACGTCAGCTGAATTTGATGAAACTTTGACCCGAGTGCACCTCACAATCCAGAGGTTTAGACAAAGTTAAATGTCAGCCAAACGAAGACTGAAATATCCTGGAATTTGAAATAAGTCCACACGAGTATCTGTCCAATTATATGACATAGGTTACAGAGTCGGAAAGATTTAGGTTAACTTTCTATGATAATAGTTAATGTAACTCTTAGTAAATCGATTGTCCTCTTGTAAACTTTACGCTTCTTGGTATCTTAGCACTAATAATATAAAGTTTATCCATAGTTGAGCGCGTGTCTTATATCTACTTTTCTCTTCTCATAGAAATATAAACACTTTCAATTGCAAACATGAATTGAAATTGGTCTGTGTACTATCGGACACAAACCCTTCACCTACTGGGAATCGAACCCATCTTTACAGTTGCACAGGAACACAAGTAACAATCTTACAAATGTAGCTCTTTTTCTCTAAAATTGGAACCAATGCCCTATAAACTAACAAAACACGTAGGGAATCGAACCCACATACCATGACACAGGAATCTTATTACAGGAATCTAATTAGAATTACTTATCAACTATTGCGCTAGGCGGAAATCAAACCCTAATTCCATGACAACGGAATGCAGTATTTTAACTGATAAATCATGCGGGAATTGAACCCACTGCCAATGGTTGATGATTTTAATCATGACAACAAAATCGTTATCTAATTAAACATAAATCGTTGTAGCCGTTGTAACTCGAGCCGTCTCTTACAATTTCTAGGACCATAAAATTACGTTGTGTTATTATTGCCGTCTCTTACAATTTCTAGAACCATAAAATTACGTTGTGTTATTATTATAGTAACCCATATTTATTGTTCTTTCTCGTTGTACTGAAGTGAATCAGTACATTTAATGACGAGAATCCTGGTCACGGCACCACATGTGACTGTTCCAATAAGACCCTAGTCTGATAAAATTTTCGTTTTTCCTAAGTCATGTAAATATTAGTACTTATTTCGGCTCCCCAATTAAGGTAAGGAGAGGAACTGTGCCCCAAAAGCCTCGCACAGCTCTGTAAAGCCAACCAAGAGGAATTACTTTTCCACCGAAATAAGGAGATTGGATTTCCAGTCCTGCTCCGGCTTTAGAAGTTAGGGAGCAGGAGTGGATATTCAAGGTGCAGTTAGTATTGGGAGTTCACAGTTAGAACATATACATGAATAATAACACATCATATAAAACAATATAACAATAAAGTATGAAGCAATAAGACAAACGTACGCAAAGATAAGATATATGATTAAAAAGGGTTGGTGAAGGGAACGTTACGCTTGCGCTTAAGGATTCCATTATTTACCGTTACGTTAATTCAATTATTTAAATGTATTACGACCCCATCTCTATGGCATGTAACCGGTTACAATAACTGCCTCAGTACGTGACTGTTAGACCTAAGCGCATAGGTCCACTAAGGACACTGCTACGAATTCTAACAGACCACGCTCCCTAAGCACAATTCACATGTCTTTCTCAATCCTAAGACAGAGTTCTGAGGAGTCCTGCTGCCATTGAGGAAGGCACGTTTTAGTAGTTATTCCTACACGCGTATTCATGTTAAACACCCTTACGGCAATCTACACCTTGACTATGATACAACATAACTTGCACAAGCGCACCGTAGACTCAGTCTGTAGCAGAACATATTACGATAGTTATTGGTGGCGCTGAAGTGGGAACTGTCGTCACTTCACATTTCTTTAATCTAACCCCATGTCGTGGTAGCGTGTCTCGCTAAATTGTGTCGATTCAGTAATAGGCCAACCAGTGGCTGGATTTGATTTCAACGAGACAAACAGCCGGGTTTGACTTTTCAGTCCCTAGCGTTCCTTAGAACGGAGCTATCAATTTGATGTTTCAGTGTGAAATACTTCAGGGAGCCTACCCCCACTACCGAAATGATTTCCACCAATGCCTACGCATTGTTTCTGAGCTAGACCCTTATAGGAAGCAATAATCACCATCGGAGCTTGGTTACTTTGTACAACAAGTACAAGTTGGCATTATAAATTACTGTTAAATATCATTTGTTTTAATCAAACTGTGATTATGGTGTTGCCTTCACCACTGAACAATATAGATTGTTCTACTTAAAATGAATATAGCGGTTCTGCCTTACATTTGTGGTGCGTCAGAATATTAGTCAACATTTGTCTATATACATTAGTCGTTCGTATTAGTCGAAATTGCACATGTCGTTATGAAAAGCGAACCGTCCCTATTAATCAAGCGCAGATGGTAGATATTTGCCAAGGTGCGGAATAGGAGTTGGACACATAACACATGATATAATTATATACATCGTGGCTCCGCATCACTGCTTTGCATGCTGTAATAAATGAATTACGCTGGTGCATTATATTAACAGTTAGACATTGTGATGATTGAGGTGGCTGCCTCGCCTTACTGGAATAAATGGGTTACGCGGGGCTTTATATTAACAGTTCTTTACGCTATCGCCAAACTGCTACTTAAGCTAGGGTTTAATTATAGTTAACACTTACCACGTGTTCACTGAAGATGATTAGTCTAAAACTAACTTACAGAATACCGCTCACACCACCAGTTTCGTCTCCGCCACTGCTCGTCTCATTGCGCGTCACGACACTTGTTTCCACCAGACTTATTACTACTACTTATATTTGATTTATAAAACATTAATCGCTCTATTACGACCGTACACTGGGACATGTGCATCTTGGTACCAAGACTACGCTAATTTCACGAGACTAACCTAGGACGTCCTAGTACTTTAACCGTTTTAGACCGAATACTCTGAATTAGCCTGTCTAATCCCAGACTCTTACGTCCGACCTCTTTCGTGATTCGAAATTCACTGCCCCTACTCAATGTGCATCTCCTGGCTTTCGCCTTCTCAAAAAACCCACGCCGTCCTTTCCGAGAAATAGTTTAGCAACCTTTCTGTTTTTGCGTAACCGTCTCAATTGTTTTAAGTATCCCTTCTAAACTTCGGGCGGCCAAGAGCCACGCACGTTGCAACCAGATGTTGTGCCAGTATTCAGGAATGCATTTAGAAATCGGATACTTTTATCGTTTCTTAAGAATTTGTTGAATTATTACATTTGCCCTGTCAATAACCCAAGTGGGTTTCCCATTAAGTAAAGAATTTATGCGCTCCTAAGAAATCCAATATTGTTTTAAAATTCAATAGAAGAAAGGACGCATCGCCTTTAACTGCCAAGCCATAAAGTAGAGGTTTAAAGTGTTTGCACGTGGCCGGTAACGCGTGTTGATTTTTGAAACAATAATCGAGAATAAGATATTTGCTTAATAATTAGGAGTATGTGAGAGACAGTCACAACGAGTAATAGAGAAGTATGGAAGAAGAATGGGGACAAGGGCAAGTGAATGATGATGTACAGCTTTATTTAATTAATTTATCCTACAAAAAGTTCAGCTGTTTTTTATCAGTTTGTTATTCTCTCTCATTCTATAAATAAACGGACAAATTCAGTAAAAGAGAGTGCAAAAACAACAAAATATTCCGGACGATAAAATACGGTAGGCCAAACATGAAAGCGCACAGTTTTCGTAACGTAAATTTAAACGATTTTAAAATGGATATACTCGTTTCAAACATGCAATTTACTTAGTTTTCAGACTGTATTTATATTTATATGTGATACTTCCCTACTTATACTTTATCATTAACACTAGAAACGGGATGTTTACCATGTTTACTGTTTGTTTTGAGTTCCCGATATTTCGGCGCTGTGGCAAGCGCCGTGATCACGGATAAACTGAAGTTATTGCGGGTGGGTGTTTATGAGCAGACTAAAAAAATGATAATGAAAATGTGTGAATGATAATGTTTTCTGTTTAAAATCTTATACTTTTATATTGTGCCAGTCAGAAAAAAACGTTAATTATAATTGTATAAGAGAGTTTAAAATCGTTTAAAAATATTCGCCACAAGTTCATTTCATATTAAGACTTCAGTGAGCAATTACCAATTACCTTAAACAAAAAAAAACCATTTACGTGTATAACTACTGAAAATGACTGCCACGTTGGTCTAGTGGTAGTAAGCGCGACTGCTGAGCATGAGGTCCTGGGTTCGATTCCCGGGTAGAGCAGTGTTTTTAGGTTTTACAAAGACGACTTTCTCAGTAACAGTCACGGAGTCGAGTGGACTAGTGCTCGGTTAATGGCAATACTGCAATAGGCTCACCCTATATTACATGAAATTTAAACATAACGTGCGAAATGTGGGTGTACTATTAGATACCCCTCTGCCTAATCCTTCGGGGATTAACTACTTTAAAAACCAAACACGTGATTACCACCAAATCGGGTCCGAAACCGGATCCTCAGATCCGTTTTCCGGAATCTCACCGGATCCGTAAATCTGTAGGTAGTAATGAAGGCCTGATTAGGGTGCCGGTAACAAGCAGATGTCTAATTAACATTAAAACGGGTATGTTCGTTAGTTTCTTCATGATGTTCGTTAGTTTCTGATGAAAGCTTTCAGCGTGAATGTCTGTCAATTATGTTTGCTGCGAACGCTTTTGAGGGATTTCTTTTTGCTTCGTTATTAACATAACATAACATCGCGCCTGTAATCTCCGAAGGGTTAGGCAGAGGTGCAACTAATAACCCCACATTTCGCCAGTTATGTTTTAGTTCCATGTAATAGGGGGCGAGCAATATTGCCATCAATCGGGCACAAATCCAGACTGTGCTACTGAGAAATTCCTGACGGAAAAACCCAATGACATGGAAATCGAACCCAGGACCTCATGCAGCAGTCTCGCTTGCGACTTGACCAACGAGGCAGTCAACATATCAGTATTTAATTTGAATTAATAGTCCAGTACAACTACGAACGCTTTAAATAACAGCGCAAGATCTTCAGCTAAAAAACAAAAGCACTTAATTTAATAGTCATTTCACTAAATCCCTGCGAGGCTTAGCCGCCAGTGCTGCAGGGTCAACAGGTGGGCCCTTAACCTGGCCTTTTGTTTTAACGTGTTATGACTCGACTTACGGTTGCTCTCATATTCACTTTACTTAGCGTGTTTTGGAAAGTCAATGTGGCTGTGTCTGCCGGGTTTGTGGCAAAACAAAATATACCATTACCGGACAAAATATGAGTGACATTCCGAAAATCGTCCGTTTATTGGAGCGTATTTACTGGAAGTATTTTTGTAAGGTAACCCATGACGGCCTCATCTCGGATGACGTAGCAGAACACGCGGGTGTCCTCCAAGGCTGCTTCCTGTCGCCGCTTCTCTTCTTAGTCGTTCTTGACGGAATTCTGCTTTGCATCTCTGAAAATAGGCGCCGCGGCATAGAGTGAGGTTTATCCAACGTCTTGGAAGACTTGGACTACGCCGATGACCTATGCCTGCTGAGTCATACTCACGCCGACATGCAAGCAAAGTTGAACGATCTACGTCAGGTAGCGGCAGAAACGGGGCTTAAAATAAACATCAGGAAGACGCAGGAAATTAGAACTGGTGAGAAGAATCACTCACCGTTGCTGATTGGCACAGAGGCAGTGGCACGCGTCCACAAATTCACTTACCTCGGGAGCGTCGATATTCGGGCCCAATGTGAAATTCGTGCTGCTTTACGGGTGCGAAACGTGGAAGGTCACAAAGGTCATCTCACGCCAAATCCAAGTTTTCGTCAACCGCTGTCTTCATCGCATTCTCGGAATGTACTGGCCCGAGACCATCTCCAACGTAGAGCTGTTGGTTAAATGCCACGAGAGCCTGATCGACCGCCAGATCAAGCGTCGCAAGTGGAGATGGATTGGCCACACGCTCCGAAGGGACCCCGACCACATACCCAAACAAGCTTTGGACTGGAATCCCTAAGGGAAAAGAAAGCGTGGCCGTCCCCACCAAACCTGGCATCGCACCGTGTTGGCAGAAGCGGCGAGCATCGGAATGTCGTGGAGCGAGGTGAAGCGTGAAGCTCAAGACGGATCGCGATGGAGGACATCTGTGGACGCCCTCTGCCCCATCTAGGGGTCATAGGACATTATTCAAGATGCTCGCATGCGATCATCGCGTCTTCGCGCAACCGATCGCTTTGGCTAGGACGCAGGGTAATGACGGGCGATTCAGTTTCATGAGTGAATATGAACGAAATATGTATGAACAGAAAAAATGTTAGCTAGTAGGAAACACGTCATGTTGTATCTTTAAAAAAACTCCTCTGAGTAATACATTACTTTGAAAAAATATAATGAGTCTCAGAACATCAAAAACTGCGACCACCGCACCACAAGACAATGTCAGCACTCAAATCGAGTTTTAACAAAAAAAAAAAAGATTTGGTATGCCTGAGCTCAAAGCAAAAACGCCACTGAAACCATGACCAAAATCAGCCACAAAAAACAGATAGTGAAACGCAGAAAGATATTTTCGTCAAAAACTCCTCTACGTTTTCCGGCTCTGGTGTAAATGCCCAACTTCTCAAATACATTTCCGTCTGGCAACTTTTTACTTCAAAAAGGACAGTACAGCATTGACAAGACTTCCTTCACAAATGTACATAAAGAACGTTAAAGCTGCCAGATCAATGGGGCTTTCCTATGGGGAATCCCTGTAAGGGTGTTCGTGGAAAAAGTGACGAGTAAATCTCTTCAAAGGCTCGAAGGCTCTTTTCAAAATAATTCTCTGTTGTTGTAGGCTTTCCGATTAAAGGTTTTCTAATTATTCAGGAGATTTTAACGTTTTAGAACAGCTATTTACTAACATGTTTTACACGGTGACTGAAAATTATCTGCTATCTGTATGGACATGTGATGCGGAGGAATGAGGAAAAAATTGAGTATGAATGTTGATGGCTATAAGAGTAGAGGAAGACCAAAGAATCGATGGATGGAATGTGTGAAGGATGTTGTGGCTAGAAACGAGGCGACTGCTGATATGACGAGTAATAGAGTAGTATGGACGAAGAAGACATGCTGCGCCGACCCCAAATAAACTGGGATAAGGAGAGGAGCATAATGATTTACACAGACGACAGACAGAATATTCCGAGGACAGGCTGAAAAGATTTTTCCCTAATACAATCTGACTCGCGGCTTAATATTAAGCGCCGCAAGAGTCGATTTTGAAGGTTAAGCCGCGCTTGTCGTAGTTGGTCTGTGGATGGGTGACCATCATTACATACCGAGTTTCCTCTGTACCTTGGAAAGTACCGTAAGGCTGCGTTTCCAGCAGAGATGAGCGAGGATGCGTAGCGAGGATGTGTGTGAAACTATTACAGTAGATAGTAGATATGTATTGTAATTCGCATTGCGTATAATTTACAATATTTTAAGCCGATCCCATTAAATTTGAGAAAAGGCTAGGTTGACAACTATCTGGCCATGAAAATGATGATTTCTTGAAGGAAACGAAACCATTTTGGTTTCGTTTCCTGTTGAATTGTCAACATGGAAGGCATTAAAATGTCCTGCCAGGGCTGCGCACTGTTCGAGAGAGATACCGCGGCCCTGGAACACAAAGGGCTAAGAAAGAAGGAACATGGATGGGTTTGGTTTATACTGACGCTCCCTTCCGTACCGCCCAGAGCGGGGTCATTTGATGATTTCCCATCCGAAAAAAAAGCATTAAAATGTGGTACCTACGAATTTAAGCTTCTGATCAAAAGAAGCTTGAAGCCCGTAAACCCTGAAAAAACAACATCTTTTTAATACAAAATTCACACTTTTAAAAGGTACGATAAATTATATGAATACACATAGTACAGTACACTGGTTTAACCGACTTGAAATCGTAACACTCTGGAGATTTCTTCTCGTTTTCTCCATTTCGTGAATAAAATGCAAAGTTTTTCTCATTTCGTCGTTTTTTTCTTAAAATATCAAAGGTAGCGTTCAGTCTTTATTGGCATCGCTCAGTGTTGCCATAGTAATGAAGAGCAGAAGGTTAAGTCAAACTCACCATTGTACCATGAAACAAAAATATCTTTTAGCCCTTTAGCAAAAATATGACTAATTTTAGCGTAAAGGAGAACTTAGGATTTTATTTATTTATTTAAACTTCATGTACAATAGTGGTACGTAGGCGGACTTATTGCCACAAGGCATTCTCTACCAGTCTACCTTTGGGTTAAATAAGAAAACATTGTGATAGGGTACAAAATAAATACTAACACACAAATGTTATTATATAAATAAAATACAAATAAATAAATAAAAAATAACTTCTTGTTTACAAGAAGTTGTAACAAGAAGTTATTTTTTGATACTAATTCACATATTATTATAATTATAAATAAAATAAACTAATTATAAGGATTTTGTTAAAGTACGCCGAACCTTTTAAAGTTTTGTCACGCTAAAATGGTTATTATACCTTATTTCTGTTATTATATATTATAAACAATGATTGCAATGTTCATTCAGGAAATTAGATCCTGAACAATCATTGCAATCATTTTTTTAAAAGCTGCTTTAAATATAACTTTTGTTTTTTTCGGCTTCCCATCACGATTGATTGATAGCTTAACCTATTATTATTTGTCAAGACATGTTTCGGCCATCGTCATCTTCAAGCCTACACCTTGAGTACTTTGAGTCAGCGAAATGAAGTATTTTGATTAATTTTTTGGCCTTTCTCTGGGAATTTTCTCCCACCTTCCTACATGGAAACTTTTCATCAGTAATTTTTTTTCATACATTTTGACCGTCCGGCCGTTTGCATTTTTGTAGGCCGCAGCCTATTTTTAGGGTTCCGTACCCAAAGGGTAAAACGGGACCCTATTACTAAGACTTCGCGGTCTGTCTGTCTGTCTGTCTCCAGGCTGTATCTCATAAACCGTGATAGCTAGAAATCTGAAATTTTCACAAATGATGTATTACTATTGCCGACAACAAATACTAAAAATTAAATATTAAGGGGGGCTCCCATACAACAGGTATGATTTTTTTTGCCGTTTTTATAGATAATGGTATTATGGTACGGAACCCTTCGTACGCGAGTCCGACTCGCACTTGGCCGGTTTTTTAACATTACCGATGATAAATTTCTAAGTGGTGTTTCAGAATGATGAATTCAGTATTAAATACGTGGTAACCGTTTGTCCATCACTCTTGTAGTCACTTGCGTTTCATCACTCCTTAGTCCTCATCACATTCAAGGAAAAATGTTCTTATTGAACTTTTGTACATATGTATCTGTCTAGTGGCACCTAATAAGTAGGTATTGATCCTACCACAATGAGGCAACTCGTAAGTCCAAATCGGAATATTTGATGTTCCGTTATTAAAAGTTAAAGGAACTCGGAGCTTTCTACTTAAAGTATTGCTTAGTAGTTGTATTCAGTGATGAAGTTGTATTCTAAAGTATTGCACAAGTTTCAATAATAATTTACGAACATCTATTAACTTAATTTATCCATAATTGGATAAATTATAGTATCATGTCGTTGGTAATAATAATTACAAGAGCTCACATAAAATTAGGTATTTCTTTTTAGGGTTCCGTACCCAAAGGGTAAAACGGGACTGCTGTCTGTCTATCCGTCTGTCACCAGGGTGTATCTCATGAACCGTGATAGTTAGACAGTTGAAATTTTCACAGATGATGTATTTCTGTTGCCGCTACAAACAGAACAAAAAAATATTAATTGGGGCTCCCATACAACAGACATGATTGTTTTTGCCGTTTTTAGGGTTCCGTACCCAAAGGGTAAAACCCTATTACTAAGACTTCGCTGTCTGTCTGTCTCCAGGCTGTGTCTCATAAACCGTGATAGCTAGAAAGCTGAAATTTTCACAAATGATGTATTACTATTGCCGCTATAACAACAAAAACTAAAAATTAAAAAAAATATATTAAGGGGGGCTCCCATACAACAGATATGATTTTTTTGCCGTTTTTATAGATAATGGTACGGAACCCTTCGTGCGCGAGTCCGACTCGCACTTGGCCGGTTTTTATAGATACGGAACCCTTTGTGAGCGGGTCCGACTCGCACTTAGCCGGTTTTTTTTAAGCGATTATTATAACTTATGCCCTATAGAAAACCCGGGAAAACCGGTTTTACTAGGAGACCGAAACCCGGTTGCGCATGCCCTAGTAATATGATAAAACGAAGAAAATGTCGTGACAACAAGCAGATGCAATGCTAGATGGTGAACTGCTAAACATGGGCCTTAGAATGATTGAGTTGACACTATAAAGGTAGCTAATTGTTATTGCAGTACTTGTTTCTCATTAATAGTGATTGCCATAAGCTTCACGTATGGATTGATAGTTTGGTGATCGTAGTAGCAGAAAAAACCGGTAAAAAAATCTATGAAAACGGCAAAAAAATCATATCTGTTGTGATAGTCCCCCTTAAGTACTGTTTTATTCTGTTTTTTAGTATTTGTTGTTATAGCGGCAACAGAAATACATCATCTGTGAAAATTGCAACTGTCCAACTATCACGGTTCATGAGATACAGCCTGGTGACAGACAGACAGACAACGGAGTCTTAGTAATAGGGTCCCGGGTTACCCTTTGGGTACAGAACCCTATAAACGCTGCCACCCATCCTCTTATTATTATCCATAGCGTAGGTAATAATAGTATAATTTATTCCGGGCATAATATTAGTCAGAATTCATGTTAAGACGCAAAACTCCTTAATCCCGGCGCATACGATAATCTCAACGCACACAACACTACTATCCCTGCTATACACACCATCGATGTGTATTTTGTATTTGTCTACACACACAAACATAACTTACCCATACTCATATTTGTATGAGTGTGTGTCTGTAATATTATTGTAGTTGTGTGCGTGAGTCGGACCTACATTTAACTGACACATTATTCTTGTTGACAATCTGCGTCCGCTTGCATCTTGGCTAGGGTTGGGCTGCATTTCTTGGAAAAGTTTTATTTATTTTAACTTGATGATTTTTTGTCTATAAGTAAAAAAGTATTTTTCTTAATTTTTAATATTTTAAGAATTGTTTATTTTATGCTTCAACAAATATAATAATAATAAAAAAATAGTAAAAGTTTATTGATTCATAAAAAATGTTACAATATTTAGGTATGACACTGGATCCCGCACTAGGATACCCTGTGTCGCAGGATCCAGTCTCTTTCGATAGATAATATGAGTTATAAAATAGAACAAATGCAACGGTTAAAGTATTTAAGACTAGAAGGTAACTAAGTGTATGTGTGTGTGTGATGAGAGTGAGTGTGTATGTAATGAGTGTGAGTATGTATGTGATGAGTGTGAGTGTGCATGTGATTAGTTTAAGTATGTATATGATGAGTGTGTGTTTGTGATGATGAAATAATACTAAAATTATTGTTTTAAATATGATAGATACAGATTATGTAAATGGAAAACAAAAATGTGACAACTTCACTCCAGTTCTTTCCATTACTTCTAATTAATTCAATTAACCTTATTATAGTATTTTGTAGGCAAAAACGCTTAACACAGCCCCAAGAAAGGTACTAAATAGATCTTCTACAAACATTCTCTATCTTTTAATTACTTACTAAAAAGCCAGACATAAAAAGTGCTCGGCAACTTATATTGGTACTTTTAATACAAACAATTAAAAAAAAAAACACAAAAAGTTTTATATTACAAAGAAATTAGATAACTTACTAATGGATTTGTCTAGACGACTGTTGATCAAACAAAACTGAAGTATTTTACATACAAATTCATGTAAAGATAATATTATTTCAAGTAGAATACGAAGGTAAGATGATATTGTATTGTTCGATACTTTTATAAGTAAAAGATAAATACGAAACGAAAATGTTCACATCCCATTAAGTTGAGTAAACAGTTGAAAATATCTTTCTTTTGAGAGAAATAACTTGTATAAGAAAATATTTTTGAAGAGCAAAGACATATTTTGTATCTTCTTTTCAGAATAAGTAAGAAGTTTAAGCTCTTTCAATTATACATCTTTGTTTAATGACTTCTCTTCTCTTACCTGTGTTTCTATGGATCATAATTCATAACATAACATGACGCCTCGTAATCCCGGAAGGGTTAGGCAGAGGTGTACCTAACAGTACACCCACATTTTAAGCCGGGCACGAATCAAGAGTCCGTGGCTGCTACTGAGAAATTCCCAATGGAAAAACTCAATAATACTTTGCCCGACCCGGGAATCGAACTCAAGATCTCATTCTCAGCAGTTGCGCTTGCGACCACTAGACCAATGAGGTACAGGCAGCGCAGCTACAAGTTTTTACCTAGTATATTTTTAATATTACTTTTATTGTCGTAAGGAGCTCGTGGCTAAATAAGAACAGCCGCTCGGGTCGATCTTTAGGTTAAGCCGTGCTTACCTAGTTTGGTCCGTGGATGAGTGAACACCCATTACATACCGAGTTTCCTCTTTGCCTCGGAAAGCACGTTAGGCCGTTGGTCCCGGCTGTCATTTGTAGATCTTTGACAGTCGTTACTGGTAGTTAGTAATCCGAAAGTCTGACAACCAGTCTTACAAAGGGGTATCGTATTTTACCTAGTGCTAACTGGGTTGTGGAGGTCAGATAGGCAGTCGCTCCATGTAGAATACTGGTATTCAGCTGCATCCGGTTAGACTGGAAGCCAACCCCAACATAGTTGGGAAAAAGTTAGGCAGATGATGGTGATGATGATTTTACTGTCGTAATTTACTAAGTAACTACTAACTATTATGGTAGACACAAAATTATATGTATTTATGTATAAAACCACAAAGTCGTCCGTACCAGCCCTATCCTTACAGTCTTGACCCAAAAACAGCTGAACAAAACACAAAACTCTTCGCTGACGTAAATATTCCCTTTGATGTCAGTTTTATTGCACATCCAATGATTTTAATGCAATTTCATTTTCCGCACTGAAACAATATTTACAATAAAATGACATTAATGTTTGTGGATTCAACGTATTAATGGGTGATTGAGAGTGGACGCGAAATATTTGTGAACGGACTTAACGAAAATAAACGTGAGGTCGGGATGGAAATAGGAAGTTCATTGATTAAGTTTGTGTGATGATATTATTAGAAGTTGCTAATTAACCGACTTCAAAAAAAGGAGGAGGTTCTCAATTCGGCCGGTATTATTATTTTTTTATTTTTTTATGTATGTACACCGATTACGCCAGTTTCTGAACCGATTTACGTAATTCTTTTTTTGTTTGATGCGGAATAGTTTCGAATTGGTCCCATACAAATTTGATTCAGGTAGGCCCATTAGTTTCTATTTTATGAGCATTTGACTCTGAAGTCTGTTACTTGTTTGTTGTTGTGGAGTTACTTTCGCATTTGTAATATTAGTAAGGAAGTAAGAATAAGCCTATTACCATGAAATGTATGGTTTACAATGTAAAATGAACGCATAGAAAATACTTGTATAGGATATTGCACCTAAAAATTAAAAAATAAAAAAAACTTTTTTGCAAAAAATAAAACCGACTTCAAAATCACAAAAAAGTGAAAAATAATTTTAGCTTCAGAAGTCGGTGCCAAAAAACTGAATCAAACAAACTAAAGTCACCGACTTCTGAAGCTAAAATTATTTTTCACTTTTTTGTGATTTTGAAGTCGGTTTTATTTTTTGCAAAAAAGTTTTTTTAGATAGGCAGTCCTTGGTAAACTTCTCGCATTCAGCTGCATTCGATTAGACTGGTAGCCGACCCCAACATAATGACAGCTATGTGAAATCATGAAGTCCTCTAAAAACTAAATGTTATAAGTTTTTAAACTTACATGGTCGCTAACACTATCAAACGATTCAGTTTATCCGTGATCATGGTGTTAGCAACAGCGCCGAAATATCGGGAACTCAAAACAAACAGTGGACATGGTAAATATCCCGTTTCTAGTGTTAGACTAAATGTTATTGATACGTAGGTGTACCTACACATCAAGGGTGGAATCACATTTTCATGCATAGATCAGAGATTTCGTGTCATGCAAAGACACCATCTGCTGGAACGAGAAGTCCGGTCGTGAGCATTCGCATTCAACGCATCGGAAGCGCTTTAAAGCGCAATCGTGCCTCGGGTGAGTAAGATTATATTATTCATCAGATTATTATTATTGTGGATAATTTATTTTAAGTATCAGAAAGGTAATACATGGAAATACGTGTAAATGTGATTTAATCCTAAAAGAAGAACGATATTTTATTTTGTAAATTGGTCAAATATAAACTTATAGCGTCATTTAGGGGCCGTCTCCACGAGCGAGAGAATCGCGGCGATATTACGTATTTGTATGGGATAATATCGCCGCGATTCTCTCGCTCGTGGAGACGGCCTCTGAGAGAGTGTATAGAAATACGTGGCAACGACGATAATATCGTCGCGATTCTCTCGCTCGTGGAGACAGCCCCTTTTTTTTTTTTTTGGGGGTGGGAAAGATATCTTCACTTATTCTGATCTATCGATATTTCGACGCTGTTGCAAGCGCCATGATCGCGGGATGGCTCACCAAAACCGTGAATGCTTAAAATGTTGCTTCTACGGTTTTATTTCTTTTAAACTAGATGTCGGTCATCATCACCATCTGCCTAGCCTTTTCCCAACTATTTTGGGTCGGCTTCCAGTCTAACTGGATGCAGCTTAATGCCAGTATTTTACGTGGAGCGACGGCCTATCTGACCTCCACAACCCAGTTAGTTCGATGATGAAGTTGTCGGTATTTGCCTGAATTTGTTTCAGTATTCCTTCTCAGAGTCACTCTAAGTCCTTGCAATGCAGTATTATCGTCAGATAATAACAAGAGATTTAGGCCTACGACAGTGTCTTGAGGTAATCCCCACACTGGCTTGAGTGGAGCTGTCCAGACAGTGCATGCGACGAACAAAACAAAACTAAAGAGATTCTTTTTTTACACGGAATAATTGCGTTTGGCCGCAACTTGCCTGATGCGAAGCGATGACGCGGCCTAGGGTGGAGCACGCTTGCCTAGAAGAAACCGATTCACTCGAACTTTGAAGAGGTTCATATTATAATGACCGGGATAACATTTAGGCAGGCCGCAAGAAATGGGAACTCAAACTGCCAGAATAAGACTTTGGGGGTAGGAGAACAGGGTGTAAAGTTCTTCATCCCCCATAGAAAAGGGAGGATCCTCTGACCAGACGGGTGTTATGTCTGGTGGGCTACTGCCCCACAGTTGTTGTCGGGTTCTTCTATATAGTCTTAAGTCGCGAATATCTTTACTTGCGCGATGCAGGATTTCGATGTTTGATGGCGCTGTAGTACTTTTTGTTCAATGTTGCTGAAGTACTTTTTTGTAGTGCCGCTACAAGACAATCATGAATTGTATCCGTAATTACTGTAATGCCTTACAATAAGTTAATCCTCATATCTTACTTACTATTATAAATGCGAGATTTGTGAGGACGGATGTGTGTTACTCTGTCACGCTAAAACTACTGAACGGATTTAGATGAAACTTGGCACACAGATAGTTTATCACTTGGATTTACACAAAAGATATTTTTATTCCGGTAGTACGATCCCGTTGGACAATTACCGAAGTCCGTGGTCGAAGCCGCGGGCATATGCTAGTTCACAATAATTATAATGATTTTGATCATAACTCATAATCATAGTAATGAATTACATTGACCAGTGAGTGTAAACCGCATAATAAAGTGTTATGAGTTATATATCACAACAATTTGCTACATGTGGTCACCTGCACTCTACATGTTAGCGTTTACATTGGTCGAGTAACTTGCCTGGTTTGTTCAGTACCGATTACTTACTAACACATGAACAAGCCTTCATTTCGCTTACAAATTTCAAACAGGATTCATGCATTTTTTTGTTATTTTGATTAACATAACATCGCGCCTGTAATCCTCGATGGGTTAGGGAGAGGTATACCTACTGTATCCCACCTTTTGCCAGTAATGTTTAAATTGCGTGTAACAGGGGGCGAGCCTATTGCACATCCACCGGGCTCAATTTCAAAACCCGTGGCTGCTACTAATTAAATTATTATAGAAATTCCTGATGGAAAAACCCAATAAACTTTTGCCCGAACTGGGAATCGAACCCAAGATCTCATACTCAGCAGTCAGTAAGTATTATAAAATTATAAGGATAAATACCTACCACAATATACGTGAAATGCAACTTCACTACCTCCGTACCGGTACTGAGAAATTCCATTAAACAATACTTGTATACCTTTAAACTGAAAATTAACTGAAAAGCTTACGAGAAACCGCAAAATGAATGGCATTCGAGTTATACTAACCTCAGTACAAGTGATTCAACAAAACACACACTACAGCAGTACAAGGAAATTGTGGCTCATGGCTTAAATCAGACCTAACGCAGCCAACACGCTTTTTCAATACATTACACAAAGAACACAAATGGTTGCGCCTTTGTTTACCAACACCTGTCCAGGGGCCCACTTCTGCTATTACAATAGTGTCAGAATGATCTGTCATTGATTTCATAATGGTTGATTTTGACTTGTCAAAACTTGTCAAAATCAACAATTATGAAATCAATGACAGACCATTACAATTACCATTAGAATGGTCTGTCATTGATATCATAATTGTTGATTTTGACTTGTCAAAACTTGTCAAAATCAACAATTATGAAATCAATGACAGACCATTCTGACACTATTGTCGTCTATTGTAATAGCAGAATTGGGCCCCTGGTCATTGGACCACAGGTACATGGATTTATTAAATGGATGACATGGATCTCTGCCATGTTGTTTTATACAAATTTCCACTAGTTATTTCAAAAGTTATACAGCCTAGTTATTGGCACGTTATTCCGATGGTCCTGGCTGCCATTTGTTGGTCTTTGGCAGTCGTTACGGGGAGACAGTGTCTCGAAAGTCTGACAACCATACCAAGTGGTATCGTATTATCCTGTACTATCTGTGTTGTGGACGTCAGATAGGCAGTCTCTCTATATAAAATACTGGTATTCAGCTGCATCCGGTTCGACTGGAAGCCGACCCCAACATAGTTTATAAAAAGCTAGGCAGATGATGATTATCTGCAGCGACCTCCTGGCGGCGCCATTGGAGCGCAAAAGATGTAGTAGGTACTGTATGGACCAGTACCGAAGGATTACTTTTGTAAGAGGTAAGCCGGAGTAGAAATCTTTCATGCGATTATATTATTTGTCTATAGAATACTGACTGTGGCATTTTTCAAAGGGAAGCCGGTAGGAATCGAGTTGTATGGAACCTTCGCCACTGGTATGGATACCAATTTGACAGTTCCACGGAACCCTTGTTCGTAAATTTTTGTTCCCATTCAATAAATAATGCACTCACAAATAATTTATATCGGAAAATTATTCAGGCTTGAAATAATAAGCGATGAAAACTTTTTCAATAACATGAATATTTTTTTGTTGTTGAATACTTTTTACTGAATACATTATAGGTGTGTTTTAATTTTATTTTCCTCTGTATCTTTTTTGTTTTATGTGGATTTTTGTTATATTTGAAACGTATGGCAGCGTGACTATTGAGTGTGGGGAATGGGTTTAATCAACGTGGTTTTGGCGATATAAACGCCTCTCGATTTCAGGCGATACGACACACCCGTGCTTCTCTTCTTTTAGAGTAAGATCCCACTGTAATATAACTTATAGTATACGTCAGACTGTATACTATATGTTATATTACACGCAAACAGCACATACACGGTAGAATGAAACAGATGGTGAGTTTAAGAAGGGGAACCGAGTTATTACGGACGTCTCACTCACTCTGAAGCGCATGCATAGTGCTCTCGCCCTCATACTTCTGGCTGAATAATTTTTGTCTTAGGGGATGTTTGGTCACTCTAATTTGTCTGACTGATTGAATATAACTTTTAAATAAATACTTCAATAACATATTAAAAAATCAGACATGTAAAAATAAGTAAAGTTCATTTATTTTTTGGGTAACTTAAAAGCGTCTGACAAAAGCTCTGGTCCATCAAAAGTGTCTGACACTTATGATATTACTTTAAAATAATATTCAACATGACATATATAAAAATCAGCCATGTGAATTTAAGTTAAATAATTCTTATTTTTAGTTACCTTTCTCACCTGGTACCTGTCCAGGTGTTACTCGGCAAGTTCCACAAAGCGCGTAGGTATTCAAGGCACACGAGACGCTACTGAAAACTTCAGGTTTCATCCGTGTGAAAATAAGTTATGTCTGACTGATTGCTCTGGGATCTTGGTGTATTTGTATCCTTAGCGAGAGAACCGTCGCCCTCAAATCGCAAGTCGCGTCGCAGTGAATCGTGTCGGGCTCTTAACAATTTCTTCCATTTGTTGTCGCTGCCGCAACAGGCGTGAGCGTGTAGATCATGGCCAAGCATTAGTAATAAAAGTATATAAAACATTATAGTTAAACAAAACACGTTTTAGAGTGACGTCATTGTATTTTCCGTGTACTTCTCAGCATACCCTTTCATTTGATATCCATATCATGGAAATGCATAAGAAATAACTATTCCGCCATCTTTTGGTGTCTGTCATTTTGGATTTAGAATCACGTCAATAAGCTAACTATGCATTGTCATGATTTCAGCTCAATCGGAAACCGGGTAGTGGGTCAAATTTAACTTCTAAGATTCTTATACATAGTAAGTTACATCATGTGAAGCGTGCTAATGAAAAGGAAATACTCAACCGGAGTCTGGATTAACGGCCCAGTTCACAGCAATATGCTTATAAAATTTTTGCTTCAAAGAAAATTCGTCAAAACAGAAATGTAGTTATTGTTCGTGCGCGACTTGTATGGACTTCATTATTAATTCGCCAACTTCCTTACCTTTTAAAGTAGCCGTACTTTTCTTGGCTTCCGGATTTTGTCCCATCTTGGCAATCTTGGCAGATTTCCCAAACGTTTCAGCGAGAACCGCTGAAAGTATCGCAGTGTAGGTAACTGCTACGATTTATAACTCTGAAGATAAACGATAAGAACATTAAAGGTACTATTTGATATAGTATAACGTTGGTGTTTAGTTTCTTATGTAACGAAAGTACCTACCTTCGATATCATCATATTCTGCCTAGCCTTTTCTGTTGGGGTTGGCTTCCAGTCTAACCGCATGGAGCTGAATATCAGTATTTTACATGGAGTGACTGCCTATCAATCCACAACCCATTTAGTTCTGGGTAATACGATACCCTTTAGTAAGACTTTCGGGCCACTGAACTTTCGGGACACCTGTAACGACTGTCAAGGATCTACAAATGACAGCTGGGACCAACGGCTTAACGTGTTTACCGAGGCACTGACGAATCTTGAAATGTAAGAAGTGGTCATCAATCCACGGACCAACCTAGGAAAGCGCGGCTTAGCCTGAATATCGACCCGAGCGGCTGTTATTATTTAGCCACGCTCCTACTGTATTTATTTATTTATTTATATTTATTTATTTATTTAACACTTCAAGCACAGAGTATAGAGGAGGACTTAATGCCATAGGCATTTTCTACCAGTCAACCTTTGGGTGATGCAGAGACAAGCAGTGGTAGGTGTATACTGAAAATAATTTTATTTATACTACTATAAACTACAAGGACATATAAAATACTATAAATATATTTAAAATACTATAAATATACCTATATTAAAAAATATATTAATTTAAAATAAATAATAAATATATTTATTTTATTTTTTATTTATTCATTTTATTTGTGCTGTATGTTATCACTGTTTAGATAAGCTAAATGAAATATTCACACATGATAATAGTTTCTTACCATATTTACTCTATCTGAACATGTTACAATTAACGAACAGTACTTCGAAATAAGCTGTATACGAACCCCATGTAACCGCATCCCAGCGCGTGATCCTCTTATGAAAATTTCACTAAAATACACGCAAAGGTTTGAAAACCCAGTTAATTTGGAGGCGAATAACGTCATTTAAGTTTTAAATTACCTCACACGGTCTTAATTAAAATCCGGGTGTGGTTGTACCGTGATACGTGCCGTTCAACGGATGTGGTTATCCGGAATTGTGTGAAATTTGACTTTCATTGTTATGATTTAAAATGGTGGAATTACTTTTTTGAAAGGCGTCGAATGAAATGGTGGGTGTTTTTTTTTTGAGCTGCAGTTTACACGTTTTTATAGTGAAATATTTATGGAATTCACACACAAGTTCTAGGTACATTAATATTTACCTATCTAATAACTATGAGCAAAAATAACTAACTTCCATAAAAACTTTCAACCCTATACCTTTAAAATTTCCAAAAGCTCTTTTCAAGGTTCAAGCGTTGTTGGAAAAAGAACTTTAGCCATGTTTCTAGACCCAGTGTGCGTTGTCTGTCACTGTATTTAATATTCTTATTGCGTGAATATGCTCTTTAAGGACATTAACTATTATGACTTTATCATCACTGATGCCTCACTGTTTTCACTGGCATCAGTGATGATAAAATGGAGAGAAGCGATGGATTTTAATTTCCATGAATCACCCGCGCCGGCTAGATATTATTGTCATCATTTATTTGTTGTGTAATTGTGTATCTGATAAGTATAACATTTTGAGCATATTAGAGCTGAGTGTTACAACGGTATATAAACGCTATATGTATTCCGAGGAATAAATGTTGCGGAGTATCTTTGTATGGAAAACATGCATAACTTTCATGAACTTTCGTTCTTCAGACGAAAAGTATCCGATTTACCTACATTTTAGTCCATAGTTCACTTATAACTAAATAAGCTGAGGAAAAACAGAAGAAAAAGTTATAACCAACATTTTTTTCCTGTAAACGACTTAAAAGCTACCAGGCAAGCATAAACCAGCGAAGTAACTAAATCAAAAAACCCATTAAAGTGCTAGTCGCATGCAGCTAATTCAATTGAATATGTAGAGAGCGCGGTAATTGAATCGATAGCCCCCAGATGCTGCACCGCTATGATACCCTAGTACTCGTATATCTCAGGAGGTCAATTTTCTGGGAAGCTGGATAAAACCTTAAGCGGAGATGACGATGTAATCTTATTTTGTGAAGGTATGGGAATTGAGTTTGGTATTTTTTGAAGATGATAACAACATAAGCAAATTGATACCTCATACCTATAGTGATACGTTACTTGCATTGCACGTATTTTACGTGCTGTAGAGGAAAAACTCGAATGTAGTGTGAGAAAAAAGGCCAAAACAACAAAGTCAAACTTAGCCTAATTTCTTACGTGTTGTAAAATGTTGAATTTATGAGAGTTACGACATTTTGTCTCCAAGTGTCAGAAGATTGTCAATTGAAGACATTTTGTTGCAAGACAGGATACCCGTGACATTTCGTGTCAAGTATTCGCGCCTTTTATGTCACTCACCAGTGACTACTTTGTCTCAATCAATTAAAACCAAAGACATTCAAATATAAGTATTTTTAATCTCTTTGATTGGAACAAAAAATCGTTTTGTATTTTCATGTATACCAAGTTATGAATTAGTAATTTTGACCTAAGCTCACAAATTGAAGACGATAGTTTTCGACTGATTGATGATGGCGGTATGCTAACTCACTTTTATTTTATCTCTGATTTATTTGTTACTACATGGGCACAATATTCCTGATATACACAGCTTGGTGCATTGGTGGCCCCGTACCTCAGAAAGCACGTTAAGCCCTTGGTCCTGCCCCTGATCTCTCCAGTCGTGTCGGATCACCGTTCCACCGGACTGTAAGAGTGATGGAAAAGTAATACACCTCTGTTTGAATACAAATGCCATGACCAAAAACGGTTCGCAGGACTATTATTATTCCTGTTATAAACTACTACTATTTTATACATAATAATATAGGTAGGTATGTAAAATACGTTTTAATTTTCAGCAAGAACAATGTAAACTATGACAAATAAGGTTTATTCAACTAACCAATACATTTCTTTACCCGGAAAATGAAGTACCAGGCATTCATAAAACAAGACCGATATTCTATGAGTAAGCGCCGAAGCCGCATAGTTCCCTTCATTACCAAACAAAGCGACTCATGACTCGATTGTTCATCCTAAACAGCTGGGTCTTTGTTATATTAAAATATTAAAATTACTGCATTATTACCCTCCCAGTCCTCATAGGTACCTGACGTAACTGCAGTGCAACTTTATATTAATTGTGTTCATATAACGCACGGGAAACCGCCTAGCTGTCTGCTAATTAATATCTTTATGCACTAGTGCGTCTAACTCCATCAATTAGTATGGTAGTTGAGAAAGATATTTTTTCCACTTTTGTCTTACTATTGTAGTTGTTCGTAGATAATCAGCGGTACTATTTAAATCTATGTATTGAGGAATTATGTCAGTTGTAACAAACTATCAAAGCCAGAGATTGGATTATCAATCCAATCTCTGGCTTTAATAGATAGAATTTGGTCTAAATAGAGAACATGCTGTTCATATGAAACCAGAACACAATTTCCTTTATGTTTTTCCGTCATTTACTTCTAAACAGAGGTGTCAGGTGCGATGGTTGACAGGGGAGAATGGAGGAAAAAATATGGCCGACCTCACGTAACATGCGAGAAGGCCAGAAAGATTTACTTTATAAACGCTTTACCTAACACTACACCTATTAGTGCATGTAATTATGCCGCCCTATGTCACTTATTAACAAATCCTTTGTACTTCTTAACCCAGGGAACACCTACAGCTACCAGGCTAACATACACTTGAAGAGGTATGCAATGACTAACTGTAACGTATTCCCGTAACTCATGCTCCGTCTGACGCATTGACCACACGCGTTTGAGGAAAACAGTGGTCACATAGTCTATGTAACTTGCAAAATGTCTACTATTTAAGGTGTCTAATTAGAAATACAAAAGGTCGTGTACCTTATGTTTATGAAGAAGCACGTTTTAGATTTTGTTTGAGGAAATAACGTTTAACAAAACTTCGTACCGTATTAGTCATTTCTGGCGCCACGTTTAGTTATTATTTAGGAAGAATGCTTTCCTGGTGATCACACGTATATTATTTTCAGATATTTGAACTAAGGTTTTGAATTTTACTTATATACCTACTCAGGCGCAGATATTACGTACCGAGTTTTCTCCGTGCCTCGGAAAGCACGTTAAGCGTTGGTCGAAACTGCCATTTGTAGATCATTGACAGTTAGTCAGTGGGCCGAAAGTCTGACAACCAGTTTTACCAAGGGGTATCGTATTACCCAGTACTAACTGGGCTGTGGAGGTCAGATCAGGCTCCATGTAAAATACTGGAATTCAGCTGCATATCGTTGGACTGGAAGCCAACCCAAACACAGTTGGGAAAAGGTTAAGCGGATGACTGGACGTTAGACTGAATCACAGCCTTAAATACCTTACACCTTCCTGGTACAGTATGTAAGAACTAGACAAAGATGAGACTGTTAATATGGCATATTATTCTTTTGTCATAATTATGCCTTTTTGTCTTTAAAATTACGGGATAAAACATAAGAAAATACGTAGTACTCTTAAAGCTCTACAACAAAATTATTTCCCTACATTAAGCTTGCTAAATTACTTCGCAAATCATCTTAAAATTCAATTACATTTTCATCTCAAACGACCGTTTTACTCCGTAATATTTCTTCATAAATATTTTTTTCCCTAATGACCAGAAAATATACTCTAAACACGTAACACTTTGCCCGACCCGGGAATCCAATCCAGGATCTCATGCTCAATATTCGCGCTGGCGACCACTAAACCAACGGCACAACGCAGTCCTTAAATGGTATTACCGTAATTAAAGTAAGGGGGTTATGTGTTTAGGGTTAATAGGCAATGGATAAATGGGGTAAGATTAAGTATCTATAATGAGTATTGTCTCAAGATCGGATAACTACTAAGTACTTGGATAGAATTACATTGAATTGTTAGAATCGAGAAAGCTGAATCGAGCGATAACCTTTCATAGTCAATTAGAACGTTACAGATTTTAGCTAAAGCTGTAGTAGTAGACTATTTTATCTGTTAGAAAAATGATACTAACTACATTAAAAATTGTGGTAGTACAGACTGGTTTAAACTTGTTGAAGATAACACGAAGTTTACGTCATTTTATATGATGAGATTCAATAAACCAATTTTGATACCTTTTATTGTCGTATGTACGTTTTTGAAAACGCCAGATCATAAGTATAGATATTGTAAACATCTTGCCGTCTGGCAGGCTCTGGCAGGATATACACAGTGATTCTTTTAACTGCTTTATGGGGAAATACTTATATTTTGTTTCACACTTTTTTCCCATGCAGGTAGGGCAGAAATGACGGAAGGCTACGATCATTATCATTTTGTTTCGTCCTCGTTCATATATCTGGTCATACACGCATACCGGTGGCGAGTACTAAAATTGAACGCACTTAACCTTTTTGAAGAACATAACAAATAAAATCAATGTATGTGTGTTTAAGTCTTAATAATAATCGGGACCTACAGTTTAAAGTGTTCTTTAACCTTTTAACCGCCATAGTCAAATATACGTGACAATCAAGCGAGTGCCCTGTACGCCAAACGACACAAATATGTGTCAAAATGGCAGGTCAAATTGTGCCTTGGCGTAGAGAGCACGTGCGTGCGTTTATGCTCTGACATTGAAAAGGTAAAAGCACATTACGTTTTCACATATTATTATAAATCAACCAGCTAAAGACAGAACTCGGCTTGTCGTCCTAAAATCGCTGATTCGACAGCTAATTAGCCACGAATTCCTGAACCCTTCAAAGGCAAGTCAAATTACCATAATTAATGATTTTGTCGAGTTCCCGAACATGGCAATTTCTCGGTAACTTCAAAAACATCGCTCAAGCCCTCCCATGTCAAGTAAAAGTACTTAATTCTCGAAGTTTACTCGTGCGAACATTTCCATATGAGGTACCGTATACTTGTAGGTACTCAAGATGTACACGTATATGTCTTGTAAGTTAGGGTTGTGTTATGTTTGAATTTTGGTATTAGAGTTGTTTGGGCTTTTATGTTGTTTAAGCAATATTTAAGGATAAAATCCCCTTGAATATTGCTTGTTGTAATTACTATAGTAATGAAAATATAAACTTGAATACAAAAATCAAACACATAATTGGACGACACAACTAAAAAACGCATAAACAAGAACAAACGATGATCGGTTCCCAAAGTAATTCGAAAAAAAATCAGCTATCCCATGCATTTAGGTCGATAAAGTATTTAAGTTCCGTACTGGACAGCTGATGTTTTTTTCGAGATTTCGATGGCGGTCTCATAGAGAACTTTGTTCAGTTTGATGGTCGAATCACACCCTGAAACATGACCACACCTTTCTGGTACATGCTGTACATAATTATGTATAAAAAGCAATCAAAAATGTAAACTTCAAAATCATCGATATTCGTTGTTGGCAACCCCAAAAACTATGGAATTGACACCCATGACGAGAAATGGCCAAATATTTTTCGGTGCCGTTTTGGATTTTGGTTTTGACTCTACATTCGATAAAAACGACCCCAAAAACCTTAAAATTACACGCAAGGCAAGTGATGCGTTAGTAATTCAGTCAACCAATCACAGCAGTTTCTTAAGACGCGCTTAACAATTTTGTAGTTTGATTTTCGTCTCAGAAACTAGGCGGTCGAGTCTGTCCAGCCTTTTATTTAACTTTTTTTTGTATTACCTAATGACATCAACATATATTTATGGGTAATTAGCGGAAAAGTGTAGGAAAAAATTATTGTGCATGTATCCTTAAATATTGTAATAATTGACGAATGAGATTGAAATAATTTAAATATTATTATTATTAAATAAATAACTAATTTGTAATAATTGACGAATGACATTGAAATAACATAAATATTATTATTATTAAATAAATAATTAATTTTTATAATTCTATGAAGGACATTCCATTAATTTAATATCTTGAAATATTTTGATCTAATTATATATATTTACTTCAATGCCATTTTTGATTTTGATAAACCATGATTGTATACATTTTGCATGCCTTACGGTAGAATCACTTGAAACATACTTATACATTTTTATACCACCATTGTAACAGTGTTTTCTGCAAAAATAAATGATTTGATTTGATTTGATTTGATTTGAAACATTTCCAGCGCTCGATGGTTTCGAATCAGTCTAATTAGATACTGCCTTACGCCTAGGTCATGACCTCAGGCGGAGAGCCGTCTTGCGGCAGCGACCTGCGCGCGCGGCTTTTGTTTTCTTGGCACCAGTAGGAAGAAAACTCTATCATTCGTTTTCTCCACCGTAGTTGTTGTGATACGCACGTCGCTTGACCGCTTAGCTCGTGGCCAAGCTGTTACACTCCAACCAACTTATCTGTGCAGGCGGGAAAACACAGAACTAAAATAAATGTACGAAGTTAGACATATCGACGAATTATTTCTTGACAACCAGCGCCACCTAGAACTGCAAACTTGAAGTGGTTATACTGTACTAGGTATAGGTACTACATTACATTTCAACTTTTCAAACAATCTTATTTTGTTGAATATTTTCATATTTTTTGACGTAGTAAATATGAAAGTGAGTACAGCGTTTTATGAAAGTCTGTGTGATTAAAATAGAGCTTTCATGATATGAAATTCTAGTAGACCCGTAGGTACTTAAAAACGCATAGACATTTTAAGATGAGCTTAAGATGTTGGGAATATATATATTTTAAGTAGATGCTGACACGTTTAGAGCATTGTTTTATCATTAAAAACAAGTCAAGTCAAGAGCTCACTTTTCTAACGACAAATTAATGCCTTATTCATCATTAAAGATATGTGAAAAAAAATCTGCTTTAAAGGCGTTTGAGATCCTGGGTAGTAAACACTTAAGACAAACCACGTTGAGATTTCAATTAACCAAACAAAAATAATTCTTGCCGAAGTCGGTTCGTGGACGGATGACCTATATACAGAGTTCCTTCGGTACTTCAAAAAGCACATTCATGATCCCGGCTGTCATTTGTAAATCTTTGACAGTCGCTATAAGTGGTCAGAAGCCACGAGGTATCCAATTACCCTGTAACTAGGTTTTGGAGGTCAGAAGAAGTCGCGTTAAGTAAAATACTGGTATTCAGCAGCATCCAGTTAGATTGCAAGCCGATGATGAACTTCTATGGATAAACATTTTGTAAACTTGTTTTGTCACAACAAGATGGCCGACGCCATCTTGTTTTTCCGAAACCATTTAAACAGTTAATTTAAAAAAAAAACTTGTACAGCTCCAGTCCTACTTGCGTTTGCGTAACACAAAATGGCATTACCTTAGGCTTGACAAAATTTATAGCGTTTGGGACAATGCTTTAGGGATTTTTTTGTGGTACAAAGTGTGTAGCTCAACTAGGGTGAAATCACATTTACACGCACAGATCAGCATTTACTTGCTTATTTTTCCCTTTCTGTCACTCGGATTGCAACTCACTAAAGTGAGAGGTTCAATCGCACGTTCAAGTGCTTCCGATGCAAATGAACGCGGATGCTTGCGGCCGGACTTCTTGCTTCAGCAATTGACGTCTTTACGTGACAGAATGAGATACTCGAAAACGCTGATCCGTGCGTGTAAATGTGATTTCACCCTTAGAGCTCATTTACGGAGACGCGGCACGTCACGCGTTTTTTTCCGTCTTCGGAGAGGCGGCGCGGCGCATGTAGCGGCCCGCGTTACCACATGCGCAAACACAAACATAATTATTATGACAATGTACGATGTTGTTTACGGAGACGTGGGGCGTGAAGCCACGCGTGCAACGCCGCCTGAGACGCCGCGTGCTCTGTCGCGGTATCGCTGCGTTTTGTAGGTCGCTTCTCCGTGAAGAAAAGGAACTGGACTTGAACACTTCATTTCAAGCAAACGCGCGTAAAATGGCTTCTCCGTATACGCTCTCATACATCTCCATATGTTTGAAGTAAAAGCGTGCCGCGCTGCACAATGCACCGGGTGACGCGCCGCATAGGGTCTACGTAAATAAGCCTTTAGGGTGAAGACTGACTATTGTGACAGGCATACCTTGTAACAATAATCAGTCTGCACCCTAAAGTATGACTACGGTACACGAATATGAGTAAAAGAGACGCTCTACGGACCCGAACTATTTCTAAAACCCGATTTTCCATAGACCGAGTTCACTGTGGATTACGGCTTCACAGAAATGGAAATGGCGTCTACATTTCCATTTCTATAAAACCAAGGTTTTCATGTGAATGTATCTCGGTAGCAGACCTATTCCTAGCGTTAATGTTTACCTTGCTTAGTGGGAGTTAGATTGCACATACGTAGTGGGTAAGTAGCTATATCTCACAGTTAAACGAGATGGAATTACTACGGTTTTGTGGGGCTTAGTATATAAGAATACCTACCATTCTTTAATATAAATAAATAATAATAATAAAAAAGACACCAACGCGAAAACGTTTACCACGTATTCAGTAGGATCATTAAAAAGAAACAGCTGGTCCATACATTTTCATCGTGTAGATATTGCACTTTTGTAGGAAACAACTGATTTTCTTTAATAACCGATGAACCATTTCTATGTGGCCGCTCAGAATGATGTACTGAATACGTGGTAATCGTTTTCGCGTCGGTGTCCCTTCCACCGCGTATATACATATCTATATCTGTGGTTTTTCTGTTATTAACTATACTTACCCACTTTTTATCTATAATCTTATGTTTGGAATCTGTTCTACAATAGTAAAGTCGACAAGTCGTACTCGGCGCTTCTCTTGCACGTTTATTATGCGCACAGCCAAAGTGTGGAACTCTCTGTCGTCTATCTGTGTTCCCTCCCACATATAACCCGTCTGCCTTCAAAGCAAGAGTGCACAGGCATCTTCTGGGCACGCTCGTTTCATCATAGACCTCATACATCGCTTTCCACCAGGCGTGATCGAGGTCAAGAGCAGGCCCATCTTGTAAAAAAAAAAAATGTTGAAACTGTCTTGGTATGGACATTAGATGAGGAGGGATGAATCGCGTGTGACTAAAAGAGTTATCATCCTCCTATAAGGGGTCGGCGCAACACGTTTTTTTTTCCATTCACCCATTACTTTATCATTTACACCCTTTTTCCTTCATATCATTCCTGACAGTCCGACGTGTGACAATGTGACTAACATAGTGATAAATAAAAATGTTGATGGATGGAGAAGGCGAGGAAGACCAAAGAAACGATGGATGGATGTGATTGCATTAATAATTGTAATAGTAGTAAGATAAGATTATATAGATTATCGGTTCACGTTAGCAATATTATCTAGCATAATCAGGCTTCGATCAGTACACAGGCCCTGCTCGGGATGGTCTTCAAATTTTCGGTTCTAGGACATCCCGGATTATTATAGCAATATTGAAATATGAAATCTTAGCGCTGAGCCGGATATTTAATGTTATTTTTTAGGCATAAATTAAGATTTTACTGAATACGGGCATTAGTTACCTACATAAGAGTTTTCTTTTGTAAAAATAAAGTAAAATAATGTCGACATTTTATTTGTTCATTTCCGAAACATCACTCATTTATACCATCTTTGCCTAAAGACAAACTCCGTCCCACCCATAAAATGAAGATTCTTGAACAAACTATAAGATCTTAACACCTTCCCTGCGGCTACGCTAGATTAATACTTACTTCCAGTGCTGTACAAGTCACATACTTCCCGTATCAAGAATGCCTGATATGCGTTACGACGTCTATTTTCCCGTACGTAATCTTGACTTTAAACCATCACAGAGACATGGAAAGTCTACAGATTTTTTTTTTGTTGTACTAATCAATAGGTTACATCCTTGTGTATATATAGCTGCAGTCGTACGGGGTTTTAAGCAATATCTTAAAAGTAACAGGTATTTTGGAAAAGGTTGATATTACGGGAAAATACTTGTCGTGGCGCATGCAACAGTCACATTGCTAGGGATGGGGTGTAACAAGTAACATATTTTTCTGTTTCAGATTTATTATTGTTTATTCAGATCGTACACAATCAACGAAAACTATTTTTTAACAAAAGTAATAATTAATTATGTTAACAAAAACAGTAACTTCTTATTTTATATTATTATTTATTTTACTAATGGTCATACACAATCAGCAAAAACCATTTTTAACAAAAATAATAAGCAATTAGCTATGTTAATGTTAACATTTTAACAAAAACAGTAAATCTTTATTTTATATTATTATTTATTTTAGGTGCTTTTATAAGCTAAATTAAAAAAAAAACTGATTGAATTATCACAATTATTTATTCTACTCGATAATTTAATCAACAGAAAAAAAGCGCTAGTTGTGCTTCAGATATTTATGAATTAAAAAAATATAACGTTTCTTTAATAATACCTATCGCGTTCTGTAAAAAACGTGTTTACTGGGCACAACACTACGGCTAACTGAGGGCCGCGCGCGCGCACGTTCAGTGCGGTACGGGGTTTAGGATACGGCCAAATAGTTCCCGTATCGCACTATTGTAAAATAATTACCTTTCTGTGCGTTACGAAAAAATAATTCCCGTACATTTTTATTCGTAAATTTGAATATACTTCAAGCAAGGACACCGGCAATACAGGTGTCTCTTTTTTACTTGTACGAATACTTGAAGTAATCACCCCCGCACGGAGTGCAAAACAAGGACAACTAGCTGCCGCACAGAGCGAAGCACAATTACAACCAAATACTTCCCGTAACGCACTGAATGTGTTAATTCGCCAATTACAACAAAACAATATTACACCATAAAACAATTGACAGCTACTCGTCATTTATCACCCATTATCTGAGCAATAGTGATGCTCGAACGATACGTTACAGTATCGATACAAACTGATGCGATACTTCGAAGTTTTGGATCGATACAATCGATTACGGCACAATGCTTGGATCTGTATTATCGGTTGTTTTGTAGGTATTGTACTAAATTTCATGATCAGACCATTTAAAAGAATACAACAGGAGGACACCGAAGGGATTAACAAGTATGATAGGATAGGTACTTATGTACCTATGTCAGTGCAAGAAATCGTGCACCAGACAGGGGACGGCAGAATCATCATCATCTTCTTGTCTTTGTCCCATATTTCTTACATTCTCCCCTGTCAACCGCCTCGCTATCATTTACTCACCAATATTTGAAGAAGAGTTGCTTCGAAGCCATTCGATACGATCCTAGAATCGTTCCGTTTATTTACAATCCGAATCGATCGATAGTATCGATTGGAATGCAAGTATCGTGCATCCCTAGATAGCACCGCGACAGTACTTCACCATTGTTAGCTGAAGAGGTTATGAGGCAATCAAGAGACACTCAAGTCTGTCTGTGAGGCACGCGATCTGGTGTTAATGAGGCACGTTTCCTTGTAGACTATTGTAGGGTTTCCGTGATGGGTAATTAGTGTTGTTAAGTGCCCGTAATACATAGTTTTACGCCACCGTTTTATTCTTCTCTCGTTTGCCATGGTAACAATTTTATGCCAGTTAACATAGTGTAAGGCCTGGAATCCACCATGGTGGAGCAGGGAAGAGACGTGAGCACACCGACCAATCACATTGGTTGAAAACTATATACAGCGCGTCTCTCGTCTCTCCTTTGATTGGTCGAATTGTGCTCGTCTCCTGTCTGCTCCGCCCGATTCTGCTTTGGTGGACTCCGGACCTTAAGGCGCTAGGTGACTTCTTATTAAAACCTCTTTCCATAGCGTCCTATAAAACTTTCGACAGGTGTTTAACAGTCTGTCCAGGTTAACTTGGACATACTGTTGTCCGGTCTGTGTCAATACTAGTTGAGGGTATTTTATTTAATGATTTATTATAATATCAGGAGAATACTATAATATCTAGACTTTCCTTCTTGAGATTGGGCAGTAATGGTGTTTTGGGCACGATGCAGAATTCAGTTGCTGTATAGGTCCAATTTTGTGTTTGACGTACCTATGTGTTTTCCAGAGGTGAGCAATGAGGTCCCTTTAATCTTATGAAACTCTTGATCTAGACATTTTTTGTCTGTAAATACCTTTAGATAATCACCACATCGTCATTATTACCACTTCAGCCGAATACATAGATAATATGAGGTCCACTTCTGACTGTGACACGCGCCTCTACAGGTCTATATCCAGCAGTGGATCCCACATTTTATCAAACTATAAATTATACTATTACAGACTATTATCGCCTGTATAAAGTAATTAGTACTAAGATCATCAGCGCGGCAGCACGCAATAAGGTGCTATTTCCTTACAAACGACTCCAATACTCACACAATGCCGTGGAGATTGAACTATGTTCGTAAATATATTAGCGATGCTTGAGGTTAGCTTGTCTCCAGCAGTGGACGTCTTTGTAAGAAATGATGATTGTGATTAATAGACTTGTGTTTGTTGAATGAAGATGATGATATAGGAATCATAAAGTACCATTTGACCCCGTGTAAGAAGAGATCAATTCTAAATTGTTGATTTTACCCCGAATTCCTGAAGAGCAGAATTAATGTTCTCATTGCTATAATTAAAGGCTCCCTTACCGAATGAAGCTCAGTTCGGTCCATAATTACGTTACCTGAACTAACAATATCACATTGTACCTTACCCCACACAATTAGTCTATTTATAGACCCCCCTGTTATGATCCCTGTTATGATTTCCTTTATATAAGAAATAGTAATCTTTCTTGAGAAAAAAACGGCTTCATTTTTATTAATCGAGATTGGAAAAGAATGTGAAAAATTGAAAGGAAGTCGTTTATCTTGGTATGGACATATAATAATGAGGGATGAAATGCATGTGACTAAAAGAGCTGTGTGTGCTGGACATGAATGTTGATGGATGGAGAGGAAGGCCAAAGAAAAGATGGATGGATTGTGTGAGGAATGATATGAAAGAGAAAGCAGTAAATGCCATGATGTCTGACAGGGGAGAATGGAAGAAGAAAACGTGTTGCGCCGACCCCAAATAGAATGGGACAAGGGCTGGAAGATGATGGAAAAGAAGTGTGATGGATGTTTTTTCTGCGAAAGCTTGTGAGGATGTTTGTAACTCTTTCACGCAAAAACTACTAAACGGATTTGGGCTAAATTAGATACACAGATATTTTATAACCAGTTTTACACATCGGATAGTTTTTATTTCGGTAATAGTATCCCGACTGAAAAAATGAAATATCGAATAAAGAAAAACTTAAAACTTCAGTCTTCTCTTTCAGCGGTTAAAGCTGATTTTCCAATAAACTTTACTTGCGCAATGAAAGATTTCTGTGACGTCAGAGTTCTTGCTTAGTTCGTAACATGTGCGTATAGATGTAAAAAAAAACAAAGCTTACCATCTTTCTGAATTAAACAAAAGAAAATCGACCCGACCAATTCCTCACAGAAACATGGCGACTTCGCACAAAACACCTGTTATATTATCGTGTCTTTAATGTGTTTTTCACCTGATTTAAGTGACGTCAGTTCCCTTCGCCCCCGCCCCCCGCACTTTCTTCTGTCCACGTTCATCCTGTTTTTGTTATTTTCGTCTGATTTAGGATTTATACCGTAGATTTTCTATTTGTGTTTGTTCGTGCTTGTATAATCTTATTCTTAGATTTGTAGCTTTTTTGAGCAATTCGTTGTGTTAGTTTAGCAATAAAATTCCAGTTATTGCTAAACTATTACATTAAACATTTTACAAAAAGTTTGTGTTCGTTATTAACCGCACAAACGAACACGAACTTTTTGTAAAATGTTTTTTGTTCCAATAAATATTTTTGTATATTTTGTATAGTAACATTGTCACTTATATATAAATGTTTCAATAAACTGTTAATTTAGAATTTTTATAATGTTCTTTACTTTCGTTCGGATTTTAATTGAATATTTATTTATTTATTCAGTATAATATTAATTTATAGTAATGACTTTTGCCCCGCAGTGGGAAATACAAGGCTATTGAAAAAAAAATGAATATTATGAATGTCTAACTGAAATAATTATTGCAAAAAATACGTCGTGGAGAGCATTTATTCGTTCCACGATTGTATGTACACTCATCAACTTCAGTAATAGCTTCTAACATGAAAAATATTAAACAGAAAGCAGTACTTATTTCCAGGTGAGCTCAACATTTTCCCATCACATAAAATATTAACGTCTAAACGAGAAAAAAAAGGAATTACCTTCCTTTAGTAAATTGCTCGCCGTAGGTAACAAAATTGGTTTAGCTTGTAAATCTGTTTTCAAAGGGTTTTTCTATCCTGTTAGGGATCTCTAAGACGGGTTCTAATTGACGTGTCGTTAGTTTGGGTCCAGTAAGGCTTATCTGGCGGATAGCAATAGGCGTAGGGTGCTTATCAAGGAAGATGTGGGTAAAAGGTAGGATACTGATCCTTTGATGCAAAAAATTAACCCATTTCATGCTGCTTGACTACTTACTTGGTTTTCTTTTGATATGACTTGAGGGTAAATCGTAGTAGGGTAGTTTTATTTTTCGCCCTTTTATATCTGTCTCTAAGTTTCCATACAGAAAATTATAAAGTTGAGGATGATTATTTCACGTAAGTTCTATTTTTAGCGTTTCCAAGACGTAAACGTTTTGACTGACTTAGACAAAGTAAAGTAAGCTTTTGATAAACGCAAGTACTGCCGTGTGGTCTCTCGGACCAAGAAACTGAATACCATTAGTTCATGAAATCCTAAAAAAATGGACTTTATAATTATAGGAACTGACGCGATCAGCTGATCAACATAATGTATGGTAAAACCACAGATAAAAAAAAAAAAAAAAATTATTAGTTTCCAAAGTTCACGTACAAGGGTAAAACTCACAGCACCGAACATTACATCACATGAGCTACCAGGCGCGCAGAATTCGGAAGTGCTCGTTTGTATTCGAAGCCAGTATTATTATTTAACACTTGAGCTACACGTGCAAGCATCGTGTGGGGAATATGATACTGTTGTGTAAGGCCGTGATAGGTTAGCAACCTGGGAGGTTCTACTAACCTATTTTGTATATATTGATTAGTTTTGAGGGAGTCTTGTAGTTCAAAGTTTCTTATCAACCACCTTCTTTTGGGATAATAAGTGTCTTACTTCTTACTACTATTATAAATGAGAAAGTTTGTGAAGATTGATGAGTGTTTTTTACTCTTTCTCTCAAAAATTACAGAACGGATTTAGATGAAATTTGTCACACAGATAGTTTATACTTTTTATCCGAGTAGTACTCGTGGGACTGCAGTTCACAGCAGTTACCGAATTCCACGTGGGTGCCGCGACGCCGCAAGCAAAAGCAAGTAAGCTGAAAATCGTCTCAGTCGCATATTCAGGGTGTAAGGGACACCTAAGCTAAAACGTTTACCACGTATTCACTACATCATTCTGAATCCCCTACATGGTGTTTTTTAGCTTAAGTGTCCCGTCCACCCTGTTTACTACTGTGGAATACACGTAATGATACAAACATACATACCGTCGTCGCCTTAGAATGAAAACCTCGAGAATGCATTTTTGCTCTAATTTATTTTTTATTTATTTTTTAAGGCACCCTCTTCCGAAAGTAAACACGTGATTTCCCACTTTTTTAATGTTTTTTTTTTGGAAGTCAGTTATTTTTTTTTGCATAAACCTTTTTATTTTGAGTCGTTTTTGCCTAGAGAGTTTCACAAAGAGGTTGGCTGGTTTTGCACGTCGTGTATATACTCGTAGTATGCGAGAACCATACAAGGCAATGAAGCAATTGTGTGGCCGTTACGCAATCTCAGCACAACGGCTAATGGGGAAAGTGAGACGGATAGCGTCTTACAATGCCCATAATATGTTTAGTTGTATGGAGTCTTCTAGATGAACAGATATAGACCTTCATCTTTGTTTTAGATCTACTAGGAGCACTAAACTTAGTTCCTAAATGGCTTATTGGAGTACTAGCTTTACAATGACCTAATAACAAGACACTTTATTTTAAAACTAGCTTTAGCCCGCCGCTTGGCTCGCGTTAATTTAGAATTTAACAATCAATTCGGGTTGTACTCTGCTTTTAATACTATAATTCAATCATGATTCGAAAAGACACGTGGCGCCATCTATTATCATAAGAACGTTATTGTTGTTTTCCTCGGGAACATTCCTTTTTTTGGGGATGAAAGGTACCTTACGTCCGATTCTGTACACCTAACAACGTTTATGCAAAATTTCAGGATGATCAATTCTGTGGTTTAGGCGTGAAAAGGCAACAAACAAACTTACTTCCGCATTTATAATACTAGTAAGGATATTGGCATTGTTTGACGCATAGCATAAGCATAATCAGCCTGTTGAGCTCTGTTATTGTCCCACGGGATCGTACTACCGGGATAAAAAGTATCCTATGTGTTAATCCAAACTATCTGTTATAAACTATCTGTGTGCCACAACCAAATTCGCTCAGTCGGTTTTGTGAAAATGAGCAAAAAACTCGGCTAAGTTCTAAAACAAGCCTCTTAAGTGGCGCCAATACTTATCAAACGCTTATAGATAATGTTATCAGTTGTTATTACGTAGCCACATGTTATCGTTTAATCAGAATTCTGCTTAAATGATCCTCTATACTTAATCTCTAATTATTATTTAATCTTACTTGACCACTTATGTCTTTTCTTACTTACTATTAAAAATGCGAAAGTTTGGATGGATGGATGTTTATAACTCCATCACGGCAGAACGGCTGAACGGATCTGGATGTTTGGAACAGAGATAGATTATAGTCGGAATAGCACATAGGCTACTTTTTATCCCGGAAGTACGATCCCGTTGGTAATTCCCGAACTCCACGTGGGCGAAGCCGATGACATAAGCTAGTTAATTAATAAATTACTTGTTCAGTGTATTTTAAATTGGTGTATTTATATACTGTTTGCTGCGATTAATTACGTGTATGCATAATAATTATCATGGAATATTTCTCATTAAACAGTGTATTCAAAGCCTGATTGGTAATTACAAACAAATTAATCTTTGTGTGTATCATGTGTATGCCTACTACGAATGGCCCTACCATGAAAGCCTGAAGGATTATTATTTTGGTTACAAACGTATAAACTCGCAATAGAAACCTCATCAAAGGTATCTAGGGTTAAGTTAGGGTTTTTGACAAACTGATCGATATTTTTCTTCATTGGTATCAATAGATCCATACTTTGTGTATTTTTAACATTTGAGTATGAAACATAAAAACATTTCAACATATCAAAAATCGTAGCCCACCAGTATCGGAAAAAGGGTCCAAGCTACCGGCAGTCAGGGTTCCAGAGAGAGGAACCTTCTAACAATGCTTGCGTCGAGAAATACCGCTTTCTGAATCAAACCTCTGATCTAGCTACCTAACGAGAGGCTCCTCAGGTGTTGATCGAGACTCTTGGCAATTAAGCCATTGACTGTGTGTACGAAAACTTTAAGTATAAATGTAAAATAGTGTGAAAAAATAAAATGAGTTACTGAATTTCAGTTCAAAAGCATCGAGGTATCAGTTTAAGTTGTATAAAGAAACGGCATCTATATCTAAGATATCGTCTCTCAACAGCAAATAAAAAACGTCATAAAAACACCTACTGCATGTTGCAGGCACAAAAAGGCGCGAACACACGTTTTATTTTTCTCAATTCAGTAACAAATGTTTCAGCAACAATCCAGTGAATAGAAGAAGTGATATGAATAATACCACCCCATAACACTCATACCAATTATTATCAAATATCTTCATTCGTCATGCATGAAAAACTCTCCGGTTTTTTATCCAAATACAAAATTCTAAGTGAAGATCAGTTTGGTTTCAGAAATAAGAAGTCGCTTACAGCAAATTAAAAACACACACACTTGCACTTGCTCGATCAAAATTAATAACGAAAATTTTTAATGATAAACTACCAATCGTCTCCATTTTTCTAGATATAGCCAAAGCTTTTGATTTCGTGAACCATACACTGTTAATTTATATTAGACCGACATGGCATAATATACCTAAAATAGCTACTTTACACATCAACAACAAGGTGTTGAGATTTCAGGACAAACAGGAAATCATAAGCTCGCATATAGGTCTCACTATCGTGAAAATAACTGCGGTGTTCCCAAGCGATCATACTAGGGCCGCCTTTATTGTTCCTATACTTTATGTTAATTACTTGCCTAGTGTAACTTCTCACAATTGCATACCTTCTATACTCTAACGATACGACCTTCAGTATTATAAACGAAAATTACGACATAATAAGCACCAAAATGAAATAGATATGACATTTAATAAAATTATAACATGGCTTATACACAATAATCTGCATATTAATATTAACTAAACAAAAATGATACAATTCTAGACATATAACAGTACCCGTTTACGACTTAAAATACAATATGGAAATGAGACAATAGAAGAGGTCGATTACGCAAAACTCTTGCGGATAATAATTGACAAAAACTATAACTGGAAATTTCATATTGATGATTTATTTAAGAAAATAGATTTATATTAGTTTTATATGTCTATATAAAACGAATACAAATCTATCTACCCATCACTTAGTGCCGTATAAACACTAGTCACACCTATCACGTGTGTGAAAATGGAAATTAGAGGAAATTTTGTACTTTAATTTGTTTAAACAAACATGTACTTATTCTTTTGTAACATTGTGTGTTTATAACGAGATTATTTCACCAAAATCTTTTATTTTGACGTTCGGCCGGTTCCAGTCTAACCAGATGCAGCGGAACACCAGTATTCTACATGGAGCAACTGCCTATCTGACCTCCACAACCCAGCAAGCACTGTGTAATACGATACCCATTGATAAGACAGGTTGTCAGACTTTTGGCCCACTGACTACCTCTAACGACTATCAAAGATCTATAAATGACATTCAGGACCAACGGTTTAAAAGTAGAACACACCTACACCCATATTTCCAATTTGGAATGTGGGTGAATAAGCTTCGCTGCTGTCTAACCCTTTGGGGATGACAAGCGTGATTTTTATTATGTTAACACACTTATATTAAACCCACACTCACGAAAACACCGCATATTATAATCTCATTTCGCACTACCCTCAAATTAACGACACATCTTTATTCAAAACTACCCGGTTTGCGCAACGACCTACAATTGCGATGACAAATGACGCCCAGCGACATCAAATGACGCTTTAGTCTAAATAACAGGCATTAGTGATCTTTTGGCTAAAGAGGCGGTTACTATTCATCGCTGGGGGAACAAACAAGGTGGAATATAGGGCAATGGATGAAAAACATGATAAAATATAGGGTGTCAAAAGATCCATCATATAGCCGTCATCTACGCATACTGGGTGAAAATAAAGCCGAAATCAGAAGCTTCGCGTCTTCGTTATTTTTGTTTCTCTTCACGCAGTATAATAATCGTCTGACCACAACAGAACATGGAATTAAACAAAAATTAACATTATACTGGAGTGATTCGTGTAAGTTTGAGCAAAGCTACCTTGCTGGGGAACGAATCTTGTGTTAATGTACAAAAAAACTGTTTACAGTAGCGTGTTGTACGTAGTGCGGTAGTGTAATGTATCGCACACAAAACGTTGCACTTATGGATCCATGCAACCTTCTTTTGTCTCCGTAAACAGAAGGCCAGATTTAGCCCTGTAGAAAAAATAATCACAATAATGACAAAATATGTGAGTCGACTTCGTAAAGCGACTTTCTAGAACCGATGTAAGAAAACTAGCAGCCGCTACGTGTCAAATTCGGGTCATAACATCTAAATATGTATGTATGTATGATTGCACTATGATTAGATCATAAAACCGTAGTACTGGAAACGATTTGCATAATTGAAGGAAAAAAATTTCATAATAGGCGCCGCCGTTCTGGTTAAACGATCTACTGCGCAACTGGTGAATAAATAATTAGGTTGCTTGTAGTACAGTAATAATTGCATTGGTTATAATTGCCTTTAAATTAACTCATTTATCAAACTATGTGAATCTCATGTGATTAAAAGAGTGATGAATATAAATGTTGATGGATGGAGAGGGAGAAGAAGACCAAGGAACCGATGGTTGGATTGTGTGAGGAATGATATGAAAGAAAAAGGAGTAAATTATAGCGCGACGGTTGACAAGGGAGAATTGAAGAAAAAACGTGCTATGCTGACCCCACGAAACATGGGTCCAGGGCAGGAAGATGATAATAGGTTTTCATTTATTGTCATTATATTTTAAGTCATTTATTTCTCTAATCATCATCAGAAACAGTACAGAGTCAATTTTCACTACATAGAGACTGGTGATAACTCTCCGTCGGACATTTATCTTATGATATAATTAATTGCATTCAATTTACTTACACGATGAATTTAACATAGTTAATTAAATTAAAATTAGCAAATAAATTACCAAATTTAGAAAATCAATTAAAACATTATTATGGTAAAAAATTATAAAAAAAGTAAAAGTAAACATTTGAGATGACAAGAATGGGTTATTTTTGACTTGGTGGAGCATATGTGTAGGTGTGTAATGTGTGTGTGACATAGTCTTGCTGTCTTGTTCTAGTCAAACATGAAGATGAGATTGGGCCTGGAAACGCTTACAAAATGCAGTCCTTCCAGTTCTGACGGAACTTACCCAGTTCGTCCCGTCATATTTCCTTCGTGGCCTGCCACGACCCCGCGATAACCGAGCACCAATTTTTTTTTACTGTCTTTTTCGCTAATTTGAATGTCACTTCGTTTAATCAAGTTCTACCCATGATAGCAATATATTCTTCCACCCTCATCTCGATGCTGAGCACCTAACACTCGTAGTGGAAAGCCTAGCTGGTCAAGCAAGATGGAAGGACAAGCTAGGTAAGAGGGCTCTTCATCATCTTCCTGCCCTTGTCCCATGTTACTTGGGGTTTGCGCAACACTTTTTTTAGGGTTCCGTACCCAAAGAGTAAAATGGGACCCTATGACTAAGACTCCACTGTCTGTCTGTCCATCTGTATGTCTGTCTGTCCGTCTGTCACCAGGCTGTATCTCATGAACCGTGATAGTTAGACAGTTGAAATTTTCACAGATGTATTTCTGTTGCCACTATAACAACAAATACTAAAAAACAGAATAAAAAAAATATTTAAGTGATTTTTCGTTTTATTTTTTTATTTATTTAAACTTCATGTACAATAGTGGTACATAGGCGGACTTAATGCCACAAGGCATTCTCTACCAGTCAACCTTTGGGTTAAATAAAAAAACATTGTGATAGGGTACAAAATAAATATCTAAAAAATGACTTCTTGTTTTCGAAAATTTATATACTTATATTGATACTAATACACATATACAGGGTGTTTGGCGCATGGACCGACACAATTTTTCCAGGGATTTGGGAGGTCATTAGCTAGGTTCTACCCATACACCCTTTGTCCCAAATGTCACGGTTGGTTACATATGTTTTTTTTTGTTTAAATGAAAAAAAAACCCAAAATGTTTCCTTTAATTCGAAATAACTTTTTTGTTTGTGGGCGTAGTGGCACAAAACAAATTTTGTTGCATTCTCCAAAGTCTTTTAAATCTAAAAACATCTTTGTTTTATACAACTGGTTTCAAGAAAATTCCTTACAAGCTTCCAAAGTATTTTTTTTTATTTAATGAATGAAATTTTACAACTTCTAAATTAATTATTAAAAAAAATAAAAGTCATTTCGAACTTAGCTTTATTTTAAAAAGTTCTTTAGTTGATACCCTTTCTAACGGTATGCTACATGTCATTGAAATTATTCATTATGTAGTCAAAATACTAGTTAGGAGAGTCAGGGTTAAGAAAAGACTTTTTAAGGTTATTTTGTTTTTAATAAACTAAAGTTATAAAAAGGAGGCAAAACACCGGGAGAGGTGGAAAGTAATGGGGGAGGCCTTTGCCCAGCAGTGGGACAGAATAGGCTAGTTAAAAAAAAAGTTATAAATCTTGTTCAAACTGACCTCCTCCATTTCGTATGCATGCACGACATCTGTTTCTTATTTCAACTGTCGTTGTACGTAGTCGCATTTCTTCTTTCATAGTTTGAAACGCGTCGCTTATTCGTTTAATTAGAACTTCCCTAGTGGGCACTTCTGTCTGGTAAACCAATTCCTTTGCATGTCCCCAGACGTAAAAATCCAAAGGCGTCAGGTCTGGGGACCGTGCGGGCCACGGAATAGGGCCGCCTCTACCAATCCATGCGTTTGGAAAGGCATTATTTAAATGCTCTCGCACGTCCAGTTGGTAGTGTGCTGGACAGCCGTCATTTTGGAAAACTATCGGCACACCTTCTTCCAAAACAGGCACAACAAGTTCGGGCACTACGTACAACGACAGTTGAAATAAGAAACAGATGTCGTGCATGCATACGAAATGGAGGAGGTCAATTTGAACAAGATTTATAACTTTTTTTTTAACTAGCCTATTCTGTCCCACTGCTGGGCAAAGGCCTCCCCCATTACTTTCCACCTCTCCCGGTGTTTTGCCTCCTTTTTATAACTTTAGTTTATTAAAAACAAAATAACCTTAAAAAGTCTTTTCTTAACCCTGACTCTCCTAACTAGTATTTTGACTACATAGTGAATAATTTCTATGACATGTAGCATACCGTTAGAAAGGGTATCAACTAAAGAACTTTTTAAAATAAAGCTAAGTTCAAAATGACTTTTATTTTTTTTTATAATTAATTTAGATGTTGTAAAATTTCATTCATTAAATAAAAAAAATGACTTTGGAAGCTTGTAAGGAATTTTCTTGAAACCAGTTGTATAAAACAAAGATGTTTTTAGATTTAAAAGACTTTGGAGAATGCAACAAAATTTGTTTTGTGCCACTACGCCCACAAACAAAAAAGTTATTTCGAATTAAAGGAAACATTTTGGGCATTTTTTTCATTTAAACAAAAAAAAACATATGTAACCAACCGTGACATTTGGGACAAAGGGTGTATGGGTAGAACCTAGCTAATGACCTCCCAAATCCCTGGAAAAATTGTGTCGGTCCATGCGCCAAACACCCTGTATAAATAAAATAAACTACTAAATATTTTAACAGATACTAAAATAAAAGACAAGAATCCTAATAAGAATTACCATGACTCGATTTCTAATATTGAGAGCTATTTATCCTGACTTAAGTAGAGGTTACGAACTTTTCTTTTAAAAGTGAGTTTGCTTTCAGCTTTTTTAATGCCAAGATGTAGCGCGTTCCAGAGCTTTGAAGTAGAGATAGCGTAAGAATTTGACATAAAACCCGTGCGGTGTGAAGGAATTTGGAGAAGTAGATTCTTGGAGGCTCGAAGGTTACGACTGTGAGAACTGCCCAACACTTTAAAATAAGTTTTTAGATAATCGGGAGCACATAGATCGTCCATAATTGTGAAGAGCATGCAGAGAGATCTGAGGGACCTCCTGAGACGGATAGGCAACCATATAAGCTGAGAACGGAAGGAAGAAATGTGATCGTATTTACGAAGGCCAAAAACAAAGGGAATACAATTGCTGAGAAGTCGATCCAATTTATTTAGAAGTTTTTAGGAAAGATCAGAATAACAAACATCAACATAGTCGATAATGGGAAGCACAAGTGACTGGACCAAAGTGAGTTTGGTGCTATTTTTCCATACAACAGACATGATTTTATTGCCGTTTTTATAGATAATGGTACGGAACCCTTCGTGCGACTCGGCTTGGCCGGTTTTTCTTCTATTCTCCTCTGTCTGCCTAGGTAGGAGGTCTGACAGCCCAAAATGGACCGGATGAACAGATAAGGTATCGCCACATTAGGATGATCTTTAACACCCTCATAACTTTTAACAAGGTACCAGGCTTGCATATTATTATAGGAGTAATCTATTACTCGTCTATTTAACACTAAGAGGGCACTTAATATTCCCAGCTAGTACAACAAGCCAGTCTTGTTGCCCGATGACGTTGTAATGACCGAAACTGTTTGACAAATTAATATTTAATGTGTTTCGGTTAAATGCTTCATTAAATGAGCTCATCGCTATTGAGGTTCTGTTTCCAATTAAAATTGAATGTGTGGTGGGAATTAATTATTTGTTCCGTAACACGCAGCTTGTAAATATTGAGGTAATGGTAAAGTTTGTTTAATTACTAGTTGTACTCGTAGAACTAATCGATTATATAAATCTGATCAGTGAAACAACAACTGAAAAATAGTCAACGATCTTTAACAATTGCCGTTCATTAAATTGCATGGATATTGTGATCAGAGGTCGTTTATTTTTTGAGTACAAAAAAGGCATCCCCGAATTGCAGTAGTAAATGTAGTAATTGAATTACTACATTTACTACTGCTCTCAAAACTCTGAGAGCAGCGGTGGCGCAGAGGTGGCGGCCCCGACTTACGAAAAATCGCGAGTTAATAGGCTTCTTCTGGGTAAGCTCGTTCCATCGTCGACCTCATCTCTGTCCTCAGGACTAGATTGAGGTCAAGAGTAGACCCATTCAATATAAAAAAAAAGTCGTGGGTTCGAACCCAGGCAGGGACATTACTTTGTGTAATTTATTTCATAACCACTGCTCTCAAAAACGGTGAAGTAAAACATCGTGAGGAAACCAGCATGTCCTAGAAGAAAAAAATCGAAGACATGTGACATCTAACAAACCCGCACTGGGCCCGCGTGGTGGATTATAGCCCATTCCGTCTCATAGAGAGGAGGCCGTGTGTCACAGCAGTGGGAACATTATAGGCTGATTATGCTCAAAACTCCATCCTAAAGATCAAAGCAGGGAGGTACGACTCTCCGATATTTGAGCCTTCATTTCGTAGATGCATCTCGAACAACAAGCTTGTGTCTAAATAAAATATTAGTTGTAACTAACATCATTAATATACGTTTCTTACTAACCTTCTGTGGATATTGCTTTGAAATAAAAGTTATTTTATTTTATTTATTTATATAAAACGGTGAAGCAAAACACATCTTGAGGGAACAGACAAATTCTACAGTCAAAAATTCAAAGACATAAGTTCCACCTTCCTACACTAAGCCCGTGGTGGATTATTGCCCACTCTCTCTCAAAGAGAGGGGGCCTGTATCCCAGCTGTGGGAATGCGATAATGCTAATTCTGCTCTTTTAGGCGCGATTGGTCCAATTCACCTTACTGCACCTATCCCAGTAAAATGTCATAAGGTTCTATAAGCCGGGAGGTGCTCAACAGCGATGCCTGCTATTAAGTCAACCTGCACCTAATACATGCATAACATCACACCTATAATCTCCGAAGGGTTAGGCAGAGGTGTACCTAAATAGTACACTGACATTTCAACGGTTATGTTTAAGTCCCACGTAATAAGGGGCGAACCTATTGACATCAACCAGGTACAGTTCCAGACTCCGTGGCTGCTAATGAGAAATTCCTGATGGAAAAATCTAATAACACTTTACCTGATCTGGGAATCGAACCCAGGACCTCATGATCAGCAGCCTCGCTTGCGACTACTAGACCAATGAGACAAGAACCCAATACATCAATTATATTAGGTAATACATTATACCAGCCTGTCAGTTGATTACATGACGCACGCTACTGAAAGATATTACTAAGATTAATAGTCAATTATGATTACACCATTAATTTAATTGACATATTATTACCGCATTCAATTTGAGGTGTATGGCGTTTTGGAGACAGATTGTCTTTACTGGTAATAACAATAAACACGATCACAGCCTTTGTCAACAATAATGGTGATTATTTTTGAAGTTGCGTGTGTATTGGTCATTGAATTTGAAAATTAGATGTTTTTAAAACTGAGCGAAATTAATAGAAGTATGACTGGATTATTTTGATAGACTCTCTTATGTTGAACAGCTAATACCGTGTTGAAAAGATCCGGCCGGTCTACTTTCGAGTTGATGATAGCTTCACACATTAGTCTAAGTTTATAAATGTAAATATAATCAAAAATATATCTATCCTCTTTTGCAAATGTCAGTATCGCAATGAGGTTTGATATTAGAATCCTATTCTACATAAGCTGTAAAAAATTACACTTAGCAACAACTTACACGAATCAAAATCAAAAATCATCATTATCTGCCTGCCTTTTCCCAACTATGTTGGGGTCGGCTCCCAGTCTAACCGGATGCAGCTGAATACCAGTATTTTACATGGAGCGACTGCCTATCTGACAAAAAAAAACATCAAAATCAATTTTTTTTTTCAAATTAGGCTGATCAGCACTTTTTGAACGTCAAAGTTTACAAGAGACGGTTCCCCAAAACGCCCGGCCTTCCTTGTTTGTGAACAAAAAAAAATAAGATGGAAAACTATTTATGCCCGTTTGGAAAGAGTTTGTAGATATGCTTGTGGAGCGCCCCTCCCCAGGTTACGCTAAACATATATTTGTGGATAGTCTTAAAACACACCTTAAATGATAAAAACAACAAGAAACTTAAACATATAAAACACTTAAAGACATCAGGTACCACAGCGGGGACACTAACACAATAGAAGACACTAATGTACTACCGCTCTAGGAGTGTCAGTAGTGTCACCAAACTGAGGGGCACACTGGACGGGGTATCAAGTTACATGAAGCCTTTTAGTACATAGATCCGGTGTTCTAGTAGAATGTCCTAAATACTAGTACGTACTAAAATCGTACTAGCTTATGCCCGCGGCTTCGCCCGCGTGGAATTCGGTAATTGTCCCACGGGATCACACCTATCGGGATAAAAAGTATTCTATGTATTAATCCAGTTTATAAACTACCAGTGTGCCAAATTTCATCCAAATCCGGTCAGTAGTTTTTGCGTGAAAGAGTAACAAACATCCATCCATCCATCCTCACAAACTTTCGCATTTCTGATATTAAGTAGGATTCAGGATTTTGTAGTAAATATAATCGAAAACCGATAGTGTTTTGTTTTTTCCATGGAGTAACTATCTACTCGTATCTGACCAGTGACCTCATTCATACTGTCCCATAGTTTAAAACCATTACCTACAAACAATCTGAAGGGCCGCAGCTGAATACCAGTATTTCACAAGAAGTAACTATCTGCCCTATCTGCCCGAAAGTTTGAACGGTTGTCAGACATTCAGGCTTCTGACTATACGTAACGACTGTCAAAGATCAAGAAATAGCAGCCGAGACCAACGGCTTTACGCGCACGTTTCGAGTGAGTTCTCGGCGAGGAATGGATACCTAGTCACCCATCCTTCTACAGATCACGTCAAGAGTAGCTTAACCTGCCATCGATCTGCGTGGCTGTTATTATTTCACCACGAGCCCCTTTGTGGTTTACAACCATGATCTATAAATTACGATTCGTTGGGTCTGTGCGTGACTGCCAGGCCAAAAACCTGACACAAAATGGGGCTGTACACGTGTTCAGGGAATTGAGTGTGTGTAGTAATTAAGTAGAATGGACTGTCCTTGTTTGAAGAATTTAGGCATCCTAGCTTTGTTTACGAACTTTGTTATTGGTCTTCAGACTTATTATTATGTAGGCATGTTTAGGTAGGTACTTGAGTTTACCTCTGTGGCGAGCCATAAAGAAGACCCTGCCCAAATTCGCACGGACGCTTTTATAACGGGATAGGTATATACCGCGCACTAAATTTTTAGTGGTTGGCCTTGCGTCGACGGTTCAAAATCCAACAATGCACTTTTTAAACGCGCTGAGATGAGTTTTGTTGGATTTCAAACTCTCAGCTCAACGTTGAAAGTCGAAAATCCGCGAAAAACGTTACTTCAAACAAGCGCCCTTGCTTACTTGGGATAAAATAATTACCACATTTACTTGACATTTTCACCCCGTATAAAATCCCACTAATGCACTCAACAACATTATCCTGACTGAACCCTTTACAATTTAAATAAAACTCCCATAGTTACCTCATAACGAGACTATCCATCGTCTTCCCTTATTATGGTAACTGCACGCCCAACCCAAATGGGGTGCGTGGAATTATGTCTCTTACTCACGGGAAAAATTAAATAAGGGGTGGACAGAAGGCCCGAAAATTGCTTTTAGTTTTATGTGGGTAAGAGTACACCTATATTCAAAGAATAATAGTTCAGAGATACCTACATCTTTGAGCATCATCTAAAAAAACATTTTATCGGGTATTTTCTTAGAAACAGAGAACAAAAATCATGAACCTAGCCTGCTCTGTCCCACTCCTGGACAAAAGCCTTCCTCCACTCCTTCCAGTTCTCCCGAACCCTCGCGTCCTCTTTCTAGTTCGGACGGAAATTGTCCAGTTCGTTCCGCCATCTCTTTCGTGGCCTGCTGCGACCCCGCCTCACTGTGACATGGCACCAGTTTCCTGCTATTTTGACCCACAGTTTGTCATATGTACAGTTTACTGATGGATAAACTCATTAACAGTTTGCTGACTAGGAAATCGATATTAGAACCCTACGCTCAGTCGTTTTTTTTGGTAGGGTCCATTACGATGACCTCTCTAAATTTTCCAGCAGAACAAAAGAGTTTGGTTCAGATCTATAAACGTTACTTTCACGAAATTTGGATTAGACATGTTTCGTCTCTATATGCCACTTATTGTTTGACAGTGACAAGAATAATGCTTATCCGCCAAAGTGCGTGCTAAATAAATGCGGAAAGATCTTGACCTTAGAGTTTTAACCTTCTGAAACTTTATTGCACTTGGTCAATGGCTTTCGATATTATTCAAACAATTATTGTCAGTGTAAATGACGGCCATAAACGCGCTACAATTTATAGCACAGCGAATGTAAGGAAAAATATAGTAATAGACCACATATTGGTGTAATTGAGCACTTTTGTCTGATGCATTCCGTACTCGCGTGTGAATGTGCCGTTCAATGTATATGTTTGTTGGTTTAGGATAATAGTCTTTACTAACGTCATACACGCATGTTGTCTTTGGCAATGAATGTATTTATGGAGGCAGGATGTCCGACTGTATGTTTTAGTTTATATTTCAATGATCTCTAGAAGCCAGTTCATAATTTATTACGTCAAATCTTGGCTGTGAATTATGACAGTTAATTCAAGGGATTTTAGACCAACGTACCTTTTAATGAAAACATTCAGTAAAACAATAATTTCTTTAATTTACCAACTAAATAAAAGCCACATAAAGGTTATTATTCTCTGTATTTTGTTAACAGTCCAAGCGAACAGAATTTCGTATCCACAAACACCTTGAAACAATACCGACTATTTGTCTAGTCTAGTTGGATCCGACCCTCATTTGTGCTGTTTGTTACAGGTAATCGAACATAGCCGAGAGATGACGGACATGCCCGAAGTTAGAAACGAAACGAAAGTGTCCCAACATTAAACTGCCATGACATCCGAGGAACCTATCGATGTCGTCGCCAAAAAAGACGCCAAAAAAACAGATGAGTGCGCCAACTTCGCGATACCAGAAACGAAAAAGGACAAAAGTGTTGTTGATCACAAACAAAAACGTTCCCACGAACTAATGAGACTAGTTTACGAATTACCAGACGAAATTAAGAACCCAGAAATAATAGAAAATAACAATATGTTGAAAGAAAACCCACCGATCACCATCGTGGAGATCACTGAACAGAATGGTTGTGCCGAGTTAAATGCTACTCAATGTGATAACGATTATTTTAACGTAGACGGCAGTCCCAAGGACTTAGGCAATAAGGTGGTATACGACGTGCTAGCTACTAATGAACTGATAATGCACTGTGCAGAAGAATTCAAAGAGGTCATAGACAGAACGTCACCTGATGATTGTACTGACGAGGAGTTGATAGAGTTGAAGAAGTTGTTGGAGGGGAAGCCAAGAGTTTTGGATAGATATATACGGGAGTGTGCGACGACGGATGAAGTGACGAGGCTTCATTGTTTAACATCGTCTGGTCCTCTGTCTCCAAGGCCGCACCACGAGGCAAGAAGTACATCGGTGACATCAGATCTCTTCCAGCTATGGTTGTCATCGTCTCCAGTTAAGGTTAGTGATAATTTTTAATGTTTTATGACGTATATGATGTGCTAATGTTCGTCATGATTGAATTTGTAATTAATGTGTTTTTAATATCGGTGTTTAGCGGATCGGTTTTGGGCAGACGGAAATATTTATAAGGTTAGGTCGTTGAGGAAAATGTTTTGAAGTAATTTGAAAACCCAATTTCAAGTTGGAAAATTACTACATTTCAATTTGATTTGTGGCATGGCATTTAATGAATGGGTTTTCTATAAGTAGATTTGTTTAAATTGTTAAAACAAAAACATTCGCTTCGTTTTACTGTATCCTAGCTATTGCATCTTCCAAGATATTAAATCCGAGAATGCAATTCATATTCAACCTAACCTTCCTCTTGTTATTCTCTTTTCCTTGAATTAGTTACATTAAATGCTTTTCTTCTATTTCTCTCTAGTATGGAGGCTCCATCTGGTTCCACAAACATTCAACATTTCCAGATTGAGATTGAAATAACTTTATATTCATATTTTCCCTTGAGCTCCTTTGACATTTAAGTTGTTCACTGTTTTATTAATATTCCATTTGATTACTTTGCTACATTAAGTATTCTTATTATCTTTTTATGAGACTTATTATTCTGAAATTGTTCACAGAATCAAATTATTCTGTTATTTCTAACGTTTCATTTATTTTATTCTAAAGGAACCGTTATATACTTTTAAACATTGCGAATACCTGTAACACTTTGGTCCCTATAGATGTCCACATAGTGTTAGAGATTCCAGTACTGCAGACACGTCTGAATTTTTCCCGGTCGCGATTTGTCGGACCGGAAAACCTGTGCGTATGCAAGCCTCCTATACATATACCACCTTATTCACACAGTCAGAGAAAGCATGACAATATTCCAAAGATTTAAAGGGTATACTGGTACAGGAAAATCAATATGCTAATAATAAGTATTTCATCAAAATCCCCTCTAAACCATTGTTGGAAGTTCCGCGCATTAGACTGTTCGTTTAAGAACAAAGAGTAATTGGGAAAAACAATGGTATGCTCCAACCATACTCGACGAGTATAATAAATGATGTAACGTTACTATACTATAACATGCGGTCATACTTCGGACATTTGTATGTATACAGTTAGATGAACGACATTTTGGTAAGTAGGTACTTCTTTGCGGAAAATGATAACAATAAAAATGCATTTGCATGTTATTAATTATGTCAGTTTGAATTGTGACTTTGTCGTGTGATGTGGTCTGTTTGAGTTAATTATTAAATTAATCGAGTAGCCAAAATTAAAAAGGTGAATGAGAAATGTGTCGTATATTCCAGTAAGAAAGTGTATAAAAGAGATGGTTTCCTAACCATCTCTTTTATGAAAAAGGTATAAGTGAAAGCAAAAATAAAAGACGTTGAAGTGAATAAGTGGAAGGGAAGAGGGAACGAAAACAAAGACTATAATGCTGGCAACCAAGAGTAGCTTTTGGAAGAATAAAATAATAACAAATTCATAATATTTTTTACCGTTTCCAATAGATAAATGATATTTCTTGTTTAATGTAAACAGTAGTATATCGTAGTAACAATGCCTCTAAACTTAATTCACCGGTTACAAAAGAGTGCTTTGGCGTTTGTGCTAGAATGGCAATGCGACAATGATACCGCCATTTTCCTTCGTCAGGTGAGTTAATCTAATATTTAAGACCCAAAATAAAAACTTTGGGTCATTCATTCTTTTCCATTATTATGCAACTGGAATATAATCTTTTACTGCGTAAAGTTTTGACGGTCTTATGGGCCTTCTAATAATCTTATTGAAATAAATAGTTTGACGTTTGATTTCGAATTTTAGTAAGACTCTGTCAAAGATAACGCTCTACTAAAGGTGCGGTATGGGCAGATTGTGCACCGGACTCCGGACACCGACTTTTGACGGATAGTGTACTGAAGTAATATAACACAACACAACATCACGCCTTGTAATCCCCTAAGGGTCAGGCAGAGGTGTACCTACCCAACAAGTACACCCATATTTCACCAGTTTAGTTAAATCCTATATTATAGCGGGCAAGCCTATTGCCATCGACCGAGCACAGATCAAGATTCCGTGGCTACTACTCAGAAATTCTTGATGGAAAAACCCAATAACACTTTGCCCAACCCGGTAATCGAACCCAGGACCTCATGTTCAGCAGTCGTGCTTGAGACCACTAGAATAACGAGGATAATAATATAGGATAATATACTGAAGTGTCTGCCGTAATACACAGCCAGTCCAGTGTTCGGTCCGGTCGGTTCGACAAACCCAAAGACAAACATTTACCCAAACACGATGTGATATCTACGGCAGGGTACAGCACAGCCCTATTCACATTCCAACCTAAATCAGATACGGTACTTAAGTACGTGAATACCTGTCCCACCACTCATGCGTAACGATATTTAAATTTATTTTATCGACGTCACACTTTCATCCCTCCAGTACCATTTAAACAATAGCCAGTATACCTTGATCCAAGATGGCGGCGCGCGGCGTGGTGTCAAAGTGCGACGATCAAAATGGGTACCTATAAATCCAACTAAATTGAAATCTATCTCAAATTATAGCTTACTACTTGTTGCCCGCGGCTTCGTTCGCATGGAAATTTTGATGTGATATTTTGCGAGTGAGGAAAAGAAAAAGTAGCTTATGTGCTATTCCAGACTATTTCTATCTCTGTGCTAAAATTTCATTCTGATTCGTTTAGCCGTTCCGGCGTGATTGAGTAACAAACATCTATCCATCAAAATCTTCGCATTTATAATTAAGTAGTAAGACTAGTTATAGCCGCGGCTTCACTGCGTTATGGTCGAAAATTATCCCACGGGAAGGTTTTAAATATAGCTTATGACACTCCGGGATAGTGTAGCTGCTCTATCAGTGAAATATTTTAATTCATACGAGTAGTTCCGGAAATTACCACCTACATCCAAACTAAAAAACTTCACCCCTGTATTTTTAAATTTTTTAGATCAGTTAATTAGTACTCAATTCATACTATTGCAACAATCGACAAAGTGGCCGGAGACCAGAGATAGGGCTAATTGAATTGATTCTGCTGTATTTTCCTCCAAACAACAGCTGCCTGGCTCTAATTCTGCCCTCCCGTGATTTTGCTACGGGTTGCCACAGTATGAAGTGAAGTACTAAAATACGCTTCTATACAAGGTATAACATAATAAACGCAAGAACTCAATATTCTGTTACAGCCTTTATAAGAGACCACTAACATAATGAAGCTGAAGAGTTTGTTTGTTTGTACACGATAATCTTTTCCAGGAAAGTATAAGTTCTGGAACTTTTTTTGCATGCCAAAATTGATAGCCTCATTTTTGAATGAGGTATAGGCTATTTAACATCACGCTGCAGCCTTTAGGAGCCAACAGAATTTCAACATTGTTGGTCTTACGCAAACTATACGCATCATCCTTTGGGGGTTAGCTGTATAATATAACATTTTCCCGTAGTTCTAGGTACAGTGGTGATACAGAGTCAGGTAGCGAAGGGCATCAATATCAATCGCGTCGTGAAGCTCGCCCTCGATAAAGATAATATGTTAAAAGCATTTCGAGTGTTGTGTCCACTTTGTAGCGCCTGTCACGTGGCGTCGAGGTGGGTCGAAGATGATGCGGCAGTTTTTTTGGGACCGCGACTAGCCTATTTATATTAAAAAGAATTAGAAGCTACTATAGTTTGGGGCTCGGTGGAGTGACGATCTCCGCGGGGTGGCTGGTAGCAACTGGATGAGAGTTGCTGAGAATCGAGTTGAATGGCGTGCGATTGAGGAGGCCTATGTCCAGCAGTGGACTGATATAGGCTGATGTTGATGATGATGATAGTTTGGGTCTTAATGTTTTTAGTATTTTTGTGTATTTTAGTGGACACTTCTGCTGAGCTGGTGGTAACAAAATGTTATTGGATTTTCTCATTAGGAGTTCTCAATAGTAGACTTGTCCTCGGTTGATCGCAATACCTTATTACATGAAACGAAAACACATAAACACCGAAATGTGTGCCTTTGATTAACTCTTCGGTGAAAACTAGCTAAGTTATATGCTACGTACAAAAATCTAAGTACTTTTATTAACTCACTTACAGCTAAAAAAAATACGTCACTATTTAATAATTTTAGACAAACAATTGAAATTGTAATACCCACGCATAACATTTACATAATTACTAAGCTTCTATTCGTGTGTAAATTCCTATACGTTTATCCATTAATGGAACAAGTAAGTACATACACGGATAACCTACGTCTATGGAAAATAGGTAGGATAACTACTCGTATGTCGTTAATGTAGTTAAAAGTAATGTTAATGACATACCTATTAACAGAAACTAGGTACTGCTACCTAACTAATGCGACCTAACTAAAATAATTAATTCCTGGTAAAACGTTGCTATGTAATTTATTTCATCAACACTGCTCTCAAAATAGTGAAAGAAGATAAGGGGTAGTGAGCAAACCGGGATGTCATTTTCTTTCATTCTTTTTTCGGAGGGAAACCCTTAGAAGGTGACCGGTTTTTGGGGATAAGAGCTGTGCAGCAGGTCATCTCTGAGGTCAAACCAGCAAGTCCTAGAAAACAGAAATTGGAAGATGAATTGATTTGGATGATGATCAATTGTTGGATTGGAAGGAGTGGAATTCTCTACCTGCGTCGGTGTTCCCAAGTTCATATGACCCCAATCTATTTAAGTCGCGGGTTAATAGGCTTCTTTTGAGTTAGCTCGTTCCATCGTCGGCCTCGTCTTTGTACTCAGGACTAGATTGAGGTCAAGGGAAGTAGTATAGAAAAAACGAAGACATGGGGCAGTCATCAACCCGCACTGGTGGTATCAGCCCATTCCACCCCTCTCGGAGTGAGGAGTTCTGTATACCAGCAGGGGAAATATTCTAAACTGATTATTAAGGCTATGGTGTCTACGCTTGATTAAATGAAATTTTAAAGTTGCGCTTGTTACAGTACAGTTGAAAGGGAATCGACTGTCTTGGTGTGGACATGTGATGAGGAGGGACGAATCGCATGTGACTAAAAGAGTGATGAATATAAGCGTTGATGGATGGAGAGGGAGAAGTAGACCAAGAAAACGATGGATGGATTGTGAGAGGAATGATATGAAAGAAAAAGGAGTAAAAATGATATCGTGACGGTTGACAAAAGAGAATGGACGAAAATAAAACGTGTTGCGCCGACTCCAAGGAAACATGGAAAGATGATGATTCTTCCTACACTGTTAAGAAATCCACTTCCTCTTCTGTTTGTATCTGCCAAGACAGGATACCAAGTAAATATTTTCAGTTCAAATCAACGACAAACTTTGTCCCAAAAAGAGCGATCATCCATCCAAGCAGTGGTTAACCCAGTCGATCGATCTGACCAAAACCCGCGAGCCCTTTCGGCTAACCATTTCAGTTTGCCAAACAAACTTTCCACTGCGGTCGTATTTACTTTGCGTACCGCTAAAACTACTCGATATTATTAATTTGAGTCGGTTGTTTGGCAAAGCTTCGAGTAGTTTTCGATTTAAATGACGAGGTGTGTTTTTTAATTGCGGGTAAAATGTTGATCTTAATTCTAATCCCATTAACGATGATTTGCCTGACTAACTGACTGACGGGCAAAGGGACAAGACATTGATAACAAAACCATGGGAATATACTTTAAAGTGTGTAGGACATGATGCGACTTAAAAAGAGGTTTTGAAGTAAAACATCGGTGTTTTACTATAAAGTTTCTGTACTTTTTTTTTTCTCTTTAGTGGGGACACCGATGTTGTACTTTACGGATCCAAAAAACCGACTTAAACGGTTCAGAATATACAGCCCTGTGATAGACTGACGGACCAACGGATAGGGACGGGCTAAGGTACCCTCAACTCTGCTTAAAAACTGGGTTAAAACTTTATACTCGAACAAAGGTGATAAGCAAGATGCAAATGAGAGTAATAAATAAAATCTGGTAGCAAGTAACTGAATTTCCTATTAATTACATAGTGTTTAGACCTAATAATGGTAAGCCTCCTTTCAATCAGTACGAACAATGTAAACAAGGGATCTGTTAATGATTACCTAAGTACGTACTCGTTAGGAAATCACTTTCAATTTGATAGGACCGCAGTTATCCAATCAGGTGGGTGTATTTGTACCTGAGTAGTTGGATTTCCATTAGGTGTAGTACTGGATGATGGGCAGATTGTTTCAAATGGTCCAGATGTCGTGATGTCTTTGCGGAAATTGACAAACTATGAATTGGTTTATTTGTGTTTAGTAACTGCAAAAATATGTATGCCAAATAATCTTATACCAATAATGTTGACGTAAGTCGATTTACGTTTTTTTTTTTAAACTGATACTGTTAAACCTTTTTTAGGGTTTCTCCTAATGTTAACCAACGGGACCCTATTACTAAGCCTCCACTGTCCGTCCGTCCGTTCGTCTGTCTGTCTATCTCATAATCCGTAATAGGTAGATAGTTGACATTTTCACAGAATGTCTATTTCTGTTGCCGTTTGTGGTGGTGGTAATGAATAGAAAACTTGATGGAATCTGACAAATCTTCACTTATAAAAGTAGCATGCCCGTAGAAACGAAAAATTTAGTTACTTTCATAACTTAACAGAACATCACGCCTGGGATCCCCGAAGGGTTATGCAGAGGTGTACCTATCCTGCTGCGGGACTGTTCGAAAGAGATACCGCGGCCCTGGAACACAAAGGGCCAATGAAGGAACATGGGTGGTTTTTAGTCAGTAAGAGTCTGACACTCCCTTCCGCTCCGCCCAGACCGGGAGGAGTCATTTGATGATTTCCCACCCTCCAAAAAAAAAAAAAAAGGAGGTGTACCTATCCGGGCGTCGGGGGCCACGCCGTGATGGCTCTCGGCCACCGTAGGCGCGGGCCTGTGGACGGTGAGTAATGGGCTAGCTCGCCGTCCGTCCGTCGTATGACGACAGGCCGTGTCGACGGCGCGTTCGTGTTCCATGCGCGTCAAAGAGATGTCAGCAAACGGGAGGGGCTCGCAAGGGCCGATGCCTGCCAGGGCTGCGGGACTGTTCGAAAGAGTTACCGCGGCCCTGGAACATAAAGGGCCAAAGAAGGAACATGGGTGGTTTTTAGTCAGTAAGAGTCTGACACTCCCTTCCGCTCCACCCAGAGCGGGAGGAGTCATTTGATGATTTCCCACCCTACAAAAAAAAAAAGATGTTTACCTATAGTACACCCACATTTCACCAGTTATGTTTAAGTCCCATGTAATAAGGGGCGAGCATAGCCATCAACCGGTCACAAACCCAGACTCCGTGGCTGCTACTGAGAAGTTCCTGATGGAAAATCCAACAATTTGTCCGACCCGGGATCGAACCCAGGACCTTATATGCTCAGCAGTCGCGATTACAACCAACGAATACTGAGATCATTGATCTCCAATTTACTACTTGCATCTCCTTACATTCTCACATCCTGAACACATTGTATGTAAACATACAACACTTTGGCGAGGTAAAACATTATCATTTACTGATAAGATAGTCGCGTTAAATTGAATCGAATCCTCCACTTATCTCTTGTCAATGATGTGGCGTTGTTGACAGGACAGCATACGATGGAGCAGATCGTCACTTGTTTTTTTATCACGTGCGGAAAGTTTGGATCTGTCATCATCTGCCTAACTATTTCCCAACTATGTTTTGGTCGGCTTTTGGATTAAAACCAGCAGCTGAATATCAGTATTTGACATGGAGAGACTGCCTATCTGACCTCCACGATACAGTTAGTTAATGGGTAACGATACCCCTTGATAAATCTGCCATGTCTACTTAAGAAATCCGTCACAAGTTGTTTTGTTTTATAATGTTTCTGAATCACCATCATATCAGCCGTATTTTGATGAGGCTGGACGTGGCTTCCCCTAAACGTCACCACATCGGTCTGTCGTGTACTTAGCCTTGTCTCATCCAGCTGCCTATCTAAGTAGCGGCACCTAAAGTACGCACGAGGTATCTATCAGACCAACCAACTTACTGCATAATCAGCCTATAATGTTCCCACTGCTGGGACACACAGCCTCCTCTCTGGAGAGGGAATGGGCACCACGCGGGCCCAGTGTGGGTTGGTAGATGTTACATGTCTTCGAATTTTTGGTTCTAGGACATGCCGGTTTCCTCACGATGTTATCCTTCACCGTTTTTGAGAGCAGTGGTGATGAAATAAATTACACAAAATAATGCGCATTACTTACTTTGTGTAATTTATTTCACTTACTGTTCGTAAGTTGAGGTCCGAACAGTAAGTCGTGGGTCGAACCCAGGCAACTTGCTGACTGATTTATAATTGGACAAGTGTAGGTACCCTGTAATAAAGGGCGAGCCTATTGCCATCAACCGGGCACAAACCCAGGCTCCGTGGATGCTACTGAGAAATTCCTGATGGAAAAACCGAATAACACTTTGCCCGACCCGGGAATCGGACCTAGGACCTCATGCTCAGCAGTCACGCTTGCGACCACTAGACCACGAGGCAGTCAAAAATAATGAAGGTTGTACAAAATGATACAGCTCAACATGTACAATTACAACAAAACAGTCATCTGGTTGATAGTAAAGTTGCAACAAGTAAGGATTGAATTGATTTTTGATTGATTGTTTTTTTTTGGGTTGTTTGATTGGATTGATTGGTTTTGGTGTGATTGGATTTGTCTGGGTACAGTTTAAGAACAAAAATAGGCGCCTGGAACCGGCTGCGATGCGACGACGCGGGAATACGGTGTGTCGTCGAATGACTGGGACACCAATTAGTCGAGTAATTTTATAAGCATTGTGCGGATTCTAACTTCTTACTAATATTATAAATGCGAAGGTTTATGAGGATGAATGGATGGATGTTTCTTACTATTTTACGCGAAAACTACTAAACGGATTTGGATGAAATTTGCCACATAGATAGTTTATAATCTTGCTTAACAGATATGATACTTTTTATCTCGGTCGTATGATCCCGCGGGGCAGTTACCGAATATCACGCGGGCGAAGCTGCAGGCATAAGCTAGTGTTTAATACAATCATTAACGTAGGTAAGCTGCTGAGTATACATCCATTTTTGTATTATCTATCAGCCACTACCATGAAGAATGTTGACATTTTCATGACGCTTTGCAAAACAAATCAAGTGATATAAAAGTTTAAATATAAATATTCAGGAACTTTATGTTGGCTATATTTTTGCAATAGCAACACAGCAAATCAGCATATTCAAAACAGAATATTTCTCTTATTTTCTGGTGGTAACTTTGCAAATAAACAAAACTCGGTAACATTGTTTCCTCCGTCTTTAAATAGCTTTTGGTAACTAAATGAATATTCAAAATACTTCAATTTATTTGTTGCGGACCAGGGAAAAGCTCCAACTTTATTAATAAGTGAGAAGTAAGAAATTAATCATCGTTTTCTCGCTTTGAATTCTCTTCTCAAGATCCCATTTAATGTTTCTGTGTCATTGGACATTGAAGATAATATAAAATACATTTTATTACTAGGGCTAGTAAAGTCACCAGCATTTCATGTTAACATAAACTGTCAAATTTCTCGAAATGATTTTAAACCATAAAATGTTGATATCAAATCATAAAATCGAATGAAAAAAATTGACAGTTTGTGGTCTGACTGTATGTCAGGAACAACCTGTCCTTCGGCAGTAAAAATGTTTTGGAATTATCGTTTTTAACGTAAGTAAGTAAACTATATAGACATCTATAATTCATATAGTGTACATAAGGAGTATTCTATTCTTCTCTATTCTAAAAACATAGAGTCTGATGGATTCTTGTTTTGCCCTGAAACATCCCCTACTAACCCGAGAAACTGAAATCTAACGATCTCCATCATCTACGTAATATTCCATAGTTATATGCTGCAAACAAAAGATAATCACCACGACCACACGAAGCTTCACTGAAAATATACAAAAATTGTAAAAATATTCTTATAGAAACTAAACCTGCCGCCGCTTGGAAACATTACCAAGCGTCTAAAAAAAAGGTAAAAGATTTTTCTTTGCCGAGGAATTTCGTGAAAGCTTTCAAAATAATCTCCTTCAAAATCCACCAAGGGATTTTCTAGATGAACTGATATAAACAGACGGACGGGTAACGATACAAAGGGGCTCAGTTCGCAGCTTACAAATGCTAATTCATCAAAATTTCCATCAACCTGCGGTGTTTATAGCCAAGGAGGCAAGATGTCTCGAGTTTCTTTCATAAAAGTTACTTTTAGAAGTTCTGTAATGAAATGTCGAACATTCTAGTGCTTGAAAAGTAGTGTTTAAGTTATTTTAGGCTGTATTTTCCATCCATTTCTCTAGATCGCTAAGAAATTTCTAGATCGAAATTGCTAGATACAGCTACGTTAGTCTAAAGGTCGCAAGTGTTAACACTAAGCATGAGGTCCTGGGTTCGATTCTCGGATAAGGTAAAGTAATCGATATTCCGCAGGGAATTTTTCGGAAACAGCTGAGAGTCTGAATTTTTGCCCGGTTGATGGCAACAGGATCGTTTCTGTTTCATATAACTGGAATAATGTGGGTTTACTATAAATATACTTCAGCTTATCCGTTATGTTATATTAAGTTACTTGAATTATGAATATCGAAACATTATAATATGTACATTATAACGTCTAACACTCTGGAGGATATTGTATTGTACTGTATTATTATACTTATTACTTTGTATCTGATTATAAGCGGACTGTATGTTCTTAAGAGAAATAAATTTCTTAAAATCGATATCGCCTTGACCTTACTTCGTAAAACCGTAACGCTTATCTTGTTTTCTACCAAAAATATCTTCTGATAACTATTTCTAGAAATGATACAATTTATCGATGATAATAATAATAATAGCGAAAGAGATTTCTTTAGAAATAAGCATCACCTTTGTACCTATTTTTCCTGTTCCTTTCTTGTTTTCTGTATTTAGTGTGTACTACTGTTAAATAAATAAATAAATAGCCTTTTATTCAGATCCATAATTATTACAATTATAATTATGATTAAAATACATAGAAAACTTAAATTTAGTGTAAACCTTAATCTAGTCTCTTATTTGAACAATTACAATTTGTCCATAAACTAAAATTAACCAAGTCTAAAAAGTAACGCTTATCTTATCACATTACATAATTGAAATCTCAGTTGCCTTCCAGTCTAGACTTCCAACAAAATTGTATTGACAGCCGCTCTTAAAACCCCATTTGAATTCCGAAGGTTAGATTTAAGTACATTTAGGGAGTGCCTAAGTAATGGCGGTTGTAAAATGGGCAGAAGGACCACGAAATATTATGAGGCACTGATTGTAGTGCCCTGCATTACTTGACCCCAGGTTAGGGAAGAAGGGGAGACGTGGTCAGGTAATGGAAGAACAGACTGTATGAGTGGTGTAGCCACTAAAATGTACTATGAGCAGTCAGCCCTCGTATATACCACATTGTTCACATGGAAATTATTTTTTTGTAAAAAAAAAAAACGAATAACATAACATCACAGGTAGGCAGAGGCGCACCTAATAGAACAGCCACATTCCGCCAGTTATGTTTGTAGGTCCCATGTAATAGGGGCGAGCCTATTGCCATCTACCGGTCAAGAGATAAAAGGTAAAAACTCAATAGGTTTTTGTACCTATGACAGCTTAAACGGAGTTTGTTGAACCGAAGTAAGTAATGTGGAGCGACGATCAGGGTAGCTGGTACCAGAGTGCCGAATGAGAGTGGGCACGGTCTAATTGCTTGCTGTGAATAAAGGGTTAATGAGTGATGGACCCTGAATATAGCAATTCAAACTTTGTAAGAAGCTCGGCTTTATAGAACGGTGACTCTGCCACTCATAGCTGTGTCTCTTTTCAAACCACGACGTGCCATATTTGTTTATTTATTCACACAACACTTCAAGCACAAAGTACAGAGGCGGACGTAATGCCATAGGCATTTTCTACCAGTCAACCTTTGGGTGATGCAGCGAGAAGCAGTGGTAGGTGTAGTCTGAAAATAATTTTAAAAATTAATACTACGATATACTACAAGGACATATAAAATACTATAAATATATATTAAAATATATTAATTTAAATAGACAGCAGCAACATACACAGACATATTACATAGACATATTGACTCCCGGCTACTCATCAAATCAAATAAAAAATGTTTATTTGCAAGAAAACACAAATTATAAGGAAAGATTTTATGTCCTACAAGTCAGTCATCATAATCTGCTGTCCTCCTTCTGCATGACAAGCTTTAGCCAACTATGTTAAGGTCGGCTACCAGTCTAACCGAAAGCAGCTGAATACCAGTACGTTACATAGACCGACTGCCTAACTGACCCCCACAACCCAGTTGGTACTGGGTAATACCGTACCCCTTTGGTAAGTCTGGTTGTCAGACTTTCGGGCCACTGACTACCTGTAACGACTGTCAAAGATGTACAAAAGACTGCCGGGACCAACGGCTTAACGTGTTTTCCGAGGCACGGAGGAAACTCGGTATGTAATGGGTGGTCACCCATCCACGGACCGACCTAGGCAAGCGCGGTTTAACCTAAAGATCGACCCAAGCGGCTGCTACTATTTAGCCACGAGCTACTATACCATTATTATGTGACTGTCGAAAGCAGTTGTTCTTCTGCACTTGTACTTGTTAGTTGTACTGTTGCTTATATTTGGGGAATAACGTGGTTGCTCACTTACACTGAGCGTTACGTGAATATTGCTTTGTATCACATTATTTGCATATTTTTAAGGTTTGTCGTATGTTTTGTATGTGTGTCCTACTTTTTTTGTTTTTTTTTTGGTATGGGTAATCATCAAATGACTCCTCCCGCTCTGGGCGGAGCGGAAGGGAGTGTCAGACTTTTACTGACTAAAACCCATCCATGTTCCTTCTTTTGCCCTTTATGTTCCAGGGCCGCGGTATCTCTTTCGAACAGTCCCGCAGCCCTGGTAGGCATCGACCCTTGCGGGCCCCTCCAGTTTGCTGACATCTTTTTGAGGCGCGCGTGGAACACGAACACGCCGTCTACACGGCCTGTCATCATAAGACGGACGGACGGCGAGTTAGCCCATTACTCACCGTCCACAGGCCTGCGGTGTGTCCTACTACGTTTAAATTGATTTTGGCAAAAAACTGTTGTTGATTTTTATATTAGCAATGGACGACGTTTCACAGATTATGTCGATTATTTCTCTAAAAAATATGTCAGAGCAGGATCACTATTGAGGCCCTATCACGAACACGAGACGGAAAGAAAAAAAAGATTAAATAAAAAATACTAGTTTATAGCATTTTAGATTATATTGAGAATAGTATGATTAATACCACCAATTATGAATAAGTAAACTCTTACAACTTAGGAAGAATAACGTGCGAAACGAATTACTTGAATTCGTATGAATGTACGTAGATATTCCGCGCAGACATGCTAGATCCACAATTCTTACTGATTACGTCTTTGAACAATTTATGACACCTTCATGCAGGGGTTGAATGATAACTACCAAAGAGAACCTACCTAACATTGTTAAAAAAGTAACCTTCCCCAAATTAGCTTTCACAATCACAATACCTCACAAAGCCATCCCATCTTTACAATCCACAATAACTTCTCCCGACGCCAGGTGCTCGTTCAGATCAACGATCAAAAGCTATTCAACACGAAATAAACTTCGTTACTGCACAAAATGGTTGCCTATTACCCGTATTCTGTACAGTAATCTTTTTGAAAGTCGGCTTTATAGCTACGAGCCATTTCAATTTGAAAGGCAAGGCCTTTCATTGAGTTATTTCGAATTCAATTTTAGGGTTCCGTAGTCAAACGGAACCCTTATAGTTTCGCCGTGTCCGTCTTTCTGTCTGTCCGAAGTTTAGCTCAAAGACTCTTTGTACTAGAAAGCTGTAATTTGGCATGAATATACAGATTAGTTACGCCGACAAAGTGGTAAAATATAATCTCGAAAAGTATTTTTGTAGGGTATCTCCTGTACCTACACGTAAACTGGGGATTTTTTTTCTCGCGTACGGCGTACCCCATACTGTGGGATGTCGTTGCGAATTTGTTCAAATATTTTTTTAGATAAAGCGATTCGTTTGTGAAATATAAAGTGCTAATTTTTGTTAGATTCAAGTGTCCCCCCCCTCTACCAGCTAAACGGTTGTGTTTTGGTGTGTGAAAAAATTCACGGAAGTAGTACATACATATAACGAAGTTAAAAGGAGAACTATCACAGCTAAGTAGACTTTACAAGTTTTAGGCCCGTATTACAGAACGTCACTCAATACTCAAGCATTATTTAAAACTAGTTTCAACCAATCAAATGGCTTGAATCTAGTTTTAAATGATGCTTGAGTATTGAGTGACGTTCTGTAATACGGGCCTAAGAGTCATAGTCGACCAACTTATAAAATGTACTTGAGTATCATATTTTCCTAAATATAATGTAGGTCTATCAACTGCAAATGTAAGTTTGTTTTTTATTATTACAGTCAAAATTATCGTTCAGAGGCAAATCAGACCGTAAGAAGTGTCCGCATATTTTGATGGGCAACTACGGAACTCTACATTGTGCGTGGCCCGACACGCACTTGGCTGGTTTTTCTCAATGTTTTTTGTGAAAAAAATGTGTAAAGAAAATGAAGGTGAGATGTCAACGTTGAGCATTTTAATTATCACATATATTGACAATACAAACGACAAGTTGATACCTACTAAATCCCATTGGAAACCACTTTTCTGTTAAAATGATCTTTGACCAGAACAACTAGTGGTAAAGCAAGTCATCATCTTCCTGCCCTTGTCCCATTCTACCTGAGCTCGGTGCAACACATTTTCTTCTTCCATTCTCCCCTGTCAGACGTCACGGCATCATTTACTCCTTTCTCTTTCATATCATTCCTCACACAATCCATCTTTTCTTTGGCCTTCCTCTCCCTCGACATTCATATCCATTAATCTTTTAGTCCCATGCGCAAGCAAGTTCTGTTTAAAGATACGAGATTACGGATTCGTTTATATAACCAAGTTTTTAAAACGAGAGGGTCCGAAACCTGGCAAGTGCCATTATGACTTGTACACTTTTCGGAACGACGTAACTGGCTAACGCTTTATGGTAAAGGAAATCACGGTAAGAAAACTCAGACAAAGGAAATGGTCGGAAATCACAAACGTATCTTGAGCAAAAGATCCCTAATGTTTAACACATAAATGATTCTGCTTCTGATTCAAATTTAGTGATCTATTCCTGGTCGTTCCTTTTCTGAATCAGTAAAAGCTTTATCATCATCATCAAAGAGGTGTTAGGCAGAGGTGTATCTAATAGACACCTACATTTCGCTGGTCATATCAAGTCCCATGTTATAGGAAGCGACCCTATTGCCATTAACTAGCAAAAGTCCAAACTCTGGACTGCCATTGATCTATTCCTAGCGGAAAATCCTAGTTCTTAACTGCCTGAATCGGATATCAAACCCAACACCTAATACTCAGCTGCACCGCAAGCACCCAAATTCCGAAAAATTAATATTATAAAAATCTATGTCTGTTGTGTGTAGATTTTTCTCTAAAACCAAAGTTGGTTCCAGCTTGCAAGATACATAGTACATATATAGTTCTGGACTCGATAGGTGTCGCTATACGAAGCAGTCCCGGGCTAGTTATATACCTATAAACTTACTCTGCAGCTCCTTTCAGCCTATCATCACTTCAAGCGATAGCAATCCATGACTAAACCATAATAATTACATCCTAATCTAAATGTAATCCGCGCCACATTACCATAATATCTGACTTCATCTTACGGAAACAATTTCTTCGCCATTATCTCCTAAATGAAGAAGGGAGGTGAAGGGGGGTGCTATCGTGCGGCCATTACGAATTCATTACAGTCTGACGCTTTCTTCTCGTTTCTTTGTAGCAAGTGTAGCAACACGAGTGTGTACTGTGCTTTTAATGAAGTATTCTTCGTTTAGGGATGGGACTTTGTTTGATGTATATGTCGATAAGATATTGACATACCTACTGTTTTTTTTTCTATGATATCGTTAGCTCCTATAGTATGGCCAAAGAAATACTCTTTTGAGAATTTACCTGTTGATTTCTATCTTGTGTTAAGATATCAACGACTTACATACAATCTCCGCTGCATCGCTCACAAAAGTTTGGGTAAAAATATTGGCCATGAGTTTACTTTAGGTGCACACACAATCGACATAATATTTCCCACGCGTCTTCACACTTTTGTTCGGTACTTTAAATTTATTTCAGATTTCCTCGGGGAGTCAGAACAATACAATAAGATGCTAACAATGTGCGGTTGTCATCATTCTTCACCTCCATTCACCCCCTCAAGAGGGGTGGAAATGTATTTCTTGTACACGAAGCAAACTTAATCGGTTTGCAGGGCACACCACAAAGATGTTGGTGTGCGTAAAATCAACTGGTGTATTACTTCGCCTATTTGTTAGTGTTTGCTTCACTATAGTATATGTATAATATGAGGTAAAGAATATGAAGCATCAATTTAACCCTATGACTAACCGGTGTCGTGGCATAGATGTGTAATCATTCGGCTGGTAAATCAAGTGTCGTAGGATCGAATCTGCGCCGCTGGCGTCAACTTTTTGCATTATTAAAAAACTTTTATTTTCATTTTGTTGAATTTTTATTGTAATTTACCTGATAATAAGAACATTATTCGAAAAAAAATATGGAAGTAAAAATTAAACAATTTGTATTAAGAAATCAACAACATTTATTGACTAGGTTTTTTTTTATATTATAATCACAAATTAAAAAGTTTTGTGCATGACAAATATTCAAAGTCGGACAAGAAATAACGTTACTTTTCTTATTCAAGTGGGTAATTTATTTATTAGTGAAATGAATAAACATGTTAATAAGATAGATATTAAGATACAGGTATCCTAAATTGTTATCTCACTAACAATAACATCACTCACATAAAACAAATCGAATTACCCCCTGATATTTTTATTAATATCCTATTGGTGCGCCTTCGCTATCTATGACTTATTCATGCACGAAGTAAATGTCTCCACTAGACCTGCATGGAAGAATATTTTTTTTTATGATAGCGCTCACCATCTTTTCGCCACAATATTTTGCGACCGTCCTTGTCTGATTTAAAACATTTTTCATCTCTAAATATAACTATATTATTGCACCAATCAAAATCTAAATATTCTCTTGCGAAGCGTACCCGGTTTTGCCTGTGAATATCTGACATTCAAATTTTCTTGGCTGGCCTACAACATTTCACACCAGCTGCTCGCAAGTGGTTTCGTACAGTTTGTAATGTCACGTCATGTTTAGTTGCCGTGGAACGAGTAGTGAGGAAGGGCTCAGCGGTATGCGTAGCAACTATATCAGATGCCAATCTGTGAATGCAAATCCAGCCTTTGGTCCCGGTCGGCAAGGATCAATGCTTCCCGAATCTGCATAACGATGGACCCACAATTGCACAGTCCTTCTCTGTGAACAATAATAAAATATTGTTACAAAAAACAACAATCAATAACATGTGGATTATTTAAACATATTAAACTTCTAAACATCATAATAACATTTTGTTACTCACCGATATCTTTAAACGTCTCGCAATTTCACTAATTGAAACATTTTGCTCATGCAAAAGAATTATTTCAGCTCATAAAAGTGTGGTTCAATGATTCATATTGATTCACAAATAAAAGCACTTCTCAAAAAACGCAGGGTATAATGTCTAAAAACGTAACGAAACCCCAATAGTCAATAGCATTATGACGATGAACTTAAACTACTAACTTAAACATGATTTGTCATTTTTAGAGGGTAGACAACTAATACATTCTAACCCAAATATAAAGAGACTTGCTAATAGTTAAGCAATAAATTGAACAAACAAATGTAAAATATTTTATTAAAACATACAAAAACATTAAGCTGTTGGCAGTCGGATTCGATCCTACGGCGCCGGCGCAGTAAGTAATTATTTATCGCACGCTCGACTAATGCGCCACGGAGACGATTGTATGATAAGCTAAATTTATGCGTCATATTCCCTGCAACATTAGTGACAAGAAATTTTATTGTGTGTGCGTGGACAACGGGTAGCAAACACTAATAAATAGGCGAAGTAATACACCAGTTGATTTTACGCACACCAACATCTTTGTGGTGTGCCCTGCAAACCGATTAAGTTTGCTTCGTGTACGTGTGTTATTAAGAATTGTTGGGAATTGTTATCTGGCTGGTTGATGAGAGGGATGTTATGTATCATCGTACTTGGTTTTCCTCATTTTTTTCAGTGACTTTTTGACTTACCAAAATTGGTGCATTTTCTTGGAGAGATAGCGGTTTATTGGATCTGATATTCCCGGCCATTGATGGGTTACCAAGAACCATCACATGAGTTTCAGACTTGACTTGAACCAGGGACTAAGTACAGGGTCTAATGAAAAAACATTACACCTAACGGAAGCTCATACGTGGGACATTTTAAGAATGACCCAAACCGTACATCGATTAGTGTCATTGCAATAGTGTCGTTAATCGTTAATTCAACAGATTACAACAAGAATCCTGCCTTAATTAGACAAGTTGCCCCAAAAGATCCCAAATTAGCTTCAACACCCTACGGTCAATAGTGCCTATTACGCAATGTTAGCCAATAATGAGCGCTTCGCTGCCAAAACCTTTTGTTTCGTTAATGTAAGTCAATTGTTTCATCGAATAGCTATTGTGTTGTGACTACATGTATTTAGTTTCTTTATGTATTTGTCGGAGACATGCTGTGGTTTTGAAAGGGATATAACATAATTATAAATTTCCATACAAACTTATCCTATTTGAACCCTTCAGGAGATGAATGTTTTAAAATGCCACTTTTATTTTAAAAAAAACACTCACACACTCATTCACTTTCATTGTAAGTGACTTGTCTTAATAAAAAAAGGTCGCTATTCGGTTGTATGTACATAGACATACAATCGAAAAGCAGTGCAAAAATATGTAGCATTTAATTTAAGTGTGGCTTCGTGTGCACACGGGAATAAGATTCACGCAACACTGAACGTTGCTAACGTTACAAATTAAAATCGCTCGTGTATCAAGCCCTTAGTGGTCAGCGTTACAAATTGGAACCGCTTGTGTGCCCGGGCCCTTAGCTGCCAGCTTCTAATTAGTACAGCACATTGTTAAACGTTGTTTTAATAATTAATTGCATACAAAGTTATTCACTGTTGACTGTGGGTTGTTCTGACAACTGGGTGTGAGCCTTTTGCATTTGCAATGAAACCGTATAACATGCATACATAATAATACATAAATAGGGAAGAAACTGTAGAACATAGTAACTATAGTGGAAATTATCCGCTATACTTTTCTGATTAATTTCGTTGCGGGATGCAAGACAATAAAATTGTTTCTCTGGGATATCGTCGAGCTTCATTATCTCGGTGCTTTTCTGGCGGTCACCAATGTTGATTCTGGATTTCAGGAGTTGCAGTGATTTGGGAATAGTGTGAAAAAAACAATAGATCACCACCTGCTGTCTTTTTTTTTTTTTTTGGAGGGTGGGAAATCATCAAATGACCCCCCCCGCCCTGGGAGGAGCCGAAGGGAGTGTCAGACTCTTACTGACTAAAAACCACCCATGTTCCTTCATTGGCCCTTCATGTTCCAGGGCCGCGGTATCTCTTTCGAACAGTCCCGCAGCCCTGGCAGGCACCGGCCCTTGCGGGCCCCTCCCGTTGCTGACGACTCTTTGAGGCGCGCGTGGAACACGAACGCGCCGTCGACACGGCCTGCCCGTCGTCATACGACGGACGGACGGCGAGCTAGCCCATTACTCACCGTCCACAGGCCCGTACCACCTGCTGCCTTACGTATTGCTTTTGCTTTGTCAAACATGCACACCAGTTACTAGTACACTTGACCTTTCCGAAGACAACAATTTCACAGCTTAAACACTTTTAGTATAGCGTTATATACGTAAATAGATTGTTAAAAAAGTTATTTCGACATTAATTTATGCAAAATATGGTAATACGTTTTATGTTGAAATTATTAAAAAGCTCTATTAAATATTAACAGCTGAGTTTCCGAAAGAGTGGGTCTTAAAATGAACATTGACAAAACCAAGGTCATGTTGAATGCCCTTGTAACACCAACTCCCATAAAGATCGGAGACTCTACACTCAAAGTTGTAGACAATTATGTCTACTTGAGACAAACCGTCCAGTTAGGGAGGTCTAACTTTGAGGAAGAGGTCTATCATCGAATCTGACTCGGCTGGGAAACGTTGGGGAATTTGCGTGGTATCTTCTCGTCCAACTTACCGCAGTATCTCAAGACGAAAGTCTATGACCAGTGTGTGTTACTAGTGCCCCGGACCGAAACGTTGTCGATCACAATGGGCCAATCAGAAGGCTTAAAGTCACCCAAAGGGCAATGGAGAGGGCTATGCTCGGAATTTCCTTGCGTGATCGAATCAGAAATGAAGACTTCCGCAAGAGAACCAAGGTTACCGACGTAGCCCGAAGAATTGCCAAACTTAAGTGGCTGTGGGCAGGACACTAGTCACCTGCCTAGCCTTTTTCCAATTATATTTCTGGCCGGTTTCCAGTCTGACCGGATGCTGTTGAATACCAGTATTTTACATGGAACGCCTATTTGACCTTCACAAAACATTTATTCCTGGGTAATATGATACCCCTTAATAAGACTAGTTGTGAGACTTTCGTGCCACTGGCTTCAATGATTTACAAATATCAGCCAGGACCAACGGCTTAACGTGCTTTCGAAGTCACTGACGAAATTCGGCATGTGATGTGTTGTCACCCATCTACGGACCGACCTAGTCAAGCGCGGCTTAATCTGAAGATCGACCCATGCAGCCGTTATTATTGCACCACGAGCTCGTCTGCAGGGCAGACTGTAATTAAAGTACCATTGTAGTAGGTAAGCAAAGATATAATAGTACCAGTGTGTAATAGTAGTGGTTGTTCCGAACTAATTGCAGTTCATACGTACAAACCTAACACCTGGATTACTCAGCTTAGTTGGTAGCAGGCTTATGTGCTAGTCGGTATATAATCTTCATGTACCTGTTTACAGTTCAGCTGTAGTCGAATATGCTAAGGTTGTCGAGGCCCGGGGGTCTTAAATGGCAGCTTTAACAGAATCATAATAGGATAATAATATGAATTACGTTTAAATTCGTAAAATGGTCACAAGGTGACAATTTTAATAGTAGGTACGTCTATGACCATTATGCTATGTATGTCTATGGCTATTATGATTCTGCTAAAGCGGCCATTTTAGACCCCCTGGACGGTGTGGGGGCAAGTGCCTAGTTTTATATGGATTGTAGCCACTTAGATTTTTTTTTGTAAATTCAATTAATTTTCAGTACTTAAGGTCCATGAGATTTTATATTTATCGCTAAAAGATAGTACTCTAAGAAAGTTTTTCTGCTGCAAATTCTTCCCAACAAGTAAACAGGGTGGAAAGGACACCGACGCTAAGACGGTTATCACGTATTCAAATTCACATTCATACTTTCATCATTAAAAAAACAGCTGTTTCCTAAAAAACTGCTATATCTTACCTACACGGTCAAAATATGGAACAGCTGTGGGTTTTTTAAAACACTGATTGAAAAATCTATGTGGAGATGTGTAGAATGATGTGCTGACTACGTAGTAACCGATTTGTCGGTGTAACTGCACCTTGTGTTTTCTGTCTTTTCTTAACAATTAATTTGAAGATGCAAGCAAAGTGATGGACATCACCAAGTATTTAAAAAAATACTGCTGTAACTATAATAAAATGATGTAACACTGCATTATTAATTGGATTCAGTGAACCGTGACCACTAAGTGTAGTGAGTGTACGGTCTAGATTGTACACAACTATTACTAGTTCCCACGCTTCATACAAATTGTGCTTCACAACGCATTCTGCTTTCGGAATTTCACAGCAAATAACAGCTGTTATATTAAAACTGTAGTGGATGAAGGACTCGCAAACGGCGTGCGTGTGTGGCCGTGGAGATGTATGAACGGGGACGAAGCGAAAGGAGTACGTAAGGATCGTCTGCAGGTGGCGTGCTGTGGTTTCTACGTACCCTTTAGAAAAAAAACCGGTTAAGTGCGAGTTGGACTAGCGCACCAAGGTTTCCGTATACATTTTTAGGTATTTCGTTATTAAACTACATATTTACGGTTTTCAGATTTTTCCCTTCCTTCCTTTTTTTTTTCCTTTTTTTTTCCGGGAACTACCATATAGGTTTTCGACTCAAAACCTATAGGGTACTTCTGTTTGACCTAGAATTGTATTTTTCTTGTTAAAAGCAAGGTCTTACAGCACAAGTAAAGGGAAATTTAATAAAAAAAATAAAAATTCAAATTAATTTTGGTACTTTCGCGAAAATCTAAATTTGCCCATATCTTTTTTATCGTGTTGACTTTTGCCCGCGGTTTCGCTCGCGTTAATTTAGAATTTGACAATTAATTCGGGTTTTAATAACATAATTTAATCATGATTCAAAAGGCACGTGGCGCCATCTATTATCATAAGGACGATATTGTTGTTTTCCTCGGGAACAGTAATTTTTTTCGGGATGAATGGTACCCTATGTCCGTTCATGTATACCTGACAACGTAATATATGGAAAAAATCAGGATAGTTGGTTCAGTGGTTAAGGCGTGAAAAGGTAACAAGCAAACAGACAAACAGAGTTACTTTCACATTTAAATATAATTATAATATTAGTATGTATAAGTATACTTCTATACTTACTGGATACTACTGACATGATAATATAATCCAAAATCCGAAACGGGCCAATATTTCCCACCGACTAGCTCTGCTTCGGCTGCCAATCTAAGGCTTTGCCGCGTACAAGGTGTTCCGTGAAGCGTGCAAATCTAGTGGAACATAAAATCCAGCAGTCAAATCGATAGCGTCGCGTCGGAGGGATAGAAGTCGTGTCGCCGTGTCGCAGAGTCGGGACACGAATTTGTTCCAACTCGGGAAGTTTGTTCGGCGCTTCACTGCGATGGTTTATGTGCATCTAGGATAGGAAAGAAAGATTGTTGGATTTAATTTTGAGAAGTATCTGCCGATATCGGTCGTGAGATTTCTGTTTCTTGAGTTCCAATTTTCTACCGCAGACTGCATGGTTCGTTAATAGCTCTAATTAGCTTATGGTGGTTTCTAGGATTTTATTCACATATCCTGATATCAGCAAATGCTTTCTAATTGTGTGTGACTGTAGACAGGGGTACTTTCTTTTACCTAAAAATATCTTAAAAAATGATGTAGGTTGAGTGGACTGTCAACATAATCATAATGGGTTCTTTTAAATTCTTGCTCTCCCCGTACGTCATTGCGATTGTTTTTTTTTTGTACTGGACCATACCTTCTAGTTACGGAAATATTGACCTGGGGGTCAAAATTACAAGTTTTCCACAAGTTGTTTTTTTTTTTAATACAAGGTGTTTAATGTTAAACTTTAGTATAAATATTTCCATGGCCCCTGATCTATGCAATGCACTCATCAGCACAAATTTTCGAGTACGTTGCTTTGAGTTCAACCGTAAACCGTAAGTCACCCCAAAAAAAAAGTCGTTTTCCAGCAATATTTTTTGCGCAGAAGTACTTGGTTTGAAGTACAGAATGCTTAGTGGACGGCTTCGTGAAGGGTTTGTTTTTACCTTGTATACTTGAGCTTAAATATGACTGAGTTTGAGCCTGAGATTTTAATTTCAGGCTCAAAACAAATCCATGTCAATCGACAAGTTTTCTACTAACAAAAAGAAGAAAGGAAATACATTTATTTGGCACATGTCTTATTATGTGATCACCACAACAAAAAAAAAAACAAAAAACTTAAATCCAAACAAAAAAGATGACATTGTGTGTCTCACGTCTGCTCCAAAAAGGTCCAATTCAGCAAAATGCCTGATTCTGGATTTCAACAAATGATACTCTTTCTCCAGCAGAGTTGATATCAAAGCGAAACGAGAGCGATCAGTGGCATGTCGCATGTCGCTTGGATTTGTCGACTAATGCAGAAGCTGGGCGAGACGGTCAGTGACAGTGTTTTATGCTGATGAGTGTTTGTTCAAACAACACCACTCCTGTATCAAACTAAAACTCAAACTGAAAGCATTTATTTCAATTAGACCATTACGGCACTTTTGAATGTTAAAAAAAAAAACAAAAAGAAGCGAAGCTACAGTCCCAGTCACAAGGCATAATAGCTTGAGAGAGTACTGTAGTTTCACATTCCAAAGCGTAGATCTCTATGGAGAAGATTGGGCAAGAAACTCCATGGACACTCTTTTAAATCAAAATATTGTTACCAAATCTTGGTTACATCATTCGTGTTGAGATTGAATTTAGAAAGACGTGCACATTATGAGTGATCATCGAAGGATAAGGCAAACTGGAAGTTGATTTCTATTTTAAATCCACACTTCGCCAGTGAAGTTCAAGCCCCATGTAATTAATTATAGGGGGCGAGTTTTTGCAGAATGTTGAAATGGAGTGGTGGTGTTGTGTTGTTGAAAGTCGTACTGCCTTTATATTTTTGTATTTCATACATTTCTTGTTTGGTAGGCTTCGATATTATAAAGAAAATTATTTTCTTCAATTTGTTTACACGCCCTCGAACTTTATTTTAAACCGGGTTTTATTTTGCGGTATTATTTTTATTTTATTTTATTTATTCAGGGACAATAAACAGCTACAATATGTGTTGAGACAGAGGAAAGTTAATACAAAATAATTATATTAACAATATTGCAGCCCACTACATTATTCGCGCAAAAGAAAATATGATAATGAGTGCCACTAGATAGGTAATAAATAAAATATTACATCACATTAATAAAAAATAATTATACAAATATCAAAAAATAGTAATTATTAAATAAACGAAATATTAATTAAATCATGCAAAATAGAATTTCCAGTTGATTTGATTATCGTTAGTTTCTCTTAGACTCTGGTCTTATTAGTGAAATAGTAACAAATTAACAAAACTAAACACGAATGTACTAAAACTTCTGTTTGTTGATGAAACATAATGTTTGTGACCGTCGGGAACAAACTCCTCAGTTCATCTGCCTAGTATCGTTTATTGCAAACGTAGTTCCTATGCTGGAGGAGCTCGTGGCTAAATAAGAATAGCCGCTCGGGTACCTAGGTTGGTCCGTGGATGGGTGACCATCCATTACATACCGAGTTTCCTCCGTGCCTCGGAAAGCATGTTAAGCCGTTGGTCCCGGCTGTCATTTGTAGATCTTTGACAGTCCTTACAGTTAGTCAGTGACCCGAAAGTCTGACAACCAGTCTTACCAAGGCGTATCGTAATAATTAGCACTAACTAGGTTGTGGATATCAGATAAATGATAATAAAATACCGATATTCAGCTGCATCCGGTTAGACTAGAAGCCGACCTCAACATAGTTGGGAAAAGGCTAGGTAGATGATGAGTTCCTATGCAGGAAATGAACTCATTTTAGTCTAAGCCCCAAGACCTATCACACTGCCTTCTACGTGTGACTTTTGATAAAATTCCTTCTTTACTTGACCCTTAAAAATTGCAACAGTCCCCAATAAAATAACCAAGAGCTTCTGATAGAATTTTCTTCGAAAATAACCTCCCGTCAGCAATCGGTAGCCACGGTTGATAGTAATTGGGTAGCCGGGAGCACAGACGGGTACGTTAACCAATTTGACAGCCGCAAATAGGTGGTAGAAGTCCAACTAACTGGTTATCAATACGTTTCTGGTCATCTTCTCGTGATTATTCTCGTGGAAAACATGTTTCTTGCTGGCTGTGTATACTCGATAAATATTGTTTTTTTTTATTTACTTTTATTTAGTCACAATTGAAAAAAGCTTACCTGTAAGAAAGCCTGAAATTGAGTCAAAAAGCAACATTGCCTTCTTACAGACTCAATGCAACGGAGCTGCAACGGTTAAGGTAGTTCCCCTTACGGCTCTGCTGAAAGTTTCCACCCTATATAGGTAGTAGGTGAAGCGACGAGCTCGTGGCTAAATAATAACAGCCACTCGGGCCGATCTTCGGGTTAAGCCGCCCTTGCCTAGGTTGGTTCGTGGATGGGTGACCACCCATTACATATCGAGTTTCGTCCGTGCCTCAGAAAGCACGTTAAGCCGTTGGTCCGGGCTGTCATTTGTACATCTTTGACAGTCGTTACAAGTAGTCAGTGGCCCGAAAGTTTGACAACCAGTCTTACCAAGGATATCGTATTACCTAGTACTTTTTGGGTTGTGTAGGTCAGATAGGCATTCGCTCCATGTGAAATACTGGTATTCAGCTGCATCCGGTTAGACTGGGAGCCGACCCCAAGATAGTTGGGAAAAGGCTAGGCAGATGATGATGACCTACCCTATAATCAGCACCCCATTGCACAATAAAGTTTACTATTGCAACCTAAAGATCATGATGTTTGAAAAATGTATGTATCTGTTGAATAACGTAAATATTGCAAGGAACATTGTTGTATGGTCAAAATGCAACTAATTGCAAATGCGAATGTTACAGATAAACACATAACCCTTCCTTGGCAGTCGGGAAAAGGAAAAAGGAAAATAGTCCTTGAACAGTACATAATAATAATGTTAGAAACCCTTGAAAACTTGAAAGCCTACTGTCTCAAGACAATAAATATTCCAATCTGAGCCAGAAGCTCGCACGCACATTTATTGAGATATTCACAAAATCGAATATTCGAGACGTGACCAGAAACATACCGGGAGAGTTGTTCTGACTTTGGACGTGCTCCGACAGAGCATTCGATATAAGCATGAATTAAGCGCGGTTCGGAGGCATGTATTACCTATGTTTATCCATAATTTTCTAAGGATTTTGTTAAGGTATTAAGTTAAATTGGTAAGTAGGTAGATGGGCCTGTTATATTCAAATTCCACTCTCACAGGACCTTCTCCCTACGAATTACAGTTGAGTCTTTCGCTACGACACAAGCTCTTTCAACCTTTCTTCTGTGGGGAAATTTTCACTTAATGCCTTAAATCCTACATAAGCAGCCTATAATATTCCCACTGCTGGGACACACGGCCTCCTCTCTAGAGAGGGAATGGGCTATAATCCACCACGCGGGCCCAGTGCGGTTTGGTAGATGTCACATGTCTTCGAATTTTTGGTTCTAGGACATGCCGGTTTCCTCACGATGTTTTCCTTCACCGTATTTGAGAGCAGTGGTGATGAAATAAATTACACAAAGTAATGCGCCTGCCTGGGTTCGAACCCACGACTTACTGTTCGTAAGTCAGGCTGCCACCACTGGGCTACCGCTGCTCTTAAATCCTGACTGTAACTTAAATCCCAGGGTTCTTACCACTACCATCCGTCGGGAGCTTGAGAAATACACGTACTTTGCGCACCACGAAGTGCGGCTGGTCTCACGACCGACGCCGACGTTGTCTCATATAAACGCGCACGGAACACTTTGCGTCATCTTGTTACGCGTAACTGAACAACTCCAAGCTCATTGAAATTTTATTAATACTTATTAAAACCCCGTTTTTCCTATTTTTTAATATTATCACAATGCATCATCTTTGCATAACTTAGAAACAGTGAAAAAGAAAACAGTTTACGTTCAGTTTATTCAGCTTACCTTGAGTGGATACTTTTAATTTCAGTTCAATCGGTCGCTTAAATAGAGGTATCACTCAATATATTCACTCCCCTGAAATCGATGCCAACCAATCACTCAATCAGAACTCGTGCAAACTCTTCGACAAATAGCATTCGATCCCTCCTAACACAGCATCGTGTCAACAATTTGTAGCAATAGTAAACAAGTAGTGTAACTGCCCTCGGCAGCCAAAAAGAGGTATCCCAGAAAAATCGAAAATTATGTTTTTATTTTGTATCTGAACTTGAAACATGTGCATCAGATGTACTAATCAGAATAACTGGATCTTTATTCAAGCTTAAAAAAGACGATAATTAATTGTCTATTTTATTATATTAGTTGCAAATACTTTTGTAACACGGACTAGCTGCATGCCAAAATGAACATAAAAAGTATTTTACGCGACTAATAACATCAATCGCCGCCATCTTCGCCAAACGTCATGTCGTATCGAAAAAGATTAGGGATGGCCCAATCGATTGTAATCGTTCAATTGAATTTTTAATGCATTGTTGCATATTTTTTAATCTGAATCGCATTTATATCAAATAGAAGCTATAATAAAACATTCAATCACCATTCCATATATAATTATTCCCTAAAAGTATAATTTAAAATACCTACTAAGGGCATACTGGATTTTAAGTAGGTAGTTAGAATAATGCTGAAGTGAACAAAACATACATGTTTCACCATGATCATTTTTCAGGGTTTCCTAATGATCGTTTAGAAAAGTGTGTGGTTTACTTCTAACTAAACGAATATTTACGGCAATTAATAATATAATAACCCTTCTTTTGGGCTTCGGCGCAGTCGGGTAAAAAATACTTATCGTTACTGAATACATTAAAAATATTTTCTTCAAAAAAAAAAAACAATATTGCAGACTAGATACAGATGTTATTATGTATTAATATTATTACAAGTATAGAAGAGCGTTATTTTAAGTAAATTAGGACATTGTCATATGGCATCTCGAACATCGTAGAGAAACAAAAAAAGACTCAAAATTAGATGAAATAAATCATAAAATTCACTTAAGTTGAAGTCCTTCATAAGTCGAAAGCTCCAAAACTCGAATATTTTGGCATCTCTCTTCAACTTCGACTTACAGAGGTTCTACTGTATTTACTTTACAACAGGAACTGTAGTCGCTTGTTTTTTTGTCGGTAAGAGTCTGGTGTAATCAGAGGTCGGAATTAGGTGGAGTTATTTAAGTACTTGCATCGAAATGTTGATATTATTAAGGATCTCCCCGGTATTTCCCGGGATTTCAAAATCTAGTACATTTCGTTAAGCGGGGAGTGCTCTGCATTTCCGCTATTGATTTCTTTTTTTCTCACAAGCTATGTTGTGCGAACTACAAATGTGGCAAAATCGCGCGTGTGCGCATTGGAATTTTGCAACTTCGGACAGCCGATGTCGTTGTCAATGTAAATTTGGCAACGTCGCGCGTGCAGTGGTTTAAATTGTGTAAAAGCAAATTAATAACTTTTTTATTTAATAAATCACGGGAATTTTCTGCTCTTTAAAATTAATCCCGGGATTTGGGGCATATCTACTTTATTCTTTCGCGGTATGAAATCAGTGAAAGTACATGAATAACTCTACCTAATTCCGACCTCGGGTCATAACCCTCCGAATTCTCTATACTAAAAAACAAGAGAACACCTCTCACCTCTGCCTAACCCTTCAAGGCTGTATTAACGTGATGGTATGCTGAATAAAATAAGAATTAAACGTGAACGTGACAAAATAACACAAGTTCCTGCTACAGAACGGCAGTTGTTTCCAAAGACCAGTTGGCGAGCGTCTACTAATGAGCGCGGTATAATTACATAGGTCGTTATCAAATAACTTTGCCGCAGCTGTGGCGATACGCCACCGACGAAGATGTAAGGGAGATAACAGGTGTAGACATGACATTATATTTAATGGTTTTAAATAGTTCTGATTAATGGTGATTGGATTTGTGATGACGTAGGTATTTTGGTACCTATTCATTGATCTTCTACTCAGCGTGTCGATGGCAATCTAAATTGTGTCTGCCCAGAACTGAGCAACTACTTCGGCGCCATCAGTTGCGTCCATCAGTTCCTGTAAGAACAAACAACAGGACACGCAGGACACGATATAAGTGCCCCATCGTTTGTGGTGCAGCACCACATTTACACTCCAGGGTAGATTCATAAAAGAATTTCCATCTGAGCAGATTTTCCTTGCTGCGACCAACCTGAGTCCGGAGTCTATTTAAAGACTTCCAGGTCAGCCATGGCAACACATGTCCAGGTGAGAGATTTTCAGCAGGTGGAACGAATGGGTTAGGTAAGGATGCACTACCTCGCCGCAGTTTGAATTGCTTACTCATTGATTTCAACATCGTATTCATGTGAGCATTGCGAGGATGACGTCATGCTCTCACTGTTATCGACACAGATGATAGGAAAGTTAAAATTTGTTAGATTAAACTTAGCTTATATCAATCCTGTTGAACGTTACTGTGGGGCTTTGAAAGCGATTGCCAGTTATTTGTGGCTCCTAGCAGTACAGTTACAAGTTTCATACACCGACCCACATTTTTTGCTAGAAATTAATAAATTTAAAAGTTAAGAAATACAAAGTTTTCAAGTTAAGGTTAAGGTTAAGTTGAGGTCGGCGTCCAGTCTAACCAGATGCATTTGAATACCACTATTTAGCATGGAGCGGTTACCATTTTGACTTCCACGTCCTTGTTATGTACTGGGTAATATAATACCCCTTGACGGACTGTTTGTTAGACTTGAGTGCTTCAGACAAGCCGTTAGGACAGTCAAGTTTGAGAGAATGATACCCGGAGCTAACTGCTTCATCTTTTTCAGAGGCAAGCGAAACTTTTCAAAACTACATCAAACAAATAATTGTCATCTACAGAACAACAGTCAAATAAATTATATTAACGTCAATTTCCTTACAATTGAATGTCGTTAACTTAACCTGTGTTTGATAGGGATACAATCTGAAGATTCCTGCCGTCAATTCTAATAAGATATGTCTCAGCTTTATTAAAATTGACAGGGGAAATTGCGATTGGTTTTGGGTAAAAATGTGCTACTAAGACTTTTGTTTTGGAAAGCGTTTTGTTACTTTTTTCGTGTTTATATGTTATATCATATTGGGCGACCCTATTGCCATCAACCGTACACAAATCTAGACTCCGTAGCTGCTGCTGAGAAAATCCTTTGCTCTATCTGGGAATCGAACCCAGGGCCTCATGCTCGCGCATGCAGCTATAGACCAATGGGGCAGTCTAATGTAGCGTTATCGTGGGCTTAGAGGTCCACTCAACATCGCAAGAGATATTTTACCGTGAGATTCCAACTTCTTAATTTATATCATCTTTTATTTGTCTTATCCTTATTATTTTTTACGAATTTAAATTCTTAGTCTTCGTTTACCAAACATCAAATAAGTTCACGTTCATCTCGTTTATCAGCCATTAGTCACTATCATTTAACGCTACTAAGTCCTTTGAGGAAAATCTTTCGCTCGCTTTTCTTTGATATGATGCGGAAAAATATAGGCAACGAAAATAAACAAGGCTTTTATATACTTAACAGTTTTTCCTCTAACTTGTTTATGTTCCTAGTAAAAGTAAAGAATTTAAACAAAAAGAGGTTGTGTAGTTTTATTTCAGTCAGGGATGCTACGCGTCTGTTCGGTTCGGCATTCTTCGGCACAAGATGACAAAAAGTACGAGATAATACGTTCGAAAATAAAGCCGCTTGATTGCCTCGTCGGGCTAGTGGTCGCAGGCGCGACTCCTGAGCATGAGGTCTGCGAAAGTTCGAAGTCGAGCAATTTATTTTGGGATTTTTCATCAGGAATTTCTCACTACCTGCCACGGAGTCTGGATTTGTGCCCGTTTGATTGCAATTTAGGTTCACTCCTATTACATAGGACTTAAACATAACTGGCGAAATGTGGGTGAACTATTAGGTACACGTCTATCTGCCAAAACACAGGCGTGATGTCAAAAGCCGGTACAATTGTGCCGAGCCAACCGATGATTCAGCGATGGTAGTTGCCGAACGGAGTTTTCCGATCGACAAACACCGACCCGAATATTTGTTGCAATAACAAAGCGACCCAAAGCAGTCGCTTTGTTATTCAACAAATACTGAACAAGTTGTGCGGGATTTCATAAAGTATTTCAGTGGGAGATATAAAGAAAACGCCTTGACCGCCAGTAAAATTATATCTATTAATAAACGTAAAAACTGTCGGTAGACGGTGATTTCTAATTAATAAATAAAGAAAAAAGTAATACCTGAGACACACGTAGTTGCACCAGTGCTATAAAGAGTTTAGTAGGAGTTTGCGCAAACACAAGTAGATGACTGAAAAATACTGCAAATCACTTTTTACTTTAAAATATTTACTTTTATTGAAAACCCTACAGAACTGCGTCAACATACAAATCACATGGCCAAACATCGAGCGAGACTCGACAAATATCCGATGGACACACAAAAATGCGTCCCGGCGCGATCCGACTCGGAATCCCGATATCGAGAGTATTCGGATCAGACAGGTGCGAGCGATCTGAGAGGGCTCAGCATGCATTCCTGTCGGACGGATGAATAAGCGGCATTTTATTTGTCCTACCTATTTAGTGTCATTAGTCTATACATTTTAGGGGCATGAGTACCGGGGATAAAATAAATGACATCCCGCATGAAAATACTTGCAGAAGCATAAATTTGAATAAACTAAAACTAATGATTTAGTTACATCAATAAGTCTTGACGGTCCCAATCTGGTGTAGAAAAAACTTCAATTAGGAAGCTGTAAGTTTTAAATGCTACGTTTTACCCCATATTTATCCATTTAGTACATCACAGAAGATAATGTCGGTACTAACGGTCAACTTAATTACAAAATTAAAATAACATTATCCATTCCAAAAGGTACTTTCGTGCTTTGTAATAGAATTAACAGTAAATTGCTATTTTGTTTTATACCGGAGCACCCATGGGTCCAGCTTTTGTATTACTACAAAGGTTGCTTATTCAGGCTTCAGGTATAAAAGGTTGTTATTGAAAAATCTTTTTCTTACTTTTAAAAGCAAAGGGAATGTTCCTACATTCTTTTTATTTTCTTTTTGCATTGAAGCTGAGTGGTAATAAGACCTTTGATACTTGCAGGTGTTCAAAAATTTACATGAAATTACGTAATGTTGTTTGCATTTTTACTGCTACTGCTGTTCAAGTTCTTTTCTGATTTTTGGTGCGTCAGGGTTGCGGGATCAGTATGCTCGGTATATCAGGTACTGAAACCTCACCGAGTGCGTATTTATTTCAATGAGTGTTTTCTGATTGGCGCGGTATACGCGGTATCGTTTTGGTTTACCGCTTCTCGTTAGAAACACCCAGTGCAGTATCAGGACACTTGCGCGAAATACATTTGCTGCTCTAGATGTTCAAACACTGTTTTAATCTTTCATGGTTTAAAACTAAACTTATAATTGTCTCGCATTCTCCAGTCAACCCGCGATCATGGCACTTGTAACAGCGTCGAAATATCGGGAGCTCTAAATCATGAACAATCACGGAAGATATCCCGTAAGTGACAGTATAAGTTTGCTCTAGATGTTGTATTTTGGATCTACAAGGTTTAAAAGCTGTGACGTTCTGTACATGGATTAAAATTTATTATCATCCTGTGAAAGTTTCCTAACTGCAACAAATAGTAGACAATTCATATTTTTATCACTGTTTGGATGTGGCTAATAGCGCTTTCGTTTTTTTCGTAAATAAATGTGATATAATACGAGCCCTGATAGCTTGGACGTTACCGATATCAATGGGCGACTATTTTGTACATTTTAATAAATGAGTTTTTTTTTTAAGGAATATTTAAAAGCGTATTGAATGTGTATAGAAATAAGTAAAGATAATAAGTTTCAGACCACTTATTGGTCAGACTGTCTTGAACACTGAAAACGGGACGTTTACCAGTGCGTGTTACTGATAATGTTAGTAACCATGTATATCAGTTTAAAAACTTATAATTATAGACTTTCTTGAATTTATAGGAAAATCCCCTAAATATCAACCTAATTCACCCAGAAAACTCACGCCCAACGTCCAAAAATATTCCTTTTACCTCCATTTTACCATATAGAGTACATAATATTCCCAGTTAGCGTGGGACGTCCCGACCATCCAAATGAATCCCACAACAGATTGAATTACATTTTTCCAAGAAATTTCGGATAGTACGTGCTTGTCATAATAGACTCTGAAAGTAATCAGATTTCCGCAATCTGAATGTTATGATTTCATTTGGCCCTAACCATATCTACCTAGTTACTGCTATCGTTGAAGCAGAGATAAAAAAAATAGTGAAACAATGTGGAAAAGTGTAGAGGCACTACAAAAAAGTACTACAGCAACATCGGACAAAAATTACTACAGCGCCATCTATTACACACATGAAGAACTAACATCAAAATTCTAAATCGCGCAGTTAAACTTATCCGCTACTTAAGACTTTATAGAGGAACCCGACAAAATCTGTCGGGCTGCGGCCCCCTAGACACAACACCCGTCTGGTCAGAAGATCCTTTCTTTTCTATAGGAGATGAAGAAATTTACACCATGTTCTTCATACCCCTATAAAAATATTATTATGTTATTGCTTTAGCTTAACTTTTAGTTCGTATATACAAGGTAACCCTTGAGAATACCCAGTAAACCAACAAAATGAAGTATTTTATAAATTCTTAATAAGTGCTACCCACGGGGTTTTACAATATTTTAATTTAACAAAGACAAGGTAGGATAATATTTTTTTTTATTTTCAAGAAAATGTTGAAACGATTAACAAACTACTACTTATTAACCTATTTACAGCAACTAACCAAACCAATTTTCTCGACTACAATTTTCGCCTGATTGGATATCCAAACAATCACTAAATAACCTAACATTCCCGATATTAAATATTGATAGTGCAGAAATGCAATTAATTGGACTCGCCATCAATTTCAAGTGAAATGCAATTTCGTCGTTCGTCAGCACTACTGCAGATTGCGATTCGAATAGACTGAGATATCTGGTGTTTTATTGGACGATCCCGATTTAAATTTGAAAACTTTCTTGTTTGGCGTTTAAATATCAGTTTTAGGTAGAATAATAATTTATTTGAGTGTTCTAAGCGAATACATCGATTAAGAATGTAGGAGGAGCTCGTGGCTAAATAAGAACAACCGCTCGGGTCGATCTTTAGGTTAAGCCGTTATACCTAGGTTGGTCCGTGGATGGGTGACCACCCATTACATACCGAGTTTCCTTCGTGCCTCGGAAAGCACGTTAAGCCGTTGGTCCCGGCTGTCATTTGTAGATCTTTGACAGTCGTTACTAACGGTTAGTCAGTGGCCCGAAAGTCTGACAAACAGTCTTACCAAGGGGTATCGTATTACCTAGCACTTGTGGAGGTCAGATATGCAGTCGCTTCTTGTAAAATACTGGTATTCAGCTGCATCCGGTTAGACTGGAAGCGACCCCAACATAGTTGGGAAAAGGCTAGGCAGATGATGATGATCGATTAAGAATCTAAGACGAAGTTTCAAAGTAACACTGGCGACTTAAAAGTTGTATGGTAATCGGTTTTCATATCATGGTTACTCACTCTTATCACAAGCATATAAGTGTAGATAAGTTAAAGTACTGTAATTGTCATCAGAATCAGAATCATTTATTTGTGAAACATGGGTATAACATTAGGGATCTTATAAATAGTTAAGGTTCTTGCTATGTCATCTAAGTAAACAGTTCCGGATCAAACTGACTGCCTCGTTGATCTAGTGGTCGCAAGCGCGACTGCTGAGCTTGAGGTCCTCGGTTCGATTCTCAGGTAGGGCCAAGTGTTATTGGGTTCTTCCATCAGGGATTTCTTAGTAGCAGCCACGGAGTCTGGATTTTGTGCTTGGTTGATGGTCAAAATCAATCAAAATCAAAATATTTTTATTTCACATAGGCCTACATGGGCACTTATGAAACGTCGACAAAAAGGTGCACGGTTCGGGTTGGTCGTTTCCTATGGAGAAGAACCGGCAAGAAACTCCATGGTTACTCTTTTAAAATGATTAGTTTTACAATATTATCATGTTACAGCATTAGTACTCAAGTATGGGGGGACAGCATAGGCCCGACAATAAGTCGTTGCTTACTACACAAGAAAAACGGAAAACAAGATAAGAGGTTAACAAAAGTTAACACACATCTAGGAATCTACAAGGCCTACACTGTTCACACATTCACAAACAATCGTTATATCGATGGTAATAGGGACTTTAATATAACTGGCGAAATGTGAGCGTACTATTATGTACACGCCTTCGAGGATTACATGCGTGATGTTATGTTTCCGATCATAACAGTAGGAAAGAACATAATCCCTTACGGTGCATTTTTAGAACTTCAGAATCTAAAAATACACGACCTTTTTTATTTTTACGATGAAAACAATATTTTCGACAGTGTCCCTATCAATAAAAACCGCCCCGGTCACCCCAGCTCCAGTAGCTAAATTGGTTTGGTGACTGCGAGGTGTCAAATATCCCATTTTGAACAGTTCTTGATAGACTTACTGTTTGCTGGTATTTGTGGTATTTTATTTAAAAGTACCCTTCCACCGCGACTTTTGACATGATTTTGAAAATACAAAAAACAGATTTTATTTTTCCATATTTAGGCCATAAAGCATTTGAAGCATGCAGGTTGTGCGCGAATTCTGAAAGTCAGAACATTATACTTAGGCTGTTGTTGTAATCAGGTACATAAGAAAAAACATTTATTCCAATAATTTTTCTATCTATAGCGGTTTAAATATTTAAAGGTCATAGCCAAGTTCTTCACTTTAACCGACAACCTTTCGCGTCCGGCCTTTGTTCAATCTATGGTCCGGAGTGAGAGGGAACCGTCACCTCCTTCTGCGAAGTAGTCATGCTAGCGAAGAAGGTGGTGGAACGTGAGAAGGAGAGAACCTCACGTCCCAGCTGCTTTGGGAGACGCCCCAGGCGTCGGGGGCCACGTGGTGGCTCCCGGCCACCGTAGGCGCGGGCCTACATGTAGGACGACCGGCCGTGTTGACGGCGCGTTCGTGTTCCACGCGCGCCTCAAAAAGATGTCAGCAAAATGGAAGTGGCAAGGGCCGATGCCTGCCGGGGCTGCGAGACTACTCGAAAGAGATACCGCGGCCCTGGAACACAACGGGCTAAGAAGGAACATGGGCGGGTATTAGTCAGTACAAGTCTGACACTCCCTTCCGCGCCGCCTAGAGCGGGAGAGATCATTTGAAGATTTCCCACCCGAAAAAAACAGAAAGTAAGATCATTAATATTTGAAATAAATACAAAAGTCTTACAATCTAACAGCTTCATTTCTTCCTTTACAAAACTTGACCTGCGACAAAAGTTCAGCAAACTTGAATATAACGCAAGTGTCAAAAACTTCAGCTCCATAAATTGTAACTTTGAAATAAGACACAAAGTCCCGGGCCCATTACGAGGGCTAAACTTAATACTTAACAATGCATATCCACAGATATTTCTCAAGATATTATCAACTTGAGCGTTGTTCTGCCAAAAAGTGCCAACCCACATCAATATTTCCGAAGTATTTGTAAATCTGTTATAAGCATACGTTTTGAATATTTTTAGGTAGGACTGATTTTACTGAATATAGTAGCTCCTGTCCAACAATCAATGGAGACAACAATCTTGTGGCTAAATAATAACAGCCACTCGGGTCACGTTTGCCTGGGTTGGTCCGTGGATGGGTGACCCATTAGATACCCGTTTCATCCGTGCCTCGGAAAGCACGTTAAGTCATTGGTATCACCTGTCATTTGTAGATCTTTGACTGACGTTACAGGTAGTCAGTGGCCCGAAAGTCTGACAACCAGTCTTACCAACGGATATCGTAATACCCAGTACTGACTGGGTTGTGGGGTTCAGATAGGCAGTCACTCTATGTAAAATACTAGTAATCAGCTTTGCCGGTGAGACTGGAAGCCGACCCCAACATAGTTGGAATAAAGCTAGGCAGAATGCTGATTAAGAATGTTGAATTAGTTTGACGAATTAACTGACATGAGACTATGGGTTGGCTCATTGTGACAGAACTACGTCCAATTATTTCTCAAAGAACTTGGCTTAAAATAAATCAATTCCAATTTCAAAAAGACTTCGTTCTATTTAAAAATATATCTGAAAGGAATCATTCATTTAGAAAAGCGTTTCGATTTCTATTCACATTGAGTCTATTTTTGCTTTGTTGGGTTCGGCTCTTTAGTTTTATCCAACGAGTATTTTTTTTTTAAACTGAAAAAAGAATCAAAGCGAACCTTTTAGCCAGATCCCTCAGTATTTAGATATACCTTTATTTAATATTGATATTATTATAGAACCTATCTATCTAGTTGCCCTTTTTGTGTATTCGTAAAATACATATTATCATATTTTATTCAACCTTTCGTAATGGATGATTGGATCTCGTTGAAAAGATAATACATATATTATTTATAATCTACCCTAACAAAACATTAATCCAAATCTGGCTAAACCAAGACAGTTAAATTATTTCTCTTCGGACTTCGTTGAGCTTCATTGTCTCGACGCTTTTCTATTGTTCGCCGCTATTGATTCTGGCTTTGAGGAGTTACAGCGGTTTGGGAATAGTGTGGCGGGTTTGTCCCAAAATAAAAATAAAAATCTGGCCAAACCAAAAGCCGACGCCAATATTTCAATATCAGCTACACTGCATTTTCCAATTTCCTTAAACTCCGCACTAAAATGGAACAGCTAATCAGAAGCAGTGCTTTCAGGTACACTTAGGTGCAGCGGTAGGTTGGCAACCTGCCAGGAACCACGGGTTGTGCACCTCTGTACATTTTAAAGTAATTCTTTATTACTGCAGTAATGAGGTTTGGGATGGATAATATGCCATAGTATGTCTGAAAATTTAATGTACCATGTAAGGGATAAACTGATGAAAAAATAGATTTAACTTTAAATAAAGCTACTCTACTGTGCACTACTCGTATGTATGGTGTAATAAACCCACTTTGATAAGAAAAAAAACCGCATCGAAATCGGTTCACTCGTTTAGGAGCTACGGTGCCACAGACAGACAGACACACATAGTGGTCAAACTTATAACACCCTCTTTTTTGCGTCGTCGGGGGTTAGTAATTAGACATTTTCATTTCTCACCCATTTTTTATTTTGTTTACTATGTCGAATGTTTAACTGGAAATAACTAGAAAAAAGCGGTTCTAACCGTTGCAAACCAGTTTTTCTTTCAGAGCGAAGCCTCTATTGTATAAGCTGATCCCTTTGATTCTTCGAGCGAGCGTTTACAAAACTGATACGTTGAAAACTAGTTAAGGTTCATTTGTTACCGTGAAGTCGCATTCAAAAAATGTATTTTTAAATTGTGGCCCGTTTTTTGTTTGTATCGTGTGCGAGGCTAGCTTATGTCTGACAATTTCAATCAAAATGGAATCAAACCAATGGAAATAAAATAATATTTTAGTAAAAAAAAAACACAATTTAAACCGACGTCATTTTATTTCTCGAATTCTTCTCAGCAAACCCTTTCATTTGATACCCAAAATTATCATGGGTATGTATGAAAAAATAACTAGTCTTTGGAATAGTTGCAGCACTGATTGAATTTGAACATGAATTTTCTTTTAACAACCATTGAAAAAACTATCAACCACCTACATAGGGTTTTCTCTATAATTAGGTGCTCCAAATAGGTACGCCCACACTTCGCCAGTTATGTTTTATCCACATGCCATACATGCCACGGGTTGTGTGTAAATATTATTCCTTATTCATTTCTGTTTTTGTTGTCTTATTAAACAATGTAGTTTATTAAATAAAACTTAGATCTTGGGTGGATAAAATATATTTAAAGGTCATCACAGTATTTTATAAATATCCTTTGTATAATATTTCCATGTAAAACTGTTTATTTTCCTGCAATAGCTAGGTGCTTATTTTTCCGTAGAATGTGCTCGTCTTATACGGAGATTGGAAACTGGCTTGTATGTTTCTTGTACAAGGAAAATGTATATTCTTTTAAAAAGCTATTGTAATAAGCATAAACCTTTGCCGTCTACATGCACTTTATCTAATTCGTCCTTTATGGAATAAAACAACTGTATAAACTTTTTTTGTGCATTATTTTGGTCAATCACAAATTCTGAATTGCAAAGGCGTAAGAAAAGGATAGTGAAAATAAAATAAAATAGTTTAAAAATAAAAAAAATACGCTTTAGTATTTTTTTTTTTTTTCTTTATTTCTCGTATTCTTTTATCAAACCCTTTCATTTGATACCCATAACATGGAAATGCATAACAAATAACTACACAATCAGTCATCTTTTGGGAGTCCGCCACATTGGATTTAAAATGACGTCACTTAGGTACCCATGCATTGTCATCCAAACTAAACATATGTATATACAAAATTCAGCTGAATCGGAAACCGGGTAGTGGGTCAAATTAACTTCAAAGTTTTCTTTACATAGCTACAAGTGCTTTTAATAAAAGCGCGCTAAAAACTAGTAAATTTTAGCACCTACATACTACACCACACCACAACACACCTCATCACACCACACCTCACCACACCACACAACACCATCCCCTTACACACATTCATAAGCACAGCTAAACCAAGTCATTATAGGTTTATTAACACACAAATAAAGGTTTATTTTGTACACGAAGTTACAGTACAACACTGACTCCTAGGTCACAGGGTCCCCCTAGTTTTACTTACTTAAGTTAGGGTTTTAAACAATATGTACAGCCTTTTCCTAAAATTCAATGTACCTATGTGGAATGTATTGGTATTGTATAATACAAAGGATTTTTTTTGTGCCAATAAACTTATTTTTTTTTTTTTTACATAAATTCTACATCGATCAGTAATTAACTTAGCCGCAGTCCACTGCTGGACTTAATGGCACTCCTGCGTTGCGCAACACCCTGTCCTCCACCTTCTGCTTCCAGTTAGTTCCATCCACCTTCTACATCTATATATTTAAAGTTCAGGTGTGCGTGTATTTTTTTGTACTCATGGGGTCACCTGAGTGGTTCTTAGCTATAGTTGGACCTGACATCTACTAGGATAGTGTCTGCCAACCGGGGCCGCTGGTAATATAATAAAAAGTGACAAGCCCCCGCAAAATGTTCTACAACGTCCATTTTCCTTGTTGCAGCGATCCAGGTCACCTAGCGGCTCTGCACAGAAGCAGCTGGATGAGGCGGACTTGTTTATGGACCTCATCAAAGATGTCGCCAACGAACTGGACATCGACGTGTTGTGTCATAAGGTAAGGACTTCTTCTTTCGAACTCATTGTTAAAAAAATACACTAGCTTATGCTCTCGGCTACGCCCGGGTGTAGTTCGGTAATTGTCTCACTGGTTCGTACTACCGGGATAAAAAGTATCCTATGTGTTTCTTCTTCTTCATGGTACGATATTATTTTTTATTAGACTGAATTAATCAACGTAGTGAAGCTGTACATAGTGTATATACAATTGGGTCACTAAGTTGTCCAGCCAATGATACTTGAAATGGTATCGATATTATTTTTTATTAGACTGAATTAATCAACGTAGTGAAGCTGTACATAGTGTATATACAATTGGGTCACTAAGTTGTCCAGCCAATGATACTTGAAAAGGTATTTAGGGCGTAAGGGACATCGACGGGCCAACTGACATTTATCATTGGTTTTTTTTTCAATATTAAATGGGCCTACTCTTGACCTCAATCTAGTCCTGAGGACAGAGATGAGGTCGACGATGGAACGAGCTAACCCAAAAGAAACCTATTAACTCGCGACTTAAATAGATTGGAGTCATATGAACTTGGGAACACCGACGTATGCAGGGACTTCCACACCTTGGCTGTGCGCATAATAAACGATGTAGCAAAGCGCTTCGTGCGAATGTGTGGAACATCGAAAAGGAATGGGTGATAACCCGCCGTACGTCTGGACTTCCGATGAAAGAAGAGAGATGGTGGAATGTCCCACCATCCAATGTTCGGGGGATTCTAAATCCCCCGAAGTTTTTTTTGTTAGTTACTTAAAATAAAAAAAAAAACTGTAGTTCCATACATTTTGATAATGTAGGTAGAGTTGTAGGAAAAAGCAGTATTTTTTAAAATAACCGATGAAAAATTTCTATGTTGGGAGGTTCGGAATTATGTGCTGAACACGTGGTAGCAGTTTGTACATCGACTTCGATTACCTACATCTTGTATAGATTACGGGATTACCTTTCACTAGATCCCCAGCAGATTGTTACATACCAACTCAGCATTGACCCCGAAAATTGAGCCTAGAAAATCTCGGTCAGCAGGAATGAATGATTCATTAAAACCCTAGCTTCCCGCTTAAAATAGCGTCATTCGCGGAAACCTATATTCGGCTACCACGCCAATATATACGTACGTAAGTATATATTGGTACAATATATACGTACTTACTACCGAAAGGTTTAGCTTGCCAAACAATGGAATGTCAAGCTTGACTGATGTAGATGGGATGTCAAAATTTGTAAACCTGGTCGAATACAAATTAGAGAATTTTGATTAGTGTTATGATTTCAGAGTTAGGTAACTACATAATATGACTATGTTTATAGTACAATACCATCTATCAAGCCAAGTAAAGGGTGTTTCCTTAGAGGCGGAGAACTTTAAATTGAAATAAAACACAGGAAAATGGTGAATATCCATGAAATTGGCTATAAGACATTACATATCATCACTTCTGCTAGCCCTGAAGGGTAAGGCAGAGGTGTAGTTCACCCACATTTATTTTGCCAGTTATGTTTATGTCCCATGTAATAGCGGGCGAGCCTATTGGCTTTATTTGACTGATATTTTATACCATTTATGTTATGGTTAGGTTTAAATATGATTTCGGGTATGTGGCCACCGCGGCTAAAGTTCTCTGCCTCTAAAAAAACAGCCGTTACAATCGAAAATCAAACACGCCACGTCTTTGGTTTTGCTCGACACTTATGAACTATGATACTTCTGAACTACGGAATGCCTTTGAGGATTGAAATCAATTGAAAACCATGGACCCGACTGCTGACAGCCACTTGTTATCATATTGATCTACCGGTTTTGTAGGACAAAATTAAATATTAACGTGACCACATACTGGGTCCAACTCATCTAAAAATATCGATCTACCTGAAAAAGTAAGTCATACAACCGTGAGTTTTTTCTCAGGTAATTCAGTAATTCCATTCATTCGTAGCAAATAAAAATACTCGGAAGGTGTCTGATCATTTAGACGGAAAGAACATCTCTCGGAAAATCTGTGTTGTCACCATGATAAGTGGAAGGCCGCCACGTTTTTCCACTCAAACTCCATAGCTATGTTTTCACTTCTTCTTTTTATATCTTTTAATACACGCCCACACAACCGACAATTACTGTTACTTCAATACTAGTAAAAAGTTAAACATATCAAACAAAACCTACGCAGAGCCGGCGGTAATTTAAACTTCGGTTTACGACGCACCCCCCACTGGTTCGACTACTCATAGAAAATAATGGCGGAAGACTGTTTGTTCGCACAAATTGAGCTTTGCTCGTTGGTAAAGCGGTCGCAAATGCAAATGCTGATCATGGGGTCTTCGATTCGATACCTTAGGTTAGGAAATGATTGTGTTATAGGGTTTTTCAATTAAGAATTTCTCAGTAGCAGCTGCGGAATCCGGATTAGTGCCCCGTTGATAGCAATATGCACGCCCCCTATTATAAGGGACTTAAACATAATGTAACTGGCGAAATATTTGTGTGTACCATTAGGTACACCTCTGCCAAAGTGGTAACCCATCGAGGATTATAGGCGTAATTTAATTTGTTACTGAAGGATTCAAATAAGTCTTATTTGAATCCTTCAGTAACATAAGAGCAAGTCTGAGAGTGGTCCAGTGACTCGAAAGGTGTGTGGGAATCGGTTGTCTTGTTATGGGTTAGTGATGCGAAGGAATGAGGAAAACGTCACGAGGAAAGTTTTGAGTATAAATGATGGATATAAGAGTGGAGGAAGACAAAAGTTTTAAGGAATAGAGAAGTATGGAAGAAGAAGACATGCTGCGTCGACCCCAAATGAATAGGGACAAGGGCAAGAGAATGATGAAAATGATGAAGAGTAGAGGCAGACCAAAGAAACGAAAGATGTACTGTGTGAAGGAAGATATGGCAAGAAAGGAGGTGTCTGATGAGATGACCAGTAATAGAGAAGTATGGAAGAAGAAGACATGCTGCGCCGACCCCAAATGAATAGGGACAAGGGCAAGAGAATGATGAATATGATGAAGAGTAGAGGAAGACCAAAGAAACAAAAGATGTACTGTGTGAAGGAAGATATGACAAGAAAGGAGGTGTTTGATGAGATGACCAGTAATAGAGAAGTATAGAAGAAGAAGATATGCTGCGCCGACCCCAAATGAATTGAGACAATGGCAAGAGAATCATGATTATGATGAAGAGTTGAGGAAGACCAAAGAAACGAAAGATGTACTGTGTGAAGGAAGATAGGGCAAGAAAGGAGGTGTCTGATGAGATGACCAGTAATAGAGAAGTATGGAGAAGAAGACATGCTGCGCCGACCCCAAATAGATTGGGAAAGGAGCAGGATATTTCTGTCTCTATCATTAACATTATTTTTTGTACGAAATTGTCGTTTATCCGATTATCTAATTAAACGACTGCGTTTTAAATATCAACGAAGCACAACAAAAGGTACTTTCATCACTTTTCTCTGTAAATGTTACCAAAATGCAAAATGGCGTTGTTTGTTATTTTTATGCACAAACTTCTAGTGGCGGCGAGGGACTTTAGATTTTATATTTAATCTGAGTTCTTCGTAAGCTAAAACTTCGGAGATTTAGTTCACGTCATACCGAATGCGAGGAGACTGGCAACATAACAGCAGTTCAGTTGAAGTTGAGCTCGTAGTAAAAAGCATGAAGTGCATTGCCTGTTTTATTGCGAAAGTTTTTTTAGTGTTTAAATAAATTGCACTCTGGAAACATTGACAATAGCTACTAAATCTAAGTGTTTCGACTGTTAGTCAATTGCAGAAACTTATAATACAATTTAAGTACCCGGTGAGCCATTGAGATAACTCAATGTGAAAAAGGTGAATCATTTAGACAGAATGTATGACATTACGTATAATATTTAGCGATGGGCCGACTATGACTTTGGCCGAATAGTCGGTTGTAAAAAAGGCCGAATAATCGCCGACTGTCGCATGTCGGTGGAGATCAGGAGGCATCGTCAATGTCCGTGGTACATTATAAATTGCACCCGCCTGGTGGATGTCCGCAGAAACGTAACAGCCCATGGATTAATTGCGAGCCTCGATTAATACCTGAGGAGGCTCTCGTTACGCAGCTGGGTCAAGGTTTTGATTCAGAAAGAGGTACTCCTGGACACGGGTCGTATTGTTAGGAGGTTCCTTTCTCTGGAGCCCTGACCGCCGGAAACTTGGACCCTGTTCCCGATACCGGTGGGCTACAATTTTTATATTTTTTAAAATTTATATTTGTTGTGTAAACATGTAATTATTTGTAAAAAAATAAAGGGAAATTAATAAGGTTATAATATCATTTGAACCACTAAAACCGACTAGTCGCTTTGCCGGCCAGTCGCCGACTATTCGCCGACTACAAATATAGCCGGATAGTCGGCTTTCCCGAATATTCGGTACATCTCCAATAATATTACAAATCACTAAATGCGTATCTATTTTTTGCTCAAAATATTAATTATTTACAAACTACAAAACTATAATAGAAATAAATATGTACAAGTATAAAAGGGTTACAGGGCATCCAAAAATTCGTCCGCATCGCTGTCAACAGGAAAAGTGCCCAGAAGGCTGGCAGCATTACCACGTTGGATGGCAATGCTGATTCTTTGGCCAAAAAATAGGCCCGCCCTCTGGTCACGTGAAGAGTCGACCAACCGCTTGGCGATTTCCCGAAAAACTAGGTGGGCACTCGGACCCCATGGCCCTAGTGTTTCAACCCCAAACGGCTCAAACACATAATTACCAATTAAATTATTGTATTTGCGCCGTTTGAGGTTTTCAGCACCTGCAGCAGCCGCCCCAGCGCAGCCCACTGTGCTAGATTTTTTGCCTACTTCACTTATTGAAAATCTAGAATTCTTGCATACACTTCTAACATTAATATTTCCGTATGTAGATATACGAAGAGGTGAAGTTTTCTCCCCAAAGAAACCTGAAACCCTCCAAGATGAGACCCTCATCTTACATTTACATTTAAAATGGGTTTAATACAACGAACATAAAACTAGCAGAAAAAGAGCAAGTTTTAAATAAACACAAAACTGTTGAATTCTTTTATTTCAGGCGAATATTTTATTATAGAAACAAGTTACGGGCTAAGTTTTTGACTTAATACAAACTTGTTTTAGTTACTACACTATTACTTGCGAAACGAATGCCTTCTTCGTAATTGGGGAAGTTTTAAATTGGCTTACATGCTTCAGACTATTTAGGAGATGTTAGTAAGGGTAGGTTTAGTGGACAATGGTTGACTGTGCCAAAGATTTTGAGAGGTTGTTGAGAGATTCAAGGTTCACAAGCCCACCTAGTATTTCGAGAAATCGCCAAGCCGTTGGTCGACTCTTCACGAGACCAGAGGGCGGGCCTAATTTTTAGCCAAAGAATCAGCATTGCCATCCAACGTGGCAAGAATAGTGCTTGAGTTTTAAGCAGTTGACTGCATAAACAGGTTGGTCATCACAAAAAAAGGTTTATAAAAAATCAGACTTCTTTCACATTTTTGTTTTATCAGATTAATTTTATGTGCGTTTAATTCCGAGCAAATCATACTACCAAAGACAAATCTAACTTGATTAGATTTGTCTTGCTGGGATTGAATCTAAACGTTTTACATAGCAAACTCTATAAATGGACGCAATAATCCCAATAATAAAAGCAAAACCGGGAAAAATAATGTCCACGAAAAATAATCTCAACATCTTATCAAGCGTACCCGCTTTTAGAACTAGTCTCACAAAATAAACAGCTCCCTTAACTTTATCGTCCGCCATTAAAACGCAGTTTAAATTACAAAAACAACATCCTGTTTGTCTGTTCATCAGCGTTACGTCCCTTTTATTGGTGAAACGGCAATGTTTTAAATTGACTTATTATCTTTTAGAGCTGTTTCCTTCAGGAGATGAAAACGACAATTTACATTGTTGTACAATTTCGTTGAAATGACTTGTGTTATAACGAAATTATGACGTTGCTGCAAAATGAGACACGGCCATCTTGTTTGTTGTCAGTTATGTGTCGTTCAATTTTGTTTCATGTTTTTTTATCGCTTGAACCGAAAGTCAGTTAACCAGAATTGTATTTTAAATAGATATTTTTACATTTTGATGGCTTTCTCGTTAATTGGCGAGAAGAGGCCCAACACCGAGAAAACTGAAAGGAATGGGGGAGGCCCAGGAGTGGGAGAAACAAAAAATGCAATGATAATGCCTCGTTGGTTTTTTCGCAAGCTCCACTGCTGAGCATGAGGTCTTGAGTTCGATTCCCGGGTCGCGGAAAATGTTATTTGATTTTCCATTAGGAATTTCTCAGTAGCAGCCACGGAGTTTGGATTTGTGCCCGGTTGATGGCAATGCTCGACCCCTATTACACGGGATTTAAACATAACTGGCGAAATGTGGAAATGTGGGTCATATTGATACTTTCTTGGTATACCTCTGCCAAACCTGATTGCAGGCCTTTTTTTTTTTTTTTTTTTTGGGGGGTGAGAAATCATCAAATGACTCCTCCCGCTCTGGGCGGAGCGGAAGGGAGTGTCAGACTCTTACTGACTAAAAAACACCCATGTTCCTTCATTGGCCCTTTATGTTCCAGGGCCGCGGTATCTCGTTCGATTCGAACAGTCCCGCAGCCCTGGCAGGCACCGGCCCTTGCGGGCCCCTCCCGTTTGCTGACATCTCTTTGAGGCGCGCGTGGAACACGAACGCGCCGTCGACACGGCCTGCCCGTCGTCATACGACGGACGGACAGCGAGCTAGCCCATTACTCGCCGTCCACAGGCCCGCCCCTACGGTGGCCGAGAGCCATCACGGCGTGGCCCCCGACGCCCGGTGCTTCTCCCGCGGCGGCTGGGACGTGAGGAGGTTCTCTCCCTCTCACGTTCCGCCGCCTCCTTCGCTAGCATGACTGCTTCGCAAAAGGAGGCGACGGCTTCCCATTCCCTCTCGCCCCGGACCATGGCTTGAACCAGGGCCGGACGCGAGAGGTCGCCGCCGCCAATCGCCGCTACGAGGACACGGCGGTGCTCCGCCCAAGCAGAGCAGACCTCCACGGTGTGCTCCACCGTGTCCTCCGGTCGATCCTCGCAATTGTAGCACCCGGACGTTTCCTCCCGCCCGATTCGGTGCAGGTACCTCCCGAAGCACCCGTGTCCGGTGAGGACCTGCATCAGGCGGAAGGTGAGGGCGCCGTGGCGCCTCCCTAGCCACTCCTCAAAGAGGGGACTTACCGCCACTATCGTGGCGTGCCCTGCACGGGGTTGCGATAGTCGCTCTCTCCATGTCGACCTGATTGCAGGCCTGATGTTGATGTTTTGTTTGTTAAAGTTTATACCAGTTCGAATATATTGATAAATAAATTAAAAGCAAAAAAAAACTTTTTAAAACAAGCTTTTATTTAAACGCTCTAAAAAGAAGAAAATAAAATTTTCCTTTTAAATTTTAATATGAACTTGCAACCTCATTATACACAACTCATATGATCATAAAAGCTTGTCGCGCGATTTTCTTGTGTAAATAAACTAGTACTACTTATTGATTTATGTAAAATCTGCTAAGTTTAAATTATAAGTAGTACTAGTTTATTTACACAAGAAAATCGCGCGACAAGCTTTTATGATCATATGAGTTGTGTATAATGAGGTTGCAAGTTCATATTAAAATTTAAAAGGAAAATTTTATTTTCTTCTTTTTAGAGCGTTTAAATAAAAGCTTGTTTTAAAAAGTTTTTTTTTGCTTTTAATTTATTTTTTACTTTTTAGTTATCGCTGGCTTGATTTCTTAATCTGTTCATCTCATTCAACGCATCATTGTTGCAAGGTCGTTTGCCGGTTAATTTTGAACAATCCAGCTCTTCAATAAGGAGACCTTCTAATAATTTTACCCTACTTAAAGCCAAGTATGCTTGACCAGCAGCAAACAGCTTCGAGCCTTAGTAAATAACGGCGTAATTGACAGTACTACCTTACATTTTGTGTACTGTACAATCCCAAAATAATACAATTGGCAGCATTCTTCGTTCCACGGTTCCGTGACTATATTTTGCTGGAAATTACATAGACTTAGGCGTGAACACCGTCTTCACCGAAGTCAATACGGACGGATGGTATATCAGTGTCATACATTTGTGCTCTTGGCACCATTCACCATAATTATGTTTTATAATGTAAGTTTCTTTTTTGATTTTTCGCGATAATGCTCATGGATATATAGAATCCCGTACCATGCTGCATCAAAATCAAACTTTGTTTTTTATAGTCTACACTTATCATTATTAACTCCTACAAAAGTTATTTTTGTTAACAAAAGCCGACTTTCGGAGTAATTTTATAAAATCGAAAATAACCTCAAAACCAGGTCAACAATTGATACATCCGTTTTGCCGGGTGACTGACGGCGTCATTCCGTTGACCCCACGACACGGCAATGTTTTATATCATATAAATTTACGTTACAAGTTGATAGTAAAATTTGTAAAGGAAAAGTTTCTTTTATTATTTTTAGCGCACTTAAATAAAACCTTGTTTTTAAAAGTTTTTCTTAATTAATTATTTTATTATCAAAATTTTAGTTGTATCGTAACCATTTCTGATAACGCATAATTACATTAACACTTTTCTTGTATCCGTGCTATTAGTAACCGTTGAGGAGTTCCCTCGTGACAAGACGATCCTGGTTGCAGGTTGAGTTCATGATAGAAATCCTCTTCATCCATCAAATATGAACGCATGTAAAAAATTTCGAATCCATGCTATTAACCGGTTGAAGAGTTCCCTCATGAAAAGACTATCCTGTCTGCAGAATGAGGTCACTATAGAAACCAAGTTTTTCTATCAAACTTGAACACGTTTACAAGTTTTCGTGTCCACGCTATACACTGTTGAGGAGTTCTCTCGTGAGAAGACAATTCTGGCTGCAGGTTGAGGTCATGATAGAAATCATTGTTAAATCTATCAAAATTGAATACGTATACAAAGTTTCGCGTCCGCGCTATTAACTGTTGAGGAGTCCCTCATGAGAAGACGATCCTGTCTTCAGAATGAGGTCACAAAAGAAACCATCTTTTTCTATCAAACTTGAACACGTTTACAAATTTTCGTGTCCGCGCTATTAACTGTTGAGGTGTTCTCTCGTGAGAAGACAATCCTGGCTGCAGGATGAGGTCATGCTAGAAATAATCTTTATCTATCAAAAGTGAACGCGTTTACAAAGTTCCGCGTCTGCGCTATTAACCGTCTAGGAGTACCCTCGTAAGAAGACAATTCTGGCTGCAGGTTGAGATCATGATAGAAATCATCTTTATATCTATCAAAATTGAACACGTATACAAAGTTTCGTGTCCGCGCTATTAACTGTTGAAGAGTTCCCTCATGAGAAGACGATCCTGGCTGCAGGATAAGGTCATGATAGAAATCATGTTCATCCATCAAATATGAACTCATCTACAAATTTTCGAATCCATGCTATTAACCGTTGAAGAGTTCCCTCATGAAAGACAATCCTGTGTGCAGAATGAGGTCACGATAGAAACCAACTTTTTCTATCAAACTTGAACACGTTTACAAGTTTTCGTGTCCGCGCTATTAAATGTTGAGGAGTTCTCTCGTGAAAAGACAATTCTGGCTGCAGGATGAGGTCATGCTAGAAATAATCTTTATCTATCAAAAGTGAACGCGTATGCAAAGTTCCGCGTCTGTGCCATTAACCGTTGAGGAGTTCCCTCGTAAGAAGACAATTCTGGCTGCAGGTTGAGGTCATGATAGAAATCATCTTTATATCTATCACAATCGAACACGTATACAAAGTTTCGTGTCCGCGCTATTAACCGTTGAGGAGGTCTCTAGTGAGGAGACGATCCTGGCTGCAGGATGAAGTAATGTCTGTCATAAAAGTGAATTGTCACCAGAACCAAAGGCGTGTGCAAAATTTCAACTCAATCGGTTGAAGATATCTATTTCAGAATTGAGTTCTAAGATTCCACCCGAACAAATTACATACATACATTGCAAGCTAAATAAAAGCTTTTAAAAACATCGTTTTCCGAAGATGTTTGGGTTGGTTTCCAGTTCATCAGATGCAGCTGGATACTAAAAGAACCGGCCAAGTGCGTGTCAGGCCACGCACAATGTAGGGTTTCGTAGTTGCCCATCAAAATATGCAGACACTTCATACGGTTCGATTAACCTCCGACCGATGATTTTTATTGTAATAATAAAAAGCAAACTTACAATTGCAGTTGAAAACCTGTGCTTCCATACATTATGCTTACGAAAATACTTTTCGAGATTTAATTTTACCACCTTGTACGCCGACCTAATCTGTATATTCATGCCAAACTTTCTAGGGCTAAGAGTCTTTCAGCTAGGCTGCGGGCAGACAGACAGACGGACATGGCGAAAACACGGGTTCCTTGTTTTTTGACTATGAAACCCTAAAAATGGTTTTCAGCGGCCAGAATTATGACCTCACTTCTGGAAAACGCTTCTGGGAAAATGGCAGGCGTGTCAAGAAGTTATGGTATATGATAGTAATCAAGTTCATACTTCAATTTTATTATGTCTCCATCTTTCAACCCTCCACTCCATTTCCTCAAAACACTTCGACAACCTATAAAACAAAAATAACCTCCTGCCAAAACTAACCCTCTGGGACCCAAGTTAGTGACTATTGGTCTCAAACCCAATGATCATATTACCCTGTCCCATTCATAGGGTATATTGTACCCTCGGGAAGCCAATTCACCTAAATCGGTTAGCTAGAAGGCTGGTATTGAACCTTCTTTCGTTTTGTTTTGCTTATTAAACAAATATGGGTGAAACTGTTTTGCTGGGCTGTGGAGGGTTAAGAGTTTTGTGTAATTTGGGAGGGAATGGAATGGAATGTCTTTTTATTGTTTAGGAAACGACTTAAGAGGAGCTCGTGGCTAAAAAGAACAGCCGCTCGATTTGATCTTTAGGTTAAGCCGTGCTTACGTAGGTTGGTCCGTGGATGACCACACATTACATACCGAATTTCTTCCGTGTCTCGGAAAGCACGTTAAGCCGTTGGTCCCGGCTATCATTTGTAGATCTTTGACAGTCGTTACAGGTAGTCTGCAGTGACCCGAAAGTCTGACAACCAGTCTTACCAAAGGGTATCGTATAACCTAGCACTAACTGGGTTGTGGAGGTCAGATAGGCAGTCGCTCCATGTAAAATACTGGTATTCAGCTGCATCCGGTTAGACTGGAAGCCGACCCCAACATAGTTGGGAAAATGCTAGGCAGATGATGAGGAAACGACTTTAGTGCCGTGATTTAAGAGGTTCATTCATACGTACATACATTAACACTTACATAAACTAACGCCTATTTCCCATGGGGGTAGGCAGAAACCACAGAACGCCACCTGCTACGATCCTTACATACTCCTTTCGCCTCGTCCACGTTCATAAATCTGGTCGTACACGCAAGCCGATTGCGAGTACTACGCACCTGACCTTTTTGAAGAACCTCACCAATAAGGTCAGTGTATGTCCTTGTAAGGCGTCCCCTCCCGGCGTTGACACTCACATCTGCCTTGTAAATACCTTTTGTTAGTCGCCTTTCATTCATCCTCTCCACATGACCAAACCATCTAAGCATACTCTTTTCATTTTTGTCACTACATCTTTTAATTACATTAATAAACATCATAAAATCTTTAGCCAAGAGACTAGGGAGAAATCACTGAACATCACCTGCTACGAGTATGACCCTCGCTCCTTTTACTTTGTTCACATTTATAGTAGTAGTTTATTCCCACAAAACGGCACGGAAGAGACAAACATCGAGGAGTTGAGTGCGCATCTTCGACGGAGACACCATGGCTTGTCTGCGTGGAATAGCGCTACCTCTGTGCCTCTAGCAAATCTTCGTACAGCATGTGTAGATCGTTATACAAGGGCAGGAGCATCCACCGCAACTTCCGCAGCCTCCGCACATTTTCATTTCATTAAAAAGTAACGAGTACTTAAGAAGCCTAAAATAGGTTGAAGTAGAGGAATCTAAGGAATCTAAAGATGTGGAAAATCACAATTTTTAATACATTTTAGAAGTATTAAGAGATTTTTTGGGAGTTTTCATATTATTATAAGGTGATTGTGTACCACGCAAGTGATTTGATTGTACTCCATTCCACAGGCAAACCTTTTGCACGAAGTCAAGACGCAACTGCGTTGGCACTTTTTTAAAACCATTTCGCAGTAAATTGTCTGTTTCATGCTCTTTATGTAATGTAAGTAGATAAAGTAAGGTCTAAGTATTCGTGACTTTCAAAAACTTCTTATTTTAAGACGAAATTCTGGTTGTGCAGAACAACAGGAGGTCAAAAAGAGGATCAGGGAGTAAAGTTTCTCAATACTCCATAGAAAAGGGCAGGCCCTCTGACCAGACGGGTGTTGTGTCTGGTGGGCTACTGTTCGACAGTTGTTGTCGGGTTCTTCTATAAAGTGTGTAACAGGACCCTTAGCGAAGCCAAAAGGCTTGGTCTCCCCGTCATTGTGACCATTTTTTGGTTCTAGACCATACCTGGGAACCTTCTAGTTACGGAGATAATGGGGGTCAAAGTTCCAACTTTTTCACAAGTTTTTTTTTTTAACATATTTTTATTGTTAGTTTTTTGAACATCTCCACGACCCTCGTACTATTCAATCCATCCATCAGGACAATGTTTTGATTGCGTTACATTAAGTCCTACAGTAAAACGTGATTTTTCACCCCAAAAAAAGTCGTTTCCCAGCAATATTTTTTGCGTAAAGTTACTTAGTTTGATGTACAGACGCCAGAAGGACACCCTACCCGAAACTATCAGATTTTCCTAACCAACCTTGAAGCTAATGCTTCAGAGATAAAGTTGAAAATCTATTAAAGAAATTTGATAGATTGTAGTAGCTTGATGTGCTGGCTTCTGTACATAATGCTTGGTTGACGGCTTCGTTTAGGGTTACACCCTGTATAGTCTGAAGTCGCGGATAACATTTAGGATTTTGATGTAAGTTCTGCATTTGTGGCATAGTAGTACTTCTTGTTTTGTAGTGCCGCTACACGTAAATACAGTTTCTTTAACTAAACTTTAAGAAAGTGAGAGGAAGAATTATCCACATGGTCCTTAGTTCCTCGATCCGATTATCACACAGAAAACCAAACAGCGCCAATTCCTTTGTAATAACCTCTTTAAAATTCAACGCACCCTTTACCGTTTATAACGCAAGCTACATAGAAACAAAGAAAAACATCTCTCACAAGGATTCTGCGATAAATGCGCACCACGTACTCTTGAGATAGGTACTATCCCTTGTCAGTGTTGGAAGAGAAAGAAACTTTAAGTGCATGTCATCTCACTTAATTGTTACTGGCAACTTTGAGAATGTTCATGGACAAGTCTGGTCTAACTAGTGCAAGATTTTTCAAACAACAATTTGCTACATGTCATGCGTAAAGTTCTTCTCTCGATAGGTATTTTTATTTTTTTTGTTGGATAATTCTAGAAAGCAATTGCATGCTGAGATGAGACTGCTTAGAGGAATATGTGGTGTTATATAGAATTAAATAGGAAACCTGAAAGAAGACATTGTGCCTGAAAAGTTGTATGGAAATCTATTGTTATGCTCATTGTATGAAGGATGAGGAAAATGTCGTGCGGAAAGTTTATAGTGTGGTATAGTACTGTAGTGAAGGGGTAAAACGCGTGTCGAGTATAGATTTGGGTGCATGGCATACTAATTATTTATTGCATTTCCTGCATGTGTATGTTTTCTGCATTCAGGCCTGGATCTATTTCGCGGAATTAAAACTAAGTTTTGCATAACATTTAATGTCGCTTTCCGCAAAGTATCGCCTGATTTTCCATGACATAGTACGTGTTAGTATGACTTGACCCTGTTTGCACTTTTTATTCAAGCAATGTACCCGATAATTAAGGTTTTTGGGGAAGGCACGACAACTTATCCATAATAGCGTTCTATTATGAATATAAGTTGTGATGCCTTCACCAACACTCAAGAAAAAAACATATCGAAGAAAATGCACTAACCTGAGCAGAATTCTGCAGTTAAATAAAGCTGATATATAGCATTGATATATAGCTTAGCCAATGATCCCATTTTTTCTTTCAATTGTTTTAAGACTATGAAGGACCCAGTGGGAACTGGTCTTTGGCTTTCCTTTAATACCGATTAGGGGAAACTATGGATGGATTGTATGAGGAATGATATGAAAGATAAAGAAGTAAATGATAGCGTGACGGTTGACCGAGGAGAATGTAAGAAAAAAACGTGTTGCGCCCCAAGTAACATGGGACCAGTGCAGGAAGATGATGGTAGCTAATGTGTCTTATGTAGCTACTGGACTCAGCGTCTCATTAAATTCAGCGCCAACAGTTTTTGGGGGTAATGAAGAACAGGGTGTAAAAAGCTCTTCAACCTCCGTAGAAAAGGGAGGATCCTCCGACCAGACGGGTGTTATGTCTGGTGGGCTACTGCCCGACAGAGTTGTTGTCGGGTTCTTCTATATAGTCTTAAGTCGCGAATAATTTTACTTGCGCGATGCAGGATTTCGATGTTTAGTTTGTCCTCTGCGTCATAGATGGCGCTGTAGTACTTTTTGTTCTATGTTGGTGAAGTACTTTTTGTAGTGCCGCTACAAGTTGAAAACCCCAACAGTGCGCATGAACACGGTCATACATCTCCAAGTTACCTGGAACCTCCACAACCCACCCCACACGTAGCTAAAATCAAGTCGAGAAAACACACAAAAAAGCCCATATCCGCGTAACGTCCCAACAATATGTCTGCACCACATGACGCTAACCGTTAACAGTTATGGCCGGCAACGATATGGCGCGATATGAGGCGATATGAAGAAACATCTCATACGGTATTATTACGATTAGATGTTAGCGAATGGCGGTTTTATCAGCGTGTTTGTCTGATATTTGGTTGGTTTGTTTCTGTACCTATGGTTTATTTACTTGTGAACTGATTCCAAATATTAGGTATGATTTTAATCGGGTTTAAATTTAGAGGTCTTTTTCAATATCTCAACTAGGTATAATTTCATCTAATGTTAATGGGGTGACAAAGACCGTACTGAATGGTTTGTATCGTCTAGAAACGCGCCTATGGAGTAATCTTTATGATAAATGCGTTATTCCTTCTCATTTTAGAAAAATGTGGCGTGAACTTCAGAGTGAACTTTCGGACGGATAAAAAGAAATATAACGTTACGCCTGTTATCCTCAAAGGCTTAGGCAGAGGTGTACCTAATAGTACACCCACATTTCGCCAGTCCCATGTAATAGGGGGCGAGCCTATTGCTATCAATTGGGTACAAATCCAAACTACGTGGCTGTTACTGACAAATTTTTGAAGGATAACACTTTGCTTGACCTGGGAATCGAACCCAGGACCACTAGACCCACGAGGCCACAATGTTTTGTCACGATCGATATATTTTTACCGTCTTCTGAAGAAACCTGATCTTCGGACGCAATACAAAAAAAAAACTCCTTTTCAAATCTAACGGTAATTATCGGACACTGCATTCTCTCAACCATCTGTAAAATAATATAGGTACACGATTGTGAAAATTCTTACCTAAGAATACACGCAGTTTTTTATAGAATTTAAATCTAAGCATAGACGCCAGTAGTCCAGTTTAAAGTTTGTGCTGACAGAGTAGCAATAAATTGTAGTTCTCTACAGTTGGCTTTTTGGCAAGATACAACATATCGATATATCAGACCTGTCACGAAAGATTGTGTCAAACTTTCGTTGTGTTGTTCAATTTAATATAACTGCCTTTTACGAGGGACTACAAATTCTTTTTGGCAAAATTTGGTGTTTATATTTGGTAAATGGACAACTCTATATCTATTGATTCAGTATTAGATTCAAACTTTAGGTAAGCGTATCGTAGTTCGTGGCTAAATAATAACAGACGCTCGGGTCGATTTCAGGTCAAGCCGCGCTTGCCTAGGTTGGTCCGCGAATGGGGGACTGGACCACCTATTACATAATTATCGAATTTCCTCCGTGTCTCGGAAAGCACGCTTTGGTCCCGGCTGTCATTTGTAGATTTTCGTTATTGGTAGTCAGTGGCCTGAAAGTCTGACAATAAGTCTTACCAAGGAGGACAATCGTTTTACCTATAATAGTACTAACTGAGTTGTGGAGGTTGAGATAGGCAGTTCCTTCATGTAAAATACTGATAGTAAGTAAGTAGGTATATAGAGGAGGGGGGGGGGATGTAAGGGGGGGGTGTAGTGCTGCTTCAATGCCGTATCAGCAAGCACTTTCCTGGTCCTGATGGAGTGTGTTGCGTGGCAGACGTTCAAACGACACAGGGAACTTACCGGAGGCCCTTTAAGCGACTCTGTCTGCTGCCAGCGACGGAGCATCTGATCGAGTGAGAGTTAAAACCCGCAGAGTTTTAACTGCGGGGAAGATGTTTGCGCCTGATACTTTAGTCGCCATCCGTGTCAAGTTGCTGCTAACTGTTTTTTATCAGGCGCACAAAAATGTCGATAGTCTTCCCAAAAAATTAATTGTTAAGGGAAAATGTCTACCTGTCTTGTTGGATTAATCAATTCAACAATTTTCTAAACAGGACGAGCATCGGTGCACATCATATTTCCTTACACATTTACTTAGCATTGTCTAAAATTATAATAGAACGAAGTTACGTCGTGTCATTGTCTTTTAAATTAAATTCATTGTTAACGTGAAGAAAGCGATTGAGCACCAAGCTCCAGTGTCTCAGAGTAGATAACTGGTATTCAGCTGCATCCGGTTAGACTGGAAGCCGACCCCACCAAGTTGGGGAAATGGCTAGGCAGATGATATTGGAACAGCATCATTGTCAGCAAAATTCGTCAGCTCAACGCAATAAATATGGACTACCAGAGTGAAAGGTATCGCCATTATAACGCCTCGCCGTATCTTCGCAAGACGATCCCTTTGCACGTCATACCGACGACCGTTCTTTTGTTTTTCACTAGAAACAGTATGACACATCGCAAACCTTATTAAAGAAGCCTATATTCAAGACTCGGTACTTATTTGAACATACATGAGAAGTGCATTTAGTAGTCCAGTTACAAGTTAACAAACTTGAAAGTTCTGGAACAACGCAATTAGTCTTGTACTGTTCAATGTTCAGGCTTGTTAGTGCAAGAGGAAACAAGATAGTACAAGATGGAGACCTTGAGGTGTGGTTTCCAGGATTTCCAGGATCCATTGTATTAGTTTTTGATTGAAATGATTTTTCTAGAAAAAGGACTGACACATTCATACTGAATAAGTGAATAATAATATTGTTAAACTCATAATTTACAATTTTTTTGGTGAAAGAATTCAGGCCGTGGCCTGGCTTCCCAAAATCTTTTTATTATTTGTTTTATCACCTAATCTTATCCTTATTTATCAAACTCTACCTATCTTAATAATAAGCCTGCAAACCACAAACTTTCAGACACAGCTTCTGTTTTAATTAAAAGGAAAAAAAACTTATTTCGTCCTTCATCCCCGATTCGGTATTAGGATGTTTCTTCAACAAAATGTTCCGTTCATCGTTATCCTAATCCGTACTTGTCTTGATGGAGTTTTTTAAATAACACGGTTGGACTTGAAGTGTTTTCTGCCGTAAAGTCGTCCTGGGAGGGATTATGTAGTTACGAAGCTTTGAAAATGTTGCTGGCTGCCGAGGGCGAAGATTTATTCAATGTTTTGGAATTGTAGGTAGAAATTTAGTAATGATTGTCATCCTTGAATGTTGTCTCAGGCATGAATGATTCGCGGGCCTGTGGACGGTGAGTAATGGGTTAGCTCGCCGTCCGCCCGTCTTATGACGACAGGCCGTGTTGACGGCGCGTTCGTGTTCCACGCGCGCCTCATAGAGATGTCAGCAACAGGAGGAGCCCGCAAGGGCCGATGCTTGCCAGGGCTGCGGGCCTGTTCGAAAGAGATACCGCGGCCCTGGAACACAAAGGGCAAAAGAAGGAACATGGATGGGTTTTAGTCAGTAAAAGTCTGACACTCCCTTCCACTAGGCCCAGAGCGGGAGGAGTCATTTGATGATTTCCCATCCCCAAAAAAAAAGGCATGAAGATTACTAAATGATTTGGATTTTTCCATTTCCCGTTGGTTTCTATATTGATTTGTTAACTTGCCACAGCATTAAGTACTTCCTTGTTAAAGACTACGTAAAGTTAGCATCGAAAACAAACATTTTCTTCTTTATTATGAAATTATCATCTTTTAATTATCCAGGATGTGTTCAAGATTTATAATTGGAGAATAGTTTCTTCCATCCATCCTCTGATTTCGACTTTTCTCAATCATTAAAATTTACACAAGCATCCATCAACGCCATCTATCGGCATCCATTAAATTAAATCACGTAAACATACGACCCAATTTAGTCTTCACACCGATAGATGGAGTTATTAAGGAAAAAGTTAGTGCCCGTAAAAGCCGCTTAATTCCCTGCTATAACTCAAGCTAGGCTATTTTTATTCCACATAAAGTGAGCCTTTTGTACGTAAAGTGAAATACGGCCCCTTTAGTAGGAAACCCTGAAGAACGATGATTTAGGTTAGGTACCTTTGTCGTTCTGTTAAGTACTATCTTTCCAGATTATTTTAATCGCCTTTTTGTTAATTTGGAAATGTTAGGCTAGTCGACAAATTGTTTTTGCCTTTTTTGTGTAGTTATCTACTTAACTGCCTTTTGTATAATTGTTGTATAGGACTGTTTTGTAGATCTAGTGGCCGCATGCGCAAGCTGAGCATGATCTGGGGTTCCTTTTTTAAGTCAAGCAGTGTTATTGGTTTTTTCTATCAGGAAGTCCAGTGTCTGGATTTTTATCACGTAGATGGCAATAGGCTCATCCCCTATTTATTACATGACTTAAACAAACTGGCGCAATGTGGGTGTACAGCTACTACGGAAACGAGTAGTGGAAAGGAGTATCTACATAGTCCTTTGAGAAAGAAATACTTCTTTAGGCTTGACGTCATGTTTGTTTATGAGAATAGAAACTTCCAAGTTCCGGGCAACCACGATATTGATAGAGTATTTTAATAGTCACTAGTTAGAAAGTGCAACAAGAACTTCTGAGAACTGTTCAAAGCTAAAAGCGGTGGTGCGTTAACTTTATATAGATTTCTTCTGTAGGAAACTGCGCTCCTGGTACCCATGTTTAGTAGTAGAAAGTATGTTGACTTAAGAAACAACGTCTTAGGGTCTGAAAAAAGCTTTCCCTCCGAGATTTTGGAATGGAATGATTACCTGTTTCTTTGTTCAATCGCCATCATTCTCCTGCCCTTTTTTTGGGATTGGAAATCATCAAATGACTCCTCCCACTCTGGGCGGAGTGGAAGGGAGTGTCAGACTTTCACTGACTAAAACCCATCCATGTTTCTTCTTTTGCCCTTTGTGTTCCAGGGCCGCGGTATCTCTTTCGAACAGTCCCGCAGCCCTGGCAGGCATCGGCCCTTGCGGGCCCCTCCTGTTTGTTGACATCTCTTTGAGGCACGCGTGGAACACGAACGCGCTGTCAACACGGCCTGTCGTCATAAGACGGACGCGCGGCGAGCTTAGTCGCCGTCCACAGGCCCGCGCCTACGGTGGCGACGGTGACGACTGGAATTCCCGTAAGGTTACTAACTATTTGCTAAGGTGCAGTGGTCCCACTTCCAAACCACGGGCCCTGGTCTGATAACAATTTTATATAACGTTTTCTTCATAAACCAGCACTGAAACTGTATGAAATAGTTTTCATAAAGTCTCCTTAAACCAGTCGACGCTGTTCCAGTACAAAAACTATAATCTCTAAAAGATCCCATCTTAAGTCTTCGGATGCAAATAAGCGCTCGTTTCAAAGCGGGCATCGACAATAAGCTGGCAAACAAAAGAAAAAAGCTTCCTTTATCCTATTGCATATAAATTACTGGCTGATTTAGTCAGATGAGACTTGTATCGATTTGTCTTGGGACGTTATAGTGTAGTGTCTGTTTTTGTTTATCCGTTTCTTGGCTTGTGTTTGGTGAGGACAGTGTATTTGGCATGTCCTGTGTCATCATAATAGAAAACGATTAACGATTGAGGAGCTCGTGGCTAAATTATTTACAGCCGCTCGGGGTCGATGTTTAGGTTAAGCCGCGCTTGCCTGGGTTGGTCCGTGGATGGGTGACCACCCATTACATACCGAGTTTGTTCCGTGCCTCGGAAAACACGTGAAGCCGTTGGTCCCGGCTGTCATTTGTAGATCTTTGAGAGTCGTTAATGTAGTCATGTGGCTCGAAAGTCTGACAACCAGTCATACCAAAGGGTATCGTGTTACCCAGTGCTAGCTGGGTTGTGGAGGTCAGATAGGCAGTCGCTCCATGTAAAATACTGGTATACAGCTGCTTACGGTTAGACTGACAGCCGACCCCAACATAATTGTGAAAAAAGGCTAGGCTGATAATGATGATGAATAACAGAAAACGATTGTCGTGTGAAACGAAGTTTTAAAGCTTTTGCAGTCATTCTGTTGCTGGGTGAATAACTTAAGTATAGTATAGTTACTGCTGTGGTACAAGTCTGTTCTCTGAGAGAGGGATTTTACTGCTATCCACGGCCCAATGTGGGTTGATCGACGTCACATACGTATTAGAATTTGTGGAGGTGCAAAATAGGGCGTTGTGGCGTATCTTTTGACAGGCCTATGTCACAGAATAAATAATAGTACTAACGGTCCTATGTCTTGCAGTGTATTGCAATAGATTGAGTTGATTTGATCAAAGAATCACCTCTTACAAAATTGTGAGATTTAACTGCATTCTGCAAAATAAAATTCCGATCTAGCTTTTTGAAGAGTTATGACCGCACGTCTTATCTCTATATATATACCTACTTATCACTTTACTCTTGTCCACAGATCCTGGTAAACGTGTGTCTACTAACATCGGCAGACCGAGGCAGCTTGTTCCTGGCAAAAGGAATACCACCCCACAGATACCTGCAGGCCAAACTTTTCGATGTCACTAGAGATACAGGTTGGAGTTATACATTATTAAACTTTGTTTTCAGGAGAATAGTGGTGCCCCTGTGGTAGTGGTTACGACTTACTTGTAGATAGTGTAGCGAAATAAAAGTCCTAAATCGCCACTTGTTAAAAACAATAATTTTTTAAATAAAAAAATTGCAATTTTAAATTAATAAAAAATAATGTATGTTAAATATAAAAACAGTATTAGAACAATTCGTAAAGAATAGTTTAGTACAAGTAATTTTATACCAAAAGCTGCCGGTGAAAGCAATACCCAAGTAATTTCAGAGTATGAAGGGAAGGAAAAGATTAAAAAAAATACAATTTCAAATTAATTCTACGTAAAATACGTAGTTACGTCTTCTAATTTCTAGCCGACTTAATCCGATTTGTGGGTAACGCGATGGCTACGTTGATAGTAAGAACAATTCTAACTTAAAATACTTCCCGATTCGCACCACCCCGGCGTGGTGCGGCTCCGTATAATATCACTCGAACCTCACGCTCGGTAGCTTGGCGAGATGCAGCTCCGTACAATATCAGACGTACCCCACACACGACAGCTCGCAGTTCCCGAGGGTTAGGGAATGGGCCAAAAAACTATTACGGCCCTGTCTACTGGTTTTAAATCTATGACAAATGGAAAAATTCGAACCAGCTTCGAGGATAATCTTATGTTAAGGAGAAACACGATAAAACCAGCATTGAAGTGTGGAAGTGTTAGAAAATTCATAATTCATCAATAAGTACCAGGAAAACGTATAAAATACATCAGGAAAACAAACTGTTGACAAGGCGACTTGCTTAACTAGTCTACAGCAACTTCTTAATACTGATAGCATGCACTGATTAAATACATAATATCCATCCACTGCTCTGCAGGTCAAATAAATAAATAAATAAATAAGATTTTCAATCATTTTCTCCAAAAGAATTACATAACTAAACCGGTCAAGATTGTATTCACGAATGACAAATTCCGTCCATCAAATCACTAACTTTCAAATTGACAGTTTAAAAAAAAACACATAGAGCTTTAAGGTTCCAAGCATACAGGCTTCAATGCAGGGAAACACTGCAATGCAATAGGTTCTAACCTAATGGACTCTACACATAAAAGCCGGCGGCGGTCATGTCCGCCACATTCGTACGCGTTCAGTAGCCATCCACCGACATGTCAGCGGCTTTGGTGTTCAGGGTCTATAATTAGGCCCACTGCTCTCAAAATGGTAAAGGAAAACAGCATGACGAACCAAAAATTTGACGATACCACACTGAACTGCATTTCGTAAAGAAAATGAGATGTAGATATGACGAATAAGACGTGTTTGTATCGTCATTATAATTCCACCTGTTTTAAAGTGTATAAAAGTATTATTCAACATGAGATTCACACAAAGCCAAACAAATATTTTGACTCTTTAACTTCTGATTAACTATTGCCCTTGAAAGACACATTAACAACCGCAGTTTCACTCAAAAAATCAATAGTCCAGGTACTTACATAACCTGGAAAATACTTGTCCAAATAAACAGATAATTCTGTAAGGGGTGGCGCTCCCAAATTGTTATGATTCATGAATTCCTACCCTACGCCGGAAAATTACATGGCAATCGATTTCGTCGCACCCCTGAGCGCGATGTCTGTGGAATTGCTGAAAATAAATGTTAATAACGCTTGTCACGGCAAACGGGGAAGCAGAATCGTTTTGGTGACAAAAAAACTCAAAAAATTATATTGTTCTCGGTTCTGGACAGACACTTTTGATGCCTAACTATCAATAAATTATTTTTTCTAAATCCTACTGTCCTACAAATATTATAAATGCGAAAGTTTGTGAGGATGGATGGATGGATGTTCATTACTCTTTCACGCAAAAAGTACTGAACGGACTTGACTGAAAATTGCATCACAGGTAGTTTTTAAACTGGATTAACACATAGGATACTTGCACACAGGATACTTTTTATCTCGGTACTACGATCCCGTGGGACAGTTACCGAACACCACGCGAGCGAAGCCACGGGCATAATTAAGCTAGTAAACAGATAAAGGTTTTGCTGGGGAGTTTGTTCCGTTCTTCTCCGCAGGTAAAACACTAGGAACTGGTGAAGGGCGGGCGTTTTAATGTATTGTCGAATTTTGAATGTGTTCTCGAAGCATTTATTTCAATTAGAACATAACATGCACTTTGAATTGTCAAAAAGATAAAGATACAAGATACAGTCCCAGTCACAAGACAACGTACAACGGACTATACTTGCCCATTCCAAAGTGTAGATTTCTATGGAGAAGAATGGGCAAGAAACTCACGTACACTATTCTAAATCAAAATTGTAACATCATAGGATCATAGGACCAAAGGTTTTGATTAACCTTTTATAGGCAAGGAGCAAATAAAAAACATGTTATGACGAAAAGACAGAAGCGTACATGACCTACGGCTTCTACTAGCCATTGTAATCATGAAATTATTAAGCTACTACAGACAAGGGATTACGCGTGAATTCTTCCACTTACTGAAATTGACGGCTATAAAAGATAGGTACTACGAGATTACTGTCATAATGACAACGGTTAGCGTGAGGCTTTGTATCATAATAATGATGCTAAATAATAACAGCCGCACTGGTCGATCTTCAAGGTAAAGCCGGGCTGGCGTAGGTCGGTCCGTGGATGCGTGACCATCCATCATATACCTAGTTTGCACGTTAAGCAATAGTTTAACGTGCTCGTTCTGGATCAGTGTTGACAGTCGTTACAGACTGATAGTCAGTGGCCCGAACAGAGTCAGAGTCTGACACCGGTCTTACCGAGGGGTATCGCATTACGCAGTTCTAACTGGGTTGTGTAGATCAGATAGCATTCGCTCTTTGTAAAATACTCATATTCAGCTGCATCCGGTTAGACTGGAAGCCGATCCCGACATAACATAGTTAGGAAAAAGGCTAGGCAGATGATGACAAATTGTTTTTCACAAATTGTTTTTCAACCAAAATAGGATTTGAGTGTATGTGTAGTGACTCTGGGAATAACTAACTGAGACAAACTCAAAGTGACGTCCATACAATTACACTGTAATGGTCAAATTAAGCGAGGACCGAGTAAGTTTATGTCGGACGTGACACTGGTTTGAGTGGGCATCTGCCTAAAATATTCACAGGCAGAAAAGATATGACTGCCTCCTGGGTTCGATACCCAGGTTGGGCAAAGTGTTAGTGGGTTATTTCATTAGGAATTTCTCAGTAACAGCCACGGAGTCTGTCCTCGCCCCCTATTAGGGTGTACTATTAGGTACCTCTGCCTAACCCTTCAGGGTTTATAGGCGTGATGTTATGAATATGAGACTGGTTTGAGTAAGCGACTGCTTAAAATATTTACAAGCAGAAAAGAAATCGTCTGTACACCTAACCCAACCAAATAGCTTCACAGTGTATGTAAACTTTTAAGTAAATACACACCTGAAAATTCCTCCCAAGCACTAACTTTGGGCTTAAAAACTGAATTCCAAAGGCTGAAAATTTGGTTACGTCAAGGCCGAACACTGCGTCGCCAATTCTGTGGAATGAGAGGCATCTGAAGCGTTTCACGTGTTTCCTTCGTTCCTGAAAGTGAAAATTGCTTTACGTAGAGTATTCATGAAAATTGGGAGTGTAGGCGTAGGGGACGATACATTTGGAGGTAATAATTTACGTATAAAGTGATGTAGATTCTACATTGACGTTGGCATCAATTTAGATGCTAAAGTGCTGAGGAATGTCCATGTTCTGACTTCGTTTCGGTACTTTGAGTAACAGATAGTCTTCAAAAGAACATTTCCAAATTACTTATTAATTGATACTTGACTGTCTCGTTGATGGAGTGGTTGCAAGCGCGACTGCTGAGCATGAGGTCCTAGCTTCGATTACCGGGTCAGGCAAAGTGTTATTGGGTTTTTCCATCAGTAATTTCTCAGTAGCAGCCACGGAGTATAGAGTTGTGCCCGGCAATATGGCAATAGGCTCGTCTCCTATTAGATGGGACTTCCATCATAACTGGCGAATGTGGGTGAGCTATTAGTTACACCTCTGCCTATCCCTTCGAGGATTACAGGCGTGATGTTATGGTATGTTATGTTAATTAATACTTTAGTGGTTCTTTTGTGAAATAATCATGATTTATCATGACCTACTTTTAGTGCAAAAAAAAAATAATTTAAAAGAAGTCAATAGCATTTTCAATCAAGTGTTAATTATTATAACGAATCCAGTGATTGCTGATGCATGAGTTAGATGTCTATATAAACGAAGATTATTAACGTGTCTTTATCATGTTTATCTGAAGATCTATTATCGTGTGATAGGTTACCAAGGCATTGAACCTCGGTCCTCCAGCTAACCTACCATCCCACGATGACGATAAAACCTACAGTGTGTGGTCACCATATGAGGGCAGTTTTAACGTCATATTGATGCGCTATTGTCCTCCATTGCATCGCAATAAAACTTTCAATAGACGATAAAGTTCATATTGAAGTGTCTGGTCATTGTTCATATGTAATTAAGCTGTTTTGAATCCTGCTGTCTGTGTTGTCGTGAATATTTAATTAATCGGTTATTTATTACATTATTTTGGTTGTTTTCGGGTGGTGAACGCGAAAGATTTTTTAGGGTGGACGACGTCACGCCGTGATGGCTCTCGTCGTATGACGACGGGCAGGCCGTGTCGACGGCGCGTTCGTGTTCCACGCGCGCCTCAAAGAGTTTTCAGCAAACGGGAGGGGCCCGCAAGGGCCGGTGCCTGCTCGAAAGAGATACCGCGGCCCTGGAACATAAAGGGCCAAAGAAGGAACATGGGTGGTTTTTAGTCAGTAAGAGTCTGTCTGACACTCCCTTCCGCTCCACCCAGAGCGGGGGGGGGGGTCATTTGATGATTTCCCACCCACCAAAAAAAAAAAAAAAGGGTGGACGACGGGCTCCTATTTTTTTTTTGAGAGGGTATCTCCCTGTTCAGCATATAAGAGGCTGGCTACTGCTTAATCTGGCAATCTCCTATTTCTGTCTAACCTAACCTAACGTCGGGGTGCCTCCAGTCCCGTACTCGCATCGCTCGCTTTTGCATGTAACAGTATTTTGGTTAAAAATTTCTGTCTCTTTTCCTCAGTGCCCCGTTACATACCACTACTACTTTTTTTAGTTATGATTCACAAATTGGAATGGTAATTACAATCATGTAATTATACTGGGACTTTGCAATGTGGCTCTTCATGTTTTTTTAACAGTTGTATTTGAGTAACCGTCTCCTAAGCAATCAAAAGTGTCAATTTGAAGTAAATGCTTTAGGTTGAGTTCAGAATTTCCTGTTTAGATAGTTTCACAGATCAGTTATCTCAAGATTATCAACCGGCGTCGAAGAGCACACAAGTACCATTAACCATTGACTTAAGAAAAAAAGTGTTTTAGAAACTTCTATAACCTTTCAGTTAATTAAATATAAAAAAAAATATTTTTCAACCTTCATCAGTTACAATCATTTATGGAGGGAGACCCAACGCTATTTTTATTTTTTTCATAATTTCACATCAATTTTGTGTAGCGGCTTATAGAAGACAGTCTCCAAATTTCAATTGTGTGGTGCCAATTACTGTCTCGGACCAAAATGGCTGTGACATACGGACAGACAGACAGACTGACAGGGCGAATCTATAAGGGTTCCTTTATAGCCATTTGGCTCCGGAACCCTAAAAAAGTTTGTAGATAAACTAGCACGTAATCTATGTACTTATTGACGTCATTTGCGAAAGATCAGGGACAAATATACGGCTTGTCTAAAAATAGCCGTTTCCCGTCGAAGCGTCGGAACCAATCCCGATCAGCTTCGGAGGTGTTTTCCGATCAAGATGTTATGCGTCATAGATTGATTGGTTCTCTATGATTGGTTTCATATTTCGATGTCCAGAAGCAAAGGAATTGCTAGAAATAGTATGAATTGGGGGATTTGCAGTATGGGCAATCTGTTTTCCTACAATGAAATAGATGTCCTTATTTATTCATGGTGAAGAATTATATCATAGAAGTCTGAAAAATCGAGATGAATAAAATCCTTAACTGTATACTATGAAGTCTGATGCTTAAACAGTGGACACATCTACGTGCACACCTAATTATACAAGGTGTAACTTAATAAACACAAGACCTCCCGTGTGGTCTCTCGGACCATGAAACTGATCAACTCTTGTTCTACGAATTCTTGAAATTGCAAACAAAAAATAATGGACGTTGTATTGGAACTGTCGCGATCAGTTGATCAACATATTGTATGGTAAAACTAAAACAAAAGTTATGAATTTCCAAAAGTCATAGAACAAACAGTTGTTTTGTTTCATGGTATGAGACACCACGTGAAAGGTCTTGCGTTTATACATCGTATATAGGTATTCAGCACACAAGATTCTAGACACCATGCTGATAATTTAAAAAAATCTGCAGTTTCATGCAAAAAAGGACAATAAATAGGTAGGTATGGTCGGGACTATGGAACAGCTGCATGTTTAGAATCATGTGCAAATGGAAACAGTTTACGCTTCGATGTCCATTGCACCCGAAAGAAAAGAAAAGAAGCTACTTCTTAGATGAAATTACAATGCAAACATAGGAAGCATAATGTGGTTTTCGACCAAACCTTACAACAGGTAGCACGCGATGAGGGGCCCGCAAGGGTCGATGCCTACCAGGGCTGCGGGACTGTTAGAAAGAGATACCGCGGCCCTGTAACATAAAGGGCAAAAGAAGGAACATGGATGATTTTTAGTCAGTAAAAGTGTGTCACTCCCTTCAGGTCCGCCCAGAGCGGGAGGAGTCATTTGACGATTTCTCATACGAAAAAAAAAAAAGGTAGCACGCGATTACGTCATCATTGTTTGATCCTACCCTATTAAACTCTCTGCTTACCCCATTAAGGTCTCCGACACATACTCCAATGTACTTCCAAATACTGAGCACTAATCAGGCTAATTGTTTGCCGTACTGCTGAAACCTGAAACTAATGGGATCGACGACCTTACACTTTTTGTAGGAAACTATTTTGGGTCAAAACTACGTTGTTCTAATTTTTGTTGATACCCTTTGTAACAGTGGCACACACTTACATATCTGTATATCCACGAAGCGCTGGGTAAAAGTGTTCCTATACAATACTCGTCAGTCATGTCAAAATCCATGTCTGGCGTGAGCCTGACTGACATCAGCAGAGTGGACATCGGGCTGCTACAAAAATTCCCAGATGAAAAATCTCACATAAACGATATTGCCATTAAATAAGCTACATTATCGCTCTTGGTGGATATCTAAAAATCCAGGTCCAGGTTATGTTTGTATTGGGCTGCGGGACTGTTCGAAAGAGATACCGCGGCCCTGGAATACAAAGGACAAAAGAAGGAACATGGATGGGTTTTAGTCAGTAAAAGTCTGACACTCCCTTCCGCTACGCCCAGAGCGGGAGTCACTTGATTTATCGTTCTACCAGTCAAGTACTAGTAGAAAGTGACACTTAGGTACACATCTATTTTGATATAAACATCTTTTTATTTGCTCTCGTTGGTCTAGTGGTCGCAAGCGTGGCTGTTGAGCATGAGGTCCTGGGGTCGATTCCCGGGTCGGGCAAACAGTTATTGGGTGTTTCCATTAATTTCTCTGTAGCAGCTACAGAGTCTGGATTTGTGCCCGGTAGATAGCAATAGGCTCGCTCCCAGTTACATGGTACTTAAAACGTAACTGGCGAAATGTGGGTGAACTATTAGGTGCACCTCTGTCTAACCCTTCGGGGTTTAAAGGCGTGATGTTATGATGATGATCTTTTTATTTACCTACCCTACTATAGCAAAAAATAAAAAATAAGTTCATAGCCCAATTATTGTGAACTCTAAAAGTGTCTTAAAAGTTAATCCTAAATCTTCTTCCAGAATTAAACGAGGCTCTTCGGACTGCGCGCTCGCAAGAGATCAAGATCCCTTTTGGCGTAGGAGTGGCTGGACTCGCTGCACAGACTAAACACCCCATCAACATTAAAAATGCTTACTCTGACCCCAGGTATATATTCCCACGCTAGTATTGGTCTATTAGAAATTACATCTTAATAATAGAGTCGTCGGGATCCACGGGACCGGTCAATGTGGTGATACTTGGGGGAGGCCTATGTCCAACAGTGGATGTCTTTCTGCTGAAATAAGAATAGAATAAAAATAAGAATAATTTATTTCAAAAAAGTAGGTATTACAAAAGTGAACATTTATGTGCAGTAGTGTTATTTCTCAACAATTGTATAATTAGTGCTTTTATGTAAACTATAACTAAAATAAATATAACTGTTGCAAGTTACGATAATGACGAAATCAAATGTTAGGTAGCGACCTGCCTGATCTAGGTTTATTTAAACCTGTGTTTCAGGCCATCACTTTACATTGCATAATTTAATTAGGACAGGAAAAGTTTTAAAATAAAGTAAATCTAGGAAACAAAAACATTAAAACTAACTTAATTACAATATGTACAACTAAATACGAGGGAATGACATGTCAAACCAGACCAGGACTTCTAGAAGTTTTTTGTGTCCGTGTATTTAAGCATCGCTAAATAATCCGACATTACAAAATTATAACTTAGACTATAGAAGTTTAGTTTCTTGTTGAGTCTATTATACAGAAAAGGTCCTAAAAATACATAAAATCGACTAGCAAAAGCATGTCTAGTTTGAGGCTTTGTGCAAACCAGGTCTTTTCTTCTCCTATCGGAAGGAACTGGGTCATAGGGAAGGATTGGAAATGATTATGATGATGATGATGATGAAGAGAGTCATGGATGAACTACGTCAAGATATACAAACTGCAATAAGGATAGCAACTACGGGGGTTGAAACATCATTAGTTCAAGAAATAAAACAAATAGTAAAAAAACACACACAGTTAGCATGAATTGTAAGCTACCTGTTACTTTGTAAAATATAAAACCACTCTGACTGACAGAAGCGGTAAGACTGATTTCTATGAGACTATGAAAACGGCAACAGTATGATCTAAGAAAGATATTCATAAAATACAAAGAAATAAGTTACCTTGGTAAGAACCGGTTGGAACCGCAACGCCATTTCAGTTTGTGGTCTTCTTCTTTCTTTATCGTGTGGTTAGTGCCTAGCCTGGTGCCAGAGTTTTTATGCCACCCATAGGCCTCTGACTTGGCTTCACATGCCTTCGAGAAATATCTCTCAGGCATGCTGGTTTCCTCACGATATTTTCCTTCGTCGTTTTCTGCGGTCTATCTACGCCTTCGGATCTTTAGATTAGTCACGCTATACAAAAGCTCACTTTATTTCATGTTACCATTGCAGGTTTAACAGCGAGATTGACGCTCGCACCGGCTACAAGACTGACCTGATCCTGTGCATGCCCATCTGTAACTATGAGGGCGACGTGGTCGGAGTGGCGCAGATCATTAACAAGACTGATGGTACGTTCCTATTCACTGCTTTACTAGAATTACTTAGGGCACGGTTCAGAACGTCACCGCAACTCCAAACCGCAATGGCAAAGGTGTAAAACTGCTGTAGACCGCAACGACACGAGTGGTTTTTATCAACTCAATGATAAATAATGCTTCCGTAGACAGCGACAGCCTATTGCCGTTATAGATACTGCAGCGAACCAATATAAATTGGGATAAGGGCACGGGAAAGATGATGATGTCGATGACATAGAAACCAGTATTGGGGCTCTTGTTTTTCAACTGCTGGACATAGGTCATCTCATCGTACGCTATTCAGTATTCAAAAAAATTACTCCAAAAACATAAACCAAACCACTCCAAGTTTAAACCACTCCGTAAATTCTACAAAATTGGTTTATGAATACTAAACAAACCATTTTGAAACTCAAAATGAAATTCCTTTAAGCCAGTTCCTCTTATACATCTTGATCTATATTGCTCTGTAAATCATAATTGAATTCGGTGCAGATTCTGCGGCATCGACTTTTCGCCAAGTTTCCGACGTTCGCAACTGGCTAAGCCTTTGTTGGCTCCTAACTGTTATAACTAAACTTATGATAGACTCGCGACTGAGATGCGCTTCGTGCTTCACTTTTAAAAGGAAAAGAGATATATTTTCTTGGATTTTAAAGTTTTTGTGTTCGTTTTGCTAGTTTTAAAGTTGGTGCTTTGGATTATTGAGAGCATAGTTATCTCGGACGCTGACGGACGGACGACGGACGTTCGGACGTTGTTTTGATTTTTCTTTTATCAGCTGTCTGTCATTTTGTGACTAGATCAAAACAGAGTGTTTTATAATAAGAACTTTAAATTAAATCCATTAATTAAAATTAATTACTGCAGGCATTTCAATCTTCCAACTTCTAGCTAGACTTTTTATTAATTAACCTTCTACACTTTTTTAATAATAACTATATTCTAGTAAGGGTTGAAAATGGAGGCAAAAATGTTTACTACCATCCCTTGCCATCAACCTCAATTACGTATAACTTTGATATAATAGGCCAAATGCGTGAAATGAACTTGAAAAACTATTCAATAATGACATGCGTAAATTTACGTAATTGTGTCTGTTATTACTCTATTCTAGGATCCAAAGAATTCTCCCCACGTGACGTGGAAGTCTTCCGCCGGTACCTTACATTCTGCGGCATTGGCATCCAGAATGCGCAGCTCTTCGAGTCCTCAGTGCTGGAGTACAAAAGGAACCAGATCCTGTTAGCGCTGGCCAGGAGTATTTTCGAGGAGCAGAGCAACCTGGAGTGCCTGGTTACCAAGATCATGACGGAGGCGAGGGAGCTGCTGAAGTGTGAACGATGTGCTGTGTTTATTTCCGATACGGATCATTGTGAATCGGTAAGCTAACCATCAATTTTATTGTTGTCCACACAAATCTACAAGCGTTGTAATATCAGGCCTCAATCTAAGGCATAAGTTAGCACATTTTATATAAAAGGCTCGCAAGTTTGTTTCTGCTAACTTGATACTTCTAAACTGTTAATATATCTAAGTTAGGTACTGCCATCATAGTCCTGTTTACTTTTATTAGGCTACCTAACCTTGAATTTCTTTTCACATGTAACCCCACTAATGACTAGTGGCAGTTAGAGCCGGCTTCACGATATTTTCTAATGCTTAAATATTAATAAATCAGGCTATGAACATGCCGAAAATGGTACCCACCATTTTCGGCATTTTCAGACAAAACGAACAAAGAACCAGGGCAAGAGTATGAGATATATTTCCTCAATATTCTTGGAAGTTTTAGTGTGAATAAACAAACCAACGAAAGAAATAATGACCTGTCCCAGTCTTAACAAAAATAATTTTGTTGTACCGATAGTTCTTTCAAGTTCACCAACTTCTAACTTTGGTTTTCGTCAATGATATTGAAAAAGAATACTCCTTTTTTATATGAAATAAAAAGGAGTATATGATAGCGGGACGTTTGAGAGGGGAGAAAGAAAGTAAAAACGTATTACGTGTATTATTAAAGTTAAAAAATAACCCCCTTTTTTCCAGAGTCACTTAGAGCGCATAGTGCAGCGTCCAGGCGGGCAGAAATCAGCCATGCCAGCGCTCCCACCGCCTGCTCCGACGCGCTTCCACACGCTGTTCGAGCTGGGAGCCCATCAGTCCAGGACCACGCTCACGCACAGACATGACCACCGGTCTACGCTGGCAAATATTGCGATTGCGGTGAGGATTTTGTATACACATCATCATCACACCTGTAATCCTCAAAGGGTTACAAGCACACACTATTTCAATCCACTGGAACTCCTGAAAGCAAGTATCAACACCGGCTCCAAGGGGTTAGGCACAGGCAGAGGTATATCTAACAGAATGCCCACATTTCGCCAGTTATTTTTAAGTCCCCTGTCATAGGAGGCAAGCCATAACTGCTACTGAAAAAATCTTCTGAGAGCTTCTTCGGTTATACCGGTACGGCCACAGCTCCAGACAACACCACCATTCAAAATACTAACTGAAGTATCTGTCATGTCCGGTGACTACAGTCCGTGATTTGCCCTTGCCATAAAGACTCGCATGACTGATTCATAAAGATTCTGAACTTGAACCTTTCGCATCTTCCAGGTGGCCCAATCAAACAAAGCCCTAAACATCTCGGACGTGGTAGAGTGGCGGAGAGAAAACGGCATGTTCGTGGCGGACGTCACCCTGGATGATGCTGCTAATGTTAGGACGATGCTGTGCATGCCCATCGTGAACGCGAACAAAGACGTCATCGGAGTAGCGCAGCTTATCAATAAGGTAATTAAACGTCCACTAGATAGGAGTCCGAGATATCAGCGGAAGGCGGAGAGGTACCAAAGAGGTGGCAATGAGTAGTGGGATACATAGGTAATAATGAAAATCTTCATAATGTCAGACATTCATTGCCCTAAAGACAATTTCTTCGATCAATTCTAGGCCAAATGTTAAGTCAAGGTTATGCATTACAGTTTTAAATGTGCATGCAAAACGGAGTTCCTTAAAGGATACATAAGTAACTGCCAGCGTGTAGGTTGACTCAATTGCAAGCACGGCATCGCCGGCTACACACGACGATATGGTTGCTTTAGTCATAGTGGGTTCATAACTTGTCATAAAAATAGAAAACAACTGAAAACCGAGAGTTGTGTATGTGATCTGCTACACACGCTCGGTTATGCCTCAGCCAAGCCAAAAAAATATATATTTCCATATTCTCTAAGTTGCATGTAAAGGGCAGAATGACTGACCCTACAATTTTCTGCTACACACGGCCATGCATGCCTGCACAGTTTGTGTTTGGCCAAACTGCACCACTGGTCTATTAACAGCTTTAGACCTGTTTCTAGTAGGAGATTTAAATGGACAGACTTGTTATGCCGTCTTATTAATATTCTATTAATGTTTTAAAATTGCTATGAATGTCAAGTGTAGCTAATTCTGTTGCGAACAAAATGATTTAGTCATTTTCATGTTCTGCCAAATTGACGCTCGTTTCATCGAGTCAACTGCTTAAGCAGTCCTTGTTAACCAAACTAACATTTATTACTGTTTTCATTTCCAGGAGAACGGGTGTCAGTTCACGGAGGGCGACATTTCGATATTCGAAGCGTTCGCCATATTCTGCGGCCTCGGCATTCACAATACACAAATGTATGAGAACGCTTGCAAGCTGATGGCCAAACAGAAGGTACCTACTCTACTTATATAGTTTAACCTTTAAGACCCCCATAACCAAAGCGGTTTGATAAATAAATAAGAGGAAAGGTGGCTAAGCAAAATGAAAATAATATCATTATGTTGAAACTGCCAACAAAATTTAATGAACCTACTTAGTCTTTTTGGTGAATCAAAAAACAATTTTTTTGCATCTTTTTTTTTTTGCATCTTCACTCGACCTTGGAGCGAAGATACAAAAATAATAAATTTTCCGTATTTGAACTTGTTAAAATATAATACCAATTTTACTTATCAGGTAGCCTTAGAATGTCTCTCATACCACGCGACTGCATCGACAGAGGATACCAGTAAACTGTGTCAAGACAATATCCCTTCAGCAGAGATTTATAACTTGTACAGTTTTCAGTTCCACGGTAAGCCAATCAATTGTAAAATGTTCCTTAATACCCAAGCCATTAGAGTTATAGTAATTACAAAAAACCACCCTCTTGTTGGCCAACAAGAGGGTGGTTTTTTGTAATCTCATCTCATTTAAAATTGCTTGATTCAAATCATAGTTCAAGATTTCGTGGTATATAATAGTAGAATCGTTTTAAAGCTGGCAAAACAAGTGAACGTCAACTTGTACCAAAAACCTACAACCACCATACTAACTGTTGCTAAATATAATATCACACGCGTATCATAATACAGAGGACCTGTATTGCGTGATGACATGTGCATGCGCATGTTATAGTAGTAACTCCAGCAAGAAAACTTTCTTAGTACCTCTATTACCATTACCATGTCGATTATGCTCTGTTTTAGATTTTGACCTATCAGACGAGGACACGTGTCGAGCCACATTGCGCATGTTCCTACAGTGCAACCTGGTTGAGAAGTTCCACATACCTTACGATGTAAGTTCACTTTAATAACTATTAAAAAACACAAGGAGTATCCTTGTACGTCAGTTGAATAATACGAGAGTAAGACCTATCGACGTCGTGGTCAAATGTAAAAGTGTTATAAAGTCAAATTACCAATGAGTAACCTAATTTTGAGTAGCGTCGGAGGCATTGGGTATTAGTAGACCGAAGATTTAGTTTCTATTTTCGGCAATTATCAAGGTAACGTGTTATTGAAACATGGAATAAAAACTATAAACTTGCTTATTTTATTATTATAAGCCTGTTGCCTCACTGCAGGTCTTCCTTTCTTATTCCATCTTCTAGAGCTATTTCAGCCCCTTCTGGGCGCGTCACCGATTCCTATTGTTCGGAACCCAATCCGTAGATATTTTCGGCCAATCCTGATGCGACATGCAGTGTATATGCCCTGCAAAGTTCCATTTTAATTTGGCGGCTGTGTTGCCTACGTCTGCAATTTGTGTTTTAGAACGAAGTATACTGTTACATAAACGGTCAGTAATATTGACTTCGGTGCATCGAGCCACTTTTATGTCTTGTCTCGCCTGGTAGGACACTATTTGACCGACATTATTATATGTATTCATATTCTTGGACATATCCAACCTCCACACCCCGTATGTCTACACACGTAGTTCGCGCTTCAAAGCGCAAAGTGCTTACACACACATTTATGTACATTTTACTTTTTTTTTTTTTTTACATTACGCATTTATGTTAACTCTGTGTTCACGACACCCATATGTTTCAGGTACTCTGCCGCTGGATACTCAGCGTTAAAAAAAACTACCGTCCTGTAAAGTACCATAACTGGAGGCATGCTCTCAACGTCGCCCAAACCATGTTCGCAATGCTGAAGACTGGCAAGATGGAGCGATTCATGTCTGACCTGGAGATCCTGGGTTTGTTGGTAGCTTGTCTATGCCACGACCTGGATCACAGAGGGACTAACAACGCCTTTCAGACGAAGACAGAGAGTCCGCTCGCGATACTGTATTCCACCTCCACGATGGAACACCACCATTTCGATCAGTGTGTCATGATTTTGAATAGCGAAAGTAATAATATTTTTCAGGTGAGTTTAGCTATAGATTTTTGTAGCTTAACCCTTGGGTTAACTATAAACGAGCGTGAAAGGAAATACTTAAAATTCCACTGAGATTTAGATCAGTATAATTAATTATCATAGACTAATATAATATAAAATGAGACAGACTGGCAACTGACGTTTTCCGTTTATTTACCGATCAGCGCCCTCTGAACGCCAAGCAATGAAATAAATGAATATTTATAATAGGTAGGTGCGTCTACTTATATCGATATTTATAGCTACGTATTTCGTTTATTGTGTTTTGACGTACATAATAATATGCGTATATTTTTATGGATGTTTTAGACACACATGTTAAAACAACTTGTGTGTCTAAAAAATGTAGGTATCTAATAAACGAAATATAAATATATGTTGGGTAAATTAATGGGTAAAGGCAATGAGGCAATAATAAAACAAAAATATATTATTTAATGAATTTATTAAATATTAATTACTACACCTGTCAGTTTGCCACTCTCGTTTCGCACCTTTCCATCGTTTATCCTGTCCTTAGTGGGGTTCTGTTTTATATAATGTACTCGATCTAAGATAGAATCAGTTTCATTGTTTATATAACAAGTAATAATGTAAGTTATATATCAAACACTAAGTTACACACTAAGTTGTAAGTGATATTTCTCAAACACTTTCACAAAGTACAATCTATGCTGGAATTTCGGTATTTCTGGAATATTTATGGGGGAACTAAAGCTCAATTCAACATAATAACACAAAAACACCAAAATTTACACGAAAAGCTGCGCACGGGCAAGCAAATATACCGGTGATTTTTTTTCCTGACGTTGATACTGTTGATATCAATAAAGATTTTTACTATCATAAAAATCACTAATAATACAAAATTTAAATAACATTTATTTTAAAAATACTTTATACTTGGTTGTTAAATCAATTTTTTTTGAGCAACTGAACTAATTAATGAAAAATAGCAATATTATCAAGTAGTGTAAAGTACCAAATATTTCAAGTGTAACACAGCAGTACAAAGCTCCTTGTTTGCGGGATAGATGGCGCTTTTCGCAATAATAAAAAAACGTTCCAAGTTACCAGGGCATGATAATTGTATAACTGCAGTTATAAATGTAGGCTAACAGCTGGAGATTCTTGTCCGTTTTTCTCAATAGATATATACATTTTGGAATGACATTTTGACTGTCTTCATTAAAATTTAAAAGTATACCTGTTTATGTTTAAATTTTAATTAATCTTTGGATTCTGAGTTTATAATTACCAAATTGATGACTAGTTTTAGTCAGATGTTTAATTAAAAGTTTTTGGCCCAAAAAAAATGAAAGTCGGCCATTAAAACCATTTGAAGATTAACATGATGTTAGAAGTTACCATGCAAGCAGTTTTACACCGGTATTTAAAGAGTCCACCAGTCACTTTAATATAAGAACTTGTTAAAATAAGTATATCCTATTGTTATTTCAGGCACTATCACCATATGACTACAAAGACGTGATGCGGGTGGTGGAGACAGCCATCCTGTCCACAGACTTGGCGATGTACTTCAAGAAGCGAGCCAAGTTCCACGAGCTCGTCGAGAACGGGGAGTTTGACTGGCAGAGTCCAGAGAAGAAAGAATGTGAGATAACTATTCAGATTTTAAATCTTTACTTATCTCAAAATCATATATTCGAAACTGGTAAATGAAATGTACAAACTTAACGAGAAACTCAAAAACCTTTTGCTGAGCTTGGTTTCCTGGGTTTTATTCCAGGAGCGGACAAGGTGTTGTTGTGTTTTTCTATTGACATATTATCTCAGCAGCAGCAGCAGCACGGACTTTGGAAGATGGCGTAGTGATACTCGTGTCTCTTAAAGCCTTTGCGCCTGATCTCTCCCTGATCGTATCTTATTGCCGTACCTTCGGAGTATAAGAGAAAGAAAAGAGTTCACCCGTGTTGACGCACACCATATCCATCATATTTTTTTCGTCGTAATGGATAGTCTCTGCTGAGATTAACCGCCATGACATCGCATTAGCAAATCGTTTAATGGTTTTGTCGTTTCGTCTTTCCAGTACTATGTGGCATGATGATGACAGCTTGCGACGTGTCAGCGATTGCGAAGCCCTGGGAGGTGCAGCACAAGATTGCCAAGCTCGTGGCTGACGAGTTCTTCGACCAGGGAGACCTGGAAAAACTGCAGCTGAATCAACAGCCTATTGCTATGATGGACAGGTACTTAGCATTAACTTTTATTTTAGAACGTTTTCAGTATGAAACAGTATTAAAAGCGAAGAAAAATTAAGTATTAAAACTTAATCGTCTGCGACGCTACTAAAAAATAGCCAGTTACAACAATCAGTAGCCAGAATGGCACAGCACTAAAGTAGCATTTGAATGGTGGTTTGTATAAGACGTGACCAATCACTAACTAGTTAATAACGCCTCTAAAGGCCTAAGACGTTAACAAATTACGGACATGTCATTTTCCACACGATTTTTCCCTTCCCGTTTTGTGAGCAGTGGTGCTACAATTAATTTCACAAAGTACAGTGCCTGGAATCGCACTCACGACCTACCACTAATATGTCGGAACCGCTGCTACTTAGCCAAGATATAATGTACTAACAGTATGCTGTTGTTGTGAGCACTCATCAAAGTCTTTCTCCTTGATAAATACTTAGTTACGTAGTTTCTGCAATGTTTTCCGAAATCATCTCTTCTTGTCTTCGTCGCATTTTAATTCGTGTCGCTATACGTCTCGTTTTTCTCGATCCATTCCCCCCTGTCAATCGTCACTACCGAGCACTATTCCATAAAGTGATTTCTATTCCCAGAGAGAAGAAAGACGAGCTCCCCCAAATGCAAGTGGGCTTCATCGACATGATCTGCCTGCCGCTGTACAAGGTGCTGTCCGACACGTTCCCATGGATCCTGCCGCTGTACTCCGGGACTATGGACAATCGCCAGCGCTGGCAGGACCTCGCAGAGAAAGTGGAGATGGGCCTCACGTGGATCGACCATGATACCATTGATAAGCCTATTGAGGAGTTCACTGGTAAGGAAAACCCCATATAAATCAACGGTTTCCGAGGCAAGAACTCTTTAATCCCCATATTTTCCCTACTAAAATACTAGGCAGTGGCGAAAAGCGGGCGTTCTGGGGGACAATCTCATGTAATTTTTGACGTCCAACAGGTGCAGACCCAGCAAATTTGATAAAAGTAATGACGAATAAGGAATTCTACTTTCTCTTTCCAGCACTAAACGAGCCCATTAAAGATGTGGAGTTAACAGTCCAAACCCTGAACTGCACGAAGCCAATTCCTGAGAGCAGCAGCAGCATGGCACTGGTGAAACCGCTGAAGACCTCCTTCCACTCGCTGAGGAGAGGCAAGAGTACCAACTTCACAACGAGGCCCGCGAGGAGTAAGCTGACGAGGTAGGGCTCTAGGGCTGATGATGAGATTACTTAGCTTAAATGCTTAAGCAACGTGGTTTATGGTTTTATCGTTATTGTTCTGCTGCTGAAACGTGAATGATATTTTCCTTATGGCGTGATTTAAGTAGTCTTGTTAGTCATCATGGCAGATTTTTTTTTTTATAATTAGCTTTCATTTTGCCGCTACTCTAGTTTTTAGATTAATAAATTATAAATTGGCGAAGTTTCTCAAAACAGGAGAACATTCAACAACCAGCTACTATTTAAACTGCTCGCAAGTTGTCTACCAGTGTGGCGGCGTCAATTTCACTCGATTCTATCGTCTACCCCAAAGCAGTCATATCCGACAACGGCTAGGAAAATAAAATCCTTTTTATACACCACACCAAAAGAAACAGTTGTAAAATCAAAGTAAAACTAAAGTATATTTCAGATCAATGTACGCGGCAGCAAGCTCCCGGGAAAGCGAGAAGCCGCCTCCAATAGTGAAGAAGAGCACAGTAGTGACCGACAGCCTCCACACCAGCGTGCTGCCTGACCAGCTGCCGGCGCGCGGCAAGCACAGGGGCCGTCTGTGCCACATGTTGTGACGGTTGAGCTTGAACTGGTGAGATTTGTCAATACTTTATTGTTCAGTAACAAAGAACCGGATGGTCCACCTCTCTATTAGAAGTCACCGTTGCCATTGGGCATTTGAATAAATAGAAAAAAAAAACGATTGTGCCTTTTACTACACCTACACCGTTAAGTCCAGATTACATCAGCGCTCACTCTTTAGCGACAACAATAGGCATCGTAGTAGTATTTCCCTGGAAAGGCTCCTTTACGAAGAGTCCTGTCGGATTTTTTAAGAGAGGAACCATTGAACAGGCCCAGTCTCCACCAGAGAGACCAGCGGGACGAGGGTGAAGACGTGCAGGAATCGACCACATTGGTTGAAATTGACATCGCGTATATTTATCCTGTGATTGGTCGAATCTTTCACGTCTCCGCACTGCACCGCTCTGATCGTCTCCATTTTGGTGGAAACCGGGCCTCATTTCACTGAACAACTTATACTTATTCATCTTTTGTTTCAGGGGTAGCCAGAATAGTACAGAAAAACCTGATAAGCTGGACAGAGTGAAGCCGTCCAAATCGATTGATTAGATAAAAAGGGGTCGTCGCTACAACGTCATTTTGTATAAGTCACATTATTGTTCAACTTTCAGTGTTAAGTTTGTAGTCGGAAAACTGAGATGCAAATAAAATTGAGTTATAGTGAATTTATGTGACAGCAAATAATTTTGAAACAAAATTGGTAAGTATTAGAATTATTTGACAAGTGAAAGTTGTCTTTCGACATTTTGACGTCGGAAAAGTTGACGTGAATTCTACAAAGTGACGTGAGAGGACTGGGTTGTACTCTCTACTTCGACTCTTGTGAGTCAAAATGTCGTTTTACTAATAGTCGTTACCGTTGTACATTTCTACTATTAGAGACTTCGTATTAAGTAGATTACGTGAAACTTGTCTTTTTGTTGTGGCTGAACAAAATTATGAGACTTATAAAAAATATGTTTGTGGGCAGAAAATTGAGAGTAGTAAATAAAAACTTAGTTGTGTCATGGTAGTAATGTATGTAATGCAATAACAAAAAATGATATAATATTTTTTCCGGCATTTTATGATTATATTCAAGACTATGTTATATTCAAATCAGCAAGTAATTTTGTTCAGCCAAATAAAATTTTTAGAGAAAAAAAAAACTAAAAGAAATTTTTAGTATTTTAATCTCTGCGTCTTTTTGACGTTAACATGTTTCCTGTAAAGCAAACTTTAGATAAATGTTTATCTAATTAAATGTATTATTTACATAGACTGTGATCTAGTATTACTTCACGATGTTCTATTTTAAAAACAACAGTTTTGTAACTCGGAATTCAGAGTTATCATCAGTCATGGTTTCTGAGTATTTTTAAAGTGCGATATTTCAAGTTTGTTACAATCCACTGAATTCTTTCTTCGATGTCTTGTGTAAGACTGGAATGTAAGATGCGATTATTGCCTATCGCTAGTCCTTTTCAACAGTTGGGCTGTTTTAGCCACTGTTAATCACGTGATTCTTCTGTGCTCCGGTACAGCGGAACAGCTATATTTATAATATTTTTCTAATAAATTATAAGATCTATCGACTGTTTAAATTTTAAAATAGAATGATCGTTTCTTGGCCTGTGAAATAAGGTGTACGATATAACTACTAAGTGTGTAAGGGGATGTTTTCATATTTTACATTATTAACGTTCAATTAAATTATTTTTTTATTTATTGGAGCTAAAAGTATTATGATGCTAGTCGTGTGTTATGTTATATAGATATTTATTAATGTTACTGTCGAACGTAATAGTACGTCCAATTTGCTTATGAAGCTTGTTTTGTGCAATATGTATCACTGATTCGATTCAGTCTTAAAGTATTTGAGATTATTTTTATTACTAGTACTTTAAAGTGTTAGCAATATTTTTAATGTGTAATGGGACAAGATATATGAGCTACCGTTGTAATCAATCATGCACAGTTCGTAAAGTTCATGGTTGAACACTTTGAAACCTTTTACGTAAGGGCATTTGGTGGATAAGTGTACCCGACATGTTACTAAACAGTAGTATCAATTGATGAGCTAGCATTCACTTTGATGGGGCTTACCTTTACAATTAGTGGACGCTAAAATGAGTAACTGTGTGCAAGAGCCGCAAGATTTTAAATTCGATTTTTAATCTTTTTGGATTACAGTTTTAGTATTACAAAATAAATAATACGATACGTCATACACTTTGTCTTTTACCAATTAAGTAGTCCGAATGTTGTAACGAATATAATTTTGACATTATTATAAACGAACATACATGTTTGTTTGATATTCTGTATTCAATTCTATTGTAGAATGAAAAAAATATTAAAAGCCTTTAAAACAAGATTTCGATGTCAAATATTGTGCAATTTTTACTGTTGTTAAAATAGTTTAGAAATCAGCTTTGACATTAGCAAAATGAAAATAGTTTGTTTTCTTTTGTGGACAAAAGTCATTATATGTTTTTCTATACTGATGTTTTGTCGCATTCTTTACTATTGTGTCCGAGCTGCTAATTTTCGTCTGTTTTTATGACAGCTGTTATTTTAGCTTATTGCTATTACAGAACATTCATTACCGGTACCTTTACTTTTACTCAGAAAAACTCGTAAAAATTTCAAAAGTCAGAACTATTGAAAAAAAATCTGCAAACTAATTTTATTAAAGACAGTATTTTTTCACTTTTGCAGTGTTGGTCAAAAAGCAATGAACTTTCAAATATTCTGTGGTTATGTAAAATATCTTAAGTATGGTGATATCTCTTTGTTAAATTTTTATTTTGCTAATGTAGGGCCTCATAGTCCAGATGTTGTGAAATAGACTATACTTAATATAATTAATAGTATTACGACTGTTCTTTACTAACTTGATATAAAAAAAAAAAACTTTATTTTCATAATGGTAATCTTTTGGTAACTCCTTTTAGCATTCATACATTGTTTATTCAATGATTTTTTCAAAGAAAAAGTACCTTGCTAGTTTCTTAGACCTTCAAAACTAGATACAATGTTTCATTTTTATGTCGAAATTATTTTAATCTAAAAAATAGGATAATTATTTTATATCTGTTCAAAAATAAATATATTTGTTTGATTTTTAGGAGATTTATTTGCTCACTATTATCTTTAAAGACTATTTCTGTACCTATTTGATTGGTCTTGTTGATGCCACCCGAATGTTGTAAATGATAAAAAAACTGTACCTACGTTATTATAATTATCGAGATATTGTTTTAATGTTTCGTATCTTTTTAGATGCGACTTTTATTATAATAATTCCATCGTATTTTCTTTAAAATATTTCCTCATAATTTATGGTCTGTCATAAACATTTGGTTGGCATTTAAAAGTTATTTTGCAAGCAATATAATATTTGTTTCCTTTTTATTTTCCCAGTAGCTATTTGTGATGTTCACATTTTTTCTGTTTTCGATTATATGAAAATATAATAATTGTAACTACACTTCTCGGAACAATAAATATTTCTTCATTTTGATTCGATCAATTTGTAAAAAAAATAACTACTGAATGTGTTTCGAAGAATAAAAATATTGTGAACAATACTTTTGTGTTATTGTTTTAAAGAAGTTTCATACTGCCTGCTCATGGCCATTATGATCCGACTACGACAAGTTGCACAAAAGAAGCTCGTGGTTTAAGAGGAGCTCATGGTTTAATAATAACAGGCGCTCGGGTCGATCTTTATGTTAAGCCGTGCTTGTCTTGGTTGGTCTGTGGATGGGTGATCGTATTACATACCGAGTTTCCTCCGTGCCTTGGAAAACACGTTAAGCCGTTGGTCCCGGCTGTCATTTGGGATCTTTGGTAGTCAGTGGCCCGAAAGTCTGACAACCAGTCTTACAAAGGATATTACCCAGTGTACCAACTGGGTTGTGGAGGTCAGACATGCAATCGCTCCATGTAAAATATTGGTATTCAGCTGCGTCCGGTTAGACTGGGAGCCGACTCCAAGATAGTTAGGAAAAGGCTAGGCTTCTTCTTCGTCTTGTTCTTACGTTTGTGTCGTAGTTAGATTTAATTTTGAACCTTTTTTCTTTTTCTAACTTTTTCGGATTTATGCTACATACACTTAATGCTACCAACGCCGTACACAGGAATAAGGTCTGTCAAATACGAAGACAAGGAAAAATAATAGAAAAACGTTTGGTTATTATTTATTTGGTCCCCTCTCCTCAATTCTCACTAAATGTCCTGATACAGGTTTTATCATAACTTTGCATTCCAGTTTCATCTTTGTATGGTCGGCTGACAGTTTGAACTTGCGTAGTAACGGGACCATCGTTGCCTTTAAATACATAAGGGCATACGTTTTACCTGAAATAATATAAAATTTCTGTATAACAGATTTGAATGCCGTAAAATATTCTTAAGAACAAACGGTATGGGCCCCAATGTACAACCCTGAGGAACCCCTGCTCTAAGAACAAGTGAGTCAGTTTCCTTTGATGTGTATTATTTTATTAGTCTATAAAAACAAATAGTAGATTTAAAAGGTCAAATAGGCCACATATTTCTTCCACTCATAGGAATGATTGGAAGAAATATGTGGCCTAATATGTTTTTTAAATAATAATTGGATTATCAACTAACGTCAGGATGAAAGGGGATCGAAAGCTTACCAATACACCCTCTCCGTCCCGGAGAAAAGCTAGCATAAGCTGCATGATGGTCCGGTACAGTCTCAGAACAAAGCCATCTTTCTGGTTTAAACTCCTCGGCATCTGGGCCCCAATATTTACTATTCCGGTTTACACTCCACACATGGACTATTATGCTGCTGCCAGCAGGAATCGTCACGTTACCTAAAGAAATTAAAAAGTAAGAAAGTAAATAAAAATAAAAAGTAGGTATTAACAAAATAGATTATCTGTTCGTTTCGTGTGCCAATCGGTAAATAATCTACATCTGTCAGACATCCAAAACCATGGACAGCCTGTGGATGGGTAATGCGTTGGTCACATTTGTCGACATTCACCTGGCCATACTGTCTCAAATTGGGGTATCTTCGTTGTCACGTGATTGGTTTTAATCATATCTTCGTAGTCACCAGCAGGCGGTGCGTGCTGATCAGGATTGCTCTAGCTGGTGCGACCTGGTAATTGGTGTTCCACAAGGCGGTATACTCTCTTCTCTCTTATTTTCTTTATTTATAAACTCCATTACTGCTGTTCTCAGTAATGTTATTAACATCTGTACGCTCATGCAACTAGCACTGCACTCTTTTCTAAGGTCGATGCCAACAATCGAAAACGTTTGTCCCTGCGATTTATTTATCGTAAGGGCAAACGATATCTTCACAGGAAACTGTAACCTCTTAAAGGAAATAGGCAAATCCGTCGGAATCATCGGGATTCGTGGAATCTGAGCGAGCTGCCCGAAGATTGTTGCTACTATAACATTGTCTCGTAATTCGTTTATCAAAAACCTTGTGCCATTATACATACTGGGAGGGCTTAAATTTCTCAATAGGATACTGGGAATACCTCCTCTTAATTTCAATAATTCGTGGGGTGGCAAGCCGGCATGATTGAGTAAATTTAAAAATTCTTGTGGGTAGTGCACTGTATCTTCGATGTTGCACACGGTGTCAACAGATTTGTAACATTTAAAATCACCCGGTACTTTTTCCATAATCATTCTATTTATCTCATTTACGTAGTCGTTTCTCGGTGACACTATCGCCCTCAAACCGAGCCAATTAAAATTTCTTTCTGTGAGATTTTCGATGTTGGGATAGATTGTATATATAAGAATTTCTAGATTGTTAACAGTTTGAGCTAATTCATGGTCCAACAATACTTGGGGGCTATTTGCAACTGTCGATGGTAATTTTCCATCTCTAAGTTGAAGTATTTTTTGTGAGAAATTTCCATTGTGGTTATTACTTAAAATAAATGTGCTCTCATATTTGTGCGCAAATTAAGAGTTTCAATTGATTGCCATAAAGGTGATGACTTGAGGCACGCTTTAATAACGTCGGCACGTGTACCTTTTGTTGTAACTGGTAGTGTTTGGCGAAAGTCTCCAGCCAACACAAAGGTTACGCCCCCCATCAAATTGCCTGAGTTTCTGATGTCTTTTAATGTGCGGTCCACAGCTTCTACATGAGCTCTATGGCTCATGGTGCACTCATCCAAAATAATCGGCGACATATATTGTAAGAGCTTTCCCAACGAACCATTTTTGCGGATTGAGCATACAGATTGTTGTTCTAAAGACACAGCCAACGGTAATAATTGAAGGTTGAGTGTAAGAAGAATAGAAGACGCAACTGCCAGTGCTTTTCTTGTCAGATTGTGCAGATTGTCGTACTTTGGCTAATAGTAAATTGGCAAGAAAGGTTTTACGTGTTCCGCCAAGCACGTCCAAAAAAAAAATAGGCCACCCTTGTTATTTTCCACACTTTTAATTATAGCATCGACCGCTATTTTTTGATCTGCCACCAACTTGGGTACATTTGAGTTGACAAATACTGATAACTCATTAACATCGTATGTACCGCTCGGTATGGTATTAACTACATTTTGTAGTGAGCGATTCGGAGGAGGTAACCCAAGGTCTCTTAAATTTTTGTCGCTCAATTCTAAAAGTTTGTTTTCGATTTGTATCAAGCCTTCATTATAAACATCAAACTCTTGACCTTGTTGTTGGGCTATGTGTCTGATATCTTGACACAAATCGTCTTTAAACGTGTCCCACAAGTTGAAAGGTTCCGAGGGGAAACAAAATAATAATATCACCACAAATAATTCTCTCAGCTTTAACGGACATTGGGAAATCGAAGCTTCTCTCAAAGTTATTTCCCATTGGTTATTATTTTCCAGCAAACCTCTATCTCAAATAGTTCTGAGAAGAACTTCTTTACTTGAACAAAAAAGTTTGCATTTGAAATAGTCAAAAAATGTTAAATGTCGGTTACGTCCGCTGCGTAGAGAACCGATTTCATAGATGTGCCCGCCCCTCTCCCGCACCGCTGCAATGCCTGGGCCGGCAGTCTCGACAAAGATACCGACATTGTCGCAAACTTTCGACCGCATAATTATTACAGAAAAAATCGGTTGTAATAACGTTGCTTGCGAGAAATGCAAGTCTGAACATCCAAGATGTGTTTCTCGCAAGCATCGTTATTGCAACCGAATTTTTTCGTTCTTAATAAACAATCGAAAGTTTGCGACAGTGTCGGTATCTATGTCGAGACAGCCGGCCCTGGCTAGCATAGAAAAGGCACTGCCGTACCGTGTCGTGGCTGATCTGTGACTTTTTAAATTCCTAATATATTTTGAATGTAATATACGATTTGAAAAATGCAAAAAGTAATCTACAGGTATAGAAACAATTTTGAATACGAAATAAAAAAAATATTTGCACAAGTATTAATAAAAAGGTATGAATAACATGCACAACCCGACAGCGTTTTTTTTCTATTTCTATGTCTTATTTTTTTCTGTTTAAATTCGTAATATCTATTGAATGGAACAGCCGATTTGAACAATTCAAAAAGTAATCTACATTAATTGAAACATTCTTGAAAACCATATGTTTTATTTGGATAAGAATTTAAACAGAAGTATGAATAACATGGTTTAATTTTGGTCGGTATTTCTATTTTTTTTTATAGCGGATTTCGACTTGTGAATGTGTTTTCGAACTGGCGTACCACTCTTGTTTTTTTCGAAATAGCGTGCATCGCAATAACGTCATTCGAATCTTCATATCACTCCCAATAAGTATAGCCTATGTTACTCAGGGTGAATGTAGCTTTCCAATGGTGAAAGAATTTTGAAATCAGTACAGTAGTTTTTGAGTTTATTCATTACAAACATACACACTTACAAAAATACAATCACTCCATGTATCATGGTATTCAGCTGTACCCGGTAATACTGGAAGCCAACCCCAATGAAGTTGAGAAAAGGCTGAAAAAAACAAATCTTGAATAAAAGAAAACAGGTTGTAGTTGCGTCTTTTCCATTTTTTATAAACCATCGGTAACACTTTGTTCCATGACTTTATTTTACAAAAAGTGGCTGGGTGATTAGAAATGACACACACAGAGGCTATTGGCTGTGTGCGAAGTACTAGGTGGGGGTAATGTCATTGATCGCAGCGCTCATGTGGCCAAAAGTAAAAACAATGTTGGCGCTGTCATGTGCCATATCTCAAAGTAATCTGTTTAGACTTGGTTACATGATTTTAATAATTACGTTATTCCCCCGACAAAAATGGGTCACAGCAGTTGTTGTGTTGTAAATTGCAAGAATTCTGGCAGAAACAGTAAATGTACGTTTTATCGATTCCCAACAGCTACTTGGAAAATAGAAGCATTTACCACTTTGATTATAAACGCAATCACATTTCACACTTGTAATTACCTACTCGTGCTGCATTCACCTGCAATCAAAAAATGAATATTTAAAAATTCCGTCTATTAAAACTCAATCTATGATTCTGACTACAAACGGAGATTAATTGTTTACCTCTACAACCGTTTTGTAAGGTGTCAAAGTAATAGATGTTTGCCTTATGATGCGAGCTTGAATTATTGAACTCTGTCCTTGCTTTTTTCTTAATTCCTCTACGTCACGGACGGACATGTCCAGCAGAAACCAACAATTTTCCTTTAAAGACCGTTTGTGGTTGGAATTTTATATTGTGAGTGATACTCACAAACCCGGTCCTTAAAATAATACTCATTTCGATCTGAAAACGATATTTAATTTATCACTAGTGATACAGGAACAATTATATATGCTTATTATTATTGAATAAAACTATTAAAGTAGCTTTCTTTTCTTATTTTACAGTGAAACTATAACTAAAAATGAAGTAAACAAACCCTGACACATTCAAAATAAAACACACTTTTTGAATAAATTTTACTTACCTCATTCAATTCGAATGGTCAAAAATTATTGCACAACCCTTTCTCCACCCAAATCAACGTATCACAGTAATTTTATTATATTTTAGATAATTTTGTATTATTGTTGTAATATTTTGTGATATTGCCGCCATTAAGTATCAAAACGTCAGAGCCAACAAAGTTGTGGACGCTAGGTGGCGCTGAATTCGTGCACAGAGCCAATAATAGCACGAGCAAGCGATGTAAACGTGACGTAAACACGTCGTTTTTTGAATCGAAAATAAAATAATTTCCTATAACCCTTTTACTGTTGCGGCCATATTGCGCGTCATCGAACATCTGATAAGCCATTTCTGGGTAACATTAAAATAAATGGTGGGTTGCCAACCTGATTTCCTGGGGAAGCGCATTCCACAGAGAAATAGAATGGACGAAGAATGGTCGATGAATGTCAAAAGTGAGTGCTGTGTGACATTGAAGAACAGGGTTTTGGCATGAGCGCAGACTCCTATTATGGTTCGCATAAATGTACTCATAGTGGGGAGCAAGATATAAGTGAGAGAAACAATAAATGAAAACAAGGTCTTTGACCCCTGCGCTGACGTATTGGCGGCTGCCCATTTACGTCAGCAGACTTAAGGTGACTGCACCGACCAGATATTTGACTAACAAATTTATTTTTTGCGACATGTTCAGACTTTTGAGACAATAAAGAATAAAGAAATAAAAAATAATAATTGGTAGATTAAAACTTCGAGTCGGACCGAGACGCAAGAACAGCCGAACTCCTTATAATAAATAACAACTCAGTAGACGTGCAAAGAGTTTTTAAAGGACAAAGAGATGCATCCGGGCAATGTGTGGAGCCCACTTTTTAGATAGCTGTAAACTATTATTTCAAGTCTTTACCATGTCTTTATATTTTTGAAATCTGCATTTTTGTAAAAAAAATATATAATTTATTCGAAAAAAGCAGTTACAAAATAAACAGTAGAACACGGCACAAAGATAAATTGATATTACCCCAAATAAAATTAATGCTATTTAAAAGAAATACTTACTGCATGTCAATTATTATTATCCATTTACCAATAGTATTCAAAATTTGTCATTGCCGATGTTCAAAAGGATATTGTCCAGACTGTTATTAGAAAAAAACTATAACAGTGTTCCCGAAAACTTAGACGATAAGACGTTAGTGAACAAAGCAAAAAAAAAAATTGTTATTATTTCCACCACATGAAAAACTACACAGTCATTATTAATTATTTGTTTTATTCATTATTACTACAATACAATCTCAATCTTTAATAATATACTTTTCATATTGTGTTCTCTAATTGATAACTATTAATAAGTAAATAAAATAAGCTTTTTGAAGTGAAAACTTCTTTAGCGGCGTTGAGCACTTTTTCTGTAATGGGTATAAAATCTTAAACTCGCGTCAGGACACGTGACCTGATCGAAAAAGCGTAAGACGGAGGGAGTTCTGAAGTGTTAAATTTTTAATGTAATATAAATTGTCATGTTTGTGTCCGATAGCGCAATAAATGAATATTGTATTTTACCACATAAATGATAGTACTTTTATATTGATAATTAAAGCAATTCGTGCAAAATTATTCCCTAACCATTTCAAAATATCAAAAATGCACAACGTTAATATTCAAGTTTTCACTTCTGCCGGCACTCCCGTTTTTATATTAAAATATTTGTACGCTATATTATGAGAGGATATTATGCTGGAACCAATATTATAACATCTATTTGTACCATATTCTTACAAATAAATATTTTTGATTTGATTTGATTTGATTTGACAACCTCCTTTAATTAATTTACACGAAAGGTATAAATCGATATTTTCTAAAATTGAAGTTGGATGGGACAAAAGAATTTCAGTAGGCTAATTTTTTTGTCACTTACGCAGCTTTGTATCCGTCGTAGCTTCGCGTCCCACAATCGGATCAATTGGGTACAACCGAATGGATTCTTTGATTACTGCTTCTAAATAGATAAGTTGACATAGATTCTCTTTTGATACTCTTCCATCTTCACCCAAAACTTGAGTTATTCTACGAATAAAAATAAACTCTCAGACAACAAACCTTATGTTTAACCGACTTCAAACAATGGAAGAGGTTCTTTGTTTGAAATACGTTTTCTTACACCTCGAATTCAATTGAGCTAGTGTTAATATTCTTAGAAAGGAGTGCAGAAAAATCATGCAGCAGTAAAAGTCAGAAAATCGTTAATTTCACTTACTCATCGTAAATCTTCTCCTGTACCTCAGGGTAGCTGCCGATGCAAACGAAGATGAACAGCATCTCATATATAGTGGTGTCAAAGGTAGCTACCAGCAGGTTGTCTGCAATATTCCTCAGTTCAGTATCAGTGAAGAGGCTACTGGTCTCAGTCACACTGTTTTCCATGACAACATCTAAAACGCTTTGGAATTTATGACCTACAACAACAAAATGATGAGGTTAATTATTAAGGAAACAGTTGAGAGATTTAACAAGTTTTGTAATACTTCATACAGTTCGTAACGAAATTTGCTATCGTAAAGGGTTTATTAAAATACCTCGCATTAAATTATTTAATAACTTACAACAAAACAAACAAAGCATCCAGATAAAACAATCCTTCATATTTTTTTCCACTCCATTTTATTGGATTAATTTAAGTAATTCTTAGGGTCCCGTTTCTTACCTTCGTGGTCATTTTCTCTTTTGTTTTTCAACCGTTGTAAATGTTCTGATTTTCGTAGTTGCACCATCTACAAAAATATGCCATTTAAATGTTAAGATTAAAATTGGAAAATGGTATTTTTTGCAAAATCCCGGTCTGTTTGGTCATTTGGTAACCAGATTTCGAATTACCAATAATAATTGGTAATCTAAGAGTTCTTAATATCGTAAAATCGTTCAGAACAGGACTAACCAATCAGCACATCCGTCAGTGCAAAACATATCAGCCAATCAGCGTTCATTTTACTCATCATCATTTAGATAAGCTCGAACACTTATTGTAAAAAAAAAATTACGACATGGACAGTAAAGTCCGTCGCTAGACTGTCACACTCACTTGCTCAGAAAGCCTGAACATGGTTTCAAGCGTCATAGACAGTTTATTTTTGTAACTGGACAAGTTGAAGATAAAATCAAACATAAGCCAAGGTTTGTATATCCTGGTAGTAAAGATATCTAGACATTCGTGTACAGCCGCGCTGTAGTTGTCATCTGCTAGGTCCTTGCAGTCGAATCTAGCTCCAAGTGTAGTTTCTGAAATAACATTATACATTTTATTGTCGTCGAAATATGAACCCTAACATATGAGCTCAGCAATTAGTGACGCATACGCTACGGCCGTCGATACATGGGAAACACTCTAGTAATAAGTTAAAATAATTTGATTTTGTAGATAAGTTTAGTGTGCTAGTTTTGTTGTAATAACCTTTTCCCCCAAGGACTGTTCACATGTATTACGCGCGTTTTCAGCATGAAGAAATGTTCATGTCACTAGCTTCTCGGCGCTTGACGAAATAGCATTCATTTATACACACTAGCAATGTTGTATACGCGGCATTCTAACTCTTAAATGCAATATAAAATGCAGAACATTCACAGGAAACATTCGCGAAAGAACTAGGAGAAACACTGCGATCGAATCGATTGCCAACTTTCAGTCATTGGAGAAGTACTGACGAAAGACGATACTACTCACGGCAAGCGGTTTCCAGAACACTCCTAGTGATCTTTGCAGTGAGGTCCACTTCACCTTTGCCGGCATCCTCGGCGATCAGCGCAACAAATCGTCCAGCTCGTTCGTTGAACAGCTCCAGGTAGTTATCCAAGATGTGCTGCTTGAAGCACAGGTCTACTATCCGACGATTACGCTTCCATGTAGGCACTTAAATGTTTTAACGGAAATGTAGGCTGACTGGTAATTAGTGACCGATACTTAAACAAGTGATTGTACTCATGATAACAAACACCTTTCTCAAAGAAACATTTTTTTTATACGCATCAAACTCAGCTTGTTACGGAACAGTTTTAGCATCATCAGACTATTGTACCATTTAGATATAATTATGATTAGCAAATCTCTTTATTGTATAGAATTAAGTTTTCCGAACTTAACAGACAGATTTGTTTCTATTCCCAGCTAAACAACAGGAAGTATGGAAGGGCGAGCTGTTTGAGGAACTGTCGTAACTTAAACATTGGTTAAGTACCTACTATTATTCTTCAGTCTTTAATACATGACAATGCGAAAGAGATGAGGAGCTCGCGACTAAATAATAACAGCCAATTGGGCCGATCTTCTGGTGAAGCCGCGTCTGTGTTGGTCCGTAAATGGGTGACCAGCCATTACATACCGAGTTTCCTCGGTGCCTCGGAAAGGATCTCAATTGTACATCTTTGACAGTCCTTACAGGTGGTCAGTGGCCCGAAATTCTGAAAATCAGCCTTACCAAGGGGTATCGTATTACCCCGTACCAACTGGGTTGTAAAGGTCAGATAGGCAGTCACTCTGTGTAAAATACAGGTATTCAGTTGCGTCTAGTTAGACCCGAAGCCGACCCCAACATAGTTGGGAAAAGGCTAGGCAGATGATTTACCATGCTAAAAGCGACGCAGTGCCTTCTGAATATGGATAATTAATATTGTTGAATAAGACATATGAATAAGCTACCTTCAGCAGCAACCAACGTTTTGCCCAGCATCGGTTCCACGAATCTATATATAAACATTTTCTTCAGGCACTTGTTTAGGACTATGGATACGTCTTCAGGATCTGTTACAACTGTAAAATATCATTAAATATGTTCATGGTTTTATAATTCCCGAAAACAGCTTCTAAAAGTACAACTGCCTCGTCGAGCGGTCGCAAGCGCGGCTGCTCAGCAGGAGGTCATGGAATCGTACCAGGATTAGTCTATCATAAAGATTGATCACTTTATATTAATAAGTTTGACTTCGAGAATAAACTGAGTGGGGTCAAGGATTTCTCATTGTTATGACAATCTTGAAGAAACAACTTAATTATCTGTCACTTTTACTCACGCAATGCCGAGTGAAACATTTGTTTAATTTTTGTTGCTTTATAAATAAATAACTTTTGCCTGCGGCTTCGCTCGCGTTATGGTCGAACATTATCCTACGGGAACGTTTAATATAGCATGTGACACTCGGGGATAATATAACTTCTCATTAGTGAAGGAATTTTTGAAATCAGATCACTAGTTCTGAAGATCACCCCTTACTTCCAAAATGATTGTTAGTAAATTGATTCAGTATTGATTTTATTTCACACATAAAATATGTTATACTTTTTGCAGTGCCCTGCATGGTCCGTATTTGTACCTTAGCTTTAAGCACATTGTTAGATCTTCACACATCATGGAATGCAAATAAAGTTAAGAATATGAATACTGCAAACTGGTAAAGTTTATTTTCTTTGAATGATTAGTGCAACTGGTAATAATAATGAAGTTTTGACTTACCATAAAACGGCATTGGTCCTACAAAGAATTTGGTCACACCTCCAACTTTTAAAGCATATTCTCCAAATGAAATTAAAGATTGAAACATTGCTGAAAAACAGTACATAATAATATTATTTTTTTAAACAATTTAGAAATAAAATAAAAATATTTGCACGACACCGTTATACATAACATAAATAAAAAACCGGCCAAGGGCGAGTTGGACCAAGGTTTCGTATGAACTTGTAGCTGCAGCAGAATAATCAACCTATAATGTCCCCACTGCTGGGACACACGGCCTGCTCTCTGTGAGAGGGATATATAAACTTAAAGGTATTTTGTTAATAAACTACATAATTACGGTTTTAATTTTTTCCTTTACATGTGCTGTAAGACATTGCTTCTTGCCATAAGTTTTGATTCCCTTGTGAAATCGCAAAATATGCGACAGAAGCGGTCATATCTTATGATCGCGTTGAATTACAAGTTTGATCTTTTCAATCCTCCAAGGGGTAGCAGTCGTGTGTATTTGATATAATTAATTTCAGTTTGATACCTCGACGCGTTCCTGACAAAAAGGGTCTAGACAAACGGACAGAGAGCCACACGAATAACAAAGTGATCTATAAGGTTTCTTTTTTGCCGACTGTCCGGAACGGGTACATATTATTTGAATGTCGAACATTAAGATACCTACGGGTAAAATGTCAACGTTCAAAACATCGATAAATCTTATCTTACTTCTTACTTCTTTCTATCTTATATCTTATCTTACTAATATTATAAATGCGAAAATTACGATGGATGTTTGTTACTCAATCACGCCGGAACGGCTGAACGGATCTGGATGAAATTTGGAACAAAGATAGATTATAGTCTGGAATAACACATAGGTTATATATTATCGCGCTATTAACTTAGGGGGATGAGCAATAGAACATTACAACCATATTCTTGGCCACTGTTTGACAATATTCTTGGCTACCGCCGACAACTGAGAACTGTCATAGCATGCATTAGAATAGAACGGCTATTGCCAACGATTTGTCACGGGTATAAGTGGCCTATCGGTTCAGCGACCACCCTGTAAACCAGGGTTCGCAAGTTCGAATCGCAGCCAGTATTCACTTTTTGTGATTTTTTTAATGCTATTAGATTTTCCAAAATAATAAACATGGTTCGCAAGTTCGATCCCCAACCGGGTTTCACTTTTTGTAAGTTTAAGGTATTTTGTTTTATTTAAATGCTTTATGATTTTCAAATCAATACAAAATAGTTTTTTTTTTACCATTCAAAAGACAGGTAATCATAAATTAATAAATAAAATTTGACCAATTCTCTCAAATCTCTAAAAAGTTTAAAAATGAAAACAAAATTAAAATTTCATAATATCCACGAGTAAGTAGTAAATATGTTCCGTGCGGGAATCAAATTCGCGACATGCAGCGCCGCAGTCAACTGCTCAGCCTCAGTCGCATAACAATTGTTGTGAATCATCAGCTGGCCGTACTCCGCAAAGACCGCAATGTACAGCATGAAAGTTTTTTTTTTAAAGTTGTTTCACACTAGAAATTTCTCCTGTATCGTGGGTGTGTTTACAAACATTTAAAACTCACAAACACATACAGCCAGACCCGGAAGAACTACCTGGAGGCCACACAAAAATTGGTTCGATGCGAGCATGAAACCCGTTTGGGGGTATGAAGAACAGGGTGTAAAGTTCTTCATCCCCCATAAAAAAGGGAGGATCCTCCGACCAGACGAGTGTTATGTCTGGTGACTTGACTATGACTTTAAACGACTCATTCTACTACCGACCCTGGTCTCCGGAAGGGAGTGATGTAGCGGCACTACAAAAAAATACTACAGCAACATAGAACAAAAAAGTACTACAGTGCCATCTATGACGCAGAGGACAAACTAAACATCGAAATCCTGCATCGCGCAAGTAAAGTTATTCGCGACTTAAGACTATATAGAAGAACCCGACAACAACTGTTGGGCAGTAGCCCACCAGACATAACACCCGTCTGGTCGGAGGATCCTCCCTTTTCCATGGGGGATGAAGAACTTTACACCCTGTTCTTCATACCCCCGAAAGTACTTTTTGTTCTATGTTGCTGTAGTACTTTTTGTAGTGCCGCTACATCACTCCCCCCCCAGAGACCAGGGTCAATAGTAGAATGAGTCGTCGTTTATTGCCAGGCCAGTGGAAAGTTGTTGCCGCATTGTTCACGGTGAGTCGGAACTGTCTGCGGCGGTAGTGCGAACCCCAGTGAGTCGGGGACGGCGCTGCATGTGCTCCGTTGCGTCGGATGTGGTACAGCGCCGCAATGTGGTTGAGTGCTCCCGTCGACCGGGAGATCGAGCTCTCAACCGGCCGAAAGTGCAGAGCCAAGGTAGCTTAATGAGGCTGAGGGTGCTGACCAGGAATGTGCTTCCGCTGCATGCTGGTGGTCAAGAATACCCATTTGAAGCTGGCTGGCTATATGACTCGCTGCTCGAAAGCTTGAGGAAGTGATGTTGATGACGTCACGTTGCTCGAAGGCTGCGCTCAAAATCAAAATCAAAATCATAGACCACCATCACCTCTGCGTCATAGATGGCGCTGTAGTACTTTTTGTTCTATTTTCTGTAGTACTTTTTGTACGTTGTAGTAAGCTACACCCGTTACAAGCAGCGCAGCAGCCATTCGCTCAGCCACTGCGCCAACCGTGTCGTCATATGACTGTGGTTGTGGTTTCCTCAGGCATTACTGCAACTTTGCTTATGGGTGGTCGGACTGCACATTCCATTTTCAAATTGCCTCTGAATCTTGCAAGCGAAGATACGTCCGAACATGCAATATTACCAAAAACGGGGGAGTCCTTTTGCAGCAATGGATACTTCCATTGCTAAATGGTTTGGGACGAGTGCACAATGTCGCACAAGCATGCATTAGAGACGTTAAACCGCAGTTTGCAGGACATCCGCGGCAACCAGGTGCTGATGGGTGGCGTCATCATATTGTTCGCAGCGACTGTAGACCCTGTGGACGGTGAGTAATTAGCTAGCTCGCCGTCCAACCGTCTTATGACGACAGGCCATGTCGAAAGCGCGTTCGTGTTCCACGCGCGCCTAAAATGATGTCAGCAAACTGGAAGGGGTCCGCAAGGGCCGATGCCTGCCGGAGCTGCGGGAGTGTTCGAAAGAGATACTGCGGCTCTGGAACACAAAGAAGAAACATGGATGACACTCCCTTCCGTTCCACCCAGCGTGGGAGGAGAGGTCATTTAAAAAGGCGACTTTAGACAAACACTGCCACTGTAATAAAAAAAGAGTCACACCGGCGGATGAAACGCATGTCTCATGGCGTCATCACTGTGAAAACCTCCTGGATTGAAAAGCGTGCAACATACGCGTCCAACTGTACAACGACCACGAAGCAGGTGTCTTTGCGAGTAAGCTGCTGTAAATGGGAGAGGGTCGTCTGGAATCGGACGGAGATGGGAAAATTCTATTTTCCGAGTATTTTCCCATCCAATGCTGTGCTATCGCCAAAGAACGAGTGAGTCAGAAAAAAAAACAAAAAAAAAACAAAAGTATACACATCCATAGACACTGTGATGGCTAATGACAATAGTACTGCCTACCCCGTTGAATTTCTCAACTCCCTGGAGTTAATGAGCTTAAATTTGGCGTTCCAGTTCTGGTGATGCGAAACCTTGATGCAACCAGACTGTGCAACGGCACCAGGCTTCGTATCACAGAGCTGAGCTGCTAAAGGAGAGAGCGTTTTAAGTCCCCGCATACCCATTATTCCAAATAACTTACCATTTCAATTTAAGAGGTTACAATTTCCCTAAAAATTGGCTTTCACAATGACGATCAACAGATCCCAGGGCCAAACCATAAAAGTGACAGGCATTCAATATGGTGCACTCCATGCTTCTCACACAGTCAATTTAATATATTGTTTGTTCAGTGCCCAAAAATTCACGTGCTTGCGGAAAATAATAAGTCATTTAATGTTGTATACAGAATGGTAGTAGAATAAATAGTGCCCAACAAGGCGTTTAATGGTTTACTTGGAAAAGAAGGTTGTATAGCGCCAAAATAAACGGTTTTAAGCCATATCTTCGCCTTATTTAATTTTGTTTCGGATCTCTGCGCCCATAATTACAGCACCCAAAAGGACGCATTTTGAAGTTATCACCCATATTTTCACATTTTGATCAGCCAGTCAGTTCTCACACATAACATAACATCACACCTGTAATCCCCGACGGGTTAGGCAGAGGTGTACCTTATCGTACACCCACATTTCGCCGTTCGTTATGTTGAAGTCCCATGTGACAGGAGGCGAGCCTATTCAATTCTATTCCACCAACCGGGCACAAATCCAGATTCCGTGGCTGCTACTGAGAAATTCCTGATGGAATACCCCAATAATACTATTATTTATAGTATTTTTTCAATTGCATACATTGTTCAATGTTAAGTGGAAGAGCGGAGTCACCTAACACAAGCATCTTCTTGCTTAAAAGGTGATCTCCAAATCATGTGCGTTATAACGTTATGTAATTTAAATAACATTTTTTTAACACTGCCCGACACGGCAATCATCCCAGGACCTCATGCTTAGTAGTCGCACTTGTGACCACTCGACCAACGAGGCAGTTTCTTACATACACACCAAAATTTCCACGCGAACGAAGTCGCGGGCAACAGCTAGTTTTTTTAATATAATACAGGCAACACTGAAATAGGTCGGTAGTTACCTGGATCCATTCTTGAACCCGATTTGTGTTCAGGTTACGATTCCCGATACCCTGAAAACGGCGAAGGCTGAAGGATGTTGGAATAAAAGCAATATGCTACATTATTAACTGTACTTTTATTATAATTATACTGGGACGCACATTACACGTATAGTTCCACCATGACAGTTTGTTAGAGAGAGAGAGAATACACTACGTCATCATATTGTTGTTTCATTTATTACATTGTCTATAACTATACGTTCCGTTCCATTCAACACCCTACCTCAATGTAATACATGAAACAAAACCACAACTTATATAACTTCCATATGACATTCAAACTAATGTACCTCTAACATACTTACTTATACTAACATATTTTACTTATTATACAGGGTGTCCCGTAAATAATGGATCAAACGTAACGGGTAGGTAGCTTACCTAATTTCCAACAACTAATTTGAATATCAAAAAAAAAACCGTTACAGTAACCAAGATATTAATTTTTTTTCGAATTTTACCATTTTGTCTTCCAGAATTAAGTTTTTTTAATGCTGTTGCTGCAAATGATGACATTTTTAGGTATGATTTTTATCTAACATTTCTGAATAGCTTACTAATGTTATAAGATACCATTTTTTTGAATACCGTTTTATTTGCCTTAGAAACAAAATCTTGAGTTGAAAAGTTTTTTCTTTACGATGTTAGGACCAAAATTGAAAAATTTCTCCTGTAAAAAAAATTTATGACACCGAAGACGACCATTATTTTAAAAACTTGTACATTTAATAAGGTTTGCAAATTCGTATAAAACTTACGTCTGGTCCTTATCGTTACAAAGATATTGCTATGAACGTGATGAAGAAGACAGAAAATAAATTAAATTGGTACTATCCAATTTTTTCCTTTCCGTTATGGCTTATGCTTGAATGCTTGTAATCGAAGCAGGTAGTGAAGCGGCTAGCATAATTCCGACCGGATGACGTCATCTGTCCGGAATTTGGGACCGCTACCTGTGGAGTTTCACCTCAGTCAGTGTGAAGGGGATAGATAGCGCCGCTTTTGTATTTTTGGTAAATTGGTATGAAGTTGTACATTGTAGTCCTTGTCGTTACAAAGATAATTGCTATGAATCTGAGAGGTGCTCCAAATCAACGTTAATAAAAACGTGTTTTTTTACTACTTACTCGTGGATATTATGAAATTTTAATTTTGTTTTAATTTTTAAACTTTTTAGAGATTTGAGAGAATTGGTCAATTTTTATTTATTAATTTATGATTAACTGTCTTTGGAATGGTAAAAAAAAACTATTCTGTTATGATTTGAAAATCATAAAGCGTTTAAATAAAACAAAATACCTTAAACTTACAAAAAGTGAAAGTTTTAATAGCATTTAAAAAAATCACAAAAAGTGAATACTGGCTGCGATTCGAATTTGCGAACCCTGGTTTACAGGGCAGTCGCTGAACCGATAAGCCACTTATACCCGTGACAAATCGTTGGAAATAGCCGTTCTAATCTAATGCATGCTATGACAGCTGTCAGTTGTCGGCCGTAGCCAAGAATTGTCAAACAGTGGCCAAGAATATGGTTGTAATGCTCTATTAAATAAATAGACGGGCCCAAAATCTAGATGACGTAAATAATGCCCTACTTCAGGTCCATTATTGGTTCACAGCAAACAATTTAGTATTAAATGAAAAAAAAACGAAATGCATAAGATTTGCTTTACCAAATGTTAAAAGTAACGAGTGTGATGTAGTATTGAATAAAGAGAAACTTGAATTCGTAGATAAAACCGTTTTCCTGGGGCTTACGCTTGATTCAAGGCTACAATGGGGTTCTCATTTGAAATCTCTTGCGGGGCGCCTAAGTTCAGCAGCATATGCTGTTAGAAAAATCCGTCAATTTTCTGATGTAGATACCGCTAGACTGGTCTATTTTAGTTACTTTCATAGTATAATGTCTTATGGCACTCTGTTATGGGGACGGGCTGCAGACATTGAGTCTATATTTATTCTGCAAAAAAGAGCCATCAGAGCCATATATAATCTTCGTAGGCGCGATTCTCTAAGGGAACTGTTTAAGGAAATCAAAATCATGACGGTACATTGTCAATACATCTACGAAAACATAATGTACGTTAGAAAAAATCTACATCTTTTTAATAAAAGAGGTGACAGACACAATTACAGTACGAGAACTAGAGACCAATTAGTTCAGCCGGGCTTCAGACTCGCTAAAGTAGACTCATCTTTCATGGGGTACTGTTTAAGATGCTATAATAAAATTCCACAAAATATTCTTGAACTGAATGAGACGAAATTTAAATCATGCATTAAACGCACACTATGTAAGCAAGCATATTACAAGTTGGACGATTATATCTCTGATAAAAATGCTTGGCTCAATGCCGGTCCTGCTCCACATGGACAGGGGCGCATAACTGATTAATGGATAGCATTAAATAGTATTGTTGGAGCTGCTGAAGATTGTACAACTATCTTTGCATTGTATAGATTCAATTTCTTTTGGTATTATATAACCGCATAGCCCATATTATGTGAGTACTATGTAATAGAAAGCTATCCTTCGTTGGAAACCTACGTAATTTTTTTTTTTTTTTACTTGAATTTGCCCTGGCGGTTAAGTGTATGTCATGCTCACTCAAATGTCTCGCTGATGGTGGCGCGTGTGTCGGATCAGTTAGTTCCCTTCAAAATGGTTGAGTTGAATGGTGCTGATACATGCGTCATGTTCGTGAACGGGCGCTGTCAGTTGTGACTGGTCATCTCTTGGTTGCCACGGCTTATTTGAATTAATTATTTTATTTTTTGAATTGTTCTTTTCCTTGTTTTTACTATGGACACTTTTAACGTGCACATCTTGCTACATCGCTCTCACATAATGTACCATCTAAACATGAATGATGTAACCAAGGTTTTTGTAAAAATATTCTGATTTAAAAGAGTGTCCATGGAGTTTCTTGCCCGTTCTTCTCCATAGAGATCTACGTTAGGGAATGGGCAACTACAGTACTTTCACAGTTTTTATGCCTTGTGACTGGGACTGTAGCTAAATTTCATTGTTGTCTTTGTTTCGACAGTTCAAAAGTGCCTGTAACGGGCCTACTTGAAATAAATGCTTTGATTTTGATTTTATTGCTCATCCCCCTAAGTTAATAGCGCAATAATATATAGCCTATGTGTTATTCCAGATTATAATCTATCTCTGTTCCAAATTTCATCCAGATCCGTTCAGCCGTTCTGGCGTGATTGAGTAACAAACATCCATCGTAACTTTCGCATTTATAATATTAGTAAGATTAGTAAGATATATATACACTTCTGGACACATCTATTGGCCCACCTTAGAGTTTAGGTTTCGATGGCCCCTACCGAAATATGATTGCTAGATTGAACAAAACTGTTGATGCAGTTTTAAACCTGATACATTTTACCATCTTTTTCGATCGTATTGTTTTAAATTTGAATTCAGAATACCATACGACATGGAGCTAAGCCTAACAAGTCGGATATGCGCCTTGTTAAAGGCAATTGATTTTTGAATAAAAAACATGTTTTATCAAATAAAGGTTTAATTTAATAACGCGTGTTGCCTCCATGGGCATCTACCACTGCTCTCATACGATTAGGCATAGAGTTTATCAACCGCTCTATGAAATTTTGAGGGATCATCTCCCATTCCTCTTCTATGGCAGTTTTCAACTCCTGCATCGTCTGAGCAACTGGCTGACGAGCCCTAACACGTCTTTTTAGCTCGTCCCACATGTGCTCAATGGGGTTCATGTCTGGGCTTCTGGCTGGCCAGTCCATAACTGTGATGTTCACATCCCGAAGATATTCCCTTACGATGCCGGCCGCATGGGCTCTTGCATTATCATGCATAAAAAGGAAAGGAGACGGGCGAATCTGGGCCTAACGTTACACAAATGAAATATTTATCAATATTTTTTTTTAGTTTTTTAGTGGTTAATCATAAAATATTAAGCAGTTTTATCATGGGATAAGAAATTAAATATTTAATCAAAATAATACTGACTTCCTTTACTTTGACTTTGAAACAATGTTGCCAGGTGAATTATAAAAGTTAATCGATATTATTACAAAAATAGAATAGTTAATTAATTATATTTAAAATACTATAAAACGTGATTCAGTTTTATTCTTTACATAAGTTTAAATAAAAAACACATTTTTTTTAAATGTTTCTTCGTGACACTTCAACGTTTCAAAAAAAAGTCGTAAAATAAATCGATTTCACAATCGATTGTCAATGTTTTAATATACAGGCAAAAAAGCGGAACTCATGTCAATGTCAGGTCAAAAACTCAAACGTCAAACAAATCATTTGCTTCGTTTGTTGTCTTTGAGTTTGTGGCGGTAAATTAGTGAATATTTTCTGTTGTGTTTTCGTGTGCTGTAATAGTTATTAATTATTCGATTAGTGTTCTTGAACGACTTTGACTTTTAACTGTCAATATCCAATAATTCTAGCTGGCTGTTCAGAGGTAGTATAAAATCGAGACATGTAAGCTCAAAAATATATTTTACTTTAGTTCACAGTTCTCTTAATGGTAGAGAGGCCATCAAATAATATTATTGTAATTGCTTGGCAGGAAAAAGAACAGTAGGTTGCTGTTGTCATGTGATGTCCATAGTATGGTACCTACGCTGGGCAAGGCATCAAGAGAATTTAATACCACCTGCTCAGTTTTAATTGTTTATGATGAAGTGGAAGATGAATAAATCATTAAAAGTGGAAGTATTTTTAATTCATACTCCCTCTTCTTTTTATAATTATCTAAAACCTCTAGAATCTAGTTGAACGGCGTCTGAATCTCTATTTTGTACAAACCAATAACATCCTATATTTTCTTTCTCCCATGGAGCAGTCGTAAATATTTTAGTATTTTTTAAATGGTATTAGTATATCAATTAAATAATGCAGTAATCGTTACTGTAACATCAGGCCCAACTTTCTATGAACTTTCGCCCGCCTCCTTTGGGCCCACATAGTCCGAGTATGGTATCACGTGAGGTTCTAAGCACTCACGAATGTACCTTTCAGCATTTAATGTTGGCAGCCGTGGTCCTGTAACAACCTCAAGTTGAGTTTTGCCGCTCGCGGATATACCGCCCCAGACAGTCCATGAGCCACCGCCATAAGCAACCCTCTCTTCAAAGCAGCATTGTGCGAAACGCTCTCCCTTACGTCGGTAAACCTTCTTCCTTCCATCATTGCCATGCAACACAATTTTAGACTCATCAGAAAAGAGTACACGGCTCCAATCTTGCCGTGTCCAATTTAAATGACTGCGTGCGAAATGAAAGCGCGCTGTTCGGTGGGCTCGCGTTAGTTTGGGCCCATTAGCTGGCTTGTGTGGTACCATATCGCGTTCTTTTAACCTTCTCCGAACAGTTCGAGCGCTCACAGATACTCCGTGGAAGTCGCAAAGTTGTTTTTGTATGTCAATGGAGGTAAGGTGACGATTTCTCAAGCTGGTCGTCACGATGAATCGATCCTGCCTTTCAGTTGTGACCCGAGATCGTGGCCTTCCTTGGCGACGAACAAAGCCGCCAGTCTCTAGGTACCTCCGATAAACATTTCGGATCGCAGATCGACTTAAATTAAATTGAGCACTCACGTTTCTTTGGCTGTGTCCGGCCTGAATAAGTGCCACAGCTTGGGCGGCGACTTCAGGTGAAGTATCCATAGATTATTGATAGAACCTCACCTTAATGTTAAGAATAAGTAATGTTTGTTGCAAAACCAAAGATATCAATCACTTTTTCAAGAATTAAATCCAAGTAAACCAATAAAACCAAGTTTTCTTAGTATTCGATTGTTTGATCAACAAACAGGCTCCAAATTGTCTTTTGTTTCTTTAAATTCTGTGTTCGAAATTCAAAAAAAGACTATTGAATGAAATTGTGAATGTGCCAGGTTCAAAATTGCATAAAAACTTTTTGCTCGACCTAATATAAAATTTTAGCTAGGACCAAACGAAACTGAAAATACAAGGTGGGCCAATAGATGTGTCCAGAAGTGTATATATATATATATTTTATGTGTGTTCGCGGATAACTTCGTCGTTTATGAACCAATTTTGATAATTTCTTTTTTGTTGGAATGGAGATACTTCAAGGGTGGTCCCATGATAAGGAAACCGGGATCTGATGATGGCATCCAAGAGAAATTGAGGGGAGCTTTCAAAAATTGTAGTGGCGACGAGTGCGTTTGTAAATTTTTTGATTAAGTATTTTAAAGCAATTTAAAGAAGGTCTGGAGTCGCTCTGGTGATGGAACCGAAAGACAGTCGAGGGAACTCCTCAACGGTTTACAGCAGTCACCTTGTGTTTGGGTTTGATTAATTTGTATTGAAGAGAAATTTACACTTAGATGGGTTGTGACTGTCATAAGGGGTCTGATGATGAAGACGAAGGACAGTTAAGGGAACTCCTCAACTGTTTACAGTAGTAGCTACCTTGCGTTTGGATTTAATTAATGTATATTGATTAAAACTTTGCACCCATCTGGGTTACAAGTGCGATTACAGGTCTGATGATGAAAAATATTTGTGTGGAATATCGCAACTAAAAATAAAAAAACTTTTTTGCAAAAAATAAAACCGACTCCAAAAACACAAAAAAAGTGACCGACTTCTGAAGCTAAAATTATTTTTCACTTTTTTTGTGTTTTTGGTCGTTTTTATTTTTTTGCAATAAATTTTGTGAAAATAATTTAAATACATGAGGTTCTCCCTTGTTTTTTGTCGACTCTACGCTGAGATTTGTATTGAAAATCCAACAGTAGATGCGCTACCATTTAGGTGTCGATTATTTGTCAAAACGAGCATAAGATCTCTTTAATATACAAAAACTTACATTCAACTTTCACCAACATATGGCAGTGCCCAACGATGGGCAATTTCCCTGGACATGTGGGCACCAGCTCATTCACTCGAGGCAAGAAGTGACGACATACCATCAAATATGCCAAATACACACACACTAACGAAATTATTATTGTTAAGAACATTTTAAAACCAAACACCAGGTAAATTGCAGGGATGTTATTCTCTTATACTGTTAAATTAAAAATAAAATGCGATACGTGTTGAAACAAGCACCGTTCAAGTGAAATTATTACTAAATATGTTTTAGGAAGCGAAGCACGTTTACAAGTATTTGGTGTCCATTATATCGTAACAGCACCATCGAAGTCGATGTTCGCGACAAGAAACAGAGAAACTAGAGAGTTATATCAAAATAATGATATACAAAACTATAATACTGCCGTCATTAGACAAATGGCCGTAACTACGACAACGTTGATTCCGAGATAATTAAAGATTTATCTAAAATGAAGGCGGTTTTAGTTAGTGATTTTTGTTTTATGAACCGTCAAAAAATGTAGTCGTTATTTTGAACATACATTTATTAAAAGATAAAAGATTTATTATTTTGCAAATATGAGTAACCTCAAACGATGACAAAAAACATATAATAGTACAGCCATATTTTACCACGTAGGCATGCAAAAGATTTATAAATAACAACTTAAAACTAAATACAATTATAAAATTATTACACATTAAAATCAATTTAAAAAAATATTCTTATTAATTACCTTACAGGATTATGTACTAGCTTCAAAATTCTTCTCAATTAGGAACTCCTTAATATTATAATATGCTTTCGCCACTAAAAAGCTTCGGAGTCTCTTTTTAAATAATGAAAGCGGAAGCTCTTTCCATGTCTTTGGCAATTTGTTATAAATGACTGGAGCCATGCAGTAGACACTTTTGCGCATAAGTGCAGTCTTGGCTGGCTCCAGACATAGCACACTGTTATCGCGTCTATTGCGGGGTACTACATCTGATAGTCGTCTAAATCGACTCGGATTTGTCTTTACAAACACAGCGACTTCAAATAAGTACAGACACGGCAATGTTAATATTTTATAGTTTCTAAAGTGTGGTTCACAAATATGTTATCCAAGTACATTTTATAAGTTGGTTGACTATTACTCGTAAACTTGTAAAGCCTACTTAGCTGTGCTAGTTTTTCTTTTAACTTAAATAGAAATTTTGGTATTCAGCTGCCTCCAGTAAGACTGGAAGCCGACCTCAACTTAGTATGGATAAAGGCTAGTCGGGGTCAACCCTTCATCTTTTTTTTTTTTTTTCGGGTGGGAAATCATCAAATGACTCCTCCCGCTCTGGGCGGAGCGGAAAGGAGTGTCAGACTTTTACTGACTAAAAACCATCCATGTTCCTTCTTTTGCCCTTTATGTTCCAGGGCCGCGGTATCTCTTTCGAACAGTCCCGCAGCCGTGGCAGGCATCGGCCCTTGCGGGCTCCTCCCGTTTGACTGCCATCTCTTTGAGGCGCGCGTGGAACACGAACGCGCAATCGACACGGCCTGTCGTCATACGATGGACGGACGGCGAGCTAGCCCATTACTCACCGTCCACAGGCCCACGCCTACGGTGGCCGAGAGCCATCACGACGTGGCCCCCGGCGCCCGGGGCGTCTCCCGCGGCGGCTGGGACGTGAGGCTCTCTCCCTCTCACGTTCCGCCACCTCCTTCGCTAGCATGACTGCTTCGCAGAAGGAGGTGACGGCTTCCCATTCCCTCTCACCCCGGACCATGGCTTGAACCAGGGCCAGACGCGAGCGGTATCTTAACCCTTCATCTGTGACGGCCATGATATACCAGGCTAGTTTCTCAAGCCAGGATAGTTAGCTAGTAACTCTGTCTTCGTGTATACAGTACATATAGGTTAGTAAGCTGGAAATCTCAAATCTCAAGCTTTTTCTTTTCTGTAATTAGGCTCTATTGTCCCCGCCATGGGATCTGGAGGCCATAGTCCTCGCGCGCCTGCATGAGTGGCGCGCGGAGGCACAGCGCCGGGGGGAAACTCCGCTGCCGCGGCAAATTGTCGCGCAGCGGACAGACTGCCGGCGCGATCTCATGGCGACATGGAGAGAGCGACTATCGCAACCCCGTGCAGAGCACGCCACGATAGTGGCGATAAGTCCCCTCTTTGGGGAGTGGCTAGAGAGGCGCCACGGCGCCCTCACCTTCCGCCTGACGCAGGTCATCACCGGACACGGATGTTTCGGGAGGTACCTGCACCGAATCGGAGGGGAGGAAACGCCCGGGTGCTATCATTGTGAGGATCGCCCGGAGGACACGGTGGAGCACACCGTGGAGGTCTGCCCCGCTTGGGCGGAGCACCGCCGTTTCCTCGTAGCGGTGATTGGCGGCGGCGACCTCTCGCGTTCGGCCCTGGTTCAAGCCATGGTCCGGGGCGAGAGGGAATGGGAAGCCGTCACCTCCTTCTGCGAAGCAGTCATGCTAGCAAAGGAGGTGGCGGAACGTGAGAGGGAGAGAACCTCACGTCCCAGCCGCCGCGGGAGAAGCACCGGGCGTCGGGGGCCACGCCGTGATGGCTCTCAGCCACCGTAGGCGCGGGCCTGTGGACGGTGAGTAATGGGTTAGCTCGCCGTCCGTCCGTCTTGTGACGACAGGCCGTGTCGACGGCGCGTTCGTGTTCCACGCGCGCCTCAAAGAGATGTCAGCAAACGAGAGGGGCCCGCAAGGGCCGATGCCTGCCAGGGCTGCGGGACTGTTCGAAAGAGATACCGCGGCCCTGGAACATAAAGGGCAAAAGAAGGAACATGGGTGGTTTTTAGTCAGTAAGAGTCTGACACTCCCTTCCGCTCCGCCCAGAGCGGGAGGAGTCATTTGATGATTTCCCAACCGAAAAAAAAAACAATGCTCTATTGTCCCACTGCTGGGCATAGGCCTCCCCTTTAGCCTTCCACTCTTCTCTCCGTGTGGTTTTCTCTGGCCAATCTCTCATAAACGCCTCTTGGTCGTCACGCCAGCGTTTTCTAGGCCTCCCTCGACGATTCTGGCCCATCGGTTCCATGCATTCTGTAGCCATGACCCGCCCAATACCACTTCAACCCAGCAGTCTTGTTTCCCAAATCAGCGATTTCAGTTTTGGAGCATACCTATTGTGGTATTGTGAATTCTGTCGTCCTTTGGAAAACCTTGAATTTGGACCGTAGGTTAGGATGGGCAAAATGCACATGTCGATGAGTTTTCGCTTCAGGGATAAAGGTAAGTCACTCATCATCAGTGACTTCATGGATCAGTAGCTCTTCCAGACGTTCTCGACTCGGCGCTCAATTTCTCTGTCTTGCCTGTTTTTGAAGGAAACTATCTGGCCCAAATAAAATAGTACTCATCGACGTATTGGATTTCTTGCCTATCTACCTCAATCCTACTTGTTGTGCTATTGGTCATCACTTTAGTCTTTGACCGATTCATCATTAGTCCAACCTCAAAGCTTGCTCAGATTGCATCTGTTCTAACTCGGTAGCAGTCGGAGCAAATAATTATGATGATGTCATCAGCGAAACGAAGGAAGAACAAATCTCAAACTAGGATAGTTTAATAGGATGGGGTTCTAATTTTTGAGCCAGTAGCACCCACACCACTGTTTTCCTTATAAATGTAGTTCATTTTATGTTCCAAAAAGTTTAAACTCTCTGGTATCATTTAAACAGCACTAGCATGTACCATGTAGCCAGGACAGCCAGCCAGGGTAGTAAACCGAGCTTCTAGCTTGCTATCCTGCCTTTGAAAAACTGGCCTCGTGTATCCTGGGCATAAAAGAGTTCAATACATCGCTGTACGATTATGTTAGTTATAACACAACCTAGTAAGCACAGACCCTAAACTGTCCATCTCTCATCACAAATACGGTCACGTAAACAAAACTAAATAATTGATAAGGTAATAATAAAATGATAGACAACGTCCGTAGTCTGGCCACGTTCCGGGGACCTCTTCGGAGAAACCGAAGGTTTTGTCTGTACAATTATGAATGAAGTTATGATGACTACGAAATACCGGAGATTGATTGTGAAAGATGGCACGGTTGACATATGTCGAGCATGCCATCGTTCAGGCGAATCAATCTGTCACAATCATTATCTCCGGGTGTCCTCGTCTGGCTAACGGAGAGTACTTGCATAGACACAACCTTGTAGCCAAGATTGTCCATAAGCAACTTGCTCTAAAATACAGCCTTGTGTAATCGGAAGTGCCGTACTTAGGTATGTGCCCAACCCAGTTCTCGAAAATGGCAATATCACACTGTACTGGGATCAATACATGAACGCTGACAGGATTATTGTGGCCAATAAGCCTGATTGTATTGTATTGTATCGTATAACGTGGATCGATCAGACCAGCGCGCAATGATTGTTGACGTAACGATCCGGCATGACGAGAACCTCTTGAAAGCCGAGAAAGATGAGAAAATCAAGTATCTTGACTTGGCTCGCGAGGTTGTCGACATGTGGGATGTGAGCTTAACGATCATTGTGCCAATTCACGATTCGGCCAATAGCTTAATTGCCAAGAGCCTCGACCAATATCTGAGGAGTCTCTCGTTAGACAGCTGGATCAAGGGCTTGATTCAGAATCGGTACTCCTGGACACGGGTCGTATTGTCAGGAGGTTTCTCTCTCTGAAGCCCTGACTGCCAGTAAATTTTTATATTTTCAAATATTTTATGAATTTTTCTTAATTCTTTCATATTGAAATATTTGAAAACTAGCTGACCCGCGCAACTTCGTCTTCGTATGGAATTCTCCCCGATTTCGCAACATTTTTCATTGATGCTCCGCTCTTATTAGTCGTAGCGTGATGTTATATAGCTTATAGCGACCCACCCTGGTTTCGCACGGGTAGTAGAGCATATTACGCATTGTACATAACCATTTTTTTAGAAGTAGAATGGGTATAGTAAGTAAGCTATCCTTAAAAGATAGATAGGTATATGCCACCCTAGACTTTTTTGTACATCTATAAAAAAAGAATATCCCACCGTGCATTGTTTTGTTTGTTTTTTTTTTATATTTGTTTGTTATAATTATTTCAAAGGGATTGGGCATCGTTTTCGATGAAAGGAGGCTTGACTTTTTCCAAAACTTCCGTCGTCTATGTGTCGTGTAATTATCGTCATATATTTCAACCTTACACATAACTGACAAATTCTATACTTAAACCTTTCTCATGAATCACTCTACCTATTGGTGCAAACCGCAAAAAAAATCCGTTCGATAGTTTTTGAGTTTATCGCAAACAGACAGACAGACAGACGCGGCGGAGGACTTTGTTTTATAACATGTACTGATAGTGATGTAATTATCGTGTACAGAAATAAATAAAGGAAATTGATTGACATCCTTTTTCATGTCATAAATATTCAATTTATTAAAATTCTAAAATGACGTCAATGCGGAGTACCTCGCCAGCCTTTATGATCTGTAAGTAAATAACAACTCAACCGTCGCAGGCTATAGCCAAAGTGAGCGCAGGCTCGATATTTGCTTTTGATTCGACCCCCTCTAATTATACAGTGTGTGGAGGAAAATCCTGAAAAAATGTGTTTTTCTAGAACGCAAAGGAACTTTCAACGGAAATTGGTATCTAATAAAATATTGAGAAATGAGCCTTTTTCGTGAAACTGCAACTTTTTTTATTATTATGCAACCACAAAAAATACCAAATTACGTTTTGGTGTTGAGTATAAATTGACATAATTATGAATGAGCGTTAAAAATTATTTATATTTTTTGTGTGCGAGTCCAACTTTGCTGGATTTTTCCACCGACCTCCGAAACTCATTACGTTATTTTCACTTTTTTATTAATACTGTTATTGAAAATGATAACGTCACGTCAGGAGCACTAATGTGTATTTATAAATCAAAATTATTATAAGCAGGTTTTCTCGGGAAAAGATTGAAACCATGTGATCAGGGGGGTTACTACGACGTCTTAAAGCAGGAGTAATTCCAGTATGGGCAAGAGACAGAGTTATACAGGTCATAGTACTATCTCTTGCTACTCTGCCACCAGACCACTAACATAGTAATATGGGTTCTAAAATGTTACGTTTGTAACGGCATAAAATTACAATAGGAATCAAAAATCGCTGCGTGTATATGTCACGGAAAAAAATGGGGTTGAAACAAATTTGCCGGCTTTAATAAAGTGTAGCCGCAATTTTTTGTTTCGGCAGGGAAGTCATCAATGACCCATCCCTTTTTTTACTGACTAAAACCCATGTTCCTTCTTTTGCCCTTTGTGTTCCAGGGCCGCGGTATCTCTTTAGAACAGTCCCGCAGCCCTAGCCGCAACCCTTTGAGTAAAGATTAAGAATATTCATGGCAACCTTACAATACTATTGTTACTGGCGAATTAAGAGAGAACCGCCCGGGTAGCCCACAGAATTCAAATTTTCTGTTTTTTTTTGTAATTTGCTCAGTGTCAGGCTGTTATTTGAACGAAATATGATTCGCGATCGTAACAAATACGGCTTTATATAGTTATAATCATTAAAATCATCAATACAACCCTCTAAGTTAATTTAATCCCATTGAATTCACATACTTCATGAAATAGTCACTCAACACAAATCAGAGCGCCAACGTGTTACTTACTTGACATGTGGGGTACTTTAAAAAAAGGTTTTGTTGGATGATTGCTTCCCGCACAGACTGTCCCATCCAACATAATTGGATGTGTATATCTACGGCCTCTACGGGACAGTTCTGACATAATACATAGTTTGTTTATTTGTTGTGTTTTAAGTGTGTACATTTTCTAATTTAATGGACATAATTTGAGAGTATTGACATTGTTTAATTAATTTAATTTAATTGTTCTAAATATTTTCATTTCTATTGTCTTTGCTATTAATTGAATTATTTTATTTTGTTTTGTTTTTTCTTTATTATTATTTTTTTTGTAAGCTGATTTTTTTATTACTATTTTGTTAGGAGTGGATCCGAAATAAACGTTTTATTATTTTATTCCGTTTATTCATTTTTAAACATATTCTTTACATTTTTAAATATTTAAATATAAAACAATATAAAAAAACATTTAAAAATACAAAAAATAGGAGTCCGCCGGTGTCGGGAGCAGGGTCCAAGCTACCGGTGGTTAGGGCTCCAGAGACAGGAACCTCCTCACAATGCGAGCCGTATCGAGGAGTACTGCCTTCTGAATCAAGCCCTTGATCCAACCGCCTAAGGAGAGCCTCGATAGATGGTCATCGAGGCTCTTGGCCATAAGGCCATTGGCCGTCACGACAATCGGCACAATGATAGCCGAGTTCACATTCCACATGTCGACAACCTCGTGTGCCAAGTCGAGATATTTTATTTGTTTCTCTTTCTCAGCTTTCACGAGGTTCTCGTCATGCGGGATGGTAACATCGACTATCATTACGCGGCGCGCTGATCGGTCTATCACCACTATGTCAGGCTTATTGGCGACAATAGTCCTGTCAGTAATGATGGACTGATCCCAGTACAGCGTGACATGGTCTTTCTCGAGAACTGGGTCGGGCACATACTTGTAGTACGGTACCTCAGATTCCACAAGTTTATATTTCAAGGCAAGTTGCTGGTGAATAATCCTGGCTACTTGGTTGTGCCTATTTATTTATTTTATTATTTGTTACTCATTGAAATAGTAACTATGAAAACGGACGCAAACGTAGATACGAAATGTAACGGCTGTCATTAAATATTTGTAACTTAAGCAGTGTTCAAGAGACAAATGTAAACAACTGTATCATCTGAATTGTCTTGCCTTAGCGGAGCAACAGTTCGAGGCCTTCACTGCGGAGTACAAAAAAATATGGGTATGTCCAGACTGTACTATTCCGAAGAAAGGTAATTCTGGAAAACCAGTCCGACTAAACACATTGGACAAAACTTACTAATACACCAAGTTACATAGACTCTGAGCATGGCAATCGTTACAATCCAAAGGAAGTTACTGTGATTATTAGCGGGAACCAAGTGCTTGATGAACTACGGGAGTTCCACTTTAGAGATTAAAACCCGTCTGGATGAGCAAAAGAAAGAATTCATACCACTGCAAAAGGAATTTGATAGTTAACATAGAAACAAAATTATAAGATTTAAAAAGCATACTGAAGGTAGTTCAAGGAAAAGCAAATAAAGTTGACATTTTAGAGATTAGAATTAAAGTATTTTCAGATAAAAAAATAACAATTAGAGAGCATAATTACTGACAGAAATATCATGAAGGAAAGTAAGACTGAAGAAAGAACGGAAAGGCAGTGCTCAATATGTATGAGCGATATATGTGTGTGCATTTTCGATTAGGCTTGTCAGATATTTATAGGTAACGTTAATTACCTATCAAGCTACGTCCATTCGCAAACCTAGGTCTTCGTGGAGAAGAATGGACAAGAAACTCCACGGTATCATCTTTTAAAGTATTATGCCAGAACAATTATAATGTTGTCCTGGACCCTTGCGGGGTGGGTTGGTACAGGGGGGTAGGCACCTCCCACCCTTGCCCTCCCCACCCCATTAATCTTTGGAAATTAGAGTTCAAATTGATGGAAATTAGTGTTTTAACCTAACCTCACCTCAAAACTTTAACCATTGAAATCTCCATAACCATGGGGCTCCGCGGTGTGGGGATGGGACTAGGGGTAGCCCCTCCCATCACTCGCCTTCTCCCACCCTCCCCGACCCATAAATCGACGGCCCATAATGGAAAGTTTAACGAATTTACAGTCCTATTTAGAATATTCAACGATTGTGTAAATGTTATTATGACACTATTGTGTGCTAATGTGACTTCAACATGCATTGACTTGTAAACATTTTGAATTATTTTCAATGTTTTGAAACTTATCGTAAATAGATTCACTCAGAGTTTAAAAGTAAATAATTATTATGGTCGGAAGGAATGAAAAGGATGGAAGGGAGTGTGGGCATGCGCGTGAGAGAGGCGCGTCTCGTGCTGGTAGACGCCTATCACCAGCTGCTCGATGTGTCGGTGAGACTGCTTGTGCGTTAGCGCCTGCCCGCGGGCTCTTCAGCACTATCCCCGGATACCTATGAACCTGTAGGCTGGAATTTCAATAAAGCCTATTTTTCGTGTTGTTCATTTGCGTTCGTAGGTTGAGCTTAAACTATTTCTATAATATTATTAATTCCATTTTAGGTAATTGAAAAAGTGAAGTCGTGTAAGCTCAATGTACGAGTACCTATATTTACCTGACCGGCACACTGCTGAAATAATTCATGATATAAAATTAAAGACTGTCTTAAAGGTATAAGAGAACTGGGAACTGGACTGATTATGAAGCGTTTGCTCAGCGTAGAACCAGTGTAGATGTGCGTATCTGCTACCCAGGGTGACTGAGGTCGGTAAATAACACGAAGACTTTTTATAACAATTACTCAGTATAATTAAAACTTTTACAAGCATACAATCATGTGCAATGGTTAGATTGGTAAGTTGGCAATGGTTTCCGCACGGGGTTCTCACGCTGTTCGCGTTGCTGTCCTATGATTGGCTCGCCGGCCGTCGCGTGATCGCAGCGCAGCCAATTGCAGCGATCGACTAGTGATGTTTGTTTAGTAACCTTTGGTGTAGTGCGGCAACATGCTCCCGGCTTTGGAAGCATCAGGTTCCAACCAGTCACAGAAAACACCCCGCAGCTTCAGCCTGTTGTCATCAGTAATCAGTCGTCAAAGGAAGCGGATAATTTTAGAGAATGCCCGTCTGACTATGCCGTCTGTCTTGCGTATATCAGCAACTCGTAACACGCCATCCCTTCCAGGATAAGTTTTGAGGATTCTTCTTAAGCCCCACTTCAATGGCGGCAAATTATCATCCTTGATGAGAACTAACGTGTTTTCTTTGAGGTCATCTTTATGCTCATGCCACTTGCTCCTGGTCTGCAATTCCGACACGTATTCCTTCGCCCAACGCCTCCAGAAGTGCTGGCGTATTTGCTCCACCCTCTTGTATCGCGATAGTCGGTACTCCGGAACATCATGTATATCAGCCGTTACAGGTGCAGTCAGTGGACGACCAACCAAAAAATGGGCTGGAGTTAGGGGAAGGAAGTCGGACGGAGTCATGAGTCGGGAATTTAAAACTGCTTCGACTTGTACTAATAAGGTAGTGTACTCCTCGAAAGTGAGATGTGCATTGCCCACTACACGCCGGAGATGATACTTACAGCTCTTTACCCCAGCTTCCCACAAACCCCCAAAATGGCTAGCGTAAAATGGAATCATCTTAAATTTTATGTTTTGAGAAGTTGCGTATTCTTTGATATCATCAGAACAACTCTCCAAAAATTTTGTGAATTCATTCATCAGACCAACGAAATTTTTTCCGCTATCGGAGAATATCTCAATCGGTTTACCGCGCCGCGAAATAAAACGCTTGAGAGCCAGAAGATAAGCTTCTGATGAGAGATCGCCAACAAGTTCCAAATGGACAGCGCGTGTAACAAAACATACGAATAAACAAATATATGATTTTTGTAGTTTCGCTCCCCTTCCCTTACGGTTCAATGTGAACACTGGTCCCGCATAGTCCACGCCACAACGCAGAAAAGGAAATCCTGGATCTAGCCGCTCTGGTGGCAGATTGCCCATAATTGGATTTAACGTGGTTGCTCGCAGTCGTGCACATTTAAAGCAGGTATGCACAACCCCCTTTGCTAGGTTGCGACCACCAACCGGCCACCAGGTCTCCCTTAGCGTAAACAAAAGCAGCTGTGGCGCTGCATGCATTGTACGGCGGTGTTCGTAACGAAATAATAAAACTGTAAACCAATGTTTGGTCGACAACAAAATTGGATGTTTTTTATTGAAACTAAAGATATGAGAATTCTGTATGCGTCCACTGACTCGTATTAAATTATTCTTGTCAATAAATAAATTTAGTTTTACTAGTTGAGCATTTTTCTTTAGGTCCCTTTTATTTTTAATCGAATCATAGACATCAGCAAATGATTCTTGCTGACTCACTCTTGCTAAAGTTAATTCAGAATGCTCAAGTTCCTCAACAGACAATAAACCCGTTCGCCGATTTTTTTTATTGCGCGTATTGTATAAGAACCGAAGCACTGTGACCGAAGTACATAAGCAGCGGCACGCTTCATCCTCAAATACTGAGAAAACCTCGAGAATGGAAACAAACTACTGTCACTCGCTTGATTTACTACGTGACAAAGAACATTTGACTTTATCTCAGGTAAATCATCATGTAATAAATTATTATTATTAAATAATAATATATTCGATAACTTATGCACTTCAAAATTAGCATCGTGTAAGAATTGGGGGCCTGCCCACCATAAAGACGAAGCGCTAAGTGTATCTAGACCTTGACCAGAGACACCAAATCAGCTGAATTATCCTTGCCAGAGACATGTCGCCATGGATGTTCCTTAGTTAAGTCATGAATTTCTGCGGTTCTATTCTGAACGTATGTCTTGAGTAGATTAGTTTGCATACCTAACCAGCCCAAAACAATAGTGGAATCAGTCCAGAATACAACTTTGTTTATTTTTTTATATAATCGCGCGCCTAATACAGCGCCGCACAACTCTAATCTAGGTATAGTTGTAGGTTTTGTAGGCGCGACCTTACCTTTGGAACATAAAAGGCGTACCGTAACAGCTGATTCACCAATTTATCGTACGAATATAAGCGCAAGCGCCGTACGCTGTCTGCGAAGCGTCGGTAAATATATGTAATTCTATATAAGTACGATCAAAACACATAACATGTCGCGGTATTTGTAAATTACTAAGTGAAGATAAACCATCAATAAAACGTAGCCAAACTTGCGCGACGTCACTGGGAACCGGTTCATCCCAATCCAATTTTAATAACCAACATTTTTGTAACAATGTTTTAGCTATTGTTATTACTGGACTAATTAATCCCAACGGATCATAAATCTGAGACGCATACGATAAAATAATACGTTTAGAAATTACACTCATATCAGTTTTAACTTGTGAATAATAGTTCAGTTTGTCTGACTTATTATTCCATCCAATACCTAATGTTTTGTTCTGAGCGTTATCGCCCACTGCAAGTTGTTTCGTTACATTCTGTGAATCGCTAGGGTTCGCGCGGTCAAAGTTAAAAAACCCATTTACGTAGGACTAAACATGCGGAACTTAATACTTGACTAGTACCAGCGCAAATTTCATTCAGTTCAGAGATACTGTTTGCGCCGCAAATAAGATCATCAACGTAAAAATTATTTTTAATGGTTTCCGTTACGTACGGAACCTCACACTCTTCAGCTAATTGTTTTAAACATCGGCAACTAAGAAATGGTGCTGAAGCGGTACCATACGTTACAGTATTTAATTGGTATACATTTAGTGTATCGGACGGGTTGTCCCGCCACAATATTAGCTGTAGGTCACGAACGTTGATCCTTGTCTATCAATACTTGGCGATACATTTTTTCTATATCAGCACAAGCCACGTACCTGTTTTCGCGAAATTTAACCTTCCTACACTCGCGCGTTGGTCTGTGAGACCGATAAAACAGTCTTTCGTGATTTTTTCTGCTATAATCAATGATGGCATTTTGTACTTCCTGTTAGCTGCATGATTAGTTGCTACGATAATTTCAGGACTAGAAGTGTATTGGTGCGAATAGCGCATATAGCCGTAATAGGCGAATATTGGTCTGTGAGACCGCCGCGGGTATAGGTGTTACAAAATTTGACTTCCGTGATTTTGTACTGAAATTTAAATTATGATACTTATGTCTCAAATTATTTTTGTTTATAGTAGCTAATAAGGTATCTTTTAGGTTTGTAAGTATTTTAGAAGAAAAAAAATCACATTTGTTAACATTTTACGACTTCTTACAATAATCTAACTATTTTTCAGAAACTACAATGGAAGGATGTATTCAGTAAATGATCGGTATATTGTCGGTAAATTATCAGTTTTACGATTCTTCGTACTATATTCTCAGAGAATATAATAATAATATCCACGATTAAGTTAAAAAAATTACTGAAATTTATGTTCAAACCTTCGGTCTGTCAGACCGTACGCGAGTATAGGTGTTATAAAATTTGGCGCGAGTATACGAAGGTTAAGTAATATTGAAATTAAATCGCCTTGAATGGCTGAACCAACCATCTGCAGGTCATTCAATGACACACCTGTACTAGATACCATTCCAGCATCGAAAACAACACGCAATTTGGTGGTTATGGCGTGTTCACGAAACACTCCATGATGTGGTAAAAAATAATGCGGTTTATTATAATTTCGAATAATATTCATATGCCCGAACTCAATGTATTCGTGAATGAAATCGGTATACAGTCTTTTGTATTTAGGGTGACGTTGCAGTTTTTTTTCTAAAGCATAAAATCGAAGTTCTGCTTGGTTACGAGTGTCACCTAACTTCTCCGGTGAATGCTTTAACGGGATTCGAACGCTGAACCGCCCGTCGGTAAGCCGCTTTGTTGTTTTAATAAAATGTTGCTCGCAAGCGAGCTCCTCGTCGCTGCAGAGCTTATTAGTGCTCATGGGTAACTCTTCTGTTTCCCAAAATTTGCGTAATAATTGTTCCAGTGAACACGAATTACCTTCACATATTGAATGTGTAAGGTTACATGAAACACGTTTCACCGGGTTTTGTGTAAAAGATTGAATCAAACCCGACACTATCCAACCCAATTTCGTGTTTTGAAGGTAAGGGCCATTTTTAAGGCGCATCTTACCTTCATTAATTAATTCCCAAAACAAATCCGCGCCTATTAACAAATCTATCTGTTGACTGTCATAAAACCTTGGATCGGCTAACGTAATATGATCAGGTATACAAGTACTCAAAGTTGTTGTAGGTAACTTTGATGATATTTGTGGCAGAATTAAGCACTGAACGCGTGCAGTGGAGCTCCCGTTCCGCGATTTTAACTCAATATTACAGGATTGCGAACATTGTGTTATTGAGTTTCCTACGCCGTGAATTTGTTGAGTGGACTGTATAATTTGCGTATTTAGTTTTTCACAAAATGATTGCGTAATGAATGAACGTTCACTGCCGCTGTCGAGAATCACGCGCGCTTTATGATGAACACCCGACTGGTCACATATATACCGAAGACATATTATTGTCTTTGCTATAATTGTTTGAGTGAACATTATGTACCTGTAAAGAATGACTGTGTGTGTGCATGTTACTATTGGAAAGCCCAGTATTAGTAACAGCTGATTGCTCGGTAGTTGTAAGTGTAACCACCCCTGAATTGCTATCTTGAATGTTACTAATTACTTCACAAATCAATGAGTTGTGTTTTTTATCACATTTCCGGCATGGACCAAACACACAAGTACCTACAGAGTGACCAGAACGCATGCAATTGATGCACGATTCTTTATCCTTAACTATCTTGAATCTATCCTTAGGGCTCAAGTCAAGGAAATTTTGACAAGAATATAAGGGATGTTTTTCATTACACATCAGGCAAGCTTTGTATAGCCGTGCGGCTTTAGGTTGTGATTTATTACTAGATTTATTAGTAACTACATTACAATGAACCTTAGGCGTTGAAACATTATTATTAGTCTGTTTCTTATTTTCACTTCCGCTGTTAACATTTGATTTGCTGTGTGATGCTATAAGGCTCTCCAATATATCAGCCTTGTTCCCAAGAAACTCCAATAAATCATCTAATTTGACACGGTACTTTGACGGTATGTGGATCCCAGGACGTCATGCTTAGTCGTCGCACTTGCGACCACTTGACCAACGAGGCAGTCTCACACATACACACCAAAATTTCCACGCGAACGAAGTCGCGGGCAACAGCTAGTACTATACTATACTAAATGGGCGCTTCGCTGGGCATTTACAATTATACAGCAGCTGGCATCAACGTAACTTATATTTTCATGTACAAACATATCCATAATACTTAAGTAAGCTGTCCCAGAAGTCTGCGAGTCAACTCGAATACTGCCTAAAAGAAAATTCTCCGTAGTAATGTATATTTTTTGTACACCATCAGAAAATACAGGTTTCAACAAACAAAAAGTGCACCAACTTTTTTTAAAAAAGCAACTTTTGTGACGTGAAATTTTTCGATTGAACATAAGGTTACTTTTTCGATATTGTTACATAGGTTGACAAGGGAACCAGTGATACACAAGGCTGCTAATAACGTACTGACGTTTATTCGTCTAAGGACACATTGCGTGGCGCAGCACGCACACATATACAGGGTGTTTGGCGCATGGACCGACACAATTTTTCCAGGGATTTGGGAGGTCATTAGCTAGGTTCTACCCATACACCCTTTGTCCCAAATGTCACGGTTGGTTACATATGTTTTTTTTTGTTTAAATGAAAAAAATGCCCAAAATGTTTCATTTAATTCGAAATAACTTTTTTGTTTGTGGGCGTAGTGGCACAAAACAAATTTCGTTGCATTCTCCAAAGTCTTTTAAATCTAAAAACATCTTTGTTTTATACAAGTGGTTTCAAGAAAATTCCTTACAAGCTTCCAAAGTAATTTTTTTTATTTAATGAATGAAATTTTACAACTTGTAAATTAATTATAAAAAAAAATAAACGTCATTTTGAACTTAGCTTTATTTTAAAAAGTTCTTTAGTTGATACCCTTTCTAACGGTATGCTACATGTCACAGAAATTATTCATTATGTAGTCAAAATACTAGTTAGGAGAGTCAGGGTTAAGAAAAGACTTTTTAAGGTTATTTTGTTTTTAATAAACTAAAGTTATAAAAAGAAGGCAAAACACCGGGAGAGGTGGAAAGTAATGGGGGAGGCCTTTGCCCAGCAGTGGGACAGAATAGGCTAGTTAAAAAAAAAGTTATAAATCTTGTACAAATTGACCTCCTCCATTTCGTATGCATGCACGACATCTGTTTCTTATTTCAACTGTCGTTGTACGTAGTCGCATTTCTTCTTTCATAGTTTGAAACGCGTCGGTTATTCGTTCAATTAGAACTTCCCTAGTGGGCACTTCTGTCTGGTAAACCAATTCTTTTGCACGTCCCCAGACGTAAAAATCCAAAGGCGTCAGGTCTGGGGACCGTGCGGGCCACGGAATAGGGCCGCCTCTACCAATCCATGCGTTTGGAAAGGCATTATTTAAATGCTCTCGCACGTCCAGTTTGTAGTGTGCTGGACAGCCATCATTTTGGAAAACTATCGGCACACCTTCTTCCAAAACAGGCACAACAAGTTCGGGCACTACGTACAACGACAGTTGAAATAAGAAACAGATGTCGTGCATGCATACGAAATGGAGGAGGTCAATTTGAACAAGATTTATAACTTTTTTTTTAACTAGCCTATTCTGTCCCACTGCTGGGCAAAGGCCTCCCCCATTACTTTCCACCCCTCCCGGTGTTTTGCCTCCTTTTATAACTTTAGTTTATTAAAAACAAAATAACCTTAAAAAGTCTTTTCTTAACCCTGACTCTCCTAACTAGTATTTTTACTACATAATGAATAATTTCTATGACATGTAGCATACCGTTAGAAAGGGTATCAACTAAAGAACTTTTTAAAATAAAGCTAAGTTCAAAATGACTTTTATTTTTTTTTATAATTAATTTAGAAGTTGTAAAATTTCATACATTAAATAAAAAGAATTACTTTGGAAGCTTGTAAGGAATTTTCTTGAAACCAGTTGTATAAAACAAAGATGTTTTTAGATTTAAAAGACTTTGGAGAATGCAACAAAATTTGTTTTGTGCCACTACGCCCACAAACAAAAAAGTTATTTCGAATTAAAGGAAACATTTTGGGCATTTTTTTCATTTAAACAAAAAAAAACATATGTAACCAACCGTGACATTTGGGACAAAGGGTGTATGGGTAGAACCTAGCTAATGACCTCCAAAATCCCTGGAAAAATTGTGTCGGTCCATGCGCCAAACACCCTGTATAACAATTCCTCCCCTATTATTTAAAAGTCACAACAATGAAACTTATGTTCAACTGTGGGATGATTATAAGGTTTTGTTTTGACTGAGGATTCATCCCCATCTGTGGCTTCATAGAAATCGTCATTATCGTCTGAAGCAGCGGGACGTCAAACTCCTCTGCTAGTCGTCACCGGGGCTGGTGATGACGGCATGTCCTGCTGGCTGGCCTCGACAGTCGATTGCGAAACAGTAACGTCTGCACTGTTGCCCGTTGTGAGGGTGGACTGTTGTACACCTCTCGTACTAGGCACCCAGGATGGTGGCGACTCCATCCTCTCCTCCCGCGGCGTTGCAGAGCCAGTCTCGTTAGTGGAGAGCTTCGGTGGGGGTGATGACGTTATGTCTCGTGTGGTTACATTTCTGTCAAAAGAGCTGGCGTTAATTTCGTAACATCCCACAGTTGTGTATTGTCTTTTTTTACTTTTACAATGTATAATTTGATTTTTATGTTTTTTTATCACTACTAAAGTTACACTGTCTTTAATAAGATACAATCGTTTACCTATGTTTTTTTATAGTTAATCCTATACACCAAATGAATTTATCTTTATTACTGTAACGTTCATACATTACATCTTGTCCAGGCAGAAACATTATATCTTTTCCTCCGCGTGCTTTATCTTGCGAACACTGTTTGTAACTGACTGAATTAGCCAACGAGGTAGACGAGTGCGGTGTGGTTGACGGGTGCATTATGTCTAGTCGTGATCTTAATTTACGGCCAAATACTAGTTGAGCCGGCGACGTGTTTGTTATGGAATGTACGGAGTTGCGGTAGTCAAACAAGTATTTTTGAATGTTTAGTTTACTGTCCCGTATATTGTTTGAGTTTAAAACACTTGATTTAATACCCTTTTCTACGATCTTTACAAATATTTCTGCTTGGTCATTGCTAGCTGGGTGCTATGGTGGTGAGGTCACGTGGGAAATGCCATTCATAGCACAAAGGTGTTTAAATTCTTGAGAACAAAAAGCCGTGCCATTATCTGTCACTAATAATTTCGGTAATCCAAACATTGACATGAACTCGTAATTTTTTTCGATAAGCGCCGCTGACGTGCACGATTTCATTTCGTACGCTTCAATCCCTTTCGAGTATGCGTTCACAATAACTAAAAACATGCGCCCGTGGAAAGGGCCAAGATTTTCGAGGTGAATTTTGTGAAAGGGATGTTTGGGATATGGCCAGGGCGACAACAATGCCCGCGGCGGCGAGGGTCCCAACTGTATACACGTATCACATGAACCTATCATTTTTTCAAGTGCTTCGTCAATTCCCGGGAACCACAACCGGGGGCGGGCTTCTGGTTTGGTTTTCACTATACCCAAATGAGACGTGTGAAGCTCCTTACTGCCTTATGACCCTCATTAAACACCCATTTTCATATGCTAACTGCGTTTTACTTATAAAAAATTGGTTTCATTGAGTCATTGTCATTTTTCTTAGGCCAACCATTTAATACGTAGTGTATAACTCTCTTTAGTTTTGCATCTTTTGACGTCTCGTTCCTCTCTCGTCTCTCGTCTCGTTCCATCTTTTGAACTGTTATCGGCAACGTACCGTGTGTTACAAAATTAATATAAGCAGCGCGATCACTCGGTGGCTCGTCGTCGTCGACCGCCTTGCGCCCGCTCGCACCGCTCGCGCATGACCGTGGCTCGCTAGCCCGCAATAAATAGTCTGCACAGTTATTTTTAAACCAACTTCAAAAAAGGAGGAGGTTTCTCAATTCGACCGTATATATATATATATATATATATATATTTTATGTGTGTTCGCGGATAACTTCGTCGTTTATGAACCGATTTTGATATTTTTTTTTTGTTGGAAAGGAGATACTTCAAGGGTGGTCCCATGATAAGGAAACCGGGATCTGATGATGGCATCCAAGAGAAATTGAGGGGAGCTTTCAAAAATTGTAGTACGTTTGTAAATTTTATAATTAAGTATTTTAAAGCACTATAATTTAAAGAAGGTCTGGAGTCGCTCTGATGATGGAACCGAAAGACAGTCGAGGGAACTCCTCAACGGTTTACAGCAGTCACCTTGTGTTTGGGTTTGATTAATTTGTATTAAATCACAAACTTACGATGAAATTGAACTTTTATTAACTAGAATCTGCTAAAGAAGATCCTATACCCAATCATAACACACATGAATCAATCAATCATTAATAACACACACCCCTAGTCAGACTCACACATTCCGCACACTCCCCTCCCCTACACACACTTACACGTACACCCACACATACATACACAGACACACACATACACACACACACACACACACACACACATACACACACATACACATACACACTACACATACCTGAATCATGCTACAGTAATTTTGTATAATTCAAAACTTTTTCTTTTCTTTTTAATTATGTCTCAACATTGTAGATTGTAACACACAGGAAGCTGCGAGGTAACCCCATCACAAGTATCCTTATAACTTACCGGGGCTGCCTCAATTTTGTGCTGTAAAACAATTGTATGAGAAACAATAAAAACTTTTTAATTTTAATTTTATTGATGAGAAATTTACACCTAGATGGGTTGTGACTGTCATAAGGGGTCTGATGATGAAGACGAAGGACAGTTAAGGGAACTCCTCAACTGTTCACAGTAGCTACCTTGCGTTTGGACTTAATTCATGTATATTGATCAAAACTTTGCACCCATCTGGGTTACAAGTGCCATTACAGGTCTGATGATGAAAAATATTTCTATGGAATATTGCAACTGAAAATAAAAAAATAAAAAAAACTTTTTTGCATAAAATAAAACCGACTCCAAAAACACAAAAAAAAGTGAAATTATTTATTTTTTATTTTTCACTTTTTTGTGTTTTTGGAGTCGGTTTTATTTTTTGCAAAAAAGTTTTTTTGTTACTTTTTACATATTCTATGACATAATTATAAGCACTTAGAAACAAGGGATACCTTTGCAATCGGTTCGCCGATATTTCTGGGACATCTTGGTTCGGTCCAAAACTAGATAGTAATGGTTGGTGTTCTGTACGTAATATAAACGGTGTGGACCTTCCATACAAATACTGGTGGAAACGGCGAACGCGAAATGTTATCGCCGTTGCCTCTTTTTTGTATTTGTGAATATCTTTTTTCCGCGCTTGTTAGTGTCCGCGATGCATAAGCAACCGGTTTCTCCAGCTAATCGTTATCAACTTGCGATAATATCGCCCCAAACCCGCTAGGAGAAGCATCTACTGTTAACATGATTTTTGCGTCCGGATTAAAATGTGTTAATATTTGATCTGATGTTAATCTTCTTTTAATTTCTAAAAACGCATTGTTTTCATTTTCCGACTAGTGCCATTTCGATCCCTTTTTTAATAGTTCGTACAAAGGTGAAAGAATAGTCGACGCGTCTGCCACAAAACATATATGTAGTAGTTGATTAGACCTAAACAAGATTGTACTACGTAACTGTAGTTAGTATCGGTGCTTGTGCGATGGCTTTTATTTTTTCTAGTGTTTTTTTCAATCCGTCTTTATTAATTACGTAACCTAGGTAACTTATTTCTTCTTTAAAATATTCACATTTATCTTTCCTTAAAACGAGCCCTGCATCTTTTTTTTTCTCTTTATTTGTTGTGGGGTTTTTATCTAATTAGATATGTCAACCCCATCGTGCCTTTTACGTTGTTACATTAAACCTTATAAGTAACACACACATTATAAACTTAAATAATTAGATAAAATATATAAAACACTTGGTGTAAACATACAAGTCACCGATGAAGGACTGTTATTAATCGACATAGCTTTTTGGTACCTTCTGAAGTTGGTTGGGATAAAATTGATGGAATTAATCCTACGTTAAGCCTATTTAAATCTAATTCTCGCAAAAGTGACTCCCTCTCGCGCCTGTTGCGGACACAATCCATCAGCAGATGCTGCACGTCTTCAATCTGATTACATACTCTGCAATTCTGTGAATCAGTTTTCTTCATAAGGAATACCCTGCATCTTGTATACGCTCTAATACCTGATGCAGCCTAGCCATGTGTTCAGACCTGGTACCCGCCGTTGTTAACACGTCATCCAACAGGCACAGCACGCCGCTGATGCCCGCCAGAAGCCCCTCCATGACTCGCTGGAATATAGCTGGCGCGGGGGCGAGGCCGAACACTAGTCTAGTTTATGCAAAAAGTCCGCGGTTTGTATTAATGCATGTATACATTTGTGACGCCTAATTTAAAACTAATTGTGGTTGTATGCCATAGATAAATCTAGTTTTGTGAAGTGCTGCCCACCATGAAGTTTTGCAAATAGCTCATTTATTGTGGGCAACGGATACTTGTCCACCACTAATTGTTTATTAATACTGACTGAATAATCTACGCACAGTCGTACTGATCCGTCGCGTTTCAGTACCGGTACAATAGGTGACGCATACTCTGAATGATCAACTGGTCTTAATACACCTAGCTCAACTAGTCGGTCGATTTCATTATCTACTTTATCTTTTAGCGCGAACGGCATGGCTCTCGCCTTCATAAATACCGGTTTAGCATTTTCTTTTAGAACAAGGTTTACTTCAATTTTTTTAAACCGACCTAATTTCCCTGAAACTATTTCTGGATATTGTGTTTCCAATGAGTCATTGTACTTGCAATGTACTGGACATTGCAATTATATATTGGTGACAATTTTATCTTAAATATAGCTATAAAATCGCGCCCTAGAAGTGGCGGGCCACCATTGTGTACTATGTCTTCGTATGGCACTGCTTCCAATGTCTTTGGCTGCGCGAGGTCGGCGGCAAGCGTGTATGGTGAGTGCGCTCAACAATATCGCCCGCCGTTTCACTCCCTCTGTATCTTTCAACTGATCAATATCGTTGGCAATGAACCATTGCGTGATCCTGCCCATGAATGTCTTCCAAGTCTGCTGAGTATGGTCAAAAGTTGAAATAATGCCGAACGTTAACGACATTTTTTATATTTTAACTTTAGTGGGTACTCGTCGCCAATGTTACATAGGTTGACAAGAGAACGAGTGATACACAAGGCTGCTAATAACGCACTGACGTTTATAAGTCTAAGGACACATTGCGTGGCGCAGCTCGCACACATATATAACAGATTTATCTAAATAAGGGAAAAAATCAATATTTTTGTTTGTTAAAATAACTGGCAACACTGGAGTCAACACGACGCTCAAATTTTATCTTCAAATTTTCGGAAATTTAAATAATATTATACATATTTTTAAACAGTTGTGACACCACGAGTCCATTTTCTTAAATATAATAGTTTTTAATTAATATACAACAGCAAAATGAACCCTTTTATCCTTAAACATAAGAAAAAAACTAATTTCCAATGACATATGTCATTTAAGTGAATACCCAATAAAATTATGAGCAAGATAATACTATAATGTTGACCCGTGCAGCTGCAAAACGCGCACGCCTTCCGCCTCCGGACCCGTCGCTCAGCTCCGCCTCGCCGACGCCGGACTCCAGCCCCGTCATGAGTGCTGTGACACCGGCCGCGGCAGTTGCGTCGAGCCCGAGCGACGAGTATTTCTCTCCGCCCACGACGCCACCACCTGCTCGTCGACGGGGAGGACGCCGGCCGCTGGACGGTTTAGGACCTCGAGGCCCACCGGTCTCTGATAGGGTCCCAGCTCCCGGCGGGAGTGTGCAGCGCATGCGATGGACGCAATCCATCAATGAAAATGTCATGCGCGCATACTATGGGACTACAGAGGGGGAAAACAACCTAACCGCGTGTTCGGATGCTCTCTCTGTTCCAGGTGCTTGAGCCAGCTGTCAACGTGTCGGCGCAACGACTGTCGGATCAGGTGCGAGTCATTCAGCGTAATCGTATGTTGGATGATACCGCACTTGATCGCTTGCGGACTGAAATGCAGAGTTGCCATGTCATTGCCACGCCGTCGCAGGTTGTGGTTCCACCACAATTTACCGCAATACCAAATCGCGATAACGACGTGACTAATGACAGGGTTACTAATGTAAGTACCCAGTGCAGTGAGGATATGAGGAGTGCTTTGGAGGGTGCGATTCGGGAATATCGGTTCATGCAACCCGACCTCAGACCACGCTTACCTCGTTTGCCCATGCATAACAAAAATAGGGTGCTGGTGGCTGTTCTGGATTCGCAGTTGTCAAACTATTTTGACACCTGCGAAGACCTCACCGATGCTCACTCAATCCTGTATTGTGCGGCTGTAGCGGCATGTCGTGTAGCTCATGTTAAATTTTCTGATGACAGAGCTACACGACCTAAACCAGCCGTACCGGCATGGCAGTACAGGATTGAACGACGTATTGATGGGGCCAGAGCACTCATCGGCAAACTGATCTGCTTCAGGGAGGGCAATACTCGCCCTAGAGTGATGCGTTTTGTGAGGCGGGCGTTGACATATGTCGGGCATGCCACCGTCCAGGCGAATCAATTCGTCACATTATCTCCGGGTGTTCTCGTCTGGCTAACGGAGAGTACTTGCATAGACACAACCTTGTAGCCAGGATTATTCATCAGCAACTTGCTCTAAAATACAATCTTGTTGAATCGGAAGTTCCGTACTATAGGTATGTGCCCGACCCAGTTCTCGAAAATGGCAATATCACACTGTACTTTGATCAATCCATCATCACTGACAGGACTATTGTAGCCAATAAGCCTGATATAGTGGTGATGGATCGATCAGAGCGGCGCGCAATGATTGTTGACATTACGGTCCCGCATGACGAGAACCTCGTGAAAGCCGAGAAAGATAAGCAAATCAAGTATCTTGACTTGGCCCGCGAGGTTGTCGACATGTGGGATGTGGACTCAGCGATCATTGTGCCGATAGTCGTGTCAGCCCATGGCTTAATTGCCAAGAGCCTCGACCAACATCTCAGGAGGCTCTCGTTAGGCAGCTGGATCAAGGGCTTGATTCAGAAAGCGGTACTTCTGGACACGGCTCGTATTGTTAGGAGGTTCCTCTCTCTGGAGCCCTGACTGCCGGTAGCTTGGACCCTGTTCCCGATACCGGTGGGTTACAATTTTTTATATTTTTAAATGTTTTTTTATGTATTTTTTAAATTAATATTTAAAAATGTATAAAGTTTGAAAAAGTCTGAATAAAGGGAATAATAAAAAAGCTGATTATTTTGATTTTTCGCAGATATTTTAGATTATGTGAAAAAAGCGTAAATACAAAAGTTGTAGATCTTTTAATTACCTACAACTTTGCCCCCTGTCCCCTCAATGACGCACTAAGCCTAGGCCCGAACCCACAGGGGGTGCCCTTAGTGTCTGTTCATTTAATGTAAATCCTTAGTTTGTAAGCCCTGGCTGGGGGCCTTAAAGTAATTTTTGGCCACCACAGGATTGACCGGTTAAGCAGCATCAACCTTAGTAGAGTTGTTGCGCTGCGAGAGTCCTTTCAAAAACAACAGTTTCAATGCCACCAAATTCCACAACAGCACTCACTTTACAAAGGCAATTTATGCATGTTACAGCCACTGGAATAATACCTATTTCGTCAGAGGTGCTTGTGTCAACACGTATCGAAAATCATTTAAATTGATTAATTTCAGGACATTATCATCTCTTTATTTTATCCGGTGTTTGGTTTTAAAATGTTCTTAACAATAATAATTTCGTTAGTGTGTGTGTATTTGGGATATGTGATCGTTTGTCGTCGCTTCTTGCCTCGAGTGAATGAGCAGGTGCCAACATATCCAGGGAAGTTGCCCCTCATTGGACATTCTCATATGTGGCTCAAAAATGAAAGTAAGTTTCTGTTCATTAAAAAACTCATTCATCAAAATCAGCTCAGTAGTTATTGCTAAATTCATAAACCTTCCTTTTGGCTAACCCGTAGTCGGGTAAAATAAGACCGTAGGTAATCTAATAAAAATATGATAAGCAATTTTAAGACCACCGACCGCCTCAAGTCAAGCGATTCCATCGACGTATTACAAAACACGTGTAGCTAATGTTTTCTCATTGTTTTTTAAATATATTAGTATATATCTAGTTATTTATTTATTTGCATATGTATTTAAATAGGTATTCCCTTTATTGTTTTTTTATTAAATATTGTTTTAGGGTTCCGCTGCCGAATGGGAAAAAACGGAACCCTTATAGATTTGTCAAGTCTGTCAGTCCGTATGTCACAGCTATTTTATTCCACAACTATTAGAACTACACAGTTGAAACTTGGTAGGTAGATATATTCTGTGAACCGCTTTACGATATTTATTCAAAAATAAAAAAATAAAAGATGAAAAGGGGGCTCCCCCTACATGGAACTGAAACTTCATCAAACCCATTCGTGCGGAATGTCTATACATACATAGGTGTTTAAAAATGACATTGAGGTTTCGGATTCGGAATTGGTAAGTGCCCCAAAGACGGAAGTGTAATGTAAATTAATAAAAGGGTACCTAAATTAGAAAAAGAAAGTTTTCAAAACTATGTCGTGTTACATATCAAATGAAAGGGTTCATTGTCAGCATCTCAAATAAATACTTTTTATTTATAATTTTAAGACCATTACTATAAAGGACAATGACCAAAGTTGGTACCAAAAAGTCTCGCGCCTCAAAACCAAAATATTATAGTAATTAGTTTCATATTTTTTTACGGCATTACGCGTCGGGGATTTGATTTTTGAACTGGAAATATACTTTTCGAGTTTAAAAGTATGAATATTGTTTTACTCCCTTTATATGACGTTCCGTTTCAACTGAATATAAATGACGTTCCGTTTCCATTGAACAAACCCTTGTCTGTCGAGCGGACTCTAAAATTAACTACAATTAAGTAAGATCAGTACACCAAATCGATTTAGTTTGGTTTATTGCTATTTGCAACAAAATAGATTTTCTCAGCCTAAAGATTTTGATTTATCGATTACATCCCTAAATCCCGACTAGTTTATAGCACTTACTATACTCTATGGTTTATAGTTATCTTATCTGTGGCATCTGACATTTGTACTGTACTGACTGACTATTGGCAATGTAAAGGTCTAAAATAAAATCGAGTTTCAGTCAAGCATACTGTGGATGTTACTTTAACTCGTAATTCTTACTGTTCGACTTGCTCGTTGGTATAAATGAAAGTGGACTGTATTTTTAAATTATTAGGCTTTGGTTTATTGCCGTTCTAAATTTCAACATTATAAAGGTCCCGGACAAACATAAGATCTATTAAATGGTTCGAGAGTATCGTCCGTCGCGGTGGGCTCTGAGAAGGCGAGTGGTCCGCCGTTCCGGCCGGCTCCCCACGCCACCTCCGCTGGCTTGGCGATGCTGATGACGCGTTGGTCGGTCACGTCGCCTGCGCGTGGCGTCTGCGTGTATGTTGGGTGTGATTCCCAACAATCACGTCGCCTGCGCGTGCCGTCCGCGTGTATGTTGGGAGCGATTCCCAACATGCTGCCCGGGTTGAAGTGAAGACTTCAAAAATCTGGAAGGGGGCAAATATTATTAAAGGCCCTCCTAATGGTGCCCCTCTTGGTCTTTACCTCTGCAACTCTCGCTATGCCATCGCTGCCAGGGTAGACCTTTGTGACCCTTCCTAAAGACCAGAGTAGAGGAGGAAGAGCTCTGTCTTTTATAAGGACAAGAGAGCCTAGCTTCAGCTCTGTCTTCGCAGATCGCCACTTCACCTTCTGCTGCAGTAGAGCTACGTATTCAAGTGAGAAACGCTGCCAGAAGTGCTGTTTGATGTGCTCGATTCTCTTGAAGCGATCCAGGCGATTAATATTGCAATCAGAGACCTGTGGATGAGGTAAAACATTAAGTGGCCGTCCAATTAGGAAATGGGAGGGTGTCAGAGCGGAAAAGTCAAGGGGTTCTGAGGAAAGAGGAGTAATAGGACGGGAGTTCAAAACAGCTTCTATTTGAGTGAGGCACGTAGCCATTTCCTCGTATGTGAGATGAGTGGATTGCAATAACCTTTTAAGATGGTGTTTTGTGGAACGAACAGCTGCCTCGGCTAAGCCGTTAAAGTGGGGACTATATGCAGGTACGAATTTAAATTCTATACCTTCTTGAGCTATGTGACCCTCAAGGTCTGATTGCACTAGAAACTTTGATAGCTCATTGTAAGTGCCGACAAAGTTGGTGCCGTTATCGGACGTAATACTTTGCGGTTTCCCCCGACGTGACACAAAACGATTAAGAGCGGCTAAATAGGCTTCACTAGATAGTGCAGTAACGAGCTCGATATGACAGGCTTTTGTCGAGTTACAGATGAAGATTGCCAAAAATGATTTAATAAGTCTACAACCTCTGCCTTTCCTGTCCGCGATCATCACTGGCCCTGCGTAATCAACACTACAATGTAAGAAAGGGAACTCTAACTCAGTTCGAGTTGTCGGTAACTGTCCCATAATGGGTTGCACCGATTCCGCCTTATACCGACAGCATCGGACACACTTGTTTACTATGGCCTTGGCTAAGCTTCTGCCACCCATGGGCCAATAAGTTTGCCTAGCGTTCGCTAATAAGAGCTGGGGACCAGCATGTAAATATATTAAGTGTAGATGCTCAAAGAGTATCTTAGTAAAATGATGCTTACTACACAGTAAGATAGGATGCTTTGTATCGTACATGTATGGGGAGTTGTCTAATCTACCGCCGACACGTAATAGGTTATTGGGGTCTAGAAACGGGGACAAGGAAATGAGTCTATTCTTTTTATGCAATGATTTCGCTGTTTTAAGAATAGCATATTCGTCAGGAAACATTTCCAACTGAACCTTGTGCAATATTAAATTTAAAGAATTTTTAAGTTCGCCAACTGATAATGGACCAGTAAGTTTATGGGATTTTTTTTGACAATTGTGAATAAACCTTTGCAAATATGCTATTGATCTTTGTAAATGAATTAAATTAGATCTACTGTTAATCAAACTACTAATAGAGTCTACATTAGAAAGACTGTTAGTTACTACGACAGAACAAGAAACCAATTCTGGTAGATCGTGTCTCTCGTTGCGATTGGGCATTCTTGGCCATTCACGTTCATCTTTCTCTAAGAAAGTGGGACCAGACCACCACAAGGATGAATCACTGATGCAATCAGCCTTCAGCCCGCGGGAAACAAGATCCGCCGGATTGTCTTTCGACGGTACGTAGCCCCACACGTGACCCTCTGTGCTCTCTTGAATTTCGTGGACTCGGTTGCGAACGAAATTTTTCAATTGCAGTGGGGGTGTAGATAACCACCCTAGAACTATAGTAGAGTCACACCAAAATCTACATTTGCTTACCTTTAGAGTAAGAGAGGTTAATACTTTTGTACACAACCTTGCAGCCAACAAGGCTCCGCAAAGCTCTAGACGAGGTATCGTCGTAGGCTTTATCGGCGCTACCCTACTTTTAGAGGTTAAGAGGTGTATTTTTACTGAACCTGTTTGATCCACAGACCGAATGTACAGACAAGCGCCGTACGCTCGCTCTGAAGCATCTGAAAAAACATGAATTTCGTGAATTCCTGAGCTATCACTAAGAACCCATCGAGGAATTCTTAAGTGATTCAGTAGAGGTAAAGTGTCAGCAAATGCAAACCATAATTGTTTGGTGTCTTGTGAGACCTCGTCATCCCATGAATATTGATTGATCCACAATCTCTGCATGATGAATTTGGCTTCGACAATACATGGGCCAACGAGTCCCAATGGGTCAAAGATCTGACTTATAACAGAAAGAATGTGTCGTTTTGTTACCTTTTTATTTAACTTTAAATTAATTGAAAACGACAATGTGTCCGAATCACAAATCCAGTTCAAACCAAGAGTTTTTGATGAGACATCCATATTTGTTTGTGAGAAGTCTAAAATATTGTCATCTATATTATTATTAGAAGACGATATTTGTTTTAAAATTGTTTTATTGTTTGATTTAAATTTTCTTAATTTTAATTGGGCTGTTTTTAAAGTAGATATAACTCCCTGAGCAATATCGATTCTTTTATTTATAGAATCAGAGCCACCCAGATAATCGTCAACATAAAAGTCTCTTTGAATTGATTGTTTGACGTCATCATCAGGGGCGCTGGAAGCTAAACTAACCAAGCATTTGGTGGCTAAGTAAGGCGCACTTGCCGTGCCATAAGTCACTGTGTTAAGTGTGTATGTTTTTAGAGGCTCTTTAGAATCAGAGCGGAAAATGATTTTTTGTAGAAAGCGTTGAGAAGGATGAAGTTCAATCGCTCTGTACATTTTCTCTACGTCGCCAGTTACAACATATTTATGCTGGCGAAAGCGTAGCAGTATCGAAATGATATCTTCTTGTACAGTCGGACCAACCATTTGGATGTCATTTAGTGACACACCAGTACTAGTGGTGGCCGATGCGTCGAAAACTGTACGAAGCTTGGTAGTTGTGCTTGACTCACGGATGACGCCGTGGTGGGGTAAAAAATAGCAATTTTCTTGAAGACAGCTCGGCGAAGACTCCTTGTCTTCAGTCATGTGACCTAGGCGTTCATACTCTTGCATGAACTCAACGTACCTGCTTTTGAAGGCAGGGTCTCTAAGAAACCTACGCTCTAGTGACATGAATCGACACTTTGCCTTTGAAAAGGAATCGCCTAAGACTGAAGGATCTTTCTTCAGTGGCATGGTTACGACAAAACGTCCATCGTCTTTACGAGTGGTATGTTTCTTAAAGCTTTGCTCACAGGCACGCTCCTCAGGAGATAAGGAGTGCTTGGCTGCAATGGTATCTAATTCCCAAAAACGAGATAAGTCTGGGTTGGCGTTCTCATTTAAAAAATGACAAACGGGAGAAGAAGAGTGTGACTTATGTCGGGCAACGTACCCTGACACTAACCAACCCAATTTCGTTTCATATAACTTAGGCTGATTCTTACCTAAGTCTATAGAATTATTACATAAGACGGACCAAAATACTTCGGCTCCAACTAGGATGTCTATTGCTGACGGTATATTAAATGTTGGGTCAGCTAGACTTATTCCCAATGGAATAGGAATATTATGTATGTTTATGAACGAAGACGGCAAAGCTCTAGTGATCTGAGGTAAAATATGACAGTCTATAGTAAGTTTACAGTCGTCATCATAGTGGGACATAATAGTAAGGTTGCAAGACTGTGTACAATAAGAAGTATTATTATTTATACCTGTCACGGTGGCGCTCGCACTACGTCGCGACAAACCCAGCTTACCACATAGTGACTCATCTACGAAGTTGCCCGTACTACCGTTGTCGAGCAGTACTCGGGCAGAATGCACGTCGCCCTTGCTGTCAACCACTCTCACGATCGCTGTGGAAAGCAAAACATTCGGAGGAGTAGTAAACTGCTGAACATTAGTTGAACCGGCAAAGTTATTGACGGGAATAACTGGCTCAGGAGTAGGAGTTGTTTCTGCCTCGTGTGAATGAAGCAGAGTACTGTGCCTTTTCTTGCAATATTTGCAAGGGACAAGATTGCACTTTGATTCTACGTGCCCTGGTCGCAGACAATTAAGACAGACCTTTGCCTCTTTGGCCTTTTGCCTACGAGCTTCAACAGACAGGGCTCTAAAGGCTTCACAATTGAATAAGAAATGAGTCTGACTGCACATAGGACATGAAAACATTTTTTTACTACAATTGTGTTTTTTATTTTTGTTGTTGGTGTCATTTGTTTTTTGATCTGATTTTGTAGCTGTAAGTAGGTTTGAATTATGTTTGCAGGTGTCTGCCTGTTGTACTTTATTGTTATTTGTTTTATGTTCTTGCAAAGTTTCTAATAAATCAGCTCTGTTGCTAAGGAACTTTAAAAAAAAATCTAATGGAGGTGGATTATTAAATGTGTTTCGATGTTCTTCCCATTGTCTACGTGTGACACTGTCAAGTTTTTCGGACATTATGTGGATTATGAGGGTATCCCGTAAATTAAATTCAGTGTCCTGTCCTAACGTTGTCAATGCACGAAGATTTTTATTTGTGACATCAATGAGGTTACGAATGGAAGAACACGATTCACTTTGCATATATTCAACGCTAAATAATGCACGGACATGATTATTAACGAGCAATCTTTTGTTGTCGTATCTTTCACGTAATAAATTCCAAGCGGACTCATAATTCTGTGCTCTAAAATCTAAATTATCAATAACTAGTAACGCACTGCCTTTAAGAGAAGCACGCAGGTAGTGCAACTTATTTACGTTATCCATGTCCTTTCGTGAATGAATTAGTGAAATGTAAGTGTCTCTAAATTCAAGCCAGTGTTGATAATGACCGTGAAAAACAGGTAAATTTATTTTTGGCAACCTAACACAATTGGTTTTAAAGCCACCTGCCTGTACATCCTCGTCACCCGTTACGTAACCATCTTGTTGACTGCCAGACTGGGGGGGACGAGCACCGAGCAGACTCCGCGCCGTCGCCACCAATTTATAATACTGGTTCTCAAACTGCTCTCGCTCCTTGCTCTCGTCATCGGGGTTCTCCAACAACATCTCGATGTCACACTGTAATTTGTCGAAATCCACATATAAGCTATCAAATTTATTATATCTAGTTTCTAAATCTAACAGTTGTAAGCTGCTAAGTTCTTCGCAACTTTCAAGCATGTGAAGGTAGTTGCCAAAAATAGTGAGCTTTGATTTCATACAGCTGCGTTTTTTAACGAGTTTTTCGACTTTTTCGTCAGCCATAGCGATAGAAACACAGGCGATAAATCACAAACAAATTGACGAAGGATAAGAAACCAGTTTATGAAATGCGAAGAAAAAAAAGTAGCTAGCTAATGATTGAGGTATGACTCAACGGTGCGAACAAAAAAACACTTGACGCGCAGGTGTGTAGCTAAGCGGTCAGCTGTTTTGAATAATAAGCGAAGTGAACATAACCAGATGTGGTAATATAAAGGTTATCTAATAGCGTTATAAGCAGAATAGTTGGGTTTTACGAAATGCAAGGCAATGAAGGTAATTGAAAGCACTCACTCAATCATTACTATTTGAACATGAAATATGTTTATGAATAGGAAAAGATATAAGGGACAAATTGGAACGAACTCACCAAACGTCTATACCACCCATAGGATATCTGATGATTCTGCAAGTTCCTCCTTGTCCGTGACGATGACTCGATTTTTCGACGGGTCCAAAGTCCGTTGCCCGGCCGGCCTCTCGATAACTTCTTCTCTGATGGGCGTGTGCGGGAGCTGTGCGTAGTTTCTTCGACAGGAAATTGATGACTCCTGCAGGAACTGTCGCTGCTGAAGACCGCAACCGAAGAGCTTCGAGTTTGAAGTTTTCTTCCAAGACCGTTACTTTTTGAAACAAAAAACCGGCGAGATCCGGCTCGAAGGACCAATGTTCGACTTGCTCGTTGGTATAAATGAAAGTGGACTGTATTTTTAAATTATTAGGCTTTGGTTTATTGCCGTTCTAAATTTCAACATTATAAAGGTCCCGGACAAACATAAGATCTATTAAATGGTTCGAGAGTATCGTCCGTCGCGGTGGGCTCTGAGAAGGCGAGTGGTCCGCCGTTCCGGCCGGCTCCCCACGCCACCTCCGCTGGCTTGGCGATGCTGATGACGCGTTGGTCGGTCACGTCGCCTGCGCGTGGCGTCTGCGTGTATGTTGGGTGTGATTCCCAACAATCACGTCGCCTGCGCGTGCCGTCCGCGTGTATGTTGGGAGCGATTCCCAACACTTACTAATATTAGTGTATTACGCTGTTTTTAGAGCAATAATGTAATGTATGTGTGTTAAAATACGTCGTTGGTAGCGTCGAAAAAATAGACCTACTTTTTAGGTTAGTTTCGATTTTATAAAATAACTCTGAAACGCGGGTTTTTTTTTCAAAAATAATTTTTGTAGGAGTTAATACGATCAGTGTAGTCTATAAAAAACAAGGTTTGATTTTGATGCAGCATGGTACGGGATTCCATACTTCCATGAGCATTCTCTTTTGACCAGTCCCTCCCCCCACACCGAAACTACAAGGCCAACAATTTTGAAGAAATAGTTCTTTTTAATAATAATATATAATTTATTTTCTCTACACAAGTTACTTAATGCTAGGATTACAGTGGAACATGAAAACGGAATTAACTTTGTGAGAGACTGGTGCTTGAAGTAGGTCTCTATACAAACCTGTATTACAAGTCACCAGGGCCCTCCCGCAGCTATTCTCCTGCTACGTCCTACTTTTTACTGTAATATTCATTGTAATATTCTTTGCCTATAGATTACAGGAAAACCTATAAGAAATCTTAGACTTAAAAATACTTACGGAATTTAGATAATTAACGCACGGAACGTACATTGTGCTGGTATTTACATTGAATAGTAATTAAAGGGGTCATGAAGATATTTATATTTATAATATTAAAAAACATATATTTGTAAAAACAAAATTTGTAACTTTGACCTCCAATATCTCCGTAACTAGGACGTTCCCAGGTAAGGTCCAGAACAAAAAATAATCGCAATGACGGAGAAAGTAAGTGCCTTTCATATTCGTTATCGTATTTTAATTAAAGTTTATAATTGGGATTTGTTATCTTTATATTAAATTCTCAATATTCTCAATTGCATCTCTAGTTTGTCTCTGCATCACCTAAAAGCTGACTGGTTGAGAATGGCATTGGCATTAAGTCCGCTTCTGTACATAATGACTGTGTGCTTAAAGTATTGAATAAATAATCAAGGAGGGTGCCATAACAAAAACATTAAACAGTGATAATAACGATTTGACACCAACTTGAGGCAATACTGTCCACTATCAACAATGTATGCTGCTTACAAAGAGCACGAAGTGGACATTGATCTCTTTTACTCTTCAGTACGTGCTCTAAAAGAAGTCGCCCTTGCCATTTAATGGATATCTCTAGTCAAATGTTTACATAATTTTATATAAAAAAAATCTATAATAAAATAATTTAATCCATTCTAATTTAATTTAATTCAATCTATTCTAATTTAATTTAATCCATTCTAATTTAATTAAACACAATACTTACACAATTTGAAAAAATAAAAACTATTATAATTTAAATTGATTACATTGAATTAAATTAAATAAAATAATAATCTATGTTATTTAATTTAATTTAAAAGTAAAAAGTAAAAGTTTTTAATTTTTTCAAATTGTGTATTTCTTGTTTTAATTGTTTCATGGTGGAATTATTTGCGCATAATGTACTGCATGCTGTGCTTTTCTGTAAGTGATGAGGCGTTTAGACTTAAGTTAGCAAAGTACAAATTATAATGTAACAGCGTACTCATTGTTGAGAAGCCAAATAATAAATAAATAAATAATGATCATAACAGTTATGTCAAAAGTGTTGACTTAGTTGAACGTTCAGAACCGATGGTGATTTTTTTCCATGCAACAGCGCCACTAGTTTAAATGAAGTAGACGTCGAATTAAAAAAAATATAATTCTGTTTTGGGTGGGGTGTAAAGCTCTTCATTCCCCATAGAAAAGAGAGGATCCTCCGACCAGACGGGTGTTATTGTCTGGTGGGCTACTGCCCCACAGCTGTTGTTGTCGGGGTCTTTCTATATAGTCTTAAGTCGCTAATAACTTTACTTGCACGATGCAGGATTTGATGTTTAGTTTGTCCTCTGCATCATAGATGGCGCTGTAGTACATTTGGTTCTATGTTGCTGCAGTACTTTTTGTAGTACCGCTACATCACTACCCCCCGGAGACCAGGGTCGGTAGTAGAATGAGTCGTAACATCTGGTGATGTTTTTGCCAGGCCATTAGAAAGTCGTTGCCGCATTGTTCACGGTGAGTCGGAACTGTCTGCGGCGGTATTGCAAACCCCTTGAGTTGGGGTCGGCGCTGCATGTGCTCCGTTGCGTCGGACGTGGTATAGCGCCGTGATGTGGCTGACTGCTCGCGTCGACCGGGAGGATGAGCATTCAACCGGCCGAAAGTGCAGTGCCAAGGTAGCTTGATGAGGCTGAGGGTGCTGACCAGGAATGTGCTTCCGCTGCATGCTGGTGGTCAGGAATACCCATTTGAAGCTGGCTGGCTATATGACTCACTGCTCGAAAGCTTGAGGAAGTTTTGAGGAAGCTTGAGGAAGTTGGAGGAAGTGATGTTGATGACGTCACATTGCTGGAAGGCTGCGCTGACGTCCATTTCGGGGTCACCAATTTTGGGGGTATGAGAACAGGGTGTAAAGCTCTTCATCCCGTATAGAAAAGGGAGGATCCTCCGACCAGACGGATGTTATTGTCTGGTGGGCTACTGCTCCACAGTTGTTGTCGGGTTCTTTCTATATAGTCTTCAGTCGCTAATAACTTTACTTGCGCGATGCAGGATTTCGATTTTTAGTTTGTCCTCTGCGTCATAGATGGCGCTGTAGTACTTTTTGTTCTATGTTGCTGTAGTACTTTTTGTAGTACCGCTACACTGTTTTAGCTATCTTAACTGGCCGTTTCATTCCCACAAACTTAGTTAAATACAAACCCGGTTTTGCCCTGTCTCTCATTAATTTTTTCTAATTTGAAACGGCCTATTTTTACTGAAAAAAACTATAACAGGTATAAAAAAACAACAAACGAAAGAAGAAAGAGGTAGCAGAAACTTATAAATAGTATAAGTTAGACCACGGTTACTACTTCAATATACTATTTTAATTTAGGTTTTTCATTTCTTACACATATGTATAAAAGAAATAATACGTTATGTGTAAAAAATCGGCCACGTGCGAGTCGGACTCGCTCACGAAGGGTTCCGTACCATTATGTTTATGACCGTACCGTTTACGTTTATGAAATAAAATGTTTTATTTTTATATTTGAGTTGATTGAATGAAAGGTAAATTGCGGTTTACGACGTATGACGTCTTAAAAAAAAACTTCGTCCTAGATCTCGTTCAAACCAATTTTCGGTGAAAGTTTGCATGGTCATGTCGTCATATATTTTTTGTAGTTTTATAATAATAATAATATAATAAGCTGGCAACACCAAATGTCAACAGACGTCTTGAAATTTCTCTCCATAATTTTTTTTAACAACTTGACTAAAACCCACCAAAAAGTTGATTAATCTCCCTTTTTTATGAATTAACATTTCCATTTCTTACTTTAATAAAATGAAGCCTTTTTGTAATAATAAACACAAAAGAAAAAAACTGAACTGTGATCAAGAATGACGTTATGTCGTATCAACGAAAATGAAATAAAGAAAATATGATGTAATCAAGCCACTCACTCGCCCAACGCCCGAGAAAGTGTGCGGGCCGCCCATGCCTTAACTGACCACCAACGACCAATATCGTGTGGTGAAAATTTTTTATTATGACAGCGCTCAGTTTTATTTTTTAGAATATTTCCGACAAAGCGACATCTTTCATTCTTGTACTAACAGAAAGCCATTGAAATTTCGGTTCTTTTAAAACAGATGGCGTTATTCCCAAACGGCTAACTAACACACTTTATAAGCTGTGGAATCAGTCGAATTTCGACGGAACGAATTTTTTTATTTTGACAGCGCTCAGTTTTATTTTTTAGAATTTTTCTGACAAAGTGACATTTTTCTTTCTTGTACTAACAGCAAGCCATTGAAATTTCGGTTCTTTTAAAACAGATGGCGTCATTCCCAACACGCAACTAACACACTGTATAAGCTGGGGAATTAGTTGAATTTTGACGGAAAAAATTACAGTCTGTGGCGTTCCGACGAATAGTTCCGTGGTTGTGTTGTGGTTTGTGGTGGAAGTTTCTTATTTGTTTGGTAAGTAATATTATATACCATTTTGTTTGTGATCTAACGACCTTTCGAATGATATATCGCCGTCCCCGGAGAATAAAATGATAATTACAAAAACGCAACTTTTCAGGAAAAATAAAAAACATGTTTTCTTCGATTGCTCCTTAAATACTGGACGAAGACTGATGATTCCTAGCTTTGAAAAGAAGTTATTTTTTGTGTGTTTGAAATGTTTTAGTGAAATACGCCTAATTATTAAAATAGAGATATTATTAAAAAAATAAGAAGTTAGTCAAAATCAGTCATCGTCTAAGTTGTATAATGTCGATTATCATTTTATTCTCCGTACAGCCTGATCAGAATCAAATATTGCACTCATTACTTATCATTTTATTCTACGGGTTTTTAGGGTGCAAGTGATGATGATAATACTTTAATATCGTCTTATTCTCGTAAATATTGTGAAACTTTTTTTTTGTTATGGACTTTAAATTTGGTTTCCCAATAAAACTATGATACGGTAATCAATTAAATTCTAGTGTTTGAAAATTAACTTTGTAACAAATGTCTTCCAAATCTTTCTATAGCAAAAAACTAGGTTCTCACTCCTCAAAAATAAATACATGAAAAAAACAATCAAATCAATAGTGAAAAAAACTATTTGGTATTAATCAAAGTCAGCTATATGATCTTATATTATTGAATTATTTCATTTATTTGTTCTAATACACATTTAATACATTTTTAAGTATTCCTATAAAAATATTTTAAAAAGTAGTCCACCCACCGGCATCAGGAGCAGCTCTTGAGAGAGGGATTTACTAAAAATACGTGCCGTGTCCAGAAGTTCTGCTTTCTGAATCAAGCGAAAGCGTCCTCAGATGTTGGTCGAGGCCTTTGGCTATTAAGCCAATGGCCGACACAGCTATCGGCAGAATGACTGCTGTACTCACATCCCACATGTCGAAAACCTCGCGAGCCAGATCTAGACACTTGAACTGCTTATCTTTCTCTGCTTTCATTTTTCTCTGGATCATCATTGTGTGACGCTCCAATCGATCTATCTCCACAATGTCAGGCTTATTGACAACAATAGTCCAGTCAGTGATGACAGATCGATCCCAACACAACGTGATATTACCACTGTCTAGAACTGGGTCAGGCGCATACTTATAGTATGGCACTTCTGATTCCACAAGGTTGTACTTCAAAGCAAGTTGCTGGTGGATAATCCTGGCAACGAGGTCGTGTTTATGCAAGTTCTCCGTTAGACAGACGAGAACAGCCAGAAATAATGTGTCGGATCGATTCTACCGGACGGTGGCATGCCCGACATATGTCAACCGTGCCATCCTTCACGATGTAATTCCGGTAGTTGTTCGCCATCATAGCTTCGTCCATTATTGCACAGACAAAACCTTCGGTTTAGCCGAAGAGGTCACCGAAGCAAATCCACGATACGGATGCTAAGAAGTCTACATCGGGCCCATGCAGGGCAGTCATTAGTGTCTAATACTATAGGCTTGCGCCAGTTCTCGTTAGCCAGGGAGGGTGAGGCCCTTGTCCACTGAAACCAAACCTCGGTGCATCCCCACGTTGGCTTCTAGGAAGTATTCCGAGAGACTGTATACCTCACGGTTGTGCACGGACGCGATACCTCACGGTTAGTTTATTAGTTAGCATTTAAGAAGCGATGCCGCACACTTCCAGTCTCATTACCAACGAACGAGGGTGTTGCATCCGATTTGCGGTCAGCCAGTGCACGGACCCTCCTATTCCGGGCATCAAGTTGCGTCTGAGTTTATTTGAGTATGCCGAAAGAATACATCAAAATCGGCATGACCCAACCGTTGAAGGCGCACACCTTGTTTCCGCCTAACAAAAGCCTGTTTAAGCGCTGCGTGCCTGAAAAGGCACTGTAACAGGTTGGTGATTATTTTGTGACAGTATTGAATAGGAAGCACCGTCAACGTACCAATAAGCACCGCTGCGGTACGGCTCCATCGGAGCCCAACGTGCCTAGTGCCTATTCGTGCCGCGAAGCCAAACACTCCGGTGTACATCTCCCGCCTACACTACACCACTACGGTGGAGGACATCGTTGAGTACTTGCGTCAGAAGACCAAGTAGGTAGCGAGAGTGTAACTGCTTATGTCGCGCCGTAAAGTCAACAATTCTTGTTATCAGCACCTCGTCTTGGACGAGGACTTTAGGATCGTCGCTTCCACGAGCAAGTGCCACATGAACTTAGTGGCACAGTGCACAAGTGAAGTGTTACTAATATAGTTTTAAGGTTCTATTTACTAACACAATTTGTATTATATCATTATGTACGTTAGTCTGTAAGGTATACATATACATATCTATGGGTCAAAGTAGCCTGAAAATAAATGGATGTTGTTGTTGTTGTTAGCACCTTATTCAGGTGGCCAATGAAGCGCTCCCTCAACGATTGTTTCATGTCGGCAGTAACCAGTAACGATTGTTTCATGTCGGCTGTATTGATGCTTAATGCTTTCGACATACCTAAAAACTTGTAGGTTTCTGTTGAGGAGAGGGATCTAAGGTGTATGGAATCCGAGGATTGAGTTCCCTAGGATTCCATAATCTCCCTTCGCTTCACATTTGTCCACACCAAATTCCATCCTGATGGCGTTGCTGAAAGTTTCTGTTACCTTCAGTAGTTTTGTCAGTTGCAATTTATGGGGGGCAAAGAGTTTTAGATCATCCTTGTAAAGAAGGTGATATTATATGACCTGACCACCTCTCCTCAACCGATATCCTAGACCTGAACCCTCCAGCAGTGCGCTGAGAGGGTTCAAATGATGATGACAATTTGTCTTACTGTTCAAAACCATAAAAGTCGTTTTACTAACACATCTTTATACGAAGCGACTGGTTGATTTTGAACGAGAATAAAACGATAACTGCTTTTATCACTATCCAGTCGAATATTTTTCACGAGAATATAATTGTAAGACGGTTTGTCATATTAACAAGTAGGAAAACATTTCGATAATATTATATTAACACTTTATTCTCGTAATTTAAGGCCTGTGTTAAAACTTTGAATACTATTGTAAAATTTTGTAACTTCGTCAAATAACTGCACAAAAATTTCGAAAAAATTGAGCAGATGTATTACCACCCACAGATCCCAAAAATGACATAACACTAAAACTAAGATAATGGTAGTTATAATTTTATTCTCCGGGGACGGCGATATGTGAATTCCGAATCGATCAAAAATTGGATGATGAAATCAATAGTTATTTGTTGTAAGGTCGGAATGCTGTCCGAAAAATCTATAAATTTATGAAAACGTGATGAAGCTCCTAAATTGCTAGTTTGTACATAAGGCATTGTGGATTAACTACACTTGGGAGCAAATAAATCGAGCCACTACCTTTTTTCACGTAAAATGGTAAATATTTTTGGTAATATGGAACGTATCAATTCGAACTATATATCGCCTAAAAGTTTAGTTAATAACCTTTACAATGAGGGTAAATTATTGAATAATAACCTTATTGAATGATAAATTATTGGCTCTGCAAGAAAAATGGTAATTTTGATAGAAAATTTAGTAGGGCTAAAACAGTCCATAAAAACAATAAAAAAACAAAATTATTGCAAAAAAAATATTCTTAATAACTGGTATTACCCCCCCGGGCCCTGATACATTCTTGTAGCCTATTAGTCATCGATCTGATCAGCGTTACGATGACATATTGTGGTATGTTCTCCCACTCTTCAAGCACAGCGACTTTAAGCTCGGGAATGGATGAAACAGCGGGAACCCTGGCTCGGACTCTCCGTTTTAGCTCGTCCCATAGGTGTTCGATCGGGTTCAAATCGGGACTTCGTGCTGGCCATACCATTTGTTGAATCCCGATCGCAGACAAGTATTCCGTAACGATCTGCGCGGTATGAGGTCTCGCATTGTCATGCATAAACAAGAAATTTTCTCCGACAAAACCAGCATACGGCATTACGTGGTTTTCAAGAATGTCAGTTATGTATCGGTCAGCTGTTAATCCACGTCTACCACTGCCATCGTTGGCGGGGTCGACGAAGACAAGTTCCGTTTTTCCGTCTAGAAAAATTCCTCCCCACACCATACAAGAACCACCACCAAAACTCACCGTTTCTCGAATGCAACATTGGGCAAATCTTTCACCAGGACGTCTATACACTCGGTTTCTCCCGTCATTGCTAAAAAGACAGATTCTTGACTCGTCAGAAAACAAAACTGACCTCCAGTCTTCTAACGTCCAATTAATGTGTTCTCGAGCAAACTCCAAGCGAGATCGGCGATGAGCTACAGTCAATTTTGGGCCAGTTGCTGGTTTGTGTGATGTTAAATTTCGTTCTTTTAGACTTCGTCTCACTGTCCACCTACTGATTGCGACTCCTCGAACGTCACGTAACGCTTGCTGTAGCTGAACAGCATTAAGTCCACGGTCGCGCAACGAATTGGTTGCAATAAAGCGGTCGTCACGTTCTGTTGTTGCCCGTGGTCGGCCAGTTCCAGGTCGCCGAACAAAAGCACCAGTCTCCAGATACCTGCGGTATACCCGCTGTACCTTTGAACGACTCAAATGAAGTCTGCGTGCCACTTCACGTTGTCCGTGTCCAACCTCAAGTAAAGCTACAACTTGGGCAGCTTCCGTCGGTGTAGTATCCATTTTATCAGGTTATTTTGATTACACAGACACAGATAAAGACAACAATAACAAGTAATATGGGTATGATTAACAAAAACCTCAAATTTAATCTTTTCTTAACAGAGTACAATAAAAATGTCATAAGCAAATTAAATGCGATAATTTTATTCTACCCTTTAAACTTTAATAAAAATGAAATTTTGACAACTAACTACCCTCATTGTAAAGGTTATTAAATACCCTTTTAGGCGATATATGTTTCGAATCGATGCGTTCCTTAATACCAAAAATAATTACCATAATGCGTGAAAAAGGAAGTGGCTCGATTTATTTGCTCCCAAGTGTATATAGCGTGACTATTTACGATCAATTTGATACCAATAACATAACATTTAGTTAAACTTTCCGAGGTCTGTTAACTTTTGTTTACGTTACGTCATGGCCGCTAAGCACTTGTTTTGACTAAACGTTTATTCCGCGCGAAGTTACTATTATTTTTAATTAAAAACTTTGTTTGAAGCATAGTAACTATTATGATATCATTTGATGCATACTGAGTTAGGCTATAACTTAGGTTAAAAAAAACATAGGGTTACCGCTTTAGATTTTGAAATAATACAAGTTTTATTTAAGTATTTTTTTTTTTGTAATGGTTGTTAGTGCTTTCTCACAAAACCTATAATTTTATAAAAACGTGATTTATCTATTAAATTGCTTGATTTTACTTTAGCAATTGTGTATTAAACTGAAAGCGTGTTTATTTACGAACAATTTGGTAGCAAAATAATACCATTTAGTTAAGATTTCGAAGTCAGGATATGATTTGTTTACATTGAGACGCGTAGTTTAGGTATAGGTTTTGACTAGAAAATACTAGAAATTTTGTCGACACGATGTTGTTATTAAATTGTATTTCAAAACTTTGTTTGAAGAGTGATAACTATTATGATGTCATTTGATGCGTACTGAGTTAGGCTATAATTTAGGTTCAAAAAAATATAGGGTCACCGCTTTAGATTGTGAAATAATCCAAGTTCTATTTTTACCGGCTCATAAAAACAAAACGAAGTCACCCACAGTTATCAAAATACTTGTAAGAAATAGCGTGGCGTCTGCTCTTCAAACAACCGTCATTAGTTACAATCACTTCATAGAAATTTTTTGTTTACGTTTCGAGTGCGCGCGACCCGACACCCCGCCGCTCGGCAAAAAAGGTGACGTCAGTGAAGCGCGCGGAGCGGGGGGGCCCTGGTCAGTTGAGTGGTGTTGACGAGATCAGCTGCACAACGCGCACGCCTTCCACCTCCGGACCCGTCACTCAGCTCCGCCTCGCCGCCGCCGGACTCCAACCCCGTCGTGAGTGCTGTGACACCGGCCGTGGCAGTTGCGTCGAGCTCGAGCGACGAGTATTTCTCTCCGCCCACGACGCCACCACCTGCTCGTCGACGGGGAGGACGCCAGCCGCCAGGCGGTTTAGGACCTCGAGAGCCACCGGCCTCTGATAGGGTCCCAGCTCCCGGTGGGAGGGTGCAGCGCATGCAATGGACGCAATCCATCAATGAAAATGTCATGCGCGCATACTATGGGGCTACAGAGGGGGGAAACAACCTGACCGCGTACCGTGTTCGGATGCTCTCTCTGTTCCAGGTGCTTGAGCCAGCTGTCAACGTGTCGGCGCAACGACTGTCGGATCAGGTGCGAGTCATTCAGCGTAATCGTATGTTGGATGATACCACACTTGATCGTTTGCGGACTGAAATGCAGAGTAGCCATGTCATTGCCACGCCGTCGCAGGCTGTGGTTCCACCACAATTTACCGCAATCCCAAATCGCGATAATGACGTGAGTAATGACATGGTTACTAATGTAAGTACCCAGTGCAGTGAGGATATGAAGAGTGCTTTGGAGGGTGCGATTCGAGAATATCGGTTCATGCAACCCGACGTCAGACCACGCTTACCTCGTTTGCCCATGCATAAAAAAAATAGGGTGCTGGTGGCTGTTCTGCATTCGCAGTTGTCAAACTATTTTGACACCTGCGAAGACCTCACCGATGCTCACTCAATCCTGTATTGTGCGGCTGTAGCGGCATGTCGTGTAGCTCATGTTAAAATCAAAAATCAAAATCAAAATCAAAGCATTTATTTCAAGTAGGCCCGTTACAGGCACTTTTGAACTGTCGAAACAAAGACAACAATGAAATTTAGCTACAGTCCCAGTCACAAGGCATAAAAACTGTGAAAGTACTGTAGTTGCCCATTCCCTAACGTAGATCCCTATGGAGAAGAACGGGCAAGAAACTCCATGGACACTCTTTTAAATCAGAATATTTTTACAAAACCTTGGTTACATCATTCATGTTTAGATGGTACATTATGTGAGAGCGATGTAGCAAGATGTGCACGTTAAAAGTGTCCATAGTAAAAACAAGGAAAAGAACAATTCAAAAAATAAAATAATTAATTCAAATAAGCCGTGGCAACCAAGAGATGACCAGTCACAACTGACAGCGCCCGTTCACGAACATGACGCATGTATCAGCACCATTCAACTCAACCATTTTGAAGGGAACTAACTGATCCGACACACGCGCCACCATCAGCGAGACATTTGAGTGAGCATGACATACACTTAACCGCCAGGGCAAATTCAAGTCATAAAAAAAAAAAAATGACGTAGGTTATCAACGAAGGATAGCTTTCTATTACATAGTACTCACATAATATGGGCTATGCGGTTATATAATACCAAAAGAAATTGAATCTATACAATGCAAAGATAGTTGTACAATCTTCAGCAGCTCCAACAATACTATTTAATGCTATCCATTAATCAGTTTATGCGCCCCTGTCCATGTGGAGCAGGACCGGCATTGAGCCAAGCATTTTTATCAGAGATATAATCGTCCAACTTGTAATATGCTTGCTTACATAGTGTGCGTTTAATGCATGATTTAAATTTCGTCTCATTCAGTTCAAGAATACTTTGTGGAATTTTATTATAGCATCTTAAACAGTACCCCATGAAAGATGAGTCTACTTTAGCGAGTCTGAAGCCCGGCTGAACTAATTGGTCTCTAGTTCTCGTACTGTAATTGTGTCTGTCACCTCTTTTATTAAAAAGATGTAGATTTTTTCTAACGTACATTATGTTTTCGTAGATGTATTGACAATGTACCGTCATGATTTTGATTTCCTTAAACAGTTCCCTTAGAGAATCGCGCCTACGAAGATTATATATGGCTCTGATGGCTCTTTTTTGCAGAATAAATATAGACTCAATGTCTGCAGCCCGTCCCCATAACAGAGTGCCATAAGACATTATACTATGAAAGTAACTAAAATAGACCAGTCTAGCGGTATCTACATCAGAAAATTGACGGATTTTTCTAACAGCATATGCTGCTGAACTTAGGCGCCCCGCAAGAGATTTCAAATGAGAACCCCATTGTAGCCTTGAATCAAGCGTAAGCCCCAGGAAAACGGTTTTATCTACGAATTCAAGTTTCTCTTTATTCAATACTATATCACACTCGTTACTTTTAACATTTGGTAAAGCAAATCTTATGCATTTCGTTTTTTTTTCATTTAATACTAAATTGTTTGCTGTGAACCAATTATGGACCTGAAGTAGGGCATTATTTACGTCATCTAGATTTTGGGCCCGTCTATTTATCTTAAAAATTAGAGAAGTGTCATCAGCAAATAACACCATATTTTGAGGTTGGTTTTTCAATAAATAGGGTAGATCGTTTATATATACTAGAAAGAGGAAAGGACCCAATATTGAGCCTTGCGGAACCCCCATTTTTACTTTTAAACCCTGTGAATTAACACCATTTATTTGAACATATTGTTGTCTATCACTTAAATAAGATTTTACCAAACTAAGTGCAAGTTTACCTAGTCCGTAATGCTCAAGTTTCAAAAGCAATGTGTCGTGATTTACGCAATCAAATGCTTTGGAGAGGTCACAAAATATTCCTATTGCGTCTTGGGATGCTTCCCACGCAGAAAATATGTGCTTTAATAAGGTTACACCGGCGTCAGTTGTACAACGTCCCTTAGTGAAACCAAACTGTTGGTCGTGTAAGATTCTGTTGGTGTTAAAATGATTGAGCATTTGATTAAGCATTACTTTTTCAAACACCTTGCTAAAAACTGGCAACACGGATACAGGTCTATAATTATTAGTATCTTTACTATCCCCGGATTTGAAAAGAGGTATGACTTTACTGTATTTCATTAAATCAGGGAAAACTCCTTGGTCTACACACAAATTAAAAATTAAAGCTAAGTATGGTGCTACAGTCTCAACTATGGATGTACAAACTTTGATAGACATTCCCCAAAGATCTTCGGTCAGTTTGACTTTTATTTGCCGGAAAGCTTTAATAACTATCATAGGGTTTATGTGTTTAAATTTAAATTCAGCCGGGCAGCCAGACACATTCGCCTTTAATAAACCAATTGCTACTTCAGGAGAGGAATTAAGAGACTCCGTAGTTTTTAACGGTATATCGGTAAAAAAATTCACAAATTCTTGAGCTACTGCCTGATTAGAGCTTTTAGGACCACATGCTGTATCTAAGGTGTAGCTAGTGTTACGTATTTTCTTCCTGTTAGTCTCGTTATTTATGACTTTCCAAACTGTCTTTATTTTATTTTCTGCTGTTTTGATCTTGTTGCTAATGTGCAGGGCTTTGGCAACCTTGCATGTATTTCTAAAAATGTTTGCATACTTAGCAACATACTTATTAAAAGTTTCAGTGTTTATATAAGATTTAAGGTCATAAAGCTCAAATAGTCTTTCCCTACTTTTTCTGATACCTCTAGTTGCCCAATCACTAAATATAAATTTAGGGCAAATACTTTTTGTCTTCTTTTCAAAAGTTTTGTTGTATTCAGTGTGAACTATTGAAAAGAAATGATCATACAATTGATTTATATTAATATCGTCCATATGATGGCTCATAACACTTAACTTGTTCTGCAGGGAAATATTATACCTATTTAATTTGCTAGTAGTTATAGGTCTAAATTTAATCTGAACATTTTGCAATGGTGTGTTACACCTAAAAGTTACAGTTTGTCCGCTGTGGTCAGACGGCAGGAAATTTACTATGGCTTTATCTAAGTAATCGCAATCGCAGAAAACATTATCTATACAAGTAGCAGAAGATGGAGTGACTCTAGTAGGTTCTATAAAAATGTTGGTCAAGTCAAATGACTTAAAAAGATTTAATAACCGACTGCTATTTGAATTGTCTTCTAAAATATTGATATTGAAATCACCACAAATAATTGTAGATTTATTACTGGCTGCAAGTTTTGCCAGGACATCTTCCATTATTGATTCAAATAAGGAAAAGTTTTGATAGTTTGGGGGTCTGTACACACACACAATTACATGCTTATCTAGCTCAACACAGGACAGTTCGACGCAATGTTCAACCGAGAGACCTATACCCTCTTATTATAAAACGTGGTTTTAAAAAAGTACCGGGTTTAGTACTAGGTTTAAACCATGAACTTGAATAAACGTTATTACAAAAAGAAGTTTATCACTAGTCCTAGAACTATCTATGGTACCAAAGTTAGACCATCGTGACCCCTAGTTTAACTATGGTACTAAATTGTTACACGTCAAATTCTTAATTTTGAGGTTAGCTTTCGGAAATTATTATTTTGTGATTTTAACCAAAAATGGATATTGACATGATTGATATAGTTGATTTGGAAGATTTGGAGTTGTTGGATACACTTGAGAGTGCCCGGGGCCTAACAGAGTTCGTCAACGACGAAATCCATTTGGGTTACCTGACGAAGATTTTCGGTATAAATATAGATTTAGTAAACGTTTTGGCGAAAGGATTGTCGATTTACTACGTGACGATTTGTGTGTACGTAATCTAACATGTCCGTTATCACTAACCTTTTCTTCTGGAGTCCAATTAACACCCCTTTTTTTCTTTGGTTGTTCCATTTTCTTAAAACGATGCACACACGATCTCACCACAAAGTGCCCAAAGAACTGTGCCTTTATTTAGATTATTAATCTTGATGTGAAACCGGACATCTAGTTTGCTTTTAAGTTGTAACATAAACATTTCGATAACATTACTCGAATTACGCGCGCTGTCAAGTTCACTTCGTTATACGTGTTATCTCGATAGATGATCCAAGCCAGAACAATTAAATTGTGAACATGCATTCAAAAAATTAAAAGTCGGATTATTTAACTACCTTTAAATAGCAAAACTTTATATTTTACCACTACAAATAGCAATTTATAGAATATTTTTTCTTTCAATTACGTAACAACATTTTGTAAAAAGGAACGGCGCATAGAACGCTGAACGAATGATTGAATAGTTTCAATATTTTGTTGCTTATAATCTGTGTATAATGTTTAGACCATGGACTATCTTTGGTATTAAGTAGTCCTTTGTTGGTCTACGATTTGTAATACGAATGACAGAATTAACGTTAGTACCGTAACAAACCTAGACCTTTTAGTCTTGGTTTAAACCTGGTACTAACGGAAGTTTTATAATAAGACGGACTATGTCAATACGTTGTTTATATTTAACACAATTTTTCAAAAGTATTAGGGAACCTCCACGCAGCATAGATTTACGGTTAAAGCAGCTACCAACCGTATAGTTCTCATAATTAATCAGCATTTGGTAATCTTTTAGCCAATGTTCGGTAAAACAAATAATGTCAAACATATTTTTTTCTAAAAACAATTCAATTTCTAATAATTTGGAAGAAATGCCTTGGATATTTTGGTGGAATAATTTTAAGGTGTTCTGCTGAGGCCCTTTTTTACTAACTAATTGAGTGCAAGAAGATACCTTGTTGTTGATAGGTTTAACAATATTGTTAAAGGTACCTTCTTTTGTCTCACTACCTAGTTTAAATTAATATTAATATCTGGAGTGAGCCCCGAGACTCTACTACCAGTGGATTCTACTTGAGAATCATCTATAATTACGCATGGATCCTCCGATTTACAGTTATTATAAAAATGTTTATTAGTATGATTACTAATAGTCGCGGTGTTAATAATATAACTAAACTTAGACATACTATTTATGTCTGTGTGAATATTATAAGCTAATAGCCTAGCTATTTTGTGTCTACATCTAATTGGTAGATACACCTTACCCCGTGTCGACTTAAGTTATATATAAATATCTTAAGTTATCTATAAATTTTCTGATGACAGAGCTACACGACCTAAACCAGCCGTACCGGCATGGCAGTACAGGATTGAACGACGTATTGATGGGGCCAGAGCACTCATCGGCAAACTGATCTGCTTCAGGGAGGGCAATACTCGCCCTAGAGTGATGCGTTTTGTGAGGCGGGCGTTCTCGGGGACTGATATCAGTCCTCGAGACTACATGTCCCGTGTCACAGAGCGCATCGACTTCCTGAAGCAGAAAGTGTATGCATGGGCAAACCGTATTCGTAGGTATAAGCGGCGGGTGGATCGATTCACTCAGAATCGCACATTCCAAAGAGATGAAAGGTGGGTTTATAGAGCTTGGGAGCGACCGGAGCAAGGTGTGACTGACGCGCACCTGCCGGATGATGATGCCATGTGTTCGTTCTGGCGCAGCATTTGGTCGGTGCCTGTCAGTCACACTGAGGGCGATTGGATCCGGGAGGTTGAACAAGCGTGTGATCCAATACCAGAAATGGGGCAATCATCATCAGCCCCCAAGACGTACCTCGTGCAGTCCGTCCGTTGCCTAACTGGAAATCTCCAGGGCCGGACGGACTGCACAACTTCTGGATCAAGTGGTTCACAAGATCGCACGCTTGCTTGGCATCCCAGTTTTAATCAGCCTTAGAGTCAGGGTCGCTGCCCCAGTTCTTGACAACAGAAATTTACCCACCTGCTCCATAAATCAAGTAGTACTGTGGAGCCCAAAAATTATAGACCAATCACTTGTCTACCAACGGTCTATAAACTTCTTACATCCATTTTGAGAGCTAAAATCAACCAACATATTGAGAGTAATTCTATCATGTCTGCCTCTCAGATTGGATGTAGGAACGGGTCCCGCGGTACTAAGGAGCTGCTCCTCATTGATATGGCCATTAGCCAACAGGTTCGCCGCTCCCGAAAGGATCTGTCGACATGTTGGATAGACTATAAGAAGGCCTATGATTCGGTGCCGCATACATGGCTCATGAGGGTGCTACAGTTGTATAAAATTGATGCAATTCTGCGCACCTTCCTGATGTCATGTATGGGGCAATGGAGAACAGTCCTTCGCGATCCAGGATGTCGGCAAATCCAGGGGAATAGCGAGCCGATAAGGATAGAGCGAGGTATATTTCAGGGCGATAGTTTGAGTCCACTTTGGTTCTTCTTGGCCTTGAATCCTCTTAGCACGCTGCTGGAGAATTCAGGTCTAGGCTACCGGTTGAGGAGAGGTGGTCAAGTTATATCTCACCTCCTTTACATAGCTGACCTGAAACTCTTTGCCCCCAACGATTTGCAACTGATGGAGCTTCTGAAGGTAACTGAAACTTTCAGTAGCGCCATCAGGATGGAATTCGGTGTGGACAAATGTGCGGTCATGCATGTAAAGCGAGGGGAGATTGTGGAATCTGTGGGAACCCAGCTCTCGGATTCCATAAATCTTAGATCCCTCTCAGCAACCGAAACCTATAAGTATTTGGGTATGTCGGAAGCGTTGGGCATCAATGTTGCTGACATGAAGCATTCGTTGAAGGAGCGCTTTTTTGGCCGCCTGAAAAAAGTATTTAATAGTCTTTTATCAGGCGGAAATAAGGTGCGTGCCTTCAACGGTTGGGTCATGCCGGTTTTGATGTACTCTTTCGGCATACTCAAATGGACTCAAACAGAACTAGACGCCCTGGATAGGAGGGTCCGTACATTGTTGACGGCATATCGAATGCATCACCCGCGTTCTTCGGTTATGAGACTGTATATCCCGCGGAGGTGTGGGGGTCGAGGCTTTTTAAACGCTAAGACTCTCCACAATCGCGAGATATGCAGTCTCAGGGAATATTTCCTAGAAACCGACGTGGGGATGCATCGAGATGTGGTCGCGGTGGACAAGGGCCTCACCCCGCTCTCCTTGGCTAAAGAGAACTGGCGCAAACCTGTAGTACTTGATACTAACGACCGCAGGGAGGTATGGCAGAGTAAGGAGCTTCACGGAAGCTTTTTCCGGGCCTTGCATGGGCCCGATGTAGACCTATCAGCGTCCGTAGCCTGGCTACGTTCCGGGGACCTCTTCGGGGAAACTGAAGGTTTTGTCTGTGCAATTATGGATGAAGTTATGATGACGAATAACTACCGGAGATTTATTGTGAAGGACGGCACGGTTGACATAATATGTCGGGCATGCCACCGTCCAGGCGAATCAATCCGTCACATTATCTCCGGGTGTTCTCGTCTGGCTAGCGGAGAGTACTTGCATAGACACAACCTTGTAGCCAGGATTATTCATCAGCAACTTGCTCTAAAATACAATCTTGTTGAATCGGAAGTTCCGTACTATAGGTATGTGCCCGACCCAGTTCTCGAAAATGGTATAACACATTGTACTGGGATCAATCCATCATCACTGACAGGACTATTGTAGCCAATAAGCCTGATATAGTGGTGATGGATCGATCAGAGCGGCGCGCAATGATTGTTGACATTACGGTCCCGCATGACGAGAACCTCGTGAAAGCCGAGAAAGATAAGCAAATCAAGTATCTTGACTTGGCTCGCGAGGTTGTCGACATGTGGGATGTGGACTCAGCGATCATTGTGCCGATAGTCGTGTCAGCCCATGGCTTAATTGCCAAGAGCCTCGACCAACATCTCAGGAGGCTCTCGTTAGGCAGCTGGATCAAGGGCTTGATTCAGAAAGCGGTACACCTGGACACGGCTCGTATTGTTAGGAGGTTCCTCTCTCTGGAGTCCTGACTGCCGGTAGCTTGGACCCTGTTCCCGATACCGGTGGGCTACTATTTTTTATATTTTTAAATGTTTTTTTTGTATATTTAAATATTTCCATTTTCCATTTTATTTTTTTGAATAAACGAAATAATAATAAAAATAAAACGTCTGGTCAGCATTGGTGACAATATTTTTGACATATATACATATTATTTTCCATTTTATTTTCCATTTACGCTTCAGTATTGTGCAGTTTGGTATCGTTTTTTTTTCTTTATCATTATTGATTAGAATTGGTTATTTTCCTTTAAATATGGGTTAAATTGATAAAAAACATTAAAATAAAATTCCGTAGGATAAAAATACGTGCTGTCAATTTGACACCCGGGCCACTGTTATTATGTTTTTAAGTGAAATGATTTCAGAATGAAAGCCGAATATGCAAACTGTAAGACCCCATGATGAAAAGAATATGGCAATAATTGGAAAACTGTTACTTTTTGCGCAAGGCAAATCAGGCTTAAATTCACGAAAGAATATTTTTCCTAAGTTCGTGGTATTTTTTCCTCTTTTTCAATAAATGTACATCTTATGGCCGAAAATGAAAGATCTACTTTGGAGAGAATCTCTGCAAATACTGTTTTAAGCTTTTACGGTTTTAAACTAAACTTATACTGTCACTTACGGAATATCGGGAAAGACTGAGACAACAAAAGTGCCTTTCAGCTTCGTTATGCATCTTTTTACACCGGTTATAGAGTAAGATAAAATATTATGGATTCTTACTGAAACTTTTTCAGAAGGGAACTTTGTGATTGAAAAAAAAAATCTGATACACACTGTAGACCACTTGCTTAAATCGTTCGTACATTCCGTTCCGATTACAAATAAATAGCTAACACGGCAGATTGATGTTAGTTTGATAAATGATTTCTCTTATTGTATTATAACATTTATAACTTTTTTGTTTCAGCATTGGTTCGAAATGTGACTTCATTTGGAGAATATGCTTTAAAAGTTGGAGGTGTGACCAAAGTCTTTATGGGACCGCTGCCTCTTTATAGTAAGTCAAAACTTGATTAAAATATTATTATTCCTTAAAACAATTAGATCAATAGGACACCCGTGGGGCCCTTGGCTCATAGCAGTGGGAATTATAAGAATTTGTTTATCTTATTTTACAGTTGTAACAGATCCCGTAGACGTGACGACAGTCCTGAACAAATGCCTGAAGAAAATGTTTGTGTATAGATTCATCGAACCAATGGTGGGCAAAATGTTGATCGCTGCTGATGGTAACTTACGCATTCATCTTTCTTATTCAATATTATTATTTTTGTATGTTCAGAAGACTGCTTCTCTGGAATCTTAAAAAGACCAAGACCGTAACACGTATGTATTGACAGAATTATAATCATTAAAATCATCAATATAACCCTGCAAGTTCATTTGATCCCATTGATTGACTATTTCATAAAACACTCACTCACTGGGATTAATAAACGGGTATAATTTAGACGGTCACCAAAAATATTTTTAAGACTAAGCCTAGACACCAAATAACATAAACAACTCCAAAAAAAATCAATTGACTTTATTAAAAGGGCCCTAAAGTATATAATATGATGATCCAAAATAAATGAAATAACATCAGAAAAATCGCAAAACTTGCACAAATATTATTTTTGGTTCCCAAAATGGATCAACGGTCACCAAATTCTATCCAACTCAAAGATTAATATTACTACCGAACCTAGGGGCACCCCGAGGTTCGGTTAGTTAGGTTCCTGTAAACCTTGCAGACAGAAATAGGAGCCCCGCGCAGCGGGGATCCGTCGACCTGCTGACATCATATAACAATAAGTAAGCGACGCACGTTTGGGAACCCCAGTTTATTAATTAAGGCGTCCATATATTTTTATGGCAGTCAATAATACGAAAAAATGGATTTATTTCATAATATTTTAGGAAACGTTATTTGGTGACCATTTATCCATTTTTTTGGTAGAAAAATAGGTACTTTTTTGGGCGGTGTTTAAACACAAGCCTTAATAAACTTAGTTTAACTTGGCTATCATAATACTGTTTCAGTTCCTTTGTACGTTTACAGTTTGTTTACATTATTTCGTGAAGAAAAGATTTTGGAAGAAATTGTTTTTTGTTGTTACTTACGTGTATTAACACGGGTTCAATTCCTTGGAGTGGTTATGGGTTTAAGAAGTTTTGATTATTTTTGAAAATATTTCATTATTTTACTTTGTTTTCATCATGTTGTTAATACATAGTATATCTGCAATATCAATGTGTAACCTCTATAGGTTATTAGGAGGTGTTTGGTTTTAGGTGGGTTATTGAAGGTGTCCCAAATTACTTCGTAAGTCTATAATTACGAAGTAATTTGGGACACCTTCAATATTTTGGTGCATAGTTATTCTTTATTTATTGTCGTAGTCAGAAATATACATTTTTATTTCAAGTGTAAAATCAAAAACTAAAACCCCGAGTGCAAACATTATTATTGTAATATTATTCGTAATAAAATTTTCTTTATTTTGATACCCTATTCGATAGGTTTTTTTTATTAACGTATTACTATTTCACGCCAAAAAAACGCTTTTTTTTTCAAACACCTTTCTAAAGACACTTGGATATTTAAGACAATATAACGTACATTACTGTCGAAATCCATTGAGCCGTTTGAAAGATACGAGGTAATAAAGTTTACAAACAACAGTAAAAACTCCTTTTTCAAGTAAAATTATTTGGGAATCAGTCGGTTGACTCAGTCAGTCATTTATTTTGCGCAAAGTAGATAAAAACAACTGCAGTAATTAGAAAAAAAAAGTAACTGACTTTCACCATTTTCTTCAAAATGCCGTATTAATAAACTGGGCACGAGTTGCCGTGGCCGACTTGGTAATCTCTAAATATACTTCGAACCCAAGTCGGCCGGAGCAAAGACAATCTCTGCAGATGGGAGTTCATGGACGGGTCGGACCTCAAGCGCGTATGCAGCGTTTCCCCACAAACAATGGCCCACCTTCCATCTCGCACCGCATCACATATCACCTGCGCTCTTGATGATTTATTTAATGCATCAGTGAGAGCTGAGTTTTGGGATAAACATATTTAAACTTTTTGACATCGATACGGTAAGAAGAAGAATAAACTATTGTAAATCTGGAAAAACTAGATTTTTTCCTGTAGAAGTTATTACATTTTCGCATTAAAAACGTTCTCCTGGAAACTAGTGATTTTGAAGATGGATGTTGGCTCTTTGCTGTAGTCGATATTAAATTAGACATTCTACTTTGTCCGTGGATCAGTGCTTCATCAAAGTCAAAATTACCCAAACCGCTCGCCCTTCAACTCTTCTTCCTTGAGTTTTAGCCGGGAAGAAAAAGTGGTGGATATAACTACCCAACTAACAAGTCTGTCTGTTAAGTTAGAAGGACTTGATTCTACAGAATAGTATTCTTTGGATATCACATCTAAAAAAAAAATCTCTTCAACTTAAATAATATAATCTGATGAAAGTCGTTCCAGCTATAAGGAGCTAAAACTTTGAAATTTTGCCATTATGTTGATTTTAATAGTGTAATATAATTCAACATGCAAAAAGAAAAACATATAAAATACTCAACGCGTGTTTCAGCCCTCAATTGGACATTTTCATGAGATATTATTGACTCATTGATCTTAATCAACGCACACAATTCCTAGATACACCGCCTCTAAACCAGTTTCATGGTATTCCAAATGTTTCAGTACCAATATGGAAGCGTAATCGTCGGATACTAGACCTATCCTTCAAGCAGCACCTCTTGGATGAATTTATGGAGTTTTTCAATGATCGAGCTGGACGATTTGTTGCGCTGATCGCCGAGGATGCCGGCAAAGGTGAAGTGGACCTCACGGAGAAGATCACTAGGACCGCTCTGGAAACCGCTTGCCGTGAGTAGTTCTTCCTTTTGATGTTCTTTCTTTTGATGCCTCTCTAACAACTGAAGGTTGGCCGCCAACTGCGAATATTTTTAATGTTTTATAAATATTAAGATTCTGAATGAACTAGAGTCAGCGGATACTGACATACCTTGCAGAGTTAGCAAGCTAAAGCGGCAGTAGGTGGCCATGCCTGTCAAAGGATACCCGATTGAGCTGTATCATACATAGAGTGAAGATTACGTATCAGCCAGCGCGCAGCGTAGCATTTTATACAGTCACCGCTGGGTCCGGTTTTAGGTTTACAGTGGTGACTTACCTGAAGGGATAGTAGAAATAAGGTATAGTGCCAAAGATGTGGCTGTAACCCTTAAGAGCATGACTAAAGGCAAGAGTCAGGTCATGATTCTCTATCCATTGAACACCTAGTTCACGCTGGCCCACTTAAAAACAGAGTATTAGCGAAATTCTACTCACTATGCGTGAGCCACTCTTATCTTCCACCGGATCTTATGAGAACTGTGGTTGTGTCTATAGTTAAAGATAAAACCGGTGATTTTGCTGATAAAAGTAACTATAGGCCCATATTTTTAGCTACAGTTATAGCGAAGGTATTTGACGGTTTGCTTAATACACAGTTAGTAATTATATATCTCTGCATGATAATCAGTTTGGATTTAAGCCCCAATTATCAAAAGAAAGCGCCATATTGTGTCTTAAACATACCGTCAAATACTACAATGCCCGTAAAACCCCGGTATATGCGTGTTTTCTCGACTTGTCCAGGTCTTTTGATTTGGTGGTGTATGATCTCTAGTGGGAGAAACTTGAGAGTATCAGCCTACCACTAGAACTTGTTACCATCCTCAAGTATTGGTATACGCAACAAGTCAACAGCGTCAGGTGGTCAGGGGCAATGTCGGAGCCATATCGATTACAATGCGGTGTAAGACAGGGCGGTCTGACTTCAGCCACATTATTCAACCTTTACATGAACACGCTGATCGTCGCGCTGAGCAGGCAGCACGTCGGCTGTCATGTAGACGACATGGTTTTGCTGAGCGCGTCGATCTGTGGCCTAAGCAATATGAGAGTGACATGTGAGGATTACGCTGTTACAAATGGACTTGTTTATAACATTAAGAAAAGCCAGACTCTCTCGTTGTCCGTGCGAGCGAGCGAACGTGTCGCTTACGCTGTGCAATTACGTACCGATTTTAATAAATAAGTGCTAAGTAGTGTGTGTGCTTACGTTGTGCTATTGTGGCTGGCTTGATTGTTAATTCGATTAAGGACTAATAATGCCAAAGGCACATCGTACTCCCACTTCGGTGGAAGTGGAGGAAGCCCAGTTTTCTGACAAATCAGCTTCAGATGTAAAGGGAAAACAAACACCTGCATCGAAATGGGTCGGAACACGACAGGGTAAGAAAAAACGCAGTGAGGAATCAGATAGTGATTCTTCTATCACTCAAGAACCTAGACGGCACAAATCAGCATGCTGTTCCCCTAACAATCTGCATGTTACACTGAAAGCTGTCCAAAAGGAGGTCAAAGCAATGAGTTCTCTTCTGAATTCGATAAAGGAGGAACAAGACTCACGCTTGTTATTGCTGCAAAAGGATGTGTCGGTAAAAAAATCTAACATCGAATTCCAAAAAACATTGCAGTTTCTAAGCGCCCAGCATGATGAAATGGAGACATTCAAAAAAGAGACTATAGAACATAACAAGGCTATGGTAAACAGATATAAGGATCTAATAAAACGAAACATCAATTTAGATAAATGCAACAAAGCGCTAGAAGAACGAATCGGATATCTTGAACAGAAAGAATTGACCAAAAACATCGAAATAATGAATTTAAAAATGCAAGAAGGAGAGAAAACCGTTGATGTGGTAAAAAAATGTGCTGAGATCTTAAAATTAGATAAAAACAAAATAGAAAGTGCATGGGGGGTAGGATCCGAAAAGAAAGAGCTTCGGCCCATAGTTGTGACACTGTGTACAAAAGCGGCGAGAGTGGAATGGCTTAAAAGTCGAAAATCACAAATTACAAACCAGATGATAGTAAACAACAATGACTCATCACGAATCCTCATTCCTGGATAAATATAATTATATGGATCCAGGATGCCAAAATTCTAATAAAAAAAAAACGATATTGATAAAAAAATCTACCATATTCGGAATGAGGGAGACATAGAAACATACGTGCAAAAAGACAAGATCTAATAAAATATCATATCATGTACTGTTTAACAATAGTGTTATCAATAAAATTAAATCATGGTACCTACTAAAATTTGATATACAGTCACAACTACAGGATATTACATCATCATCATCATCATCCACAGCCCGATTTCACCCACTGCTGGGTATAGGCCTCTCTTTGCTTGTGCCAAGCTCCACGCTCCTGTGCCAGCCTCATCCAGGATATTCCCGCAATGGCAACAATGTCGTCTGCCCATCTCGACGCCGGACGATATTACATAATTATATAAAATTCACAGATATTAATAAATGGTCTACCTATGTAAATACGAAAGAAAATAAAATACAAATCATACACATTAACATTTTTTCCATAAGAAAATATTTTAATCAATTGAAGGTACTTCTGCAAAAGATTTTGAATCAACTGGATGTGTTGTGTCTCACAGAAATTAACACTAGACAGGATGAAGTCGCCATATACACGATTCATGGTTTCAAAATGTTTTCACAAACCAGAGAAAAAAGCGAGGAGGAGGCCTATACTTGTTTATGTGAAAAATAGTCTTCAGTACAGTCCACTACAAAATTATAATGTATCAAAGTTTGAGCTGATACACGGCCACCTAGCCAAGAATGTTTACAACGCTTATCTATTAGTAATCTACAGGCCACCACATAAAAATAAAAGTATTTTTACGAATGAAGTAGAAAACATTATTCAATCGCTACCCCTGAACATGGATATTATTTTAGTCTGTAACATTAACTTGTTGGAGAATGCACTGGATTCTTCGGCAAACAGATATTTAAATACGTTAGCAGATTTGGGACTTCACTGCGGCATTCAAGACATAACGCGCGAGGCGGTTGTCGGACTGAAGCGAGTGGCGGCATCGACCACGTCTTCAATGTGAAAAATGTGAGTGGCGGGGCGAGCGACGTCGACGCATACACGCTCACGAGCCAGGTAGCCGATCACTATCTAACGGTAATCTCAGCTGCTGTTATAATTGATAAGGAAAGAGACGTAACATGTTTGAGTAAAACGAGGTACGACAACAAAGCTGTAAGAGATAAATTAAATAATGTAGATTGGTCATCTTTGTTACAAATACAAGATCCGAACGAAGTGTACACAAGGATGTTCGCAATTTTTGGCGATATTTTTAATAGCTCTAAAATAGATAACTCAGTGTGCCCTAAACGCAAAAGACAGTCGTGGGTTACTGAAAAGCTACGCATGCTTATAGTAGACAAAGATAGGCTATTTAGACAGTGGAAAAGTGATCCTAAAAATAATAATAAACGTTTACTGTACACAAGGTGCAGAAATAAGACACAGAAGCTTATAAATATGGCCAAAAATAAAAGTAGGCGTGAAACCATAATTAATTGTAAGGGAGACATGCGAAGGGCTGCGGGACTGTTCGAAAGAGATACCGCGGCCCTGGAACATAAAGGGCCAATGAAGGAATGGGTGGTTTTTAGTCAGTAAGAGTCTGACACTCCCTTCCATCCGCCCAGGGCGGGGGGGGGGGGTCATTTGATGATTTCCCACCCACCAAAAAAAATAAATAAAAGGGAGACATGCGAAAGATATGGAGTAATTTAAACAGCTGGCTTGGTAGGTCTAAACTAGGAGTAGATCCTGTAATAGAGACGCATTTATTTAAAAATGAAACGTTGCAAAATATATCTGTAATAATTTCTGTGAAACTTTTACGAAAGAAGTCGATATGATTAAACATAAATGTCAACACATTTTTTTGGATAGGATGAGCTATGTGAATTACTGTAATGTAAGTTTCAGATTTAAAAAAGTCCTACCAATAGACGTAAAATCTGTTATAGAAAGATTAGACTGCAACAGGTCGCCGGGGTCAGATGGTATTAGAATTAAAAATTTAAAACAAATTAAAGAACAAATTAGTCCAATAATAGCTCATTTTATTAATATTAGCGTTAAAAATTCTCAGTACCCAGAGGAACATAAAAAGTCTATTGTAAGGCCTATATACAAACAGGGTTCTCACCTTAATACGGTTAACAAAATTGTCGAAAAAATAATAGGTACACAACTCACCAACTTTTAAGAAAACAAATATTTTAAACGATGTCCAACACGGTTTTAGAGTCAATAGAAGTACGTACGTAGAATGGTACGTACATTGGCTTATGTGATGCGGTTTATTAATAACATAAAAGGTGATAAAATAGCTGACAAATATCTCTCAAGTTCTGAATTGAATAATGCTTTGATGTTGCTTATTAAGAATGAACAAGAAATATATTATAAGGTCGAAATTGAATGTTTAAAGAATAATAAAAGAAGAATTGCACTGACAAAACCTTCAGTTTCCCCGAAGAGGTCCCCGGAACGTAGCCAGGCTACGGACGCTGATAGGTCTACATCGGGCCCGTGCAGGGCCCGGAAAAAGCGTCCGTGAAGCTCCTTACTCTGCCATACCTCCCTGCGGTCGTTAGTATCAAGTACTATAGGTTTGCGCCAGTTCTCTTTAGCCAAGGAGAGCGGGGTGAGGCCCTTGTCCACCGCGACCACATCTCGATGCATCCCCACGTCGGCTTCTAGGAAGTATTCCCTGAGACTGCATACCTCACGGTTGTGCAGGGTCTTAGCATTTAAGAAGCCACGACCCCCGCACTTCCGCGGAATATACAGTCTCATCATCGACGACCGTGGGTGATGCATCCGATTTGCGGTCAGCAGTGAGCGGACCCTCCTATCCAGGGCATCAAGTTCCGTCTGAGTCCATTTGAGTATGCCGAAAGAATACATCAAAACCGGCATGACCCAACCGTTGAAGGCGCGCACCTTGTTTCCGCCTGACAAAAGACTGTTTAGAACCTTACTCAGGCGACCAAAAAAGCGCTCCCTCAACGATTGTTTCATGTCGGCAGTGTTGATACCTAATGCTTCCGACATACCCAAACACTTGTAGGTTTCTGTTGAGGAGAGGGATCTAAGGTGTATGGAATCCGAGAGTTGAGTTCCCACGGATTCCATAATCTCCCCTCGCTTCACATGCATGACTGCACATTTGTCCACACCAAATTCCATCCTGATGGCGCTACTGAAAGTTTCTGTTACCTTCAGTGTCTTCATCAGTTGCAAATTGTTGGGGGCAAAGAGTTTCAGATCATCCATGTAAAGAAGGTGAGATATAACCTGACCACCTCTCCTCAACCGATAGCCTAGGCCTGAACCTTCCAGCAGTGTACTGAGAGGGTTCAAGGCTAGACAAAACCACAATGGACTCAGACTATCACCCTGGAATATACCGCGCTCTAGCCTTATTGGTTCGTTGTTCCCCTGGATCTGTCGACATCCTGGATAGCGAAGGACCGTTCTCCAGTGCCCCATACATGACATCAGGAAGGTACGCAGAGTTGCATCAACTTTATACAACTCCAGCACCCTCATGAGCCATGTATGAGGCACAGAATCATAGGCCTTCTTATAATCTATCCAACATGTAGACAGATCCCTTCGGGAGCAGCGAACCTGCTGGCTAATGGCCATATCTATGAGGAGCAGCTCCTTAGTACCGCGGGACCCGTTCCTACATCCATTTTGAGAGGCAGACATGATACAATTACTGTCAATATGTTGGTTGATTTTAGCTCTCAAAATGGATGTAAGAACTTTATAGACTGTTGGTAGACAACTGATTGGTCTATAATTTTTGGGCTCCGCAGTACTACCTGATTTATGGAGCAGGTGGGCAATTCCTGTCGTCAAGAACTGGGGCAGCGACCCTGACTCTAAGGCTGATTGAAACTGGGACGCCAAGCGAACGTGCGATCTCTGAAACCATTTGATCCAGAAGTTGTGCAGTCCATCCGGCCCTGGAGATTTCCAGTTAGGCAACGGACGGACTGCACGAGCTACGTCTTGGGGGCTGATGGTGATTGCCCCCATTTCTGGTATTGGATCACACGCTCGTTCAACCTCCCGTGTCCAATCGCCCTCAGTGTGACTGACAGGCACCGACCAGATGCTGCGCCAGAACGAACACGTGGCGTCATCATCCGGCAAACGCGTGTCAGTCACACCTTGGTCCGGTCGTTCCCAAGCCCTATATACCCACCTTTCATCGCTTTGGAAAGTGCGATTCTGAGTGTATCGTTCCACTCGCCGCTTGTACCGGCGAATACGGCTTGCCCATGCACAGATCTTCTGCTTCAGGAAGTCGATACGCTCTGTGACGCGGGCCAAGTAGTCTCGAAAACTAATATCAGTCCCCGAGAACGCCCGCCTCACAAAGCGCATCACTCTAGGACGAGTATTGCCCTCCCTGAAGCAGATTAACTTGCCGATGAGTGCTCTAGCCTCACCGATGCGCCGCTCAATCCTGCACTGCCAAGCTAGAGCAGCTAATTTTGGTCGTGTAGCTCCGTCATTGTTAGGAAATTTGACGTGAGCTACACGACATGCCGCTACAGCTCCACAGTACAATATTGAGTGAGTATCGGCGAGGTCTTTGCTGCTATCAAAGCAGTTTGACAGTTGCGAATCTAGAGCACACACCAGCGCCTTGTTTTTGTTGTGCATAGGCAAACGAGGTAGTCGTGGTCTAAGTTCAGGCGGTGTGGAACGGTACTCCCAGAATGCACCCTCCAAAGCACTCCTCAATTGTGCGTTGCACTGGGTACTCACGGATATAACTTCATCATCATCCTCTTCACCACCGCGGTCGGATCGCGGCGAAGTACTGGTAACATTTTGTAGCTGTACCGCGATCATAGGTGAAGCAGGCGTAACTAGGTTACTCCGTGATTCGGAGCGTAGTCGATCAAGTACGGTGTCATCCAACATATGGTTACGCTGGATGACCCGCACTTGATCCGACAGTCGTTGCGCCGACACGCTGACACCTTATTATTATTATTATTATAGTCACCGCTGACCTCAGGGATCATGCTGACTTGGAACGGGAGCGGAGGGCTTTATCCATAAGAGCTAATATGCTGGCCCGCAAGTTCGCACGGTGCTCAGATGGCGTGAAGGTAACTCTTTTCAGAACTTATTGCGCGCCCATGTTCACATGTTGCCTGTGGGCGAATTACACGCAAAAAAGCTACAACACCCTTTGCGTTCAATTTAATGCTTTCAGAGTGGTTTTGGGCCTACTTCGCTACTGCAGCGCTTCAGATATGTTCGTATGGACGCTCTCGGACTGCTTCCATGCGACCATGCGGAAACGCTGCCCGTCCCTAATGCGCAGAGTGCGTGCCAGCTCCAATGCCGTTCTGGGGATGATAGCTAATGCGTTGGACTGTCCTTATGTGCGACACTGCTGTGATAGACAAGTCACTTAATTATAGTGTCGCCCGTAAGAGACTAATAATATGGGTTACGTACCTGAATTAAATGAACTTGTAGCATATAATTCCCCAGCTTGATGAATCGTGCAGCACCCTAAAAAGGTATATATGAAACACTGTATATGGAAGGTGGAGAAGAGGAATTTTGGCGCTACTTTCGGGAGGCCTCTGTCTAGCTTGTAGATAAAAAGTTTTCATTGGAAAGCGATTTACCCGTACCCTTAAAACGCAAGCTAATGGACATGTGTATTCTCCCCATCCTGACATATGATACACAGACTTAGTCTTTGACTAACGTCCAGAAGTCCAAACTTAAGGTTTGCCAACGAGGCATGGAGCGCAGCATACTGAATGCAAAAATAACTGAGCGGACCAGAAACACTGCGCTCCAGAACGTAAATTGCCGACGTAGATTATAAAGCGCAATCACACTATCGTGAAAAGTGGGAGGAATGGGGAGAAGCCTTTGCCCAGAAAATGAAATATTAATGATATGCATGTTTCAGAAACCACACTTGGAGCTAGAGTTGACGGCAAAGACCTTGTAGACAACAATTATATCATGGCTGTCAACGAATTGCTAGACATTCCCGTAACCAGGATTAATCAGCCTTGGCTTATGCTTGATTTTATCTTCAACTTGTCCAGTTGCAGAAAGAGACTGACCGACGCGCTTGCAATTTGTTCTGAACTTACAAAACAAGTGAGTATTAAAAATTAAGTCGGAAAATAATTTTATGGGTATTGTTTCGGTTGGCGGTTACGAGACAAAGATAAATTTTATTGAAATGATAATCTAGAGAGACGTCAGTAGGTACACAATGCTTTGTGTTGTCTTTGTTGGTAAAATCAAAGATATTGATTCGCAGAATATGGTACAAGGCTAGTATAACAGGTAAGTTCTGGACATAACCATCGCTAAAATATCACTCATAAAACACTATTAACTCACACTCTAATAAAACTAAACAAGACAATGTTAAACTAAAAGGTACAATTTTCCATCTCTACCTAATAAATAAATTTACCAATACAACATTATCAACTTTACACATACGTCACAGCCAATTTACTACGAAACTACTGGACCGGTTGAGCTAAAATTTGGTACACACATGTAAGTCGGTGACCCAAAGACGGACGTGTAACGTAAATTAGTGAATTTTAAACATGGGAGCCACTTTTGGGGGTAAATTAGAAAATGAAAAAAAAAAGTTTTGTAAACTATATCATGTTACGTCCCTATATCAAATGAAAGGGCGCATTGTGAGCATCTCAAATATATATTTTTTTATAATTTTAAGTTAAATAGTTTTGAAGTTATTTAGGTAAAAATTGACAATTCCCCCCCCACCCTTAACTCCAAAACTACAGGGCCGAAAATTTTGAAAAAATACAAAAAATATTTCTTTGCTTATTACAGGAAAACATAAAAATCCATGGTAACAATTTTTTTTTATTATTACAAAATGGGCCTGCTCTTGACCTCAATCACGCCTGGTGGAAAGCGGTGGATGAGGTCTATTACGAAAATTTGGGTCATATTTAAAACAACTTACGGAATTTAGATAATTAACGTACGGAACCTTCTCCACGCGAGTCGAACTCACACTTATCCGGTTTTTTTTTACTTTTAAAGTTGAATAGGTAATAAAGAATAGTTAGTGTAACAGTAAGTCGTGGTTTTGAACCCAGGCAGGCGCATTACTTTGTGTAATTTATTACATCACCCTGCTCTCAAAAACGGTGAAATAAAATATTGTGAGAAAACCGACAATCCGACATGTCTTAGAACCAAAAATTCGAAGACGTGTGACATCTTATAATTATCATCTCATATAGCGGGGAATTTTTTGTACTTGTTATCCAAAAGGGATTACATAAATAGAATGTAATCTCGATAGCTAATAATGGCCTCATAAAAAATGTGGGGATTCTTCATTCGCGGTCTTGCTTTAACCTTTTAGTACATAAAGAAATCTGTTTATTTTTAATAGGAATGTATTTAATAAATTTGATGAAAATAGCTTTAACATTGTATACCAGTACTTTAAAGTAATAATACACCTGTAATTTAATATTATCACTTTAATAAACATAAATTACTGCTAGTGATAATTTCACAAACAATAAATAATTAAAATACCCACAAAAATAATGGTTTCCATTATAATAATGTCACAAAAGGAAAAATAAAACCAAATTCATTTTCAGCCATTCCGATTACACTTCGACTAAAACCTATTTACGTAAATAGTTAAATTTATCATAGAAATCGCGTATGAGGTTACTGACTGAATTTTAAACATTAATATCTTTTGCGACTGTTGGTCGATTTTGATGAAATAAACGCTAAATGTTTCTCGGAACAATGCTTCTTATGTTTCAATATTTCGATTTTGAATACAAGTTCAGTCTGTGATCCTTGTTTTTTTTTCTAAATATTATCAATGTACAGAAACGCCACGTCTACAAATTTATTATATGTATAGATAATTCAATTAAAAAAAATAACTTTAACATTCAAATAACGTCATTTTGTAGATGGTGGAACTACAAAAATCAGAACATTTACGACGGTTGAAAAACAAAGAAGAATATGAACACAAAGGTAAGAATTAAGTAACTCGAATTATAGAAAAGATTATTACAATAAAAATTAGAGAAAATATAATATCTCTCTTTCAAATAGTAACTAGCTTAATTTTAAGGACCTTAAGGTTATTGTGAGCCAATCTGTTGAGCGGAAAATAGAAATAGCCAGTATAGAATTATTAAAGGAAGAGGATGTGATGAGAGGAGACCCGAAACCACGAACGTGTCATTTTGTAACGCTAAGTCTGACTTACGAATGGCATTCGTCTATTTACTGTAGGTGCTCTAGAATATTTATCTATTGTAATTCTTATGTTTTGTATTTTAAGATAAAAAATCTTACCGAAAATGAAAGGGCCAGAAAAAACTTCAGTTTTTTATGGGAAATTGCAGCCTCAAATCTTTTATTATTACAACGACAATGAACCAATGAGGATAACAAAAAACATGGTTCAATTTAAGTGTTTTGGAGTTATTACATTTTAACAAGTATAAATTATTAAATTTGTTAAAAAAAATAACTCCTTGTCCGTAAAAGCGTAATGTATTAAACTTGGTAATTATGTATTTAGCTGTTTGGCCTCACTAATACATTGAATCATAGTTTTCTCTTAGTATTTTCTTCTCTGATAATCTCTCAATAGTTTCTTATATCTCTCAGTTGTCCATTCTTTGCTCAGTGTAAATTATATTTTGTCACTACAGATGGTCAATTCCGAAGCGTCTTAGATGTCTTCATTGAGAACACTGTGACTGAGACCAGTAGCATCTTAACTGATGTTGAACTGAGGAATACTATAGACAACATTTTGGTAGGTAGCTTTGACACCACTATCACTGAGATGCTGTACACATTTATCTGCATCGGCAGCTACCCTGAGGTGCAGGAGAAGATTTATCAGGAGTAAGTCCACTAACCGTGCTCTCGCTTTAATTTTGTATGCCTTTTCTGCACACAACTCTAAAAGAATTAGTAGTATTCGGAATACATATTTTAACCGACCTCAAAAAAAGTTGGATAAGTTTCTAAACAATTTTTTTCAAATTCGTAGAATAACTCAAGTTTTGGGTGAAGACGGAAGAGTAACAAAACAGAATATATCTCAACTGGTATATTTAGAAGCAGCAATCAAGGAATCGCTGAGGTTATACCCAGTTGGAGCGATTGTGGGCCGCGAAGCTACAGTTGATACAAACTTACGTAAGTGATAAAAAATGTAACGACTTCCTAAAGTCTTCTTCGTTCATAATGAAATGATATGAAATACTGTTTTTATTTCTTAAGGTAACGTGACAATTCCCGCTGGCAGCAGCGTAATAGTCCATATATGGAGTTTAAATAGAAACCCCGATTATTGGGGCTCAGATGCCGAGGAGTTTAAACCAGAAAGATGGCTCAGTCCTGATACTGCTCCGAGTCATAAAGCCGCTTTTGCTACCTTTTCACCGGGATTGAGGGGATGCATTGGTAAGCTTACTATTTTTTATCATCAGCCGATTAGATAATGATAGTCCACATTAGAAACCTATGATTGAAAGAAATATTTTAATAGATTTTGATCATGATGCTTTTCGTCATCTTTGTTTATTTGAGGACTTGTGATTATTATTCGATTTAACTATTATAAAGAAGCTGTAAAGGAATCTTTAGTTGGTGACGAGTAGTAGAGAAGTATGGAAGAAGAAATCATGCTGCGCCGAATGAATTGCGATGAGGGCACGAGGATGATGATCTTAAGTTATGCAGCACAAAAAATGGGGTCCCTTAGGATAGTACATCGTGGCCCATACCGTTTGTTCATAAGAATATATTTCGATACTTTTTTTTTTCAGGTAAAACGTATGCAATTATGTATTTAAAGACAACCATGGCCCCGATACTACGTAGGTTCAAATTTGCAGCCGACCATACGAAGATGAAACTAATGTGTCAAATATTTTTGAAACCTGAATCAGGGCATTTAGTGAGAGTTGAGGAAAGGCGACCAAATAAATGATGGCAAAATATTGTACTATAATTTTATTGAAAATCCATTTTCGTGGGCGTAATATTCTATTTCTATTATTGATTATCACAGAAAATTAGATGACATGTAATTAATCCTTTTAACACAATTTGTTATTCAATTTGTATTATGTATTTTCAATCGTAATGTTTTAGTGGTGCTGTTTTGTTGTATTTTAGATTTTATTTTATTAAATTTCTACACAATATGTTGTTTTGAAATAAATGACTAAAAATATTAAAATACTGGCCAAGTGCGAGTTGGACTTGCGCACAAAGGGTCTCCTTCATACAATAGGTTAATTTACACCCATCAGCAAAACTTAATTTGTTTTTTTTTTTATATTTATGTGTCACTAGCTTTTGCCCGGGAAGGTACTACCGGGATTAAAAAGTAACCTTAAGGTTAATTCAGGTTATAAACGATATGTGTGCCAAATATTATCCAAATCCGTTCAGCTGTTTTTGTGCAAACCGGAGCATACATCACATTGCTGAAGTAAGCAGGAAGGTGTTTTGCTCGTGTCGGTCACTTAAGCGTCTTCAGAAGTTCCTGCCATTTCAGACTAAAATAACTCTTGCTCAGTCTCTTCTTCCTCTTCTAGACTATGCTGATGTCTGTTTTCTTGATGCGACTGAGGAACTTCTTGATAAGCTCGAACGTCTGCAGAACTGGTGTATCCGCTTCATTTTCGGGCTTCGTAAGTACGACCATGGTGTCGGAATTTCGGAAGCAGCTGAAATGGCTACCTATTCGGCAGCGTCGAGATTCACACACTCTCTCTTTTCTCTTTTCTGTTCTCCATAATCCTAAAGCTCACTCGTATCTTAGGGAAAGCTTCGAGTATTTGGTTCCTAGAGGTTAACTCTGTCGCTCATCATCATCTCTTCTCCTTCGTTTCCCTCCCCACTGCTCAAGTCGGTATGATGGTTCATTTACTGTTCGTGCACTGCGCCTTTGGAATTCGCTTCCACACTCCCTTCGTTAGATGTGTTCAAGAATGTGTCAACATGATGATTTTTTAAATCTCCAATAATATTTATTTATTTTTTCACATATTAATTATTTACAAACTACAAAACTATAATAGAAATAAATATGTACAAGAATAAAAGGGTGACAGGGCGTTCAAAAATTTGTCCGCATCGCTGTCAACAGGAAAAGTGCCCAGAAAGCTGGCAGCATTACCATGTTGGATGGCAATGCTGATTCTTTGGTCAAAAAATAGGCCCGCCCTCTGGTCAAAAAACATAAGCTAAAAGCAATTATATTTTTCTTCCTCATTTCTTTTTCTATAAAATATAAACGAGAGTTTTGGCTTTCTAGTTTAGATTTTATTTCTTCGTTTTCAAGATAAAGTTGTTGGTAACCCATATTGCAAAAAATACAAATACAAAATCAGCAAATAACATAGATATCAATTCACAATTAATTAATAAAAATCATAATTAATCTATATATATAAAATTCAAAGTCCTGACTGACTGACAGAGATATCAACGCACAGCCCAAACCGCTGGTCCTAGAGCAATGAAATTTGGAGTGTGTATTCTTTGTGAAGAGTAGGTATCCACTAAGAAAGGGTTTTTCGAAATTCTACCCCTACGAGGGTAAAATGGGGTGTTGAGTTTTCTATGAAACTTTTTATTCTCGCGGTCGATGGACTTGAAAATTTGTGTACCTACTCTGCAGTTACAATTATGAGAAACGTGTATCAAAGTTTTTCCAAAATCATCCCTCAATATGAAATTCAAAGTCCTGACTGACTGACTGATATATCAACTTGCAGCCTAAGCTGTTGGTGTTAAAGACATGAAATTTAAAGGGTGTATTCTTTGTGAAGAGTAGGTATCCACTAAGAAAGGGTTTTTCGAAATTCCTTCCCTAAAGGGGAGAAATGGGGTGTTGAATTTTCGGTAAAACTTTTTATTCTCGGGTCGATTGACTTAAAAGTCTACATACTCTTCAGTTAAAACTATGAGAAATGTATATCACAGTTTTTCCAAAATCATCCCCCAATATAAAATTCAAAGTCCTAACTGACTGATATATCAACGCACAGCCCAAACCACTGGCCCTAGAGAAATGAAATTTGGAGGGTGTATTCTTTGTGAAGAGTAGATATCTAATAAGAAAAGGTTCTTCGAAATTCCAACCCTAAGAGGGTAAATTGGGGTGTTGAATTTTCTGTGAAACTTTTTATTCTCGGGGTCGATTGACTTGAAAGTTTGTGTACATACTCTGCAGTTAAAATTGTGAGAGATGTGTATCACAGTTTTTCCAAAATCATCCCCCAATATAAAATTCAAAGTCGTGGCTGACTGATATATCAACGCAGAGCCCAAACCGCTGGTCCTAGAGAAATGAAATTTAGAGGGCGTATTCTTTGTGAAGAGTAGGTATTCACTATGAAAAGGCTTTTCGAAATTCTACCCCTAAGAGGGTAAAAATGGGTGTTGAGTTTTCTATGAAACTTTTTATTTTCGAGGTCGATTGAATTGAAAATTTGTGTACATATTCTTCAGTTAAAAAGAGATTAATTATGAGAATTTATAAAAATTTATAGATTTATAAAAATTCAAGACGACGCCCATGAAGATTTTAGGTTTTTTCGAAAATGTGGCCAAAATGTAAATCGATGATGGCGCCAGCAAAAAAATTCAGTTATTTCGTCATGAGTGTCATTTTCGTGGTTTTTGGGGTCACTGATAACGAAAATTAGGTCAAAATGAAATTCAGGATGGCGCCGATGAAAATTTTTGGTTTTTCTTCATGAATGTCATTATCGTGGTTTTTGGGTCGCTGATAACGAAAATGTGGTCAAAATGAAAATCCAAGATGGTGCGGACGAAAATATTTGGTTTTTTCGTCATGGATGTCATTTTCATGGTTTTTAGGGTCGCTGATATCGAAAATTAGGTCAAAATGAAAATTCTAAATGGCACCAACCATTTTTTTTAGATTTTTCATCAGGGTTATCATTTTCATAGTTTTTGAGGTCACTGATAACGAAAATGAGGTCCAAATAAACATAGGAAAAAAAAACAATTCTCATTTTTTTCTTCGGTTTCCCCTGACTCAATTTTCACTCTTCGCCACTGGTACCTACCAGTGGCAAAGGGTCCACCTAGAAAGGGTTTTTCGAAATTCCACTCCTTTTTTATTGTTTTTTTGGAGGGTGTGAAGTCATCAAATTACCCCTCCCGCTCTGGGCGGAGCGGAAGGGAGTAATAATAACAGCCCTCGGGGGGTCTGTGGAGTGTCAGACTCTTACTGACTAAAAACCACCCATGTTCCTTCTTTGGCCCTTTATGTTCCAGGGCCGCGGTATCTCTTTCAAACAGTCCCGCAGCCCTGGCAGGCATCAGCCCTTGCGGGCCCCTCCCGTTTGCTGACATCTCTTTGAGGCGCGCGTGGAACACGAACGCGCCGTCGACACGGCCTGTCGTCATACGACGGACGGACGGCGAGCTAGCCCATTACTCACCGTCCACAGGCCCGCGCCTACGGTGGCCGAGACCCATCACGGCGTGGCCCCCGACGCCCGGTGCTTCTCCTCCCGCGGCGGCTGGGACGTGAGGCTATCTCCCTCTCACGTTCCGCCGCCTCCTTCGCTAGCATGACTGCTTCGCAGAAGGAGGCGACGGCTTCCCATTCCCTCTCGCCCCGGACCATGGCTTGAACCAGGGCCGGGCGCGAGAGGTCGCCGCCGCCAATCGCCGCTACGAGGACACGGCGGTGCTCCGCCCAAGCGGAGCAGACCTCCACGGTGTGCTCCACTGTGTCCTCCGGGCGATCCTCGCAATGATAGCACCGAAATTCCACCCCTAAGAGGACAAAATGGGGTGCTGAGTTTTCTGTGAAACTTTCTATTCTAGGTGTCGATAGACTTGAAAGTCTACATACTCTACTTACAGTTTTTCCAAAATCATCCCGCAATATAAAATCAAAGTCCTGACTGACTGACTGATATATCAACCACTGGTCTTAATGACATGAAATTTGAAGGATGTATTCTTTGTTTTGAAATGGGGGTTGAATTTTCTGTGAAACTTAATATTCTCTGGGTCGGTTGACTCAAAACTTAATGTACACATCACTCTTCAATTAAAATTATGAGACACGTGTATCACAGTTTTTGATATAACACGATGTAGTTTAGAAATATTTTTATTTTCATTTTTTAATTTACGACCCAAAAGTGGCTCCCCTGTTTAAAATTAATTTATACGTCCGTCTTTGAATCAATGACTTACATATATGTACCAAATTTCAACTCCATCGGTCCGGTAGTTTCAGAGTAAATTTGCTGTGACAGACGGACAGGCAGACAGACAGACACGCAAGTGATCCTATAAGGGTTCCGTTTTTCCCTTTGAGGTGCGGAACCCTAAATACTAATATTACATATATATCTTACATAAACTATTTATTAATGCGAAAGTTTGGATAAATGGATCTTTGTTACTCAATCACGCCAGAACGGCTGATCAGATCTGGATGAAACTTGGCACAGATATAGATTATAGTCTGATACAAATAGATGTAGATTACTTATTATCCCAGAAGTAGGCAAGATCCCGTGGGCAATTCCCGAACTGCACGCGGGCGAAGCCGCGGGCAAAAGCTAGTTACAATTATAATTCATGTTTTCGTTTATTTCGTTCACAATATTTTTGCTATTCGATTTTATTTCTTGTTTTTGTTCGGCGATTTCGTTCTTTAAGTCTTGTAAGGGGATTTTCCTTATTATCACAAATAAGAATTATGATTATGTAAAAAAGGAGATTGACAGTACAATACAATTCATAATATTCATACAATTCATTAATGAACTAAATAAAACGGTTGAAATAAATTAAATTAAGAATAAAGGACTCACACTATTTCGTATATTCATTGGATAAGATTTTAAAAACATTGGACTTAAATTGAGTTTTGGAACATACAAAAATATCAATAGGTATCAATGAAGTTGCGATTATAAGATTCCACTATACGACGTACAGGGCAACGCAATCCTGAATTAGTCCGACAGGTATTTACAGCGAACAATGTACCTGCTCGGACACTACGCTTATTTACAGTGCGGGGGACCACATAACACAACTTACTTGTGAGATCAATGGAATCGAAGTGATTATGAACAATACCATGTAGTACGCTGGCTTCTAGAAACTTACGTCTAGATTCTAATGTTAACATATTATACTTACTTAGCAATTGTGAATACGACAAACACCTTTTAAAACATCTATAGTACATGGCGCGAAGAAATTTACGCTGGACTTTCTCGATCATATCTATATATTTCCCATAACACGGGTTCCAGATTGGGACCGCGTATTCGAGCTGCGAGCGTACAAGCGTCTTGTATAAGTAAAGGTAGGTGGAGGACCGTTTGAATTCAGTAGATGATCTCATGACAAAACCATACATTTTAAATGAATTATTAACAATTCTGTCTACGTGTTGATTAAGGGATAACTTATTGTCCAGTAGAACACCAAGATCTCTTACGATAGAGGTGTTACTTAAAAAGGCATTATTTAGCCTATATTTAAAATTTGTGATGAATTTATTTTTTGTGAAATTTATATAATGACATTTGGAGACGCTTAAGTGTAATTTGTTGTCAAGACAGTATGCTGACAGTCTATCTAAGTCTTCTTGAAGCATTAGACAGTCATCTATTGTAGTAATAATTTTAAAGGCTTTCAAATCATCAGCATACATAAGAAATTTAGTATTTAAGAAGCATTTCCCAATGTCATTTATATATATGTTAAATAGGAGTGGTCCCAGGATTGAGCCCTGTGGAACACCAGAGGTTATAGATACTGTATCAGACTGATGGCCACTCACAACAACCTTCTGTGTTCTATTTTGAATGTAGGATGAAAACCACCGAAGCAAGTTTACCCGTATGCCATTAAATGCAATTTTATTGAGTAAAATTTCATGATCGACCTTGTCAAAGGCCTTTTTGAAATCTGTGTAAACAGCATCCACTTGCAAACGTCTATCCATGTTTTCAAAAAGATAGTTGGAGAAAATTAATAGAAACAGTTGACCGGTGTTTAACAAAACCATGTTGTTCAGGAATTAATACGTTGTGCAAGATTGGGTAGATTTCGTTATGTACGAGTCTTTCAAATAGCTTTGACAAGGTCGATAGAATCGAAATGGGTCGATATTGCTCAATATCATGTTTCGAGCCTCCCTTGTGTACGGGCGTTATATTGGCCCGTTTCCATGTTTCAGGAAACACCCCTTCACGCAGGCATTTATTGAAAATTATTTGAAGCGGTCTATAGATGGTGGTAGCAGTAGCCTTAAAGAACAAAGCTGGGTATCCATCAGGGCCAGCGCCTTTGGACGGGTCGAGGTTTTTAACTCCAGAAGTAATTTAGATTCCTCGATACATAGGTTGTCGATTAAGACGTTAGTGTCACAGTGAGTTGGCGGGGTCCACGTCGACAACGTGGGAGATGCTGGTTCGAACACTGACAGGAAGTAATCGGAAAACATATTGCAAACCATGTCTGGAGCACTTGACTTAATGTTTTGGTATTGCATCGTAGATGGGATGCCTGATTTATCTTTACGGTTTGATAAATAAGTCCAAAAGCATTTAATATTAGAGGTGAGATTATCCTCAACGGATTTAATGTAGGTGGAATAGCAGTTGGTACAGGCTTCTTTAAAGGTTGTTTGTTATTCGGCAAACATATTGTAGTCTTTAATGTTTTTATACTTCTTCCACTTTATCCAAAGGCGCTGTTTCTTTTTAAAAGTCTTAATCAGGTGAGGAGAAAACCAAACAGGAAATTCAAGTGCTCGAGACTTTACTAGAGGAACGTTCGGTGAAACAATGTCGCTCAACACATCATAAAATATTTTCACCGCTTCCTCGGAAGAAAGATGATCCAACAGGACCGACCATTCGACTTCATCGATTCGTTCATTGATAACATCATAATTGGCCTTACGGAAATCGTATTTTGCCATGGGTTTTCTTTTTATGTTTTGCATTGATATATCTACGGGAGCTATTGCAATAAACGGAGGGTGGTGTGGGTCTATAGGTAGTAAGGGGTCTATTGGGGTGCTCAAAGTGCTAATTATATTAGAAATGAACAAATCAAGAATATTACCATTTCCATTGGAAATGTTATTATATTGGTAGGCATCCAGGGCTGACATTAGCTGAAGGAGTTCCGAACATGTAGGGGAAGGTCCTGTACAAGTTATGCCAGAGATTTGTTGTTGACTACCGGTCCGGGTTACCTGCCACGTAATATCCGGAAGATTATAATCTTCAACAATGAATACACTCATTACGTCAGGTTCATTTAATAAGTCCTGCAGTGCGTCGAAATGACAGCTACATTATCAGCGGTCGCCCAAAGGTGGTATGTAAACTGCGCTAATAACGTGCATTTTTGAACTGTTATTTTTATTTGGAAATCCAACCATGAGATGCTCAATGCAGGTGGTGGAGTCATTATGCAAGCTATTAGGGACATTAAGTAAACACGAACGAAGTTCCCGCAACACTGCGACGAGGACCCCGCCGCCATCCCGTTTTTTTGTTGTGTTACGATCTCGGTCGCATCTGTAAACAACGTATCGAGGATCCACAAGCTCTACGCTAGCAATATCGGGCACAAGCCATGTTTCAGTCAGAATTATAATATCATATGAAAACGATAAAATGTTTACAAACAAGGTGTGTAGTTTGGTTCGTACACCTCTACAGTTTTGGTAGTATATTGATATTTGGTCGTTGCTATCCATAACCCCAGCACCTCACTACTAATTCATATTAAACTACTAGCTGTTGCCCGCGACTTCGTTCGCGTGGACATTTTGTATGTGTGTGAGAGACTGCCTCGTTGGTCGAGTGGTCGCAAGTGTGACTATTTAGCATGAGGTTCTCTGTTAAATTTTTATTTTATTTTAATTACATAAAGCTATATCGCACATGATTTAGAGATCACCTTTTGAGCAAGGCGATGCTTGTGTGACTCCGCTCTTCCACTTAACATTAAACAATGTATGCAATTGAAAAAAATACTATAAATAATAGTGTTATTGGGTTATTCCATCAGGAATTTCGCAATAGCAGCCACGGAATCTGGATTTGTACCCAGTTGGTGGAAATAGGCTCGGCCCCTATCATGTAGGAGTTCAATATAACTGGCGAAATGTGGGTGTATGATTAGGTAAACTTCTGCCTAAACCTTTGGGGATTACATGGCGTGATGTGTGAGAACTGACTGGCTGATCAAAATGTGATAATGTGGGTGATGACTACAAAAAGAAGTCCCAAACAATATTAAAAACCGTTTATTTTAGCGCTTTACAACTTTATTTTCAAAGTGAACCATCACACGCCTTGTTATTCTAATACTGTTTTGTATACAACAATAATGACTTATTATTTTCCGCAAGCACGTGCAAATTTTGGGCACTGAACAATCAACACATTGACCGTCTGAAAAGCATGGAGTGCACAATTGAATGCCGGTCACTTTTATGGTTTGGCCCTGGGATCTGTTGATCGTCATTGTAAAAACCAATTTTAAGGGAAATTGTAACCTCTTAAATTGAAATGGCAAGTTATTTGAAATGTGGGCATGCGGGGAATTAAAACGGTCTGTCCTTTAGCAGCTCCGTTTTTATAATGTTACTGCCCAGCTCTGTGATACGAAGCCTGGTGCCGTTGCACAGTCTGGTTGCATCAAGGTTTCGCATCACCAGAACTGAGACGCCAACTTTAAGCTCCAGCTGATGGGACGCTTCGCCTTTTAACTCCACGGAGTTGAGAAAACAGTACTATCGTCATTAGCCATCACAGTGTCTAGTGTGTCAGTGTTCTGTCGTCAAAAGACGGTCGGACGGCGAGCTAGCCAATTACTCACCGTCCACAGGGTCTAAAGCGGCCGAACGACGCCTCCCATCAGCGCCTGGTTGCCGCGGATGTCCTGCAAGCTGTGGTTCAACGCCTCTAATGCATGTTTCTGCGACATTGTGCACTCGTCCTATAGGTTCTTCCACTGCTGCAAAAAGACTCCCCCGTTTTTGGTGATGCTGCATGTTGGGGTATCTTCGCTTGCAAGATTCAGCGGCAATTTGAAAATTGAATGTGCAGTCCGGCCACTCTTAAGCAAAGTTGCATCAATGCCCGACGAAGTCACAACCACAGTTATGTGACGGCACGGTTTGCGCAGTGGCTGAGCAATTGACTGCGGCGCTGCACACACGCAACGTCGTGGATTTTATGAAATTTTAATTTTGTTTTCATTTTTTTAGTAATGGGGTACACGTAGTACTTATAACTTCCATGCAAAGAGTAAACACAAAAGGAAAAATAAAACCAAATTCAACAGTCATTCCGACTACACTTCGACTAAAACCTATTTACGTAAATAATTAAATTTATCATAGAAATCGCGTATGAGGTTACTGACTAAATTTTAAACATTAATATCTTTTGCGTCTGTTGGTCGATTTTGATGAAAACACTAAATGTTATTCAGAACAATGCTTCTTATGTTTCAATATTTCGATTTTGAATATAATGAGGGGTTTTTACGTGATGCGCGCACAAACATACAGACAAACCGACAAACAGACAAACCGACAAACAGACAAAAATTCTAAAAATGGTAGAAATGGGTTCTGTTAGTGCTCCTTTAACACCCCTACTACTTTTTTTCTAAATATTTTCAATGTACAGAAACGCCACGTCTACAGATTTATTATATGTATAGATAAATGTTGTGCACGTAGGTAATAGCCAAAGCTTACCAGAAAAGCCCGGTAATATGAACCAACATGAGATAGGTAGGATCGAGAATGGCCAACATCGCAGTTACATAAAAATAATAATCGGTTAAGTCGTACTCACAAAAGACAGTTAGTATTTTCGGTTCGCATAGATTTTGTGTTGAAATAAGATTTAATATAAAAATATTTAATTATAGGGTCCCAATAGATGTCGGTAATTGAAATTGGGTGTAAATAATTGAAAAATGAAGAGAATATTAAAACAATTAAAATTTCCAGAATTACAAGAAATAAAATTGGTGATAATAAGATAATTAAAATTAAAAACACATGCAAAATTGAAAAAATAATATTACTTAACTTACGTGAAAAGCATCGAAAATAAACAGTGGTTGAGCAGTGGATTCCTGTACAGAAGAAACAGTTATTCAGCTGGTTTTGTTTTGTTTTTAATTTTATTGAGATCGCTTTCTCCACGTATTGCGAATGCATTTTCACCCTCACGCTCGCGCACCAATATGGTACCGTTTCTGATCCATACAAATTTGTGATTATGATTGTTAGCGACTTCTCGGGTTTTACGAAATAACTGTTTCTTCCGCAAGGTTAAGGTGTTCATTAACGTAAATTGATGTGGATGTGCCAGTGATACCGACTTGGTCAGTCTTCAATGAGTTTGCTTTACGGAATGCGCTAAGCATGTTGTCCCTCTGTAGGCGAGTAGTGAATTTAACAATGATGTTTTTTGGTCGTGTGCTTTGTTGATGCGCGTGGGGCACCCTGTGCACTGAGACAATGTCATTTATTAAGACCGGAGACTTAATTGCACTTCCTATTGCTTGGGTAATTACTGCTAAGTTTTCATTGCGCCTCTCGGGCACATTGCATATTTCCACATTACACTGCCGAGCCTGCTGTTCCAACACGTCGATCTTAGCCTCCAGGTTACTGAGTAACAGCTCCAACACAGCTGGTGCGTGTGTACTACTCAGTTCGTCTACACGCTTCTGGAGCATGTCGTGTTCCACCGACTGGCTCTGGGCACTGGTTTGAAGCATTATGACGTCATTCCGGAGATCAGAGACTCGCTGTTTCAAGAGGGTTTGCTCCGTACGTAGCGTTTGCATTTCCTTCTGAATATCCGTCAGGGTTGACCTAATATCGTCACGTAACTGACGCATGTCTGTACTCATGTCACTACGCCATTGACTTAGGGTTAATTGCAGATTAGCAGTAAACGATTCAAGGTCTGCATTGGTGTTAGGTTTCAACGACTTTTCCGCTATCATAGTTTTATTGCACATGTTGGTAGATGAGCCAAGACAACTGTGGTCCAAATTATCACATGACATATCCATAGAAAGGTCATCAGCTGGAAGCTCAGTGTAGCTACGTACAGGCGTATTTACGTTCGACCTAGCACGTCTAGTAACGTTACAGCAAGCCGGGCATCGCCAGGAAGCCTTATACTCGTTGCTCAGGGCTGTATATTGCTGCGATGTCACATTCAAGCATTCGCAGTGGTATTTACCACCACATACAGAGCATTGAAGGATGCTATTGTCGGCTGACGATGTATCGATACAGCACTGCATAGTGAGTGATCAAAGGTGTCACGATCAAAGTAAGAATATCGTAAACAAAGGTACTACGGGCGTCCTCTATAACTCTCCTGCTGCACTGCGACTGTGTTTCGGAGTTTGCCACTACTAGCGCCCTATATGCTTTATAGGTACAATCGGTTCAGGATACGATCAAGACAAATCAAAGCTGTGGTCGATAGCTACTACGGTTTTTTAAGAAATTCTGCTATTCGACAACAGATGGCTCTGGTACCAGCTTAAGCTTTGTCAAAATGACTAGGCAATTTTGATCAAGCGATTGAGTTTTTAACAAAGCAAAAGGCACAGCCAGCAATCACAAATAAGGCGCTCCACCATCAGAACACACAGGAAACACCAACGTAATCGTTATTTTGGTCCAATAATAATACCTTTAGTCCACGAGAAAGGATTGTTTCACCTAGTTTAGTTTCCACTATTTGCCACTTCACAACACAGTTCACAATGTAGTTCGTCCGCTGATTACCTTATATAATGTTTTTGCACTTTGAGTTGAGCACAAGAAATAATAGATAAGATCACTTATTATATTTTTAATAATTATTCAAATACGGAGCGTTGTAAGAAGACAACTTATACTTGCGCCCTCTAGTGGCGAAAGAATGATTCGACTGAGCTGAAGTCTCAAAAGTCAAGCAAAAATCTAATAACGACGCATTGGAAAAATCACTACAATTCGTGTCACTTTGTGCCCGTTTTTTTATTATAAAATGGCCCCGCTTAATAACTGGCAGTGTTTGTCTAAAGTCGCCTTTTCAAATGACACCTCCTCCCACGCTGGGTGGAACGGAAGGGAGTGTCATCCATGTTCCTTCTTTGTGTTCCAGAGCCGCAGTATCTCTTTCGAACAGTCCCACAGCTCGTCGCCCGCAGTCGGCAGGCATCGGCCCTTGCGGACCCCTTCCGGTTTGCTGACATCATTTTAGGCGCGCGTGGAACACGAACGCGCTTTCGACATGGCCTGTCGTCATAAGACGGTTGGACGGCGAGCTAGCTAATTACTCACCGTCCACAGGGTCTAAAGTCGCTGCGAACAAAATGATGACGCCAACCATCAGCACCTGGTTGCCGCGGATGTCTTGCAAACTGCGGTTTAACATCTCTAATGCAGGCTTGTGTGACATTGTGCACTCGTCCCAAACTACTTCCATTGCTGCAAAAGGACTCCCCCGTTTTTGGTAATATTGCAGGTTCGGACGTATCTTTGCTTGCAAGATTCAGCGGCAATTTGAAAATGGAATGTGCAGTCCGACCACCCATAAGCAAAGTTGCAGTAATGCCTGAGGAAGCCACAACCACAGTTATATGACGACACGGTTGGCGCAGTGGCTGAGCGAATGGCTGCTGCGCTGCTTGTATCGGGTGTAGCGTACTACAACGTACAAAAAGTACTACAGCAACATAGAACAAAAAGTACTACAGCGACATCTATGACACAGAGGATAAACTAAACATCGAAATACGTCTAAATCTTGCATCGCGTAAGTAAAGTTATTCGCGATTTAAGACTATATAGAAGAACCCGACAACAACTGTCGGGCAGTAGCCCACCAGACGTAACACCCGTCTGGTTGGAGGATCCTCCCTTTTCTATGGGGGATGAAGAACTTTACACCCTGTTCTTCATACCCCCGCTACTGCCCAACAGTTGTTGTTGGGTTCAACTATATAGTCTTAAGTCGCGAATAACTTTATTTGCGCGATGCAGGATTTCGATGTTTAGTTTGTCCTCTGCGTCATAGATGGCACTGTAGTACTTTTTGTTCTATGTTGCTGTAGTACTTTTTTGTAGTGCCGCTACATCACTCCCCTCCGGAGACCAGGGTCGGTAGTAGAATGAGTCGTTTAAAGTCATAGTCAAGTCACCAGACATAACTCTCGTCTGGTCGGAGGATCCTCCCTTTTTTATGAGGGATGAAGAACTTTACACCCTGTTCTTCATACCCCCAAACGGGTTTCATGCTCGCACCGAACCAATTTTTGTGTGGCCTGCAGGTAGCTCTTCCGGGTCTTGCTGTATGTGTTTGTGAGTTTTAAATGTTTGTAAATACACCCACGATACAGGAGAAATTTCTAGTGTGAAACAACTTAAAAAAAAAACTTTCATGCTACAGCATTGCGGTCTTTGCGGAGTTGGGCCAGCTGATGATTCAGAACAAATGTTATGCGACGGCACAGGTGGCGCACTGACTGAGCAGTTGACTGCGGCGCTGCATGTCGCGAATTTGATTCTCGCACGGAACATATTTACTACGTCGTGGATATTATCAAATTTTAATTTTGTTTTTTATTTTTAAACTTTTTAGAGATTTGAGAGAATTCGACAATTTTTATTTATTAATTTATGATTACCTGTCTTTTGAATGGTAAAAAAAAACTATTTTGTAATGATTTGAAAATCATAAAGCATTTAAATAAAACAAAATACCTAAAACTTACAAAAAGTGAAACCCGGTTGGGGATCGAACTTGCGAACCATGTTTGTTATTATTGAAAATCTAATAACATTAAAAAAAGACACAAAAAGTGAATACTTGATGCGATTCGAACTTGCAAACCCTGGTTTACAGGGCGGTCGCTGAACCGATAGGCCACTTGTACCCGTGACAAATCGTTGGAAATAGCCGTTGAAGGACTTGTGAAGGCTGGCAGCGAAGGGGTGGACTCGGTGATCTTCAGTGATACTCCAATTTGTATAAATGAACAGGTTTAATGTCATATAACCCTTTACAATAATGAGTAGAATAAAAATATTGAGCAAATCGACGCATTGCGATCGGTGTCGTCGACAGACTGGCGCGCCGCGCCGCGCTCTCCGCGCCCGCAGGTACCCCGCGCTCGCCCCGCTGCATCGCTGCGCGTCGCCTCCCGCGCCGTGCCGTATGCGTGTGTGTATAGTGTTTGGGCACGCACACATGCAAGGCGTCAACAAGTTGCCCCCCTCGGCAAGGGACTGTGGCTTGTAGATCCATCAGGCCGATCTTCCACTGGTAGCGGGCACAGCCGATTGTAGGCGCGCCGAAGAGTGCCCGATGTCGTCTCCACGTCTGCTACCCTGGTCACACCGTCGGAGCCTGGATGCACGCTGGTTACTCGTCCGAGCAGCCATCTGTTTGGTGGCAGCCGATCATCCTTGACCAGCACCATCTCTCCAAGTCGGAGGTCTCTTCCCCCTCTGCACCATTTTTGTCTCTTTTGGAGCTCTGTAATATATTCTTTATAAAATCTATCCCAGAAATGGGTTTTCAATTGTTGAGTTCTCATGTATCTTGAGAAAGTGCTCAACCTTGTAGTGTCTTGTGCCTGTGGAGAGGGTAAAACAGTTAAGGTTCGTCCAAGAAGGAAATGTGAAGGTGTGAGGGCTACTAGATCTGAAGGATCAGAAGATAAAGGAATTAGAGGCCTTGAGTTCAAGATAGCCTCTATCTGGGTAAGTACCGTGTTCATTTCCTCGTATGTAAGGTTTGCAAGAGCAAGTATACGTTTTAAATGATGTTTGACTGATTTCACGGCACCCTCAGCTAAGCCATTGAAGTGTGGGCTATAGGCTGGTGAAAATTTAAAGTTTATTGATATATTTGAAGCGTGTGCACTTAAATAGTTTGAATTTAATTTTAAAAATCTAGCTAGTTCATTACACGCTCCTACGAAACATGTACCGTTGTCCGAGAAGATGTTGACAGGTTTTCCTCTGCGGGCAATAAATCTGTTTAGAGCAGAAATAAAGGTTTCGGAGCTGAGATCTGTCACAAGCTATGTGTACTGCTCTTACAGCCAAGCACACAAAAATGCAAATATATGCTTTAATTAAATTACTACCTCTACCCTTTCGGTTCAAAATCATCACTGGTCCTGCATAATCTACTGCTGTGTTAATAAATGGATAATCAGCATGTAAGCGCTGCTCAGGAAGGTTGCCCATAATAGGCTGTGTGATTCTGCCCGAAAAACGACAATATGTGACACAGTTATGCACTGTTTTTCTAGAAAGATTTCTACCATTTAATGCCCAAAATTTATGACGAATGTTTGATAGCAGTAATTGTGGACCAGCATGCATGAGTAGTTTGTGATAATGTTTAAAGATAAGTACAGTAATGTGGTTAGATGCATGTAGCAATATAGGATGTTTAGTGTCATACCTATAATGTGAATTAGAGAGTCTACCTCCAACTCTAATAAGACCATCAGAATGTAAAAATGGATTCAAATTAATTTATTTATTTTTTAATGGCAATTGTTGTTTGTGTTTTAATAATTTACACTCCTGATGAAATGATTCATGTTGTGAAATTCTACATAATGTAATTAAAGACCGATTAAGTTCGTGTAAAGTTAAAAATCCTATACATTTGTTTTGTGAATAACGACAATTATGTATAAACCTCAATATATAGGCTGTAATACGCTGTAGCTTACTAAATTCCGAAAATCGGCTCACGAATTCGAATGATTGTGGCTCTGAAACATTTAAATGACTTTGAACCTTAAATTCTGGCAAGTCATCTTCTTTAATGTTTGTTGGTGGGCCAGGCCAGTTAGACTCTGGTTCTATTAAAAATACAGGTCCTGACCACCACAAGCTATTGGATTCCAGATGACGAGCATCTGCGCCGCGCGACCCTATATCAGCAGGGTTCGACTTTGTAGGTACATAACGCCATGTACCTGGTTCTGTAAGAGACCTCAGTTCATGAATTCTGTTGTAAACAAATGGTTTTAATAGATTAGTCTTGGAAGACAAGTATGAATCCAAGCTAAAACAATGGTCGAGTCACACCAGTAAGTACAACTGTGAAGTCCTAACGAAGATTTTACCTTATCAGCTAAACAAGCTGCTAATAGAGCTCCACTCAATTCCAACCGTGGCACTGTCATTGGTTTCAGTGGAGCTACACGGCTCTTTGCAGCCACCAACTTCATTGTGACTTCATTATTCTGGGACACAGACCGTAAATAAACACAAGCACTGTAAGCTTGTGTAGATGCATCGCTAAAGGCATGCAGTTCACAAATGACAGGATAGTCACAGGTGACATGTCTTGGTATTCTAATTTTCCTAATATCAACTAATGATTTAATAAAGTTGCACCAAGCTACTTGAATTTCACTTGAAACATTTTCATCCCATGCTATTTTTAATGACCATAATTTTTGTAGAATAATTTTAGCTTGCAATATGCAAGGGTTAATGAGTCCCAGTGGATCAAATATTTGAGCCATGGTAGACAAAATTGTGCGTTTTGTAATGTGTTCATGTTCCTTAATGTTTGCTGAAAATAACAACACATCTTCTTTACAACCCCAAAGTAATCCTAATGTTTTTGAGTACTCATGGTTACTTAAATTAAGTAATTCATCTTTGCTATTTTCACTTATGAGTTGTTGTATAATGTATGGATTATTTGAATTCCATTTTCTTAAAGAAAGTTGTCCGCTTTCAAGTTGGTTAATGACGCCTCTGCAGATGTCTTCCAGCTTTGACATATCATTGTCGCCATAAATAAAGTCATCAACATAAAACCTTTTAATGATAGCATCTGAAATAGACTTATGAGTGCATTCTTTTCCCAGCTGAACTAGACATCGTGTTGCAAGATATGGTGCAGATGCGGTACCATAAGTTACAGTGTTGAGTTTGTACTGTTTAAGTAGTTCGTTAGGTTCAAAACGCCACAGAATCTGTTGTAACATATGTTGGCTTTCAATTACCTTTACCATTCTATACATTTTCTCAACATCTGCAGTAACAACATGTTTAAACTGTGGGAATCTAATTAATATACTAACGAGGTCACTTTGGACTGTAGGACCGACCATTTGAATGTTGTTAAATGATAACCCGGAAGAGGTTACTGCAGATGCATCAAAAACAACTCTTAATTTAGTTGTTAAACTTGTTTCACGCAACACTCCATGATGAGGCATAATGTATGTGTATCCTTATCTGGAGTTGTATTTTCAGTCATGTGACCTAATGATATATATTCCTTAATGAATTCAGCATATTGCTTTTTGAATAAAGGGTCACGCTTGAATCTACGTTCTAACGATATGAACCTAGACAGGGCTTGTTCATATGAACTACCCAGCTGTTGAGGCGATTCCTTTAATGGAATTGTTACAATGAATCGACCATCATTATCATGACTAGTAGTTTGTATGAAATTACTTTCACATTCCTGTTCCTCTTTGGATACAGGATTGTGCACTGTAACAGTTTCAAGTTCAAAGAATTTGGTTAATTGATCCTGAAGTTGATCGTCATAATTTGTACTTACATGATTGCAGTGGACTGTATCAATGCTATGTTGTAATGAGTGTGTGGGCCCAGATATCAACCATCCAAACTTTGTTTCACTTAATGTGGGCTTATTTTTGCCTAATGAAATATTATTGTTTAACAATACACTCCAAAATAAGTCCGCTCCAAGCAGCATATCTACTTGAGACGGTGTGTGGAATGAAGGATCCGCTAATGTAATATTTTGGGGTATGTCTAGCCCTTTATGGTTGATTTGTTTGCAAGGTAATGCTTGAGTAATGTGTGGAACCACTAAACAATGTATACTATCAGAATATGAATTGATAAGTGATGATATTGTGGTGCATCGTCGTCAACGATTTGTATGTAGGTCAACAATCGCAATGACGAAATAAATAATTATGCATTGTCAGTTATGTACTAGCGCTCGCCGAAATCAGTTGTTTTATTTACATGACTCATAACACCAAATAAACACGTACTCAGTAGGTACACTTACATCTGGTGACCCCGATATCGAACAGAATAACGCGAGCCGCGACTTAAATTGGTTTCTTGTGATTTTCCCCATGTCCTGGTAACTGCACTGTACAGCCTTATCAGTTTTCCACTAGCGGATTCCCCTGGTTTGGTTTTCAAGAGGCACATACTTAACGAAGACATGAACTCAAGCGGAAGTTGTGGAAGTGGAACACCAATATGCGGAGCGACAGACATCAGCAAAGCCGAAATTGCAGCACTAGGAATTTCCTCGAAGATACCAGATTTTTGGGTCGAGATGCCCAGAGTGTGGTTCGCTCAGTTCGAGACAATGATGGCCCCCCAAAAGCAGGGCGATGAAGCAAAATACGGCGTAGTAGTTTCCAAGCTCGGCAAAGACGCAGTAAGTCAGGTAGCCGACATAATAATTTCACCGCCTGACACAAACAAATATGGTACCATCAAAGAAAGACTCCTAGCCGTGTACGAAGAGTCAGAGGAGCGCCAATTCCAGAAACTAGTCAGTGAAGTGGAATTAGGCGACCAAAAACCGACGCAACTGTTGAGACGAATGAGGGAACTGGCACGTAAGAGTCAGGTGGCTGAAAAAACCCTGCATAACCTGTGGATGTCAAGACTCCCTGATCACGTTCGAGCAGTGTTGATGGTCAGTCAAGATCAAAAACTCGACAACCTCGCCGCTATAGCAGACAAGATTTTGGAAGGAAGATCAGGTGAAGTGTCGGAAATATCGAGCGGCCAAACACAGCTTATGGTTGAGTTAGTCAATCAAATGAGTAAACTAACCATGGAAATAGCAGCCTTGAAATCCAACTCAGACAGAGGACATCGTAATTACAGACGTCATCGAAGCCAATCGCGGGCAAGATCCCACTCGAGGACGAGGATTTCACCGGACAGCCCCAATTGGTTATGCAAGTATCATCTTCGGTACAGAAATCGAGCCCGGAACTGCGAAAAACCATGCAATTGGAAGAAACCGTCGGAAAACTAAGTACAGCGTTGACAGAGGCGGTCGTCAGCGCTATCATACCTTCAAACCGCCTGTGCGTTACCGACCGTAAAAGTGGGTATCGTTTTTTGGTAGATACTGGCGCTAATATTTCGGCAATACCTAGAAGAGGAAATTTAAAATCAGACGATACATATAAAATATACGCCGCAAACGGAACGCGAATTAGAACATATTATTATGGCGACAAAACGCTGACGTTAAATCTGAATTTGAGACGGCCGTACCATTGGACTTTTATCGTTGCTGACATTACGCAACCAATACTGGGTGCTGATTTTCTAGAAAAAAACAACATTTTGGTGGATATTCGGAATAAACGCTTAATAGATGGTACCACTGGACTTCAGAGAAACGCAAAGTTAATGAAGTCAAGCACACCAACACTTCGGACCGTAAATTTAACCGAAGATTATGCAGACATTTTAGCAGACTATCCAAACATACTGAGACCAATAGATGCGAAGTCACAACCAAAGCACAACGTAGTTCATCAAATCATCACCAACGGACATCCTGTTCACTCCAAGTCAAGACCACTGCCGGCGGACAAGTACCTAAGAGTGAAAAAAGAGATAGAACATATGTTAGAGACAGGGTTATGCAGACCTTCCAAGAGCCCGTGGGCAAGCCGTTTGCACGTGACAACAAAGAAAAACGGCGAATTACGGTTATGTGGTGATTACAGGAGACTGAATGCGATCACTGTACCGGATAGATACCCGATTCCGAGAGTCCTAGACTTCACATACCTATTACCAGGAACCAGTATATACTCAACAATCGATTTAAAAAGGGCATACAATCAGATACCAGTACAAGAGGTAGAAAAAACTGTAGTAATCACCCCGTTCGGTCTATTCGAATTCCCAAGAATGCCGTTCGGACTACGAAACGCAGGTCAAACCTTTGTCAGATTCCTGAACACAGTCTTAGCGGGACTCGACTTTATTTTCGTGTATATTGATGATATATTAGTGACGTCATCATCAATCAGCGAACACCGGCGTCATTTACATGAAGTGTTCAAGCGATTAGACGAACACGGCATTGCAATAAATCAAGCAAAATGCGTATTGGGCAAAACGCAAATAGAATTCCTCGGATATCTGATCACAAAAGACGGAATCAAACCATTACCAGACAAGGTCGAAGCAATCACCAAATACCCAATGCCGAAAACTGTTCAAGAGCTACGAAAATTTTTAGGCATGATTAATTTTTACCGGAACAACATACCACAAGCAGCCAAACATCAAGCACGGTTGAATAAATACCTCATTGGATCCAAGAAAAATGACAAAACAGAAATACAATGGACTCCAGACGCACTAGACTCGTTCGATCAATGTAAAGCAAGTCTAAGCGACGCGGTTACATTGACTTCACCCACAACGCATTCCCCGCTATCACTCATGACTGATGCGTCTCAAACATGCGTTGGCGCCGTTTTACAGCAATATGAAAACGGAAACTGGAAGCCGCTTTCCTTTTTCTCAAAGGGACTGAGTGAAACGCAATCAAGATACAGCACATATGATCGAGAATTGCTGGCAGTTTACATGGCAGTAACGCATTTTCAACCTTATGTCGAGGGACGAGAGTTGATAGTATACACCGATCATAAGCCATTATGTCACGCCTTCACTACAAGACAAAACTCCACAAGTAAAATGATAGCCCCAAGACGACTACGTCACCTCGAGTTCATTGCACAATTCACAACAGATATACGTCACCTATCCGGTAACATGAACCCGGTGGCCGATGCATTGTCACGAGTCGAACAGATAGACTGCCCGACGCCTATGGATTGGAATGAGTTGGCAGATATGCAAGGCACGGACATCGAACTCACTCAGCTGTTAAACAAAAACAACCTTAGCTGGAAAAGAATACAGCTGACAGGAACAAGACAACTACTCTGCGAAAATTCAAAAGTAAAATTACGACCACATGTGCCGAAGTCACTTCGAAAACAAGTATTCGACACTATGCATAATATAACACATCCCGATATAAGAGCATCGAAGAAAATGATAACCGAACACTATTTCTGGCCACGCATTAATACTGACGTGGGAATCTGGGCGAGAACATGTGAGGCATGCCAGAAAAGTAAGACTCATAGGCACAACTCGTCCCCAATCGGAAGATTCCCATCTACATCACGTTTAGATCATGTGCATATAGACATTGTCGGCCCATTACCAGAATCCAACGGCAACAGATACATTGTGTCAATGATAGACAGGGAAACAAGATGGCCGGAAGCTGTACCAGTAGCAGAGATTACAGCAAAAATTGTAGCGGAGGTTCTCATAAACACCTGGATAGCAAGATTCGGATGCCCAAACACCATAACCACGGATCAAGGACGACAGTTCGAGTCAAACTTATTCATTGCTCTAACTAAGTCACTTGGAATTAAGAAAAACAGGACTACTAGTTATCATCCGCAGTCAAATGGCTTAGTTGAACGCACACACAAGCTGGCTTAGTTGAATGACATCACAGCCAGTTCGGCTTTCGGCATGGGCGCTCCACTGTGGACGCCATAATGCGGGTAAGAGTCCTGGCGGAGGAAGCAGTGTCCCGGGGCGGGGTGATGTTGGCGGTGTCCTTGGACATCTCCAACGTTTTTAACACCCTGCCCTGGAGCTGTATTCGGGAGGCGCTGTGTTACCACAGGGTGCCCCCGTACCTCATCATTGGGGCTTATTTAGCGGAAAGGTGTGTCACCTACATAACAGGGGACGCGACGGCGGAGGCCGGCGCGACATGTCGTGCGGTGTTCCACAGGGTTCGGTCGTTGGCCCACCCCTGTGGAACATCGGGTACGACTGGGTGCTGAGAGGCGAGCTCCAACCGGGGGTGGCCCTGGTGTGTTACGCGGACGACACACTGGTCACGGCCCGGGGGAGCTCCTACAGGGAGGCAGCGTTGCTGGCGACCTCTGCGGTCTCACAGGTGGTGGGCCGCATACGGCGCCTGGGCCTGGAGGTGGCCCTTAACAAGTCGGAGGCCGTGGTCTTTCACGGCCCCCGGCGGGCGCCGCCGCCGGGATCACATATTGTGGTCGGTGGGACCCCAATTGCTGTCGAGTCCACCATGAAGTATCTGGGATTGGTGCTCGACAGCCGTTGGGACTTTGGACCCCACTTCCAGCGGTTGGCGCCCAAGTTGATGGGCGCGGCGGGTGCGCTCGCAACGCTGCTTCCCAATCTGGGGGGCCCGAGCACCGCCTGTAGGAGATTGTACCTGGGGGTTTTGCGATCCATGGCCCTGTACGGGGCCCCGGTGTGGGCCTCTGACCTGACGGCCGGCAGCATCGCGATTCTGCGGAAACCGCAGAGGGCGATGGCCGTCAGGTCTATCAGGGGGTATCGCACAATCTCCTACGAGGCGGCTTGTGCACTGGCCGGGTCGCCACCCTGGGACCTAGAGGCGAGAGTCCTCGCGTCACTGTACCGGTGGCGCGAGGAGGCGCGGGCGCGGGGCGGTGGACCGATGCAGCGAGAGATCGATCTGCGTCGGTCCCAGCTCCGCGAGGTCTTGGTGGCGGAGTGGCGGCAGAGGCTTTTGCGCCCTACCGCCGGCTTCGCTACCATCGAGGCGATCCGACCAGTGCTCGAGGAATGGCTCGAGAGGAGGCACGGCTCCCTGTCATTTCGGGCGACGCAGGTATTCTCGGGGTACATAAAACATAGTAAAGTAATACCAATATTCAAATCGGGTTGTAAGGGTGACCCCTCTAATTATAGACCTATATCTGTACTTCCAGCATTGAGTAAAATCTATGAAAAAATAATGCTGGACCAGATGCTGTCTCACTTCAACTCAAATGGGATTCTGCATAGTCAACAGTTTGGTTTCACGAAGGGTAGGTCGACAACAGACGCGGGAGTAAAACTCATCAGTCACATTCTGGAATCCTGGGAGAAGTCCCAGGATGCCATTGATATTTTCTGTGACCTCTCAAAAGCGTTTGACTGCGTCGACCACAACACACTGATCTGTAAATTACACCACTACGGAATTCGTGGACAAGCTGCTGATCTTGTTCTCTCATATTTATCAAACAGGCAGCAAAAAGTAAATGTAAATGGGGCGACGTCCTCCGGGTCTCTAGTAAAGATGGGCGTGCCCCAAGGTTCAATTCTCGGGCCTTTCCTATTTCTTGTTTACATTAATGATCTCCCTTACATGATGGCCAAATTATCGGATATAATTCTATTTGCTGATGACACTTCGCTAATTTTTAAAATAGATAGAAAGGATACGGATGTCTTACATGCTAACGAAAGTCTAACTGTTCTCTCGAAATGGTTCGCAGCTAACAATCTTTTACTGAATGCGAACAAAACAAAATGTCTAAAATTCTCTTTACCAAATGTACCTCAACGGGATATAAATTTAAATCTTGACGGCAAAAAACTTGATGTTATAGCGGAAACTGTATTCCTAGGGATTACTATCGATTCAAAATTGCAGTGGGGACCGCACATTAGAACTCTTTCGGGTAGGTTAAGCTCAGCTGCATATGCAGTAAGGAAAATAAGGCAGTTAACTGATGCAGCTACAGCTAGGTTAATATACTATGCTTATTTCCACAGTATTATGTCTTATGGCATTCTGCTGTGGGGATCGGCGGCAGACGTTGACTCAATTTTCATTTTACAAAAGCGGGCAGTCCGCGCGATCTATAAAATGGGTCCTCGCGAGTCCCTCAGAGAAAAATTTAAAGAGATCGATGTACTGACTCTGCCTTCCCTTTATATCCTAGAATGTATTTTATATGTCCGCAAAAACCGAGGGCTTTTCAAAATTAGAAGCGACTTCCACAATATTAATACACGCAGTAAACACGAAATTGTAATACCCAAATTCAGGTTAACAAAAACTAGTAAGTCTTTTCTTATTAACAGTATACGTTTTCATAACAAATTACCTAAGTCAGTTATAGAACTGACCGATGGAAAGTTCAAAAATTACATTAAACGTGTCCTTATCAAAAAAGCATACATAGTCTGCACCAAAAGTATCGGGAATGGAATATTTCCACTGTTCCTGTCATTTTAAAATCTTTTTAATTGAAAACTCCTTGGGTTTAAAAATCGAATACCATTTATTTATTTAAAAAAAGATTCTCGGTTTTGTCACAAGGTTTTGTCAAACTTGTTCAGTCGTTGAGAAAATGGAATTGACTCGAGAAAATTCAAGAGCGATGATTTATTATGACTTTTGAAGTGGTTTAACACAAAAACAGTGTGTTGACCGGATGATTTCTGCATTTGGTGATGAAGCCCCATCCAAAACCACAATTTATCGCTGGTTTGCTGAATTTCAATGTGGACGTGTCCAGCTCAGTGATGATCCCCGTCAAGGTCGTCCAAAAACTGCAGTCACCCAAGAAAACGTTGATGCTGTGCGTAAGCTGATTGAGGAAGATCGACATGTGACATACCGCGAAATTCAGGCAACTTTAGACATTGGCATGAGTCAAATACAAATAATCTTGCATGAACAATTATGACAGGGGGACAGGTGACGAATCCTGGATATACGCGTACGAACCCGAAACAAAAAACCAGTCACGAGTTTGGGTGTTCGAAAATGAGTTAAAGCCAACAAAAATTGTTCGTTCACGGAGTGTTGCAAAAAAAATGGTGGCCACGTTTGTCTCCAAAACCAGCCATGTTGCGACTATTCCTCTTGAGGGACAAGGAACGGTTAATGCAGAATGGTATACTAGCATTTGTTTGCCACAGGTCGTTTCTGAACTCCGTAAAGAGAACTGCAATCGCCGCATCATACTCCATCACGACAATGCGAGTTCTCACACCGCGCACAGAACAAAAGAGTTTTTAGAGCAACTAAACATAGAATTTTTAGACCATCCGCCGTACAGCCCCGACCTAAGCCCTAATGATTTCTATACTTCCCTAAAATTAAGAATAAATTGCGTGGTCAGAGATTTTCATCACCTGAAGAAGCTGTGGACACCTACAAAACGGCCATTTTGGAGACCCCAACTTCCGAATGGAATGGTTGCTTCAATTATTGGTTCCATCGTATGGAAAAATGTGTCAAATTTCGCGGAGAATACTTCGAAAAGCAAAAAATACATTTTTAAATAGTAATGTTGTGTCACTTCCTTGATTCCCGAAATTTTCAGTGCCGCCCTCGTATTACAAAATCAAGGACTACGTTGAAGATAAAGAGGTTTGGCTTTAGTTCCTTCTGCGCATGCGGCTTCCCTGGTAGCTCATAAACAGCACAAATATGTGGATGTCTCTAACTATTCCCAATCTAATTTTTTTTTTCTTTTCATTTTAATTTACAATGGTTTTTTTTTTTTTTACAATGGTTATCACATCACTTAAACACCCTTTGTTCAGAATAGTTGCAGCACTGATGACAATATTTTTGTCACTTGTTTAATTTAGTCTTTTATAATATTTTCTTGCCTTTGTATAGATTCTTTTTAACGATTGTTTGTGAATGTGTGAACAGTGTAGGCCTTGTAGATTCCTTGATGTGTGTTAACTTTTGTTAACCTCTTATCTTGTTTTCCGTTTTTCTTGTGTAGTAAACAACGACTTATTGTCGGGCCTATGCTGTCCCCCCATACTTGAGTACTAATGCTGTAACATGATAATATTGTAAAACTAATCATTTTAAAAGAGTAACCATGGAGTTTCTTGCCGGTTCTTCTCCATAGGAAACGACCAACCCGAACCGTGCACCTTTTTGTCGACGTTTAATAAGTGCCCATGTAGGCCTACGTGAAATAAAAATATTTTGATTTGATTTGATACGAGTGAGCTTTAGGATTATGGAGAACAGAAAAGAGAAAAGAGAGAGTGTGTGAATCTCGACGCTGCCGAATAGGTAGCCATTTCAGCTGCTTCCGAAATTCCGACACATGGTCGTACTTACGAAGCCCGAAAATGAAGCGGATACACCAGTTCTGCAGACGTTCGAGCTTATCAAGAAGTTCCTAAGTCGCATCAAGAAAACAGACATCAGCATAGTCTAGAAGAGGAAGAAGAAGAGACTGAGCAAGAGTTATTTTAGTCTGAAATGGCAGGAACTTCTGAAGATGCTTAAGTGACCGATACGAGCAAAACACCCTCCTGCTTACTTCAGCAATGTGATGTATGCTCCGGTTTGCACAAAAACAGCTGAACGGATTTGGATAATATTTGGCACACATATCGTTTACAACCGGAATTAACCTTAAGGTTACTTTTTAATCCCGGTAGTACCTTCCCGGCGGATATTTTTTGACATCCATGCCGGCGAAGCCGCGGGCAAAAGCTAGTAACACATAAATATAAAAAAAAAACCAAATTAAGTAAAAAAACCATTTACAGCTGATGGCTGTAAATTAACCTATTGTATGAAGGAGACCCTTTGTGCGCGAGTCCAACTCGCACTTGGCCAGTATTTAAATATTATTAGTCATTTATTTCAAAACAACTTATTGTATAGAAATTTAATAAAATAAAATCTAAAATACAACAAAACAGCACCACTAAAACATTATGATTGAAAATACATAATACAAAAATTGAATAACAAATTGTGTTAAAAGGATTAATTACATGTCATCTAATTTTCTGTGATAATCAATAATAGAAATAGAATATTACGCCCACGAAAATGGATTTTCAATAAAATTATAGTAAAATATTTTGCCATCATTTATTTGGTCGCCTCTCCTCAACTCTCACTAAATGCCCTGATTCAGGTTTCAAAAATATATTACACATTAGTTTCATCTTCGTATGGTCGGCTGCAAGTTTAAACCTGCGTAGTATCGGGGCCATGGTTGTCTTTAAATACATAATTGCATACGTTTTACCTGAAAAAAAAATTTCTAAATACATTCTTATGAACAAACGGTATGGGCCACGATGTACCCCATAAGGGACCCCATTTTTTGTGCTGCATAAATTAAGATCATCTTTCTCGTGCCCTCATCGCAATTCATTCGGCGCAGCATGATTTCTTCTTCCATACTTCTCTACTACTCGTCACCAACTAAAGATTCCTTTACAGCTTCTTTATAATAGTTAAATCGAATAATAATCACAAGTCCTCGAATAAACAAAGATGACGAAAAGCATCATGATCAAAATCTATTAAAATATTTCTTTCAATCATAGGTTTCTAATGTGGACTATCATTATCTAATCGGCTGATGATAAAAAATAGTAAGCTTACCAATGCATCCCCTCAATCCCGGTGAAAAGGTAGCAAAAGCGGCTTTATGACTCGGAGCAGTATCAGGACTGAGCCATCTTTCTGGTTTAAACTCCTCGGCATCTGAGCCCCAATAATCGGGGTTTCTATTTAAACTCCATATATGGACTATTACGCTGCTGCCGGCGGGAATTGTCACGTTACCTTAAGAAATAAAAACAGTATTTCATATCATTTCATTATGAACGAAGAAGACTTTAGGAAGTCGTTACATTTTTTATCACTTACGTAAGGTTGTATCAACTGTAGCTTCGCGGCCCACAATCGCTCCAGCTGGGTATAACCTCAGCGATTCCTTGATTGCTGCTTCTAAATATACCAGTTGAGATATATTCTGTTTTGTTACTCTTCCGTCTTCACCCAAAACTTGAGTTATTCTACGAATTTGAAAAAATATGTTTAGACACTTATCCAACTTTTTTTGAGGTCGGTTAAAATATGTATTCCGAATACTACTAATTCTTTTAGAGATGTGTGCAGAAAAGGCATACAAAATTAAAGCGAGAGAACGGTTAGTGGACTTACTCCTGATAAATCTTCTCCTGCACCTCAGGGTAGCTGCCGATGCAGATAAATGTGTACAGCATCTCAGTGATAGTGGTGTCAAAGCCAGCTATCAAAATGTTGTCTATAGTATTCCTCAGTTCAACATCAGTTAAGATGCTACTGGTCTCAGTCACAGTGTTCTCAATGAAGACATCTAAGACGCTTCGGAATTGACCATCTGTAGTGACAAAATATAATTTACACTGAGCAAAGAATGGACAACTGAGAGATTTAAGAAACTATTGAGAGATTATCAGAGAAGAAATACTAAGAGAAAAATATGATTCAATGTGTTAGTGAGGCCAAACAGCTAAATACATAATTACCAAGTTTAAACATTTTAAATTGAACCATGTTTTTTGTTATTCTCAAACTTAAATAGCAGCGGAAGGGTTCATTGTCGTTGTAATAATAAAAGATTTGAGGGTGCAATTTCCCATAAAAAAACTGAACTTCTTTCTGGCCCTTTCATTTTCGGTACGATTTTTTATCTTAAAAAAAAACCATAAAAATTACAATAGATAAAGATTCTAGAGCACCTACAGTAAATAGACGAATGCCATTCGTAAGTCAGACTTAGCGTTACAAAATGGCACGTTCGTGGTTTCGGGTCTCCTCTCATCACATCCTCTTCCTGTAATAATTCTATACTGGCTATGTCTATTTTCCGCTCAACAGATTGGCTCACAATAACCTTAAGGTCCTTAAAATTAAGCTAGTTACTATTTGAAAGAGAGATATTATATTTTCTCTAATTTTTATTGTAATAATCTTTTCTATAATTCGAGTTACTTAATTCTTACCTTTGTGTTCATATTCTTCTTTGTTTTTCAACCGTCGTAAATGTTCTGATTTTTGTAGTTCCACCATCTACAAAATGACGTTATTTGAATGTTACAGGAATTTTTTTTTAATTGAATTATCTATACATTATAATAAATCTGTAGACGTGGCGTTTCAGTACATTAAAAATATTTAGAAAAAAAATAGTAGGTGTGTTAAAGGATCACAGACATCCCATTTCTACCATTTTTAGAATTTTTGTCTGTTTGTCGGTTTGTGTGTTTATCGGTTTGTTTGTTTGTCGGTTTGTCGGTTTGCCTGTTCGTTTGTGCGCGCATCACGTAAAAACCCCTCATTGTATTCAAAATCGAAATATTGAAACATAAGAAGCATTGTTCCGAGTAACATTTAGCGTTTATTTCATCAAAATCGACCAACAGACGCAAAAGATATTAATGTTTAAAATTCAGTTAGTAACCTCATACGCGATTTCTATGATAAATTTAACTATTTACGTAAATAGGTTTTAGTCGAAGTGTAATCGGAATGGCTGAAAATGAATTTGGTTTTATTATTCCTTTTGTGTTTACGCTTTGCATGGAAGTAATTGTACTACTTACAACCCATTACGAAATAAAATCTCTAAAAAAAGTTTAAAAATCAAAACAAAATTAAAATTTGATAAAAACCACGACGTTGTACATTTTTGTAACACTACCCGACCTCCACATTGATCACAGGACTTCATGCTTAGTAGTCGCACTTGCGACCACTCGACCAACGAGGCAGTCTCTCACATACACACAAAATTTCCAAGTGAACGAAGTCGCGGGCAAAAGCTAGTTAATTTATAACATCTTTTCATAGCTTACTGTTAGGTCAAACACTAGATGGGGAATTTATTCACGCACCTTAAAAATAATGTTTCACACTTTAAAATGTTTAGCTTTAAAATTATTTTAATGAACTATAAAATATTGGTTTCGGGTTGGATCTAGTATCGTTTGGCAGGAGTTGGGGGTTAAAGCTGGTAGAGCGTGGGTCCCCAATTATACGCTACCACTCATATTACAAAATAATGCATATTTTCCGTGAAATTATTAAAAAAAAATCTAACCTCAAATCTGATAAAAAGCGAAAACGGAACGTTAAAATGGGCGAATAGTAATAGTAATAGTATATTTATTTGCGTAAAACATGGTATACAAAGGTGTTCACAACAAATTTAAATGGCACAAATCATGTTTAGCTAGGATTAGACCAAGCATGCAAAATTTTAAAGACAGGGAAATATAAATAAGGAGGCATCAACAATGAACAAAGAACATCAAATTTTTTTATCTATAAATAATATTTTAAGCTATAAAAACTATATTCAAGTAACCATTTATAAAATTTAGTTTTAAATAATTTTGTATTTAATATTTTAAAATGCCTCGGTATTTTATTAAAAATGCGCACACACATTGCTAGGCAGTTATTATTGTATTTAGCTAGCCTAGGTAAATCATTCAACACTAATTTATAGGGATCTCGTCTGTTCCAAGGATTTACATCATTTGCAGTCTTAAATAATTGCTTGTTTTTCATTACACACATACATATTTCGTAAATGTAAAGTGACGGTAACGGTAACAAACCAAGTTTCTTAAATATTGGTTGACATGAGTCGTCAGGTTTAAGTCCACAAATTGATCATGTGCACTTTTTTTGAGCGATGAATGCTCTATGGAAGTCTGTGCTATTACCCCACATTACAAGCCAATACCGTAGTACCGATTCGACATAAGCTTGGTATGATATTACAGCAGTTTTTATGTCAGTTACATTTTTGACTTGTTTAAGTGCGTATTCAAATTTATTGATTTTAGTGCTGACATTATCTATGTGTTCTTTCCAATTAATATCTTTAAAATCTATTATTACACCTAAGAATCTTGTATGCGTTACTTGTTTGATTTTGTTAATGTTGAGTTTAATGTCATTTTTATAATTATTTGATTGATTAAATTGAATATAAACGGATTTATCTAAATTTATCTTTAAATGGTTAATGTCAAGCCAATGCAGTAATTTGTCAATTGTATTATTAATGTCACGCTCATGATCTAGAATGGTATTATGTTTTTTGTTAGATGTCACTATAATAGATATGTCGTCGGCAAATAGTATGCATTTATGATTCGTTACTTTTATGATGTCGTTTATGTAAATGAGGAATAATATTGGGCCCAGTATGCTTCCTTGTGGAACGCCATGTTTATTATGTCTATATTCCGATGAGTAGGATATCATATCATTTTTTTTATAGATTGTGACACGTTGTTTTCTATTAGTTAAATAGGACGATAGCCACTGGAGTACCGGTCCTCTAATCCCAATAGCTTCTAACTTATGTAGCAATATATCGTGCGACACCAGATCGAAGGCTTTCGATAGATCAAAAAAAAGCCCAGTAGTCATATAATTATTACTAAATATTTGAGAGTATAGCTTGCATAAGAGAGAAAATAGCCAACGATGTGGATTTGTTCTTTTGGAATCCAAACTGTTTGTCACTTATAATTTGAAATTTATTGCAGTAATTAATTAATCTTTTGTACATACATTTTTCATTAATTTTAGAAAAGATGGGAATTAAAGTTATAGGTCGGTAATTATTGATGTCTAATTTGCATCCCTTCTTGAATAAAGGCTTTATTATGGACAGTTTTAATTTATCAGGAAAGGTTCCATTGGAAAAGGACATGTTTATTAAATGAGTGAGAATACCAGACAGTTCATTACTACTAGCTTTTCTAATTTTTGTATTTATTTCATCATAGCCCTCCGATCTGGTGTTAGACAGAGACATTATTTCCTGTCGTACCTCGTTTACAAGCATTGGTCTAAGGAACATTGTGTTGACACACGTACTTTTGTTGTGGTTTTTATGTGCGCTTTTCCCCCCTTGTTCCTGCGTTAGATTTACATAGTGGTTATTGAATATATTGGCCATTTTTACAGGGTCTGTAATTAAAGCATCATTTAATTTTATACATTCTATGTTGTCTTTGTGAGTATTATTATTTATTTCATTTTTAATGACGGTCAATGTGGCTTTACATTTATTGTCATGAGTATGAATATATTTTATATTTGCATTATTTTTTGATTTATAAATACATTTCTTTAGAATGACAACCAAAATCTGTTCCACATATTATCTGTGGTTCAAAATGACGTGAAACATATGAAAAATGGAACGTAAAAAAGTATTAATGTTTTGTTGTTTTATTCGTTTTTATAACAACCTAGAAATCCTAACTACAAGAAAATTAGTTTACCCCCACTGATTGCATGTACAAAATATGCAATGTTACTAGGAGAACTTAGGATGCAAGAGCTAGCGAAGCGAGCTCTGGACTTGGGGCACCCCGACTCGGACAGGTTAGGTTTGAAGGAGATGGTGCGGTCTAGAGAGCGAGCGAAGCGAGCGAACTAAGTTAGTGTTAGGTTACTTTAAACCCTGCAGTCAAAAATAGGTGCTACGTCGACTGCGCCTTCGACTACACTTTTTAGGAGACTACCTATAAAGTGTTTTGAGGTTAGATTATAATAATTTGTTTTTCTCGAGACCGGTGCATTGTTGATTTTCGACATTATTATAATGGAAACCATTATTTTTGTGGGTATTTTAATTATATTGTTTATGAAAGTATCACTAGCAGTAATTTATGTTTATTAAAGTGATAATAGTGATAATATTAAATTACAGGTGCATTATTACTTTAAAGTACTGGTATACAATGTTAAAGCTATTTTCATCAAATTTAAAGTGTTATTAAATAGGTACATTCCTATTAAAAATAAACAGATTTCTTTATGTACTATAAGGTTAAAGCAAGACCGCGAATGAAGAATCCCCACATTTTTTTATGAGGCCATTATTAGCTATCGATATTACATTCTATTTATGTAATCCCTTTTGGATAACAAATACAAAAAATACCCCGCTATATGAGATGATATAAGATGTCTTAATAAGATGTCACACGTCTACGAATTTTTGGTTCTAAGACATGCCGGTTTTCTCACAATATTTTATTTCACCGTTTTTGAGAGCAGGGTGATGTAATAAATTACACAAAGTAATGCGCCTGCCTGGGTTCAAACCCACGACTTACTGTTACACTAACTATTCTTTATTACCTAAACCGGATAAGTGTGAGTTCGACTCGCGTGGAGAAGGTTCCGTACGTTAATTATCTATATTCCGTAAGTTGTTTTAAATCTGACCCAAATTTTCGTAATAGACCTCATCCATTGCTTTCCACCAGGCGTGATCGAAGTCAAGAGCAGGCCCATTTCGTAATAATAAAAAATAAAAAAAATTGTTACCATGGATTTTTTATATGTTTTCCTGTAATAATAATAATAATAATAATAATAATAATAATAAACATTTAATTCAGAATCACTTCCATATTTGTTAGTAACAATAAAAACTTATACACTAGTGTTAGTAATCAATTAATTTCTTAGCTGCGTAAGGCCCGCCGATCCTGAGGAATGTCTACTTGACTGCGTGCAGTCGTATCCACCGCCCCAAGATCGGAGAGTCCCACATATCCGCCAACGTTCTGAGGATGGTGTTGGGGCTGGCGCGAACACGGCGTAGCAGAGATGCGCATCTCTTGCGCATGATGGCCGAAAAACTATCAACACCCGCGTCGGCAAACATGCCGGACGCGCTGCAAAAACGCGGCAGCCCCATCAACACCCGGAACGTGTTGTTATATTGTATGCGCAGGCCACTATATGCCCTCTGCGTGAAGTCCGCCCACAGGCTGCACGTGTAAAAGGATTGGCAGTAGGCTTTGAAAAGCGTCACCTTAACCTGAGCCGTACAACGCGCAAACCTATGGGCCAACATCCCACATCGAACAGCCAGTGACCTGCGCTCCCGTTCTACATCCATAGTATCTTTTAAATCGTCTGAGACCCAATGACCCAGATATTTAAAATTTGCAACTCTTTTTAGAGGTTTGCCACCCAGCATAACTGGCGGAATTGTGCTGTAACATTTACTGCCTGCTTTAAATACCATGAGTTCGCTCTTTGATGCATTATATCTGAGCCCATGGGTCTCAGCGTACGATTCACACACGTTAATTAAATTCCTTAATGCCCTGACCGATGGGCTCAGCAAAACCATATCGTCTGCATAACTTATATTATTAATGCATACGCCATTTATATGACAGCCGATTCCGGTTCTGCAAAGCTCATCGATCAGATTATTAATGTACAGATTAAACAAAATAGGGGAGGACAGCCCCCCCTGCCTCACCCCGCACTCAAGCCTGTACTCAGCTGAAAAAGAGTTTGCCCATCTGACACGGTTCTGTTGATTAGCGTACCAAAATTTGAATAAATTTATAACTTCCCGGGGCACGTCCGTTTCATGCTGCAGTTTACCCCATAGCACATTATATGATACAAGGTCAAATGCTTTTGACAAATCTAGGTAGCACGCAAATACTGGTGTTTTTCTTGCTGTATAGTACTGCACAGTCTGCTTAAGGCTAAGGATAGCGCTCTCTGTTGATAAACCGTGCCGAAACCCGAATTGAGCATCATTTATTGTTAGATGTTTATCAAGCTGACATACAAGCAGACTGTCCAGCACCTTAGCAATTATCGTCGCTAAAGAAATAGGTCTGTAATTTGATAGCACGGACGAATCACCCGTTCTGTTTTTGATGATCGGTACAACAGTTGTACGCATTAATTTTTCAGGTAAATAAGCGTGACCTAAACATAAGTTTAAAAACATAAATAAGACTCGTGGCAAGTGGATTCCAGCATGCTGCAGGTGCTCTATGCTGAGACCGTCATGCCCGGGCGATTTTCCTCTAACCATGTTTTTAATTGTAGCAGCAATCTGTTTCGCAGTAAACGTGACGCTTCGCGCGGGGCAGTCGGCGGTCCCAGAATCGGGCGCAGGCAACAGCGGCTCATTGTTAAGGGGTGATTGTACTCTAAAATGCTGCCGAAACAGATCCGCAATACTACCCTGTTCATGTTCACCTTCGACGCTAACGGGAAGGCTCGGCTTATGATTTAATTTGTTTGTTGATTTCCAGAATTTACCAAAATCTTTGTTTGAGTGGTGTTTAGCAATTATATCCATTTTAATTTGGTTTTGATTAGCTTGACACCATTTTAATTTACTTTTGAATGTTTTCCTGGATTCGCTCATATCATTAAAAACCGGACCCGAACTGGGCTTACCAAACATTAACCAAAGCTTATAATAAAGTCGCGCCCTCTCGTGAGCATCGCGAACAAACTTATTCCAGCCAGTTAGATGCCTGCGCTTCGTTAAATTTTTATGATAATAACTGTGCTCAGCAGCGTTTATAAGTATACGTTCAATGTTATTATACATTTCATCCAACAAAGTTAAGTGGCATGAATCATTACACAACCTGTCTGCACACTGACTAAATTCACTTGGAAAATCAATTTGCTTTAATTCCGAATGACAATAATCGTGATATTTAGCTATTTGTACAGCATCACGTTCACCCCAGATAACTTTGTTTACATCTGCGTACGGCTTCGTCACCATAGTGTGCATTATGATGTTATCAAACTTACATTCTAACATAACAGGTAAGTGGTCCGACCAGTATGAGTCATACAATACAGATACATTGAGAACAGTCGGCAGCGCGGCACCTGTCACTACGCAGTGATCGAGCCAGCGCAGGCACCCGTGTGCGTCGCTTACATATGTGTAGGTGTCCGACGGAAGTATATTCATATCAACGCACGACCATAACTGTTCCGCACAGAACGAAAGTAGCTCGTTAGCAAACGGTTCACCCGGGTGTGCGTTAAAGTCACCCAGAATAAAAACTGACTCGACACTATTGTTTTCAATCACCGCGTTAATCTCACTTAAGCACTCTGTGAATTCTAAGAAATTCTCATTACAATCGGTAGGCATGTACACTGAGAACACCACGAATGACCGATCACTGAGCGTTACCTTAACAGCTGCAAGACGCACACTACTGCAGCTGATCACTGTCACAGCAGGGAACGCACTTTTACGCCAGAGGAGGGCAACTCCTCCGTGTGGTCGTCCCCGCAGCACACCGACCGAGGTATCCACTGCCGAAGTACCCGCATAGGCAAAGTTGTCGTCTATGGTACCCAGAAAAGACAGGTCGTGTGGCAGCAGCCATGTCTCCTGCAGCGCTATCAAATCGACTTCTGGACAAAGTTGTCGTATACAGTCCACCGACCTGACAACGTTTTTACAATTAAATGTTATCATTTTTGTTGTCGTCATGTTGAATTGTTGGTATTTATCTCGCTAACTCGTAAGTTGGTTTTGTTTCTAAATTCAACAAAACGTCGGTACGCAACTCCAATAGGCCAAAAATCGGCATCCATAAATAAATTTATCTTTTCTTTAGGCACAAAAATTTTGAAGGAATTGTATTCTTTTTCCAATCTCATCTTCATCATTTCAACTTTGACATTCAAGTTCGACTTACTTGTTACATATTTACTGATGTCACACACGGACACATCCTTCGCCACGTTATAAATATAAATCGGTACCTTTATTTCGGCCGCCTTGAAGTTCATATTTCTATCAGCCACAGCTATCCCCCGGTTTCCCGCAAAACGGTTTCTATGTCTTCGCCTTTGGACCGTAATCCACTCATCATTCTGCTTCACGCGCTTCCATTCACCATCCTTCACTATGTCCGCCGCAGTCTTGTTAACCTTCGTCGTTGCAGGTTTACTGAGCGCGGTATCCGTGTGTCTCGAGTTATCAGTTGTCGGGCGGGCGATCAGCTGAGTTGAGTGATTCATAGTATCGCTCGCCGAGCGCGTGAGCTCGGAAGCATCGCCTTTTGAGTGAACAGGATTATGACACCTGGTGTGTTTAGAGTAAGGTTGAAATTCACCCGTGGATGGGTTGTTTACACCAGTTTGAATAGCCAGCGACCGTTGCGTGTTTGTAGGCCTTGACTCAGAAATACCCTCAGATGGAACTTTATTCTTCACAATTTCGCAATATACTGTTTCTGGGGAAAATAATATGTGACTCTGGTTGCTCACTCTTACATCAGCCAAGTGAGGTGGTGATCCTAGAGGATCATCGGCACCTTCAAAACTCTCCATTCGACACGCTCCACGTCGAGTGTTTATATTTCCTTCATACGTGTTGATTGGTGAAGTATGCTTCAACAATTCTATCTCACATTTTAAGACATCTAACTGTTCAGTAGTAACAAACTTTTCTTTAATACGACTGATATCTTGCTGTATAACCAATAGATCCTTCAAAATCTTCGTTACATCCACATGATCAAATAGAATTGGGGGTAGCTTTTGAAGCTCGCGAGCGACGAAAATAGGTATTTCCTCAGGATCTGTTTCCTTGAGAGTACAAATAATATCATCTATGTTTCTGAGCGTTTTTCCGTCTCCCTTCCTGGTTTTCTACAGCTTTTTTATAGTTGGTATGGATTCACATAGCAGATTCTTAGCTACCACTATATCATCTTCAGAGAAAGCAGAGACACAGATTCGACTGATACTCTCTTCGTCCATCACATCTAGTTTATTGTTCACAAACGCTAGCACTTCGTTAATCACGATATTACACTTTGAACATTTTACACGATTGGAAGCCATATTCGCTTACGTACGGTACGCGCGACCGTATCTACGCTCGGTGCGTGTGCGACTGACTGACTAATAAGCAAAGAAATATTTTTTGTATTTTTTCAAAATTTTCGGCCTTGCAGTTTTGAAGTTAAGGGGGGGCGGGGGAATGGTCAATTTTTAACTAAATAACTTCAAAACTATTTATCTAAAAAATAAAAAAATATAAAAAAAAATATATTTGAGATGCTCACAATGCGCCCTTTCATTTTTGATACATGTAACATGATATAGTTTACAAACCTTTTTTTTTTTCATTTTCTAATTTACCCCCAAAAGTGGCTCCCATGTTTAAAATTCACTAATTTACGTTACACGTACGTCTTTGGGTTACCGACTTACATGTGTGTACCAAATTTTAGCTCAACCGGTCCAGTAGTTTCGTAGTAAATTGGCTGTGACGTATGTGTAAAGTTGATAATGTTGTATTGGTAAATTTATTTATTAGGTAGAGATGGAAAATAAAATTGTACCTTTTAGTTTAACATTGTCTTGTTTAGTTTTATTAGAGTGTGAGTTAATAGTGTTTTATGAGTGATATTTTAGCGATGGTTATGTCCAGAACTATACTGTTATACTAGCATTGTACCATATTCTGCCAATCAATATCTTTGATTTTACCAACAAAGACAACACAAAGCATTGTGTACTTACTGACGTCTCTCTAGATTATCATTTCAATAAAATTTATCTTTGTCTCGTAACCGCCAACCGAAGCAATACCCATACAATTATTTTCCGACTTAATTTTTAATACTCACTTGTTTTGTAAGTTCAGAACAAATTGCAAGCGCGTCAGTCAGTCTCTTTCTGCAACTGGACAAGTTGAAGATAAAATCAAGCATAAGCCAAGGCTTATTAATCCTGGTTACGGGAATGTCTAGCAATTCGTTGACAGCCATGATATAATTGTTGTCTACAAGGTCTTTGCCGTCAACTCTAGCTCCAAGTGTGGTTTCTGAAACATGCATATCATTAATATTTCATTTTCTGGGCAAAGGCTTCTCCCCATTCCTCCCACTTTTCACGATAGTGTGATTGCGCTTTATAATCTACGTCGGCAATTTACGTTCTGGAGCGCAGTGTTTCTGGTCCGCTCAGTTATTTTTGCATTCAGTATGCTGCGCTCCATGCCTCGTTGGCAAACCTTAAGTTTGGACTTCTGGATTTTAGTCAAAGACTAAGTCTGTGTATCATAATTATGTCAGGATGAGGAGAATACACATGTCCATTAGCTTGCGTTTTAAGGGTACGGGTAAATCGCTTTCCAATGAAAACTTTTTATCTACAAGCTAGACAGAGGCCTCCCGAAAGTAGCGCCAAAATTCCTCTTCTCCACCTTCCATATACAGTGTTTCATATATACCTTTTTAGGGTGCTGCACGATTCATCAAGCTGGGGAATTATATGCTACAAATTCATTTAATTCAGGTACGTAACCCATATTATTAGTCTCTTACGGGCGACACTATACTTAAATGACTTGTCTATCACAGCAGTGTCGCACATAAGGACAGTCCAACGCATTAGCTATCATCCCCAGAACGGCATTGGAGCTGGCACGCACTCTGCGCACAAGGGACGCGTAGCGTTTCCGCATGGTCGCATGGAAGCAGTTCGAGCGCGCCCATGCGAACATACCTGACGCGCTGCAGTAGCGAAGCAGGCCCAAAACCACCCTGAATGCGTTAAATTGAACGCAGAGGGTGTTGTAGCTTTTTTTACGTGTAATTTGCCCACAGGCAACATGTGTACATGGACGTGCAATTAGCTCTGAAAAGAGTTACCTTCACGCCATCTGCAGCCAGCATATTAGCTCTTAGGCCGCGGCCTCGAATTTTGCGGGCAGCGGGGCGGCGGCGGCGGCGGCGCTCGTTGAATGGAGTGCACCGCTCGTTGCCCGCTCCCGCGCCGCTGTTTTCGAAAACCGGTCCATTTGATTTTACGCATGAGATCCTGCCGAGCCCACGCCGCCGCCACCGCCGCCCCGCTGCCCGCAAAATTCGAGGCCGCGGCCTTATGGATAAAACCCTCCGCTCCCGTTCCAAGTCAGCATGATCCCTGAGGTCAGCGGTGACTATTTATGCCCTAGGTATTTAAACTGATTCACCCTATCTAAGGGTACACTACTCAAACTTAAAGGTGGTATATAGTCCGGGCATCTAGCACCGCCGGCCTCAAAGACCATGTACTGGCTTTTATTAATGTTATATACAAGTCCATTTGTAACAGCGTAATCCTCACATGTCACTCTCATATTCCTTAGGCCACAGATCGACGCGCTCAGCAAAACCATGTCGACTGTATAGCTTAAATTATTGACACATACGTCGTCTACATGACAGCCGACGTGCTGCCTGCTCAGCACGACGATCAGCGTGTCCATGTAAAGGTTGAATAATGTGGGTAAAGTCAGTCCACCCTGTCTTACACCGCATTGTAATCGATATGGCTCCGACATTGCTCCCGACCACCTGACGCTGTTGACTTGGTGCGAATACCAATACTTGAGGATGGTAACAAGTTCTGGTGGTAGGCTGATACTCTCAAGTTTTTCCCACAAGAGATCATACGCCACCAAATCAAAGGCCCTGCACAAGTCGAGAAAACACGCATATACCGGGGTTTTACGGTCATTATAGTATCTGACGGTATGCTTAAGACACAGTATGGCGCTTTCTTTTGATAATTGGGGCTTAAATCCAAACTGATTATCATGCAGAGATATATAATTACTTAACTGTGTATTAAGCAAACCGTCAAACACCTTCGCTATAACTGTAGATAAAAATAAGGGCCTATAGTTACTATTATCAGCAAAATCACCGGTTTGATCTTTAACTATAGGCACAACTACAGTTTTCATAAGATCCGGTGGAAGATAAGAGTGGCTCACGCATAGTGAGTAGAATTTCGCTAATACTCTGTTTATATGTGGGCCAGCGTGAACTAGGTGTTCAATGGATAGAGAATCATGACCTGACTCTTGCCTTTAGTCATGCTCTTAAGGGTTACAGCCACATCTTTGGCACTATACCTCACTTCTACTATCCCTTCAGGTAAGTCACCATTGTAAACCTAAAACCGGACCCAGCGGTGACTGTATAAAATGCTACGCTGCGCGCTGGCTGATACGTAATCTTCACTCTATGTATGATCAGCTCAATCGGGTATCCTTTGACAGGCATGGCCACCTACTACCGCTTTAGCTTGCTAACTCTGCAAGCTATGTTAGTATCCGCTGACTCTAGTTCATCCAGAATCTTAATATTTTTAAAACATTAAAAATATTCGCAGTTGGCGGCCAACCTTCAGTTGTTAGAGAGGCATCAAAAGAAAGAACATCAAAAGGAAGAACTACTCACGGCAAGCGGTTTCCAGAACGGTCCTAGTGATCTTCTCCGTGAGGTCCACTTCACCTTTGCCGGCATCCTCGGCGATCAGCGCAACAAATCGTCCAGCTCGATCATTGAAAAACTCCATAAATTCATCCAAGAGGTGCTGCTTGAAGGATAGGTCTAGTATCCGACGATTACGCTTCCATATTGGTACTGAAACATTTGGAATACCATGAAACTGGTTTAGAGGCGGTGTATCTATGAATTGTGTGCGTTGATTAAGATCAATGAGTCAATATCTCATAAAAATGTCCAATTGAGGGCTGAAACACGCGTTGAGTATTTTATAGGTTTTTCTTTTTGCATGTTGAATTATATAATAATAATAATAATAATAAGATCTGTGGCTTGAGTGTCAAACTGACGTGACGAAAAATTTTTCTAACCAATTTTAATTAAATTTTTTACCACATTATCTTTATAAAAACTGATTTTAATCACATACAATGAAAAAGAAAAAAAAAACCGTACCAGACTAATATAAAAGTGGACTTTAATAAATAAAAATGGAAATCAACAATTCGAAACTTCATATCACCAATTCCGAAATAATATGTCACCGATGCTGACGAGACACCAAGCCAAATTACAAAAGGCACACCCACCATCTCCGGGCTCGTCACTCAGCTCCGCCTCGCAGCCGCCGGGACGCGCCACAACCGTGAACACCGTGTCGCCGGTCGCTGCAGTTGCGTCGAGCTCAAGCGACGAGTTTTTCTCCCCGCCGGTCGACTCCATCACCACCACGACGACGAGGAAGAGGACGGCCACCAGCGGGCTTGGGACCTCGAGGCCAACCGGCCCCGAACAGGGTCCCCGCTGCCGGTGGAAATGTGTCGCGCATGCGATGGACTCAGTCCATTAATGAGAACGTCATGCGCGCATATTATGGGGCTACTGAGGGGGGAAGCAACTTGACTGCGTACCGTGGTCGGATGCTCTCTCTGTTTCAGGTGCTTGAGCCAGGTGTCAGCGTGTCGGCGCAACGACTGTCGGATCAGGTGCGGGTCATCCAGCGTAACCATATGTTAGATGACACTGTACTTGATCGACTTCGCTCCGAATCACGGAGTAACCTAGTTACGCCTGCTTCACCTATGATCGCGGTACAGCTACAAAATGTTACCAGTGCTTCGCCGCGATCCGACCGCGGTGGTGAAGAGGATGTTGATGATATCCGTGAGTACCCAGTGCAACGCACAATTGAGGAGTGCTTTGGAGGGTGCATTCCGGGAGTACCGTTCCACACCGCCTGAACTTAGACCACGACTACCTCGTTTGCCTATGCACAATAAAAATAAGGCGCTGGTGTGTGCTCTAGATTCGCAGCTGTCAAACTACTTTGACAGCAGCAAAGACCTCGCCGATACTCACTCAATATTGTACTGTGGAGCTGTAGCGGCATGTCGTGTAGCTCAGGTCAAATTTCCTAACAATGACAGAGCTACACGACCAAAATTAGCTGCTCCAGCTTGGCAGTGCAGGATTGAGCGGCGCATCGGTGAGGCTAGAGCACTCATCGGCAAGTTAATCTGCTTCAGGGAGGGCAATACTCGTCCTAGAGTGATGCGTTTTGTGAGGCGGGCGTTCTCGGGGACTGATATTAGTTTTCGAGACTACTTGGCCCGCGTCACAGAGCGTATCGACTTCCTGAAGCAGAAGATCTGTGCATGGGCAAGCCGTATTCGCCGGTACAAGCGGCGAGTGGAACGATACACTCAGAATCGCACTTTCCAAAGCGATGAAAGGTGGGTTATAGGGCTTGGGAACGACCGGACCAAGGTGTGACTGACACGCGTCTGCCGGATGATGACGCCATGTGTTCGTTCTGGCGCAGCATCTGGTCAGTGCCTGTCAGTCACACTGAGGGCGATTGGACACGGGAGGTTGAACGAGCGTGTGATCCAATACCAGAAATGGGGGCAATCACCATCAGCCCCCAAGACGTAGCTCGTGCAGTCCGTCCGTTGCCTAACTGGAAATCTCCAGGGCCGGATGGACTGCACAACTTCTGGATCAAATGGTTTCAGAGATCGCACGCTCGCTTGGCGTCCCAGTTTCAATCAGCCTTAGAGTCAGGGTCGCTGCCCCAGTTCTTGACGACAGGAATTACCCACCTGCTCCATAAATCAGGTAGTACTGCGGAGCCCAAAAATTATAGACCAATCACTTGTCTACCGACAGTCTATAAAGTTCTTACATCCATTTTGAGAGCTAAAATCAACCAACATATAGACAGTAATTGTATCATGTCTGCCTCTCAGAATGGATGTAGGAACGGGTCCCGCGGTACTAAGGAGCTGCTCCTCATAGATATGGCCATTAGCCAGCAGGTTCGCCGCTCCCGAAGGGATCTGTCTACATGTTGGATAGATTATAAGAAGGCCTATGATTCTGTGCCTCATACATGGCTCATGAGGGTGCTGGAGTTGTATAAAGTTGATGCAACTCTGCGTACCTTCCTGATGTCATGTATGGGGCACTGGAGAACGGTCCTTCGCTATCCAGGATGTCGACAGATCCAGGGGAACAGCGAACCGATAAGGATAGAGCGTGGTATATTCCAGGGTGATAGTCTGAGTCCATTGTGGTTTTGTCTAGCCTTGAACCCTCTCAGTACACTGCTGGAAGGTTCAGGCCTAGGCTATCGGTTGAGGAGAGGTGGTCAGGTCATATCTCACCTTCTTTACATGGATGATCTGAAACTCTTTGCCCCCAACAATTTGCAACTGATGAAGCTACTGAAGGTAACAGAAACTTTCAGTAGCGCCATCAGGATGGAATTTGGTGTGGACAAATGTGCAGTCATGCATGTGAAGCGAGGGGAGATTATGGAATCCGTGGGAACTCAACTCTCGGATTCCATACACCTTAGATCCCTCTCCTCAACAGAAACCTACAAGTATTTGGGTATGTCGGAAGCATTAGGTATCAACACTGCCGACATGAAACAATCGTTGAGGGAGCGCTTTTTTGGTCGCCTGAATAAGGTTCTAAACAGTCTTTTGTCAGGCGGAAACAAGGTGCGCGCCTTCAACGGTTGGGTCATGCCGGTTTTGATGTATTCTTTCGGCATACTCAAATGGACTCAGACGGAACTTGATGCCCTGGATAGGAGGGTCCGCTCACTGCTGACCGCAAATCGGATGCATCACCCACGGTCGTCGGTGATGAGACTGTATATCCCGCGGAAGTGCGGGGGTCGTGGCTTCTTAAATGCTAAGACCCTGCACAACCGTGAGGTATGCAGTCTCAGGGAATACTTCCTAGAAGCCGACGTGGGTATGCACCGAGATGTGGTCTCAGTGGATAAGGGCCTTACCCCGCTCTCCCTGGCTAACGAGAACTGGCGCAAGCCTAGAGTATTAGACACTAATGACCGCATGGAGGTATGGCAGAGCAAGGAGCTGCACGGGCGCTTTTACCGGGCCCTACATGGGCCCGATGTAGACTTCTTAGCGTCCGTATCTTGGCTGCGTTTCGGTGACCTCTTCGGGGAAACCGAAGGTTTTGTCTGTGCAATAATGGACGAAGTTATGATGACGAATAACTACCGGAAATACATTGTGAAGGATGGTACGGTTGATATATGTCGGGCATGCCACCGTCCAGGAGAATCGATTCGACACATTATTTCTGGGTGTTCTCGTCTAGCTAACGGAGAGTACTTGCATAGACACAACCTCGTTGCCAGGATTATCCACCAGCAACTTGCTTTGAAGTACAACCTTGTGGAATCAGAAGTGCCATACTATAAGTATGCGCCCGACCCAGTTCTCGATGATGGTAATATCACGTTGTACTGGGATCGACCTATCGTCACTGACAGGACTATTGTTGCCAATAAGCCTGACATTGTGGTGATAGATCGATTGGAGCGTCGCGCAATGATTGTTGATATAACGGTCCCGCATGACGAGAACCTCGTGAAAGCAGAGAAAGATAAACAATTCAAATATCTGGATCTGGCTCGCGAGGTTGTCGACATGTGGGACGTGACTACAGCAGTCATTGTGCCGATAGTCGTGTCAGCCAATGGCTTAATAGCCAATAGCCTCGACCAACACCTGAGGAGGCTCTCGCTGGGCAGCTGGATCAAGCGCTTGATTCAGAAGGCAGTTCTTCTGGACACGGCGCGTATTGTTAGGAGGTTCCTCTCTCAAGAGCCCTGACCACCGGTAGTTCGGACCCTGTTCCCGATACCGGTGGGCTACTATTTTTTATATTTTTAAATGTTTTTATATTATTTTATATTCCAATATTTAAAAATGTAACTAATGTGTAAAAAAAAATGAATAAAGAGATAATAATAATAAGCTTTATTTAATTTAATTCCATGCATAGTACATATTAAATACTCTAAATTAATAACTAAGTTAGTTTCTATTTTGTACTTAGTTTAAATCTTATTTATCTAATTATTACTTGTTTGTAGTTAATAAATGCATGGACCCCGTTCGGGTAAAAGCCTCCCCCAAGGAACGCCAGTCTTCTCTGTCATTAGCTCTCTCTATCCAACTTCCGCCCGCGCACGTTACAATTTCGTCTGCCCATCTGGCCTTTGGTCTACCTCTTGATCTGGTGCCTTTTGGTCCAGACCACTTTACTGACCGTAGAGTCCATCTATCGTCCTTGTAGCGGGCTGCGTGGCCCGCCCACTTCCATTTAGCCTTCATTGCAAAAGTTAAGGCATCGCATACTTTTGTCTTCTTTCGAATGTCAACGTTCTTCATCTTATCCTTTAGTTTTATACCTAGGCAGCTTCTTTCCATTTTTCTCTGGGTAGTCTGAATTTTGGTCCTGGTTTTGAGATCAAAGATCCAAGTTGAATTATATTACACTATTTAAAATCAGCATAATGGCAAAATTTCAAAGTTTTAGCTCCTCATAGCTGGAACGACTCTCATCAGATTATATTATTTAAGTTGAAGAGACTTTTTTTTAGATGTGTTATCCAAAGCATACTATTCTATAGAATCAAGTCCTTCTAACTTAACAGACAGACTTGTTAGTTGGGTTGTTATATCCACCACTTCTTCTTCCCAGCTAAAACTCAAGGATGAAGAGTTGAAGGGCGAGCGGTTTGGGTAATTTTGACTTTGATGAAGCACTGATCCACGGACAAAGTAGAATGTCTAATTTAATATCGACTACAGCAAAGAACAAACATCCATCTCTCTTTCCAGGAGAACGTTTTTAACGCGAAAATGTAATAACATCTACAGGAAAAAATCTAGTTTTTCCAGATTTACAATAGTTTATTCTTCTTCTTACCGTATCGATGTCAAAAAGTTTAAATATGTTTAGCCCAAAACTCAGCTCTCACTGATGCATTAAATAAATCATCAAGAGCGCAGGTGATAGGGCATGCGGTGGGAGATGGAAGGTGGGCCATTGTTTGTGGGGAGACGCTGCATACGCGCTTGAGGTCCGACCCGTCCATGAACTCCCATCTGCAGAGATTGTCTTTGCTCCAGCCGACTTGGGTTCGAAGTCTGTTTAGAGATTTCCAAGTCGGCCACGGCAACTCGTGCCCAGTTTATTAATACGGCATTTTGAAGAAAAATGGTGAAAGTCAGTTACTTTTGTTTTCCAATTACTGCAGTTGTTTTTATCTACTTTGTGCAAAATAAATGACTGACTGAGTCAACCGACTGATTCCCAAATAATTTTACTTGAAAAAGGAGTTTTTACTGTTGTTTGTAAACTTTATTACCTCGTATCTTTCAAACGACTCAATGGATTTCGACAGTAATGTATCGTTATATTGTCTTATATATCCAAGTGTCTTTAGAAAGGTGTTTGAAAAAAATGGCGATTTTTTGGCGTGAATAAAAACGTTAATAATACGTTAATAAAAAAAACCCATCGAAAAGGTATCAAAATAAAGGAAATTTAATTACAAATAATATAACAATAATAATGTTTGCAACCCGGGGTTTTAGTTTTTGATTTTTTACTTGAAATAAATATGTATATTTCTGACTACGACAATAAATAAAGAATAACTATGCACCAACATATTGAAGGTGTACTTCGTAATTCTATAGGTTCACACATTGATATTGCAGATATACTATGTATTAACAACATGATGAAACAAAGTAAAATAATGAAATATCTTCAAAAATAATCAAAATTTCTTAAACCCATAACCACTCCAAGGAATTGAACCCGTGTTAATACACATAAGTAACAACAAAAAACAATTTCTTTCGAAATCTTTTCTTCACGAAATAATGTAAACAAACTGTAATCGTACAAAGGAACTGAAACAGTATTATGATAGCCAAGTTAAACTAAGTTTATTAATCCCAGTGAGTGAGTGTTTTATGAAATAGTCAATCAATGGGATCAAATGAACTTGCAGGGTTAAATTGATGATTTTAATGATTATAAATCTGTCAATACATACGTGTTACGGTCTTGTTATTTTTAAGATTCCAGAGAAGCAGTCTTCTGAACATACAAAAATAATAATATTGAATAAGAAAGATGAATGCGTAAGTTACCATCAGCAGCGATCAACATTTTGCCCACCATTGGTTCGACGAATCTATACACAAACATTTTCTTCAGGCATTTGTTCAGGACTGTCGTCACGTCTACGGGATCTGTTACAACTGTAAAATAAGATAAACAAATTCTTATAATTCACACTGCTATGAGCCAAGGGCCCCACGGGTGTCCTATTGATCTAATTGTTTTAAGGAATAATAAGCTTTTAATCAAGTTTTGACTTACTATAAACAGGCAGCGGTCCCATGAAGACTTTGGTCACACCTCCAACTTTTAAAGCATATTCTCCAAATGAAATCACATTTCGAACCAATGCTGAAACAAAAAATTTATAAATGTTATAATACAATAAGAGAAATCATTTATCAAACTAACATCAATCTGCCGTGTTAGCTATTACAGTGATACAACGGTCGAAGAATCCCATTTGTAATCGGAACGGAATGTACGAACGATTTAAGCAAGTGGTCTACAGTGTGTATCAGAAATGTTTTTTTTCAATCACAAAGTTCCCTTCTGAAAAAGTTTCAGTAAGAATCCATAATATTTTATCCTACTCTATTACCTGTGTAAAAAGATGCATAACGAAGCTGAAAGGCACTTCTCGCACGTCACAAACAATAGGGTCACACTCGTCACATCAAGTCGAAGAATGCCATTTTTTTTTATTTTTTGCGTTTTGGAACATAGATTTTTTTTTCTACAAACTGCCAAGACAATGGTATTTTTAGCGCAAATAGTTTTCGAGATATGGCAATACATTTCTTTATTGACCGTTCAATCGTGTCATTCACGCATCAATCAATATGGTCGCATTCTAGTTGAGTCAGTTGCCGCTCAGCGATCGTCGGCGTCACACGTATTATTTTCAAGTTACGACGACTTTGCGGAGCGAAAATATAAAATGTGAGTATTCTTTATAGTATTATTTTGACTTATTACCTTATTGCCTGTTAGATATAATATAAATCGTAGTATTATTTTGACTTAATATCCTATTGCCCGTTAGAATAACGCAATTTTTATTATTTTGAATTGATTCCGTAATGATAATTTTGTTTTGATGGATTTGTGATTTTCGCCGAAATTATCCCTAAATGATACCTTATAGCCATCGTTTTGTTTGAGATAATACTGTATTACACGTTAATTGTTGCGCGGTGACTGAGTGTTAAATGAAATGTTACTTTTTTTGTCTGATGCTTCCTTTTACTTTACTTTTGTATTTTAGATTAATTCAACATTATGAAGAGAAATAATAGGACAGAAAAAATGCTGAGGGCAGTTTATGATCGCCAAATGACACATGAGAGCAACTCAAATGATGAAAATGGGGATCCTTTTGCAGATAATGATGATATTAATGATCCGACGTATTTTCCCGATGAAAATTGTCGGTCTCGATCCTGTGTGTCAGAATCATCGGGCAGTCATCAAACATGCGAGTATGTATCTTGTTGTTCTGAAATCTTCTCAGCATGTAGTAAATGCAACAGTTTTCTTTGCTGGGATCACTTTGATAATGCACAGTCCTTCAATAATTGCGAATTCCATAACAGTACTGCTCAAGAAATTAGTACAGAAATACTTGATAGTACGTTGACTGGTGAAACCAATAATTTCTTAGCAGACGAAACTCTAACAGCAACAAACAACGATAAAGTTTTGTGTGACGTAACCAATCACACCAGTCAACAGCATTTCAGAGAAAAAATTGAGTAGATTAGAGAAAAATCAGGATAAAGAAAAAGTTTCTGACTATTATGTCGTAGCCTGTTACGATTTACAGGCCGTCCTTACAGCACCAAGAGGAGAAGTTTCGGTATTTTCATTTTCACATACAATCTGACTGTGTCTGAACTGGTTACGGGTTTAACTACTTGTTTTATGTGGCACGAAGGCCAAGGCCAAAGAGGTGTCACAGAAAAAGGGTCTTGCATTTTAAAATTCATTGAAAAGAGGTTGGAGAACGTTAATTCGGAAGATTTTGAGTTAGTATTCTACTCGTATAACTGTTGTGGACAGCACAAGAATAAAATGAAGATAGCACTGTATATTTATGCCGTAAAAAAATATAAAATCAAGAGTATTACACACAATTTTTTGATAAAGGGGCATACCCAAATGGAAAGTGACGCCGTCCACTCTACAATAGAGAAAGGCATCAAAAGGTCTCTCAAGTCAGGTCCTATCTACAGCCCACAAGGATATGTCAGTATTATAAAAACAGCTAAGAAAAATCCACCGTACTACACGGTACAAGAGCTATCGTTTAACGACTCTTATGACATCAAAACAATGTGCGATAAGATTGGAAATAAGTATTCCAAAACAACGGATAACTGTCAAATAAAATTGGCAGATATAAAAATAATTCAAATTAGACAGGACGATCCACTGGCTTTTCATGTAAAAACATCTTATGCTGACGAAGACTTTAAACGTATAGAAATAAGAAAATTGAACACAAGAAAAACCGTATTCGCTTTTCCAGAAAGTTTGGATAATGCTTATTTTGAAAAAATGCAAGTCAGTGAAAAAAGAAGCAGGATATTTTAAAACTGGTCGAAAAACGACACATTCCACTAACCTATTACGATTTTTATAAGTCATTATAATAATTTCATTAAGTATCTACTTTTTAATATTAACTTTACTTGATTATGATTATAAAATTATGAGACTGTTGGAAAACCATTGATAACAATATTTAATAACCAATCTACAATTAGCGTAAGATAATTTAACAAATTTTATATGATTAGAGATTGTTAAAAAATATCTACGATTTTTGTAACTCATTATTATGAATAATTTAATAATTTTTACAGTTTTTTATAATTATGAGAAAATTAGAATGACTATATTTTTATAATTTGGTTCCTGTTTTACTGAGATTATTATTTAACTATTAAGCTCAACTAGATATTAAAGACTGATTATTTTTAATTGTTAAGCTAATTATTAATGTTCGATTAAGAATTCAATTCTTTTTCTTTTTTTAAAATGTTACCAAACTTTGAATTTTATACAGTATTACATTATTGAGCTATTAAGTTTAATCTTCTTTTAAATAAAACTGTTTTTGTTTTTTAAGTATTGTGATACTTACTTTAAGTACAGTCTAATAAACTTGTTTTTAGTATTAACAACTTTTTTGTTTGTTTAGTTAATCCCTTACTTCTAGAGTAAACATCAAATTTTGTATTTATTATATGTATTATTTTAAATTAGTACTTGATAATATCAGATTAGAGTCAATTTCGTCCGGGTTAGACAGTCGTAACTCAAAAGTTTTAGCAATTTGAACTGCTTATACAGTATTATCTTCACCCGACCATATAAAAGTGCTAATAAAATTAAAACTACCACTGATACACGCGTAAAACTTACTAAAAATAAAGAGGGATAATGTACCATCAAATCTGTATATAAATTAAGACATTACAACCCTTACTTCAGGAGCTATGAATTTTCAAACTTTCAAAACGCTATATCTCACAACACTGTTTTTGCAGTTAATCCCCTTTTGTTTGTGATGTGCGTTCTGTTGTCTCAGTCTTTCCCGAAATCCCGTAAGTGACAGTATAAGTTTAGTTTAAAACCGTGAAAGCTTAAAACAGTATTTGCAGAGATTCTCTCCAAAGTAGATGTTTCATTTTCGGCCTTATGATGTACATTTATTGAAAAAGACGAAAAAATACCACGAACTTAGGAAAATGCATGCCTACTAATCAGCGTTTTGCATGTTTGCAAAATAAATAAATAAAAATATTCTTTCGTGAATTTAAGCCTGATTTGCCTTGCGCAAAAAGTAATAGTTTTCCAATTATTGCCATATTCTTTTCATCATGGCGTCTTACAGTTTGCATAGTCTGCTTTCGTTCGGAAATCATTTTCCTTAAAAACATAATTGTCTATGTTAAATATGAAAAGTAAGTGTTCTTGTAATTAACTATTATTATTATTCTCATATACATAATTTTCAACTTATTATATGCAGTGTGATGATTTCATCGTTAAAAAATAGAATAGGTACTACTTTACTGGAGTGTACTTCTGAACGAAAAATTCAAAATGACATTTGGTTCTGACAAAACCCATCAGTGTCAGTCAAGATAACAATTTTTAGGTTATGTTAACGTCAACTCTACAACCTGCCATGGCTGTCTTAACTCTCACGGCAAACATCAACCATTTTTAATGTGTGTTTGTCTATTTTTTTTGGATGTGCCTGGCGGAACAGGTAACACCTTTGTTGCCAATTTACTATTAGCCAAAGTACGACAATCTGGAAGAAAAGCACTGGCTGTTGCGTCTTCCGGAATTTCTGCAACTCTATTAAATGGTGGGAAAACTGCTCACTCAACCTTCAAACTACCGTTGCCTGTGTCTCTAGAAGAACAATCTGTTTGCTCAATCCGCAAAAATGGTTCGTTGGGAAAGCTCTTACAGGATATATCGCCGATTATTTGGGATGAGTGCACCATGAGCCATAGAGCTCATGTAGAAACTGTGGACCGCACATTAAAAGACACCTTTGTGTTGGCTGGAGACTTTCGCCAAACACTACCGGTTATAACAAAAGGTACACGTGCCGACGTTATTAAAGCGTGCCTCAAGTCATCACCTTTACGGCAATCAATTGAAACTCTTAATTTGCGCACAAAGAGCACTTTTAAGTAATAACCACAGTGGAAATTTCTCACAAAAAATACTTCAACTTGGAGATAGAAAATTACCATCGACAGTTGCAAATAGCGCCCAAGTATTGTCGGACAATGAATTGGCTCAAACTGTTAAGTCTAGAAATTCTTATTAGACACAATCTATTCCGACATCGAAAATCTCACAGAAAGAAATTTTAATTGGCTCTGTTTGAGGGCGATAGTGTCACCGAGAAACGACTCAGTAAATGAGATAAATAGAATGATTATGGAAAACGTACCGGGTGATTTTAAATTTATAAATCTGTTGACACAGTGTGCAACATCGAAGATACAGTACTGCCCCCGATAAGAAAAAAGACGCATCTAACATTTTTCCCAGATTTGAGTTACATACGTACACTACCCACAATAATTTTTAAATTTCCTCAATCCTGCCGGCTTGCCACCCCACGAACTGAAATTAAAAGGAGGTATTCTATTCATTATGCTATTGAGAAATTTATGCCCTCCCAAGGCTTTTGATAAAGAAATTACGAGACCATGTTATAGTAGCAACAATCATCACTGGGCCCGCGGCCGTTACAGTTTCCTGTGCAATATCGTTTGCCCTTACGATAAACAAATCACAAGTTTTCGATTGTTGGCATTGACGTAAGAAAAGAGTTCTTCTCTCATGGGCAATCATATGTTGCCCTTTCTCGAGTACTCGTAGGATCTCCTGAAAATCAATATGTTTTGTTTTCACTTACTTATGCCACTGCCAACATAGTGTACAGTGAAGCTTTAACCCTTAACCACCTAACGTCGGTCACAGTGACTCCACGCGATATATTTTTTCAAATATTTCCGTTTCTACGCGGGCCACACGCCTGTGACTCCATGTACTTTCTCCCCTCCCTCTCCAGTTTGCGCTCTGCGCTTGACCAAGCAACACGTGCGCGCAGTGAAAAAATTCAGGTAAATATATTTCGTTTGCGGTCATGGTGACCGACGTTAGGATGTTACGTTACTTTTTGTGTTAACGTTTTCTTGTTAATTTTTAGGTTTATTATGTCTGTCCGTGATCAAAATATCAGTAGATGGTTGGAAGAGTGTGATTCAGATTCAGAGGATCAAAGGGACGTGCCGGAAATACCAAATGAAGATTGCAGTGACGTCGAAGATGTACCATTAGACCGAGAAATTGTAGAAAAATTGTAAATGTTTGGAGGCTGTAATTTTGTAATGATTGTGATTTGATTATGCCAATGATAGTTTAATATAAGAAGTTACATATTTAAGTTAGTAAAATAATTAAAAACTAAGTAGTTTTATTTATTGTTATTGCTTAGATCTCAGCTCAATTAAAAAACCTATAGTTTGTTAAAATATTTGTTTGTCAACTTTCATAAATAATAATAAAAAATAAAAAGTGTTAATTTGAAGAGTTTATTAAAACAATTTAAAATAAAAACAACTGAAAAATATGGGGATCCCTTCTTTTCGCATAATGTTCTTTGTCCTAATATACTTCGGCATAACGATTTTGGCACAATTTGTTTTGGCATAATAATACTTCGGCATAACTTTTTTAGGCATACATTTTATGTTGGCATAATCATCTTAAAGACTAATTTGTTTTGGCATAAATTTGATTCGCATAACGTTAGTAGGCCTAATGATTATTAGCATAATAATATTTAGGCACACAAAATATTGTTGGTTAAAAATTTAATATGCTGTGCAACAAAAGTTAGTGACAGAACCGAATTGCTGCAAAACCGACTCCACGTAGTCTTGTTTGTCCTACCCCTAGAGTGTAATTTAAAATCGCGTAGGCGCGTAGGGGAGAGGCGGCCCGCGGGCTGAGGAGCAGGTGGCTGCGAGCGAGCCGCCGCGGCTGAGGCTGGCCGGCGAAGCCGGCCAACAAGCCGAAGCTGCGGTGGTGAGCGAAAGCCGTCTGCGACGATTAGCACGCGTGGGGCCGCCGGAGGCCCGCAGCGCCGGAGCCGTGACAGAAACCCTGCCTGCTGCATGTTGCATGCTCGCTTGAATGCTGCATGCTTGCTTGCATGCTGCATGCTTGCTTGCATGCTGCATGCTTGCTTGTTTGCTGCATGCTTCAAATCAAATCAAATCAAATCATTTATTTTGCTGCATATGGGTACATACAAAGATGAAACACAACAATATAGCTCAGGACCATATCCTACCCTAACAGGTGTGCAAAAATAGTTCATTAATAAAACAGAAACAGAAACAGACAGCCGTGACAGAAACCCTGCCTGCTGCATGTTGCATGCTCGCTTGAATGCTGCTTGCTTGCTTGCATGCTGTATGCTTGCTTGCATGCTGTATGCTTGCTTGCTTCATGCTTCCTACAGCGAAAAAAAAACCCACAAAATTGTTCAATACGGTATAATTATTATATTAATATGTTATTTATTACCTGATTCAGGAGATATGGCTTTTTTCCAATCGTCGAAATAAATTGGTATAATTATCCTCTTCGGGCAAAAAAGCTAGGGCGTATAAAAAAGTTATGCTTTAGAACTTTATGCTTAATAAATTTATGCTTTAGAATATTATGCTTCATCATTATTATGGTTAGAGAAATTATGCTTAAAAAATTATGCGTAAGCTGTTATGCGTAATTATATTATGCGAAAATATAATTATGCCAAACAAAATTATGCTAAGTTATATTAGGTCTAAACATTTTATGCAAATGGATAGTGAACCAAAAATATGATGTAGTTTTGACTTTTACCAAATTATGACCTTTCACCTTCTTAATAGTACTTATACGCAATCGGTCACCATGACCGACGTTAGGTGGATGTGTTACTAGAATACACGTTAGGTGGCTAAGGGTTAATATAAAAGTTTTGTAAAATAAAAGTAACAACCAATAGAATTAAATAAAGCTTTAAAATAAAAATGTAAATAGATAAATGTAAAAATTAAAATAACTTAGAAATACTCTTAAAAATAAATACACACACATAAAACAACAAAAAAAGTAAAAATAAAAAAAAAACAATATAAAATATAAATAAAAAACGTAAATATATAAAAAAATTAGGAAATTTAATAAGGTAGGATCAGATAAAAATGTTAAATGTTGTAAAAATGTACAAATTCGGATTGTAGGTATATAGTATAGACAATATGGTACTGCGTTTAAAAAAAAATAAAAATAAAACAACAAAAAAAATATAAATGAAAGGTAAAAATATTAAAAAAATCCTATTACCATCCGTGCGAAGCCGGAACGGGCAGCTAGTATTTAATAAAAACAATATAGGGAATACCCTGATCCTCTAGTCCTGAGCTATATTGTTGTGTTTCATCCTTGTATGTACCCATATTCAGCAAAATAAATGATTAGATTTGATTTGATTTGATTTTGATTTTTACCTATTTAAATACTTAAGCAAATAAATAAATAACGAGACATATACGAATATATTTAAAAAACAATGAGTAAACATTAGCTACGTGTTTTGTAATACGTCGATGGAATCGCTTGACTTTAGGCGGTCGGTGGTCTTAAAATTGCTTATCATATTTTTATTAGATTACCTACGGTCTTATTTTACCCGACTACGGGTTAGCCAAAAGGAAGGTTTATGAATTTAGCAATAACTACTGAGCTGATTTTGATGAATGAGTTGATTAATGAACAGTTACTTACTTTCATTTTTGAGCCACATATGAGAATGTCCAATGAGGGGCAACTTCCCTGGATATGTTGGCACCTGCTCATTCACTCGAGGCAAGAAGCGACGACAAACGATCACATAGCCCAAATACACACACACTAACGAAATTATTATTGTTAAGAACATTTTAAAACCAAACACCGGATAAAATAAAGAGATGATAATGTCCTGAATTTAATCAATTTAAATGATATTCGATACGTGTTGACACAAGCACCTCTGACGAAATATTATTCTAGCGGCTGTAACATGCCTAAATTGCCTTTGTAAAGTGAGTGCTGTTGTGGAATTTGGTGGCATTGAAACTGTTGTTTTTGAAAGGACTCTCGCAGCGCAACAACTCTACTAAGGTTGATGCTGCTTAACCGGTCAATCCTGTGGTGGCCAAAAATTACTTTAAGGCCCCCAGCCAGGGCTTACAAACTAAGGATTTACATTAAATAAACAGACACTAAGGGCACCCCCTGTGGGTTCGGGCCTAGGCTTAGTGCGTCATTGAGGGGACAGCTAGGGTCGGGGTGGGTCAAATTATTATTTGAGGTTGGTTTAATACTACAGGCTCAGCGGCGCGGGCTGGCTCGTCGAGCATGGGTCGGGTAGCGATGTTACTGAGGGGTCGCGGTGGGCCTCGGCGGTGGGGCCGGAGTCGCGGACGGTATTTGTTTGTGTGTTTCTTTAACGTACTGGTGTCCCTACAACTCTCTTGAAGGAGGGTTATTGGGTCATCGGGGAAACTGTTGTTGTTTTCATTTCATTTCATTTATTCGTAAACAATTTACATTGTGTTGAATATAATTATTATACACATGCAATTTACATTAAATTATAAGAACTATTATAATAATAATTGTAATTATTATTATTGTTTGAAACTGTTTATATACTCGGTGGCTTTAAAGCCTACCCTGGTGAGTCATTTTGTGTTGGACTCTTAAAGTTTTGTTCTGAACAAAGATGGATTTGCGCGCACTTAAAAAATTATAGACCAGGGTTGATAATTTCTGTTATATAAAGGGTGGTTAAATTTTAAGGGCCGATGTTGAATGTGAACCACACCTAAACGTCAAGTATTTTTCTGCATTTCATTTGACATTTCTCAATTTCAGACTAACTCAATGGCTGTGTTATCTCACGTGCTGGCGATGTCAATTGGCCGCCAAGATCATGTGATTTGACACCGTTGGACTTCTTTCTTTGGGGTTATTTGAAAGAAAAGGTGTACGTCGATAAGCCAGCAACAATTCAAGAGCTAAAGGATGAGATAATTCGGCACATTAACGGCATAGAACCTCAATTATGCCTCAGCGTCATCGAAAATTTGAACCATCGGATGGAGGTGTGCCGCCGAGGTCGCGGCGGCCATTTGGCCGATATTTTGTTCCATACATAATTTAACCATACCATATTATCATAATAAAAAGAAAAGACAATAATTTCCTAAATAATTTGTGTTTTATTCAAAATCAACATCGGCCCTTAAAATTTAACCACCCATTATGTGTGCGTGTTGCGCCACGCAATGTGTCCTTAGACTTATAAACGTCAGTGCGTTATTAGCAGCCTTGTGTATCACTCGTTCTCTTGTCAACTTATGTAACATTGGCGACGAGTACCCACTAAAGTTAAAATATATAAAATGTCGTTAACGTTCGGCATTATTTCAACTTTTGACCATACTCAGCAGACTTGGAAGACATTCAAGGTCATTCACGCAATGGTTCATTGCCAACGATATTGATCAGTTGAAAGATACAGAGGGAGTGAAACGGCGGGCGATATTGTTGAGCGCACTCATCATACACGCTTGCCGCCGACCTCTCGCAGCCAAAGACATTGGAAGCAGTGCCATACGAAGACATAGTACACAATGGTGGCCCGCCACTTCTAGGGCGCGATTTTATAGCTATATTTAAGTTACAATTGTCACCAATATATAATTGTAATGTACAGTACATTGCAAGTACAATGACTCATTGGAAACACAATATCCAGAAATAGTTTCAGGGAAATTAGGTCGGTTTAAAAAAATTGAAGTAAACCTTGTTCTAAAAGAAAATGCTAACGAGGACGTTACGTCCTCGTCGAGATAATAAGTTAGAAGCTAATTTCACAGAGTTGGAAATTCCTAACACTTGATGTTTCTTCATCCTTCGCACCTTGTACAGCGTCCTTCATTGATTTGTTGTTCCTAGCTGCAATGATAGTTGAAAGACGGTGGTTTCGCAAGCCATCGGCAAATCTTTTGATAATAGCTTTTCATTCAAGGGTTTAATTGTTTTATATGTGTCTAAATTACCTGCGGCTTGAGGCACCGAAAGTTTGTTACCATAGTCCTGAACTGACAGTTAATTTTGCTGTAATTGGTTAATTTTATTTTGAATTGCAAACAGTAACTTCTGAGGCAGTAACACTACGCATTTCATTTATCAAATCGTCAACATTTGAATAATCTGACTGTAACTGCAATTTAGCGTGCTGAGACAACCTGCTCTTCAAAACAAACTGTACTAATTTCTTTTTACACTCGTCACTAGCTAATTGCAAGCTGTAGTATTCCACATTATCAATTAATTGCTTAAGCGAACATTCATTATCTGTTGTTATCATAGGTAATAAATTAAGAGCTTCTTTTAAATGAAAAAACTCCATTTTTGTATCCTCACTGCTACTACTCGTACTTGACATAGCGCAAAAATCTAAAATTTGGTTATACAATGACTTAAAATCGATACAAAATTTTATCTATTAATATCTTTTCGATTTGTCCTACTTTACACTTTACCCTTCTTTATATCGTCAGATATTTCCTTGATTATATCAAGATAAAGACAAAGCAGATGTCAGTAGCCCAAAACTGTTTATACAATTGTTCCGAATGTCGCAGATATCTAAAAAAATATCTCAGGCTAAGGAATCCATTACCCAAAACAAGCCAATATGGCATTTACAAACACTATTACAAACTCTACAAAAACAATGGCTAGAAATCGAAGAAACGCACATCGGACTTCTAATGGCCGAAAGTACATTGGACAACAACTACTTCAGAAGCAATTGTTTCGAAAATACACAGAAAGACTATGATATTATAACGGAGTTATTGGAAGAAAAAATCATTCAAAACACAGATGAGAAAGTAATTTCAACAAAATCCTCAGGAAAACTTCCACGAATAAATATTCCCACATTCACGGGGAACTATGACTCGTGGTACACATTCCAAGACTTATTCAGGAAAATAATTCACGAAGACAAATCAATTTCATCTACAGAAAAAATGCAGTATCTAAAAACACACGTAAAAGGCGACGCAGCAAGATTAATACGTCATCTAACAATAAGCGAAGTAAATTACGAAACAGCTTGGAAGTTGCTTACGCAGAGATATGAAGACGAGCGCATGATTGCTACAAAATTTATTGACAAATTATTAGATTTACCAAAAATGCAACGAGCAAACGCGGCACAATTACGAGACATGCATGACACTATAAATGAATGCCTCGAGGCACTAAAAAAACAACGCATAAACACATCGGCTTGGGGCCCTCTATTGATAAGAATAGTCAGTAGAAAATGGGATGAAGAAACAAACACGAAGTATGAAGATCAACTGCAAAACCGAAATAAATTACAATCCTTTGACGAGATGATGAAATTCATGGAAAACCGGTTTAATTGCCTTAAGTCTTTTGACGGGCCAACGTCACATACTAACAGTCAACAATCACGGGATAAACAAACATCAGAAAAATATAAACGCTGTTGGTATTGTCAAAAGAACGATCATATTATACATCATTGCCCTAGTTTTAAGGCGTTATGCGTCAACGACCGATACAAGGCCGTAGTGCAAAAAAGAATGTGCAAACGTTGCTTAAATCACGATGAACAGAAACAATGCGTGAGTGCAGTTTATAAACAATGTGAAATTTGTCAACATAAGGGACACAACGCATTATTACATCAATCTAAGCCGTTTCAAAACGGTGACAACGCTAAAAAATACATATCCAAGAATGCAGGGTCAGAGAAGTCCCAAAATATAGCTACATCGAATTTAACTGCAACTAACATCGACGCTAAAAATACGACTTTACTAGCTACTGCTTTAGTAAGAACTATCTCTTATGATGGAATGCCGCAGTTGTTGAGAGTATTATGTGATCAAGGATCAGAAGCGTCATTTTGCACTGAAGAAGTAGCACAATTATTGTCTTACCCACGACAAAAAATCCAAGCCGAAATAAAAGGTATCGGAGATGAAAAACCAAAAACGTACACAATACAACAACACACAACAACAACAACAACACACAATCAACACAACCTACAACACCCCATCTATACAATCAACATTACTTTACAACCAAGGTACTCTAGCGACTACAAACTGCCAGTAACGCTAATAGTACTACCAAAACTGACAAGTTCATTACCAAGGAACGATTTACAACAATTACAAGAAAAAAACTTGGATAATGCACTTATAGCAGACCCAACTTATTATAAAAAGGGACCAATTGATATAATATTAGGTGCCCAAGAGTATAGCAGAATATTATTACAGGGTTTTGAAAGACTAAGGGATGGAATTATCACTCAAAACACAGAGTTAGGGTGGATTTTATCCGGATTTTATCCCAATGATACGAAGAATGGAGTTAAAATCCTGAGCATGGTGACTTGCACCGAAGATATACGACAACTTACACAATTTTGGGAATTAGAAGAAATTCCTCAAAACTACAAACTAACACATGATGACCAGATCTGTGAAAACTACTATAAAGAAACAACAATAAGAAACCCAGACGGAACTTACACGGTACGACTTCCTTTAAAGGATTCGACCGTAAACTTAAATCTAAACGGTGAATCGCGCAGGAAAGCAGCTGCACGACTACTACAACTAGAACGACAGTTCGCCAAAAATGAAAATTTACGACAACAATACATTGACTTTATGAACGAATACTTACATATGGGTCATATGAGAAGAGTTGATACAACGAACAATAACTTAGGAAAATACTACATACCACATCAGGCAGTAATTAAAGAAGACTCGCTGACTACAAAATTATGCGTGGTTTTTGATGCGAGCAGTAAAAGCAGCACAAAAATAAGCCTTAATGACAATATGTATAAAGGACCACGATTACAACAAGACTTATCCACTATACTTCTACGTTGGCGAAAACATAAGTTTGCCTTCATGGCGGATATTATGAAAATGTATCGCTTTATAAAAATAAATGAAAATATAAAACCAACGAAAAGATTTATTATGTCAGAAGTTGCGAAAATATTCGATCCCCTGGGTTGGTTGGCACCAATTGTAATTAAAATGAAGTTGCTTATACAAGAACTTTGGACGAACGACATAGGATGGGATCAACCTGTTGATGACATACTCCAGAAGAAATGGATTGAATTACAAAAACATCTTAAAAGTATAGAAGAAATTAAAATACCACGGTGGTGTCACATAACAGACAGCACAGAGATCGAGCTATATGGTTTCAGTGACGCTTCTGAAAAAGCGTACGGAGCGGTGGTATATAGCCGTGTAAAAATCAATAACAACTACTACATTACATTATTACAAGCCAAATCAAAAGTGGCACCAAAGAAACAAAAAACTACTCTACCTCGACTTGAGTTATGCGCTGCACTGCTACTAGCCGGTTTAATGGAAAAAGTTAAGGAAGCATTTAACTGTAAGAATATTACGATATCTTGTTGGACGGATTCTATGATCACCTTAGGCTGGATAAGAGGAGAGCCAGAATGGTGGCAAACATTCGTAGCCAATAGGGTGTCACAAATTCAACAACTATTACCAAACGCAGAATGGAACCATGTAATTTCGGCGGAAAACCCGGCAGATATAATTTCAAGAGGTCTTGAGCCGGAAGAATTGGTTAACTATTCTTTATGGTGGAACGGTCCAAACTGGTTAAAAACCAATCAAATCCCTATCACGAGACGTATGCCTCAGCCGTACCAAGAAATCAAGTTAAGTCATACCACGACAGCTGCGGTTGAGAAGAATGATCTCTGGAATAGATTTTTTAGTTTATTTATTTTTATATTTATTTATTTATTAATCACCAACTCGCACTAACAGTGTAAGACACCAAACATACAAGTTATAGGCTAATAGAAGACATAAAATTAAAATAAAACAAAACTAAATAAAGACACACTAATACAAAATTAAATAGAATTATACAAAATTAAATAGGATTATTCAAATAAAAAAGAATTACTTATACAAAATTAAATTAAATAGAATTAAGATGGAATTATTAATAGTGTTCAATTAAAATTGAAAATTAGTATAAAAATATCAATATACAGCAGTTATGGTCAATATTATAATGTGATGGTACTAGGTGCGGCTATGGACTCCAGGTACCGCGCAGCAGTGGTCAGGAATCTCAGCTCAGTACTAGCAAAAACATCTAAGGACTCGTCATATAGTAAAATGTTGTTTATATGCGTGAGGGCTACATACAATGAACTTGTTTGAAGGGTCGCGGACCTGGTTTGAGGTATTGAAAAAAGTGGACGTTGTCGAGGGCGAAGTGCATGTCGAATGGGTAAAGGGACGTTAAAGGAAATGAATTGCAATAGAGAGGAATTGAAGTGGGAACCACGGACTAGACGCAAGAAATATTTCACGGTAGCAACATTTCTCCTTACTTCTAAGCTCTGATAATTCACCATACCCAGTATGAATGGTGTTGGATACATATACGGGTAATAGCCATACATTTTGAAGTAAAGGTAGCGGACAAACGACTTTTGTACCCTTTCAAGGACCAAAGTATATTTTTTTTCGTGAGGGTTCCAGATTATATTGTTGGTTTCTAGTAAACTGCGGATGTACGAGTTGTATAATAAGATAATGGTGTGTCGATTATTAAAAATTTTAGCCTGACGAAGAACAAAACCTAAGTTTTTGCGGGACTTGTTGCAGGTTTGTATTATATGTTGATTAAATGTGAGGTGAGAATCAAAATTTGTACCCAAATCGCGTATGGTGGAAACTCGCTTCAATGGCTCGTTGTTCAAAGTGTAGGTATTGTTTATGGGCTGTGCGGCCTTTGAGAAGGTCATAATTGCACATTTACCAACATTGAGGCTGAGGTTATTAGCAGCACTCCAAGTTTGTATGCTATCGATATCGAGTTGTAATGCAGCTGTATCGCTGGAGTTGACGATGGGGAGAGCTACTTTAACATCGTCGGCGTACATCAAGACTGTGGAGTGTTTAACATGTGCAGGTAGATCGTTAATCACTATTAGAAAAAGCAGAGGCCCGAGGTTAGTGCCCTGCCCAATGCCAGAAGTGACAGCGTAGCACTCGGAATTGGCATATTTATATGTGACATATTGCTTGCGTTCGTGTAGATAATTTGCGAAGAATTTAAGCAACGCTGGAGAGAAACCCGCCATGGCTAATTTGCTTAAAAGTATGTCGTTATCGACCCGGTCAAAAGCCTTTTGGAAATCGAAATAAGCCACATCGACTTGTTTTTGGTAATTGATGTTTTCGGCTAGTAATGTTGTTATATTAAGCAAATTAGACGTAGTTGAGCGATTTGAAAGGAATCCGTGCTGTTCATCTACGAACCACCGTCGCAGTTGCTTGTATATTTTTTTATAAAGCACCGATTCAAACACTTTAGCAAATATCGATAAAACTGCTATTGGCCTGTAATTCTTGATGTCACTTTTTGGGCCGCTTTTGTGTACCGGAAGAACTTTAGACATTTTCCACACAGTTGGATATACATTTGAAGCTACGGAAAGGTTAAATATAAATTGTAAGGGTTGTGTGAAAATTGCACAGCCGTCCTTAACCAAATACTGGGGTATTCCGTCAGGACCTTGAGTCGATTTAGGAGGAAGCCGAGCCATAGCCCCACGAACCTCAGATTCCTGGATGTATTCCATATTTATCTGTTGAGATGCACAATTAGTAGAATTATTCGCAGATGCGAGAGCAAGCTCGGGATCCAGTGATGGTATGTTTGGCAGGAAAACACTACCAAAATATTTAGAGAACACATCAGCCACTTGCATCGGTGACATGTCACCAAAGGTAGCCGGCTCATTGCTTTCCCTATTATTTTTAACAAAGTTCCAAAAAGTTTTTGGATCGCGTTTTATATTAGACTGTATGCGGTTAGTATACGAAGCAAAATCAGCCTCTGTACTTTTCCGCAATAGGCGCCTGTAGTACGAAAAAAATGCATAATTTAATTGGTTGTGATCATTCTGTTTATAGAGTCTGTGGTAATGATTTTTCATGTTATTAAGTTTAATAGAGGTAGGTGTAAACCATTTGGGGTAATGCTGTCGCTTTCCTTTAGTCTTTTTAAGGGGGACGGTTTGGCAGATAATATTATTGATTAAACCGTATAGGGTGTCAACAGCAGCCTCGACATCATTACAAGAGTACACTGGCTCCCAGTCTATAGCAGCAAGACCAGAGTACAATTCCATAAAGTCTGCCTTACAAAAGTTTCGCTCTATAGTTGTACTAGTAGTTGAGTTGTTATAACAGTAGGTATTGTTGTTGTTCGATATAGTAAAAGGCGTGTTAATATTGACGGTGATATCTAATGGTTTGTGATGAACTTCAGGAGATACAATGCCGGAACATACTGAAACTGAGACTCCCGCCACGCATGAGTTAACCAATATCAAGTCCAACATTCTGCCGAGATCATTCAAAACTATGTTTTTCTGTAATAAATTACATTCAGAAAGAAACAATTCAAATTCATCACGTATGGTTACACTAGCGGAGTGAAGGTTAAAATCTCCTAATACAATTAGAGGCAATTTCCAATTCCAATTTCTCCAGGGTTTTTAAATCGGTATCAGCTGCGCCGGTTGCGCGTATGACAGATCGACGAGGACGCGGTTGGGCCTTCCCCGTCGTAAATATCCTGGTGCTATATGTGTTTTGGGACGGCTGCTCACTGCTTATCAGTGGTTGTGATGCGGTACTGTGGACAGAAGACACCGGTGGCAAGAGAGGATGCGGAAATTCTTGCGGCGAAGCCATGGGATCCGGAAAACACACGGGCAACTTATGAGAGTTATTATTTAGCATACTTGTTAGCATGTTTGAGGACTTTTCATTAACAACTATTTGCTTTTCGATGGTATCTATACGCTGCCGTTGGATCATAATTTCACAGTCATAATCTTTCAATTCAAGATCAGCCAGACGCCTAGCATTGTCATCACACTGCAGTTGTATAGTTGCCAGTGTGCCAGAAGTGGAATCTGAGGTCTCCAGCAGCTGGTCCACGTCCGTCCGAAGGATGTTATATTTACTGTCAAGATTGGTTATGGAATATCTAATTTCTATTATATTTTCTGCTAATTTATTTATGGAGGCTTCTTGGTTATGGTACCTAATCTCACTCTCTTGTCGGAACGCTCGGAGCTCCATCAGGACAATTTCGAGGGAACAATCAGTTATGGTCGTTCCATGCGCGTTCGGGTACGTGGTACTGGATTGGGGCGCAGTTAACGCAGTCTTTCGCCTCAGTGTCACATTAGCTGAATCGTTATCATCTGGGCGCTGTGATAGCATTGGGCTTGCTGGTTCGGCAGAATTATTGGTTTTTGGCCTTTTACAGCGACATTCTTGACATATCCAGGCCGATTTTTGTTTAGCGTTCATAGAATGAAAATGACTAAGAGGTAAATTAGCGCATTCTAAATCATACGGGTGATTACAAATTGAACACGCCAAAAACAGACTATCATTCAGAAGTTGTTTACAACCCGTACACACCAATGCCATCTTGCGGTGAAAGGAAAAATCAAAGTTCGGAGGTCAATATTTGGTAGCTCACTCAATACTTTGCATGTCACTTAGTTTGTTCTTCAAGATAATTGTAGGTGGCGCTTATTACAGTTTAACAATAGTCCAAGCATAAAAATATTGTGATCAGCATGACATAAAAAACACAAAAAGTACTTGCGCGTTGAAAGATACGAACTCGCGACCCGCTGCTCGGCAACCTGAAGCACTTTGTCTACAGCCAATTGTACATGGAGACTTCGAATTGAAATTAGTAAAGTATATCTGATTATATTAAAATAGTTCGTTAGGAATTTGAATTCGTTTGACCTTTGGATTCAACAAACGTATTTTTTTTTTCCACTTTAGTTTTTGAGTTTTGCTTTAGTTAAACACTTAATTAGCCCGTTCGCAGTAGTTTTCTTGTTGTTGGTAAAGAATTTGAGACACGAAAACAAACAAAGTCACAGTTTTTGGTTCGGTTTTAGCACTTTTGCACTGTTCAGTTTGAAACACTAATAACTTTATTATATGAGAATGTTAGTTAGAGATAACATTTACACTAGTTATTCACATATTTAGAATGACATTAGTAATAAGATCTGGAAGATATAACTAGTTTATACATTTTTAAGATAAAAAAATAACGGAGCACAATGTTTACACGATGACTAGCGCCATCTGTCTGTTCGATAAAAGATGTTAGATAAAATGATAAGGGTGTTTTCTCACTGCTACAGATTTGCAAATAAAGAAACAACAAATAAACCAATTTCTTGTTTTGAACTAATAGTGACAGCCAAACGAATACTTCTGAAGATACAACAGCAGGAATTTGAAGCTGAATTGAAAACTATACAAAGTGGACAACCCTTGAAGACAAATAAAACATTATCTACTTTAGATCCATTTATAGACGAGGATGGACTACTAAGAGTTGGAGGCAGATTACAAAACTCCGAATTGCCTTACAATAAAAAAAATGGTTGCCTGTAAAGTCGGTTTTACGGGCGAAGATTTTACGTGACAACGTCTTTTTCTCGGTAGAATATTTATTGATATGAATATTATTAAATTGCACAATAGGAACAAGGAATTGATTGAAAATAAGAATTGCACAAATTTTAACTATAGAAATATATTTTGTTTACTAAAACATTGTACATGTAAACTTAAACTTAACTAATTCCTATTTGAGTGATTCTCTAGTGCTGCGCGCGCGGCGGACCGATCATGTTTGAGTGGGAGAGAGACGCAAGGCATTCGCTGGTCCGGCGGGCCTCTCTCTCGTTCGGTGACTCATCGTAACAGACGTGAGCGGGCGTTACACTTTTTCATGAGTGACTCCGAGCCGCAACCTAATTTGAGACGTTGTCACGTCAAAACATCCAATACTTTTACCATATAACCATCATGTAACGTCATTAATTATACAAGACGCACACGTAAAAACGTTGCATGGAGGCAACAAATTGACTTTGGCTTATTTACGACAAACATACTGGATCATTAATGGGAAAAGGAAAATGAAGAGTATAATTAACAAATGTGTGAGGTGCATAAGGTACAAAGGAGACACAAACTCTCAAAAAATGGGAATACTACCAAAAGCACGGGTAACGCAATCCTACCCATTCAGTTATACAGGAGTAGATTATGCAGGACCAATAAAAATCAGAACTATGAAAGGGAGAGGTCATAATTATGTCTTATTAATCATACATTGATGTTTTTGTATGTTTAGCAACAAAAGCAATACACCTAGAATTGGTGGGAGATTTAACAACAGAAACATTTATCGCGGCGCTACGCAGATTCATGGCACGAAGAGGTCACGTGTCACACATGTACAGTGACAATGCAACAAATTTCGTAGGAGCAGCCAACTTCTTACATCAAGAAATATTACAGATCACGCAGTCGCCGCAACTTCAAAACGCAATAACAAACATAGGGACACAGTGGCATTTTATTCCTCCATCATCACCACATTTCGGTGGCATCTGGGAAGCTGGCGTAAAGTCAGTGAAACATCATTTACGACGAGTAATCGGAGATTCCACACTTACATATGAGGAAATGACAACCTTTCTCCAGCAAATTGAAGCGTGTTTGAATTCAAGACCATTGTGTGCAAAAACAGAAAATATTAATGACAACACAATACTAACTCCAAGTCATTTTCTTATTGGCCGTGAAGCAGCAGGAAAACCAGATCCAATGGAAAACATTAATACTGACCTAGTAAACAAATGGAAACAGATTCAAAAGATGAAAAAAGATTTTTGGAACAGTTGGACAAAAGATTATCTACATCAACTTCAGCAAAGATACAAATGGAAACAAGCACATGAAAATGCTAAAATTGGAACTGTAGTACTAATAAAGGATATAAATCCAAGCAAATGGCCCCTAGCAAAAATCACAGAAGTACACCCGGGAGATGATGGAGTAGTTAGAGTGGTAACTCTTCAAAAAGCAACAGGCGCTTGTCAGAAAAGATCAATTCACACGTTGATCCCGCTCCCAGTGAACGAAAACAAAGAAATTGGTACCGATAGCGATAGCAAAGACAGACAAACGTCTATACAATGTAATATATCAACAGCTACAATAAACAAAAAAGGTCTACGAACACCGAAAAGTTGGATAAAGGGTTTACTATTACATACGATAATTATACTATTAATTGGCACCGTGTCGAGTACGCCCACATTCACGTTAAAAAGTTTGAGTCCAGGACTATATGTCGAACAAATAGGAACCACAACTATTAATCGAGGAACGTTTAGAATTGAAGCAGATTATGAGAGAGGAAGCTTGGAGCTACACCAAAAAAAGATTGATAAAATAACATCACAATTTCAACAACTTTGCAAGGATACCCAATACATCATGGATGAGACTCATTGCAATGAATTTTATCACCACTTAAACGAAGAAAAAACAAAGTTTGAGACAACAAAGAAATACCTAACAGAGACAAAGAATAATAGGAAGAAAAGAGGTATCTTAGGACAACTGTTAACATCGGTATTTGGAGTTAATGATGAAGTATACAGGGACATAGATACATTAAATAAAAATCAGCAGAACCTTATATACGCTGCCAATCATCAAACAAAGATAATGATATCTACCATAGCAGGTGTAAACCAAACTGAAGAGCAAATAAAAAAAAAAGTTAGAGAGGTTCCAAGCAAAACTAAATGAAGCTATATCGTTCATGAATGACCACAATGTTTGGTATAAAGCTATTGACAGAAATCATATTAAGATACAAGTTATGCAAACCTACGAGTTGGCAAATAATTTTATAAAAGAAATTATGGACTACTATACAGGGTTACTTGAAATTTATTTACAAAAAGCAACTATATATATTCTATATTAACACCAAAGCACATCAGCAACATAATAAAAATGGCTAATCAAAAACTACCATCAAACTTGAAAATTATCCAGGGTCAAATAATACAGACTGAGATGAACGTAAATACTACGCACATAAGAGTGTACGCTTACTTCCCAATACACGACGTAACAAAATATACTCTGATACACGTTACACCAATTCCAGAGAGAAAAACAGATGGATCATTTGAGTGTTTGACTATTCAGCAGACATTCATGGGCTTTGATTACAACAACGAGCGTTATTTTGAACTAAGTCAGGAAGAATTTAAAGACTGCCTTAGTAGTACTACAGAGTTTGTCTGTTATCCTGTAGCTGTCAAGAACATGCAATTAAATAAAAATTGCATAGTTGAACAACTCTTTAGAACTGACAACTACACCCACACCCAATGCACGTCAAAAACCTACAAGATATCAACAGATGTTGTATGGAAGCAAATATTTATGCAAAAAACTTGACTCTTCATCACAACAAGATCGGTTGCCATATAAATTGTGTGTGACGGTCAAAGAAAAGAAATTACTATTCAAGATGTCGGAGTTCTACATATCTCCGAGAATTGCGTAATTAAAACACTTAATAACATACTTGCTGCAAAAAGAACAACAACGATAAGAGTGCTAGCTTCTTATTCTAAAACAACGAACTTCTCCATTAATACGCAAATCTTACCAACAAACATAAAAGATATATCCAAAGAAGAATTAGTGTTAGACAAGTCAAAAGGAGTTTTCGACCATTTAGTCACATCCGAAACAAACCTACAAACTCAGCTAGATAACACAATTTGGAAACAACTGGAGTCTCATACATACATCGCTAGCATCAGTACTTCACTGGTTATTATCAGTTTAGCATGTATATTAATTTACTTCGGTCCACAGGTTTTGAGTAAATTTCGAGCCATCATTGCAGCAAGAAGAAAACCTGCGCCACCTGTGCAGCAACCGACGATCGTCAGCAGCACACCACACACGCAACGGACACAACAGCGGTACGGCATACCATTCAGCGTGCCCACCCAGTCACAGCAAGCTGAACAAGGACAGGCCAGACCATCGACCTGTACCAACTTGGATCCTGTTCCTGAGAGTCGCCAGAATGTTCAATGTTACCTTTGGACATTGACTCAGCACTCGGCCTGGCTTACGCGCGGCCCAGTTAAGATAATGATTGGGTTGCATCTTACACGCATAGGACACAAAGATTTTGTATAATAGTGTGTGTTAAGAAAAAGTAGTACATAAGCGGTAACATTTGTAAATAAATCAGATTTGAATTTTATATTCTTGTCTCATTACCCGTCACTGTGGCCAAGACACCTTTAGCCATCTCTGATCGGTCTCGTGAGTCTGCGGGACTGGCAGTGAGTGTACCCTTCCCATACCTGGAAATCCTGTCTCCAATCCGTCTGTAACCTTAGGTCGCATGGTGCATACGTCCGGCACTTATTTATATATTTATCTATTACATACTAGGTATATGATAGGTTAGGGCTGTAGGACTTAGGGCTTAGGGTTGTAGGGACTGTTAGCCTTGTAGGTCTAGTAGGCTCCTTCAACTTACCATTTGCTTTCATGTACCGTCACACCCTTGGCAATATTGCGGCCTTACGTGACGTTTGTTAAGGGTGGATGTACAATATCAGTACATTTACCATAAAGGACAATGACCAAAGTTGGTACCAAAAAGTCTCGCGCCTCAAAACCAAAATATTATAGTAATTAGTTTCATATTTTTTTAAGGCATTACGCGTCGGGGATTTGATTTTTGAACTGGAAATATACTTTTCGAGTTTAAAAGTATGAATATTGTTTTACTCCCTTTATATGACGTTCCGTTTCAACTGAATATAAATGACGTTCCGTTTCAATTGAACAAACCCTTGTCTGTCGAGCGGACTCTAAAATTAATTACAATTAAGTAAGATCAGTACACCAAATCGATTTAGTTTGGTTTATTGCTATTTGCAACAAAATAGATTTTCTCAGCCTAAAGATTTTGATTTATCGATTACATCCCTAAATCCCGACTAGTTTATAGCACTTACTATACTCTATGGTTTATAGTTATCTTATCTGTGGCATCTGACATTTGTACTGTACTGACTGACTATTGGCAATATAAAGGTCTAAAATAAAATCGAGTTTCAGTCAAGCATACTGTGGATGTTACTTTAACTCGTAATTCTTACTAATATTAGTGTATTACGCTGTTTTTAGAGCAATAATGTAATGTATGTGTGTTAAAATACGTCGTTGGTAGCGTCGAAAAAATAGACCTACTTTTTAGGTTAGTTTCGATTTTATAAAATAACTCTGAAACGCGGGTTTTTTTTTCAAAAATAATTTTTGTAGTAAGAAAAAGAAAGAAAACACATTTATTTGGCACATGCCACAAATGCACACAACATAAAATAAAAATAAAAAAAAAACACTTAAATCTACACAATAAAAACTTAAATCTAAACACGAAAAAAAAGGGGAAAAGTTGTGTGTCTCACGGCTGCGCCAAATAGGCCCAGTTCAGCAAACTGCCGAGCAGCTGGTGCCCGACGCTGGTTTTCAACTGGACCTGAGATGGTGATGTGACGGACATAAAACAGTTTTGTACTTTGTTTACTAATAACGTATGTGTGCGTATGAATAGGTAGGTACTTAAATAGAATAAATTTGTGTACAATAAGGTGTATTCAGTGGCGGATTAACGTATAAGCACTACAAGCACGTGCTTGGGGCCCCTGTTCTCCAGGGGCCTCCATCCTCTGCTGGCGTTTCATTTTATACCTACATTTTATCGAGATTCACCCACATGTCCGAGATCACAAGGCGCGGGCGGTCCGGGAGTAACCCCTTATTAGTGAATATGATAATTACGTTTTGATATTACCTTATTTATATATATGTCAATGTTTTTTGGTTTGTCTAAGTTGTTTGAAAGTAAAGTGCGTTTTCCCAAACATAGAAGTGGCATTTAGAATCTTTCACAGCTTAATGATTACTAACTGCTCTGCTGAACGATCCTTCTCACAACTGAAAAGATTAAAAAACCCACAAAGAACAAAAATCTGTCAAGACAAGCTTAATTCTTTAGCATTAATGTGTATTGAGGCAGACATACTTCGTCAGATAAATTTCGACGATGTAATCTCGGAGTTTGCTCTGAATAAGGCAAGGAAAAAAATGTTTTAAGTTTTAAATTATACCTACTACATTTTCTATTTTGATGAAGTTTCATTTTATACTTCCTTCCAGCGATAGAGGGCCTACACAGCCTCTGTGCTTAGGGCCTCGGAAACTCTTAATCCGCCACTGGGTGTATTGTGTATGTGTTACTAATAAGGTATGTGTGTATGAAAAGGTACTTAAATAGAATAAAATGTGTGTACAATAATAACAAATAAGGCTACATAATTAAAGAAAAAGGTCGAGAAAAGTGCAAGACAAAACAAAAAACCCAATGTACCTAGCTAGATGAAATGGATGCATAGTAACATAAACCTGTTTCGCACGTTCCTAACTTGTGAACGCATAATATTTAATTAATCCGTGCACTTCGTAACTCAATACGCTGCAAGCAGCCGAGCGCGATGGACTAAATACTAAAAATTTGTGAAAAGTAAACGGAAAAAATTTGCAGATAATTATGATAGCTATTGTGTGGATACATAAATGCATCAAGGTATTACATTTCCGACGGCAATGGAGCAAAGTAATACACACGTAGTTAAAGGAGGAGCATAAAATATAAAAAGGTAAGCTAGTTTAAAAGTTATTATAATATAGTGCTAAATACCTACGTAAATAGAAAAGACACCGTTGTCATTATTTGATTGGCTTTTGCATTTACAGATGCTAAGACTCAAGGCCAGGAAGAGACACAGATCACACTCAGGATCAGCCACTGCCAGGTATGAGTGAAGAGAATGAGTGAAAGGAGCCATCCCGACGCCGTTTGTTCCAGTCGCATGCAAGTGGGCCAGGCACATGGGGTAAAAACGTGCGCATGCGTTGCTTCAATATTTACTTGTCTCGGTTAAACAATAGGCAGTTATTTTAGTGTGCTATTTTATATATCGCAGGTCTCACAAAACGCGATATGTCGCTGCGGCGCCGCGGATATCACGACACCACCCACCGTCCAGCTGAAGACACAAGTTTAGTGACATAATCCTAAGCGAGCCGAACGCGAGCGCGAGCAGATAATTGAATACATTAGCTAGTATATTTTTGTGCATCATTGGTCGACAAAGATAAAACATTGTACCGTGATCAAGCTAGTCAGATAGGTAGGTAGGACAGTTTGTGCATCATATAATTGAGACATTCAGTGTGACCATATCCAACTTCCGTTGCGATTCCATTAGATACTGCCGTAAACGTTTTCTAAATGTGTCTATTGTGCTGGTCATTCTGATTGGTGGTGGCAGGTTATTCCATATTTTGGAAGCCGCATAACGAAAGCTACCCCTGAAACCTGCTGTGTTATGGGACTGAGTCGAGAGTTGTTGCGCGCATTGCCTTCTCCCACATTCGCGTCTACTAGTTAACCAACTGAGTTTGTTGTATAAGTAGTCGGGTTTTTGTATTTAACCACACCGAACAAGAGGCACGCCAAGTGTAGTTTCCGTCTGGACTTCATTTTTAGTGAGCAATGCTTATTTAGAAACGGTGTTACGTGACTTCGCCTAGGAACATTGTAGCAAAACCGCGCGCAAGCGTTTTGTACTCTTTGAATGAGTCGATCTGTACGAGCTAATAGGCGCGGGCCATACACTGTGTCGGCGTAGTTTAACCTAGAAAGTACCAAGGTTTCCACAAGCTGTTCCCGTAGTGGTTCCGATAAATAAGGCCTCATCTTGTATAAAACCTTCAGGCGATAAAAGCAGTTTCTGACAGAGTCTGCTATGTGGTTCTCAAAACGGAGGGCTTTATCCATCGCAAGACCTAGATTTCGCGCCTCACTCACTCGGTCAATCTGTTCGCCCATTAGTTCCAAGTCAAAAGTCAGAGGTAGTCGGGCCAGCTGCTGTTTTGTACCAAATACCATATATTTAGTTTTGGTAGGGTTCAGCGACAGGCAATTCTCCTCAGACCAAATGGCGATTCGTTGAAGATCTTCGTTAAGATCTTTAATGGCGCTGTCATAGTCGTCTGGTCTGAAGGAAATATACAGTTGTACATCGTCGGCATATATATGGTACTTGCATCTCTGGAGGCATCTTATTATATCTGCGCAGTACAAAATGAAGAGAATGGGACCCAAAATAGAACCCTGAGGGACTCCCCTCTCTACGGGAACAGGTGCCGACCTGAGGGTAGTGCCATCACTCAAACGCAGGTCAACTAATTGTTCCCTATTGCTTAAATAGCTACGGAACCATTGTACAGCCTCTGGGTCGAAACCGTAATGTTTCAACTTTGACAGTAATAATGAAATATTTATAGCGTCAAATGCCCTGGAAAAATCTAGTAAAACCAGTATTGTGCACATTCCCTTATCTTGGGCAGATAGTATATTGTCAGTAACATCCAGTAAAGCAGTGGATGTACTGCGCTGCTTCCTAAACCCTGATTGTAAATCAGGTAAAATGTTATTTTGTTCCAGAAACAGCGTAAGTTGTCGGCTGACGATTTTCTCTAATACTTTGGATAAACATGGTAATATACTAATAGGACGTAAATCTTTTAAGTCTGATGGGTTTGAATTTTTGGGCAATGGCCTAATGGAGGCAATTTTCCATTGGTCAGGGAATGTTGACGTCACGATGGAGCGGTTTATTATGTCCGTTAAAACATTTAACGTGTGCGGCAAAGTCATATTAATCATGTCCAGGTTAATGTTGTCGTAGCCTTCGGCGTTGCTTTTGAGACTAGCGATGGTGCGTGAGACATTGTTTTGGTCCACTGGAGTAATTGTAAAAATTGCCTCACCGTGGCTATGATCGTCATAGTAATTCATAAGCGATGCGCTTGCTACGGGGTTGCCGGGAACAGTCAAAAAGTTTCTATTAATTAAGTCAGGATCTGTAAAGTGCGACGGAAGGTCTTGTCTAGTTTTAAAAGGTAATAAGGTGGATTTCAGATTTTTCCAGAGCAATTTGGGATTTTTTATTTTAGTATTAATGTTGTGTTTGAAATACGCAGTCTTTTCATTGTATAGAGAACTAGTCACTAAATGCTTTAGGTCTTTGTAGTATTTTTTTTTTGAATCTGACTTCGTTTTCCTATAACTATTTAGTGCTTCGTCACGTAAACGCATCATAACTTTGATTGTGTCGGTAATCCACGGGTACGATTTTTCTTTTACTGTATATGATTTGATAGGAGCGTGAGCATCAAACAAAGAAGTTATAAGGGTGTTAAATACATGTACCATATCATTAACGGTATCGAGCGTTGAGATAATACCAACGTTTAATGACAATAAGTCTATGTTAAATGATTCTGCGCATACGTTTTGAAGAGGCCGAGATTTTATCATGAACGGTTTGAATTTATCACGCTTAATATTAAATTCACTTACTATAATGGAATGGCCGTTGTGTGAACCGAAAGATTCTACCACTGTATATCTTGCTCTCAAGTCAGTACACAGGAGATCGATCAGAGTTTCACTGGTTGCTGTGAAGTGAGTAGGGCTTGCGACCAGCTGTGTAAGATTCATACAATTGAGAAATTCATTGACATTTTTCGTTTTTATCCCATTCGTGTCCTGCAGTAGTAGTTAATACGATCAGTGTAGTCTATAAAAAACAAGGTTTGATTTTGATGCAGCATGGTACGGGATTCCATACTTCCATGAGCATTCTCTTTTCCTTTATTTCATACAACTTTTTCTCTAATACATTTCCTTGCCTACGGTTAGGGCCAACTTTAATTAAATATGTTTTAATACATTTCAATTCTTTATATAAAAGTTGCAATATATCTGCCATTACTTACCAACATTAGCTGTTCATGTTGCGGTAGTACTTTTTCGTAGTGCCGCTACACACTTAACAAATAAAGTTCTAAGTCCATTTTACGATGCTTGTTGTTTTCTGAATATAAGATCCATTTATTATAGCCACACAGTTTATATTTTATGTCCGATTTGAGTTCACCGAATTTACCACTTGAACTTTCATCACTTCTCACTGGTTAGTTGGTTGGTGGTTCAAAACTGGTGACTGATATCTGTGTTTTCATACTATGTCGCCCTTCGGCCGTATACCTTTCTCCGGGGAATGTCCAGATTGCCTCTCTCCAGAACTTCTAGCTATCGCACTCTTGTATATTTCCTGATTTATCCAGCGTACATGACAACACCGATACATTTGCAGTAGAAAATACAGCACGCCGAGTCCCAGAACCAGCACCACTATGATCATCAGTATGGTGATGGTGGAAATATGAAATTTTCCTCCTCCAGATGCGCAAAAATAGTTCCTCCGGCTACGTTTTGCATCACCACGGTCTCTTTTTTTGTCTGCGTGCTTCCCATTTTTAGTAAATTCGAAATTTTTGAACCGAATTCGTCTTGTCACGGCCGCTAGGAAATAAAATATTATAATCCATCTTAGCTCGGATTGAGACTTAACCCTTATATGGCACGGCGGCGTCGGTAACGCGATTGCGCGGTGATGTCCGCTGGCAGGGTCGTCATGTAAGGTTGATGGTATTTGTGGAGACAAATGATACACACGACTGCCCAAGTAATACTCTCCTTTATTTTAGGATACACATGATTATATAGGATAGAATACGTAGACATAGGTACAACATACATTGACGTCACTCATACACACTACACCCCGAAGGGTTATGCAGAGGTGTACCTAATCGTACACCCACATTTCGCCAGTTATGTTGAAGTCCCAATTAATAGGGGGCGAGCCTATTTCGACTAACCGGGCACAAATCCAGATTCCGTGGTAGCTACTAAGAAATTCCTCATGGAATAACCAAAAAACACTATTATTTATAGTAGTTTTTCAATTGCATCCATTATTTAATGTTAAGTGGAAGAGTGGAGTCACCTAACACAAGCATCTCCTTGCTTAAAAGGTCATCTCCAAATCTACACTAATACTATTATTTATATAATTAAAATAAACATTTTTTTTTAACAATGCCCGACCCGGGAATCGATTCCAGGATCTCATACTTATTAGGCGCACTTGCGACCAACCGACGAGGCAGTCTCACACATACATACCAAAATTTCTACGCGAACGAAGTAGCGGGCAACAGCTAGTACTTTGTAATGTTCATTTTGTCATGCAGCTAGTCCGTGTTACAAAAGAATTTGCAACTATTACAATAATAATAAAACGTTTATTTCGGATACACTCCATATAGCAAAATAGTAATGAAAAAGTCAGCTTACAAAAAATAATAATAATAAAGAAAAAACAAAACAAAATAAAATAATTCAATTAATAGCAAAGACAATAGAAATGAAGATATTTAGAACAATTAAATTAAATATACAATGTCAATACTCTCAAATTATGTCCATAATATAATAAAATAGACAGTTAATAAATTATCGTCTATGACCGATATTTTTTGAGCACAGGGCGATTCTGGACAATGTCCTTTGTTTACCCAGCACTCTCACGACGTGATAGAACATGACATTGGCGAAAATTAGCCCACTAGCTAGAGAGACTCAAAATGAAATTATAATATACCCAAAAAAAAAAGAATATTTTTTTTCTATTTATCGTTGTTTGTAAACAAGTCCGAAAGCCTTTTTATCATTTTAAAACGTTTTTATTCTGCGTAAAAATGTTCTTTTCTGGCCTTTGGACTCGTGCGCTGTGGATACTGATTACCCAGATTTCTTGTGACTTTACCAATTAAATAAACTATTTATAGCTCAGATATAATTTTCAAAAAAAAAACAGTTATCATCGTTAGTTGTGTGTTTTTAGCAGTGATTTAATTGAATTTTCAGTCTCGACACCCGACCTATAGGTGTTTGCCAATCTCCTTGACCTTGTATGGTAATACTCGTATCAACCACCTATACCAACATTTCTATATTTATTACTGTGTTCAGTTCTGACGTCAATTGTATAAATTAAACACGCAGTCACTATTTTCATCAGTGCATTGAGTAAATTATTGGGAATTTAACATTTAAAATAAATGTTTTTTCTGTCTGTAATGATTATAATATGCTAATGAATCACGTGTAGTCGATTAATCATACAGAGTACCGTCACGAGCGCTTATATTACGGCTAAAGATAGATGTGAAAATAAACTTAAGATTAGCAAGCTCAACTGCACATTAGCCACAGGTTATTAAGTATCAGTTGAGTATATTTCAAACTGAAGTATTTTTATAAAGATTAAGAACTTACTCAGAGAACAATAAAATTGATTAATCCACGTCACTAGATATGAGGTAGAGAGTGCACGCGTCAGTTGACATCAGCCCCATGTTGAATTTCACCCTTAAGTCTCTAACTTACATGGCCCTAGCCATTGGCGACCCGTCCAGATTATTATTATAAGTTATTAGTTATTAAGTACTAGCTGTTGCCCGCTACTTCGTTCGCGTAGAAATTTTGGTCTGTATGTGTGAGACTGCTTCGTCGGTCGAGTGGTCGCAAGTGCGCCTACTAAACATGAGATCCCGGGATCGATTCCCGGGTCGGGCAGTGCAAAATTTTATTTTAATTATATAAAGTTATAATTATAACGCACACGATTTGGAGATGACGTTTTAAGCAAGGAGATGCTTGTGTTAGGTTAAGTTAGGCTCTTCTACTTATGGCCCTATATGGGGCCCCCATTTAGGCGGACTCCCTCCACAGGAGGGAGAATGCCACCGCCATCCGCAGGCCCCAGCGGGCCATTGCACAGCGGGTGGCGAGAGCCTACCGCTCGGTGGGCTTCTCGGCGGCGTGCGCTCTGGCGGGCACCCCTCCATGGGAGTTGGAGGCCTGGGTGCTCGCCAGAGTGTACGAGTGGACGGCGCACAAGCATGCATTAGAGGCGTTGAACCGCAGTTTTCAGGACATGCGCGGCAAAAAAACCGCTGATGGGCTCGCAGGTAACTTTAGACCCTGTGGATGGTTACTAATGGGCTAGCTAGCCGTCCGAGCTTCTTATGATGACAGGTCTTGTCGACGGCGTGTTCGCGTTCCCCGCGTGCCTCAGAGATGTCAGCAAACCGAAAGGGGTCTGCAAGGGCTGATGCCTGCCGGGGTTACGGGACTGTTTGAAAGAGAAATAGCGGAACACAAAAAGCTAAGAAGGAACATAGATGGGTTTTATTCAGTACACGTTTGACACTCCCTTCCGCTCCGCCCAGTGTGAGGGGTCATTTAATGATTTTCCATTAGAAAAAAAAACCGGCCAAGTGCGAGTCAGACTCTCACTCGAAGGGTTCCGTACCATTATCTATAAAAACGGCAAAAAAAATATGTCTGATGTAAGCTCGCCCCACATTAATATTTTTGTTATTCTGATTTTTAGTATTTGTTGTTATAGCGGCAACAGAAATACATCAGCAGTGAAAATGTCAACTGTCTAACTATCACGTTTCATGCGATACAGCCTGGTGACAGACGGACAGACAGACAGACAGCGGAGTCTTAATACGGTACGTTGGGTACGGAACCCTAAAGAAGGCGACTTTAGACAGACACTGCTAGTTGCTGAGAGGGGCACACCGGTGGATGAAATAAACGCAATGGTGTCGCCACTGTCAAAACCTCCTGGATCTAAAAGCTCCATATTACGTGCTACATGCGTGTCCAACTGTTTAACGATCATGAAGCAGGTGTCTTTGCGAATAAGCTGCTGCAAATGGGAAAGGGTCGTCTGGAATCGGACGCAGATGGGAAAATTCTATTTTCCGAAGAATTTTTTCATCCAGTGGCTAAAGAGAATGAGCTTATCATGCACATTTTTCTCAATTTGGAGGTTACTATAAAAAATAAAGAGTTAGTCGCCAAATAACGAGTCGTTCAGTGAAATAAACAAAACAAAAAGTGACATGATCGTCGGCGATTCAAAAGTATACACATCCATAGACACTGTGATTGCTAATGATGGTATAACTACCCCGTTGAATTTCTCAACTCCCTGGAGTTAATGGGCGTGCCGTCCCATCAGCCTTGAAGTCGGTGTTCCAGTTCTGGTGATGCGAAACCTTGATGCCATCAGACTGTGCAACGTCACCAGGCTTCGTAACAAAGAGCTGGGCAGTAACATCACACGTTGGTTGTTCAGTGCCCAAAACATGCACGTGTTTGCGGAAAATAATAATTCATTTAATGTTGTATACAGAACGGTATTAGAATAGTGCTTAACAAGGCGTTTGATGGTTCACTTTGAAAACAAAATTGTATAGCGCCAAAATAAACGCAATACTGTGATGCAATTATGTAATTAAAATAAACATTTTTTTTAACACTGCCCGCCCGGGAATCGATACCACGGCCTAATGCTTAGTAGTCGCACTTGCGACCACTTGACCAACGAGGCAGTCTCACACATATACACGAAAATTTCCACGCGAACGAAGTCGCGGGCAACAGCTAGTTTTAAATAAACTTTGGTTCTACGCTGAGCAAACGCTTCATAATCAGTCCTAACCCCAGTTCTCTTATACCTATAAGACAGTCTTTAATTTTATATCATGAATTATTTCAGCAGTGTGCCGGTCAGGTAAATATAGGTACTCGTACATTGAGCTTACACGACTTCACTTTTTCAATTATCTAAAATGGAATTAATAATATTATAGAAATAGTTTAAGCTCAACCTACGAACGCAAATGAACAACACGAAAAACTAGGCTTTATTGAAATTCCAGCCTACAGGTTCATAGGTATATGGTCAAGATAGCTCGACGGAGCCCTACGCGGGCTCCTACTTCTGGGTGGTTTAAAAAAAAATCGAGTCGGTGTGCCCTAAAGTCCAACACTTGCACGTCACTCGACTCTTCAGACACAGAAGCATGGGGCTTCGGAGACGCCATGGTAGTCATACGAACGCAACTCGCTAAGGTAACAAACGAACGATGACTGACACTGACGAATACACAAAAAAATCGCGTCGCTTCACGTTCCGTTCCAGTATAAAAAATATTCGTTATTTTTCATGTAAAAAAGTCAATGTAATTGCATAGTACAGCGCGTTTTTAGTGCACATTAATTACGTATGAAATTTACATTTTTTTTTAGTTTAATTTTAATTTACTATGTGAAAATATTATTATATTTAAAGACATAATATGATAAAATTGAATGAAACACACCTCCACCGTCAACGGAACGTAAAACGTCAAATTTGACATTTACAATGACAATATATCTATCTAAATTGCGAGTTATTTTTCAATTTATGTGGAAAATTTAAAAAATTACTTCTCGTAAACCGTGAGTTTCCGCAACTTAAAAATTTGTAAAAAGCCTTCTGTTTATGAGTGCTATCTACAAAAAAAAATGAACTTCCAACTCGACGGCACATAGTGGAAAGTTTATCCAAATTCGTTTTCGTTGCTATTTGGTGGGGTATAAATAACACAACAAAAACAATAATTATAATACGCTGATAAACTGACGAACAAACTATTTATAATACCTGATGGTCATTGTTGACGTCACCGGGCAAGGACACTCGCCGCAGCTCAAAACTCGGTGTGGCCACGAAACACGCGTGTTTTTCCCGGTTATTGCTATGTTGGCCACACATTGCTTGATTTATACACACCTTGGTTTGTATAAAATTACTAATAACCTAACTCCGTTTGACGTTCCTTGACTTTGTTTGCAAATGACACTGCCTTTCCGTTCTTTCTTCAGTCTTACTTTCCTCCATGATATTTCTGTCAGTAATTATGCTCTCTAATTGTTATTTTTTTTCTGAAAGTACTTTAATTCTAATCTCTAAAATGTCAACTTTATTTGATTTTCCTTGCCGTATTTGTTACCTTCAGTATGCTTTTTAAATCTTATAATTTTGTTTCTATGTTAACTATCAAATTCATTTTGCAGTGGTATGAATTCTTTCTTTTGCTCATCCAGACGGGTTTTAATCTCTAAAGTGGAACTCCCGTAGTTCATCAAGCACTTGGTTCCCGCTAATAATTACAGTAACTTCCTTTGGATTGCAACGATTGCCATGCTTAGAGTCTATGTGACTTGGTGTATTAATAAGTTTTGTCCAATGTGTTTAGTCGGACTTGTTTTCCAGAATTACCTTTCTTCGGAATAGTACAGTCTGGACATACCCATATTTTTTTGTACTCCGCTGTGAATGCCCCGAACTGTTGCTCCGCTAAGGCAAGACTATTCAGATAATACAGTTGTTTACATTTGTCTCTTGAACACTGCTAAGTAACAAATATTTAATGACAGCCGTTACATTTCGTATCTACGTTTGCGTACGTTTTCATAGTTACTATTTCAATGAGTAACAAATAATAAAATAATAAAACGTTTATTTCGGATACACTCCTAGCAAAACAGTAATGAAAAAGTCAGCTTACAAAAAATAATAATAATAAAGAAAAAACAAAACAAAATAAAATAATTCAATTAATAGCAAAGACAATAGAAATGAAGATATTTAGAACAATTAAATTAAATTAAATATACAATGTCAATACTCTCAAATTATGTCCATTAAATTAGAAAATGTACACACTTAAAACACAACAAATAAACAAACTATTATGTCAGAACTGTCCCGTAGATATACACATCCAATTATGTTGGATCGGACAGTCTGTGCGGGAAGCAATCATCCAACAAAACCTTTTTAAAGTACCCCACATGTCAAGTAAGTAACACGTTGGCCCTCTGATTTGTGTTGAGTGACTATTTCATGAAGTATGTGAATTCAATGGGATTAAATTAACTTAGAGGGTTGTATTGACGATTTTAATGATTATAACTATATAAAGCCGTATTTGCTACGATCGCGAATCATATTTCGTTCAAATAACAGCCTGACACTGAGCAAATTACAAAAAAAAATCAGAAAATTTGAATTTTGTGGGCTACCCTGGCGGTTCTCTCTTAATTCGCCAGTAACAATAGTATTGTAAAGTCGCCATGAATATTCTTAATCTTTACTCAAAGGGTTGCAGCTAGGGCTGCGGGACTGTTCTAAAGAGATACCGCGGCCCTGGAACACAAAGGGCAAAAGAAGGAATATGGATGGGTTTTAGTCAGTAAAAGTCTGACACTCCCTTCCGCTCCGCCCAGAGCGGGATAGGTCATTTGATGACTTCCCAGCCGAAACAAAAAATTGCGGCTACACTTTATTAAAGCCGGAAAATTTGTTTCAACCCAATCTTTTCTCCGTGACATATACACGCAGCGATTTTTGATTCCTATTGTAATTTTATGCCGTTACAAACGTAACATTTTAGAACCCATATTACTATGTTAGTGGTCTGGCGGCAGAGTAGCAAGAGATGGCGCTATGACCGGTATAACTCTGTCTCTTTCCCATACTGGAATTACTCCTGCTTTAAGACGTCGTAGTAACCCCCCTGATCACATGGTTTCAATCTTTTCCCGAGAAAATCTGCTTATAATTTTGATTTATAAATACACATTAGTGCTCCTGACGTGACGTTATCATTTTCAATAACAGTATTAATAAAAAAGTGGAAAATAACGTAATGAGTTTCGGAGGTCGGTGGAAAAATCCAGCAAAGTTGGACTCGCACACAAAAAATATAAATCATTTTTAACGCTCATTCATATGTTAATTGATATTCAACACCAAAACGTAATTTGGTATTTTTTATGGTTGCATAATAATAAAAAAAGTTGCAGTTTCACGAGAAAGGCTCATTTCTCAATATTTTATTAGTACCAATTTCCGTTGAAAGTTCCTTTGCGTTCTAGAAACCCACATTTTTTCAGAATTTTCCTCCACACACTTTAAAATTAGAGGGGGTCGAATCAAAAGCAAATATCGAGCCTGCGCTCACTTTGGCTATAGCCTGCGACGGTTGAGTTGTTATCGCTTGACTACACTTACAGATCATAAAGGCTGGCGAGGTATTCCGCATTGACGTCATTCTAGAATTTTAATAAATTGAATAATTATGACATGAAAAAGGATGTCAATCAATTTCCTTTATTTATTTCTGTACACGATAATTACATCACTATCAGTACATGTTATAAAACAAAGTCCTCCGCCGCGTCTGTCTGTCTGTCTGTTTGCGATAAACTCAAAAACTATCGAACGGATTTTTTTTGCGGTTTTCACCAATAGGTAGAGTGATTCATGAGAAAGGTTTAAGTATAAAATTTGTCACAGTTTGGTGTAAGGTTGAAATATATGACGATAATTACACGACACATAGACGACGGAAGTTTTGGAAAAAGTCAAGCTACCTTTCATCGAAAACGCTGCCCAATCCCTTTGAAATATAACAAACAAATATTAAAAAACAAACAAAACAATGCACGGTGGGATATTCTTTTTTATAGATGTACAAAAAAGTCTAGGGTGGCATATACGAGTACCTATCTATCTTTTAAGGATAGCTTACTTACTATACCCATTCTACTTCTAAAAAAATGGTTATGTACAATGCGTAATATGCTCTACTACCCGTGCGAAACCAGGGTGGGTCGCTATAAGCTATATAACATCACGCTACGACTAATAGGAGCGGAGCATCAATGAAAAATGTTGCGAAATCGGGGAGAATTCCATACAAAGACGAAGTTGCGCGGGTCAGCTAGTTTTCAAATATTTCAATATAAAGGAATTAAGAAAAATTAAAAAAAAAAAACATTTTAAAATATAAAAATGTACTGGCAGTCAGGGCTTCAGAGAGAGAAACCTCCTAACAATACGACCCGTGTCCAGGAGTACCGATTCTGAATCAAGCCCTTGATCCAGCTGTCTAACGAGAGACTCCTCAGATATTCAAACTCAAACTCAAACTCAAACTCACAGCATTTATTTCAATTAGACCATTACAGGCACTTTTGAAAGTCAAAAACAAAAAAGCTAAGCTACAGTCACATTCACAAGGCATAATAACTTGCGAAAGTACTGTAGTTGCACATTCCAAATCGTAGATCTCTATGGAGAAGAATGGGCAAGAAACTCCATGGACACTCTTTTTAATCAAAATATTGTTACAAAATCTTGGTTACATCATTCATGTTGAGATTATACATATATGTGAGAACGATGTACAAAGACGTGCACATTAAGAGCGTCCAGAGTAAAAGATTAAACTAACAATTTAAAAATAAAGTAATTAAAATAAACCGTGACAGCTAAGAGATGACCAGTCCCAACTGACAGCGCCCGTTCACGAACATGACGCATGGATCAGCGCCATTCAACTCAACCACATTGAAGGGAACTAAATGACCCGACACACCCGCCACCATCAGCGAGACATTTGTGTGAGCATGACATTCTCTCAGCCACCAGGGCACATTCAAGTCAATGAAGATAACTAAATGTAAATGGTAGCTTTACAGTACATAGTACTCACACATGTGCTATGCGATTATATAATACTAAGAGATTGAATCTATACAATTCAAAGATAGTTTTACAATCTTCTGCAGCTTCCACAATAACTTCACATGGTATTTGCCCCTATGGTTGTGGAGCAGGACCAGCATTGAGCCAAGCATTTTTATCATCAATGTAATCCCCCAACTTATAATATGCTTGCCTACATAGTGTGCGTTTTATACAAGATTTAAATTTCGTCTCATTCAGTTGTAGAATGTGGGGAGGTATTTTATTGTAACATTTTAAACAGTACCCCATGAAAGATGAGTCTACTTTAGCTAGCCTGAAACCTGGTTGAGTTAGTTGGTCCCTATTTCTAGTATGATAGTGGTGTCGGTCACCTCTTTTACTAAATAAATGCAAATTTTTCCTAACGTACATGATGTTTTCATAGATGTATTGACAAGGTACTGTCATGATGTTAATTTCCTTAAACAGTTCTCTTAGAGAATCGCGTCTACGTAGATCATATAAGGCTCTGATAGCTCTTTTCTGCAGAATAAATATAGACTCAATGTCTGCAGCCCGTCCCCATAGTAAAATACCGTATGACATAATACTATGAAAATAACTAAAATAGACTAGCCTCGCGGTATCTACATCAGTAAATTGACGGATTTTTCTAACAGCATATGCTGCTGAACTCAGCCGTCCTGCAAGAGAAGTTAAATGCGGACCCCATTGAAGCCTTGAATCGAGCGTGATCCCCAAGAAAACAGTTTTTTCGACGAATTCTAGTTTCTCTTGATTCAATACTATGTCACTATCACTACTTTTGACATTCGGTAGAGCAAATCTTATACACTTCGTTTTTTTCCCATTTAATACTAAATTATTCGCGGTGAACCAATTATGGACCAGCAATAGGGCGTTATTTACGTCGTCAAGATTTGTGGCACGTCTGTTTGTCTTAAATATTAAAGAGGTATCGTCAGCAAACAACACCATTTGTGGTTGGTTTTTAAATAAATGGGGTAGATCATTTATATAGACTAAAAAGAGGAAAGGACCTAATATCGAACCTTGCGGTACACCCATACTCACTTTTAAACCCATTGAATTGACACCATTTATTTGTACTTGCTGATGTCTATCGTTTAAATACGATTTAACTAAACTGAGCGCAAGTTTCCCTAAACCGTAATGTTCAAGTTTCAAGAGTAGGGTTTCGTGGTTTACGCAATCAAATGCTTTCGAGAGGTCACAGAAGATTCCTATGGCATCTTGTGCCTCTTCCCACGCCGTAAATATGTGTTTTAATAAGGTGACACCGGCGTCAGTCGTGCAACGTCCTTTGGTGAAACCATATTGTTTCTCATGTAAGATTTTATTGGTGTTAAAGTGTGTGAGCATTTGATTAAGCATTACCTTTTCAAACACCTTGCTGAAAACCGGCAACACGGATACGGGTCTATAGTTATTGGTGTCTTTACTGTCCCCGGATTTGAAAAGTGGTATTACCTTGCTGTATTTCATAAGGTCCGGGAAGACTCCTTGGTCCACACATAAATTAAATATTAAGGCTAAGAACGGTGCTATAGTGTCAATAATAGCTTGACAAACTTTAATGGACATTCCCCATAGATCTTCAGTTAATTTGATTTTGATTTCCTTAAAAGCTTTAATGACTGTGATGGGGTTTATATGCTTAAATTGAAACTCAACCGGACAGGCTGTAACGTTCGCTCTCAACAAATCAATAGAAACCAAGGGTGAGGAATTTAAGGTTTCAGTAGTTTTAAGTGGGATACTAGTGAAGAAATCTACAAATTCTTGAGCAACTTCGTTTTTAGAGCTTATAAGACCACGTGAAGTATTTAGTGTGATATCATTATTATATTTTTTATGTCTATTAGTTTCACTATTGATAATTTTCCAAACCGTCTTTATTTTACTATCGGCGGATTTAATCTTGTTGCTAATGAATAAGGCTTTAGCTACCTTACAAGTGTTTTTAAAAATTTTAGAGTAAGTTGCAACATATTTATTAAAAGTTTCTGAGTTGATGTAAGGCTTAAGGCCGTACAGTTCAAACAATCGCTCCCTACTTTTCCTAATACCCTTAGTTGCCCAGTCACTGAACATAAACTTTGGGCAAATAGATTTAGTTTTCATTTTTAATGTATTATTAAACTCGGTGTAAACTACCGAAAAGAATTCCTCATAAAAGTGATTTACATTTTCAATAATATGGTCCGGAATACCTAAATTACTAATTAAGTTATTATTAAATTTATTTAAATTACTGGGTGTCATTTGTCTGGACTTTATCTGAATTTTTTGTAATGGTGTGTAGGACTCGAAAACAACGGTTTGACCGCTATGATCAGAAGGAAGGTAATTTACAATTGATTTATCCAAGTAGTCGCAGCAACAAAAAACATTATCAATACATGTTGCAGTATTTGTAGTAATTCGGGTTGGTTCCGAAAACACGTTTAACAAATTAAATGATTTAAAAAGATGTAATAATCTACTGCTATTTGAATTTTGATCTAAAATATTTACATTAAAGTCACCACAGATTACCAGTGATTTATTACCAGTTGCAAGCTTTGCTAAAGTATCTTCCATTACCGATTCAAAAATAGAGTAGTTTTGATAATTTGGGGGTCTGTAAACGCACACTATAACATGCCTATCCAGCTCAACACAAGACAGCTCAATATTATGTTCAACCGATAGATCAACAATATCACTACGAGGCTTAAATTTAATACAATTTTTAACTAAGATTAATGAACCCCCACGAATCTTAGCTTTCCGGTTAAAGCAACTGCCCACACTGTAATTTGCGTAATTAATTAGCATTTCATAATCTTTTAACCAATGCTCAGTGAAACAAACAATTTCAATCTTAGTTTTTTCTAAAAACAATTCAATTTCTAGTTGCTTTGAAGAGAAACCTTGAATGTTTTGATGAAATAATTGCATGGAATTCTGCTTAGCCCCTTTTTTACATTTAGCTATTTGAGAGCAAGAAGATACAAGTATATTGTTGTTGATCGGTGCAACATCAATGTTACCGGTACCCTCTGTTGTCTTACTAACTAGTTTAAATGAGTATCCGGAGTGAGCCCCAAGACTCCTATGCCATCACAAGGCAATGAGATCCTACTACTAGTGGACCCCACTCCAGGATCTCCTATAGTTACACAATTGAAAAAAGAATGATTAGTATGATTACTAATAGTCGCAGTGTTAATAATTGAAGTAAACATTGACATACTACTTATGTCTGAGTGAATATTATATACTAATAGCCTAGCTATTTTGTGTCTACAACTGATAGGTAGATACACTTTACCCCGTGTCGACTTAAGTTTACCAACAAAACTGTTGATATCTAGATATATAAGCCTGTCACTATAGTGACCTACTAGAAAATGAACATGCTTATTCAGCATGTGAATATAATTGTTTTTCCTGCTTGACAACTTTTCAAAATATGGGAAAGCACACAATATTATTTTACGACAATTCAACTTTAACAACTCCGTTACACTGTCTGTGATATCTTGTTTTGTAAGTTTTGAACTGTTTCCTATAAATATTGTTATATCGGTATTAACATTATAAACATTTCTAGTTACAGATGCCATTATCTGTTGGTATGTTGACCCTGGCATACAATGATTTTGGTTGGAAAAACTCAGGTTATTACTTACTAATTTACCTACACCTCTTCCTATACTATCTGAAAACATTATTGAGTTAGAACAGTCATGACTATCATGTAACTCAGGCTGTACCACATGTAAATAATCTTGTGTAATATTATTTGTTTCTTGGTTGAGTATACAGTCCTGAGATAAATTTTCAGCCTCGGACGGGTCCTCCATTACCTCAGGCTGGACAGTATCATGGTTGGTAACTGTCTGACAACTACACCGACACAGTACCAAATCATTTGCCGCAAGAATATGTTCCCTTATTTGGTTCTGAGAACTCGCATACCTACTAGAAAGGGAACTAAGTGAGTCTTGAAGTACCTGTATTTCAGACTGCAAATGCTGAGTATCAATTTCATAAATTTTTATACTGTCTTCTAATTTTATTTGGTAATTATCTAACTTATTAACTAAATCAACACGCTCTTTCCTCATTGGAATATATTTAGAAAAGCGTTTATGCTGTTTCCTAAATTGATTACATTTTTTAATTATTCTATTCAGTTTTGCATATTTTTTAATTTTATTATTGCTTACTGAATACTTCTGTTTATGAAAGGAATCTTCAGTCAGATCAATTGTTATTAAGGAAGGTGGGATACAATTACTATTTAATAATTCATTATATAAGAGGTTGGTTTCTTTAACCTGAGTAACTTCTTTTTCTTTTTGTAAGTTCAATATACAATTATTGGCTTGAATTAACTTATCTTCTAGGTCCCTAATTTTATTTAAAGCCTCCTCATACAAGTTACTACAATTTGTAAAACCAGCTGTGACAACCTTCAGTTGATCCCGTTCATCAACAATGTCCAAGTATTGCTGATGTAGGTCTACTAGCTCTCGTTTCAAGCTACAGATTTTGCTATTTACTTTATAGACTTCCACTTCACTCTCTTCTCTCTCCTGTAACAGTTGTTGGACTTGGAGGTTTGATTCTTTAAGTTCATTGAGAGCCGTTCTTAATTTTAGCTCCATATCTTGAGCAGTAGCCTTACGGGTCATCACAGGCATGGTTTCAGGATTGGTAACTGAAAATTAGAAGTAAAGAAACGGTGAGAACTAATAGAATAGACTATTAAAGAAAAGTTAGCGGTGAAAGGAAAAAAATAAAAAATAATAATATATAAAACAGAGAAAAGCCTTCAGTTATGAAATGAAGTGAGGAAGGCTGCTATATTAACTTTAAAAGATTATCTTTATACTGATTGTATCTAATTGAATATTAAATTTTACTGATTTTATTGTCTTAGGGTTTTACTTTTTCATAAGAGGGTAGCTTGCTTATGAAATAAAGATTAAACTTAGTTTATTAAGATATCACTACAAGACAATGATGCACAATAATGATCATTAAAGATGTATGAATTAATATTGAAAAGATGAATTAAAAAAAAAGGGAATCTACAGACTTATGGATTTGTCAACAAAGCGATTTAGAACCGGTACAACGTAATAAATCGGCAAAAAAAAATACACTAGCAATTAGCATGGATGTGTTTTAGAGTTAAAGTGAAGTTTGTGTGCTGTTATTAAATAAAAGTAAACAATACTTCCCCTGAATAATCCGTATATAGCCGTAGTTAGAACGTCAGCTGTTTTTAGGTTACCGGCAACGTTGTACTACCGAAAACTTTATTAATTATCAAGAAAACAATTTTCCTGAGTATTTACGCGTTTATAATACGTTCACACAAATAATTACACCTTAATATAACTTATTTCCTAATTAAATTAAATTTTAAAATACGGAACCAAAGGAAGCAAGGAAAATATTGGTCGAGGCTCTTGGCAATTAAGCTATTGGCCGAATCGTGAATTGGCACAATGAATGACGTTGAGCTCACATCCCACATGTCGACAACCTCGCGAGCCAAGTCAAGATACTTGATTTTCTCATCTTTCTCGGCTTTCAAGAGGTTCTCGTCATGCCGCATCGTTACGTCAACAATCATTGCGCGCTGGTCTGATCGATCCACGTTATACGATACAATACAATACAATCAGGCTTATTGGCCACAATAATCCTGTCAGCGTTCATGTATTGATCCCAGTACAGTGTGATATTGCCATTTTCGAGAACTGGGTTGGGCACATACCTATAGTATTGCACTTCCGATTCCACAAGGCTGTATTTTAGAGCAAGTTGCTGATGGACAATCTTGGCTACAAGGTTGTCTATGCAAATACTCTCCGTTAGCCTGACGAGGACACCCGGAGATATTGATTGTGACAGATTGATTCGCCTGAACGATGGCATGCTCGACGTATGTCAACCGTGCCATCTTTCACAATAAATCTCCGGTAGTTCGTAGTCATCATAACTTCATTCATAATTGCACAGACAAAACCTTCGGTTTCTCCGAAGAGGTCCCCGGAACGTGGCCAGACTACGGACGTTGTCTATCATTTTATTGTTACCTTATCAATTATTCAGTTTTGTTCACGTGACCGTATTTGTGATGAGAGATGGACAATTTAGGGTCTGTGCTTACTAGGTTGTGTTATAATTTTATTATAACTAACATAATCGTACAGCGATGTATTGAACTCTTTTATGCCCAGGATACACGAGGCCAGTTTTTCAAAAGCAGGATAACAAGCTAGAAGCTCGGTTTACTGCCCTGGCTGGCTGTCCTGGCTACATGGTACATGCTAGTGCTGTTTAAATGATACCAGAGAGTTTAAACTTTTTGGGACATACATTGAACTACATTTATAAGAAAAACACCATTTGACTGAAAAAAATACTAGCTTCGTTGGCCAATTGAGGCTAGTACATAAACTAGGATGGTAAAATCAGTGGTATGGGTGCTACTGGCTCAAAAATTAGAACCCCATTCTATTAAACTATCCTAGCTTGAGATTTTTTCTTCCTTCGTTTCGCTGATGACATCATCATATTTGCTCCGACTGCTACCGAGTTACAACAGATGCTCCAAGATCTGAGCACAGCAAGCTTTGAGGTTGGACTAATGATGAATCGGTCAAAGACTAAAGTGATGACCAATAGCACAACAAGTAGGATTGAGGTAGATAGGCAAGAAATCCAATACGTCGATGAGTACTATTTTATTTGGGCCAGATAGTTTCCTTCGAAAACAGGCAAGACAGAGAAATTGACCGCCGAGTCGAGAACGTCTGGAAGAGCTACTGATCCATGAAGTCACTGATGATGAGTGACTTACCTTTATCCCTGAAGCGAAAACTCATCGACATGATGTGCATTTTGCCCATCGTGACCTACGGTCCAAATTCAAGGTTTGCCAAAGGGCGATGGAGCGTAGCGTATTAGAAATTAAGCTCAGCGACAGAATTCACAATACCACAATACACTCCAAAACTGAAATCGCTGATTTGGGAAACAAGACTGCTGGGTTGAAGTGGTATTGGGCGGGTCATGTCTATAGAATGCATCAGGACCGATGTGCCAGAGTCGTCACGCAGTGGGTGCCAGAAGACGGGTGTCGTCGCCGAGGGAGGCCTAGAAAACGCTGGCGTGACGACCAAGAGGCGTTTATGAGAGATTGGCCAGAGAAAACCGCACGGAGAGAAGAGTGGAAGGCTAAAGGGGAGGCCTATGCCCAGCAGTGGGACAATAGAGCCTAAGCACAGAAAAGAAAAAGCTTGAGATTTGAGATTCCCAGCTTACTAACCTATATGTACTGTATACACGAAGACAGAGTTACTAGCTAACTATCCTGGCTTGAGAAACTAGCCTGGTATATCATGGCCATCACAGATGAAGGGTTAAGATACCTCTCGCGTCTGGCCCTGGTTCAAGCAATGGTCCAAGCGAGAGGGAATGGGAAGCCGTCACCTCCATCTGCGAAGCAGTCATGCTAGCGAAGGAGGTGGCGGAACGTGAGAGGGAGAGAACCTCACGCCCCAGCCGCCGCGGGAGAAGTACCGGGCGTCGGGGGCCACGTCGTGATGGCTCTCGGCCACCGTAGGCGCGGGCCTGTGGACGGTGAGTAATGGGCTAGCTCGCCGTCCGTCCGTCGTATGACGACAGGCCGTGTCGATGGCGCGTTCGTGTTCCACGCGCGCCTCAAAGAGATGTCAGCAAACGGGAGGAGCCCGCAAGGGCCGATGCCTGCCAGGGCTGCGGGACTGTTCGAAAGAGATACCGCGGCCCTGGAACATAAAGGGCAAAAGAAGGAACATGGATGGTTTTTAGTCAGTAAAAGTCTAGAAAGATGAAGGGTTAAGATGACCCCGACTAGCCTTTATCCATTCTAAGTTGAGGTCGGCTTCCAGTCTAACTGGAGGCAGCTGAATACCAAAATTTCTATTTAAGTTAAAAGAAAGACTAGCACAGCTAAGTAGGCTTTACAAGTTTACGAGTAATAGTCAACCAACTTATAAAATGTACTTGGATAACATATTTTCCTAAACATAATGTATGGGAGCACAGGCTTTTCAACTGCAAATGTAAATTTATTTTTTGTTATTACAATAAATATCATCGTTCGGAGGCAAATCGGACAGTAGGAAGTGTCCGCATATTTTGATGGGCAAATACGGAACCCTACATTATGCGTGGCCCGACACGCACTTGGCCGGGTTTTTTTTTCTTATCAGAGGCGTACGATTAGAATTATCTTTGACTAGTAGTTCCAAAATATTATTTTACTGACTTGTAAAAGTCCCTCCTTCAGAGAAAAATTTAAAGAGATCGATGTACTGACTCTGCCTTCCCTTTATATCCTAGAATGTATTTTATATGCCCGCAAAAACCGAGGGCTTTTCAAAATTAGAAGCGACTTCCGTAATAATAATACACGCAGTAAACACGAAATTGTAATACCCAAATTCAGGTTAACAAAAACTAGTGTGACTGTTCCTAAAATACCCTAGGCTGATAAAATTTTCATTTTTCCTAAATCATGTAAATATAAGTATTTTGGTCAGTTACCCCTTAAGGGGAAAAGTTCACACCTCGCCATCCGCGTGACCCTGTAAGGTTCGTCTCCAGGCTGGTCACCTTTCCACTGACTAAGAAGACTGAATTCCCGATTCAGGGCAGCCTTGTCCCGCCTTGAAAACTAGGAGGACAGGGGGGGAATACAAGGTGACGTTAATGGGAATTCACAGATAAGACATATACAAGAATAATATCATATAAAGCAAAACAACAATGTAGTATGAAGCTAATAAGACAAGAGGGCGCAAAGATATGGTATATGATGAAAAGGGTTGGTGAAGGGAAACGTGACGCTTGCGATTAAGAATTCCATTATTTATTCGTTACGTTAACTTATTTGATCCCAAAATACCAGATGCCGTTTCGCAACCGCAAACGATTCCATGTTACGGACGAGGACACAGCTGCGAACTCTAACAGGTCACGTTCCCTAAGCACTATCTACATGTCTTTCCCAATCCTAAGGCAGTGGGTTGTGAGGCCAGCCGCCATTGAGGAAGGCAGGTTTTCAATATTTCTACTTACTATACGCGTACTCACGTTAATAACACCCTTACGGTCGTCTATCCCATTTACTATATCATAATAAAATTTGCAGAAGCGTATCGTAGACTTAGTCTGTAGCAGAACATATTACGACAGCTATTGATGGCCGCTGAAGTGGAAACTGTCGTCACTTCTCATTTCTTTAATCTACCCCATGTCGTGGTTGCGTGTCTCGCTAAATAGTGTCGATTCAGTATTAGGCCTGTGGCAGCCGGGGTTGATTTTAACGAGACACAGTCCCTAGCGTTCCTTAGAACGTGGCTATCAATTTAGTTTAGGATACTTGGTGAAGCCTACCCCACACTCCCATAAATGTGCGCCAGCAATCCCTACGCAATGTTTCTGAGCTAGACCTTTATAGGAAGCAATATTCACCATCAGAGCTTGATTACTTTGTACAACAAGTACAAGTCGGCATTATAAATTACTGTTTAATATCATTTGTTTTAATCAAACTGTGATTATGGTGCTGCCTTCACCACTGAGTGAACAAAATAGATTGTTCTACTTGTAATGTGACTATAGCGGTTCTGCCTTCCATTTGTTGTGCGTCAGAATATAAGTCAACATTTTTCTATATACATTAGTCGTTCGTGTTAGTCGGAATTGTACATGTCGTTATGGAAAGCAAGGTACGGAATAGGAGTTGGACACATAACACATGTTATAATTATATACATCGTGGCTCCGCACCACCGCTTTGCATGCTGTAATAAATGAATTACGCTGGTGCATTATATTAAGAGTTAGACATTGTAATGATTGAGGTGGCTGCCCCGCCTTGCTGGAATAAATGGATTACGCTAGGGCTTTATATTAACAGTTCCTCTACGAGCCAGGGTTCAATTATAGTTAACACTTACCACGTGTTCACTGAAGATGATTAGTCTAAAACTAACTTACAGAATACCGCTCACACCACCAGTCTCGTCGGTTGAGGAGAGGGATCTAAAGAATATGGAATCCGAGAGTTAAGTTCCCACGGATTCCATAATCGGTCCTCGCTTTATCAATCATTGACGCCTCGTCGATGCCTACTTTCTTTTTAAAGTTCCGTACCTACCTACTAAAATAGTCACGAGATAAAATAGATAATAGACAAAAGTTCAAATATGGGATTTTATTTTGCACAAGAGGATTGCTATTATTATATGTAAAGGAGATCTCCAGCGCTGGATGATGAGGATCAATTGGTATAAGCGGAATTGAGGCCTAAGACACCAGCTCTTTATTGTTACTACTACTAAGAACTAGATCCAAAATACGATTTGAAACGTTGAGTATCGTGTTACATTGATGTAGATCATTAAAGGCTATCATGTCTAAAAAAGTGTGTTCTATATTACTACTGGATCTTTTGGGGACTAATAGACCAGAATCCGCATTATATTCCCAATAGATACTACCCATATTAAAATCACCGATTAGTAAATTGATAGAATTTATTTTGCTCTTTTTATTAATTATTTCTGTAAAGTTTCGAAACAGTGCATCGATATAGTCTTGTTTGATTGGAGGTGGAACATAAACGGCACAAATATTAATTCTTAAGCCACTCTCGCACTTGATTGTGATCCACAATTTCTCGTAATGGGACTCCCAATTTAATCTTCGTGAGACCTCATAATTTTCTAAAGTTGCAACAAATACACCTCCACCATCCCTTTTTGTAGTCGAGGATACCGTAGATGACCTATCGCGCCTGAACACTCTGTATCGGTTATCTTCAACTTTCAGTGCCGATAATGATTAATCAAAATTTAAAGCTGCTGTATAAAAATTCTCTGTCTTGGTTCGTAAGCCACTTACTTTTTGATAATAGATTTTAAAATTGAATTTTATTTATTAAAACACTATTAAGCATGCAAAGTATGTGACTAATAAAATAATAAGTTACAAAGCTTCTACACATGCCAAATTTTTAACAAGAAGTTTTTTTTTTGTTTTTTTAAGTTTTATCTACCGCAGACATGGTGGTCCGCGCCCTTGTTTGAAATTGTTTTCTTTTGTTTGCATGGTGCTACTGCATGCTACTTAATATTACATTCGTGCTCCTACATTGGACAATTACATTATACTAAACTTATTAGAATAACTTAGAATCTACGTGAGTCCATCTTTTTTTTTTATACTAATATACATGCTCATGCAAATGTTTTATTTTTTTTATTTTTTATTATTTACTATATATACTGCTTACAAGAAGAGATTAAGCTGTCACATCTTTCCTCACAAATATGCGACCATTTCGAACCCATACAAAGTTATATTTCTTTTCCTTAGCAGCGATTCTTGTCGCTGCATGTAGTTTTTTTATTAGCCAGAGTCAGATTTTCCGTCACAAAAATTGGCTGCTTTACTCCACCAATGCCAATATGGCTGCTATTCAACTTCTCCGATTTTCTTTTTATTATAGTTTCTAACTGCAGCAAGTAGATTATCGCGAATACGAGGACTGGCTAACTTGACAACTATGCTACGTAGACGATTTATGTCTTCATTTAATTTTGCAACTCTATGAAATGACTGGATTTCATTATCCGGAAGTTCATTTCCCACAACTCTACCCACCTGTTTTACGACCATTTACAGGTTTTCGGTTTTGTGTTCAGGAACGCACTGTATCTCGATATTGCTTTCACGTGCTAATTGATCAATTAGCTGCAATTTAGTCTCCAATTCCCTCACTTGATCACTCATCGTGGCGTTATTCTTGAGGAGTTCGGCAATATTGTTATTAATTCGGACATTTCATTCGACTTGCTCGTCATAAGCGTCAGAAAGAAAAGATACAGTCTTCCTAAACTCGTCAAAGTCCTATCCCGTACATTGAGGAAAATGTCAAGGTTAGGTCATTAACTTCCCTTTTGACCGTACCTAGAGTGGATTCAAATTTTGCCAAAGAGGCTTGTGGACTATCAAACTTTTCATTCATTTCCTGCCGTAATTTACGAATTTCTGTAAGTATTGAGTCTTGTAAATTGACTTCTGTGCCAACGCATGCCACTCGAGACGCAACTGGTGGTGATTTCTCAGCTGGCGTAAGTCTCTGACCAAGTATTGGTTTTGGGCTAGGTTTGTTATGACTACTAGACGGTCCCGATATAGAGGCATGTATTGTAGCCATTTCAGCTACTGGACCCGCTTGGTCTGTTTGTACAGGGTGACTTTTAGGATGGACTGGTGTGTTGGTGTTGTCCAATTTAGGACGGCCAGAGGCGCAGATTGGACAAGTCCATTTAGACCTAGGTGTTGACGCTTCATCGTACTTAACGCATTCTAAATGGTACTGAAGGACACATTTGCTTAAACAACATTTAATTCTCTTTTGTGTAACAAGAATAGTAGTATTACAACCAGCGCAAATCATTGTGGCAAAAAAAAAACAAAAAGTAAATCTTGCACTGGGATTCGAACTCACTAGCTTTCACGTCTCAGTCTCCACTCATTGAACACTACCACGGACGCTTTAGAACATCAATCGAAATATCAGTATTGATGCGTTATTGTAATACTAACGATCAGAGTGAAGTTGATGTAGATAAGTTTATTTTCGAAACACCCACTTTCGCGTGAACTGGAACTTGCAAAGTCACTTTTTTATATTTTTACTCTATGTTTTTGCCAAACTACAGTCACTGATCACTCTGCAAACGATGTCACGTATGTCACATCCACTCGAATTTAGCTTCCACACAAAGTTTACGACGTAAGTAAAGTTTTTTCAATATTAATGTTTATTTGTTTACGGAACGGTAAATTGCAAGTGTTTACTAATTGACTACCTTCTACCTTCCTTCACTATGCTATCCAATTGGAAGAAGGACCAGGATATAATCCTAAACAAACTGTTCAATGACAAATCATTTGACTGAGCTGAAGTCTCAAAACTCAAGCATTAAATCTAATAACGACGCATTAGAAAAATCACTACAATTCGTGTCTTCGCAATATGAAGAAATAAAGAATAAACTGGTCGACATGGAACTCGAACGAAAAGACAACTTGAATTACCTTGGAAAACAACATCAATGAGTTGCAAAAAAGAGCCAAGTTCACAGTTATCGAGTTCAAAAATTTAACTTCGCCAATAGAAAAGATAAAGTCTGAGTCACAACATGACCTATGTGAACTTTTTAAAAAACTTGTACCGTGGTTAATACCCAAATACATACATCTGATATAAGAAATATTTACAGGATTAAAACCAAAACTGGGGTATCTACCATTGTAACCGAGCTATCCTCAGTTATAACAAACATAGAATCCTAAATGCAGTTGATAATGCAGTGGTAATGCAGCAGGAATTCAACAAACTGAATCCTGCTAATAAGCTCTCCTCCTCGACTATTGATCACCCGGGACTCAAAATTCGCATTTATGTAGCTGAAAGCCTCATAAGCAAGGTCAGAAAACCGTATGCAATGACTAGAGAAAAAGCTAAATTTCTGGAATATAAATACTGTTGGATTAATAACGGCCGCATATTTATTAAGAAAGTAGATGGCGACACTCGTATTCAAATTAAAAATGAAGCGGATTTGGCAACCCTTAAGAAAATTGCGTGACTAGTTACTTTATTCATGTTTTATACAAAAAACTTTGTTAAAAGTATTAATAGTTGTGTCATCAAACTCACTTTTTGTACTCTTTGTGTCACTAGCCTAATAATGCGTGTCACTTATGTTGTATTTTTTAAGTATACCCACTTACCATAGTTATAAATCACATCAATATCTTAAAGAACAAAACATTATACATCTACCTTACACTCACAATTACACTATTATAACCAGAGGTAGGAATTAGGTAGAGTTATTTAAGTACTTGCATCGAAATGTTGATATTAATATGGATCTCCCTAGGCGGAGAGTGCTCCGCATTTCCGCTTTTGTTTTATTTTTTTCTCACAAGGGCGGGCCTACTTTTTGGCCAAAGAATCAGCATTGCCATCCAACGTGGTAATGCTGCCAGCCTTCTGGGCACTTTTCCTGTTGACAGCGATGCGGACGAATTTTTGGATGCCCTGTAACCCTTTTACACTTGTACATATTTATTTCTATTATAGTTTTGTAGTTTGTAAATAATTAATATTTTCTCACAAGTTATGTTGTGCGAACTACAAATGTGGCAACATCGCACGTGTGCACATTGGAATTTTGCAACTTCGGACATCCGATGTCGTTAATGTAAATAAAATTAATCTAACAGATTATGTATGGATTAGAATAGTTACAGACTCAAAAAAAAACAAACTTAAAGTTTTGTTCTGAACAAAGATGGATTTGCGCGGACTTAAAAAATTATAGGCCAGGGTTGATAATTTTTGAGACCAAAAAAATTTAAAACAGGATGACGCCCATTGCAAAAAGAAGAAAATATTATAATAAAACAGGAAAAATAATTTACGGGCGATTTGTGGTCGGGAAGGGAAAGGGTTAATCGCGATTACGGGGAAAACTACAACTCCTATAGAAAAAAAGGTAAATGGCAAAGTTGTAAGTAATTAAAAGATCTACAACTTTTGTATTTACGCTTTTTTCACGTAATCTAAAATATCTGCGAAAAATCATAATTTAATTGGTAGTTATGTGTTTGAGCCGTTTGGGGTTGAAACACGGTGCGAGTGCCCACCTAGTTTTTCAGGAAATCGCCAAGCGGTTGGTCGACTCTTCACGTGACCAGAGGGCGGGCCTATTTTTTGGTCAAAGAATCAGCATTGCCATCCAACGTGGTAATGCTGCCAGCCTTCTGGGCACTTTTCCTGTTGACAGCGATGCGGACAAATTTTTGAACGCCCTGTCACCCTTTTATTCTTGTACATATTTATTTCTATTATAGTTTTGTAGTTTGTAAATAATTAATATGTGAAAAAATAAATAAATATTATTGGAGATTTAAAAAATCATCATGTTGACACATTCTTGAACACATCTAACGAAGGGAGTGTGGAAGCGAATTCCAAAGGCGCACTGCACGAACAGTAAATGAACCATCATACCGACTTGAGCAGTGGGGAGGGAAACGAAGGAGAAGAGATGATGATGAGCGACAAGGTTAACCTCTAGGAACCAAATACTCGAAGCGTTCCCTAAGATACGAGTGAGCTTTAAATTATGGAGAACAGAAAAGAGAAAAGAGAGAGTGTGTGAATCTCGACGCTGCCGAATAGGTAGCCAATTCGGCTGCTTCCATAATTCAGACACATGGTCGTACTTACGAAGCCCGAAAATGAATCGGATACACCAGTTCTGCAGACGTTCGAGCTTATCAAGAAGTTGCTGATGCGTGTAAATTAACCTATTGTATGAAGGAGACCCTTTTTGCGCGAGTCCAACTCGCACTTGGCCAGTATTTTAATATTTTTTAGTCATTTATTTCAAAACAACATATTGTGTAGAAATTTAATAAAATAAAATCTAAAATACAACAAAACAGCACCACTAAAACAGTACGATTGAAAATACATAATACAAATTCAAAAACAAATTGTGTTAAAAGGATTAATTACATGTCATCTAATTTTCTGTGATAATCAATAATTGAAATAGAATATTACGCCCACGAAAATGGATTTTCAATAAAATTATAGTACAATATTTTGCCGTCATTTATTTGGTCGCCTCTCCTCAACTCTCACTAAATGTCCTGATACAGGTTTCAAAAATATATTACACATTAGTTTCATCTTCGTATGGTCGGCTGCAAGTTTAAACCTGCGTAGTATCGGGGCCATGGTTGTCTTTAAATACATAATTGCATATGTTTTACCTGAAAAAAAAATAATTCTAAATACATTCTTATGAACAAACGGTATGGGCCACGATGTACTATCCTAAGGGACCCCATTTTTTGTGCTGCATAACTTAAGATCATCATTCTCGTGCCCTTATCGCAATTCATTCGGCGCAGCATGATTTCTTCTTCCATACTTCTCTACGACTCGTCACCAACTAAAGATTCCTTTACAGCTTCTTTATAAAAGTTAAATCGAATAATAATCACAAGTCCTCGAATAAACAAAGATGACGAAAAGCATCATGATCAAAATGTATTAAAATATTTCTTTCAATCATAGGTTTCTAATGTGGACTATCATTATCTAACCGGCTGATGATAAAAAATAGTAAGCTTACCAATACATCCCCTCAATCCCGGTGAAAAGGTAGCAAAAGCGGCTTTATGACGCGGAGTATCAGGACTGAGCCATCTTTCTGGTTTAAACTCCTCGGCATCTGAGCCCCAATAATCGGGGTTTCTGTTTAAACTCCATATATGGACTATTACGCTGCTGCCGGCGGGAATTGTCACGTTACCTTAAGAAATAAAAACAGTATTTCATATCATTTCATTATGAACGAAGAAGACTTTAGGAAGTCGTTACATTTTTTATCACTTACGTAAGTTTGTATCAACTGTAGCTTCGCGGCCCACAATCGCTCCAGCTGGGTATAACCTCAGCGATTCCTTGATTGCTGCTTCTAAATATACCAGTTGAGATATATTCTGTTTTGTTACTCTTCCGTCTTCACCCAAAACTTGAGTTATTCTACGAATTTGAAAAAATATGTTTAGACACTTATCCAACTTTTTTTGAGGTCGGTTAAAATATGTATTCCGAATACTACTAATTCTTTTAGAGATGTGTGCAGAAAAGGCATACAAAATTAAAGCGAGAGAACGGTTAGTGGACTTACTCCTGATAAATCTTCTCCTGCACCTCAGGGTAGCTGCCGATGCAGATAAATGTGTACAGCATCTCAGTGATAGTGGTGTCAAAGCCAGCTATCAAAATGTTGTCTATAGTATTCCTCAGTTCAACATCAGTTAAGATGCTACTGGTCTCAGTCACAGTGTTCTCAATGAAGACATCTAAGACGCTTCGGAATTGACCATCTGTAGTGACAAAATATAATTTACACTGAGCAAAGAATGGACAACTGAGAGATTTAAGAAACTATTGAGAGATTATCAGAGAAGAAATACTAAGAGAAAAATATGATTCAATGTGTTAGTGAAGCCAAACAGCTAAATACATAATTAACAAGTTTAAACATTTTAAATTGAACCATGTTTTTTGTTATTCTCAAACTTAAATAGCAGCGGAAGGGTTCATTGTCGTTGTAATAATAAAAGCTTTGAGGGTGCAATTTCCTATAAAAAACTGAACTTTTTTCTGGCCCTTTCATTTTCGGTACGATTTTTTATCTTAACAAAAAAACCATAAGAATTACAATAGATAAATATTCTAGAGCACCTACAGTAAATAGACGAATGCCATTTATAAGTCAGACTTAGCGTTACAAAATGACACGTTCGTGGTTTCGGGTCTCCTCTCATCACATCCTCTTCCTTGAATAATTCTATACTGGCTATTTCTATTTTTCGCTCAACAGATTGGCTCACAATATCCTTAAGGTCCTTAAAATTAAGCTAGTTACTATTTGAAAGAGAGATATTATATTTTCTCTAATTTTTATTGTAATAATCTTTTCTATAATTCAAGTTACTTAATTCTTACCTTTGTGTTCATATTCTTCTTTGTTTTTCAACCGTCGTAAATGTTCTGATTTTTGTAGTTCCACCATCTACAAAATGACGTTATTTGAATGTTAAAGTTATTTTTTTTAAATTGAAGTACATATCTATATACATAATATAATAAATCTGTAGACGTGGCGTTTCTGACGTGGCGTTACATTGAAAATATTTAGAAAAAAAATAGTAGGCGTGTTAAAGGATCACAGACTGAACCCATTTCTACCATTTTTATAATTTTTGTCTGTTTGTGTGTTTGTCGGTTTGCCTGTTCGTTTGTGCGCGCATCACGTAAAAACCCCTCATTGTATTCAAAATCGAAATATTGAAACATAAGAAGCATTGTTCCGAGTAAAATTTAGCGTTTATTTCATCAAAATCGACCAACAGACGCAAAAGATAGTAATGTTTAAAATTCAGTTAGTAACCTCATACGCAATTTCTATGATAAAGGCCATTGCCCAAAACCAGTATCGCTATAAAAGAAAACAGTATAGCAACAAAAATATAGTCATAAATTATGAAATCTTTTTTAGGGTTCCGTACCCAAAGGGTAAAACGGGACCCTTTTACTAAGACTTCGCTGTCTGTCTGTCTGTCTCCAGGCTGTATCTCATAAACCGTGATAGCTAGAAAGCTGAAATTTTCACAAATGATGACTATTGCCGCTATAACAACAAATACTAAAAATTTAAAAAAAAAATATTAAGGGGGGCTCCCATACAACAGATATGATTTTTTTGCCGTTTTTGTAGATAATGGTACGGAACCCTTCGTGCGCGAGTCCGACTCGCACTTGGCCGGTTTTTTTAACTTTTCTTACTTATCTTGATCGAAATCGTATGTGGGGTTAATATTTTGTGTCTTAATAGTTACTAATTCGATTTTATTGCATTATTTTCAAAATGGCTTTCTATAAAGTGAAAGCAGTGTTGAAAACTTGAAGAACTTCCCCGTAATCGGTTTTAACTGATATGTAGAGGCAGACGTTGTTCTAAAAAATATTTCAAATATAAGATATTCCCGCGTGATTCATAAATTTTTACTTGTAATTAATATTATTAAAAAAAATATTTCTTTCCTAATTAACAATCTTTCATTAGTTAAAAAATCAGTTATGGTCAGGGTGATTTAGATTAACTGTCGGTAACACTGCGACGGGCAAATAAAAGGTGAATTGTCATCAAAAGTTTCACTGTCAAGTCAAACAACATCGTGTCGGCGCGGCAACGATTTTTTGTTTTTCTTGATAAGTTGTTGAGTTTGTTGTGACAACAAATAACTTATTATTACGTCGAGTACGTGTCCAGAAGAGTCTTCGGATTCCTGCACGAACAAGATATCTTTTTGAAGACTATTATACTGTTTCTGTGCTAGTGGCGTGGATTGTGTAGAACGTTTGTTTGCGACTACGGTCCGAGACTCTGTGCAGAAAATCAAAACAATTGTATTAAAAATGTCTCGCTGTGTGAACTGTGCCCTTTCTCTGGTACATCTTTTACCCCGTCGTCAACTCGGGGAAGCAACGGATGCAATGGTTAGAATTTTACGATCTTGGATTGCACCAGCAACGGTCAGTATAATCTTATTTATTGAGTTATGTTTCATTGTATTTTTACCACTTTTCTCAAGACGCGCACACTTTTAGACATACGTGCAAAGCTAAGCAAGTAATATTGATACTATAGATACAGGAAAAAATCCTAATTATCACAAGACATGGGGGTCCAAGTCTTTTAGCACTATTTGTATTTGTTTGTGCATTTAACTTTCACAGGTGATACTAGAAACTATTTCATTATAAATAATTATTAATTGCATCATGATGAGATACGACCACAGAAACAGAATGTTTTATGTATCTTTTATATTTATTTTTAGATGTCAGTGGAGGATGTTGTTTGTTAAGAATGTTATACAATACTTGATAGAGCATCTCGAGACAGTACGACTTTTCTAATATAAGAGAAATGAATCCACATCTCTGTCATTATTGGTTAGGAATCAATGCTGAACAATTTTATCAGTTGTTATCACATGTACCACAGCTGGCACTGGAAACTCCTTGTCCTAGTGTGGCTTTATGTATAATGTTGGTTTAACTTAGAACTGGTGACAGCAATGAACGCTTATCAACATTGTTTCGACTTCCTAGAAGCACTTTAGAAAGATATATGTCTAAAGCAAGACATTGTTTGGGTAATACATTTGTACTCTTATATTTAGGACTTGGTCATATGTCAATACAAGATGTGGCAGTTAGAAATAAAAGTATTCCAGAGGGTTTATTTGGAAACCCAGACATGCCAGTTTCTACCAAGCCAGCAAATATGTGATGGTACTTATGTCTACGTGCAAAGTAGTAGTAATTATTCATACCAAAAACAAACATACAGCTTACACAAATATCTAAAAGAGAATGCTCATGGAAGTATGGAATCCCGTACCATGCTGCATCAAAATCAAACCTTGTTTTTTATAGACTACACTGATCGTATTAACTCCTACAAAAATTATTTTTGAAAAAAAACCCGCGTTTCAGAGTTATTTTATAAAATCGAAACTAACCTAAAAAGTAGGTCTATTTTTTCGACGCTACCAACGACGTATTTTAACACACATACATTACATTATTGCTCTAAAAACAGCGTAATACACTAATATTAGTAAGAATTACGAGTTAAAGTAACAACCACAGTATGCAAGCATACTGTGGTTGTTACTGAAACTCGATTTTATTTTAGACCTTTACATTGCCAATAGTCAGTCAGTACAGTACAAATGTCAGATGCCACAGATAAGATAACTATAAACCATAGAGTATAGTAAGTGCTATAAACTAGTCGGGATTTAGGGATGTAATCGATAAATCAAAATCTTTAGGCTGAGAAAATCAATTTTGTTGCAAATAGCAATAACCAAACTAAATCGATTTGGTGTACTGATCTTACTTAATTGTAATTAATTTTAGAGTCCGCTCGACAGACATGGGTTTGTTCAATTGAAACGGAACGTCATTTATATTCAGTTGAAACGGAACGTCATATAAAGGGAGTAAAACAATATTCGTACTTTTAAACTCGAAAAGTATATTTCCAGTTCAAAAATCAAATCCCCGACGCGTAATGCCGTAAAAAAATATGAAACTAATTACTATAATATTTTGGTTTTGAGGCGCGAGACTTTTTGGTACCAACTTTGGTCATTGTCCTTTGGTAAAACCATTTTTGTTTGTCTGTTGTGATGGATTCATTTTACAATCACTTGGCCCATTCCCAGCAACTAAAAGTGATTCGGACATTTGTCCTCTGAATTTCGCAATGAAACCAGTGTATTTAGAAATTATTTTAGGCCTGGGGATGTTTTTATTTTAGATAGGGGCTTCAGAGATGTAATTGGCGAATTGCATAGCCATGGCTATAAAGCTTATATGCCTGAGTCAATTTTGGAACGCCATAATCAGTTGACCACAGGACAGGCAATTCGATCTAGATGTGTAACAATGTGTCGATGGGTGGTTGAAGTTGTAAATGGACGTATAAAACGCGATTTTAAATTATTTTGCCAAGAATACTTTAACCGCGCATCGACACACCTTAGGTTAGACTTTAATATTGCATGTGCACTTTTAAATAAGTTCCATGCGCCAATTGTGGACCGGCCTGATGCTCAACAATTCTTAGAATTAGCTAAAGCTAGATTGAATACAATAAATCATTTGGGTGCGTACATACAAAATGAAAATATTAATAGAAGGAGAGCCATTTTCCTAACCATAGATGCTGAGCATCCACATTTGGATACATTTCCAAGACTTACGTTACATGATCTGATGACAGTAGCTCTAGGTTCCTACCAGTTAAAACAGGCTCGGTCGTACTATGGGGAGCATGTCCGTAGAAACGGAAAATACGAAATAGAGTTAGCAAACGACATTGAGGATGACTTACCACTGATACTGGGAACGGACAAGTATTTAGTAAGGGGATGAATTAAATCACGTCACGTTAGCAGTAAAGTGTACTATGCATACATTTTAGTTAATAGGGCTATAAGTAACTCAGTAGTTGATATTGCTGGTTACTATTGCAATTGTTTGGTGGGTAATCGAACCGTGGGATGCTGCGCACACGTAATGACCATTTTGTGGTATCTTGGTTGGGCTCGATTTAGATCAGTTGAGCCGCCGGCTCCGTTTTTAGACGACATATTTCATGAATATGATGATCATATGGACCAATAAAACTATTTTATTCCTATATTCAAGCATTATTATTTTCTATTCCCTATACTACTAACCTATAAACCCCTACATTTAAGTAGGTGTAACCTACCTACCATTGTAGCTAATATTATTTACTCAGGATTATTCACTGGTTTGATGGAACTATTTTGTGGTGTCTTGTGAGAATTCAAATCTGTAAATCTGTATTCAAATGTTAATTGAAAAAAAAACGTGAATAATCGTGGTTTTTATGGCCTCGCAGCGTTGATGTGACATTATCGAAATGAAACAACTTCGGTACGTCTGTCATCTGCCTTGACAGTCGCATCTGCGTGAGACGAAACACAAAAATAAATATTTTCACAACGGAACTATGAAATACATAATATACAGTAGGTACCTACGTTATGATTATGATATTACTAATTATTTAGCTATTTATGAGTTTAATATCATTTTTGTGATATTTTTATGTAAAGGCGCATACCTACTAACGTAACTCGTACAAATGAAGAGAACGAAACGTCCATCATGACTATACGGAAATGTACCTAGCAATCGTTAATTTACTGTTTATCTTAAAATCATAATTCCGGATACGAAAACAAAATTCCTGAAGTGAAAAGCTTTTAAAAAATAAGAAAATAATTTGTGTATTAATTTGGTTTTCATACATGCAACTTTTCAAGACTGGTTTTGGTCAATCTCCTTTATTTATTAGGTAGAGATGGAAAATTGTACCTTTTAGTTTAACATTGTCTTGTTTAGTTTTATTAGAGTGTGAGTTAATTGGGTTTTATGAGTGATATTTTGGCGATGGTTATGTCCAGAACTTAACTGTTATGCCTTGTATCATATTCTGCGAATCGATATCTTTGATTTTACCAACACAGACAACACAAAGCATTGTGTACCTACTGACGTCTCTCTAGATTATCATTTCAATAAAATTTATCTTTGTCTCGTAACCGCCAACCGAAGCAATACCCATACAATTATTTTCCGACTTAATTTTTAATACTCACTTGTTTTGTAAGTTCAGAACTAATTGTAAGCGCGTCGGTCAGTCTTTTTCTGCAACTGGACAAGTTGAAGATAAAATCAAGCATAAGCCAAGGCTGATTAATCCTGGTTACGGGAATGTCTAGCAATTCGTTGACAGCCATGATATAATTGTTGTCTACAAGGTCTTTGCCGTCAACTCTAGCTCCAAGTGTGGTTTCTGAAACATGCATATCATTAATATTTCATTTTCTGGGCAAAGGCTTCTCCCCATTCCTCCCACTTTTCACGATAGTGTGATTGCGCTTTATAATCTACGTCGGCAATTTACGTTCTGGAGCGCAGTGTTTCTGGTCCGCTCAGTTATTTTTGCATTCAGTATGCTGCGCTCCATGCCTCGTTGGCAAACCTTAAGTTTGGACTTCTGGATTTTAGTCAAAGACTAAGTCTGTGTATCATAATTATGTCAGGATGAGGAGAATACACATGTCCATTAGCTTGCGTTTTAAGGGTACGGGTAAATCGCTTTCCAATGAAAACTTTTTATCTACAAGCTAGACAGAGGCCTCCCGAAAGTTGCGCCAAAATTCCTCTTCTCCACCTTCCATATACAGTGTTTCATATATACCTTTTTAGGGTACTGCACGATTCATCAAGCTGGGGAATTATATGCTACAAATTCATTTAATTCAGGTACGTAACCCATATTATTAATCTCTTACGGGCGACACTATAATTAAGTGACTTGTCTATCACAGCAGTGTCGCACATAATCACAGTCCAACGCATTAGCTATCATCCCCAGAACGGCATTGGAGCTGGCACGCACTCTGCGCACAAGGGACGCGCAGCGTTTCCGCATGGTCGCATGGAAGCAGTTCGAGCGCGCCCATGCGAACATACCTGAAGCGCTGCAGTAGCGAAGCAGGCCCAAAACCACCTTGAATGCGTTAAATTGAACGCAAAGGGTGTTGTAGCTTTTTTGCGTGTAATTCGCCCACAGGCAACATGTGAACATGGGCGTGCAATAAGCTCTGAAAAGAGTTACCTTCACGCCATCTGAGCACCGTGCGAACCTGCGGGCCAGCATATTAGCTCTTATGGATAAAGCCCTCCGCTCCCGTTCCAAGACAGCACGATTCCTGAGGTCAGCGGTGACTATATGCTTCTATGTCTCCCTCATTCTGAATATGGTAGATTTTTTTATCAATATCGTTTTTTTTAATTAGAATTTTGGCATCCTGGATCCATATATATTTATAGGTTGCTTTAAGTTTTGTTTTTGTCGCCCAAAATAGTTGCCGGTTTTGCCGGGTTGTAGGCTCATTTATGAAGATTCGTGATGAGTCATTGTTGTTTACTATCATCTGGTTTGTAATTTGTGATTTTCGACTTTTAAGCCATTCCACTCTCGCCGCTTTTGTACACAGTGTCACAACTATGGGCCGAAGCTCTTTCTTTTCGGATCCTACCCCCCATGCACTTTCTATTTTGTTTTTATCTAATTTTAAGATCTCAGCACATTTTTTTACCACATCAACGGTTTTCTCTACTTCTTGCATTTTTAAATTCATTATTTCGACGTTTTTGGTCAATTCTTTCCGTTCAAGATATACGATTCGTTCTTCTAGCGCTTTGTTGCATTTATTTATTTATTTATTGCACAATGTATATGTCGCAGGCATTTTGTATGAAATCATACAAAATGCCTGCGACACGTACATAACAACAGAGAATCGAGGAGCCCCGCGCAGCGGGGATCCGTCGACCTGCTGACGGAAACGCTAACCCTAGACGGTCGACGTCAGGGGCACCCCGAGGTTCGGTTAGTTAGGTTCCTGTAAACCTTGCAGACAGAAATAGGAGCCCCGCGCAGCGCGGATCCGTCGACCTGTGTTTCGGCATATTAGATAATGACACGGCATTATACATTTTGCCTTCGGCATTTTTCATAACAGCGAGCGTTTATAAATTGCCGACGCCGTATGTAAATGGCGAAATCATACAAAATGCCTGCGACATATACACCGTTACAAGCTTGGCTTAAAAACAAATGAATACATTACCCTGTTAGGGCGCAGCAAAATAACTTAAGACTAGAATATACTTACAAAGAACAGTTTAAATTATCAATATCAGTAGGTACTACTATCATATTTAGTACATTATATCATTAGGAACTTTAACAAACATACACTATATTTATATGGTATCTATAATAATATACACTCGAGAGCAATGAATCCGGGTCACTTAATGAATCCTAAAAATCTCGGAAACTAAAAATGCTAGGTTAATGCAATAAATTGTATTTAATAGACAATGTAATACTCCTTAAATGAAGGTATTAAAACTTCTTAGTTATTGTAAAGTTATATCATAAAAAAATCAAATTTGAAAAAGGGCCACTTTCGAAGATGGAACTACGAAATTACAGCATTTGGTTTTGCTTTTGTTTGTAATCTGTCATTTATGTGGGTACATAAACCATGTTGATAGTGCTCTATATTCATTATTCAAGCTGAAATTATGTCGCTTACGCCTGAAGAATGCACTAGAATACTTACAATGCTGGAAACCGGCCGGAGTCAGCGCGATACAGCCAGGACTGTCGGTGTGTCGCTGTCAACAGTACAAAGAGTTCTCCGACGTTACGAAGAAACTGGTTCTAACCTACGCAGACCAGGAACGGGCAGAACCAGGTGTACCACAGCACGAGAAGACCGATACTTGGTGAACACCATGCTTCGAAATCGCTTTCTCACAGGAACTGAACTCACAAATCAGTTTCGACGCCTCGGAGGAAGTAACCCAAGTGCATGGACAGTAAGACGTCGGCTTGCTGAATCTAACTTAAAACCCCTTAGACCTGCAAACGGCCCTAAACTGGAGCGTGGGCATCGTATTTCAAGACTAAGATATGCCCAGAGCCACGTAAATTGGAGTATTGAAGATTGGTCAAAAGTTATGTTCTCCGACGAATCAAAATTTATGCTCTACAAGCACGATGGAAGACACAGAGTGTATCGAAGACCAGGGGAAAGATTCAAGCAAGCATGCATCGAAGAAAAAGTAGCCTACGGTGGTGGGTCTGTACTTGTGTGGGCCGGAATTTCTTCTGAAAGTCGCACAGAGCTGGTGATCATAGAAAACGGCTCTTTAACTAGCGTAAGATATGTGGAAGAAATCCTCAATGATCACGTTGGTCCATTTATGGCCAATTTAGGTGAGGATGCTATATTTATGCATGACAATGCCCTGTAAGGTTGGAGGTATTTGTGGTAAGAAATGACACACTCGACTGCCCAAGTAATACTCTCTTTAATTTAAGGTTACACATGATTATATAGAATAGATTACATACACATAGGTACAACACACATTAACGTCACTACATACACACTACACCTCCCATGGCGGGGTAAAATAAAATAAAATTACAATTTTGTTTTATTTGTTACTAGTAGTCAACTACACAAGAAAAAGATAATTACTAATTATGATAGTACAATTTTGTTCTGTTTTTGTGAATGATATCTACTTTACCATTCTTTTTTATTTTTACATTAGGTGACTCATCAGATATAACTCTGTATGGTCCCGAATACACACTATCTAATTTGTTACACATATTATTTTTAACTAAAACTAAGTCATCAGGATGGTAAGTAACAGGATTTATATTTCTGTCATATCGTTCTTTTTGTGCTAATTTACTTTTGAGTAGGTTGTCTCGTGCATCTTTCTGTGACCTTTGCAATCTAAATTTTAATTCCAGTGGATAATAATCAATGTTGTAGAGTGGGTCAACAACCATATTAGTTAAATTACTTGGCAAAGAGCATTTTTTTCCGAAGACTAACTCGTACGGGGTATATTTCGTTGCTGAATGTACTGAAGTATTGTAGCAAAATGACCAATATGGTAGCCATGTACTCCATGTCTCTGGATGGTTGTCTGTTTGAATGCGGAGAAATGAATTCAACTGCTTATGCGTGTTTTCCAAAGCACCTATACTTTGGTGATGATAAGCTGTTGAGTTTAACTGTTTAATATTTAATAGATTACATACCTCCTTGAATATTGATGACAGGAACTCAGTACCGCGATCCGTCGCTATCACCTTCGGTACTCCATACCTTAATATAAAATTATGAACTAACGCTTTCGCTACTTCTTCCGTTCTCTTTGTAACTAAGGGATATGCCTCAATGTATTTGGTGAGTTCGCACTGCAACGTGAGAATGTAGCTATAATTATAATTATCCCTATCCAAAGGCCCTACTAAGTCAATATATATTTTTTCAAAGGCACTATGTGCTGTTGTTGTTATTTCCATTGGTTGTTTGATATTGTGCGGCGAGTATTTTTGTTTCTGACATTTGTCGCACCTCTTTATAAACTCTTTGATATCATTTTCTAATCCTATCCAATAGTAATATTTTTTTATGTTGTTGAACATTCGTCTCATACCCGCGTGGCCACTGGTGGGTAAGAGATGAAAATCATTCAGTATTACTCGTTTATCATCTTTGTTCTCTATTCGATGTACATCCTTTACTATATGTAGATGTGGTCCGGGCCACTTCTTTATTTTATCAATTTCATTTAATAACTTTTCTATAAAAACGTTATTCTTATTACTTTTTATTAAATATATTTCAGTAATGTTTAAGCTTTTACAAAAATCTTGTAACTCTCTCACAAATTCGGCTCGCGATATTTGCGATGGAGAAGATACGTGTTTGACATATACAGTCTTTTCATTAGGAGTATATACAAATGTATTACTCTCTTTACTTATAACACCACTTTTCCTAAATGTCTCTAACTTGCATGCATCAATAAAACGTAATTCCACTGATTCGTTTAATGTACTAGTACTATGAGTGCTTACAGCGTTTGGTTGATCAGACCGAACTGTAGTTGTGCCACTCGTTCCTATCTTGGAAGTATTGTCAATCAGGTTTCTTTTCTGAGCTCTAGTCATAACCGATACGCACATCTCGTTCATATGTTTTAAATCATTGCTTGTTATGGAAATTCGAGACAATGCGTCTGCAGCCGCATTTTCCGATCCCTTAATATGTTCTATCGTAAAATCATATTCTTCTAATAATAACCTAAATTTAAATAATCTGCTTGATGGGTCTTTCATGTTAAATAATGAAATTAAAGGTCTGTGGTCCGTGTAAATTTTAAAATGTTTTCCGTACAGATATGGTCGGAAATGTTTGATTGCCCACACTATAGCCAGCAATTCTGTCTATTGTCGGATAATTTATTTCCGATTTGTTAAGTGTCCTACTTGCAAAAGATACAGGCCTGCCATTTTTGTTAGACAAAACTGCACCAATTGCATAATTAGAAGCATCTGTCTGAAGATTAAACTCACTTTGTTCTGAAAAATCCGGATATTGCAAAACCGGTGGAGATAAGATTTTTCCTTTTAACTTATCAAATGACGACTGACACTTTTCATCCCATATAAAAGAAGCATTTTTACGACATAATTTGTTAAGTGGATAAGCTAGTTCAGCAAAGTTGGGAATGAATTTTCTATAGAAATTAACAAATGCAACAAACCTCCTCGTTTCCTCTACATTTGTTGGACATGGATACATTTGTACAATTTTTATTTTATCCGGGTCAGGTAATACTCCGTTTCCAGATACCACATGGCCTAAATATAGCAATTCCTTCTTTAAGAAATTACATTTCTGCGGGTTTAATTTTAAATTTACTTTTCGCAATCGTTCGAAAACGTCTTGTAGATTCTTGGTATGACTAGCTAAGTTTCTTCCAAAAACCACTAAATCGCCTAAATAAATTAGGCATTTTTCATACGTTAATCCCGTCATTGCCATTGTCATCATTCTGGAAAATGATCCTGGACTCGTTTTTAAACCCATTGGCATACGAGTCATTTGGTACTGTCCTGAACAGAACGCTGTGTACTTTCTGCTTTCCTCTTCTAGTGCAATGTTATAATAACCTTGATACATATCTAAATGCGAAAAATAAACCGAACCAGACAGTGAATCAAGTACTTCAGTAATATTAGGAAGTGGGAACCTGTCGTCTTCAATACAATTATTTAATTTACGGTAATCAATAACTAGTCGCCACTTTTTCTGACCTGTACTGTCCGTCTTTTTAGGAACTAGCAAGACTGGACTGGACCATTCGCTACGACAAGGTTCTATAATCCCTTCTTTCATCATTTCATCTATGTGTTGCTTAATCTCTCCCTTCTGTGAATGGGGTAAACGATATGGCTTTGTAAATACAGAAGTTACATTTGGTTTTAAACTAATAGAATGTTTATAAATACTAGTTGTAGTTAATCTATCTCCTGGCAAATAAAAAATATCTGAGTACTTTGCGCATAAATTTTCAATCGAAATTTGCTCTTCCTTATTAAGATGTTTAAGGTTCAGTACTGTAAATAATTGTTTAACTCTTCTTGAATCCCGCTCTGATTTATCAAAATTTCAAACATTGTAGTTACATAATTTTTCTATACACGGATTAATGTCCGTTAATGTACACGACTTATCCGTTGTATTTAATATCTTAATCGGTATTAGACCATTAACTGGTGTTGTTATACAACTGGCCAAAAATACTCCATCACTAATCTCCTTAGAATGTAGGTACTACACACTCTTCTGTAAAATTAGTTCTAAAATAATGAACGGATTCACATCTTGGGTAAATTTCCAGTGTGTTTTTATAACTCAGTAAAGGTAAAACTATTTTTAAATTACTTTGAGTCAACAATGTTATAGTGTCATTACTGAAATCTAATATGGACCTGTGTTTATTAATAAAATCTTGACCGATGATGCCATTTGCTCGACATGGCAGAGTATCGAAAACATAAAACTTATTACAATTAAGGTGATGATCACCCGAAAACAATGTTAAACAAACATATCCCATTGCATGAACTTTGCCACCAATGCCATTTATGACCATGTCCTCTTTATGGAGTGGAATGTTTTGTTCTAGTACATGTTTATATTTTAAAGCCGAAATTGTAGCACCGGTGTCAAGTAACCATGAATATGATTTGCTATTACTGTTTATTAATATGATAGTTAGAGTCTGTTGCGAAAATATCATTATTCACGAAAAAACTCATTTCCATTGTCTTGATTTTCTAGTCCCGTTAGTACATTAACCGCATGTTTATTTGTGTCTTTGGGGGGTTGGCTTATCCCTTGGTTACTGTGACTCTTATAATACGTCCTACCTCTACCGCGCCATGGTGCTCCTCGGCCTCGATGTGCTGCCCCGCGGCTCTGCTGGCGCGTCTGCTGGCCCCCACGAGGGTTGTGGTAGCCTCGACGAGAACTGAAATCATTGTTTCGTCCCCTATTATAATATGTCCTGTTATAATTATTATTTTGATAATCTCCACGGTTGTTCTGTTGTCTTCCTCTAGAAGAATACATACCTAGGATCTCGCCGGAACCCGAACACGGGCCTGCTATGGATGTTTCTTCATCCTTCGCTCCTTGTACAGCGTCCTTCATGGATTCGTAGTTCCTAGCTGCAATGATAGTTGAAAGACGGCGGTTTCGCAAGCCATCGGCAAACCGTTTGATAACTAGCTTTTCATTCAAGGGTTTAATCGTTTTATATGTCTCTAAATTACCTTTGGCTTGAGACACCGTCAGATCCACGAAAAGTTCCGAAAGTTGGTTACCATAATCCTGAACTGACAGCTCATTTTGCTTTAACTGATGAATTTTATTTTGTATTGCAAACGGTGACTTTTGAGGCAGTAGAACTCTACGCATATCATTTATCAAATCACCAACATTCGAATATTCTGTCTGTAACTGCAATTTAGCATTCTGAGACAACCTGCTCTTCAAAACAAACTGTACTAACTTCTTGTTACACTCATCACTAGCCAATAACGAGCTATAGTATTCTACATTGTCAATAAATTGCTTAAGCGAAGATTCATTATCAGTTGTTATCATTGGTAATAAATTAAGTGCTACTTTCAAATCAAAAGTCTCCATTTTTGTATCCTCGCTAGTACTACTCGTACTTGACATAGCGCTTAAATCTAAAATTTGGTTATACAGTGACTTAAAATCTATACAAAACTTATCTATTAATATCTTTTCACTATGTCCTACCTTACCCTTCGTTATATCATCGGATATCTCCTTGATTATATCTGTATATTTATCATAAATTCCCTTTGATTCCCACAACTTTTTCTCTAATACCTTTCCTTGCCTACGCTTTGGGCCTAGTTTAATTAAATATGTTTTAATACATTTCAATTCTTTATATAGAAGTTCTAAGACATCTGCCATTACTTACCATCATATTTAGTTGTTTAAACACTTAATTGATTACAGTTACGAGTACAATGTTACATAATTATTATTTACTAGGATTACAGTTGTTGTTACGATTATGCACTTAACTAATAAAGTTCTGTGTCCGTTTTACGATGCCCGTTGTTTTCTGAATATAAGATTTCACTATATTTACCACATCACTTATCACATTTTTTTTGTTTTTTTAGCACTTTCACTTAGATTGCAGATGCGTAAATTGGTGACCGCTATCTTTTGTCATACTATGTCGCCCTTCGGTCGTCCTTTCTCCGAGGATTGTCCTGATTGTCTCGCTCCTGATCTTCTTGATATAGCACTCCTGTATATCTCCTGATTTATCCAGCGTACATGACAACGCCGATACATTTGCAGCAAAAAATACAGCACGCCGAGTCCCAGAACCAGCACCACTATGATCATCAGTATGGTGATGGTGGATATATGAAATTTCATCTGTTCCAGATGCGTATTATTAGTTCCTCCAGCTGCGTTTTGCACCACCACGGTCTCTTCTTTAGTCTGGGTACTTCCCATTTTTATTAATTTCGTATTTTCCGTGAGTAACGACCTGATTTCGACTTGTCACAGCCGCTTGCAATTAAAATATTGTAATCCATCTTAGCTCAGCTTCACTTAGTACTTTTGTTTAAAACTTACTACCCTTATATGGTACGGCGGTAACGCGAACGCGCGGCGATGTCCGCTGGCAGGGTCGCCATGTAAGGTTGGAGGTATTTGTGGTAAGAAATGACACACTCGACTGCCCAAGTAATACTCTCTTTAATTTAAGGTTACACATGATTATATAGAATAGATTACATACACATAGGTACAACACACATTAACGTCACTACATACACACTACAGCCCGACCTCATACAGGTAGGATTGTGAATGACTACCTTCAAGAGATGAACATTACTCGTATGGAGTGGCCAGCGCGCAGCCCGGATATCAACCCGATCGAGCATGCTTGGGACGAGCTAGGCAGATGCGTAAAACAACGAAACCCTCCCCCAATCTCGCATCGTGAGCTCAAAATTGCTCTCACAGAGGAATGGGAGAATATTCCCCAAAATCGTATAAGGAACTTGGTGTACAGCATGCCAAACCGCGTAAACGCAGTAATGGAAGCACGAGGAGGCAATACGAAGTATTAAAATTCAAGAAAATCGTAATAAAGTTCAAAAATTTCATGTTTTCTATTTTTGTTTTAAGGAGAGATCAGCAGTTTTTTTCTTTATGTAATTTTGTGTTAATAAAATGTATGGCGACTCATATTTTTTTTACTTTCATTTAAGGAGTATTACATTGTCTATTAAATACAATTTATTGCATTAACCTATCATTTTTAGTTTCTGAGATTTTTAACATTCTTTAAGTGACCCGGATTCATTGCTCTCGAGTGTATATTATAGTATCTGTCTAGCTTTATAATCAAAATAATCAATAATCAAAAAATTACAGCAAAATATTTAAAATAATTAAAATTTATCTTCCATATATTCTTCGATACTATAGTAGCGTTTTTCTAAGAGTAAGAGAGAGACTTTAACCTAGCTATAAATACAGGAATTATTTTGGTGGACCGTATACTGTCGGGTAATTTGTTATATATTTGAATGCTTCGGTATTCAGGGCTATTTTTATACATTTGTAGTCTAGGTGCTGGTAAGACTAACTTAGTTTTGCGGCGCTCGTTTTTATCAAAATTAAACATATTTATGTTCTTTTTAACAAAAGTGGCTACTTCTAGTATGTAAATGGAGGGTAAGGATAACAATTTTTCCTTTATAAAGTGGGGTTTGCAGCTATCTCTAGGTTTAATATTAAATATTATTCGTAGACATTTCTTTTGGGCAATGAACAAATCGTTTGCATCTACACTGTGTCCCCACAAGATGATACCATAGCGTAGCCATGCGTAGGCATACGCGTAGTATGCAGAGAGAGCACACTGAGTTTTTGTGTTAGATTTTAGCACACTAAGTCCATATGAGAATTGTGATAACTTTATTTTTGTTTTGTCGACATGTTTTTTCCAATTTAAATGAGAGTCTAGTGTTATACCTAATAGTTTGAATTCTTCAACCTCTTCAATTTTAATGTTATTAGTAATAGTTTTTAAGTTAATTTTTTGTTTTTGGTAGGGTTTGAACTGTATGATTTTAGTTTTTTTGTTATTTACTTCAAGATTGTGATTTTGAAACCAGGATTTTATTAGGTTAAAAGTTTCAATAATTTGAGAGTTATATTCTAGGTTATTTGAAGGGCTTTTAAAGAGAATGCAGATATCATCAGCGAATAGCACACAAAGCTGGTCACATATTTTTGGCAGGTCATTTATATAAATGAGGAAAAGTATACATCCTATTACACTACCTTGTGGAATAGACCAGTTTGTAGTTAATAATTATGTCCGAGCGCACGCTTTGTAGCTCGCATGTATCGTCATCTAGGTGTTCTATCTGTACATACTGTTTCCTATCAGCGAGGTACGATTTGAGCCAGTCAAGTGCGAGACGCACTTGACTGGCTCAAATCGTACCCTGATGCCAACTCCACTTAACTTTGTTAGTAAGATCGAATGTGATACCTTATCGTAGGCTTTAGTCATGTCGAGCAGAAGGCCTATTGCATAATTTTTGTCTTTGATATATGTCAGTATTTCTTGTGTGTATTTATAAACAGCTAGAGTTGTCGATCGATTTGTCCGGAATCCAAATTGGTTGTTGACGAGAATGTTGTATTTTTCTAAGAATGTACACATACGTTTAGTAACTACTTTTTCAAATATTTTCGAAAATGCTGGAAGAAGTGCTATTGGTCTGTATTGGCTAGGGTCATTGGAATTACAACCTTTTTTTGGTATAGGTTTAATTAGTGCGATTTTTAGTTTTGATGGAAATGTTTTTTCCTCGAGAGATTGGTTTACAAGGTATGTTAGTGGGGGGGTGAGTTCTTGGATACATGCTTTTATTAATGTAGGAGGTATCTCGTCGATGCCGCAACTGTGTTTTTTAGGAAGGTTCTGGATTATGTCGAATATTTCTTTTTCTGTAACTGGCTCTAGGAACATAGAATTAACGGCGGGCGTAATTACTGTATGGTCGTTGAGTGTTTGTGAGCTGTTGTTTTGCATATCTGGTGAGCCCACGGAAGCAAAGTATTGATTAAACGTGTTTGCAATAGTGTAGGGACAGTTTGTTAAGTTGTTATTTATTTCTAATTTTAAGTTTTCATTGTGAATATTTTTAGGTTTTTATGTTATGCGTTTTATTATCTGCCACATTGTTTTAGTTTTGTTTTTTGATTGTTCCATTTCTTGCGAGAAATTCTGTTTTTTAGAAACTTTTACACATATTTTGAGAATTTTCGAGAATGATTTGTAATGTTGTTTTAATACTTTATCTTTTGATTGGTTTACTAATGTTTTTAAAAGTCTTTTATGTTTACATGATTTATTTATTCCTTTCGTTATATATTTATTATTTTTAGCATTCGATATTTTTGTACGTTTGAGTGGTATAGTGGTGTTTAAAGCTTCTTTTAATACGTCTTCATTTATCTAAATTGATGTTTCGTTTTATTAGATCCTTATATCTGTTTTCCATAGCCTTGTTATGTTCTATAGTCTCTTTTTTGAATGTCTCCATTTCATCATGCTGGGCGCTTAGAAACTGCAATGTTTTTTGGAATTCGATGTTCGATTTTTTTAACTCGCCTATTTCTGACTTAATGACCGACACATCCTTTTGCAGCAATAACAAGCGTGAGTCTTGTTCCTCCTTTATCGAATTCAGAAGAGAACTCATTGCTTTGACCTCCTTTTGGACAGCTTTCAGTGTAACATGCAGATTGTTAGAAGAACAGCATGCTGATTTGTGCCGTCTAGGTTCTTGAGTGATAGAAGAATCACTATCTGATTCCTCACTGCGTTTCTTCTTACCCTGTCGTGTTCCGACCCATTTCGATGCAGGTGTTTGTTTTCCCTTTACATCTGAAGCTGATTTGTCAGAAGACTGGGCTTCCTCCACTTCCACCGAAGTGGGAGTACGCTGTGCCTTTGACATTATTAGTCCTTAATCGAATTAACAATCAAGCCAGCCACAATAGCACAACGTAAGGACACACTCTACTTAGCACTTATTTATTAAAATCGGTACGTAATTGCACAGCGTAAGCGACACGTTCGCTCGCTCGCACGGACAACGAGAGAGTCTGGCTTTTCTTAATGTTATATACAAGTCCATTTGTAACAGCGTAATCCTCACATGTCACTCTCATATTGCTTAGGCCTCAGATTAACGCGCTCAGCAAAACCATGTCGTCAACATGACAGCCGACGTGCTGCCTGCTCAGCGCGACGATCAGCGTGTTCATGTAAAGGTTGAATAATGTGGCTAAAGTCAGACCGCCCTGTCTTACACCGCATTGTAATCGATATGGCTCCGACATTGCCCCTGACCACCTGACGCTGTTGACTTGGTGCGTATACCAATACTTGAGGATGGTAACTAGTTTTAGTGGTAGGCTGATACTCTCAAGTTTCTCCCACTAGAGATCATGCACCACCAAATCAAAGGACCTGGACAAGTCGAGAAAACACGCATATACCGGGGTTTTACGGGCATTGTAGTATTTGACGGTATGTTTAAGACACAGGCACTTTCTTTTGATAATTGGGGCTTAAATCCAAACTGATTATCATGCAGAGATATATAATTACTTAACTGTGTATTAAGCAAACCGTCAAACACCTTCGCTATAACTGTAGCTAAAAATATGGGCCTATAGTTACTTTTATCAGCAAAATCACCGGTTTTATCTTTAACTATAGACATAACCACAGTTCTCATAAGATCCGGTGGAAGATAAGAGTGGCTCACGCAAAGTGAGTAGAATTTCGCTAATACTCTGTTTATAATTATGTGGGCCAGCGTGAACTAGGTGTTCAATGGATAGAGAATCATGACCTGACTCTTGCCTTTAGTCATGCTCTTCAGGGTTACAGCCACATCTTTGGCACTATACCTCACTTCTACTATCCCTTCAGGTAAGTCACCATTGTAAACCTAAAACCGGACCCAGCGGTGACTGTATAAAATGCTACGCTGTGCGCTGGCTGATACGTAATCTTCACTCTATGTATGATCAGCTCAATCGGGTATCCTTTGACAGGCATGGCCACCTACTGCCGCTTTAGCTTGCTAACTCTGCAAGCTATGTTAGGTTAGGTTAGGTATCCGCTGACTCTAGTTCATTCACAATCTTAATATTTTTAAAACATTATAAATATTCGCAGTTGGCGGCCAACCTTCAGTTGTTAGAGAGGCATCAAAAGAAAGAGCATCAAAAGGAAGAACTACTCACGGCAAGCGGTTTCCAGAACGGTCCTAGTGATCTTCTCCGTGAGGTCCACTTCACCTTTGCCGGCATCCTCGGCGATCAGCGCAACAAATCGTCCAGCTCGATCATTGAAAAACTCCATAAATTCATCCAAGAGGTGCTGCTTGAAGGATAGGTCTAGTATCCGACGATTACGCTTCCATATTGGTACTGAAACATTTGGAATACCATGAAACTGGTTTAGAGGCGGTTTATCTATGAATTGTGTGCGTTGATTAAGGTCAATGAGTCAATATCTCATGAAAATGTCCAATGAGGGCTGAAACACGCGTTGAGTATTTTATAGGTTTTGGTGCATGTTGAATTATATTACACTATTTAAAATCAACATAATGGCAAAATTTCAAAGTTTTAGCTCCTCATAGCTGGAACGACTCTCATCAGATTATATTATTTAAGTTGAAGAGATTTTTTTTAGATGTGATATCCAAAGCATACTATTCTATAGAATCAAGTCCTTCTAACTTAACAGACAGACTTGTTAGTTGGGTTGTTATATCCACCACTTCTTCTTCCCAGCTAAAACTCAAGGAAGAAGAGTTGAAGGGCGAGCGGTTTGGGTAATTTTGACTTTGATGAAGCACTGATCCACGGACAAAGTAGAATGTCTAATTTAATATCGACTACAACAAAGAACAAACATCCATCTTCAAAATCACTAGTTTCCAGGAGAACATTTTTAACGCGAAAATGTAATAACTTCTATAGGAAAAATCTAGATTTTCCAGATTTACAATAGTTTATTCTTCTTCTTACCGTATCGATGTCAAAAAGTTTAAATATGTTTAGCCCAAAACTCAGCTCTCACTGATGCATTAAATAAATCATCAAGAGCGCAGGTGATAGGGCATGCGGTGCGAGATGGAAGGTGGGCCATTGTTTGTGGGGAGACGCTGCATACGCGCTTGAGGTCCGACCCGTCCATGAACTCCCATCTGCAGAGATTGTCTTTGCTCCGGCCGACTTGGGTTCGAAGTCTGTTTAGAGATTTCCAAGTCGGCCACGGCAACTCGTGCCCAGTTTATTAATACGGCATTTTGAAGAAAATGGTGAAAGTCAGTTACTTTTTTTTTATAATTACTGCAGTTGTTTTTATCTACTTTGCGCAAAATAAATGACTGACTGAGTCAACCGACTGATTCCCAAATAATTTTACTTGAAAAAGGAGTTTTTACTGTTGTTTGTAAACTTTATTACCTCGTATCTTTCAAACGGCTCAATGGATTTCGACAGTAATGTACGTTATATTGTCTTAAATATTCAAGTGTCTTTAGAAAGGTGTTTGAAAAAAAAAAGCGATTTTTTGGCGTGAAATAGAAATACGTTAATAAAAAAAAAACCTATCGAATAGGGTATCAAAATAAAGGAAATTTAATTCCGAATAATATAACAATAAGTAATAATGTTTGCACTCGGGATTTTAGTTTTTGATTTTTTACTTGAAATAAATATGTATATTTCTGACTACGACAATAAATAAAGAATAACTATGCACCAAAATATTGAAGGTGTCCCAAATTACTTCGTAATTATAGAATTACGAAGTAATTTGGGACACCTTCAATAACCCACCTAAAACCAAACACCTCCTAATAACCTATAGAGGTTACACATTGATATTGCAGATATACTATGTATTAACAACATGATGAAAACAAAGTAAAATAATGAAATATTTTCAAAAATAATCAAAACTTCTTAAACCCATAACCACTCCAAGGAATTGAACCTGTGTTAGTACACGTAAGTAACAACAAAAAACAATTTCTTTCGAAATCTTTTCTTCACGAAATAATGTAAACAAACTGTAATCGTACAAAGGAACTGAAACAGTATTATGATAGCCAAGTTAAACTAAGTTTATTAATCCCAGTGAGTGAGTGTTTTATGAAATAGTCAATCAATGGGATCAAATGAACTTGCAGGGTTATATTGATGATTTTAATGATTATAATTCTGTCAATACATACGTGTTACGGTCTTGGTCTTTTTAAGATTCCAGAGAAGCAGTCTTCTGAACATACAAAAATAATAATATTGAATAAGAAAGATGAATGCGTAAGTTACCATCAGCAGCGATCAACATTTTGCCCACCATTGGTTCGACGAATCTATACACAAACATTTTCTTCAGGCATTTGTTCAGGACTGTCGTCGCGTCTACGGGATCTGTTACAACTGTAAAATAAGATAAACAAATTCTTATAATTCCCACTGCTATGAGCCAAGGGCCCTCGGGTGTCCTATGACTTACTATGACTATGACTTACTATAAATAGGCAGCGGTCCCATAAAGACTTTGGTCACACCTCCAACTTTTAAAGCATATTCTCCAAATGAAATCACATTTCGAACCAATGCTGAAACAAAAAATTTATAAATGTTATAATACAATAAGAGAAATCATTTATCAAACTAACATCAATCTGCCGTGTTAGCTATTACAGTGATACAACGGTCGAAGAATCCCATTTGTAATCGGAACGGAATGTACGAACGATTTAAGCAAGTGGTCTACAGTGTGTATCAGAAATGTTTTTTTTTTAATCACAAAGTTCCCTTCTGAAAAAGTTTCAGTAAGAATCCATAATATTTTATCTTACTCTATAACCGATGTAAAAAGATGCATAACGAAGCTGAAACGCACTTTTGTTGTCTCAGTCTTTCCCGATATTCCGTAAGTGACAGTACAAGTTTAGTATAAAACCGTAAAAGCTTAAAACAGTATTTGCAGAGTTTCTCTCCAAAGTAGATTTTTCATTTTCGGCCATAAGATGTACATTTATTGAAAAAGGGGAAAAAATACCACGAACTTAGGAAAAATATTCTTTCGTGAATTTAAGCCTGATTTGCCTTGCGCAAAAAGTAATAGTTTTCCAATTATTGCCATATTCTTTTCATCATGGGGTCTTACAGTTTGCATATTCGGCTTTCATTCTGAAATCATTTCACTTAAAAACATAATAACAGTGGCCCGGGTGTCAATGTGACGCAACAGTTTTTTCTCCCGATATATAATTTTGTAAAATTTTTCGCCAATTTTATTAAAATCATTTGTTTTGGAGAATATAAACAGAAAGAAAAAAAAAAACAAAAATGATTTACAATAATTTAAACTGAAACAAATTTACATATACATACATTAATTTGAATGTCTTTGACAAACGCAACCAACGAATGAAGAAACGTAAAAGAAAAAATATGCTGACTAGAAGCCGGGCCAAACTACTGGCACACCCATCATCTCCGGACTCGTCGCTCAGCTCCGCCTCGCAGCCGCCGGGACGCGCATCAACCGTGAGTTCTGTGTCTTCGGTCGCTGCAGTTGCGTTGAGGGTGCATTCCGGGAGTACCGTTCCACACCGCCTGAACTTAGACCACGACTACCTCGTTAGCCTATGCACAAGAAAAACAAGGCGCTGGTGTGTGCTCTAGATTCGCAGCTGTCAAACTGCTTTGATAGCAGCAAAGACCTCGCCGATACTCACTCAATATTGTACTGTGGAGCTGTAGCGGCATGTCTTGTAGCTCACGTCAAATTTCTTTACTATTGGGTGACGTCAATGCGCATCCGAATGAATAGTTTTTCAATGAAATGTTGAACTTCTGTACGGAACGAAGTTGGTCATGTGCGGACGCAGATTTGTTGAAAAGTTGTCTGAACACTTATACGATCTTAAATTGAATTATAGATCATTGCCTAGTTACGTCAATGGCATTTCAAACAATTGAAACTATTAAGGTATTGTGTGAAGTGTCATGGTCAGACCACTTTCCGTTAGAAATAATGTGTAACCTTAAGAATATACCAAGTAAAACTGCTGTAGATAGAGAAATAAATAACAGAATATTATGGGGGATGAGAAATGATGAACAAATTTGTAAATATAGGGAGATGTGCAAGGGGCACTACGTAACATGGACTTTCCAGTGGAATTGCGGGACTGCAGTGACTATATGTGTGACAATGTAGATCATAGGCGTATAATTAACACAATTAACATTAAGTCTTTCTTGAGTGGTGCCTCGGAGAAAACTCGAATTGCCAATAAAATAAATAAAAAGACGTGTATTGTAGGGTGGAACAAGCATGTAGGAGAATTACATAGGAAGGCTCGGCTAAGTTTCAGTACCTAACTGAGTTCTTAAGGTACTGTATTGTATCACTGTACTGTATCTGAGTATGTATGAAACACGAAAAGAGTTTAAAAAGAAATTGAAATGGTGCCAGGATAATACCGAGCAAATAAAAATGCGAGCTGCTACAACCATGGAAGTGCATGCCTATTATGTACCACCATGGTTAGGATATTATTTACGACTAAAATCTTTTCAAAACTTTAGAGTTACAGACATAGATAAGACGAAGTACGAACAAAGTGGAGAGACTTACAATGCGTTGAAAAACCAAACTTAAAAGCTTTTCATCTATGGAAATCACACTGCGGCCGATGTTCGTGTTAATTACCGAAGCGCATACTCTTTCGGGTTCCATTACTTGGTTAGTAATGGAACCAGAAAGAGTAAGTACTTCGGTACCATACGAGGGTATGGTACCGAAGTCGAACCGAATCTAACTCATTAGACAAATATAACTGGACCATGAAAAGCTAATATCATCTCACTCTCGCCTTTAACGGGATAAACATACTGCAGCCCTTCCAAGAGTCTTTTCAACATACTTGGTACACAAAACTTATAATAAAACTCTTGAAACAATATAACCTTATGGAATCCAACCCGAAACCCTTGCAAAAAATTTACCAACCCCCGGATAAAGACATACTTCATATTCACATAACCAATTATTAGACTCTATGTATGTAGACTTACCAACATTAGATGCGGCATACAAACACAACTGTTTACGTTACAATCCAACAGACTTGAGATAATCATTCTACCATATACATACTTCCATAGACCATAACATTCATAAATAGGTCGCAAGCGCACGTCAACAACCGGTTCTATAATATCAGCGAACACTTTTTGCAAAAAACAATAACAAAATCGGTGCTCAATAACAAACGGATCATCAAAGCGAAACCTCGAATTTATTCATATCATAATATTATTATCAATATTCTTTGCGTTATAAATTTATAATATATAATATACTAGCTTTTGCCCGCGGCTTCGCCCGCGTGCAGTTCGGGAATTGCCCACGAGATCGAGATGAATACTTCTGGGATAATAAGTAATCTGTATCTATCTATACCAGACTATAATCTATCTCTGTGCCAAGTTTCATCCAGATCTGTTCAGCCGTTCTGGCGTGATTGAGTTCAAACATCCATTCATTTTCTAATTCTTCATACGTTAGGGTATGAAGCCATTTATCCGTGATGATAATTCGACAGTCACGTAAAGTCAGTGGATTATATTGAGCTGTTTATTTACTCGATTTTACAAAGTGGAGCTGAGAAAGTGATATTGCCGCCACACAACTTGAACTGTGGCAGATTTCACCTGGCAGAGTCTGTCAGATCTATGTTTTTGGGTAACGATAACAGGATCAAATGGAAGGTCCGAGTTTTTACGCAGCACCACAGTAAGAAGAAAATGCGTGTGTAACTGGTTGGCAAATCGCAAAGAGCGTACAGTTCAGTAGTTGGAAATCGAACCGGTTTGTGAGTCATGACTTTAAGTACTGCCCTCTGTGCCCTTTCCAGACGGAGCTTTAAGCATTTCCCAGCCCCACCCTAAGCTGCAATACAATATTTTAGGATACAATGTTCCAGAGCGAAGTATAGTATTCGTAGTGTGGCAAAATCAGCAGATGTTCGCAGGTTTTTAAAACCAAAGATTAATTTTCTGACCCTGTCTACCAGAGCCTCAATTTGCTCTTTCCATGTCAGCGTACTATCTATTATAACACCCAAGTATTTATTACTATGGGTGCGCGTAACTTAAGCACAAACGCTGCAATCATTCGATATTAAACCGCATTTATGGGCCGACAGGGTATAGAGAGAAGGAGGTTGGGAATCTTTACTTGGAGCAAATGTAATAAACTTTGTTTTTGACTACATTGAGGGTAAGAAGGTTTTTATTCAGCCATTTCATTGCAACAACCAGAGCGGACTCTGCATATGAGCTGGTTTTCAACCAATCTTTGCCATGAATGAGCATGACGGTATCGTCCGCGTAGGTTATAATTTTAGTGTTAGTTAGGGCCAGATTGCATAGGTCCTTTATGTATATAAGAAGCAGGGTAGGTTCAAGGACACTACCCGCCGGGATTCCGTAGGTTAGGAATTGGTGTTTGCTAACGTGATTTCCTAACTTTACGATTTCAGAACGCTCACTTAGACTCCTGTAACACCAATCCGTTACAACTTTTCAAGCAAAGAGGGGGGAACAGAGACTGTGTCAAAGGCTTTTGATTGGTCTAGGAAAATTGCAAATGTTTTGAGTTTACTCTTTATATTTTTTTTTCTATGGTTCCGGTTACTTCTAGAAATGAGAGATATAAATGTAATATTAGTATTTAGGGTTCCGTACCTCAAAAGGAAAACCGGAACCCCTTATAGGATCACTCGCGTGTCTGTCAGTCTGTCCGTCTGTCTCAGCCAATTTACTCCGAAATTACCAGACCGATTGAGTTGAAATTTGGTATACATATTATGTAAGTCAGTGACCCAAAGACGGACGTGTAACGTAAATTAATGAATTCTAAACATGGCAGCCTCTTTTGGGTGGTAAATTAGAAAATGAAAAAAAGTTTTGTAAACAATATCGTGTAATATCAAAAACTGTGATACACGTGTCTCATAATTTTAATTGAAGAGTGAGTATGTACACTAATTTTTGAGAAATTTAATGTCATTAAGACCAGCGGTTTAGGCTGCTCGTTGATATATCAGTCAGTCAGGACTTTGAATTTTATATTGGGGGATAATTTTGGAAAAACTGTGATACATGTTTTTCAAAATTTTAACTGGAGAGTATGTAGACTTTCAAGTCAATCGACCCCGAGAATAATTAGTTTCACAGAAAATTAAAAACTCCATTTCACCCTCTTAGGGGTTGAATTAAAAACTCCATTTCACCCTCTTAGGGGTTGTGGGGACTGTTCGAAAGAGATACCGCGGCCCTGGAACATAAAGGGCCAATGAAGGAACATGGGTGGTTTTTAGTCAGTAAGAGTCTGACACTCCCTTCCGCTCCGCCCAGAGCGGGAGGAGTCATTTGATGATTTCCCACCCTCCAAAAAAAAAAAAAAAAAGGGGGTTGAATTTCGAAAAACGTTTTCTTAGTGGATATCTGCTATTCACAAGGAATACACCCTTCAAATTTCAAGTCTATCAACACCGAGAATAAAAAGTTTCACAGAAAACTCAACACCCCATTTTACCCTGTAAGGGGTGGAATTTCGAAAAACCCTTTCTTTGTGGATATCTACTCTTCACAAAGAATACGACCTCCAAATTTCATTTCTCTAGGACCAGCGGTTTGGGCTGTGCGTTGATAAATGTCAGTCAGGACTTTGAATTTTAAATTGGGGATGATTTTGGAAAAACTGTGATACACATTTATCATAATTTTAACTGAAGAGTATGTAGACTTTCAAGTCAATCGACCCCGAGAATAAAAGTTTTACCGAAAATTCAACACCCCATTTCGCCTCTTTAGGGGTGGAATTTCGAAAAACCCTTTCTTAGTGGATATCTACTCTTCACAAAGAATACACCCTTTAAATTTCAAGTCTTTAACACCAGCAGCTTAGGCTGTAAGTTGATATATCAGTCAGTCAGTCAGGACTTTGAATTTCATATTGGGGGATGATTTTGGAAAAACTTTGATACACGTTTCTCATAATTGCAACTGCAGAGTAGGTACACAAATTTTCAAGTCCATCAATCGCGAGAATAAAAAGTTTCATAGAAAACTCAACACCCCATTTTACCCTCTTAGGGGTAGAATTTAGAAAAACCCTTACTTAGTGGATACCTACTCTTCACAAAGAATACACCCTCCAAATTTCATTGCTCTAGAACCAGCGGTTTGGGCTGTGCGTTGATATCTCAGTCAGTCAGTCAGGACTTTGAATTTTATATATATAGATAGATAGACATTCCGCACGAATGGGTTTGATGAAGTTTCAGTTCCATGTAGGGGGAGCCCCCTTTTTCATCTTTTATTTTTTTATTTTTGAATAAATATCGTAAAGCGGTTCACAGAATATATCTACCTACCAAGTTTCAACTGTGTAGTTATAATAGTTGTGGAATGAAGTGGCTGTGACATACGGACTGACAGACTTGACGAATCTATAAGGGTTCCGTTTTTTCCCATTCGGCAGCGGAAAACTAAAACAATATTTAATAAAAAACAATAAAGGGAATACCTATTTAAATACATATGCAAGTAAATAAATAACTAGACATATACGAATATATTTAAAAAACAATGAGAAAACATTAGCTACGTGTTTTGTAATACGTCGATGGAATCGCTTGACTTGAGGCGGTCGGTGGTCTTAAAATTGCTTATCATATTTTTATTAGATTACCTACGGTCTTATTTTACCCGACTACGGGTTAGCCAAAAGGAAGGTTTATGAATTTAGCAATATTTAAATTTATTCTACGATAGCGCATCAACTACTGAGCCGATTTTGATGAATGAGTTGTTTAATGAACAGAAACTTACTTTCATTTTTGAGCCACATATGAGAATGTCCAATGAGGGGCAACTTCCCTGGATATGTTGGCACCTGCTCATTCACTCGAGGCAAGAAGCGACGACAAACGATCACATATCCCAAATACACACACACTAACGAAATTATTATTGTTAAGAACATTTTAAAACCAAACACCGGATAAAATAAAGAGATGATAATGTCCTGAATTTAATCAATTTAAATGATTTTCGATACGTGTTGACACAAGCACCTCTGGCGAAATATTATTCTAGCGGTCGTAACATAACCGCCATATAACCCTGCCTAAATGGCCTTAGTAAAATGAGTGCTGTTGTGGAATTTGGTGGCTTTGAAACTGTTTATATGCCTTCATTATGTTACGTCATATTGCGCGTCATCGGTTAAGGCGACGTTAAACAAAGCGCCGTAGGCATTTAACGCTTACTCCGGCCCGCGCAAGGAGACGCGATACGTAACAAATTATACTGTGCGGGAAATGCACGCGCTAAGCGCACTGGGTCAAGAGTTCATGAACTTACAGAGTAGAGCAATGCAGTAAATACCTAAACTTGAATTATTTTTCAAGAATGTATTGGTTATAGATAAATTAGGAACCTACATTGTATGAACTTAACCTAATTACTAATAAGTAGGTATACTTATTTATTTTCGTGAATAAATTAAATTTAAAATCACCAACTGACACTTAGATCATGAATTCGGGTACGATTTAAAACTAAACATTTGGTTTTCCGTAAGGGTGTGATATCTTCGTGTCCTGGTATAAAACATCAAGCAGGAGGTAGGCACACTTACTTTAGAAGATTATTTTGTTACAATTCTTGAATTATTAATTAATGAATGAAATAATTTCAATATTGTAATTCAAGGGGCAATTTATAGGTACCTCTATACCTATAAATATAATATAAATGGTTATTTTGTGTAAAATATGTTTGTTATTAAATAAATAAAACGGTTGTTTTTTGTTTTATAGTCAAATAGTTATGCTAATAAATACTTTTCAAAAGCAAAACATTTATGTATTTCAAGTACCTAGGCTAGTTACAGGCACTTTTGAACTGTTGAGACAAAGACAACAATAATAAACGAAATGAAGCTACAGTCCCAGTCAAAAAGCTTAACAACTGTGAAAGTACTGTAGTTGCCCATTCCAAAGGAATTGGATTGGCCTGTCGGTCTAGTGGTTAGTGACCCTGACTGCGAGGACGGAGGTCGTGGGTTCGATTCCCACACAGGACAAATCTTTGTGCGATGAGTACGATTATTTGATACAATTTTGTTGTTTTTTTGTTTGTTTTGTTTTTTGTTTCGATTGTTTGTTGTGTTTGTTTATTTGTGTTTGTGTTTGTAACAGTGGACATGGTAAATATCCCGTTTCTAGTGTTAATTTTAAGGTAGTTAGTGTGTTGTGTATGAAGGATAGTAGTGCATAATATGTATGTATTTCGAAATATATAAGTATGTTTATCAGTTGTCTGGTTGCCATAGTACAGGCTCTGCCTAGTTTGGGATCAGATGGCGGTGTGTTGGTTGTCCCAAGATATTAAAAAAAAAACAAAGCGTAGATCTGTAAATATTTTATTTATTAAGTAAAGTAATTAAAATATAAAAGAACTGGACCATATTCTAAAAATACATTGGCTTCTTCCTGTTACATGGAGTTGACCCTGCACTTGATAATAAAAAATCCTTTTTTTGTGTATGACTCGGGTATTTATTTTTTTGTCGTTTTTCAAAATTTGGATTTTATTTTCCTTAAAAACACATACACCTTGTGAAACTCCTCCTCGTTTTAATTAACAATTTCTACACACTTTTCCTCTTGCCAATAAACATTGAATAAAGTCATGCATGGGATGCTTTATAGCCAAACTAGCCAAATAGATTTTTATATTATAAGCTTGTCATAACTTGAAACAGTGTTTTGTTGTAGTAAGGGAGTTGATTCTAGTGTGCCTATTGCGCATAAACGAGCTTGAGTGAGCCTAAACGTTACCGAAAATTATAAATAATATTCGTACGAAATAGTCACACTGTCACATGTCTACACTACGGCCACAGAATACACAATAGTACGCATGACGGCCAATCAAGCTATAAAAACGCAATTTATGCAAATCTCTCACTGTATAGGAAATCTATACAAAGCGAGGCTAAGTTATACTGGAAATTGATTCATGTGCCGCTGTGTGTACAAGTACAGAAGATTCAAAATTCAAACGCGAAATCATAAATGGTGACTTTTGCCACGATACAGTAAAGTGCAGTTCAGGCCGCACAGCGCTAATTATCTACAGTTGTACTGGCTTGATAGAGCTACAGCACAGACGGTTGAGTGACTCCAAAACACTATCATTGAATTCATGTGTTTTTGTTCCATTCGGACCACAATATTGAACAGTCGTGTGCCACCTCGTTTCGCACCATTTTAATCAGCAAATAAAAGAAAAGTTATAAATTATAATCACAGTAAAGTACTAGGAGCTCATATTAATAAGAAGTTGTGGAGTATTTAGCCAGCCGCACATCCTGCGCCGTGCGCAATAAGGACAGAAATAAGGTGCGAAATACTGATATCTCACTCACTTCATGTGCTTACGCTAACCGATAGCCAGATTCCACGTTCACTACCTAAACTGCGGACCTAAGCATATTAAGAACATGTCGATTAATAGGTCTCCTCCTGGAAATAAAGGCTCAACTCAGGGAGTAGTCTGTAAATCCTCGATAACAGACCATGACCTTGTTATCTTAGGCACAAACCTGCTAAACGTTAGTAATCCACCACGCAACAGCTTTAAAATAAAAATAAATTACGCTAAGATCGCTGAGGATATTAGTAAACGCGACTGGACGGAAGTAACATCCAGAACAGAAGTAAATGACGCGATGCTACTATTTAATCAAATATTAACAGACACAATAAACAAACACACGGAAAAAATCAAAATTAGCCGCTCTAAGTATCTACTTGAAGCCGTGGGTCACCCCCGGCTTGATTCGATGCATGCACCATCGAGACACGCTGCATGCTGCATGCAAAAAAAAAAAAAACTGAACCTGTCAACATCGCTCCGTTAAACTAAAGTCCCAAATAATTGTTTTTACATGCAAAATACATGAATTTAATACATAAGTGCAGTCTACGTTCTGAAGAGTATCTGTGAAAGTGTTATCTATGATAAATAAACCAACAGTGCAAGAATATAATTAGCAGTCAATTGGATTAAAACCAACAACATCATAATACCAGGTTGGCTTTCAAATATTTATGTACAACACTCTTATCACAATTACATTTGCATGAATAAAGCAAACATTGGACAGAAAAAACTACTGAGTAAGACAGTTGCAGATTTGAAAACATATTGTTTTTTACGTAAACATAGGACAGCTGATTCTAATTAGCCAATCACAGATCAGCACATCATCACTGACTGAATAATATTCGTTCAGGAATTGCTTTTTGCAAACACAATTAAACACATACTTAACTTGGATACTAGTCTTTTGACTTGGTTGTGGTACGTTCCAATACACGAAGCATTAGATTCATCAAATTCATTATGGATCTCGAGCAGAACATCACATACCGCACTAGCAAACCCCGACGAGCAAGCTCACTTGTTGATCTTTCAAGAAGTGAGTCGCCTCTTTTTGATACCACGATGATAAGCCTCCCTAACACGTCACTTAACGAAAGTCAAACGATAATGGAATTGAATGAAAAAATAATTGAACTCACAAACCAATTGACAAGTGCTAACCATGAGATTGAGAACCTAAACAAAGAGAATTTTCGCTTGAAGTCTGACCTCAACAAGAGTTTGAAACTCGATGAATCATACAAAAAACTTAATCTAACAGATAACACAAATCTAACACCAAATCGGAATAGGATGAATAAAGCTGGAAAGTCTACCCCAAGCAAAGATACCAATTCTTTGCAGAGATCCCACAAGGCAACACAAACGGTTATATCACCGGACAAAATATCACAACATCACAAAGCAGTCTTACCTTCAGAAGCGGAATCTCTGCATTGTTTACAGACACAAACGAAAACGCCTACCCCCGACATGCAAAATAAAACAAAAACGTCTACCCACAACAAGCAAAATAAACCAATTACTTCAATAACAAATCCTAAACAAAAATTACAATTAGAAACGTCAGATTGTCATATATGCATCTTGAGTACGAACAACAAGAACAAAGTAAGAAATATAGCAGAAACGACACTTAGTAATCATTCTAGAAGTAAAAACATATGTCATTATTTAATGCCGAACTGTAAAACCGAACAGTTATTTTATGACATCGAAAACAAATTAAACCATTTTACATCCAATGATTTTTGTATTATATTGATAGGGGAGGAAGATTTCAACTCGACAAAGGACTATTTCCAACTCGTACTGTATATTCGGACGGTCCTACAAAAAACAACACATACTAATGTTATACTCTGTGCTCCGACATATAAATTGAATGACTATAAAACTATTCTTAGAGGATTCGTCAGCCGAAAGGGCGGGGACATCGTGCGATCGTGGTGACACAGCGAGTGGAGGGGGCAACACATAAGCGGTGCACTCTCAGAGCGCAGACACTTTTTGCTCGGGAGCTCGGAAGTGATGGACGTTATCGTGAACTATAGTTTTTATTATTTCTGTATCTAACGGTTTTTGTGATTGTGTTGATTTTGTGATTTGTTAAAAATAAATAGTTCTAGGTTGTTTTGCTTATTCTTTTTAAAAAATTAAATGAGCTTCTGTTCTATAAGATCAGAAGTTGGGATAAGTTTAACAATACACGCGACTTTGATCGTTCGCCATCTATTTTTTATTTTTTGTTTTACTGTGGAAGTTTTAAAAATAATTTTGTAGTTTCGTTTTAAAGTGATTCCAACCACGTGTTGTGTTTGAAGCCGTGTGTTGATTAGTTTAAAAACAACTTAAAAATAACTCGCCTCGTGTTAATTATTTTATCGGTTTTTAGTGCTTGTGCGTTTTTAGGTTAACGCCCACGTGTTTGTTTTGGTTTACGTTTTTAGTTAATCAACGTAGTGTGCTAACTGCTATTTAATCATGTCGAGACCGTTGTCGTGAAATACGTAGCAGATCCTCTAGGCGTCGTCGCGATAGATCAGCGAGTATCGAAAGTCAGCGTAGGCGCCGTGATTGTTCTTATGGGCGTCGGGACAGCCCTCGCCGCAACCCTTTAAATGAAGTGCTTGATCGCTTGAACGCGGTTGGTTCCAAGCGCGATACAGGCGTCTCCAATGTCGGCGCACCCGTGCACGAGAAGCTACACGCCGGTGCCAGTATCAGCGGCAACCGAGGAACCTGTTGCCAATATGGAAACACGTGCTACGGGGACCGCCGCCTTCGAGGCATCGCGTGAGGTTGACGCTGCGGACAGGATTGTGGGTGCACTTTCATCCCTGATTCAAGTAAGATCGAACCATTATTATATTTCGAATTTTGGTCCCAGTGTACATGACTTTGACGTATGGTGCGCTGAAGTAGATAAGGGGTGCGAATTAAGCCACTGAGGCGATTGGGAATGCCTGGGACGCATTGATGGCTGTTTACGTGGTGTTGCTATAACGTGGCTCAACGATTGGGTGACCAATGCCCGAAGGTAGAATTTTAAAGTTGTTATAATTTTAAAACTTAATTTCGGTCATTGTGTCCGCGTGAAGTTAGTGAGGAGCCCGTGGCTAAAGAGGAGCTCGTGGCTAAATAAGAACAGCCGCTTGGGTCGATCTTTAGGTTAAGCCGTGCTTACCTAGGTTGGTCCGTGGATGGGTGACCACCCATTACATGCCGAGTTTCCTCGGTGCCCCGGAAAGGAAAAGGTTAAGCCGTTGGTCCCGGCTGTCATTTGTAGATGTTTGACAGTCGTTACAGGTAGTCAGTGACCCGAAAGTCTGACAACCAGTCTTACCAAGGGGTATCGTATTACCTAGCGCTAACTGGGTTGTGGAGGTCAAATAGGCAGTCGCTCCATGTAAAATACTTGTATTCAGCTGCATCCGGTTAGACTGGAAGCCGAGCCCAACATAGTTGGGAAAAGGCTAGGCAGATGACGTGTCCGCGTGAAGTTGATATGGCCACTGTGTTGTACGACGTGATGAGTACGAATTCAAACAAATTCACCACGTATGCAGAATATGCCCAAAAGTCCTTGTTGCGGTTGATTATCGTCAAGGGGCTTCTATGTTCTATGTTAGGGATTTTGGTTTCCGCACTTAGTCCTTAAAGTGGACCATTGTGCGTGAGCCTTGGTGGCCGTTACTCCAACCAGCCCACCTTCCTCCAGAAGCAGATCAGACTTCCCGGTCTTCTCAGGGCATCTGCAAGAGATCCTGGCGTTCCAAGGGTCTCCTCGCGTATCTGGGTGACGCCAGTACACTCAAGGAGTACGTGCGCTATCGTTTCCTCAAGGTCCACCACTTCTCCGCTTGTGTTTGAGTGTGATCCTTTAGCCAACTTCTGAGCTGCTTGAAGGGTACGGGGACAATGGGTTCGGGTCCGAAAGCTTTTGTGCTGGATCCTCTTCTGGCGAGTTCGTCAGCTGCATCGTTTCCAAGCGATCCACTGTGTCCTTTGATCCATTGTAATGTCACCGTGTTGCGGTTTAGTACCGTAACTCGTTCTAGGGCATTATGGCATTCTAATATTAGTCTCGACGTGATCTGATTTCTCTTTAAGGATTGGAGGACTGAGGCACTGTCTGAAAGTATACGGATGTGAGTATCCGTAACTTCCCTGGCCTCTATGGCGTGTACCGCTTGGATAATGCCTACGCACTCTGCTTGATATACAGAGTTGAGCATTCCCAGGGGTCTGGATATTTTGATGTTTAGATCGTCGGAGAAAACTCCGACACCTGTTCCATCGTCGGTTTTTGATCCATCAGTGTAGATCCTTAGCTCTTTTGGGCCTGAGTAGTCACACATCTCCGCTGTGAGCTCTATGTTGTAGTGCTTTTGGAAGCAGTGGGTCTTCAGGGTTCTGTCGCAGGGTGATGCCATCATGGGCTGTTGTTTGATTGCGTCGTCTTTTATGCGCGTATGTTTGATTCTGGAATCCTTACTTAGGGTGCCGGATATTTCGAGCCTGAAGGTCGCTAGGGCCGCCTCCTCTCTTACGACGAGGTGTAGAGGTGGTAACCCCAGCATTACCTGTAACGCGGCAGTGGGTGATGTTCTCATGCTGCCGGTGATTGCTACACAGGCAAATCTTTGTACCTTCTCGAGGTCCTTCTGGGCTGTGCTCAGATTGGTCCTGGGCCACCAAACTATGGAGCCATATGTAATGATTGGTCGGATGACGGTGGTGTATAGCCAGTAGGTGATTTTGGGGCTTAGGCCCCAATTCCTGCCAAGCAATCTTTTGCATTGCCATAGGGCTATGCTGGCTTTTGTTGTGATGTAATCAGTATGTTTTGCCCAGTTCAGCTGTTTGTCCAAATAAATACCCAGGTATTTGGTTTCAGTCGACAGGCTTAGGGTGGTCTCAAAGAAACGTGGCAATTGTAGGTTTGCCAACTTCCTTTTCTTTGTGAAAAGGACGAGTTCGGTATTGGTGGGGTTCACTGCTAGTTTGTACTCCTTGCACCAGTCTTCCACCACCTTCAAGGCTTGGCGCATAAGGTTACATAGTGTGTTTTCATGTGTGCCATTTATTATTATGGTTATGTCATCTGCGTAGCCCACCGTGTAGTAGCCTCTGTCATTCAGACGTTTGATAAGGCTGTCCACCACGAGGTTCCATAGGAGTGGTGAGAGGACGCCCCCTTGAGGGCAGCCTTTCGCCACGATGGCTCTAGTGGTATCGTTCACCGTAACCAGTACGGCCCTGAGTCTTAGCATATTTGTGATCTATCCTCGCATGGTCGAGTCCACACCGTGATTCTCGAGGGCTGCGTTGATGCTATGGAAAATAGTTTTGTCAAAAGCCCCTTCTATGTCAATAAAAACAGCTAGTGAGGAACACTTGTGGTCTACTGCACATTCGATCTTGGAGATCACACTGTGTAGTGCGGATTCTGTTGATTTTCCTGTGGAGTAGGCGTGTGGGTTCTTGTGTAGTGGTAGCTCCCGAAGAGGTCCGTCCCGGATGTGTCGGTCACAGAGTCTCTCGAGGGTTTTCAGGAGGAATGATGTCTGGCTTATTGGTCAAGGGGCTTTCCGATGAACTGAAAGCCGCCATAGTGATTTGTGACATTTCTGATCACCAAGTTAAAGCCGCGACAACCAACGCTAAACTACAGTCAAAAGGTCTGGTAGAGACCATGGAGACGTGTGGGACTCTGCGTTCTTGAGGAACGTAGTATAACAAACAGGGGTTTGTTGGAGGGCATAAATGTTTCCCATAGGCCATATGTGTTGATTAGATGGATGAAGAGGTACTTGGTTGCTCTAGCATTTTAATTGACCTAATTGTTTGTTAGATCTGAAGTATGCCTACAAACATGTACACGGTAGGCTAAAGAAGATGCCAGCGGGTCACGTACCAGTCGATGTTGACAAGGATTTTGATGATGATGAGCAAGCTTAAGTGTTGTAGTAGAAGGTCGAGTAAAGCAGTCTATCGGCCGTTGTGTGTTCGACGTTCGTAGTCGTAGCCCGGTAGAAATCGGTATCTCTTGAGGCAACTCAATAGTCCGTGGGCACGCGATAGGCGTTTGACTCTGACGGAGGTTGGGATCTAGAAAGACCGTACTGTGTAGTCAGTGGGTGACCCATTGCACATGCACACGGGCGATCCATTTGATGGATGTGCGAGTTTTTGATCCATGCGCTGGATGTGTGAGAGCAATGAGATTGCTGGTCGGCTGGAGAGCCGTGGCGTTAGAGGTTTTACTCGAAAGTTTCTATAAGCTTGGCAGTTTTGGTTGCAGTAGAGTTTAAAAGGTTGATTCGAACGACTATGGTACATGGCCCAAGGGTTGACCCATTCTCGATTATTCCCAATTTGACTGTGTTTGATTTAATCAAAGAGTAGAATTTGGTTAAAAAGAGTTAGTAGAGTTCTTTACCTTCACTGACCCGATGTATGTAAAGTTTGATCAGGAGTGACCGAGTGGAACAAAATTCTGTCGTAGACTTGTTTGTTCGCAGAGTAACCATCACACCAGGACGTGTGGCCGTGTCTGAGACTGTCATTGGTACGGGCTTAAAATGAATCGCAAGTACGCCAGTGGTGACATCACGCGACCGAGTTACAAACCTGCGGTGCGAGTGGTGGGCCCCTGCGTGCTTTGACAGAGCCCTGTTGCTTCAGCTCGAGGCGACAGTGGACAGTGGAGTGTCAGATCGCAGCTGAGTTGAGACGTCCTGGAACTGTTTGCCCCGACATTGTGGCAATTTTATTTCGTATAAGCCCCGACATTGTGGCTGCTTGCCCCGACATTGTGGCAATTTTATTTTGTATAAGCCCCGACATTGTGGCTGCTTGCCCCGACATTGTGGCAATTTTATTTCGTATAGCCCCGACATTGTGGCTGCTTGCCCCGACATTGTGGCAATTTTATTTCGTATAGCCCCGACATTGTGGCTGCTTGCCCCGACATTGTGGCAATTTTGTTTTTATAGCTTCGACATTATGGCTATCTGATTGTCCCGACATTATGGCCATCTGGAACCCCCATAGTGGTTGCCAGGCGATGTTGTGGTTGTTTCAGTAATGATTGAGGTCCGGAACTCTTTCATTGGTGATACAATTTACAAACTGCTGCCTATTTTAGTGCAATTGCTAGTCATTTCATTACAATGGGCAGTTAATTGTTCAAACTTTCAGAATACCTCATACAAGTCTTTGCTTTGTTATGTTTTAGATGACGAGTCTAGCAATGAGGTCCAAGCCAGTGAAGACCAGGCGCAAAACATTATTTGTAGAGGATGAAACAGTGCAGCAGGCAATGCCAGAGAGCCAAGCTGACGAGGTCGTTCAGCTGTCAGGAACGGCCGTCTTAGAGGATTCGTCAGCCGAAAGGGCGGGGACATCGTGCGATCGTGGTGACACAGCGAGTGGAGGGGGCAACACATAAGCGGTGCACTCTCAGAGCGCAGACACTTTTTGCTCGGGAGCTTGGAAGTGATGGACGTTATCGTGAACTATAGTTTTTATTATTTCTGTATCTAACGGTTTTTGTGATTGTGTTGATTTTGTGATTTGTTAAAAATAAATAGTTCTAGGTTGTTTTGCTTATTCTTTTTAAAAAATTAAATGAGCTTCTGTTCTATAAGACTATGTACAATTGGAGGGTCGAATTATTTAATAACCTGCTTTATCTAGACACTTTGACACATGAGCATGCATACTTTTTGGACTCAAACAAGAATTTATCCAATGATTATACGATGTTTTCAAAATTCACTGGAATACTTATAATGTTGTGATCTTGAACTATGAAGTAGGTACTTAAATGAAATAAACTTGCGTTGCTCTGAAATCAAAGATTTTATTGTTAAACACTACAACCTAAAGGTAAAAACTAATTTACACAATCTCAATAACCCAAACACATACCTGAAATCAAAGAAACGACATTTAAAGTTTATAATTCCCTCCTTCACAATTCCTTATTACTATTAATAGGTTTTTCTCTATTCATCACTACTTTTCTATTTTACATAAACATCAAAAAACAAATCTACAATCCTCAGCATTAACAGCTGCCAAAACAAACCACAGACTATGTACATATCAAAGGAGTTGCGATATGCGCATTAAATTCAAATAAAGAAATGCAGCAATGTGTTATTTCTTTACATCTCCCCCCTTGGGGAAGAAAATTTACAGGGGTAAATTTTCGCTGTCCTCTTCTATTTCTTTATCTCCCGCTTTTACTTCCTGTGTGATGGGTATTGGAATAAGTTTTGCGACATGAAAAAGATTTGACTCTGTTTTCTTGTGTCCTGTGTCAATTCTATATATTGATTTGGATACTTTTTCAATAATCTGAAGTGGTCCAATTCTCAGTTCTTCAAGTTTTTTCCTATTTAACCTGTTGCCGTTTTCCACATACACCATATCTCCGACATTAAACTCATGGAATTTTCTATTTTTGTCGAATTGTGTTTTGTTGTAGTTATGCGATTTTATTGTATTCTGAAGTGCTGTGGTCCTGTCTCTGACCCAGTCATTATGTGTTTTTTCTCGTTTCAATTCCTTGGGTAAAATTGTGATATCTGTACCATACAAAAGATAACTTGGTGCGAAGCCAGTTACTGAGTGAATAGTTTCGTTATATTTTGTCACACATTCATGTGCTATTGTTGTCCATGCCCTCTTATTTCCATTTTCATTAATTTTGCATCTTATTTTGTTTACCAATGTTTGATTAAGCCTCTCATTTAAACCATTTGAGTATGGTGTGTTTACTGCAGTAAATACTAAAGTTATGTCTTTCTCCTTCAGGAATTCCTTAAATTCTTTTGAATTAATACCTGGATATTGATCGGACAGCAGCATACCAATGTCTTCTGTTTCTGATACATTTGAGACTAGTTTGATAAAATCATTTGCACTTTGAGTTTTTGAAGTTAAGATAAATGCGTATCTAGTGAAATGATCCACCAATAAGTGTAAATATTTTTTTGTAGATCTAGACCCTCCAAAACCTCCTATTGTGTCTATAGAGATTATTTCAAATGGCTTAGTGGCTGGACCCAGATGAGACATAAATCCAAATTTGTACTGTCCTCTGGATTTATTTCGTATACAAATTTCACACTCTCTACATGCTTTTATAATATTTTTCGTTAAATTTCTTGCTATGTATAGCGGACTAATTGCGTTTTGCATTTGTTTTATTCCAATGTGACAAAGATTCTCATGTATATTTTTTAAAAGTTTAATACTGAATTCTTCAGATAAAATTATTTTTTCTTTGTTTCTAACTTTTTTATAGTATACGTTTTCTTTATTAATCATTTTTCCTTTACTCTTTTGTATTTCTTCATTTTCTGTCTGATCCATTAAAATCTCTTCCAGGTTAACCAAGTTCACAATTTTTAATTGTTCATCTGAGTTTTCATTTGCTTCCAACACAGGATTCCTACTGAGGCAGTCAGCTTCCAAATTATCTTTTCCTGGAGCATATTTTATGTTAAAATCATATTGTGATAGGTAGTATGTTAAGTCGCCTAATTCTTCGTCTGTTCTCGATTTCAAATTCATATGTTCTAGAGGTTTATGGTCTGAATAAACTGTAAATGATTTACCAATCAGCCAGTACTGCCAGTATCGCACTGCTTCTTTGATAGCCAAGCACTCCAAATATATCGCTTTTTTTTTCTTTTGGGCTCCATTAAGTTTCTTAGAAAAATAAGCTACTGGTTTTTTTTTTCCATCTAACTGCGTCTGTTTCAAAATAGCTCCAACACCCTCTATAGAAGCATCTGTGTAAATATTAATCGGTAAATCTTTATCATAAATTTCTAGAACTGGTTGAGAGCATAGGAGACTTTTTATTTTCTCAAATGCTTTCTGACATTCATTAGACCAAATAAATGGTTGATTTTTTCTAAGTAAATTATGTAACGGATCTAATATTATCGCACTTCTTGGTATATTATATTCATTATAAAAATTGATTTTTCCTAGAAACTGTCTTACATTTTTCTGAGTTTTAGGAGTAGGGAAATTCCTTATCGAAATCAGATTATCTTTCACTGGTTTAATAGAATTGTTTTGAATTATATGACCTAGGTATTTTACAGAGTCTGATGCAAATGTGCACTTTTTAAATTTTAATCTGAATCCTTCTGTTTTTATGGCTTCGAACAGCTGTGTTAGGTGATGGATATGTTCGTCAAAAGATTTTGAAAATATCAATATGTCATCGATGTAATTTACAGCGAAATCTGTGAGTCTGTACTTTCTTAGTATGTTACTTAATATCCTCTGGAAAATTGCTGGTGCGGTTTTTAGACCAAACGGAAGACAAGTCCATTGGAAGTGCCCTTCTTGTGTTACAAATCCTGTCTTCTTCCTGTCTTCTATTCTTAAAGGGATAGACCAGAATGCAGAGTTTATATCAAGTGCTGAATAAAAATTACAATTCCTTGTCTTAGTCATTAAATCTTCTATTAGTGGAAATGGTTGAGCTTCCGGTACTACAATCTTGTTTAAATCTCTGAAGTCTATACATAGCCTTGATTTTTTATTTTCTTCTTTTTTAAATGCCAACGTGACAGGTGCAGCAAATGGACTGTAGGATTCTTCTATAAGTTTATTATCCAATAATTTCCCTATTTGCTCTTCTATTTCTTTTTTATCTTCCACAGTGCATCTGTAGGGCCTTTTATTGCAATATGTGTCTACTAACAAATCTATTCTGGCTTCATATACACAACAACAACACAACAAACAAAACAATACAACACACAATACAACACAACACACACACAAAACAACAACAATACAACACAACACACACACAAAACAACAACAATACACGACTCAACAATACACAACACAACAATAAACAATACACGACTCACTAATTTTATTCTTCTTTTGTTACTAATCCTAGTGTATAAGTTGTAGTGTATAAGGAGTTTTACTAACAAAAATGGTTCCTATGTTGTCCCAAATAAATCAATTTATTATTATTATTATATCCGTTAACAGTTCCAACATCATATTTATTCTTTGCAAAAACTGTGTTATATTTATTAATTAATTTATTTATTTCTGCTTTCTGATATTCATTTAAATGGTTAACATCTAATTCGAAATCCTCTTCTTTTACATTTTCATTAAAATTAATCGTGTGTTCTCTCTGTATATTTTTGTTTTCTATTATTTCATTAGAAGCTTCTTCCACTTTCTTTGTTTTTTTTTCTCTCAGTATTTATTCGTATATTTGTATCAATATCTTCTACTTTTTCCTCATTCAAGTTTAGTTTCTGGGTAATTTTTAAGTCCTCATTTTGTATTAACTTGAACTTCTTTATCATGTCTAATCCAATCAAAAAATTATATTTGAAGTTTTCTTCATCTATAATGTACACTTTGACAGTTTCTTCTATTTTAAATATTTTAATTTTTAAGTTTGTCAAACCACTTGCCTTTTTGACACCATTAATTGTTACTAAATTTGCTTCATTCAAACTGTTTCCTTTGCCTTTTAGTTTTAATAACTTTGAATTAATTAGGGAAACATTTGAACCTGAATCATATATTCCATCAATTGCTAATGTATCATTTATTAACAGTTTGACATTTATTAATGGTGTCACTATTAGTTTTTTTGTTCTGTTTCATGTAACTCGGCTTCTATCACAGAGTTGTTTACATGTTTTATGTTTTTCTCTTTTGTTCTATCATCTTCTCTTGTTTTAAACCAACAGGCAGATTCGGGGTGGTAGCGAATTCCTTTTTTTAACATTTCACAAGTTTTACATGGGGTTTTATCTTCGTTTTTATAGTTACCTTTTAAGTTTCCATATTTTCTATAGTTAGAATAATTATTTTTATTTACCAGATTTTCAAACTTTCTTAGTTCATTGAAAAGATCTACTGTATCTTTCAATGTTTCCCTATCAATCCTGTTAAGTATATGTTCTGGTAAACCAGCTGCAATAAGGTCTATTAGGGTACCTGAATCAATTGAGTTTCTCATATCCAATAGCATCTTTTCTTTCCTTATGGCGTAATCCACCAACAGTCCTTCTTTGTATTTAAATGATAAAGCGTAGGTAATTTGATTCCATCCTTTGTTTGCAAATGATTCACAGAATTTAGTTTTCCATATTTTCCATTCCGAGTCCATGGTCAGTTTTATCATCATGGAACTGTACCAGTCTATACAACTCTTATCCATGAATAGTCTGAGTATTTCAATTTTTTTTTCCTCATCTATCACATCAAAGCGTAGGCATTCTTTTTCAAAAGTGTCAATCCATTGGTTTGCATTCATATTTTTGCTGGTAAATTTTTCAATCACAAACATTTCTGCAATGTGTTTCAAGTTTTGCTGTTTAGAATCTTGTGTATTTTGCGTTAGTTTTTCAAATATTTTTTCTAATACTCCTGTTTCTCTATTTTTTGCTGTCGCAGTTTGTTCTTGTTCTATTTCCTCTAAGTACTGATCTTCAAATTGTAGATTATCATCTTCATCTAAGTATATTGGCCTAAGTTCTTTTGTCATTGTTATCCAAACTTTTCTTGTCTGATATCTTTTCTTTAGGCTGTTTCTTACCTTATTGAAAGCTGCTGTTTTCATTAATTCTTTGTGATGAGAAATACCTTGACGCTCTTCTGGTATAGCGTACATTTTATCCTCACTCGTAGATATAGAGGTTATACCATACATGTTTGATTTTCCGTCACTCCCCGGAAGTAGAGTGAACACGAATCTAAGCTTTTCCATCTTTAATGCTTTTTTAGGCTTCTTAAAAAAAAACAAAAATGTCGTTTTATAATGTTGTGATCTTGAACTATGAAGTAGGTACTTAAATGAAATAAACTTGCGTTGCTCTGAAATCAAAGATTTTATTGTTAAACACTACAACCTAAAGGTAAAAACTAATTTACACAATCTCAATAACCCAAACACATACCTGAAATCAAAGAAACGACATTTAAAGTTTATAATTCCCTCCTTCACAATTCCTTATTACTATTAATAGGTTTTTCTCTATTCATCACTACTTTTCTATTTTACATAAACATCAAAAAACAAATCTACAATCCTCAGCATTAACAGCTGCCAAAACAAACCACAGACTATGTACATATCAAAGGAGTTGCGATATGCGCATTAAATTCAAATAAAGAAATGCAGCAATGTGTTATTTCTTTACATACTTAATAACTATGGCATGCATACAATTTTCAAAGATATTGACAATTTAATTCAAGGACTAAAAACATATGACATATCTTATACACAAACCAATATAAAGGAGCTTAACCAAACTGACCAATTACCGAGTATTCCGAGTAACCAGTTATTTCTATGACAACTATCTGCATATCATGCACCAGAACATAGCAGGACTCCTAAATAAAGCAGATGCTCTTACTGTATGCCTAGAAGAGCTCAGTAAGAAGAACATCGACATTGACGTGATTTGCATCTCTGAACACTTCATGATGTCGGGCTATGAAGACTTTTTGACTATTCCCAACTTTGACCTAGCTGCGTGTTTTAGTCGACCAGAATCCAAACGAGGTGGAACTTGTATCTTGGTTCGAAAAGGCCTTCGGTGGGTGGATTTACCCAACATAAATAAACTAGCAATAAGTAAATCATTTGAATGTTGTGCTATTGAATTAACGCAGTCAAGCACCATTATCATCTGTATTTATAGAATCCCAAAAACTAATAATTTGACCACATTTTTTGACCGCTTGGAAAAATTATTACTGCTTATAACAAAGAAACAACACCAAAATATTGTAATATGCGGTGATTTCAATATTGACACGTTAAAACGTAGTAATATTTCTTTTGATTTAGAATGTCTGCTGCTCAATTTTAATTTTAAGCTAGAAATCAACCAACCTACCAGGTTAAAAAGTAACACATGCATTGATAACTTTGCACATAATCTTGGTACTAAATGCAAAGCTAGTGTATTTGAATTTGCTCTGTCTGATCACACGTGTCAAATGTTGAAGTGTCCCATAAAAAGAACTTTCCACATAAATCATTGGTACGTAAAACGACTTGACTTTAGTTTGGAAAATATGAATAAGTTTAGAAAATGTCTACAAAGCATGTCTTTTTCAAATGTTTATGAATGCGACGATCCAGATAAGGCTTACAGCCTATTTCTTGAGACTTTTTCCATGTTCTATCGTCTGTGCTTCCCATTTAAATTTATAAAAATAAGGCTACACAAACGACCGCAATGGGTGTCGCGAGGAGTAAGAGCCTGTAGTAAAAAGAAGAGAACACTTTTGTGGAGTTACCGACTAAACCGAAATGAGGCAAATAAAAGAAAACTTAATGCGTACACTAATACCTACAAGCGAATAATTAAATTAACTAAACGTGCACAAAATACTTATAAAATTAAATCTGCAGTAAATAAATCAAAAGCGACATGGGAGATCATAAATGAGACAAAACCAAAATTACCTAAAAACGCAATTTCAAACATTACAACTGGAAATAAAAATATAACAGATCCCCGTGAAATAGCTAATGTTTTCAACGATTTTTTCATTGACAAGATTAAACCTGTCAATAATACCGGAATACGACCCACTTCGAACATAACCCAATCGAACAACTCGATGTTTATGGCGCCTAGTCACGAAGACGATATAAAACAAATAATTAAATCCTTAAAAAATACTAGGAGCGTAGGACATGATGGTATATCCACAGAGACAATAAAATATGTGTCAGACATCATTAGCGGCCATTTAAGTCACATAATTAATTTATGCATATCGCGAGGTATATTTCCGACCGAACTAAAGACTGCTATTGTAATACCACTTTACAAAAAAAACGATCGAGATAAAACGGAATCATACAGGCCAATCGCACTTATTCCTATATTTTCTAAGATATTTGAAAAATACATTTATGAACAAATACACAAATATTTGGTACAGCAAGACATATTGACTGAAGAACAAAAAGGTTTTAGGAAAAACAAAACCATTAATATGGCTATATATGACTTTTTAAATAATGTAATTGCAAATGTTGACCGAAATATACCGGTATGTTCAATTTACTGTGACATGACTCAAGCATTTGACTATGTAGATCACAATATATTACTTCATAAATTAGACGCGTACGGAATAAGAGGCAATATCCTACAACTTATCGAGTCATATTTAAAAAAACGAAAACAATATGTGGAAATTACACAAGTGGATCAAAAAACAAAGAAAGAAAGAGTTTATCGGTCGCGCGATAAAACAATCGAATATGGTGTGCCGCAGGGGAGCGTGCTTGGACCCCCTCTATTTATACTTTACATAAATGACCTGCCAAAAGTAACTGAACATCACATGACATTGTTTGCCGACGACAGCACAGTTACCATTGACTGTAAAGACATACTAAATTATGACAAACTAATATATGAAAATGACGTTACTAATACTATAAAATCAATAATAAAATGGCTTAATAACAATAACCTTAAGATAAATATAGACAAGACTAAATTAATGACATTTACCCAACGCAAAAATTTGACTATGAATATTCTTTACGAGAACAACAAAATAAATCAAGTTGACACAACCAAATTCCTAGGGTTAACCATAGACCAGCGGCTAGATTGGAAGGCACATACGATAGATTTGGCGAGGAGACTTAGCAAATCCGCTTATGCTTTATACAAACTTGCGCCAGTCATAGGAACGGACGCTATTATTACAGCATACCATGGCATGGCTAGTTCAATTTTAAGGTATGGAGTTATTTTTTGGGGAAACTCAACCAATAGGGAACTTATATTTAAAGCACAAAAAAAGTGTATCAGGGCAATGTTTGGATTAAAATCTACAGATACATGTAAACCTTTTTTTGTTAAATCTAAAATATTGACACTGCCCTGTATGTACATATTCGAAGTTGCAGTATTCGTTAAAACCAATCCTAATTTATTTCCCAAGCTATCTGACAGAAATAACCGGAGTCGACGACACGCCAATATGTTGTGCTCGAGACAGTCCAAAACAGCTCTGATGCATAATAGTGTTTTTTGTATGGCACCAACTATTTATGACCATTTACCAGAATCAATTAAAATATTAAACATTCACCAATTCAAAAAACATTTAAAGAACTTTCTGGTAAGTAGATCCTATTATAATCTAGATGAGTTTCTGAAGGAAAGAATAGTACTATAATTTTTTATTTGACATTTCTAATTTTTTTATTTTTTATTAATGCAATCTATTGTTTTGACATCGAATTGTGTATTTTGTTAATATTTGTTTATGTTTATGACGAAATTATGATTGAATTTTTTGACATTTTATTTTTTTTACTGACATCTGTTGTGATAATCTGATAATTTGACATCTATATTTAATGATAATTTATATTGACTACTGTTTAACTTTTATTTTTTTCTTTATTACATGACATCATCTTAAATTCTATTAATTTTTGAAATCAGAAATCATTTATTTTGCAAAGCTTTTTGCAAAAATTTTGCTAATTAATTATAATTTGGTTGTTTGTATGTTAATGTTTTAATTAATTGTCATTTTATTATGTAATTTATAATAATATTATATGTAATTGTTCAATTTATTTTCTAATTTAATACCATAATTATGCATGATTTTCAAATATTTTAGTAAATGATTGTAATCCTCAGCTAGATTTGCACACCATATTTGTACGCCTCCTGGCATAACATAGCGCTCTGTTCATCAAACATAAGATCTGTATTTTTTAAACCTATGTTAACAAATAAATTATGATTTGATTTGATTTGATTTGATGCTCAAGTGAAAGCGCAACCATCAAACCTGCAATTAAAAACCGTATATACACTATAAAGGAACTTCTGTAACGACATCCTTCATAAACGTAAGGTAGACTGTGAGGGTAAAGAGTTAGAAAATCACAGCAAGCAACCCAAAAAACTCTGGCGAGTCATTAAGGACATTTGTGAATTTCCTAAAAAAACAAACGAAAATCAGGAACTCTTAAAGTCTGCAGAAAATGGTACTTCATCCATTAACTACTGCAACAGTCATTTCGTCTCAGTAGGTAAGCGCTTGGCACTCAACATCTTAAACAAACTCCAGACCACAGAGAACAAACTCTGCAATGATGCCACTCTTGAAAACCGATCTAAGGACTCTGTGTTCTTTCACCCAACTGACAACTGTGAAATTGAAAGTCTCATTACCGATATGAAAGACGACAGTGCACCTGGTTCTGACGGGATCCGTCCACTCCTTCTCAAGCACATCAAACCATTTGGGATCCCTTCTTTTCGCATAATGTTCTTTGTCCTAATATACTTCGGCATAACGATTTTGGCACAATTTGTTTTGGCATAATAATACTTCGTCTTTTTTTTTTTAGGCATACATTTTATGTTGGCATAATCATCTTAAAGACTAATTTGTTTTGGCATAAATTTGATTCGCATAACGTTAGTAGGCCTAATGACTATTAGCATAATAATATTTAGGCATACAAAATATTGTTGGTTAAAAATTTAATATGCTGTGCAACAAAAGTTAGTGACAGAACCGAATTGCTGCAAAACAGACTCCACGTAGTCTTGTTTGTCCTACCCCTAGAGTGTAATTTAAAATCGCGCAGGCGCGTGGGGCCGCCGGAGGCCCGCAGCGCCGGAGCCGTGACAGAAACCCTGCCTGCTGCATGTTGCATGGTCGCTTGAATGCTGCATGCTGCATGCTTGCTTGTTTGCTGCATGCTTGCTTGTATGCTTGCTTGCATGCTTGCTTGCATGCTTGCTTGCATGCTTGCTTGAATGCTTGCTTGCATGCATGCTTGCATGCTTGCTTGCATGCTTGCTTGCATGCTTGCTTGCATGCTTGCTTGCATGCTGTATGCTTGCTTGCATGCTGTATGCTTGCTTGCTTCATGCTTCCTACAGCGAAAAAAAAAACCCACAAAATTGTTCAATACGGTATATTATATTAATATGTTATTTATTACCTGATTCAGGAGATATGGCTTTTTTCCAATCGTCGAAATAAATTGGTATAATTATCCTCTTCGGGCAAAAAAGCTAGGGCGTATAAAAAAGTTATGCTTTAGAACTTTATGCTTAATAAATTTATGCTTTAGAATATTATGCTTCATCATTATTATGGTTAGAGAAATTATGCTTAAAAAATTATGCGTAAGCTGTTATGCGTAATTATATTATGCGAAAATATAATTATGCCAAACAAAATTATGCTAAGTTATATTAGGTCTTAACATTTTATGCAAATGGATAGTGAACCAAACCATTTATTCTTAACCCCCTAACGCATATCTTTAACTTGAGCATGTCAACGGGTATATTTCCTGACTGCTGAAAGGTGGCCGCTGTAACGCCCATTCACAAGAAGGGCGAAAAAGACTGTCCTGACAACTACAGGCCTATCTCTCTACTTTGTGTGCTATCTAAGATATTAGAGAAGCTCGTTAATAACCGTCTCAACAGCTTTCTCGAAAAACACAGCCTATTGTCTGGACGCCAGTTCGGCTTTAGACGTGGAAAGTCCACAGGACAAGCCGTAGGCCCCTCATACCTACGTGTGCGACTAAGTGCGTTCTTGGATTTGTACTGTGACCACAACATTCTTCCGGAATTAGTATAACTAGTTTAATAAATAAACAATGCATAAACATGTTTTACTGAAAATTCAGTGTATGTGTTATGATTATAACATAATATACTAATTGGGGTGTCTGAGGGTGTGCGTTAATTAATATTCTATTGGAAAACTTCTGTAATGATTCGAATTTTATCAAGAGTGACATTAATACAGCAAAAGACTATCTACAAAATCATGGGATAAGAGTAGAGGAGGACATGGTCTTTGAACCTGTTACACCTATCAAAGTTTTCAAACTAGTAAAGATTATGGATAGTAAAAAGTCTTTTGACCATGATGAAATTCCTATGACTATCATAAAAGAAAACATTGATGTATTAGCTAGCCCCTTAGCCAATTCAATAAACGAATATGTAAATAAAGGTGTTTTTCCTGAGCAATTTAAATTAGCTAGAGTACTACCTATACATAAGAAAGGCTCTAAAACAGATCCAAGTAATTATAGGCCCATCTCTTTGTTGCCGGTATGTTCTAAAATATTTGAAAAAATTATGAAAGTGAGGCTTGTATGTCATTTGAATAAGCACAAAATTATAACAGAACAACAATTCGGTTATCAAAATAATTTAGGAACAATAGATGCAATTGACATGTTAATTGATGATGTAGTGGGTAAGTTGAATGCTAAACTAAAAGTAGCAGGACTTTTCCTCGACCTAAGTTCTGCGTTCGATACAGTGGAACATTGTATTCTTCTGAATAAGCTAGATTTCTATGGCATTAGGGGAAATGTGTTGAATTTATTCAGATCCTATTTACATAATAGAACGCAATATGTAGAAACTAAAACAGTTCAAGAAGATGGGCATGAAAAACTACACAAATCAGACACAGTCATAATAAATAAAGGCGTACCACAAGGATCAGTTCTAGGCCCTATCTTCTTTATAATATTTATAAATGATGTGATAGCTTATATGAAAAGTATTTCAGATGATACTAAACTTGTAGTTTTTGCCGATGACACAAGCGCTATTATAGCTAGCGACAATATAGAAAATTTAGAAAAGAAGATTAACTTTATCTTAAGTGCTCTTGAGAAGTGGTTCACTATGAATGATCTAAAACTTAATCTAAAAAAGACGCAATGTTTATTATTTAAATCAACCGCGAAGAACACCGACACTGTCAAAGTACATTTATTAGGGAATAAAGTGGATATTGTAGACAGTGTAAAATTTTTGGGTGTACAAATAGATGCAGTTTTAAATTGGAAGAAGGAATTGGAAGTGGTCACTAACACTATGAGTAGCGCTTGCTATGCTCTAAGGAGTCTTAGAGATGACCCAAAGGGTTAAAAAAGGGGATGAAGGTATGTAACTATGTTTGTACGGGTGGAATCTTGCTCCTCAATTTTGAAGCAGATATCTTCAATCGATTGAGCTGAAATTTTGCACACGCCTTTGGTTTTGGGGACTATACATTTTTATGACAGACATTCCTTAATCCTGTAGCCAGGATCGTCTCCTCAAGAATACACTGAATACCTCCTATATACTGTGAAGGACGGTATTTAGGTAGATACCAGTCCTTTACATTAGTTATTTCTTTACAGTCTTAATCAAAGGAGAATGGGACTTCTGGGCCCAGCAGTTAACTAGTTGAAATGTGTATTAAAAAAACCGTCATATTTTTCTAAAAAAATTCACAAAATATGGTACCTGGTTTCTATCTAGGAAGCGAGAAAACTTAAATTAAGTTATGAAACTAAATAATCGATTAAATAATGCCTGAAATGTTAGTAATCGATTACGAATAAATCGGTAAAATCTCAGAAAATGTATGAAAATCGAGTGACGAGTACTTTTTTGTGGAATTGATTCATAGCGAATCGATTTCCTTTAATTTCTCTGCTGGCAACATTCCTGTCTGACATCAGTCTGTCACCGATTGACAGTTGGCACTCGTTCGTTGTTTTTCGTTCTGAGTGCGCACGTATTTTCCTTGTTTTATTGTTTAACCCAATGATATTATAAGTAGTAAAGTGGTGGTTTAACCCCACGACCTCGGCTTTAAATAGGACTTTTGACGGATCTTGCATTTCTAAATTACCTGGCTCTCTATTTTGGACAACTGTTTACGCCTATCGATCGGATATTGACGACATGGATGGATCGCTGTGTAAACTGTATGATTGTGACTGGTCGCAGTAACTCTATTGGCAGAAGAGTCTTGGAAAATGAGGCGATTTTATTAGTTATTGTAGGTAGGAGGACTGTAGGCTGCTGTGCCCATGTAATGTGCATAATATGGTACCTCAGTTGGGCAAGATACCAAGAAAATATCGTACCCCTGCACAATTCATAGACGATATTCTCCTAATTATTGAAGATCAATAATACATCATTATTTTAGTCATATATTGGTGTTTTATTTTATATCCTCCTGTCCCTTTTTTAGTTTTTAAAAGGTAGGTGCCTACTGCTTCTAAGTGCAAGATATTGAATGAATAAACTTGTCTTCGACTGTAGCGACTGTCCAGGGCGCGAGAGAGCCAAACGTGTCAGATCTTTGACTTGACTCTTTACACACGCTCCATGCATAAAACCATAACACAACCAAAGCCATTCAAAAAATATAAAAAATATAACCTCACTTTTACTATCTTATAATAATAATAATAAAGATTTTATTGTCGAACTAGAACTAGATTACATGGCAAAGTAGTATAAAATAAAGCACAAGCAAATAGTTTCTTAATCTAGTTAGTGGGTGCCGTACTGCTCTCCTAGATAGGTTACAAAATAACCTGTGTTTAGGAGAAACAGTTATCTTATCTTACTTCTTATCTTACTATATAATATATATACTAGCTGCTGCCCGCGACTTCGTTCGCGTGGAAATTTTGGTGTGTATGTAAGAGACTGCCTCGTTGGTCGAGTAGTCGCAAGTGCGACTATTAAGCATGAGATCCTGGGATCGATTGCCGGGTCGGGCAGTGTTAAAAAAAATGTTTATTTAAATTACATAAAGTTATAACGCACATGATTTGGAGATCACCTTTTAAGCAAGAAGATGCTTGTGTTAGGTGACCCCGCTCTTCCACTTAACATTGAACAATGTATGCAATTGAAAAAGTACTGTAAATAATAGTATTATTGGGGTATCCCATCAGGAATTTCTCAGTAGCAGCCACGGAATCTGGATTTGTGCCCGGTTGGTGGAATAGAATTGAATAGGCTCACCTCCTGTCACATGGGACTTCAACATAACGAACGGCGAAATGTGGGTGTACGATAAGGTACACCTCTGCCTAACCCGTCGGGAATTACAGGTGTGATGTTATGTTAAGTGTGAGAACTGACTGGCTGATCAAAATGTGATGATATGGGTGATGACTTCAAAATGCGTCCTTTTGGGTACTGTAATTCTGGGCGCCGAGATCTGAAACAAAATTAAATGAGGCGAAGATATGGCTTAAAACCGTTTATTTTGGCGCTATACAACCTTCTTTTCAAAGTAAACCATCAAACGCCTTGTTGGGCACTATTTAATCTAATACCATTCTGTATACAACATTAAATGACTTATTATTTTCCGCAAGCACGTGAATTTTTGGGCACTGAACAAACAGTCAGTTATAATAATTGACTGTGTGAGAAGCATGGAGTGCACAATTGAATAAATAATAAATATCCCTGGACATTTCACACAGCACCATCTAGTCCCAAGCTAAGCAACCTAATGCTTGTGTTATGGTAGCTAGATGGCTGATAAACTACATATATACATTTTTTTTTTGTAAATACATACATATTACAGATAGAAAAACACCCAGACCCGGAACAACTACTTGTAGGTCATACAAATATTTGTTCCGTACGGGAATCGAACCCGCGACATGCAGCGCAGCAGTCAATCGCTTGACCACTGCGCCAACCGTGCCGTCAAAATACGGTTCCATTAGTCATTGTGGCTGGATAAGAGCTAGAGCCACCTTTTTTTATCTTTGATGTATGCCCAGAAGCGGTTCGGATTTTTAGGTATTTCATTTTCAATGTCTCTAATATACTCATTATAAACTATCAGTAGCTAATTTGGAACACCGCTTGCCTAATAATTTGAGATTTCATCCCTAGGGTTCTTATAGACTTTGAAGCGAGATCTTATTTTTTCTTTTTCTTTTAAAGCTCTAAGCTTTTATTAAACCAAGGAGGATATTTTTTATATTTAAAAGTAGGTTTAGAGGGTTCGTGCATGTGTATAATATGCAGGAGCCTGTCATAAAACATTCGTAGCATTTCGTTAACATCAGCCATTTTTTCAAACAGTTGTTCCCAGTTTATATCGTTTAGATTCTCGCAAATTTTCGTGTAATCAAGTTTAGTTTAGTGGCTGAGCGAATGGCCGCTGCGCTGCTTGTATCGGGTGTAGCGTACTACAACGTACAAAAAGTACTACAGCAACATAGAACAAAAAGTACTACAGTGCCATCTATGACGCAGAGGATAAACTAAACATCGAAATACGTCTAAATCTTGCATCGCGTAAGTAAAGTTATTCGCGACTTAAGACTATATTATAGAAGAACCCGACAACAACTGTCGGGCAGTAGCCCACCAGACGTAACACCCGTCTGGTCGGAGGATCCTCCCTTTTCTATGGGGGATGAAGAACTTTACACCCTGTTCTTCATACCCCAAAACTGGTGACGCCGAAATGGACGTCAGCGCAGCCTTCGAGCAACGTAACGTCATCAACGTCACTTCCTCAAGCTTTCGAGCAGCGAGTCATATAGTCAGCCAGCTTCAAATGGGTATTCTTGACCACCAGCATGCAGCGGAAGCACATGCAGCATTAGAATAACAACAATGTTCCTGGTCAGCACCCTCAGCCTCATTAAGCTACCTTGGCTCTGCACTTTCGGCCGGTTGAGAGCTCGATCTCCCGGTCGACGGGAGCAGTCAGCCACATGGCGGCGCTGTACCACGTCCGACGCAACGGAGCACATGCAGTTCCGACCCCGAATCACTGGGGTTCGTACTACCGCCGCAGACTTGACTATAACTTTAAACAACTCATTCTACTACCGACCCTGATCTCCGGAGGGGAGTGATGTAGCGGCACTGCAAATAAGTGCTACAGCAACATAGAACAAAAAGTACTTTTGGGGGTATGAAGAACAGGGTGTAATGTTCTTCATCCCCCATGGAAAAGGGTGGATCCTCCGACCAGACGCGTGTTATGTCTGGTGGGCTACTGCCCAACAGTTGTTGTCGGGTTCTTCTGTATAGTCTTATAAGTCGTGAGTAACTTTACTTGCGCGATGCAGGATTTCGATGTTTAGTTTGTCCTCTGCGTCATAGATGGCACTGTAGTACTTTTTGTAAGCGATCTTAGCGTAATTTATTTTTATTTTAATTTATTTATTGTAACAATCAAGCATGGACTATTCAGATCGGCTCGCGAGTTTTCTTGAGTTTAGATTGAGTTCAGAAATCTATCTGTGTTACTAAATGTGAGGAGCGGTAAATCCCCAGATGTGAGACATTTGTGTTAATTTTGACAGCAAGACAATTAGCGTCATCAAAATCAGGCTCGCTAACTGAAACTGGCCAAGTATCTCTCACGTAAACAGTCACTCCACCACTTTTGTTAATAACTTTCCGAGTGTGAAAGCAGTTGTACCCTGGTAACTGATTCATTATAGAGTTGCTGTTAAGCCAACACTCTGTTCATCAAATTGGCAGTCGAGGCGGTGGAGTACCGTTACAATCTCAGGAAAGTTCCGCTGTCAGCTTATATTACAGGTTAGTACTTTAAAATCGTGCTTCACTAATAAATCTCGGCACAACTCTGGTCTAGCAATGATGCGGCAAGATAAAGTTAGCGTTTCGTCGATTTCGTCTGACAGATCAACTTTATCCAGTATCTAAAAACGCTGTAAAAATATTGAAATTTGTTTCCAGGGGATTTTTTGCCGCTTTGTTGCCAAAGAGAAGGGATCGGCCACGTTGACCAGTGAGTTTTGGGAGGAGTCTGCTGCGTGACTGATGTGAGTGAGCGTATGACTGAGTGAATGAGATGTAGATATGCTGGTTTCGTAACAGGTAGTATGAGAATTTGTTGTTTACATGTACCACTTGATTTTTGGGGGTGAATATAGTGATTAGCTCTGTGAGTGTGGAGAATTCGGAGTTAAAAGTATTTAGGCGAACAAAAGTATTATTAACTAGAGTACATCGTAAATTATATGAGTAGCAACCGTTCCTATTCGTAAAGCGACTTATTAAGTAATACTTATAATAAACATTTTTTAAGGAAACAGGAATATGAAAAATGTTGATAATTATAACACATAAGCATCGGGACTTTATACAATAATAGAGCTTAATTTGAGACATCTGGAAAGGGGAGTGAAGCTGAGGGGATTGTGCCAAGAAAGTGGTCCAGGTCTCTAGTGTTTTTAATTTGTATAGCTGTCTTCCCTTCCATTTGGCGAACGAGTATTTGGCCTCTGCTTGTCCAGCAAAACTTAAATCCCGCGTTCAGCTCGGACTCTGGCTTCCGGAAATAAGATACGATTCTCTTTAGTGAGGTGTTCGTTAATGAAAATCTTCCTGTTCGGGCCCCGTATTTCAATATCCTGGGATGATAGATTGCGCCTTGTTTTAAATGCTTTTATAATATCGTCCTTTTTTGCTCTATGCAGAAGCCTGACTATGACCGGCCGGGGTAAATTGGAGTCAGGGGTAGACGTTGGGCCTTTCTTCAGGCCTGCACGAGTGTTCCAATCGATATTATCCATTGCTAAATTGACCCCAATTTTTGTTGCTGCAACCATAGCAATATGATGAAGATTTTCATTGCTAGTTACTTCCACTCCTATGATCTCAATTTCATTTTTCTCTGCCTGCAACTGCTGATTCAGTTGGTCTCATAATGAGCATACCGTTGCGTTCGTTGCAGCCACTTGAGTGGAGTTTTGTTCAAGCGCAGCGATACGCTCCTCAAAAAGGTCTAAACGGGCATTACATTTGTCCATTCCATCATACAAGTTTCCTAGAGTAAATTTGACCTCTGCCATGTCCGAGCGCATAAGGCGAATTTCTGTAACCACCTCAGAAAAAGAAACGAAATCTTCAAGGCCACCCCGGCTGGGTGAACCGATAGCCATGCGTTTATAAGCGCGAGATTGCGTTTTGACGCGCGAGACGTCAAGCTCAGCAGGTGTAGCAGATGGGCAGACAGGCGTGTTGCTATTGTCAGTTCGTGGTGTTTTAGAGCGGCAAGAAGGACATACCCAGTTATCATTTCGCTTTAAGGAGTCAAGCGTTACATTTACACAGATAGGGTGGTAGTTTTTTCACACAGAGTACAGTTAACCGATCTGTGAGACGTAATATCTTGTTTACAAGCATCACAAATTGTATTCATTTTAAAAGACAGAAAACCAAAGTTCTCGTTCGCAAACAAAGGTGGTGACTCAGCTAGCTAGTGGCGAGCAGTGCACGCGTAGTGTGCGTGGAGGTGCGCGGTACGTGAGCGAGCAGCGTAGCGATAGTCCGCACGCACCGAAGCAGCTGCGACAGCGATATTGAGACGAGTGGATCGGTCGGCGCATGCGGTGACTCACCCGTAACAAGCAGCTGATCAGTGTTTACTGTTTTCGGTTTCACTGAATACTGTGATATCTTCGGTAATATGCGTCCGATTTAGATGATCACTGTCACAGTACACAGAACATTTCTTAAGCTTCACACTGATATCACTTTGCCTTTACATGTACACTATTCAATACTTTTTGTGAATATTAAACACGAAGAACGTAATTTGTGCTGCACACGAACGAGTCGAGCGGACGACGGACGACGGACGAATTTTACCCGCGTGTGGTAAAATTATTGAATCGCTTGTTCAGAAAAAAATGTTTTCTCACTTTAAAAGTATGTTGGATGATAACCAGCACGGCTTTCGCCCCAAAAAATCGAAACTGTCTAATCTCGAGTATGTTTCATATATATTATCTGCATTAGACGAAGCTAAAGTTCATGCAATATACACCGACTTTAAAAAGGCCTTCGATTAGGTAGATCACGACTTACTAATTGCTTAATTAGAAAGTATGGGCGTTCATGGGTCGTTGCTGCGTTGGTGCGAATCTTACTTGAAAAATCGTTCACAACTGGTGTATCTTAAGGGATTTAAAACCCTTAAGATACACCAGTAGTGAACGATTTTTCAAGTAAACAATATTACATACCATCAGGGGTGCCGCAGGATTCACACTTGGGGCTTTCTTAGTTTTTATAAATGATTTGGGTTGCAAAATTAATTCAGAATATAAACTTTTTGCTGATGATTTAAAAAAATATCGAACTGTATACAACGAATCCGCTATTAATCAGCTTCAGCTTGATTTAAATAACGTACACAATTGGTGCATACAAAATAAAATGTCATTAAATCAAAACAAATGTTACTTTATCAAATTTAGCAGAAAAAGAAAAACATGTGAATATTGTTACTCGATTAATGACAGCCCACTCCAAGAAGTTGATACCAACCAAGTCAATCAAGTTGGGACCTCGGTGTTTTAGTAGATAGTAGTTTAAGTTTTAGGAGTCATTACGACCAAATTATTAGCCGTGCATCTAAATTGTCGGGTTTCATCGTCAGGGAAATGAAAATTTTTAAAGAACTACTTCTGACTATTTCTATTTACAACAGCGTTATTCGAAGTATTCTGGAGTATTGTTGTACGGTGTGGATCCCGTTTTATCAGGTGCACTCTGATCGGATTGAACGTATACAAAAGAGGTTCTTATACCACTTAAGTTTCTCGGATGATAAGTGTCGTAGACTGAACTCATATAACTCTAGGCTGAGTCATTATAAAATCAAATCGTTGAGCGCACGAAAGAAATCTCTAGATTTCATGTTTTTGTTTAAATTAATAAATGGTATAGTAAATTATCCTGAGCTTTTAGAAAAAGTGAAATTTAGTATTCCACGTAGTAGTAGCCGCTTCATTAATCGAAGGATTTTCGTCCTGCCTCATAGTCGAACTAATATAGGTAATTTTTCACCCATTTACCGCATGCTTTCTCTTGCCAACTCTATTCGTAGTGAAATAAATGTCTTTGCTGGTTCTGTAGCCTCAGTTAGGACTAAACTTAGACGCTTTGACGCTTTCTTCTCGTGTTTTAATTGTATAATATGTTGTTGTTTTATTTTTTTTTTAATATTTCTTATGTTTAATTTTTCTTTCTCAAAACTTTTTCATTGTTTGTGGAAAAGTTCTCAATATGTAAGCAAGTTTTGTCTAATTGTCTTTTTTTGTTTTTAATAGTAAGTGTTTTACTTATAATTGAATGCTAGGTTCACATCTAGTAGATGTCAATCAGAAATATTGTTGTGAAACTTGTAGGTAATTAGCGCTGTGTGGCCTGAACTGCACTTTACTGTATCGTGGCAAAAGTCACCATTTATGATTTCGCGTTTGAATTTTTTATCTTCTGTACTTGTACACACAGCGGCACATGAATCAATTTCCAGTATAACTTGGCCTCGCTTTTGTATAGATTTCCTATACAATGAGAGATTCGCATAAACTGCATTTTTATAGCTTGATTGGCCGTCGTGCGTACTATTGTGTATTCTGTGGCCGTAGTGTAGACATGTGACAGTGTGACTATTTCGTACGAATATTATTTATAATTTTCGGTAACGTTTAGGCTCACTCAAGCTCGTTTATGCGCAATAGGTACACTAGAATCAACTCCCTTACTACAACAAAACACTGTTTCAAGTTATGACAAGCTTATAATATAAAAAATCTATTTGGCTAGTTTGGCTATAAAGCTGTTATCCCATGCATGACTTTATTCAATGTTTATTGGCAAGAGGAAAAGTGTGTAGAAATTGTTAATTAAAACAAGGAGGAGTTTCACAAGGTGTTTGTGTTTTTAAGGAAAATAAAATCCAAATATTGAAAAACGACAAAAAAATAAATACCCGAGTCATACATAAAAAAAGGAATTTTTATTATCAAGTGCAGGGTCAACTCCATGTAACAGGAAGAAGCCAATGTATTTTTAGAATATGGTCCGGTTCTTTTATATTTTAATTACTTTACTTAATAAATAAAATATATACAGATCTACGCTTTGTTTTTTTTTAATATCTTGGGACAACCAACACACCGCCATCTGATCCCAAACTAGGCAGAGCCTGTACTATGGCAACCAGACAACTGATAAACATACTTATACACTCGAGAGCAATGAATCCGGGTCACTTAAAGAATCCTAAAAATCTCGGAAACTAAAAATGCTAGGTTAATGCAATAAATTGTATTTAATAGACAATGTAATACTCCTTAAATGAAGGTATTAAAACTTCTTAGTTATTGTAAAGTTATATCATTAAAAAATCAAATTTGAAAAAGGGCCACTTTCGAAGATGGAACTACGAAATTACAGCATTTGGTTTTGCTTTTGTTTGTAATCTGTCATTTATGTGGGTACATAAACCATGTTGATAGTGCTCTATATTCATTATTCAAGCTGAAATTATGTCGCTTACGCCTGAAGAATGCACCAGAATACTTACAATACTGGAAACCGGCCGGAGTCAGCGCGATACAGCCAGGACTGTCGGTGTGTCGCTGTCAACAGTACAAAGACTTCTCCGACGTTACGAAGAAACTGGTTCTAACCTACGCAGACCAGGAACGGGCAGAACCAGGTGTACCACAGCACGAGAAGACCGATACTTGGTGAACACCATGCTTCGAAATCGCTTTCTCACAGGAACTGAACTCACAAATCAGTTTCGACGCCTCGGAGGAAGTAACCCAAGTGCATGGACAGTAAGACGTCGGCTTGCTGAATCTAACTTAAAACCCCTTAGACCTGCAAACGGCCCTAAACTGGAGCGTGGGCATCGTATTTCAAGACTAAGATATGCCCAGAGCCACGTAAATTGGAGTATTGAAGATTGGTCAAAAGTTATGTTCTCCGACGAATCAAAATTTATGCTCTACAAGCACGATGGAAGACACAGAGTGTATCGAAGACCAGGGGAAAGATTCAAGCAAGCATGCATCGAAGAAAAAGTAGCCTACGGTGGTGGGTCTGTACTTGTGTGGGCCGGAATTTCTTCTGAAAGTCGCACAGAGCTGGTGATCATAGAAAACGGCTCTTTAACTAGCGTAAGATATGTGGAAGAAATCCTCAATGATCACGTTGGTTTATTTATGATCAATTTAGGTGAGGATGCTATATTTATGCATGACAATGCCCGACCTCATACAGGTAGGATTGTGAATGACTACCTTCAAGAGATGAACATTACTCGTATGGAGTGGCCAGCGCGCAGCCCGGATATCAACCCGATCGAGCATGCTTGGGACGAGCTAGGCAGATGCGTAAAACAACGAAACCCTCCCCCAATCACGCTTCGTGAGCTCAAAATTGCTCTCACAGAGGAATGGGAGAATATTCCCCAAAATCGTATAAGGAACTTGGTGTACAGCATGCCAAACCGCGTAAACGCAGTAATGGAAGCACGAGGAGGCAATACGAAGTATTAAAATTCACGAAAATCGTAATAAAGTTCAAAAATTTCATGTTTCCTATTTTTGTTTTAAGGAGAGATCAGCAGTTTTTTTCTTTATGTAATTTTGTGTTAATAAAATGTATGGCGACTCATTTTTTTTTTACTTTCGTTTAAGGAGTATTACATTGTCTATTAAATACAATTTATTGCATTAACCTATCATTTTTAGTTTCCGAGATTTTTAACATTCTTTAAGTGACCCGGATTCATTGCTCTCGAGTGTATATTTCTGAAAACATACATATTATAGATAAATTACACACCTAGATACATAACAAATAATCGTACTCATCGCACAAAGATTTGTCCTGTGTGGGAATCGAACCCACGACCTCCGTCCTCGCAGTCAGGGTCACTAACCACTAGACCGACAGGCCAATCCAATTCTTTTGGAATGGGCAACTACAGTACTTTCACAGTTGTTAAGCTTTTTGACTGGGACTGTAGCTTCATTTCATTTATTATTGTTGTCTTTGTCTCAACAGTTCAAAAGTGCCTGTAACTAGCCTAGGTACTTGAAATACATAAATGTTTTGCTTTTGAAAAGTATTTACTTTTATTAGCATAACTATTTGACTATAAAACAAAAAACAACCGTTTTATTTATTTATTAACAAACATATTTTACACAAAATAACCATTTATATTATATTTATAGGTATAGAGGTACCTATAAATTGCCCCTTGAATTACAATATTGAAATTATTTCATTCATTAATTAATAATTCAAGAATTGTAACAAAATAATCTTCTAAAGTAAGTGTGCCTACCTCCTGCTTGATGTTTTATACCAGGACACGAAGATATCACACCCTTACGGAAAACCAAATGGCACGCGGCGTTTAGTTTTAAATCGTACCCGAATTCATGATATTAGTGTCAGTCGGTGATTTTAAATTTAATTTATTCACGAAAATAAATAAGTATACCTACTTATTAGTAATTAGGTTAAGTTCATACAAAATGTAGGTTCCTAATTTATCTATAACCAATACATTCTTGAAAAATAATTCAAGTTTAGGTATTTACTGCATTGCTCTACTCTGTAACGCAACTTAGTAACCTACTACTACTAGAGTTCATGAACTCTTGACCAGTGCGCTTAGCGCGTGCGTTTCCCGCGCAGTATAATTTGTTACGTATCGCGTCTCCTTGCGCTACGGCGCTCGGGTTAACCTCGCCTTAACCGATGGGATGCAAAACAGTTTCAAAGCCACCAAATTTCAAAACAGCACTCATTTTACTAAAGCAAGGTTATGGCGGTCATGTTACGACCGCTAGAATAATATTTCGTTAGAGGTGCTTGTGTCAACACGTATCGAAAATCATTTAAATTGATTAAATTCAGGACATTATCACCTCTTTATTTTATCGGTGTTTGGTTTTAAAATGTTCTTAACAATAATAATTTCGTTAGTGTGTGTGTATTTGGGATATGTGATCGTTTGTCGTCGCTTCTTGCCTCGAGTGAATGAGCAGGTGCCCACATATCCAGGGAAGTTGCCCCTCATTGGACATTCTCATATGTGGCTCAAAAATGAAAGTAAGTTTCTGTTCATTAAACAACTCATTCATCAAAATCGGCTCAGTAGTTGATGCGCTATCGTAGAATAATTTAGCAATATTTAAATATTGCTAAATTCATAAACCTTTCTTTTGGCTAACCCATAGTCGGGTAAAATAAGACCGTAGGTAATCTAATAGAAATATGATAAGCAATTTTAAGACCACCGATCGCCTAAAGTCAAGCGATTCCATCGACGTATTACAAAACACGTAGCTAATGTTTTCTCATTGTTTTTGAACCCGCTGAGCGGGGCTCCTATTTCTGTCTGCAAGGTTTACAGGAACCTAACTAACCGAACCTCGGGGTGCCCCTGACGTCGACCGTCTAGGGTTAGCGTTTCCGTCAGCAGGTCGACGGATCCCCGCTGCGCGGGGCTCCTATTTCTGTTTGCAAGGTTTACAGGAACCTAACTAACCGAACCTCGGGGTGCCGCTGACGTCGACCGTCTAGGGTTAGCGTTTCCGTCAGCAGGTCGACGGATCCCCGCTGCGCGGGGCTCCTATTTCTGTCTGCAAGGTTTACAGGAACCTAACTAACCGAACCTCGGGGTGCCCCTGACGTCGACCGTCTAGGGTTAGCGTTTCTGTCAGCATCTGTTAAATTTCAATTACGTTATATTAAATCAATTTGTGTTATGTCTTCATTCCAAAATTTTTGCCTTTATATTTTTTGTCATAACAAATCATTTGACTAAACGTTTATTGTCTTAATTTTGTTTGCTGTAATAAATCATTTGATTAAAGACCAAAAGCCTTAATGACATTATCCTTGGTAATAATCTGCCAGGTAAACATTTGACCAAATGAAAATGTGCGTACTAAAATTATTCCAAATATTACATTGGTATAAAAAAAGGTTGCTAAAATTTGTTTGGGTAATGAAAATTTGGCAAAATCTTTTCGGCAAAACGGCAGGATCCCCAGTACAAATATAATACAGTACTCTGCCCTGTCCTTGAAATAATCACCTACAGCCAGGCGGTACGTACGCACGCAATAAAGCTACAGTAGCTATTTTAATTTCATCTTCTTAGTTGAGTTTCTTTTTAGTTTAGTTTTGTGATTGTAAATATATTTTTTTTTACATAAAAAAATGTTTTTTTTTTTGTGAATGAAATAGGAAGTTTCAATAAAAATACAAGTTGTCTTTTGATTAGTAGATCTAGAAATATTTTCGCGTCGACTGAGTCGTGCGGAAAGCTTTTTAAATAGTAATAAATTGAATTGTATAAAAATCCGCTTGCGGATAAAAAAAACTAAAAATAGTTTTGGAAACCAAGTGAAAGGTATTCCCTTTTCTCCTCCTTGTCCATGTACAAGGAGGAGAAAAGGGAATACCTTTCACTTGGTTAATATACTTTAACTTAGTTAACATAATTTAGTAAATGCTTGTACTTATTTCAATCAAATATTCACAAATCGCACGCATACTGCTTACAAAACCATCACTACCTACGTTTAATCGTCAGTACGGCGTATTCGCGACTCATTGCGTACTTAGTGTATACCAAACTCGAGGCGTGTAGGTATGACTCCCGTTTCCAACCGTCGCGTTTGTATGAAGATACACTACTTTAGATATTATTACCGTGCCCGCGACTTTGTCTCCGCGCCGCAGCCAGGACACTAGCCTTTTATATGTTATATAGATATATAAGATGTAAAGAAGTAAAAAGAAGAATTTATTTTGTAACATGAATTATGTACTTGTAGGTAGTTGCAACTTTTATTTAATATACGTTAGTACTAGTAAAATAACCGATTGATTTTAATTTTAATATGTTAGTACCCAGCAATTTAATGTTACCATCACATCCACATATATTTACGAAACACCCGAAGTAAACCAAAATTTTGTGTTGACTGTACATATTATTGTAGGCCTCGTACATATAAAATGTACTGGTGATATCGGAAGTAGGCATGCTGCGATTAGAATAATGTAGTAAGTTTTTTTTTGTCAATATGCGATTGTTGGCATCATGCGATCTAATGTATGGTGATTTCAAGATGTTGGCATTGTGCTACCGATTAATTGAAAGTACAAAAAAGTAGTCATAGTGCGAAAGTAGGCATCGTGCTACGAAACCCTGAAAAGCTAACCAGGAAAATTTTAGCTCTCTCCCTGGTTGACTCTGAAGTGCCGTGCTTGACCGATGCAGAGGTCGCCTGGAAAGTGACTTGCCCGGATACGGATCGGCCCGAGAACCCGTTTTCCCAGAGACAGTGGGATGGGCCGCTCTGCAGGTTGGTACGGAATAAACTTATTAATACGTCTACCAATACTGCTGAGTGTGCCCGCCTACTGGCTGTGGGTGAGTGGGAGTCGGACCTCTGGCTTCAGGCACTACCGTCACCTAATATAGGCACTATGTTAGGTGACACAACCTTCCGGCTCGCTACGTGTTTGCTATTGGGCGCTCCTTGTGGGGCTCCACATCGCTGTCAATGTGGTGAAGCAGTCGACTGTCTCGGACACCATGGCCTTTCATGCAGTAAGAGTGCAGGTCGGATTGCGCGGCATGCTAGCATTAATGATCGCATCCGTCGTGCTCTTGCCACCGCCGGGGTGCCAGCTGTCTTAGAACCCAATGGCTTGGCACGCGTCGATGGGAAGAGACCAGATGGTATGACGTTAATGCCATGGAAGTTGGGTAGGCCTTTGGTGTGGGACGCAACTTGTGCCATCCCATCTTCCTAGCGCAGTGGGCTGCGCTGGGGCGGCTGCTGCAGGTGCTGAAAACCTCAAACGGCGCAAATACAATCATTTAATTGGTAGTTATGTGTTTGAGCCGTTTGGGGTTGAAACACTAGGGCCATGGGGTCCGAGTTTTTCGGGAAATCGCCAAGCGGTTGGTCGACTCTTCACGTGACCAGAGGGCGAGCCTATTTTTTGGCCAAAGAATCAGCATTGCCATCCAACGTGGTAATGCTGCCAGCCTTCTGGGCACTTTTCCTGTTGACAGCGATGCGGACGAATTTTTGGATGCCCTGTAACCCTTTTATACTTGTACATATTTATTTCTACTATAGTTTTGTAGTTTGTAAATAATTAATATTTTGATTAAAGAATAAAAAATATCAATACTAAATGAAAAAAAAAAAAAAAGAAAAATATACCGGCCGAATTGAGAACCTCCTCATTTTTTTAAGTCGGTTAAAAAAAAATTATAAGTAAAAAGTTAAAGTTTTTATTTTTTCAAATTGTGTATTTCTTGTTTTAATTGTTTCATGGTGGAATTATTTGCGCATAATGTAGTGCATGCTGTGCTTTTCTGTAAGTGATGAGGCGTTTAGACTTAAGTTAGCAAAGTACAAATTATAATGTAACAGTGTAGCCATTGTTGAGAAGCCAAATAATAAATAAATAATGATCATAACAGTTAGGTATGTCAAATGCGTTGACTTAGTTGAACGTGCAGAACCGATGGTGATCTTTTTCCATGCAACAGCGCAACTAGTTCAAATGAAGATGACAACGAATTAAAAAAAAATAATTCTGTTTTGGGGGTATGAGGGTGTAAAGCACTTCATCCCCCATAGAAAAGGGAGGATCCTCCGACCGGTGTTATTGTCTGGTGGGCTACTGCCCCACAGCTGTTGTTGTCGGGGTCTTTCTATACACCATTATTTTTAGGTCGTTCTGGAGCCGAATACCATGAACTCGATCATCGAACTCGAAACGATTGGGACTATTTTTTTCAAAAAATAACAATAAAAAAAAACATGAAAAAATAAATTTAATGTTTTTTTTTTGTGAAATAATGAGAATCGATCTTAGAATGAATTTTTCAATGGGTATCGTTCGCATGTATTGCCGATCGTGGATACGTTTTACACACAAATATGCATTCGAGTTCTCATTACTTAAAAAAAAAACATTAAATTTATTCTTTCGTGTTTTTTTTATTGTTACTTTTTGAAAAAAAATAGTCCCAATCGTTTCGAGTTCAATGATCGAGTTCATGGTATTCGGCTCCAGAACGACCTAAAAATAATGGTGTATAGTCTTAAGTCGCTAATAACTTTACTTGCACGATGCAGGATTTCGATGTTTAGTTTGTCCTCTGCGTCATAGATGGCGCTGTAGTACATTTTGTTCTATGTTGCTGCAGTACTTTTTGTAGTACCGCTACATCACTACCCCCCGGAGACCAGGGTCGGTAGTAGAATGAGTCGTAACATCTGGTGATGTTTTTGCCAGACCAGTAGAAAGTCGTTGCCGCATTGTTCACGGTGAGTCGGAACTGTCTGCGGCGGTAGTGCAAACCCCTTTAGTTGGGGTCGGCGCTGCATGTGCTCCGTTGCATCGGACGTGGTACAGCACCGCGAAGTGGCTGACTGCTCGCGTCGACCGGGAGGATGAGCACTCAACCGGCCGAAAGTGCTGTGCCAAGGTAGCTTGATGAGGCTGAGGGTGCTGACCAGGAATGTGCTTCCGCTGCATGCAGGTGGTCAGGAATACCCATTTGAAGCTGGCTGGCTATATGACTCGCTGCTCGAAAGCTTGAGGAAGTTTTGAGGAAGCTTGAGGAAGTTTGAGGAAGTTTGAGGAAGTGATGTTGATGACGTCACGTTGCTGGAAGGCTGCGCTGACGTCCATTTCGGGGTCACCAATTTTGGGGGTATGAGAACAGGGTGTAAAGCTCTTCATCCCCCATTGAAAAGGCAGAATCCTCCGACCAGACGGATGTTATTGTCTGGTGGGCTACTGCCCCACAGTTGTTGTCGGGTTCTTTCTATATAGTCTTAAGTCGCTAATAACTTTACTTGCGCGATGCAGGATTTCGATGTTTAGTTTGTCCTCTGCGTCATAGCTGTAGTACTTTTTGTTCTATGTTGCTGTAGTACTTTTTGTAGTACCGCTACACTGTTTTAGCCATCTTAACTGGCCGTTTCATTCCCACAAACTTAGGTAAATACAAACCCTGTTTTGCCCTGTCTCTCATTTAATTTTTATAATTTGAAACGGCCTATTTTTACTGAAAAAAAATATAACAGGTATAAAAAAACACAACAAACGAAAGAAGAAAGAGGTAGCAGAAACTTATAAATAATATTTAAGTTAGACCACGGTTACTACTTCAATATACTATTTTAATTTAGGTTTTTCATTTCTTACACAAATGTATAAAAGAAATAATACGGACGTTATACGTTTACGTTTATGAAATAAAATGTTTTATTTTTTTTTATGTTTATATTTGAGTTGATTGAATGAAAGGTAAATTGCGGTTTACGACGTATGACGTCTTAAAAAAAAACTTCGTCCTAGATCTCGTTCAAACCAATTTTCGGTGAAAGTTTGCATGGTCATGTCGTCATATATTTTTTGTAATTTAATCATTCTCTTATTTTAGAAGTTACAGGGGGTCCCCACATTTTAGAGTTTGATGAAAAAAAAATTTGAGTTTCAGTTCTAAGTAAGGGGAGCCCCCAAAATTTATTGTTTTTTTTTCTATTTTTGTGTAAAAATCATAATGCGGTTCACAGAATACATGTACTTACCAAGTTTCAACAGTTCTTATAGTTTCGGAAAAAAGTGGCTGTGACATACGGACGGACAGACAGACAAACATGACGAATCCATAAGGGTTCCGTTTTTTGCCATTTGGCTACGGAACCCTGAAAACTAAGCTGACTGTGGAGCTGACTACACAACCTTAGTAGGTAACAAAAATATTCCTTAAATCTTATAGCTGCATATTAGAATATTTTTATGACTGCAGCTATAAAATGAAACCCAAAACTGACTTAATAGAGCCACGTTAAGGCGATTTAAAAAATTGTCGCCATTTTCAAATGTACAAAGAACCATGGCAGTAGTCATACATTACTAGCTTTCATGTTAAAAATGAATTTAGATAACTAGCTGTGTCAGCGGCTTCGCTTACGTGAGTGCGTATTCTTTTGGCATTATCAAGGAACATTAATTACATGGGATCGAGAAGTATATTCCTAACATCCTCTACAAAATAATACAAGGAGGAAGGGACACCGACGCGGAAACGGTTACCACGCATTCAGTACATAATTCTGAGCCTCCCCACATGGAAATTTTTCATGATCTTTCATAGATCCCGATGCTGAGTATCCTATCCATAAAAAATTAAAAATTCTTTCTTTTTACTTGTTCTCTGAGTGAGTTCACAAAAACCACGATGTACAGGATATGTTATGGTAAATAATAAAACTGTAATTATGGCCACACTACTGAATTAGGATATCCCTGTAATGATAGTGATGATGAGTTAATAAATAAATAAATAAACTCTGAGAGCGTAATCAGCCGACGGAAATCAAAAGTGAGAATTAGCTCAAACCCCGTTATTGAAAAATATTGTAAACGCTTGAATTTAATGTCCATATATTATATACATAATAATGTATATTATAAATTTATAACGCAAACAATATATTGATATTATAATAATATGTGAATAAATTCGAGGTTTCGCTTTGATGATCCGTTTGTTATTGAGCACCGATTTTGTTATCGCTTTTTGCAAAAAGTATTCGCTGATATTATAGAACCGGTTGTTGACGTGCGCTTGCGACCTATTTATGAATGTTATGGTAATTGGACTATGGAAGTATGTATATGGTGGAATGATTATCTCAAGTCTGTTGGATTGTAACGTAAACAGTTGTGTTTGTATGCCGCATCTAATGTTGGTAAGTCTACATACATAGTTATTATAATTAATAATTATAATTTTTATGCAAGGGTTTCGGGTTGGATTCCATAAGGTTATATTGTTTCAAGAGTTTTATTATAAGTTTTGTGTACCAAGTATGTTGAAAAGACTCTTGGAAGGGCTGCAGTATGTTTATCCCGTTAAAGGCGAGAGTGATATGATATTAGCGTTTCATGGTCCAGTTATATTTGTGTCTAATGAGTTAGATGAGGGTATGGTACCGAAGTACTTACTCTTTCTGGTTCCATTACTAACCAAGTAATGGAACCCGAAAGAGTATGCGCTTCGGTAATTAACACGAACATCGGCCGCAGTGTGATTTCCATAGATGAAAAGCTTTTAAGTTTGGTTTTTCAACGCATTGTAAGTCTCTCCACTTTGTTCGTACTTCGTCTTATCTATGTCTGTAACTCTAAAGTTTTGAAAAGATTTTAGTCGTAAATAATATCCTAACCATGGTGGTACATAATAGGCATGCACTTCCATGATTGTAGCAGCTCGCATTTTTATTTGCTCGGTATTATCCTGGCACCATTTCAATTTCTTTTTAAACTCTTTTCGTGTTTCATACATACTCAGATACAGTACAGTGATACAATACAGTACCTTAAGAACTCAGTTAGGTACTGAAACTTAGCCGAGCCTTCCTATGTAATTCTCCTACATGCTTGTTCCACCCTACAATACACGTCTTTTTATTTATTTTATTGGCAATTCGAGTTTTCTCCGAGGCACCACTCAAGATAGACTAAATGTTAATTGTGTTAATTATGCGCCTATGATCTACATTGTCACACATATAGTCACTGCAGTCCCGCAATTCCACTGGAAAGTCCATGTTACGTAGTGCCCCGTTGCACATCTCCCTATATTTACAAATTTGTTCATCATTTCTCATCCCCCATAATATTCTGTTATTTATTTCTCTATTTACAGCAGTTTTACTTGGTATATTCTTAAGGTTACACATTATTTCTAACGGAAAGTGGTCTGACCATGACACTTCACACAATCATCATCATCATCATCAGCCTATAGCAGTCCACTGCTGGACATAGGCCTCCTCCACCGCACGCCATTCCACTCGATTCTCAGCTACACTCATCCAGTTGCTACCAGCCACCCCGCGAAAATCGTCACTCCACCGAGCCTGAGGGCGTCCCACCTTACGTTTGCCGATTCGCGGTCTCCACTCAAGAACACGTCTACCCCAACGGTTATCGGTCCTACGGTTAATATGACCGGCCCATTGCCACTTCAGCTTACTTATTCTGTGGGCTATGTCGGCAACTCTGGTTCTCTGTCGAATCACCTCGTTCCGAATGCGATCCCTCAGAGAAACTCCAAGCATAGTCCGTTCCATAGCTCGCTGAGCGACCTTAAATTTATGGACCAGCCGTACCGACAGTGTCCACGTTTCGGCTCCGTAAGTCATAACAGGCAGGACGCACTGATTGAAGACCTTAGTCTTTAGGCTCTGTGGAATACGCGACGAGAAGACCCGGCGAAGCTTCCCAAATGCTGCCCAGCCCAGCTGAATTCTTCTATTAGCCTCCCTCTCCAAGTTGTTCTTACCAAACTGCAGAGTTTGCCCGAGGTACACATATTCTCGAACAACCTCGAGAGGACCGCCTTTGACAACAATAGGTCCTGGGGTGACGTGTTCGGCGAACATAACCTGGGTTTTGTCCAAGTTCACCCTGAGACCAATGCGTACAGAAGAATCAACTAGGCCATCCAGCATCTGCTGCAAGTCGTGCAGCGATTCAGCCAGTATGACGATGTCATCTGCAAATCTCAAGTGTGAGATGTACTCGCCGTTGATATTAATGCCACGTCCTTCCCATTTCAGCGTCTTAAACACATCCTCCAGTGCGTTGGTGAACAATTTCGGGGAGATTACGTCCCCTTGTCTTACCCCCCGACGCAATGGGATATGCTCCGTTTGCTGGTTTTGAGTTTGGACGGTCATTGTGGCGTTCTCATAAAGGTTTCTCAACACTTGGATGTATCGCCAGTCGACTTGGCATCGCTGCAGAGACTCCAGAACTGACCAGGTTTCGACAGAGTCAAAAGCCTTCTCATAGTCCACAAATGCAAGACACAGCGGCCGATTATACTCTTCGAACTTCTGTATGATCTGCCGTACTGTGTGGATGTGGTCTATGGTGCTATATCCTCCTCGAAACCCGGCCTGCTCCGGTGGCTGGAAGTCGTCGAGCCTTCGCGCTAGACGATTTGTGACGACTCTTGAGAACAGCTTATACACGTGGCCAAGGAGCGAAATGGGTCTGTAATTCTTTAGTAGGGTCTTGTTCCCCTTTTTAAAGAAAAGAACGACCACACTCCTTCTCCACGCTTCTGGAGTTCTCCCAGAGAACAGGACCGAGTTGAAAAGCTCCCGAAGCTCCCTTAATACAGGACGTCCTCCCGCTTTCAGGAGCTCAGTCGTTATCCCATCCTCACCAGGGGCCTTTCCATTCTTAAGCTGTCTAAGAGCCGCCTCGATTTCGTCTTGGCTGACTTCTGGCAGGTCTTCTGTGAAATGGCGGGTTAAGGTGGCTCTGGAATCCTCATTTTCGGGATCAGGTCGAGATGCATGCGATGCGTACAACTGGCCGTAGAAGTTTTCGACTTCCGAAAGAATCTCCGGCTTCGAAACGACGATATCCCCACTAGATTTGGTCAACTTCGTCAGGTGGCTCCTCCCAAGTGATTGGACGAACACTTTCGACCCCCGATTTTGCTCAATCGCTTTTTCTATTGAGCGTGTGTTGGAGCATCGAAGGTCGCGTCGTACCAATTTTCTGATTCTTTTATTGAGTGCCTGTAGTTCTGACAAAGTGACGGGTAGGTTTTCACGTCGTTCCGTCATAAGCTCCAGAGTCTCCTCCGAAAGTTTACACTTCCTGCCCTTACGCCGCATTTTACAAAAACGCGTCCCTTCCTCCCTGAGGATTTCCACCATTTGTTCGAGCGCCTGGTCAACGTCATTTGTGGTTTCCACGGCCGCGAATCGGTTCTCCAGATCTGACTGGAACGCTTCAGACCCTAGTATGGTTTGGAGCATATTTGGACGGAGCCTAGACTTCATCAAACGGGTTCGCTCCAGCTTGAAATCAATATTCAGAGTGCCTCGAACAAGTCTGTGATCACTACTGGTGTTGAACCTGTTGATCACCGAAACATCTCTAAATATATGGTTTTTATCCGTTATGATGAAGTCAATCTCATTTTTCGTCATAGTGTCGGGGCTTCGCCATGTCCACTTCCTTTGGGGCTGTTTCTTAAAGAAGGAATTCATCACGAAAAGCCCCTCCTTTTCAAGGAAGTTGACAAGCATTTGCCCCCTATGATTTCTGCTGCCAAACCCGTAGGATCCTACTACCGATTCACTGCAATTTGTCCATGTTACGTAGTGCCCCGTTGCACATCTCCCTATATTTACAAATTTGTTCATCATTTCTCATCTCCCATAATATTCTGTTATTTATTTCTCTATTTACAGCAGTTTTACTTGGTATATTCTTAAGGTTACACATTATTTCTACCGGAAAGTGGTCTGACCATGACACTTCACACAATACCTTAATAGTTTCAATTGTTTGAAATGCCAATGATCTATAATTTCAATTTAAGATCGTATAAGTGTTCAGACAACTTTTCAACAAATCTACGTCCGCACATGACCAACTTCGTTCCGTACAGAAGTTCAACATTTCATTGAAAAACTATTCATTCGGATGCGCATTGTCGTCACCCAATAGTAAGGAAATTTGACGTGAGCTACAGACATGCCGCTACAGCTCAACAGTACAACATTGAGTGAGTATCGGCGAGGTCTTTGCTGCTATCAAAGCAGTTTGACAGCTGCGAATCTAGAGCACACACCAGCGCCTTGTTTTTCTTGTGCATAGGCTAACGAGGTAGTCGTGGTCTAAGTTCAGGCGGTGTGGAACGGTACTCCCGGAATGCACCCTCAACGCAACTGCAGCGACCGAAGACACAGCACTCACGGTTGAGGTGCGTCCCGGCGGCTGCGAGGCGGAGCTGAGCGACGAGTCCGGAGATGATTGGTGTGCCAGTAGTTTGGCCCGGCTTCTTGTCAGCATATTTTTCTTTTACGTTTCTTCATTCGTTGGTTGCGTTTGTGAAAGACATTCAAATTGATGTATGTATATGTAAATTTGTTTCAGTTTAAATTATTGTAAATCATTTTTGTTTTTTTTCTGTCTATTTATATTCTCCAAAACAAATGATTTCAATAAAATTGGCGAAAAATTTTACAAAATTATATATCGGGAGAAAAAACTGTTGCGTCACATTGACACCCGGGCCACTGTTATTATGTTTTTAAGTGAAATGACTTCAGAATGAAAGCCGAATATGCAAACTGTAAGACCCCATGATGAAAAGAATATGGCAATAATTGGAAAACTATTACTTTTTGCGCAAGGCAAATCAGGCTTAAATTCACGAAAGAATATTTTTCCTAAGTTCGTGGTGTTTATTCCTCTTTTTCAATAAGTGTACATCTTATGGCCGAAAATGAAAGATCTACTTTGGAGAGAATCTCTGCAAATACTGTTTTAAGCTTTGACGGTTTTAAACTAAACTTATACTGCCACTTACGGAATATCGGGAAAGACTGAGACAACAAAAGTGCCTTTCAGCTTCGTTATGCATCTGTTTACACTGGTTATAGAGTAAGATAAAATATTATGGATTCTTACTGAAACTTTTTCAGAAGGGAACTTTGTGATTGAAAAAAAAAATCTGATACACACTGTTATAGACCACTTGCTTAAATCGTTCGTACATTCCGTTCCGATTACAAATGGGATTTTTCGACCGTTGTATCACTGTAATAGCTAACACGGCAGATTGATGTTAGTTTGATAAATGATTTCTCTTATTGTATTATAACATTTGTAACTTTTTTGTTTCAGCATTGGTTCGAAATGTGACTTCATTTGGAGAATATGCTTTAAAAGTTGGAGGTGTGACCAAAGTCTTTATGGGACCGCTGCCTCTTTATAGTAAGTCAAAACTTGATTAAAATATTATTATTCCTTAAAACAATTAGATCAATAGGACACCCGTGGGGCCCTTGGCTCATAGCAGTGGGAATTATAAGAATTTGTTTATCTTATTTTACAGTTGTAACAGATCCCGTAGACGTGACCACAGTCCTGAACAAATGCCTGAAGAAAATGTTTGTGTATAGATTCATCGAACCAATGGTGGGCAAAATGTTGATCGCTGCTGATGGTAACTTACGCATTCATCTTTCTTATTCAATATTATTATTTTTGTATGTTCAGAAGACTGCTTCCCTGGAATCTTAACCAAGACCGTAACACGTATGTATTGACAGAATTATAATCATTAAAATCATCAATACAACCCTGCAAGTTCATTTGATCCCATTGATTGACTATTTCATAAAACACTCACTCACTGGGATTAATAAACTTAGTTTAACTTGGCTATCATAATACTGTTTCAGTTCCTTTGTACGATTACAGTTTGTTTACATTATTTCGTGAAGAAAAGATTTTGGAAGAAATTGTTTTTTGTTGTTACTTACGTGTATTAACACGGGTTCAATTCCTTGGAGTTGTTATGGGTTTAAGAAGTTTTGATTATTTTTGAAGATATTTCATTATTTTACTTTGTTTTCATCATGTTGTTAATACATAGTATATCTGCAATATCAATGTGTGAACCTCTATAGGTTATTAGGAGGTGTTTGGTTTTAGGTGTATTTTGGTGCATAGTTATTCTTTATTTATTGTCGTAGTCAGAAATATACATATTTATTTCAAGTAAAAAATCAAAAACTAAAACCCCGAGTGCAAACATTATTATGGTTATATTATTCGTTATTAAACTTCCTTTATTTTGACACCCTATTCGATAGGTTTTTTTTTTATTAACGTATTACTATTTCACGCCAAAAAATCGCTTTTTTTTTCAAACACCTTTCTAAAGACACTTGGATATTTAAGACAATATAACGATACATTACTGTCGAAATCCATTGAGCCGTTTGAAAGATACGAGGTAATAAAGTTTACAAACAACAGTAAAAACTCCTTTTTTAAGTAAAATTATTTGGGAATCAGTCTCAATCATTTAAACACCAACCGAATCTTACACGACCAACAGTATGGTTTCACTAAGGGACGTTGTACAACTGACGCCGGTGTAACCTTATTAAAGTACATATTTTCTGCGTGGGAAGCATCCCAAGACGCAATAGGATTTTTTTGTGACCTCTCCAAAGCATTTGATTGCGTAAATCACGACACATTGCTTTTGAAACTTGAGCATTACGGACTAGGTAAACTTGCAATTAGTTTGGTTAAATCTTATTTGAGTGATAGACATCAACATTTTCAAATAAATGGTGTTAATTTACAGGGTTTAAAAGTAAAAATGGGGGTTCCGCAAGGGTCAATATTGGGTCCTTTCCTCTTTCTAGTATATATAAATGATCTACCCTATTTATTGAAAAACCAACCTCAAAATATGGTGTTATTTGCTGATGACACTTCCCTAATTTTCAAGATAAATAGACGGGCCCAAAATCTAGATGACGTAAATAATGCCTACTTCAGGTCCATAATTGGTTCACAGCAAACAATTTAGTATTAAATGAAAAAAAAACGAAATGCATAAGATTTGCTTTACCAAATGTTAAAAGTAACGAGTGTGATATAGTATTGAATAAAGAGAAACTTGAATTCGTAGATAAAACCGTTTTCCTGGGGCTTACGCTTGATTCAAGGCTACAATGGGGTTCTCATTTGACATCTCTTGTGTGGTGCCTAAGTTCAGCAGCATATGCTGTTAGAAAAATCCGTCAATTTACTGATGTGGATACTGCTAGACTGGTCTATTTTAGTTACTTTCATAGTATAATGTCTTATAGCATTCTGTTATGGGGACGGGCTGCAGACATTGAGTCTATATTTATTCTGCAAAAAAGAGCCATCAGAGCCATATATAATCTTCGTAGGCGCGATTCTCTAAGGGAACTGTTTAAGGAAATCAACATCATGACGGTACATTGTCAATACATCTACGAAAACATAATGTACGTTAGAAAAAATCTACATCTTTTTAATAAAAGAGGTGACAGACACAATTACAGTACTAGAACTAGAGATCAATTAGTTCAGCCGGGCTTCAGACTCGCTAAAGTAGACTCTTCTTTCATGGGGTACTGTTTGAGATGCTATAATAAAATTCCACAAAGTATTCTTGAACTGAATTAAACGCACACTATGTAAGCAAGCATATTTATTACAAGTTGGACGATTATATCTTTAAAAAAATGCTTGGCTAAATGCTAGTCCTGCTCCACATGGACAGGGAAGCATAAATGGATTAATGGATAGCATTAAATAGTATTGTTGGAGCTGCTGAAGATTGTACAACAATAAAATAAATAAACAATCTTTGCATTGTATAAACTCAATTTCTTTTGGCATTATATAACCGCATAGCCCATATTATCTGAGTACTATGTATGTATGAAACCTACGTCTTTTTTTGACTTGAATGTGCCCTGGCGGTTAAGTGTATGTCATGCTCACTCAAATGTCTCGCTGATGGTGGCGCGTGTGTCTGATCATTTAGTTCCCTTCAAAATGGTTGAGTTGGATGGTGCTGATACATGCGACATGTTCGTGAACGGGCGCTGTCAGTTGTGACTGGTCATCTCTTGGTTGCCACGGCTTATTTAAATTAATTATTTTGTTTTTGAATGGTTCTTTTCTTTGTTTTTACTATGGACACTTTTAACGTGCACATCTTGCTACATCGCTCTCACATAATGTACCATCTCAACATGAATGATGTTACCAAGGTTTTGTAAAATATTCTGAATTAACAGAGTGTCCATGGAGTTTCTTGCCCGTTCTTCTCCATAGAGATCTACGTTAGGGAATGGGCAACTACAGTACTTTCACAGTTGTTATGCCTTGTGACTGGGACTGTAGCTACATTTCATTGTTGGCTTTGTTTCGACAATTCAAAAGTGCCTGTAACTGGCCTACTTGAAATAAATGCTTTGATTTTGATTTTAATTTTGAGTCGGTTGACTCAGTCAGTAATTTATTTTGCGCAAAGTAGATAAAAACAACTGCTGTTATTATAAAAAAAAGGAACTGACTTTCACCATTTTCTTCAAAATGCCGTAATAATAAACTGGGCACGAGTTGCCGTGGCCGACTTGGAAATCTCTAAACAGACTTCGAACCCAAGTCGGCCGGAGCAAAGACAATCTCTGCAGATGGGAGTTCATGGACGGGTCGGACCTCAAGCGCGTATGCAGCGTCTCCCCACAAACAATGGCCCACCTTCCATCTCCCACCGCATGCCCTATCACCTGCGCTCTTGATGATTTATTTAATGCATCAGTGAGAGCTGAGTTTTGGGCTAAACATATTTAAACTTTTTGACATCGATACGGTAAGAAGAAGAATAAACTATTGTAAATCTGGAAAAACTAGATTTTTTCCTGTAGAAGTTATTACATTTTCGCGTTAAAAACGTTCTCCTGGAAACTAGTGATTTTGAAGGTGGATGTTTGTTCTTTGCTGTAGTCGATATTAAATTAGACATTCTACTTTGTCCGTGGATCAGTGCTTCATCAAAGTCAAAATTACCCAAACCGCTCGCCCTTCAACTCTTCTTCCTTGAGTTTTAGCTGGGAAGAAGAAGTGGTGGATATAACTACCCAACTAACAAGTCTGTCTGTTAAGTTAGAAGGACTTGATTCTATAGAATAGTATGTTTTGGATATCACATCTAAAAAAAAATCTCTTCAACTTAAATAATATAATCTGATGAGAGTCGTTCCAGCTATGAGGAGCTAAAACTTTGAAATTTTGCCATTATGCTGATTTTAAATAGTGTAATATAATTCAACATGCAAAAAGAAAAACCTATAAAATACTCAACGCGTGTTTCAGCCCTCAATTGGACATTTTCATGAGATATTGACTCATTGATCTTAATCAACGCACACAATTTCATAGATACACCGCCTCTAAACCAGTTTCATGGTATTCCAAATGTTTCAGTACCAATATGGAAGCGTAATCGTCGGATACTAGACCTATCCTTCAAGCAGCACCTCTTGGATGAATTTATGGAGTTTTTCAATGATCGAGCTGGACGATTTGTTGCGCTGATCACCGAGGATGCCGGCAAAGGTGAAGTGGACCTCACGGAGAAGATCACTAGGACCGTTCTGGAAACCGCTTGCCGTGAGTAGTTCTTCCTTTTGATGTTCTTTCTTTTGATGCCTCTCTAACAACTGAAGGTTGGCCGCCAACTGCGAATATTTATAATGTTTTAAAAATATTAAGATTGTGAATGAACTAGAGTCAGCGGATACTGACATAGCTTGCAGAGTTAGCAAGCTAAAGCGGTAGTAGGTGGCCATGCCTGTCAAAGGATACCCGATTGAGCTGATCATACATAGAGTGAAGATTACGTATCAGCCAGCGCGCAGCGTAGCATTTTATACAGTCACCGCTGGGTCCGGTTTTAGGTTTACAATGGTGACTTACCTGAAGGGATAGTAGAAGTGAGGTATAGTGCCAAAGATGTGGCTGTAACCCTTAAGAGCATAACTAAAGGCAAGAGTCAGGTCATGATTCTCTATCCATTGAACACCTAGTTCACGCTGGCCCACATATAAACAGAGTATTAGCGACATTCTACTCACTATGCGTGAGCCACTCTTATCTTCCACCGGATCTTATGAGAATTGTGGTTGTGCCTATAGTTAAAGATAAAACCGGTGATTTTGCTGATAAAAATAACTATGTACGGTCAGCAACCGCTTATTGTACTTTGGCCTAGTAAAATACTGCAATTTAGTTAATTTATAAAAAGTAGTATTATCACGTACGCAAGTACGTCAGTTTTCGGTTTAATATCGAGCTCGCGCAACATCCAACATTTTGTAACATTTTCTATTATTTTCTTGTAATATTATTTTAGTGCAATTTCGTATTAAATACCCTTTTGAACATTAACATTTATTTTATTAACATTCAACATTAAGTGTAAAGGCTCATGCCCTTACATTTTGGTCCTTCAAGCCGTTAAGAGTGAAATCAGTGCCGTGGTACGTTTTCACTCGCGGGAACATTTGAACATTAAACTCGGACATTAAACAGAACATTCAACAGAACATTAAAAACAGTATGAACAGTGATATTGAGTGAGGATTACACAGATCGGGGTGGAGCGTAAGGCAGCGAATCCGGTGAGCGCGTTCCATATTACCTACTTCTCTGAAATTTTGAATTTATTGTTTGCATTTTGCACCGGTAAACAACAATGTCTTCTTACGATGCTTTACTTATCTCGCAATCAACAAATCTTGAGGCTATCAAACGAATAAATGAAAACTTTAAGAAAGATAGTTCTACACGTAAAACCACTCTTGAGTATCATGATGACAGACTTGAAAAGCTGGACGGGTATTGGAGTGAGTTTAAAAAGAACGACATCCAATTAGCGTTGTTTGAAGGCAAAAAGTCCGGACCGTACTAAGATAATCGTATTTACGAGCGTTTGGAACAAATATACGAAGAAACGAAGTGTATGATACACAAGTCGAAACAAAGATTATTGGCGAAAGTCGAAGACGAAAAATTTACTTCGTTTAGTCAGTTGCAAAAAAAAAGAAGAAAAGCCATGTTTTCAAGTGAATGTTCCAGGACCACAGGAGAGCGATGAGATCGCGGATGATGTGAAGAACACGTCATACGAAGAGATAGTCGTGGACCAACGCACTAAAGATATGATGAATGAGCAGCGGTCGAACATCAAGGCTTTTGAGAGAACAGTACGGAACATGGACATTGAAAATTTAAAAGAAAAGTGGCAACTTGAAGATAAGTTGAGGACAGTTACGCAACGTTGGGAAAAAGTCGATAGCACTTATTGAAAGCTCGATAACATGTTGGTCAACACGCAAGCATTTGAAAGTGATTATAATAGATTAGAAAGGCTGTATGAATTCAGCAAGGAACAAATTAACAAGAGAATTCGGGATAACAAACATCAGGAGAAATCCACGCCTAAAATTGACCTTCCGATTTTCAGTGGTAGCTATGCCCAGTGGACAACGTTTAAGGACTTGTTCGTGGAAATCGTGCATCGTAACACTTTTATCTCTAATGCTCAAAAAATGCAACATTTGAAGGCAAAATTGAAAGGCTCTCCTTTCAATTTATTTTTATTTTTTAAAACAACAAACACTTCCCAGACTTGAGTTATGCGGTGCTCAGCTGTTAGCTCAACTGGTCAAGAAAATAACTCGACAAACCTAACATTAAAGTAACAGCATGGACGGACTCAATGATTGTGCATGGCTGGCTAAAGGGCGATGTCTCGCGATGGAAGGCCTATGTCGGACACAGAGTTCAGGAGATAACATCTGTAGTGCCCGCCGGGTGCTGGAAGCACGTAAGATCGGAGCAAAACCCGGCCGACTGCGCGTCACGTGGACTACTACCTTCTCAGTTACATAACTTTCGTCTGTGGTTTGATGGACCCGAATGGCTTAATAGTGAAGACATCCCTGAAACATATGATACGGTTAAGATACCAGAAATAGAAGTTAAAAAGGTGCATACAGTTACGTCACGAACTACCGAAAACAAAAACATAAACATTGTAACAGAACTCCTAATAAAGAACAGCTGTATTATGATTATAATACGCATCGTAGCTTGGGTGTCGCGTTTCATAACAAACACGTCAAAAAATAATCGTCACAGGGAAGACGCAGCTATGGATCATACAAACATGAATGGCCCTCCCGCGTCAAAACAATATAATTTAACACTCGCTGACATTCGACGCGCTACTAACATAATAATAAAACATGTACAAAATGAACATTACGGACATGAAATCCAAGATTTAAAAACAAAAGGAAGGGTAAGCAACAATAGAGGAGTTCAGAAACTTTGCCCTTACCTAGATGAAAATAACATATTACGCGTCGGAGGGAGATTACAGAATTCAAACTTACCAGAAGAAACCAAACACCCTGTTATCATCTCAAAAAACAGCAAGCTGGCATATCTTTTAATTGCCCGTGCGCATGTTATAACACTACACGGTGGAGCGAGACTAACTATGGCTACATTGAGACAAAAATATTGGATAACAGGAGGAAATCACACTGTTAAAAAATACCTGCAAGACTGTGTAAAATGTTGTCGCTTCAAACCATCGAACCAATACCAATTAATGGCCGACCTACCCAGTGAGAGGATAACGCAATCACCACCTTTCTATCACACAGGGGTGGACTTCACAGGGTTTGTTAGTGTTAAACTAAACAAGGGTCGAGGCGTCAGAACGACTAAAGGTTATGTCGTAGTATTCGTTTGCATGGCAACGAAGGCGGTGCACTTAGAACTTGCATCAGATTTATCGTCACAAACATTTATACTAGCTCTCAACCGCATGATTGGGCGACGAGGCTGCCCGAAACATATTTACTCCGACAACGGAACAAACTTTGTTGGAGCCGAAAGGGAGTTAGCCAAACAACTACATCTCTCACAAACATTTAACAATGATACTGTATCAAGAAGGAACACCGAGATGGGGATAGAATGGCATTTCAACGCCCCAAGCTGGCCGACTGCGGGAGGACTTTGGGAGGCTGCAGTTAAGTCCATGAAATATCACCTAAAGCGTGTCCTAGGAGAGCAAAAGTTGACATACGAAGAGTTTTTAACACTGCTGACTCAAATCGAAGCCTGTATGAACTCTAGACCACTTTGCCCTTTAACAGAAGACGTGGACGATATTGATTATCTTACTCCTGCACATTTTTTAATTGGCCGACCAGCAACATTCTTACCAACGGAAAATATCGAAAAACAAAACATCAACATTCGACATAGGTGGCAGTTACTAAACAAAATGAAACAAGGGTTTTGGACCAGATGGTCGTCAGAATACCTACAACAACTTCAAGTTCGGAGTAAATGGCTGAACAAAACAAATAATTTATCCGTAGGAGATGTTGTCTTAATCAAAGAAGACAACCTCCCTCCCGCGAAATGGGCACTTGGCAGAATACAGGAAGTTCACCCGGGAAGAGACAATCTAGTCAGAGTTGTGACGATGAAAACAAAAACGGGGCTACTAACAAGACCAGTAACAAAATTAGTAAAACTACCAATACCTGAATCGCATGTAGAAATACCTGACACCACCACCTCCAATGACAAAATCTGTACTGAAAATCCAAAATCTACAAGAAATAACACTAACAGACAACAACGATTTAAATCAAGGAATATAAGTTCCAGCCTGCTATGCACTGCTCTTAACACTACTAACATTATTTCAGCCCACAAAGCAAAGCAGTGACGCCATTAATATCACACCGTTTGAACCAAATAGAGCAGTGTACTTTGACAAAACCGGCAATTTGCAAAGCGTACATGATGACTGGAAGATTGTTACCTATTATAACATGACATCTTACTGGCAAGGCATGGAAAACATTCATAGAGTTGTGGAACATCTGGGAGAAAGGTGTGAGCAATTTGCATACCAAACGATTGAATTCGAACAGGAACTTAACGAACTTGATCATAACAATTACATGTTGGAAACACATCATGGGCAGACAAGGGGCGCGTTTCCCGAGGTCTTGTAAATGGAATAGGTTACCTTGCAAACAGCCTATTCGGCGTACTAGATGAAAGGTTCGCAATACAATACAAAAAGGACATAGAAACATTGCAAAATAACAGAGACCATTTATTGAACCTGATAAAAGGTCAAACATCAATCATAGAGGCAGATAACAACATTTTAAAGAGAAATGAAGAGGCGATGAACACTCAGTTCAATCTCTTAGGTCAACATCTTAACGCTACAGAAAACTATTTACAGAAATTGGGTAAGGATGTTGAGCAAGAAGAAGCTTTGAACTACTTTAACATCATGGCTCTAACCAGTTCAACAATTCTATCTAAACTGCGCCACATACAACACAAATAAAAAAAGCATGCAAGCGTGTCTAAAAGCATGTCATGCTTTTAGACACAGCTATTAACATTCACCATGGCCATGTAGATACCAGACTTTTATCGCAGAATCAGCTCTTTCAGGAGCTCAACATTATCTCTGGACAATTTCCACAACAATTATCGATACCCGTTGACAATATTCAAAATCAATTAGCAGACATATACAAACTACTAGAGGTAAAATCTAGATTAATTGATAAATATTTTATCATTGAAATTACATTACCATTAACAGGCGACACTCCATTTACCGTGTATAAAACAATTCCTATTCCGATGATAAAAAATAACAAACATTCACTTACAATGAAAACAAATTCAGAATATGTTGCAGTCATTCAGTCAATATAAGAAAAGAGACGCATATGCAGCTCACAGACAGTGACCTGGAACATTGTATTAAATTGGAACCAAGTACATTTTGTATGTTAACTAAACAAACCAACACGTAATATGAGAAATCATCAGATTCCATGCGAAATCGGCGCAATAACAAACATTACATTATCAAAATGTATCTACACATCCGATTTCTGCAACAATAAATGGACACCATTACAAAAACCTAACACCTGGCTCTATGTTTGCTGCACGGATTGCCAACTGCAAATCATCTGTGAAGGCCGTATGACTACTAAAGCAATACATTTAACGGGAATTATAGAAGCCAAAGAAGGATGCATAATTAGAAACAATGAAGAAACATACCACACACAAGTTTACTACACAAACAAGATTTATGTCAGCCCGGAAATACCACTGATAAATCTGGATGACATCAACAATTTAACATCTGTCCAGCCGCTTGATATATCAACTGGACAACAGAACACGCAATTTGTTAGAAACGATTATGAAAAACTTCATAATTCGTTGAAAGAATTGGAAGATCAAACAAGACAGACTGAAATGTCGCAACACGATGTGCACCAATACATCGTTTCATACTCTACGATGGGACTTCTGATCTTGTCAATAGTCGTCGCGGGAGGAGCCTACGTGTACAGCAAACGCAGCGGCAAGGTCACCGTCAGCGGTGCCGGCGCGTCCACCAGATTACCGCCACGGAAGCCACCAAGAGCTACAGCATCCACTGAAAACATAGAACTTAACTACGCGACACCTCATTCTTTTAACATTTGACTTATAATCATCTTTATTCATATTGTTTTCTATTCATGATTTTTTTTTTGTATATAAGTACATTAGTAAAATATTCTTTAATAAGTTATCTTAAATATTACTTTTGCCCCGCCAAGATGTACGGTCAGCAACCGCACATTGTACTTTGGCCTAGTAAAATACTGCAATTTGGTTAATTTATAAAATGTAGTATTATCACGTACGCAAGTACGTCAGTCTTCGGTTTAATATCGAGCTCGCGCAACATTTTGTAACATTTTCTATAATTTTCTTGTAATATTATTTTAGTGCAATTTCGTATTAAATACCCTTTTGAACATTAACATTTATTTTATTAACATTCAACATTAAGTGTAAAGGCTCATGCCCTTACAAACTATAGGCCCATATTTTTAGCTACAGTTATAGCGAAGGTGTTTGACGGTTTGCTTAATACACAGTTAAGTAATTATATATCTCTGCACGATAATCAGTTTGAATTTAAGCCCCAATTATCAAAAGAAAGCGCCATACTGTGTCTTAAGCATACCGTCAAATACTACAATGCCCGTAAAACCCCGGTATATGCGTGTTTTCTCGACTTGTCCAGGTCCTTTGATTTGGTGGTGTATGATCTCTAGTGGGAGAAACTTGAGAGTTGATACTCTCAAGTTTCAAGTCAACAAGTTCTAGTGGTAGGCTGATGCCTACCACTAGAACTTGTTACCATCCTCAAGTATTGGTATACGCACCAAGTCAACAGCGTCAGGTGGTCAGGGACAATGTCGGAGCCATATCGATTACAATGCGGTGTAAGACAGGGCGGACTGACTTTAGCCACATTATTCAACCTTTACATGAACACGCTGATTGTCGCGATGAGCAGGCAGCACGTCGGCTGTCATGTAGACGACATGGTTTTGCTGAGCGCGTTGATCTGTGGCCTAAGCAATATGAGAGTGACATGTGAGGATTACGCTGTTACAAATGGACTTGTTTATAACATTAAGAAAAGCCAGACTCTCTCGTTGTCCGTGCGAGCGAGCGAACGTGTCGCTTACGCTGTGCAATTACGTACCTATTTTAATAAATAAGTGCTAATTAGTGTGTGTGCTTACGTTGTGCTATTGTGGCTGGCTTGATTGTTAATTCGATTAAGGACTAATAATGTCAAAGGCACAGCGTACTCCCACTTCGGTGGAAGTGGAGGAAGCCCAGTCTTCTGACAAGTCAGCTTCAGATGTAAAGGGAAAACAAACACCTGCATCCAAAAGGGTCGGATCACGACAGGGTAAGAAGAAACGCAGTGAGGAATCAGTGATTCTTCTATCACTCAAGAACCTAAACGGCACAAATCAGCATGCTGTTCCCCTAACAATCTGCATGTTACACTGAAAGCTGTCCAAAAGGAGGTCAAAGCAATGAGTTCTCTTCTGAATTCGATAAAGGAGGAACAAGACTCACGCTTGTTATTGCTGCAAAAGGATGTGTCGGTCATTAAGTCAAAAATAAGCGCGCTAAAAAAAACTAACATCGAATTCCAAAAAACATTGCACTTTCTAAGCGCCCAGCGTGATGAAATGGAGACATTCAAAAAAGAGACTATAGAACATAACAAGGCTATGGAAAACAGATATAAGGATCTAATAAAACGAAACATCAATTTAGATAAATGCAACAAAGCGCTAGAAGAACGAATCGGATAATATCTTGAACAGAAAGAATTGACCAACAATATCCGAAATAATGAATTTAAAAATGCAAGAAGGAGAGAAAACCGTTGATGTGGTAAAAAAATGTGCTGAGATCTTAAAATTAGATAAAAACAAAATAGAAAGTGCATGGGGGGTAGGATCCGAAAAAAAAGAGCTTCGGCCCATAGTTGTGACACTGTGTACAAAAGCGGCGAGAGTGGAATGGCTTAAAAGTCGAAAATCACAAATTACAAACCAGATGATATTAAACAACAATGACTCATCACGAATCTTCATAAATGAGCATATAACCCGGCGAAACCGGCAACTATTTTGGGCGTCAAAACCAAAACTTAAAGCAACCTATAAATATATATGGATCCAGGATGCCAAAATTCTAATAAAAAAAAAAACGATATTGATAAAAAAAACTACCATATTCGGAATGAGGGAGACATAGAAACATACGTGCAAAAAGACAAGATGTAATAAAATATCATATCATGTACTGTTTAACAATAGTGTTAATAAATCAAATTAAATCATGGTACTAAAATTTGATCTACAGTCACAACTACAGGATATTACATAATTATATAAAATTCACAGATATTAATAAATGGTCTACCTACGTAAATACGAAAGAAACTAAAATACAAATCATAGACATTAACATTTTTTCCATAACAAAACATTTTAATCAATTGAAGGTACTTCTGCAAAAGATTTTGAATCAACTGGATGTGTTTGTCTCACAGAAATTAACACTAGACAGGATGAAGTCGCCATATACACGATTCATGGTTTCAAAATGTTTTCACAAACCAGAGAAAAAAAGCGAGGAGGAGGCCTATACTTGTTTATGTGAAAAGTAGTCTTCAGTACAGTCCACTACAAAATTATAATGTATCAAAGCTTGAGCTGATACACGGCCACCTAGCCAAGAATGTTTACAACGCTTATCTATTAGTAATCTACAGGCCACAACACAAAAATAAAAGTAAGGCCTATATACATATAATACAAACAGGGTTCTCACCAGGATTACAGCAATTATAGACCTATAGCAATACTTAATACGGTTAGCAAAATTGACGAAAAAATTATAGTTATACAACTCACCAACTGTTAAGAAAACAATAATATTTTAAACGATGTCCAACACGGTTTTAGAGTCAATAGAAGTACTGCTACTGCACTAGAGGAATTCACAGATGAAGTCAATAATCATCTTAACGAAAAAAAGAAATAGTTATGGTTATATTTATAGACTTCAAAAAAGCATTTGATACTTTAGACCACGGCGGCTTGCTGCAGGCTATGAGTGAATGCGGCATTAGGGGTCCCATGAATGCATGGTTTAGCAATGTACTTAGACCAAAGATCACTTAAAGTACGTGTCAGTGGAACTGAAAGTGTACGGGGCGACATTAAATTTGGAGTTCCGACCGGCTCAGTATATGGGCCATTAGGATATGTTATGCACGTTAACAGTATGTCTAATGTGTTAAAAAATGTAAGGTATTTATGTATGCTGATGACACTTGCCTGGTTTACAGCCATAATAATATTGACCCAATACAGTGAGATATGCAACACGGTTTTGACAGGATAGTTCAGTGGGCACATGATAATGGCATTATAATTAACATCAGCAAAACTAAGTGCATGCTTATTCACTCGCCGTACCATAAAAATAAAATAATTTGTTAACAGTGGGAGTGAAAGGTCATTCAATTTCGTACGAATGTCTGCATTACAACAAACTGAATTGTCAATGCTCATATTTTGAAACAGTTACGTCATACAAGTACCTTGGATTAAATCATAATAACACATTCACTTGGAATCTACATGTCAACAACATTTGCAATAAGCTACGAGCCATTTTAGGTAAATTAAAGACTCTTAAACATGCTGTCAACAGGAAAGTATTGTATACCCTTTACTATGCATTGGCTGATTCAGTTGTTGAATATGGGTTGGGTGGATATGGCCTTGCGTTCTCTATACATTTAAATAAAATCAAAATCCTACAAATACGGCTAGTTCAACTACTTTTGTAGATAAATAAAACAAAACAAAAAAAAAAACTTAAATAAAAACTATGAAAAACTGTTTAAAATTTGTAAAGTACTTCCGGTCCATATCAAAAGTAAAATAAACATTTTGAGTGAACAATTTAATAATAAATATCACAAGGAGGAACGTAGGCATATGTACCCAACTCGATTATCTAAAAAAAAGACACTTGCTGTTCCTATAGTCACAAACTACTTTGGTAAGCGGACAAGAAAATATGTAGTGCCCTCGTTGATTAATGAGCTACCCCCACAGCTGATATCGCAGGTTAAATCTAAAGACCAACTTAAAATTGTTCTTCAAAAACACTACCTCTCATTCTGTTCATAGCTAGTTTTGCATCTGCGGACAATAGTAACTTTCCATATGTGTAAAATGTGTTTCTTTCTGGAAACTCACTTCCCTTATTTTATACGTTACTTTATACTAAAAATCGAAATTTGTTATAATGATATTGTGAAACGAGAACAACTGCCGACAAACTGTTTTGCAGTTACAATTTTAAAAAAAACATGCTCTTTAAGGCCTAGATGCCCGTACTATGTACCACCTTTAAGTTTGAGTAGTGTACCCTTAGATAGGGTGAATCAGTTTAAATAGCTAGGGCATATAGTCACCGCTGACCTCAGGGATCATGCTGACTTGGAACGGGAGCGGAGGGCTTTATCCATAAGAGCTAATATGCTGGCCCGCAAGTTCGCACGGTGCTCAGATGGCGTGAAGGTAACTCTTTTCAGAGCTTATTGCGCGTCCATGTTCACATGTTGCCTGTGGGCGAATTACACGCAAAAAAGCTACAACACCCTTTGCGTTCAATTTAACGCTTTCAGAGTGGTTTTGGGCCTACTTCGCTACTGCAGCGCTTCAGATATGTTCGCATGGGCGCGCTCGGACTGCTTCCATGCGACCAGGAAACGCTGCGCGTCCCTTGTGCGCAGAGTGCGTGCCAGCTCCAATGCCGTTCTGGGGATGATAGCTAATGCGTTGGACTGTCCTTATGTGCGACACTGCTGTGATAGACAAGTCACTTAATTATAGTGTCGCCCGTAAGAGACTAATAATATGGGTTACGTACCTGAATTAAATGAATTTGTAGCATATAATTCCCCAGCTTGATGAATCGTGCAGCACCCTAAAAAGGTATATATGAAACACTGTATATGGAAGGTGGAGAAGAGGAATTTTGGCGCAACTTTCGGGAGGCCTCTGTCTAGCTTGTAGATAAAAAGTTTTCATTGGAAAGCGAGGGGTTTTCCCGTACCCTTAAAACGCAAGCTAATGGGCATGTGTATTCTCCCCATCCTGACATATGATACACAGACTTAGTCTTTGACTAACATCCAGAACTCCAAACTTAAGGTTTGCCAACGAGGCATGGAGCGCAACATACTGAATGCAAAAATAACTGAGCGGACCAGAAACACTGCGCTCCAGAACGTAAATTGCCGACGTAGATTATAAAGCGCAATCACACTATCGTGAAAAGTGGGAGGAATGGGGAGAAGCCTTTGCCCAGAAAATGAAATATTAATAATATGCATGTTTCAGAAACCACACTTGGAGCTAGAGTTGACGGCAAAGACCTTGTAGACAACAATTATATCATGGGTGTCAACGACTTGCTAGACATTCCCGTAACCAGGATTAATAAGCCTTGGCTTATGCTTGATTTTATCTTCAACTTGTCCAGTTGCAGAAAGAGACTGACCGACGCGCTAGCAATTTGTTCTGAACTTACAAAACAAGTGAGTATTAAAAATTAAGTCGGAAAATAATTGTATGGGTATTGTATTGTATTGTATAACGGGCTGGTGTCCGCAACTCCACGTCAAATGCGCGTATTTTGCGTGCGGGTGGGAAATTCATTCGATCCACCCCAGCTCCCCGAGAAAAGCCAGCAGCGCCTTGATGTCGCTGACCATCTCGCGGAGAGTACCTGGGTTACCGAATTACTTTGCCCTGTATGATGCAACCTCTGGGCAGTGCAGAAGCACGTGGGCTACTGTCTCATCTTCCTCCATGCAGGCTCGGCACAGGGGGCTGTCTGTGACTCCTATGGCAAAGAGGTGTTTGTTAAAAGAGCCGTGTCCAGTGATGGCGGCTGTAATTGTGCGCAGCTGTATTTTAGTCAGCCGAAGCGCCTTTTTCGTGAAGCGGCCGTCGATGGTAGGAAGTGCATCCTTGGCCTGCCTACACTCACCATGGTTTAGCCACAGTTTGTGGTGTTGTTCACTGGTTCGTTTCCTTACCAGTGTGCGTAGGTACCCGAAGGGGAGTGGCACTATGGGTTCAGGTCCCATTGCTGCCATGCTCGATCCCCTTCTAGCGAGTTCGTCCGCTGCGTCGTTGCCTCGGGACTCGCTGTGTCCTTTTATCCATTGAATGGTTATGTTATTGAGATGACCAACCTGGTTCAGACGTTGATGACACTCGTGTATTAACCCAGAGTTGACTGTGTGGTTGTTTAATGCTAGTAGTACAGCCATGCTGTCTGAGAGTATTCGAATTGAGTGGTCCACCACTTCCCTGGCTAAGATGGCTGATGCCGCCAGGGCAATGCCCATGCATTCTGCCTGAAATACTGTGTTATGGACCCCCAATGGTGCGGCTATGTGGATGTTGAGATCCTCCGAGAAGACTCCAGCTCCAGTACCGGTACCTGTCTTAGACCCATCCGTGAAGACCCGTACTTCCGCGGGGCTTAGGCCCTCGCAGCGGTGATCCTCGTGGAGTTGGATTTTGTATTTTTTGTCGAATACGAATTGCTTAGGTATCCGATCGTTAATCGCTTTCGCTAGGGGGAACTCGTTATGAAATCCCTCCAGTATCGCAGTGTGCTGTGTGTACTTCTTACCCCAAAGTTGAAGTGTTTCAAGTCGTACTGCCGCCATCGTCGCTTCCTGCTGTATGAACAGATCGAGCGGGGGGAGCCCTAACATGGCTTCTAGAGCCGCGGTCGGGGTAGTCCGCATGCAGCCTGTAGTCGCCATGCAGGCAAGTCTCTGCATACGTTGCAGTTTGTTGGAGGCTGTAGCTAGTTTAGTGCGGGGCCACCAGACCACTGCCCCGTAAGTAATCATGGGTCGGATCACCGCGCAGTATAACCAGAGTATTATTTTAGGGGATAGGCCCCACTTCTTACCTATCATCCTCCTGCATTGCCAAAAGGTTATGCAGGCCCTGTTTAGTTTGTTGTCTAAATGATTGCTCCAGTTTAACTTACTGTCCAGGATGACTCCCAGGTATTTGACTTCGTCAGCTAACTGGAGATCTGTGTCGAATAGTTTGGGTAGGCGATAAGGGCCTAGTGCCCTTTTTTGGGTAAACATGACTAATTCAGTTTTCGTGGGGTTCACTGAAAGGTCGTATTCCCTACACCACCGTTCAACGATGCGTAGCGCCTGTTGAGTAAGATTGCAGATTGTCCCCGTCACTTTCCCCGAAATGAGGATGGCGAGGTCGTCCGCGTACCCGATAGTGTAGTAGTGGTTAGCGCTGAGCTTAGTGATAAGATCATTTATCACCAGATTCCAAAGGAGGGGTGACAGTACTCCTCCTTGGGGGCAGCCTCTGGCTATCATAGCCGTCTGCTGCTCTTCTGCAAGGCGAACCACTCGTTTGCTTAACATGTTAGTGATCCAGTCTATCAGCACCTGTTCCACTCCGTGCCTGGAGAGGGCGGAGCTGATGCTGGAGAAGTTTGTTTTATCGAAGGCTCCTTCGATGTCAATGAAGGTGCCCAGGCAGGTACCCTTCTGATGTATTGCTTCTTCTATCCGGCTGACCACTAGATGAAGAGCTGATTCAGTGGACTTACCTGAGCTGTATGCATGTTGGTTTGCATGGAGTGGGATCGTTTTCAAAGCTCCATCCCTTAGCTCTCTCTCGCAAATTCTCTCCATGGTCTTGAGGAGAAAGGAGGTCAGGCTGATCGGTCGGTGGGATTTGGCGTTTGTGTAATCACTCTTACCTGGCTTCGGGATGAATATGACTTTCACTTCCCTCCATCCTTTTGGAACGTATCGGAAGGCCAGGCACGCTCTCATTATAGGCAACAGTCTGCTAGCGACGGAGGCCCCACCCCACTGCAGTAGGGCGGGAAAGATTCCGTCTGGACCGGCCGCCTTAAAAGGATGGAAGCACCGGATCGCCCACTGGAGTTTCTCCAGCGTTATCACTTTGTGTGCGTAGTGCCAGTCGTTTTCTGATGGTGTATTAATTACCTCTGTCCAGTCGACAGCCTGTACGAAGGCGCAACCTGGGAAGTGAGTTTCAATAAGGACGCGCCTCGTCTCTTCTGGTGTAGTGGTAAGTGTGTTGTCGGGTTTTCGGAGAACATCGGGCCCAGTCGAGTTCTGCTGTGCCAGTATTTTCCTTACCCTGTTTAATTGTATGGGTATTGCTTCGGTTGGCGGTTACGAGACAAAGATAAATTTTATTGAAATGATAATCTAGAGAGACGTCAGTAGGTACACAATGCTTTATGTTGTCTTTGTTGGTAAAATCAAAGATATTGATTCGCAGAATATGGTACAAGGCATAACAGTTAAGTTCTGGACATAACCATCGCTAAAATATCACTCATAAAACCCAATTAACACACACTCTAATAAAACTAAACAAGACAATGTTAAACTAAAAGGTACAATTTTCCATCTCTACCTAATAAATAAATTTACCAATACAACATAATCAACTTTACACATACGTCACAGCCAATTTACTACGAAACTACTGGACCGGTTGAGCTAAAATTTGGTACACACATGTAGGTCGGTGACCCAAAGACGGACGTGTAACGTAAATTAGTGAATTTTAAACATGGGAGCCACTTTTGGGGGTAAATTAGAAAATAAAAATAAAAAGTATCATGTTACGTATATCAAATGAAATGGCGCATTGTGAGCATCTCAAATATATAATATTTTTTTATAATTTTAAGATAAATAGTTTTGAAGTTATTTAGGTAAAAATTGACCATCCCCCCCCCCCTTAACTATAGGGCCGAAAATTTTGAAAAAATACAAAAAATATTTCTTTGCTTATTACAGGAAAACATATAAAAAATCCATGGTAACGATTTTTTTTATTTTTTATTATTACAAAATAGGCCTGCTCTTGACCTCGATCACGCCTGGTGGAAAGCGATGGATGAGGTCTATTACGAAAATTTGAGTCAGATTTAAAACAACTTACGGAATTTAGATAATTAACGTACGGGACCTTCTCCACGCGAGTTGAACTCACACTTATCCGGTTTTTTTTTACTTTTAAAGTTGAATAGGTAATAAAGGATAGTTAGTGTAACAGTAAGTCGTGGGTTTGAACCCAGGCAGGCGCATTACTTTGTGTAATTTATTACATCACCCTGCTCTCAAAAACGGTGAAATAAAATATTGTGAGAAAACCGACATGTCTTAGAACCAAAAATTCGAAGACGTGTGACATCTTATTATGACATCTTATATCATCTCTTAAAGCGGGTTATTTTTTGTATTTGTTATCCAAAAGGGATTACATAAATAGAATGTAATATCGATAGCTAATAATGGCCTCATAAAAAAATGTGGGAATTCTTCATTCGCGGTCTTGCTTTAACCTTTTAGTGCGTAAACAAATCTGTTTATTTTTAATAGGAATGTATTTAATAACACTTTAAATTTGATGAAAATAGCTTTAACATTGTATACCAGTACTTTAAAGTAATAATACACCTGTAATTTAATATTATCACTTTAATAAACATAAATTACTGCTAGTGATAATTTCATAAACAATATAATTAAGATACCCACAAAAATAATTGTTTCCATTATAATAATGTCGAAAATCAACTCCGTAACATTTAGTACCGTTTGGCAGGAGGAAATGGGGAGGGGAGGTATCTCTTCTCACCTGGCACCAATCCCATTAGAATACAATGCACCGGTCTTGAGAAAAACAAATTATTATAATCTAACCTCAAAACACTTTATAGTCTCCTAAAAAGTGTTGTCGAAGGCGCAGTCGACGTAGCACCTATTTTTGACTGCAGGGTTTAAAGAATAAACCTAACACTAACACTAACTCAGTTCGCTCGCTTCGCTCGCTCTCTAAACCGCGCCATCTCCTTCGAACCTTACCTGTCCGAGTCGGGGTGCCCCAAGTCCAGAGGTCGCTTCGCTAGCTCTTGCATCCTAAGTTCTCCTAGTAACATTGCATTTTTTGTACATGCAATCAGTGGGGGTAAACTAATTTTCTTGTGATTACGATTTCTAGGTTGTTATAAAAACGAATAAAACAATAAAACATTAATATTTTTTTACGTTCCATTTTGCATATGTTTCACGTCATTTTGAACCACAGATAATATGTGGAACCGATTTTGGCTGTCATTCGCCCATTTTAACGTTTCGTTTTCGCTTTTTATCAGATTTGAGGTTAGATTTTTTTTTAATAATTTCACGGAAAATATGCATTACTTTGTAATATAAGTGGTAGCGTAATAATTGGGGACCCACGCTCTACCAGCTTTAACCCCCAACTCCTGCCAAACGATAGTAGATCCAACCCGAAACCAATATTTTATAGTTCATTAAAATAATTTTAAAGCTAAACATTTTAAAGTGTGAAACATTATTTTTAAGGTGCGTGAATAAATTCCCCTTTTTATTAAGGATTGTCGATATGAATTCACCAATTCAGAGTTTTTAGCTAGTGTTTGACCTAACAGTATGCTATGAAAATATGTTTTAAATTAACTAGCTGTTGCCCGCGACTTGTATGTGAGAGACTGCCTCGTTGGTCGAGTGGTCGCAAGTGCGACTACTAAGCATGAAGTCCTGTGATCAATGTGGAGCCCTACCAGTGTTAAAAAAATGTACAACGTCATGGATTTTATCAAATTTTAATTTTGTTTTGATTTTTAAACTTTTTAGAATTTTATTTCGTAATGGGTTGTAAGTAGTACATATTATTACTTCCATGCAAAGAGTAAACACAAAATTCATTTTCAGCCATTCCGATTACACTTCGACTAAAACCTATTTACGTAAATAGTTAAATTTATCATAGAAATCGCGTATGAGGTTACTGACTGAATTTTAAACATTAATATCTTTTGCGTCTGTTGGTCGATTTTGATGAAATAAACGCTAAATGTTTCTCGGAACAATGTTTCTTATGTTTCAATATTTCGATTTTGAATACAAGTTCAGTCTGTGATCCTTTAACACACCTACTATTTTTTTTTTTAAATATTTTCAATGTACAGAAACACCACGTCTACAGATTTATTATATGTATAGATAATTCAATTAAAAAAAAATAACTTTAACATTCAAATAACGTCATTTTGTAGATGGTGGAACTACAAAAATCAGAACATTTACGACGGTTGAAAAACAAAGAAGAATATGAACACAAAGGTAAGAATTAAGTAAGTCGAATTATAGAAAAGATTATTACAGTAAAAATTAGAGAAAATAATATAATATCTCTCTTTTAAATAGTAACAAGCTTAATTTTAAGGACCTCTTCGTTAAGGATATTGTGAGCCAATCTGTTGAGCGAAAAATAGAAATAGCCAGTATAGAATTATTAAAGGAAGAGGATGAGATGAGAGGACACCCGAAACCACGAACGTGTCATTTTGTAACGCTAAGTCTGACATTCGTCTATTTACTGTAGGTGCTCTAGAATATTTATCTATTGTATCTTATGTTTTTTAAGATAAAAAATCGTACCGAAAATGAAAGGGCCAGAAAAAAGTTCAGTTTTTTTATGGGAAATTGCAGCCTCAAATCTTTTATTATTACAACGACAATGAACCAATGAGAATAACAAAAAACATGGTTCAATTTAAGTGTTTTGGAGTTATTACATTTTAACAGGTATAAATTATTTGTTAAAAAAAAAATACTCCATTTCCGTAAAAGCGTAATGTTGTAACTTGGTAATTATGTATTTAGCTGTTTGGCCTCACTAACACATTGAATCATAGTTTTCTCTTAGTATTTCTTCTCTGATAATCTCTCAATAGTTTCTTAAATCTCTCAGTTGTCCATTCTTTGCTCAGTGTAAATTATATTTTGTCACTACAGATGGTCAATTCCGAAGCATCTTAGATGTCTTCATTGAGAACACTGTGACTGAGACCAGTAGCATCTTAACTGATGTTGAACTGAGGAATACTATAGACAACATTTTGGTAGGTGGCTTTGACACCACTATCGCTGAGATGCTGTACACATTTATCTGCATCGGCAGCTACCCTGAGGTGCAGGAGAAGATTTATCAGGAGTAAGTCCACTAACCGTGCTCTCGCTTTAATTTTGTATGCCTTTTCTGCACACAACTCTAAAAAAATTAGCAGTATTCGAAATACATATTTTGACCGACCTCAAAAAAAGTTGGATATGTTTCTAAACAATTTTTTTCAAATTCGTAGAATAACTCAAGTTTTGGGTGAAGACGGAAGAGTAACAAAACAGAATATATCTCAACTGGTATATTTAGAAGCAGCAATCAAGGAATCGCTGAGGTTATACCCAGCTGCAGGGATTGTGGCCCGCGACGCTACAGTTGATACAAACTTACGTAAGTGATAAAAAATGTAAAGACTTCCTAAAGTTTTCTTCGTTCATAATGAAATGATAAGTGAAATACTGTTTTTATTTCTTAAGGTAACGTGACAATTCCCGCCGGCAGCAGTGTAATAGTCCATATATGGAGTTTAAATAGAAACCCCGATTATTGGGGCTCAGATGCCGAGGAGTTTAAACCAGAAAGATGGCTCAGTCCTGATACTCCGCGTCATAAAGCCGCTTTTGCTACCTTTTCACCGGGATTGAGGGGATGTATTGGTAAGCTTACTATTTTTTATCATCAGCTGGTTAGATAATGATAGTCCACATTAGAAACCTATGATTGAAAGAAATATTTTAATACATTTTGATCATGATGCTTTTCGTCATCTTTGTTTATTCGAGGACTTGTGATTATTATTCGATTTAACTTTTATAAAGAAGCTGTAAAGGAATCTTTAGTTGGTGACGAGTAGTAGAGAAGTATGGAAGAAGAAATCATGCTGCGCCGAATGAATTGCGATAAGGGCACGAGAATGATGATCTTAAGTTATGCAGCACCAAAAATGGGGTCCCTTAGGATAGTACATCGTGGCCCATACCGTTTGTTCATAAGAATGTATTTAGAATTTTTTTTTTCAGGTAAAACGTATGCAATTATGTATTTAAAGACAACCATGGCCCCGATACTACGCAGGTTTAAACTTGCAGCCGACCATACGAAGATGAAACTAATGTGTAATATATTTTTGAAACCTGTATCAGGACATTTAGTGAGAGTTGAGGAGAGGTGACCAAATAAATGATGGCAAAATATTGTACTATAATTTTATTGAAAATCCATGTTCGTGGGCGTAATATTTTATTTCTATTATTGATTATCACAGAAAATTAGATGACATATTATTATTAATCTTTTTAACACAATTTGTTTTTTGAATTTGTTATTCTATTTGTATTATGTATTTTCAATCGTAATGTTTTAGTGGTGCTGTTTTGTTGTATTTTAGATTTTATTTTATTAAATTTCTACACAGTATAATAATAATAATTATGTTGTTTTGAAATAAATAAGGGTCTCCTTCATACAATAGGTCAATTTACACCCAAAAGCAAAACTTAGTTTGTGTTTTTTTTTTATATTTATGTAATTATAGTGTTGCTGCAGTTTCACGAAAAAGTCCCATATCTCAAAAGCTAAATATTTTATGTCATTTTAGTCAAACTAATTTTCGTTGAAAATTCTTTTTACGTTCTACAAACCAACATTGTTTTAGAATTTTCCTCGTCTTACTTTTACCCACACACGGCTTTAAAAACGAATACGACATCAACCATCAACTTAAGAATAAAAGTGTTTTACAAACCTCGATATTATTTTTATGAGTTGTCGATAGACATCCCACACACTATGTACGTAGAGCTTTTTTTACATTCGGTAGGTATTTTCACAAATTGATTGTAACAAACACACAATTAAATATTAATAGTCCTCAGAAGCGTTCTTACAAACGTTTGGTCATTTATTCGAAAACAAAAAATAATTCAACGTTACAAATGGAAAATAAAACAAAATAAAATATTGTCGACTATTCTAAAGCCTTTGATAGCATCTCACATTCCGCAATATTTAATTCCCTTACAAAACAACAGATGGAACTTACCTATACAGGGTGAATTTTTCAAGTAGGTGTGGATGGGCAATTTCGAAACTTAAGAGGAATCGCAAAAAATCTCAAAGGAGTCTCGAGCCCGATTTTGATGAAATCTAAAACTTCATCATAAAATTTTTGAAAAATCAATTGTCCTAACCAGGGCCTCAATTCTGCTATTTTTATAAAATTCGACATTCCAACACGATCCCATTGTCATTTTGCTTAAAGTTCGTAATCTGCTAAATTCATAATGGTCGATCATTGGTCGGTCAGTGGTCTCGTAATAGAATTGTGTTATAATGACATTGTAGTATTGCCATTATTATAAAATTCCTTGGTAGAAATGATTTTCGAAAAACTACTACTAAAATTGAACATCTATTCATGTGAGATTTTATTTATATATATTTTTACATATTATTTATTAGTATTATAAGCAATCTGAAGTAGTAAGAAGTTCGTAAATAGCAAAAAAACATTAAATTTATGTCATGTTTAGCTGTCAAAGTCAAATGTGACATTACTTTGACGTTTATCTGTTTATTTATTTCTAGCAGCCGGTGTTTTGTTATGTTTTTACATTTAAGTGTTTTTATTAGATTTTTGTTTGTATATTTAAATTCCCTTTACAGAGAAGCCTATATTTATTGATTTTATACAAAATGGTGCTAATTGAGCAAATTTCGACTCTTGGAGGGCGAAGTTCATCGAAACGATATTGTATGAAGTGCGCCCAATTTTTAAATTGGGTACAGCAAGTAAGTACCTAAATACAGTATAATTAGGTATGCATTATAAAATGTATCATTATTGTAATATTTACACTTTTTTTAGTTCTAAGTACAATGAATATAAGAGTAAAATGTTAAAGAAAATTAAATCACAGAAGAGTCACATAAGTGCAACAGGTTACTCATTGTATGTACCTACAAACATACCCACAATAAGTATTAAGGAGCATTGAAAACAATACAATAAAAATTAATATAACCCCTCCAGCTAAGCTTAAAACCTTTGTTAGGTGTAGACTCACATCAGTGGTAGTACATTGGGCAGAATTTGACATCTTGATTGTAACTCAGATCAGATACTGAGCGCTAGGTTACACATCCTATTGAAGTGTTGTAACTATTGTATTAAAGCTAAATTTGTTTTCATAGAAACTCCGCAGAATTATAATGTCATCAGATTCTGTGTAAAGTATGCAAGAGGTTTTGTCAGATTATTAAAAGATAAATGAAATCTATTTAAGGAGGAGTCTATGTCCAGCAGTGGATTCCAAATGGCTGTAATGATAAATGATTAAATGAAACAGTGTTTATAAAAATAGTATTAATTTATTTTAAATCATATTTAGTACAATACTGTGGATCTGTAAAAAAGAATTAAATCATTTTAATAATAATTAGAGCATTTTCGCACTTCACTAGAATATTGAGGTGGGTTTACATTACATATCTGCTAATTTAATTTATGTATTTCTCCACAGTCTGTCAACAAGAGCCTGCTGCAGTGCCCGACCTTCAAGAAGATCCCGATTCATGTCTTGATGATTAGGTGCTGCTTAATTATTTTCCTCCTAAATTAAAAGACTGATTAGTGATTAATGACATGACTGTTATTATTTTCATTATATATGGTAAAATTTGTTATTTGTTTTTGAAATGATGATTAAAATATTATGATAATTTAACTTGGATTTGTTTTATTATTTAAATGATTTTCACATTTTTCAATTGGCTTGAAAGTCAACTTAAATATTGTTAAATAAATATTTAGTTTATGATAAATAAAAAGTAATTTAAATGTTGATTTTTTAACATAGTAGTAGTATCATTTAAAATTCCAACTTCATTATATTCCAAAATAATGAAATAGAAATCACATACCTATTGCAAGCCAAGTGCTTCTGCATAAACTTCATCAGGCAGGTGGCAACGGTGCTCTTGCCATGTTTGCAATATTGTGCAATATGCAACATGCATTCACAATCTTGCCTGCAGTTGTTGGACTATAACGTAAAGCATGTGCTGCAACGCTGCAAGCAAACACCTGCAAAAAATAAATTTACTTTTATACAACCCCATTTCTTCTTGTCATATAGGTACAAGAACTGTTGCATCTAAAGTTCTATAACAAGAAATTCATTCAATACCTCTCTAATGCCTGTTACTTCATTAATTGCTCCTGATACAGTAATTTGTGAAACATTATGGAGGGCAATCTGTCCAATCAAATTTTGGTAGGACCCTGATGCATAAAATGCAAGTGCTATTAGAATCTGCAATAAAAAATATCAACATTAATCAACCTATTTCGTGTATATAGCTATAGAATAATAAATCAATGTCAAATTCAGTTTTCTCACCTTCATTTCTGCCGTTACGCTATCGTTTCGGCGCGGTCTGGCCATAAGGGGAAAGAGTTCTTTAATTAACCCCCTTACTGAATCCTTTCAAAGGCGAAAAGTTTTTACAAATTCCGCCTCGGGTATATCGTGGGTTCGTATTCATTCTCGTCAAGTTATAGCATTCCACCCATCTTCTTTATCTAACATCCACTGCGTTGGCTAGCTCGAGAATACATTGTCTCCATTCAATATTCCACAAACACTTTACTCGTAACTAAATAAAAGCAATGACTGCACGATGACGTTCTAATGGTAGGTCAGTGATCAAAGGAACTGTCAAAATTTTAGCAGATTACCGCCTAAGTCAGTCATTCATTTGTCATTATGTACAAGATTACCATTCTATGCCATTTCTTTCAATGGACTGTCAGTGGTTGACCATTGGAAAGTCATAATGACGCCATTATATTAGTAGATTACCAAACTTGTCAAAATCAACAATTATGAAATCAATGACGGACCATTCTGACACTATTGTAATAGCAGAATCGGGCCCCAGGAATGGAGCACACTGATTTTGAAAAAAAAACATACACTACAATTATTATTACACAATTCGATAGTGTCGCTAATAAGAATCAAATCCTGGGAAGTAATGACATACGGCAAACTAAAGGAAGGCGGACCATAGGTAGTTTAGAGTCTTCCAGGTAGACAATGGCAGTTGGTGGTCCGATGGGAGCTTTTCTGCAGTTTCAACATATTCAACAGGAGATGGATGTTTGAAAGGCCACTCTTTATTCTGAGCTACATTAAGGCTGCTGCTTTCTTTAGTGGGATAGACGATTTCAAGAAACTGTAACGGTTCTTCAGTCTGCTCCTCGGCCTCGTTACAAATATTTGCTATTTTATTCAAAAGCAACGAGATTCATTGCTTTGGTACAAAAGTAGTTTTGATGGTGAATCAGTCGAACAATTCTCGTTGGAATTAAAGAAATTGGCGGTAAAATGTGAATTCGAGGGATTATGTGATGATTTAGTACACACGGCGGCACATCAAGCTATACATTTCCAGTATAACGTGACCTCGCTTTGTATGGATTTCCCGTAACGCGAGAAATCCGCATAAACTGGTTTTGTAAAGCATGATTGGCCGCTGTGCGAACGAGACCAATTAATATGTGGAATTAAAGACGGATCACTTCGTGAACGCCTTCTTCAAGAGCCCAAATTAACATTGCAGAAGGCCATCGAAATATGCAATAAAGCTCAGTTATCGCGCGGGCCAGCAGGAAATATAAAGAAAGAGACCGTGGAACACTGTGCGTATTGTGTATCACGAACGAACAGCGCGAAAAGTCATAATATAGAAGATGAGACCGGAAATGTAAATCGGCGTTTGGTAAATTTGTAAAACACAGACAGTAGGTAATTTAAAAAAACAATTGGCCGGTTATTTCATCTTACAATGTCAGTACTAAAAATACCTAAGCAGACTAATAAATAAATGGCCAGTAAAAATGATGGAATGGGCAGTTAGATTAATAGTTCGGTAGTTCATAGGGAGCGGAGACACCCGGACTTTGGGCACCGCAAGTCATCGTGTTAGGTTACTGTAAACACTGCAGACAGAAATAGGAGTCCCGCGTAGCGTACGCAAGGCTACGCGGGACTACGGGCTCCTATTTCTGTGCGTAGTCAGCGTAGCCCCGCTTTTTAGGCGAATATAAAGCGTTTTGAGATCTCTTATTGACTAATTCCGATTTGTCAACTGCCTACTCGTAACTGCCCATTTAGTTATTTTACTGCTCAGTATTTATTAAATGATCCATTTTATTATTTTTTACGACCCTTTTTTTACACTTTACTGCTAAGTTTTAACTGCCAAACTTTTTAAGAAATAAGTATGCATTATGTAATTTTTAACTTACCAAAACTGCTACACTAGTACCTTTTACAATTGCTTAAAACCATTTCCGGCAGATCAAAGGACAAGTCTAATATAACACAAAGAACAAGTTTCCACTAATCAATTGCTCTGTAAAATAATCTTGTTACTTTTTAGTTTGTAATTAGTTATAGAAACTGATTTAGTTGTAGTTTCAAATTATAAATTGAAATAATTACCATTAAAATCGTATTCGGCGTCATCATCCACAACACTGTGGAATGTTGCCGCATAAATAAACACATTTTAATGTTAAATGATCTATCTATACATTTATTAAAATCGTAAAAATCCGACTTGGCGCAAAAACTACTGGATAGATTCTGTTCAAATTTTGCACAAATTTTCCTTATAGGTTTCTAAAAATGTTAGGGTTTAAAATATCACGCTACTTGCTTAAGGGGGTGAGCAATATTGCATTATGTCCGTATTTTTCAATCGTTTGACGTTTCAGTCATGACGTTTATGTTAAAAATAGCTGCACTCATGAACACATTACTTAGAGATTACCTTTCAAACAAGGAGATGCTTGTGTGACTCCGCTTTTCCACTTAACATTAAACAATTATTGGGTTATTCCATCGGGAATTTCTCAATAGCAGCCACGGAATCTGGATTTGTGCCCAGTTGGTGGAAATAGGCTCACATGGACTTCAACATAACTGGCGAAATGTGGGTGTACGATTAGGTACTCTTCTGCCTAAACCTTCAGGGATTACATGGTGTAATGTGTGAGAACTGACTGGCTGATCAAATTATGGTAATGTGGGTGGGCCAAAATAAACGGTTATTATGCCATATCGTGGCCATTCAATTTTGTTTGGGACTTTTTTTTTGTAGGCATCACCCTTAAGCAAAGTTGCAGCAATGCCCGAGAAAGCCATAACTAGTTGCACGGTTGGCGCAGTGGCTGAGAAATTGATTGCGGCACTGCGTGTCGTGGGTTCGATTCCCGCACGGAACAAATTTACAACGTCGTGGATTTTATCAAATTTTAATTTTGTTTTGATTTTTAAACTTTTTAGAGATTTTATTTTGTAGTGGATTGTAAGTTATAGTACTTACACCTTCCATGCAAAGGGTAAACACAAAAGAAAAAATAAAACCAAATTCATTTTTAGCCATTCCGACTACACTTCAACTAAAACCTATTTACATAAATGTGGGATCTGATCGATGTAGGCCAAATAAAAGCACTCATTTGTTTAGTAAACTTGAGTTTTAATTTTTATCGTCTTTGTAGCTAACGTCCTTCGTCTTATTCTCTCCGTATTCCCGTTCCCTCCTTTTCACCTTCCTTTGCATTCATTTGCTTTCTCTTTCACTCCTAGACTATTTCATACTTTCATCGCTTTAATTTAACATGCTTCACATCTGTCACTCATCTTTACGATTCATTCCACTCATCTAGCATAACATTCCGTTCCTACAACTCGGCCATTCTGATATCTGACTGTCCCTAGTCAGATCTAAACTGAACAAACGGAACAACACCTTTCACAACTTGAACTTTATACAATAACAACTTTATTTTAATAAAATTTTACACACCTTGTCATGCCCTTCTTCATTTAACCACGTAACTAATAGGATAATAGATTAACAAACTCAAACTTATTTACTACCAGTTACATATTACTGCCTTAGAACTACTTATACCGAATTACATTATTTACTTCCAGTTACATTTTACTATAAGCACAAAGGTAATAATGAGTGTACACCATATGATACTATAGGGTGCACTGTACAAGAACCAATAAACAACATTCAACAAAACTTCTAAAACTAAGTTTATTGCTCACATAACAACATTATTGCTTACTTGTTTTTCAACTAGAAATAACTATACAATCTCCACATCTTCAACTTGTACATCAAATGGAAATTTAAAGAAACTAACACAGAGTACGTAAACATCTTTACAAGCCTACCTCTTATTTAACAACATTTACATGACATAACCTACACCATCATAATGGAATATTAGGTCAAGAACAACCATCATGTATTTCCTAACCTAATACAGCCGCTGATAGGATCTGACCTACTCACCTAACTCAACACTATCCCCAAACACCGGCCATGGCTTCATATTATCGGCAGAGGAAGATGTCACTCGTGAACCATCCGCTATACGATCTATCTTCTCAAGATCGTACCGATCATTCCTTTTAACTTTGGTGACCCTGTATGGGCCCAAATACTTAGGCTTGAGTTGTAGACTGCTACCAAACTGCGTCCTTTTGATGGCTACAATATCTCCTACAACATATTTTCGACTTTACTTTCTCTTTCTATTGTATGACCTACAATTTTCATCTTGAATTTTTCTTATTTGTTCTTTCGCCTTCATCTTTAAGTGTTCCCTGTCTTGCACAACATTACTTCTATGTTCTTGCTGAAGCGAATCATAAATCTGTATATCTTCTTTAGTTTTCATCTTCGTACCCAGCATGAGTTCGAAAGGGGTAGTGTCAATGCTTCTTTGATACGTGCTATTCAGTGCTCTCTGCACTCGGCTTACTTGCTTGTACCATAGAGATGGTTCTTCAATACATAGCTTAGCTAACACCGCTATGAGAATTGTGTGTATGAGCTCCACCTGACCATTTCCCCTAGGCCCTCCTGTAGTTATGGTTATGTGTTGAATACTTTCCTTTTCACAATACTCCTTGAACTCGTTACTGGTAAAGGCAGTTCCACGATCTGAGATTAATCGTGTAGGATTATCAAATGTCTGCTGATGAATCATTAGTTTATCTATTGTCTCCTTACTGGTAGTTCCCTTCACTGGAAACAGCCACACAAAGTTCGTAAATGCATCCACAACTGTTAAGATGTAATTATACATTTTCCTTGTCTCTGAAAGAGGTCCAATGTGATCATAATGTAGGGTGTGCAAAGGAAGGCCTTCTTTGTCAATACAGTTCAAAAATCCTGCTTTTTTACCTTCTTTTTTTGTTGCTAGCAAACAAGGTACACATGACAACAAAAGTTCTTCAATTTTCTTGCTTACATTTTTTATGTATTAATCTTGTTCTAACAATTCTAACATTTTTCTTTTTCCAAAAATACTCTTTTGATGAATCCTTTTCAAAACCTCAAATTCCAAACTTTTCGGTATCACCAACTTTCTTTCTATTCCCTTATACAATAAACCATCACTAAAGCAATACTCATCATGTGGCTGCAGTTTTAGAATGTCTATAATCGCCTATACACCATCATCCAACATTTGTGCCTGCTTGATACGCTCATGCAAGCTTAGTTCAATAACTCCAACAAATGGGTTTCTATTTCAGGCATCTGCATGTTGCATCTTACCTCCTGGTCTATGCTCAATAACATAATCATACTCCTCAAGTAACAACACCCATCTGGCTACTCTTGTTGATATATCTTTTTTATTCAATGTCTTTTGGAATGCTTGACAGTCTGTTACAATTTTAAAATGCTTGCCAAACAAGTAGTGCCTGAACTTCTTTACTCTTTCAATAATAGCTAATGCTTCCAACTCATAACTACTATATTTCTTCTCGGCTTCGCTAGTCTTCCTATTGTAGTAGTGTAATTCACCTGTGTGGTCTTTCTGTAACCAAATGGCACTGTATGCTATTGCGGAGGCATCTGTATGCAACTCCGTTTCCAGCTGATGATCATAGATCTTAGCACGGGGCTACTAGCTAGTGCATTCTTCAACATGTTAAATGCACTTCTCTGAATATCATTAAACTCAAAAGGTACATCTTTTCTTAACAAATCAGTTAACGATTTAGCTATTAGTGCAAAATCTTTGATATATTTTCTAAAATATGACGTTAATCGTATGAAACTGTGTAGTTGTCTTATAGTCTTAGGTTCAGGGTACCTGATTACGGCATCTGTCTTCTCTTGTGAAGGTTGTACTTTCCCATCTTCTATAACATGTCCAAGGTACTCTATACGTCGGCATAGTGGTTGTGCTTTCTTCCAATTTATCTGCAGACCGTACTGCGATGCAACATCCAACACATCTCTCAATCGCTGCATTCATCAACAGCAGGAATTAACAAATCATCGATGAATATGACTATGATCCCTTTTGCTATAAGATCCTGAAACACCATGGTTACAAATCTCAACCTACTTTGGACAAACAGACAACCCAAAAGGCGCCCTCAAAAATTCATACTGACCATTGTGTGTAACAAAGGCAGTATACTTGATGCTGTCTTTCTTAACCTTCAAGTGAAAGAAGCCATTCTTCAAATATAATATGCTAAATACACAAGCATCTCTAAGTTTATCTATCAAATCATCTATAATGGACAGAGGAAATTCATCCTTAAAAATCTTTTTATTGATTGGCCTATTGTCTACGCAAATCCTTATACTGCCATCTTTTTTCTTTATCAACACCAGAGGAGAGGAATAAATATTCAGAAAAACTTACTCGAATGATACCATCCTTGAGCCACTTGTTTCTCCACCATCTGCTGTTCGGCTAAAGATATACGTCTTGGTCGCTGTGCCACTGGTATGTCATCCTTGAGCACAATGCGCAACTCTATCGGTGCCTCCTTTATCTGCTTAGGGTTACAATTTTTCACACAGTCAATGACATCTTGCCGCACTTGCTTATTCTTAATGTTACCTAAAACAAAAGGATGCTCCTGACTTATAACGCAACAAACCTTTGACAACCAATTGTTTATGTTTGGTGCAATCAGTATTGACCCCTTCGACATTATAGTAAATACGTCCTTGAGGAAGTCTTGACCCAATATAACACTAAACGACATAGCATGCCTTGGATCACTCAACTCAAGAGCCAGCTTGCTGAACTACACACCCAGCACATGGATATACTGGACCAGCATCATCATCTCCGTCAACTAGTGTCAGATTTTCAGCAATGCCATGACACTCATGACCAGGTACTGAGACGTATATCTGAACTAGAAGCAGAATTGTGCAAGGCACACAACACCATTACCTCCATCAACTCTCTGAAAGCCTGCGAAGAGGTTACTAACACCAATAACCTGTACAATGAGCTGATTGATGATGTATCCGGACTGAAGTGTAAGCAGCCCACCATCACTATAGATTTAACTGGGGATGATACCATAACTAAATGTCCAATTCTAAGTAGCCATAATAAAAATAAGAAATATATTAAAATCAACAAAAGTATAAAGAAGTATAAGAAACTGTAGTGTGTAAGCAACCTTATTGGATTGTAACCAGCCTTATATCATATATGTACTTAGATGTAATCTTATTAATCGTTTAATCATTATAATAAAGTCAGTATAGACTCGGCTCCCGGTGTTTCAATATCTCCTCAAGATCCCGCTTTACATGGCGACCCTGCCAAAGCGCAATGGCAGTGGCTTGATTTGTTTAAAAATTCCATGACCATAAATATGTGCTCGTGGGACTTAGTAAAAAAAATTAAATGTTACTATGTAATAATTTGTGTGGCGCGAAATAAAAACCACCACCATCACCAATAACAATCAGTTATCACCAGAGAAGATGGACACCAATAACTCTAAGGAGGAGGTGATCCTTGCCCAGAATGCCGCTGCGGGCAATAACCAGGCTTCAATAGAAGAAATAAGGACGCATATTGGAGTCACGAATATAATCTTGCTGATGATCCTCGCTTTGGTATCACTGGCGTCAGTCTACATCATCTACAGAATTTATAGGAGATGTCACCTTCAGTGGATTGACCAGCAGATTCACCAGCATACTATGCGACGTTCGTTTCTTCGCAGACTTCAAAAACCGACCGTAGGCGTGGACGACGGAGTAGTGTAACGACGGAAATGTTGTGTTTGTGCAGTGCTATATTATAAAATACAAGTGCGGTCAAGTGCGATAGACATTTCATTTAATATGACATTATATATCGTAGAAGAAAGAGAAAGATACCGTTCTCTTCACACCGTTGTGATGATGAAACTATTTTTGGAACTTTAAGATATCTAATCTAGCATTAACATAATTATGATTTAAATCAATTAGACGTAAAATCATGTATGCAAAAGAAGATTTTAGCTTTTATTATGGTAAGTTATGGGAACTAATTTAGAACAATTGTGTAATGACATTAAAGATATAAGAGTGTATCTAATTAAAATAGGTCCAGGTCGTAGAACAGACAAGGTATTGACTAAGAAACGCTCTGAGGCAAATGATATTTTTATGAGATATTCAGATTATGTAGTCAAAACTACTTGTGATATACCTACATAAAGGGAAAGTGTCAGGTAGTGAGTCAGAATTAATTTATGAGTATATTGAGAGATTTCAGAGTTTATATGCAAAAGTTATAGAATTGTGCAAGACAAGTAAAACTGAAACAATGTCTACTTTTGACCTTAAAGTTGCGTTAAATTTATTGCCACTCATGTCTGACGAGGAGGCTAATACCAGGCAATTAATAGATAATATTGAGTACCTATTACAGTTCTACTCTTTCAACACCAGACTGTAAGAAGCAACTAATAAATTTTGTACTTAAGAGCAGATTGTCCCAGGCTGCTAAATTACGATTATGTCCAAAATACACAAGTGTGGATGACTTAGTGATTGATATGAAAAAGGTGTTATTACCACAAAAACCAGCTACGGCATTGCAAACTAAATTGACCTCTATGAGACAAAATGAGTTATCTATACAGGACTATGGTAAAGAAATTTCCGAACTTTTCGTGCAGTTGACCATTTCGCAGGCCAACGGGCAATCCGAGAACTATAACATATTAAAACCTTTAAACGAGCAATATGCGATTAAAAAATTCGCCGATGGGCTGCGAAACCGCAGGCTAAGCACTATAATAGCAGCTCGAAATTACAGCTCTCTCAAGGACGCGATACAGGCGGCACAAGATGAAGGCATAGCCTCGTCTCCAAGTTCGGCAGAAGTACTCGGTATGTATAATAATAACGGTCGATTTACAAGGAGTTTTAGGCAAAACCGAGGTAATCGAGGTCATCGAGGTCACGTCAACCACAGGTATTCGCATCGAAGACCCTATCGTGGAGGCTACCACAACAACAACGGTAGTCGCAGTGGATGGAATGGGCATCGCGACCACCAGGACGAGCAGGCCCCAGCCCAAAACCGCCAGGCGTACAGGGGTAAGTCTTACTATAATAGAAATCAAAGGATGCGCAACAACGTTAACGTGATAACAGAACCGGAAGCAAACATAGAATCGGCTAATACTTCTAATGATAAAAACAAAAAGTTTTTTCGTGAATAAAATACTATCATGCAATAGTAATTGTTCAATTAGTCTACCAATAAACAATCATGCATTCCAATGGTTACTTGATACGGGTGCATCGATTTCAGCGTTAAAGTATAAACATGTTCTAGAAGAGCGCATTGCATATTGCAAAGAAAACATTTCTATAAATGGTATCGGAGGCAAAGTAACAACAATTGGATATTGTTATTTAAATTTCAACGTAAATGGGCATCAATTGAGACATAAGTTCTATGTATTTGACTTCTTACCAATTAGGGCGAATGGCATCATCGGACAGGACTTTCTGACTAAGTATAAAGCGGTATTGGATTTTAATAATAATATAATTACTTTGTCTACTTATTATAATCAAATTAACCTACCTATTATTACAATTAGCAATAATTTAGAGATTCCACCTAGATGTGAGTCCGTTCATTATATTTCGACTGATATTGAGGATGAATGCTTAGTTTGCGCGTCAGATATCAGTGACGGTATTTACTTAGCGAGTTCATTAGTAAAGCCAGTGTGTGGTAGAATACCTATCAAGATAATAAGTACTACGGAAGATTATGTAACACTTAAAGAAATTAAACCGACTACACATAGTCTTAGTGACTATAAATTATGTTCCTTTTCTCAAAGCGAATCAAATGGGTATCGAGTTAAAAAACTATTTTCATTGTTACAATTAAATCATTTAAATGGAGAGGAACAAACATCTGTAGAGAATTTATGTGCAAAATACAGTGATATATTTTATTTACCGGCAGACAGTTTGACAACGACTGATATTTATAAACATTCGATAACTTTGCAACCTAATACGACTCCTATATTTTCAAAACCATATAGATTACCTCACGCTCAGAAAAAGGAAATAGATAGACAGATAGGAAAAATGTTGCAAGAAGGAATTATAGAGGAATGTAGAAGTGAATGGAGTAGTCCTGTGTTATTAGTTCCGAAAAAAATGGATTCCAGCGGAGAGAAAAAATGGAGATTAGTCATTGATTATAGGAAGTTAAATAATTGTATAGAAAATGATAAATTCCCTCTACCTAACATAACAGAAATACTGGATTCATTGTCAGGATGCATATATTTCAGTCATTTAGATTTATATCAGGGTTTTCATAACGTAGAACTAGATAAAGATAGTCGAAAGTATACAGCCTTTTGTTCTGGTCAGTACCAGATGACAAGAATGCCAATGGGGCTCAAGACCAGTCCCTCTTCCTTTTCCCGGATGATGACAATGGCTATGGCAGGTCTTTCATATGATAAGTGTCTCATTTACCAAGACGATTTGATAATATTTGGTCGTAATTTAGGAGAAAAAATTAAGAATTTACAAGATGTTTTTGAAAGGTTAAGGAAAGTCAATTTAAAACTTAATCCCGAAAAATGTGAGTTTTTCAAAAAGGAAATGCTATATTTAGGACATGTAGTGTCTCGTGAGGGTGTTGTGCCCGATCCAGGAAAAATAGAAACTGTCGAAAATTACCCTTGCCCAAAATCAATCGAAGAAGTCAAGCGTTTTACAGCTTTCGTAAATTATTATAGGAAGTTTATACCGAACTTCGCGGAAAAAGCTTATCCTTTACACAAATTATGTAGGAAAAATGCGACTTTTATTTGGGACCAAGAATGTCAGAAAACATTTGAAGATTTAAAACAGTGTTTAGTCTCTCCTCCAGTTCTACAATATCCAGATTTCACATAAACTAATCAATTCATAGTACAAACCGACGCATCAGGTTATTCAATTGGCGCTATTTTAAGTAATGGAAATAAAAAACCTGTAGCATATGCGAGTAGAGGTTTAAATAGTGCAGAACGGCGCTACCCAACAATCGAGAAGGAATTATTGGCAATAGTATGGGCAGTAAAGTATTTTCGTCCATATCTGTATGGTAGAAGATTCAAAATAATGACAGATCATCGTCCATTAATTTATCTTTTTAATATGCGGGATCCATCGAGTAGGCTTATGAAATTTAGATTAATATTAGAGGAGTACGACTACATTGTAGAGTATGTAAAGGGTTCAGACAACGCAGCTGCAGATGCTTTGTCCCGGATTTCTTTTACTAGTGAAGATTTAAAGCATATGGGTGAATCATATATAAATGTAACAACTAGGGCACAGGCGAGAAAATTGCAAAGCCCTCCGTGTAGTACGACGTCAGACAGCACTTGGCCTGATCAACCAGGTGTCGTGGGAAGTCATACTAAACCAAGAGAGGCGATAGAACTTAGATTTATCGAGAAAAAGGAGTTAGATATTTTGAGAAAGAAAAACACAATTACTGAAGAGAGAAACGCGTTTTGTTATGTAGAAAGCAAGTTAACAATTTTTATTAATCCCGACTACCAATCACAATTGACGCGAGCCGCATTTGTGAGGGAGTTAGGTAGATTTAGCAAATTAATAGACGTCGACGAAATATGTATTATGAAGAATAGAGAAAATAATGAATTTATTGAAGAATTATTAAATGAGATTAAATCGTCAAATAATAGGTACGTACCGCGAATTTATATAATAAATGATGTTCGAAGAATAGACGATAAAGACGATAGAAAAGTTATTCTTAATGACTTCCATCTCTTGCCTACCAGTGGCCACGCGGGCATGAGAAGGATGGTTAATAACATTAAGAAGTATTACTACTGGCCAGGGTTAGAACGAGATGTTCGAGAATTTGTGAAAAAATGTTCAAAATGCCAAAAGGAAAAATATGCTAGACTTGTAAAGGAGCCGATGATTATTACCTCTACGGCTACAACGGCATTTGACAAAATATTTTTAGATTTAGTAGGACCATTAGATAGGGATTGTTATAATTTTTCTTATATATTAACCATACAATGTGAGTTGACTAAGTATGTTGTGGCACATCCTTTAATTTCAAAAAAGTCTGAAGAGGTGGCTCAGGCTTTAGTTAATAGTTTTATTCTTCGCTACGGGTTACCGAAGGAAATAGCAACAGACAGAGGATCCGAGTTTATGTCAACAGTATTTCAAGAGGTTTGTAAACTTTTAAAAATTACTCATTTAAATTCCACAGCTTACCACCACCAAAGTATTGGTGCGTTGGAAAATTCTCATAAAAATTTAGGCTCTTTCTTACGTATTCAAACAGATAATCACTCAGAAGCATGGAGTCAATGGCTACCATATTGGTGTTTTTCCTTCAACACATCAGTACATTCAGAAACTAAATTCACACCATTTGAGTTGGTCTTTGGTAAAATATGCTCGCTTCCCAATAACTTAAATACCAAAATTGTTGAACCACTTTATAATCACGAAAGTTATCCTTTGGAATTAAAATTTAGATTGCAGTTATCACAAAAAGAAGCTAGGGAAAATTTGATCAAAAGATCCCGCCTTACAAAACTTTTAAAAACTCAAAGTGTTTATAAACATAATGTTAACCTCAGAAGAGAATTCAGAAATTTACACAACCAATTAAGTATATGTAATAGTAAGTTAGAAAGTAGTACACAAATGTATGATGTTGACATACTGAACCTTCAAAGGGAATTACTGAGTAGGGAAAATACACTCAAGGAAATATTTTCTAAATATGAATGTAGTCAACAGATGTTGAGTGAGCGCATGCAGGAGGCCTGTGAGTTGGTGGACTTGGTGAAGTATAGCGCAGAGAGGTATGAGTCACTGACTAACAATCTTACCTGTAGCTGTGCTGCCACTCCGGCACCTCTCATGTCACAACATGTTGTTCCTGCTGTTTTACCCATATTAAATCCCACCCAAAGTAATATTTTATTGTATTCTGATAGACTAGGAACTGGTTTTGGATCATTGTTAAATAACCGTTCTAAACATACAGTAGTGAACCATTGCCATCATAACCTGCATTTCAATGAGCTCATTCATAAAATTCAACACACACAATTGAATGAGGAGTCTACTGTAGTACTTTTAATTGGAAATAGCCTTAGTATATCAAAAAAGGACATAGTTAATGGTATTGACACCCTTCTTAAGTTAAGATTAGGAAAATTAATATTATGTGCATTGCCATACTCTGACTATTTACTTGATGAAGAGAATGATTATATTTCTGGTATAAATAACCTGATGCATATTTTATCATGTCGTCATAGTGACCGTTTATTGTTTTTTGATACTAACAATTTTGTTAGAGATTTTGTTTTGATTCGGGAACATATGTTTCTTCCCAAAAAAAGTCAAAATTCAAAAAAAAAATCAAAAATCAAAATATTTTTATTTCACATAGGCCTGCATGGGCACTTATGAAATGTCGACAAAAAGGTGCACGGTTCGGGTTGGTCGTTTCCTATGGAGAAGAACCGGCAAGAAACTCCATGGTTACTCTTTTAAAATGATTAGATTTTACAATATCTTCATGTATATACATACAGCATTAGTACTCAAGTATGGGGGGACAGCATAGGCCCGACAATAAGTCGTTGCTTACTACACAAAAAAACGGAAATCAAGATAAGAGGTTAACAAAAGTTATCACACCTCTAGGAATCTACAAGGCCTACACTGTTCACACATTCACAAACGTTCAGTCAATGCAAGCACTTGCCAGTTATCGTGGAGCTCGACTTATAACTCAAGGAGCTCAACATCACGACAAACAATACCAAAGAAAGGACATCTGGGTGGGTCGCTTATAGCACTGTTTTTCTAATTTTAACCATTGTCCGGCAGTTTGCCAGACAATAGTCAAAATCAGAAAAAGACCCACATGGTCCTCACATTCAGAATATAAAAATAATAAAATATTTGTCATATTAAATAATCATGTCAATTCATTAAATGTATAGAATATACAGAAAACTAAATAAAAAATAAAATAAAATATTTAACATGTAAATATTCGTCAAAAAAAAAATAATATCATACTTGAAAAAGTAAACAATGTCATGTGTATAAAGAAAATTCATAAAATGTCAAATTGTAAAAAAGTAAAATAAAAATAGGTATAAGTAAAGTCAATTCAAATTGGAGCAGTTCAATCCCAAGCTTTTTTGTCCTCTATATAATCTTTAATAGTATAAAATCCTTTCTGGCAAAGCTTACGTTTTATAAAGGATTTGAATTTATTAAGGCTTAAATTTTGAATGTGGCTTGGTAGTTTATTATAAAAGCGAATACATTGGCATCTGAAAGATCCACCTATTTTCTTGAGCCTTGTTGTGGGTACAATATATTTATGTCTATTTCTTGTATTTATATTGTGAATATCACTATACTTCTTGAACAGCTTTATATTTTTGTGAGCATACACAAGATTTTCATAAATATACTGAGAAGGAACAGTCATTACATTAATTTCCTTAAATTTTTCTCTGAGAGAGTGTCTTGGACTCAATTTATAAATTGATCTAACCGCCCGTTTTTGCAAAACAAAAATGGTCTGTATATCAGCGGCATTCCCCCACAATAGAATGTCGTACGACATTATGCTATGAAAATAACTGAAGTAAACTAATCGGGCTGTCTCTACATCGGTTAAATTACGAATTTTTCTAACTGCGTATGCTGCAGAGCTCAGCTTTTTCGACAATTTATCTATATGAGGCCCCCACTGAAGCTTAGCGTCTAAAGTTAAGCCCAAGAACACCGTGCTATCTTCAGGGTTCAACTCTTCGCCCTTTACCAACACACAAGTTTTCACCTGCCTAACGTGAGGCAGTGTAAACTTAATGCATTTGGTTTTTTTTCCATTAAGAAGCAAATTATTAGCATTAAACCAATGCACCACTTTTGAAATAGCGGTATTTACATCGTCAACCACTAGCTGTTGTCGTTTAAGTTTAAATAAAAGCGAAGTGTCATCCGCAAATAGTACTATATCGTGATTATCCTTTATGAGGTGAGGCAAATCATTAATATAAATAAGAAACAAGAAAGGGCCAAGAATCGAGCCCTGTGGGACTCCCATTATTATAATAGATCCGGGTGATCTTTTTCCGTTCACGTCAGCGCTCTGGATCCTATCACTCAGGTATGAGATAAGAAGATCCAGAGCACTGTTTCGTATTCCGTAGTGGCGGAGCTTCCTGATTAAGGTTTCATGAAGGACGCAATCAAATGCCTTGGATAAATCGCAAAAAATGCCCAAAGCATCACATTTATCTTCCCATGCATTATAAATATGTCCTAAAAGTTCGACACCGGCATCAGTAGTTGAGCGACCCTTCGTAAAACCGAACTGTTTATTATGTAATAATTTGTGTTTATTAAAAAATGTTTGTAATTGGTCTAAAATTAATTTCTCAAAAACTTTACTGAAAGTTGGCAGTACTGAAATAGGTCTATAATTTGTGGGGTCTGATGTACTACCTGCCTTAAATAAAGGAATAATTTTACTATTTTTCATAAGGTCAGGAAACTCCCCACAATCAATACAATTATTAAAAGTAGAAGCTAAGGTAGGTGCTACAATATCAATAATAGACTTGGCAACTTCTACAGAGTTACCCCACAGATCCGCAGTCTTCTTAACATTTAAGGTGTGAAATGTTTTTAATATATCTCTACATGTGACATGTTCAAAATGAAATTCTGAGTCGCAAGCTTTAACATTTTCTTTTAGCAAAGATTCGGCAACAGTAGGTGACGAGTTTAGGGATTTCGTCGTTGAAACGGGAATGTCAGAAAAGAAACTTTCGAAAGCCGCGGCGACATCCGAATCTGATGTAATTACTCTGTCATTAATTGTTAAGCTGTAGTCACTATTACGTTTACTAGACTTTCCCGTTTCATTATTAATAATATTCCAAGTAGTTTTAACAATATTATTGCTGTTTCTAATTTTGGAGCTCAAATAATGTGACTTAGCAATATGACACACTTTTTTAAACAATTTTGAATAATTTTTAACGTATAAATTAAATTCGGCAGTATTTACAAAAACTCTTTCATTATACAGCTCATAAAGCCTTGTTCTACTCTTGTGAATACCAATGGTAGCCCAGTCACTAACAGATGCATTACAATTTACTGAGATAGTCTTGGGAATGAAAGTGGAATTAAATTGCTTACAATACATATAAAAAAATTCATCATATTGATGATGAGGATTGTCAGTAGACAATAATGGTAAGTTGTTTATTAGTTTATTTTTAAATGTTTCCAAGTATCTTACCGTTTTTGGGTTAACAGTGATATCCTTTTTAGCCACTTTGATTTTTTGGTTATCAATGGTAATCATTTGACCGCAATGATCAGAGTCTAGAGCATTTATAATTTCTTTATGGATTGGAATAACATCAGTATAAATATTGTCTAGACATGTGGCACAAGTAGGCGTTATTCTTGTAGGCTCCAAAAATAGGTTTACGAGATTGTAGGACTGAAACAGACTCATAATTTTACTACAAGAACTTGAGTTTTCTAATAAATTTACATTAAAATCACCGCAAGTGATAATGGACTTGTTTGTGTTACAAATCTTGTGTAAAACTTCATCCATTACCTTCTCAAAGCAGTCATACGGTCCCGAGGGGGGCCTGTACACACTTAATATAATGAACTGCTCCAATTCTATACAAGCTATTTCAATAATGCGTTCAACAGATAGGCTCACTATGTCCTTTCGGTCTTTAAATTTAATCTGATTATTTACTAAATTAGTGATCCACCATGAATGGCATTAACTCTGTTGAATGTGCTACCAACCTGGTGATTACTAAAACTAATCATGAACTGGTGGCTTTGAAGCCAATGTTCTGTAATACAAAGAATATCAATATTATTAATATTCAAAAATAGTTCTAATTCTAAGTCTTTGTTCCTCAGTCCTTGAATGTTCTGATGCACCAGGTTGATGGTATTTGTTTTTAAGCTCTTTTTATTTGACATAGTTTTGTGAGATTGTACATGATTGCTAGAGTTTGCCTCTATTGTCCTATTCTCTAATTTAAATGATTTACAATGTCAATATTATGCACTAAATTTCTCACTGGATTATTCAACATGTCATGGTGCTCAATAGAAGCAATCTCTTTCGCTAAATTCTTGGCTGTTATACTAAAATAATAAGACAGTGACACCGCTATCTGTCGTTTACAATACCTAGAAAGATAGTACCTATCTATTAGGAATCTATCTTTTGTCAAATATAAATTATTATCAATATAATTATTAATATCAATTAAATGAAACATATTATTATTAAATGTCAAATTATGTAATGTCATGTTAATTTCAAATCTTAAAAGGTTTTCTTCCTGTGGCAAACTGTGACTGTATGGGAATGTGAACATTAGAATTTTTCCTAACTTAAGTTTACTCAATGAATTAAAATATTGGAACAATTCCCCTTTGTTCACATTACCTCTATTACCAACAAATATCAGTAATATGGAATCCTGGTTGAAGTTGTAATTAATAACTTTTCTCATAATGAAATTTAAGGAACAGCCAGGCATACAAAAGTTAATAATTGAAGATCCCGGATTCTTACTTGTCAACAAGCGGCCTAAATCCTTTCCAATTTCATCAGAAAAAATTATAATTTCTTTGTTGACAGTCGGTTCTGTTATACACTTAATATCCTCAAATAGTAGACTATCACAGGACTGCGGTATAGTTATTATAGACTAGACTTAAATATTGATCTATTGGTCAATTCACCAGAAAGATGTAAGCTCATCTCATTGTTCAAATCATTCAATTTAAAATATTTATTTAATGAAGCAACCAGAATAACAGCAACTTCAGCTTCATGCATAGATAATGTATTTACTAATTGTAAAGTAAAAGATTCGTCCTTAATTAGTGGTGTTAGGTCAGACCATACTGGTCAACTTGTATCTTTTGAGTTAGACAAAAAGTTAACCTTAGCCAAAACAATTCGATTAAGACCTCTTACTAAAAATAAATTAAAATCGTTTAAAAACATAATGGTTATCACATCACTTAAACATCCTTTGTTCAGAATAGTTGCAGCACTGATGACAATATTTTTGTCACTTGTTTAATTTAGTCTTTTATAATATTTTCTTGCCTTTGTATAGATTCTTTTTAACGATTGTTTGTGAATGTGTGAACAGTGTAGGCCTTGTAGATTCCTAGATGTGTGTTAACTTTTGTTAACCTCTTATCTTGTTTTCCAATTTTCTTGTGTAGTAAGCAACGACTTATTGTCGGGCCTATGCTGTCCCCCCATACTTGAGTACTAATGCTGTAACATGATAATATTGTAAAACTAATCATTTTAAAAGAGTAACCATGGAGTTTCTTGCCGGTTCTTCTCCATAGGAAACGACCAACCCGAACCGTGCACCTTTTTGTCGATGTTTCATAAGTGCCCATGTAGGCCTATGTGAAATAAAAAATATTTTGATTTGATTTGATTTTGATTTGATTTTTGATTTGATTGATCAACATAAAATGTAGCATTGTAATCGTGTCCGTCTAACAACACAGAAGCAGTTAACTTTTTCGTCGACACTATACTGCCTCCCAAGCCTACTAGATTCGTAGCAGTTTTTACACACGCCGGAGATCCTAAATGTACGTAAAGCTCGTTACACATTAAGTTCAGTTCACTTCCCGAGTCAATTAACGCGGTCACTTCGCACTTATTGATAAATATCGTCTTGCAGGCATTTTCAAAACGTATCTGCGCCGGCGTCTTAATTTCGTAGTAAACATCCATGAAATTAGCGTCACTTCCCACTGCATTCGCTATCTTGTCGCTAATGTTGGTACGCCTGTCAAATGAGCTGTCATGGCTGCCGTACCCGTCGTTGCCAACCTCGTAAACGCTCGGAGTGAAGTCAGCCACACACATCGCTCGTCTATCTTCGGAAGAGTTCGGTTTTTCTTTTTCACTACGCCATTCTCGTTCGTCGTTCTTTTCACTCGGTCTTGACCGAATGTTTCCGTTTTGTTTACATTGCGTCGAGATATGCCCAAATTCGTTGCACTTGAAACATTTCAGACCTTTCTCTTTATTGGGACACCGTGACGACTGGTGATTTCTTTCTCCACAGCTGTAGCACCTCTTCTTACTCGTACCAGCACTATCTTCACTGCTCTAAGGCTTCTTATTTCGGACGTAACTTGCACCCATCTTTTCTTTAATTGTTTCTTACCTATATTTTTATTTTTTCCTTCAGCTCCGTGTACGTAGTAGCAGCATATAACTAATTCACTTCTAAATCAATTATGCCGTCTAAGATGTACTTTATGGCGACATAATCAGGCATTTTGCCACGCTTTCCCATTTCTTTCATAACTAATAAGGTGTCTAAACAACGTTCGTTTTTCTTCTTCTTTCTAGCGGCCATCATTTCATGTATGGTTTTGCTATCTATCGAACCGGGAAATTCTTTCAGCAAACCCGCCTTCAGCTCGTCCCAACTTTTGAATGGTTTTTCAGATTTTAGCCATAGGGCTGCAGTTCCCGTCAGAGATCTTCTAGCGACTATCAGAGTCTGTAGGGGCGTCCATTTGATTGAAATATTTCAGCGTTATCGTCAATGTCAGTCGCCCATTTTGCCACCGAATACGATTTATCCATCTGGAATATACCCTGATCTCGGCAGAACGGTTTTGTCGTCGATGCAGCTGCCGCACGGTCGTCTTCGTCATAGTCCGCTTGACGGCTTTGTCGGCAACCATATTTCGTCTTTGCCTCGTCTTTTGTAACTACTGTTACCGTCTTCTATCGTCTTGTCCGTCGTTTTGCTAGAGCAAAAGTCCCCGGCCGCTCCACGTCGTTGGCGTCGGTTTTTCTAACATAATTAATTATAGTGAATAGACTAAGGGCTTGCTTCGACAGTATTTATCATATCTATCGATCTGCGTCTACGAATCAATTTTTTTGCCCGTTCGTCAGAGCCCTTAGAAAAGCTTACGCTTCAGCAATCGTGGTCTATCTTCGGAAATACGAGATCTAATATTATTGCCCGGTTCGTCTTCTTCTGTCGTATCGATGGTACGTTTTATCAAAAATTATTAACACCCAGGGGGCTATGTTATTCGCGGCTTCAGTAGTGACTTCGACAGTAAGTCCTCTAAAACGCAGGTGTAGGAATACTTTGGACACCAGCAAGTCGGCTATGGTCTGATCGGGAGCCGCGTATGCACACTGAGCTGCTACAACCACGGAAATACATGCCTATTATGTACCACCAACACCATGGTTAGGATATTACAGATTTAAGACTAAAATCTAAGTCTTGACACAGCTAGTCAATAATAAATTGTTAAAATCCCAATTGTCACAAAATGTTTGCTTATATTAATTTTAACTATAGTTCTAGCTAAATACTTGTTTAATAAAATATGAATCTTCAGAAGATTTAATCACGAATCATCTCAGTAGTACACATACACATGGCACTAGTCTCTCCTGTCAATCGATGTAATAGTAATAATGGTACTGCCATCCCACAAATGGCAGGTTCACTTTGATATTATGATTAATGAGAATTATAAGTTGGTTATTAATTATAATATTAACTAATAATCTTGGCAGTAGACACTCTTGCGGTGACATATATCGTCTGCTTACTGGTAAAACAAGATAAATGCATTTTTTTACTAAATCGAGTTAAAAATGCAGTTAAATGTAATTTTTTACGCGCTATCTACCGGTAAAACCGAATAAATGAAATGTCCAATGGCTGCAGAGATAATGAATTTGTAAAAGTGATATATTCTCACATTTTGAAAAAAATATACCAGTATAACATAATAAATAATCTTATGCCTTAAATCCGTTTCAGTTAATACAGTTAAACAATAATAAATACGGTTATAGCTTTTACATTTTATAATTTAAATAGTAAACTAGTAAGAATTATTCTGAGAAAAGGTCATAAACGCATTTATTATCAAAATGCTTCTACTTAGTTTGCTAATGTCTCTACAGAAAAAACGAAATAAATGTCATTTATGTTTTTTTACCAGTAATACCGAGAGCGATCGATCGCAGTTGTCACATTGCGTACTATAATATTTCCCACTTACAAAAAATTTAACACAAGTTTCTTGAATCAGGACACAGCTACATGGAGGTCAGGGCACGCCACAATAGTGGCGATAAGTCTCCTCTTTGAGGAGTGGCTAGAGAGGCGCCACGGCGCCCTCGCCTACCGCCTGACGCAGGTCCTCACCGGACACGGTTGTTTCGGGAGCGGGGCGGGAGGAAAAGCCCGGGTGTTATCATTGTGAGGATCACCCGGAGGTCACGGTGGAGCACACCGTGGAGGTCCGCTTGGCCGGAGCACCACCGTGTCCTCGTAGCGGCGATTGGCGGCGGCGACCTCTCGCGTCCGGCCCTGGTTCAAGCCATGGTCCGGGGCGAGAGGGAATGGGAAGCCGTCACCTCCTTCTGCGAAGCAGTCATGCTAGCGAAGGAGGTGGTGGAACGTGAGAGGGACATAACCTCATGTCCCAGCCGCCGCGAGAGTCGCCCCGGGCGTCGGGGGCCATGTGGTGGCTCTCGGCCACCGTAGGCGCGGGCCTGTGAACGGTGAGTAATGGGCTAACTCGCCGTCCGTCCGTCTTATGACGACAGACCGTGTCGACGGCGCGTTCGCGTTCCAAGCGCGCCTCAAAGCCTCTAATTGAATTAAAAGTCGTTTACCCTATAAAATTCGTCTTAAATAGGGTTTGATTGTTCTTCACTAGTGATCGAAGTTTGATTGTCACAATTATGTGATAAGTAATAAAAGTGATTGATTATTAAAAATCGTTTCATTTATTCGTTTCATAGATAGGGTAGATTTTATCTTTATGTAATTGATCACTTGGTATGAAGCTTATTTAGTACATAATAATTGACATAATTACACTAAAGCTCTACAGGTAAAACAGGTTAAATGCGACCCCCTTTAGATCTAAATTTAATTTTATACAGTTTTTACTTACACCAAATATTATTTATGAGTAAATTTTAAAAGAAGGGTAGTTAGTGCAACATTTTGCTTCAACAGTTTTTTAATTAAAGAGTTTGAAATAGATTAAATTAAAACGTAAACTTTAAAAAGTCATTTACTTGAATTGACAATAACTGCACTTATTACTTTTTACCAGTAAGCAGACGATATGATCTTGATTGATCTTGGTTGTTTCTTCTACGATATCTGATGTCGGCTACCACGCGGACAAAGTCTCGGGAAAAAGCTAGTTTAGATATACATGTCGAATGAATCGGGGTACAGTTCCAGGACGTCTCAACGCCGCGCCGCTGCGATCAGACCTTCCATGTCCACTGTCGCCTTGAGCTGAAAAGATCGCGGCTCTGTGCACCACGCAGTGGTGGAGGGGAGACTTGTAACTGGATAGAACTCAATGTAACGCACTCAAAACTTTGTGCGGATGGACGCATTGAATAGTACGGGGTCGTGGAGGTTTTAAAGTAAAGTAACCCCCTGTAACTCCGTAAATAAAATGTTCCCAGGTATGGTCTAGAACAACTAAAAATATGACGGGGAAAACAAGTACCTTTCGGCTTCGTTAAGGATACTTTTACAAGGAATGTTTAAGTTGAAGTTATATCGGTTTTTAAAAAAACCAAAACATTCACGTTTTACAAACATCATCTATACATCCATCTATAGGTGTATTCCCGTTGTCCCCGTAATCGGTGTCCCCGTCACGGGCACATCTGAACCTTACCGTTGTCCCCGTTATGTACATATGGGCAACGGGGACAACGGACAGTTAAGATTTCACGTATCGTTGTCCACTTTAAATTTTTAATTATTTTTTAAACGTGGGTTATTTAGGGCGGCAAGCCTAAAAATAAATGAAAGATATTTTGTACATAATAAATTTTAATCAAAAATATAGGAAGAAATAAGACACTACACATTACACACAAAACACACCTAGATTTTTAAATAGAAAGCAACAAAAGTTAAGTATTTAGTTCACACAATCAACATAGCAGCTACCCATAAAGTAATAAAAAAATTGTTTGTGGTTGGTATGTTGAAACGATTCAAATTATTTATAGCACACAATAGAGCAACAAATGAGAATAACTAAATACACTCGTTACCCGTGGTCCCGGTGGGTTGACCCATTACCGGGTCCATGGGTAATTTTAATTACCCGTGGTTCCATGGCATTAGTAATTGCTCCCGGACTTCTGACTATATCGATAAAAAATGAAAACCATCAGTTACATACAATATAGTTTACTCAAAAAAATAATAATTCCATCCTTGGGAACAAAAACATACTCATACCAGAACTACATAATATATTGAAAATAATGAATTCATAAACCGATACACTAATGACTTATGACTCATAAACTATCTTAACATTTCTAATGCGTATCCAACTGATATTTCGCAAGTAATTAATTCCATTAGTGTATCGGTTATGAATTCATAATTTTCAATTGCTATTTTTGTTCTAGTTCTAACTGGATTATTCTTTTTATTTTTCAACAATTTGACCAAAACGTTCAGGAGACGCATTGTTTGTGCAATTTTTTTTTAAATTTAGTTTTGCTATGCCAAGACTCCGACACGTTATTGGTTCGGTGCGTTTCTCCGAAGACACTGACAGTTTTGACAATATCATTCTTCAGCCAAAAACGTTACAAGTAATTTAAAAAAAAAGGATTTTCATATGTTTGGTGTTGCACCGTGATTTAATATATTCCCACCCTTCCAAAAGTCGATCACTTGGTAATAATGGCAATACTGAACACACAGCACAGTGATACAACTCTGGCTTGAGATTTACTTTTTGTTATGCCGAATATTTTTTTGCCCATTCTCCACATTGCTTGCTGCCAGTGATAATAGCACCCTATAATCTCAATGTCGGGAAAAACATTAAGTATGGAATTTAAAGCTGCAAGTTCAAAATCACAGTGACACTTTAATGGTTCCCAGTTTGGAAACTGGGATTTTAATATATTGAAAAGGGCTGTGTAAGTTTCGGTTTTCTTATCACTCAGCAAAGCGTAAATTATTGGTTTTGTTTTTGTTGTATTAGCAGTACTGCCTAATTCAGTGTGTATTGTAAAAAATTCAAGTAATGGAAATGACGCAACATTACCAAATATTTTCTTTTGTATGCTCAATTTTAGCTCTATCTTCTTCCATACAGAACACCAAAATTGGTGTGTCTTGATAATAATATTCGGCCAAAACTAAATTTCGGTGTTGCAATGTTCATGAAGTACAAGTTCCATTGAATTTTTTACAATACACACTGAATTAGGCAGTCCCTACATTTATGATCGATTAACTCGTCAAAATGTAGGGAACAGCTGATTTCAGGTTTGGTCCCATAGTAAAAGGTGTTCATAATGATGAGTACAATGACCTCTTAAGAGATTACTGGTGTTTTACAAATAACCCTGTATAGATAGTATATAAATGTTGATTATTACTATTTCTGTAATCTTAATAAATAAACGAGGCAGTCTCTCATATACATACTAAAATTTCCAAGCGAACGAAGTCGCGGGCAACAGCTAACTAAATTCCTAGCTACTATAATTGTATAAAGGGAGGAATTCTGAACTGGGATTTAGAATGAGCCACTCAGAGCTTTACAAAAAACAATGATATCTGTGCTTTTGTTCTGCGGCTGCATTGCCGCTCGGTGCCGGCGGCGGCGGCGCATCCTTTTCAAACGCACATATTTCATTACTATTATATATTCATACATATAAGACTATATTGTTGGCTATTATTTAGGTTGAGGGTAGGGGTACGGCGGATGACGGTATAAAAGTGGTGTAGACGGAGCGCGCGCCCCTTTTCTGCTATCATCCGTCGTACGAGGAGGTCGTGAGTCTTTAAATTGTATTCTTCCTACTGTATTTGAGTACTTCTTTTGTGTTATTTTTGATTATGAATATCTTGTGATTTATTTTGTAAATTCTGATAATTTTAGGTCAATTAAACTTTGTTTTTTTTTAATCAAATCTGTCTCTGATTGCTAAAATCAGAAGTGTGATAAAGAAAACATTCCCACTTATAGTCCCGATTATAGTTTTTATCCATTTCTTAAAATAAAATTATGTTTTCAATAATTTAAAAGTTACGAATATTATTTATAAGGAGGGTAGGTACTTTTCTTTGTTTACGTTCGTTAACTGTCATTTACATTAACTCTGTTTATGTTAACGTTTCGTTTTGGTGTTTCTTTTTATTCTAACTAAGTTTCGAAGATCTTTCTTTGGTTATCTACGTTCCATATAATTTTATAGTCTTTTTACGTCTAGGTTTGTGGTGACGTTTTATTTTGTTGTTTATAACTGAGTTTGTAACATGGATAAGCAGGGACGTTCACGTTCTCGTAATCGACGCTCGCCTGAGTCGCGTAGCAGGTGCCGGCGTAATAATCATTCTCCGAATAAACGTTCACGCGGCGGTAAACACTCGCATAGCCGTTCGCGAGATCGATCGCCTGAACCTCGGCGCTCGCGCAGTCACTCGCGTAGTCTCACACCGCGTTATCAACGCTCGCGTAACCGACATTCTTCGGATCGGCGTTCCCGAGGTCGACGCTCATGTAGCTACTCACGCAGTCGTTCGTCGCATGGTAAGCGAGTGCGCAGTCGTCGATCGGCTTCGCGGGGACGGCGTTCTCGGGGGTGTGACTCCCGAGATTGCCGTTCGCGTGATCGAGGATGTCATCGTGATAAGAACTCGCCATATCGTGCTACTAATGTTAACCGCAGAGAGAGATCTTCGCGGTCTGTGCGTACGCCTTCCTTGTCGCCATTGCAGAGAAATTGTGACTCTTTAAATACTGTGCTCTCACGTTTGGAGGCGCTAGAGAGGCGTTCGCATGCCGCAGTGTCAATTGAGCCCACCGCTGGGCCAGGCACGGAACAAATTGTTGAAGCGATACATTCGTTAAAATCTGTCGGTACTAGCCACTATTATGTCTCAAATTTTGATCCCAGTATTCACGACGTTGATACATGGTTTAGTGAAGTCGATAGGGCTAAACTTGCCAATAAATGGAGCGACCACGAATGTCTTTCACGCATAGGAAATTGCCTAAAAGGTGATGCTAAATCATGGCTCAATGAGTGGGTATCAAACGACAGAACGTGGACAAACTTTAAAATTGATTTTAAACCTTTGTGCATTAAAAGAATAGATTCGGCGGGTATTTTGTTTGAGGTAATGTCTACTAACTCGGATAAGTACCGTACTTATGCCGAATATGCACGGAAGTCACTATTGCGGTTGCGTATCGTAAAGGGCCTTAGCGATGATCTAATCACAGAGATTGTTTTGAGAGGAATAACTGATCCTCAAGTGAAGGCAACAGCGACGAATGCCAACTTAAAACCCGTTGATTTGGTCAATTATTTGTCTACTTTTGTGAAAGCTATCAAAACTGCTGCTTTAGATACAAGCAAACGCACAAATCACCATTTTTCTGTCAATAAGGATAAGAACAAATCACAGGGTTTTAAGAAAGTTCAAACCAAGTGTTACAGCTGTGGTGAACCTGGACACAGGCAAATTTCGTGCCCAAAACGACCTAAGTCTAGTGCCAATACCGATTCAGGATCGAAACCGTCTTCAGTTTCAAGCGAAATCACGTGCGCTTATTGCAAAAAGCCGGGTCATGACATAAAATCATGTTTTGCTAAAAAACGTGTTGAGGAGCAACGTAATAATAAAAAAGTTAACTTCTGCTCGGCTCCGTTGCAAAAGCGAAGTGATATTGTTGTAGGTGTCATTCAGGGCATTCCAGTAGACATTTTAATCGACAGTGGCGCTATTGGTGTATCTTTGATATCGTCTTCAATTGTGACATATTTTTCATGTGCCAAGAAAACTATTAACAAAAGATTTGTTACCACGTGTGGCAAGATGGTGGATTTACTTGCAAGATTTTGATTTTACCATCTCATACAGAAAAGGCACCATGTTGCCACACGCGGACTATTTGAGCCGCAACCCTAGTAGTTCGGTTAATAACATTGAAAGGCCGCGTAATTGGGCTCAAATGGCGCAATCTGGCGATGAAGAGACCCGTAACATGATCCAGGCTGTGGAACGGGGAGAGTTAGACCCATCACGTTATCGAGTACAAAATGATGTTCTTTATTACCGGTACAGTCAGGTAGGGGAGGAGCCGAGGCTCCTTTGCTATATACCAAAGGGCCAACGCTTAAGCCTCCTTAGGGTCTTTCACGATGAACACAGCCATATTGGAGCTGATAAAACATTAGAGCTTATACTTAGGCATTTTTGGTTTCCTGGCCTCAGGGCTTTTGTAAAAAAATACATACGTCATTGTATAACTTGTGTTGCTCATAAACGTGTTCCTAGGGCTCCTCTTCAACCTATTTCTTCCTGGCCTAAACCTGATGTCCCGTTCGACACCTTACACTTTGACGTGTTGGGCCCTTTGCCTGAATCGAAAGGATTTAAGCACGTGATGCTGGTTGTTGACGCCTTCACCAAGTTTTGCCTCCTCACCCCTATCCACCGCCAAGACTTGGACGAACTGAAGCAGGTTTGTAAGACTGTTATATCCTTATTTGGAACACCGAAATTAATAGTGACCGACAGAGGCCGCATGTTCGAGTCGTCCGGATTCAAGTCGTGGATGCAAGTCCTCGGAGTCGAGCTACATCACATTACTGCTGAGATGCATCACGCTAACGGGCAAGTAGAACGGTACGCTCGTACTGTCTTAAATATGTTGCGAATTGAGGCAAATCACAGAAGACGTGAGTGGGCTGAGGAATTATGGCATCTGCAACTAATCCTTAATATAACACAGCACAAGACTACACAAACATCGCCTTTAAAATTGTTGGTGGGTCATGAAAACACTACGCCAGTGATTCGTGCTCTGGTGCGAGATGTCGCCCAGGAGCCTGCTACGAGTAGTCGTGAGGCAAGAAGAGAAATCGTCAGGCAGAGGACGGCCGAACGACTAACTAGAAACCAGGCAGCAATGGACACATATGTTAACCGGGACAGACGCTCCCCTCGTGTGTTTCAGGAAGGCGACCATGTCTTCGTTATCAAGTATGCCCAGTCCACGGGCAAGCTTGACCACGGAATGCGCGGCCCCTATCGAGTGGTGCGTGTTCTTCCTCACGGCCGCTATGAGCTGAGGCTGTTGGCTGGATCATACGGGAAAACCACATATGCTGCTGCTCAGTTTATGGTTCCCTGGGGAGGTGAATGGACTCCCGAGTCATGCTCTGCCTTCTTTGAGGGTGAGTCTCAGATCTGTATGATCTCTCTGATCCGGAAGTGTTGCATCTGTTCTGATGAATGGTGCTGTTGGATCCTTGTCTGTCTGTGTGGTACACTCAGAGGAGTGTACCCACGACCTCTGAAGCTGGTCGGCTTTGCAAACCGATCAGTCGCTGTGCAGTGTGGGCTCAGTGTTCTTTATTAAGCATGTTTTTATGTTGTATGGTGTGGTTGTCTGAGTGTGTAGTGTTCTAGAGACCTTAAGTTAAATGTAGTCACATTTAACTAGGATAGCTTATTTTGTTTTACTTAACGAAATGTTTCAAGTTTTACTCTAGAACACAGGCATTCAAATGTTTATCTCGTAACAGTACTACTAAAACTAACTCTAACCTGTAACTATAACTAATATAGAAATGACACATGGTGAGTGTCAAACTCATTATGCTTTAAAATCTGATATTGTGTGATGATTTCAGCGAATGATGATGAAAATGAAGACCTAAACCAGGACCAACCGGAATCTTCGCCAACGCCAAATCAGCCTGAACTAAACGAGCCAGCATCAGGACTATCTACTAGACCTGATGACCTGAGAGAAGAACCGGCGCAAGGCTTGGATATGCCTGAAATTGACTAAGCTGTAACTGGATCAGTCGACTAAGCCTGCCGTGGACGTCAGGGTGTCAGGAGAGGCCGTGTTGGCTATTATTTAGGTTGAGGGTAGGGGTACGGCGGATGACGGTATAAAAGTGGTGTAGACGGAGCGCGCGCCCCTTTTCTGCTATCATCCGTCGTACGAGGAGGTCGTGAGTCTTTAAATTGTATTCTTCCTACTGTATTTGAGTACTTCTTTTGTGTTATTTTTGATTATGAATATCTTGTGATTTATTTTGTAAATTCTGATAATTTTAGGTCAATTAAACTTTGTTTTTTTTTAATCAAATCTGTCTCTGATTGCTAAAAATATATATTTAAACAAATACATTCGTAAATTATAAATACTTGTGTCGCAATCACATATGTAGCTATTATTTAGATAGTATGTGTTTTTTTTAATTTTAAATGTAGTCATTAGTTCCATTTTGTATTGGTACAATATTCTCTGTATTAAGGCACTCTCACTTCTAATTTTAACTCAACGGGGACAGCGGGCATATTTTGAAAAGCATATATTACAAGAAATTAACGGGGACAGCGTACGGGGACAACGGGCAGTAATTTATTTTATGAAATTCCCTCTGTCCCCTTTAACGGGGACATGGCCTACGGGGACAACGGGAATACATCAATCTATACACATGATCAGATAGTTTATTTTTCTGTATATGACTGCAAAATTAATAGGTAGCAGTCCCTACAAATAATGTGTTCCGTCGACTTGATTTGAATGTATTTTAAACTTATAAATTAGTGTTGAATTCATGATCTAAGAAGTTTCTTTCTTTATTTAATCAAAATATTAAAGATTTACAAACTACAAAACTATAATAGAACTAAATATGTACAAGTATAAAAGGGTTACAGGGCATCCAAAAATTCGTCCGCATCGCTGTCAACAGGAAAAGTGCCCAGAAGGCTGGCAGCATTACCACGTTGGATGGCAATGCTGATTCTTTGGCCAAAAAATAGGCCCGCCCTCTGGTCACGTGAAGAGTCGGTGTTGAATTAAATTTAAATAAATACTTTTAATTTAACAATCGTAATTCCGGGTTCAATTATTTTTGGGTTATTGGTTCTAGTGTGGTATCACAAAGAAAAGATGTTGCAGCGAAATAATATAAAATATTATTATTGAGAAAAATGTAGGTACCAAACATAATTATATTCTCCTTGATAACCTCCTCGATCTTGAAGTAATGTAGCAATGAAATTATATCTCCTCTTCTAGCAAGCCCGCGGCTTCACCTGCATGGAGTTCAATATCTATCCCACGAGGTCATACTACTAGAATAAAAAGTACCCTACGTGTCAATTCAGGTTATAAGCTATCTGTTTATCAAATTTCATCCAAATCCGTTCAGTAGTTTTTGCGTGAAAGAGTAACAAACATCCATCCATCCTCACAAACGTTTAGATTTATAACGCTAGTCGAATAGTAGGATTAACCCACATTGTTTTTATAAAACATCAACAAAATTCTTAAAAAAAAACATATTTGCGGCACCTGAAAATAAATTTCAGTAAGGAACCCTTGATGCCACAGTTCGGTTAGTACCTGGCCGGCAGTTTTCGTATAAAATACTAATGAATGGTGTGGTGTGAGCTAGTTTAGTTATTTTCCAAAAGAGGTCAGTGTCTAATGTCTGAAAATACTCGTACATATTGTGTTATAAATATGTTTTAAGTCCATAAAAATAATCATAGTGACATAAATATTCACAATCCGTGTTTGAGAGACGCGTCCAAACCCAATGTAAGTAGAGTGATGTAAAGGAAAAAAAGAGGGAACTAGTCTAGCAGTATTTGTTATAAACGGTATACTAGGAGAAGCACTGTACCCAGGACTGGTTGTAGTGGAGATGCTTCACGGAGGCCTACGTCAATCAGTGGACCTCCATCGGCTGAATGATGATGATGATGTTGTTAAAGAAGAAAACGAAACAGCAAAATACAGAATACAAATAGCAAGCAAAATACATCTCTCTAGGACACGTTATTACGCAACAGTGGGATAATCTGAGCTATGGGATTTTCAAACTTATAACAAATACTACAATTATCATCATCATCATCATTTTGGTCGAAATACGTCCACTACTGGACATACGCCTCCCCTGGCTGTGCTTCTCATCTAGTGAATTCCTGCGGGATTCACAAGGTGGGAGCTCTTCCAACCCTGTACCTTCTGAAATGCGGTCGTTTCATAGGCCATACGTTCTGTGACCAAAGATACGCCTCAAGCCCCTCAACGGCAGTTGCTAATATCATTATGATTTCCACTTCTCATTTCAGTGACGAGGTAGAACACCGAGAATGTTCGGTGTTGTGCTAATCTGGATCGCTTGCGCTGTGTACTGGCTGTGGGTCCGAAGGAAGGCGAAGTCTACAGAGCCGCCAGTATTCCCGGGGACATGGCCTATTTTGGGACATCTACCGTTGCTGGTTACGGACAGCTGCAGTATGTACTTTAGGATATATTCAGAAGTTAGACCGACTAATCTACCCCAGATCACCATCATCATAACCAGCCTATGATGTTCCCACTGCTGGGACACTGACCTAGTCTCTATGAGAGGGAGTGGAATATAATCCACCATGTGGACTCAGTGTGGGTTGGTTGACGTCAAATTTGTATTTAGTGTATGTGATGTTTTCCTTCACTGTTTTGAGAGCAGTGGTGATGAAATAAATAACGCGACGACCACAGTCGGTGGTAACCGATCGTGAAAAAAGATGGTGAAATTGAAGATTTAATGTTCCATAAACAGATCAGACATCTAACTTGTTTCAGTCTGTATCAACCATTGGTTGACTGCGAAGGTTAACTGTTAGAAAATGCCTGTGGTGTTAATTTTCCTTTTATACGTGTGTGCTAATGTAGTAACACAAAGGTTGAACTTAATATCAAATACATTATTTTATTTCTGTTTGTAGCACTATGGAAGCGATTAAACGATATAGCCAAACACTGCAACGACTTGGGAGGAGTCGTAACAGGTGACTGTGTAGTAACCGATGTGTATAGTAAGTATTTTTTCGGAGAAAACCGTCTCAAACATGATCAATAAATAGCTACTCTAGATTTCTCATAACATCATAAGGTGGATAGGCTGAACCTTCTAACTCGTATGACTACACCTCTTGCAAATTAATAACAGCGGCAAATCTAATGACAGTAACGCACAGTACCCACCTCTCTGTTTCTGACTGAAAACAACAATTCTTTATTTAAGGCACTAAATTTCATTAAATAATCATACTACGAGGCTCCCGCTGCTGGGATTACTACAATAATATAAAAGACAAATTGAGTGAGCGTACCATCGTCTGAATGCGGCGCTCCCATGCGCATGGCGCGACCATGGCCCACTTGCTGGAATGTCCAATGTCCACCTGCACATTAGTAGACTTAAAAATGCTTAAGACGCTGCGATTGACGTGACCACCTACTGGGCCCAAGTTTAATAAGTCGTGCCATCGATACGACAGAATCAGAAGGGCTTTCAGCAACGAAAGTTAACGTGATCAGTGCATTTAAACCACGTTCATGAGCTGTGAATATTGACTTGGATAGCTCTTGAACGTAATTTCATTGGTGCAAGTTGTCTTAACCCTTGATCCGTGATGGCCATAATGCGCGTCATCTGATGTCTGTGAGGCACTTCACGGGTGGTCACGCGCGATTACGGTGCGTCTTTTTAAAACGTTTTTTCTCATAAGTTACGATGGGTGGCTCTCTACAAGTTTATGTTTAGGGATTATTTGTGAATAGTGAAACAAACCAAAAAAAAACAATCAAGTATGTAGATTCTCTGCTATACCGTTTCCAACAACTTTTTTAAACTGATCAAGTACTTATTATTTGCCAGTTGTAACCGATCCGGACGACTGTCTCACGGTGGCGACCCAGTGCTTGGAAAAGTCTTCATATTACAGCTTCGGTAAAGACGTCTTTGGCTGTGGTTTGATCACTGCCAAATGTAAGTTGCATTCATGCATTAATATTTAACGTGTCCGGTCCTACAATCATTGATGTTTCCAGCAGAATTATTAATCGCTCCTATTAGAATGTTATCGCGCGTTGCCACACGTTCATTGAAAAAACCGAAAGTCTTTCAAACAAAGGATTTCTCGGACACGTTCTACAACATTATATAAAGATAAAAAATAGAAGCATTCTACAGATTCGACATGGAAGCCTCACCGGAAGCTCCTAAACCCAGCATTCAGTCAGACACTCTTGGACACGTTCATGGGCGTCTTCAACAGTCAGTCCAGGAAGCTGGTGAAAGACCTCGAGAAAGAGGTTGGAAAAGGACTCTTTGACCATTGGACATACGTACGTCACAACACTTTGGAGAGTATTTGCTGTAGGTATTTACTTCAATGTTTTTCTTATAATATCAATATCTTATTTATCAACTTCACCAAGATTTCAAGTAATGATTAGTAACTTGGCGACCGAGCTCTGCTCGGGTGAAAATAGAGAAAACATTTTTTTCCAGATGTGAGACCTGGCTAAATCGATTTTTGGCCGTCGTAAATCACAACGAAATCTTTCTTTTTAACTTTTTTAGTTAGTACAAGTCTGACACTCCCTTCCGCTCAGAGCGGGAGGGCTCATTTGATGATTATCCATCCGAAAAAAAGGCTACTTTAGACAGACACTGCCTGCTAATGAGAGGGGCACACTGGCGAATGAAATAAATGTCTCATGGCGTCGCCACTGTGAAAACCATCTGGATCGAAAAGCTCCATATTACGTGCAAAATGCGTGTCCAACTGTACAACGATTACGAAGCAGGTGTCTTTGTGAATAAGCTGCTCCAACTGGGAGAGGTTCGTCTAGAATTGGACGCAGATGGGAAAATTCTATTTTCCGAAGAGTTTTCCCATCCAGTAGCTACAGAGAATGAACTTATCATACACGTTTTTCTCAATTTGGAGGTTAATTAAAAAAATAAAGAGTTTTTGTGTAAGTGGGCAGTGCTGTCGTCAAAGAACGGGTCGTGGGGCTTGAGTCGGTCAGTAAAATAAACAAAAAAGAAATTGACATGACTGTCGGCGAATTTCCGTTCCCGTCCAATTTCTCAAGTCCCTGGAAAACTCCAGGGACTTGAGAAACGCCGTTAACACGGGCGAGCCGTCCCATCAGCTGGAGCTTAAAGTTGGCGTTCCAGTTCTGGTGATGCGAAACCTTGATGTAGATGCAGATGCTTGCCTATAGATTACATCTATAAGAAATCTTAGATTTGCAACAACTTAAGGAATTTAGATGATTAACGCACGGAACCTCCTCCACGCGCGTCGAACTCGCACTTGTCCTGTTTTTTTACTACTGTAACTTGTCTGAAATATTTTGATTTTTTTGTTGTAATATTTTCTAATGATTTGACAGTTATTTTATTGGATATTACCATAATTTTATATACATTTTTTATTGCTCTTCAATTTTGTAATTGAATATAGTTGCATGTCCATGCGACCGTAGAATGTGCAGGTAGAGGAAGTAAAAAAACATTATGAATGCGTACCAATTACTCGTGTCTTTATAGAAATAATAAATGATTTGATTTGTTTAAGTGCTAGTTTCCATTGTTCCCAGTGACATCACTAGGAATAGATTTTACAGATTCAAGTTTAAATAGCGAGTACTTACATGCATTTGATATGGTGCTCAAAACACTAGTGGAACGGTTGAAAAAGATCTGGTGGCACAAGTCCTCTCTCTTCGCATGGAGCAAACTGAAGAAGGTGCAGGACTTTTATGTGAAGATATTTCACAAAATGTCAAATAAAGTAAGTAGAAAGCACCTTTTAGTCCTGTTCGTTCAGTAAAATTAAAACTATTTTAAGTAAGAACAGCATGGTTTTCCTTTTCAGACATTTCTATTAGCTGTGGTCTCAGTTATCACCCATTCGCCACCTGTTGGTGGCCAAGTTATGTTTAATTTGTCTCTCACTGAAACAGCAAGACAAATCCTAGTCTGCGTGTCTTTCAGGGTTTCGCTCCCGCTCTGGGCGGAGCGGAAGGGAGTGTCAGACTTTTACTGACTAAAACCCATCCATGTTCCTTCTTTTCCCTTTGTGTTCCAGGGCCGCGGTATCTCTTTCGAACAGTCCCGCAGCCCTGGCAGACATCGGCCCTTGCGGGCCCCTCCTAATAGACTAGGCCTGGAGTTGTTTTACATGATACAAAGATGATTAATTTATCCTTGTAAAAAAAAACATTACAGGTTTTACAACATAGAAAATCCAAGTTCAATGGAACATGCGCTGAAATGAATGTTTCAGGTAAATATTATTCACATTGCCTTCTTTGAACATGATAAATATTAGAAAAACTTGTTGATATTAATTAACAAGATTTTGTGATACCAATTTGGAACTTTTAGGAACCAAATTCAAACCCTTGGTAGACCTACTCCTCGAGCTGGCATTTGAAAAGGGAGTTTTAACCGACAAAGAGATCAGAGAGCATGTGGACACTATGCTAAGTGCTGGTCATGACACAACGGCCAGTGTACTTCTATTTACCTTGATGTTGTTGGGTTCTCACCCTGAAGTTCAGGAAAAAGTATTTGCTGAGTAAGTACCTGCTCGACTTATTTACTTAAGCGATTGCGACCTTCATGAAACATTGATCAGGAGACTGAGTTACTATGGGATTCGGAACGCTTCTTTAGATTTTCTTAATTCATAATTTTGGCTTCGAATTCAGAGAGTTGGTGTTAATGGAAAAAGATCTCCCGGATCTGTTGTAAGATAGGGATCCCCAAGAGCTCAAATATTGGGACATTATTTATGACACGACATTTATTAGCAGCTGACGAATAAAATAGCGCCCTGCCTGAAATCTTTTTATAATGGGTAAAACTATCTCGAGGACCACAATGCTTGGGATTGAGCAGCTCCAATTAATTACTCATTATAAAATATTTTAACAATGATAATAATTCATTATTTGATGTAATTTTATTCACTTAAACATTGGCGATAAATATAAATAATTATGTCAATGATATGAATAATTACTTTGTAAAGTATTATTATAATTTTGGTTTTGTTGTTGCAGTTGGGCTTTCCACTCAAAGCTGGGTGGCTCTTCCCTCAAAAGTCCTCCAATACTAATCTGCATTTTCCTCATTTATTACTTTGACCAAGATTATATCCTGACTTTATAAGAAACTGTCTCTGATTTTGTATCAGTTTTTCTCCAGAGTAGGTGGATATGAAACACCTACCACCACTTACTCTGAGGTAGCTATTATGAAAACAGAAATCACATGTAAAAGAAAAATGTAAAAACAATTTACTGAATAGTTAACTCATTTTCATAACAGAATTCAAGAGGTCGTGGGAGGCGAAAAAGACGTGGAAAAGATGGACTTGTCGAAACTGGTGTACTTGGAGGCTGTTCTGAAGGAGAGCATGAGGGTCTTAACCATCGTGCCTGTCGCGGCCAGGAAAATCGATAGAGACGTTAAACTTAGTAAGTTCGTAAACTTGGACAATACCGCTAATAATCCAAGAGAGTATTACCTCAGATATGTTCTATACCACGCAAGTCTACGCAAGATTTCTAAATCGCGTCCATTATCGCATTAGCTGAGTAACTATTAGACCTGCAGAAATTCCATTTTTATACTCTTCAATCTTTCACGTTTCAGAGAACTATACCCTATCAGCTGGTCGGACTTGCGTCTTATTTTTGTTCGGTGTCCACAAGCATCCGATCTGGGGTCCAGATGCGCACGAGTTCCACCCTGAACGTTGGCTCGAGCCTGGTAGACTGCCTGATAACCCTAGTGCGTTTGCTGCCTTCAGTATGGGAAAACGGAATTGTATCGGTATGTGTCAAGTAGTCTCAACCTCAGAACTGTGAAAAAAGAAAGGCCTCCTAACTAATCGCACTTGCACGAAACTTCCTTGTCAAAATATATATTCTCCTGAACTCATAATTATGTACATAAAACTCGTGGCTAAGTAATAACCGCCGCTCGGGTTGATCTTCCAGTTAAGCTGCGCTTGCCAAGGTTGTTCCGTGGATGGGTGACCACCCATTACATACCGAGTTTCCTTCGTGCCTTGAAAAGCACACTAAGCCGTTAGTCCAGGCTGTCAATAGTAGATCTTTGAAAGTCGTTATAGGTCGTCTGTGGCCCGAAAGTCTGCCAACCAGTCTTACCATAGGGTATCGTATTACCCCGTACTAACTAGGAGGTCAGATAGGCAGCCGTAAAATACTGGTTTTCAGCTGCGTCCGGTTAGACTGGAAGCTGACCCCAACATAATTGGAAAAAGGCAGGCAGAAGACACCTAAACCTTTTGAATTCTAGTGACAATGATTTGTCACTACATTTTATCGGTCCAAATTAAAAATTGACCAGTGATCACTTGTTTATAGCTGATTAGAAATTATTAACACTTGAGGAAAGTTTCACTTAACGATTGTGTGTTTTTCAAGGTAAAACATATTCCATGATGTCGATGAAGACGACCCTGACCCACCTAGTGCGTCGCTATAAGATCAAGGCTGATATCACCAAGTTACAAATCAAGGCCGATGTTGTGTTAAAACCACACTCAGGACATGGCATCAGCATTGAGGAGAGGATGTGACATAGAGGAGGATAATAAACGCAAACTCAAACTCAAAGCATTTATTTCAATTAGACCATTACAGCACTTTTAAATGTCAAAAAGAAGCGAAGCTACAGTCCCATTTACAAAGCATAATAACTTGAGAAAGTACTGTAGTTGCACATTCCAAAGCGTAGATCTCTATGGAGAAGAATGGGAAAGAAACTCCATGGACACTCTTTTAAATCAAAATATTGTTACAAAATCTTGGTTACATCATTCATGTTGAGATAATACATATGTGAGAACAATGTAGAAAGACGTACACATTAACCCATATATGCCCAGAACTTTTTATAACACCGATTTTTATAATTTTTACATATGTTGTTTATTGATGACCACAAACAAGGACTGTGATAGTGATTTGTAATTTTCTTTTCTGAAAGTTGTTTTTTTTCAGTGGGTCGAAAATGACCCTTTGGGCAGATAAGGTCGTACACCAGTATGGAGAAAGAATAATCAAAATAAAACAGTATTATATGCTTTTCAGTCTTTATTATTAGTTTAGATAAGTAAGATAGGAACTATTAGGTAAGTAATTAAATTCGGTGAGTAAGGAACACAGGACAAAACATCAGTTATGAACGAAATGCTGCAAAGCATTTGTCATTGACGTCACATTTGCGGCACATTTTGACCGTTTTAGTTTTACACAGCGCACATCTTCTTCTGACCTGACTTGTGAGAATAATATGTTCAGCAGATTTTTTCCTAACAGAGAGAGGAGTAGTCTTTGCCTTCTTCTATGGTCCAGGCTGAGCTCTGGTACTCGCATATTTCTGGAGTAAAGACCTTGCAATAGATCGGCGAAATTCCAACGTGTCTACGTTTGTCCCTAATAATCTGGCGTCAAAGAAGCATTGTTGACGGCGACGTCAACTAGCCACATCAAAATGGGAATACCTATACCATTTCTTACCTCTAATGGCAATCCTGTAAACTCCAATATTAGCATCTAGTCTATCTACACCTAGTTTATCTACAAATCGGTTGTACTGATGTACAACGTTTGGTTGATCAATGTCAATTTTCTATTTGGCAGCAACTGAAAATAGGCGTGCCTTTTGACCAGGGTGTACTCCAAATTCATTTGACAACAGTGTAACTACGCTGTCACAATACACAGAAAACTGTGTGTCTGGGTATTCATTCTTTATTCGTCAATTTGGTAACATGTGCTCCCAGGCCCGTATCTTTCGCTTCAGATCGTCCCTCATACAAGTCGACTTGCAAACAGTACCCTAAACGAGTTGCTGTAACCCATGCTTTGAATCCAAAACGATTACGATTAGCAATGATCGTCGATTCTTCAACTCGGGACAGGACGAGAATTTCGTAACCTGTGTGTACTGGATCCGGATGCCGTAGAATTGGCTTCGAAAATTAGGGAACTACTAGTAGGACAGACTAAAACGTTATCGATGGTGTTGTCATCATTATTGTCTTCTTCGCCTTCTAGTACTACCATCTCAGCTGGAGCAAGTAACTGAAATCAGTTCAAGCGATTTATATTGTCACAGTACTCACAGTCCTCCTCACCTGAGTCACCGTCCGATATAGTACCCTCACAATAGTGATCAATGTATACATCGAAGCCCTGGACACCTTCCTCGTAGTCAAGTGACTCTAGGGCTTCAGCCATTTCGTTTGTAGAGAGCACATGCAAGGACCTGAAAAATAAAAAATATGATTATAAATCATGGTATGTGCCCACGGGGTCGTTACCGACCCACGAAAATGTGTCGATTGATTGCAATTACAAAAAATTATTTTTTAATCAATATTTACATCTAAATCTATAAAACACATATTCAGTTTACTATAAAAACAATTTTCATAGTAAAACAACATAATATACACAAATTACTTACATTTTTATGCGCTTGGTTGCAATATTTCTCTTGAAATGAACTTGTACAATCTTGCACCGGCACTTGTCATTTGAAATGATTGTAAAGTAGGTATTATGTAAAACTATAATTCAAAATAGCTCTTTTGACTATCAAAAGAAGTCGCTATAATAAAAATTCATTCATAAGTTCGTGGTCAGGGTGCATTGGAAGTAATCTACTACTTTCGGGTCATTAGCGACCCCCTGGGCATATATGGGTTGAGTAAAAGATTAAATCAACAATTTAAAAATAAAGTAATTAAAATAAATCGTGGCAGCTAAGAGATGACCAGTCCTAACTGACAGCGCCATAGTAGATATCCACTAAGAAAATGTTTTTCGAAATTCCACTCCTAAGAGGGTGAATTGGAGTGTTTAATTTTACGTGAAACTAATTGTTCTCGGGGTTGATTGACTTGAAAATCTACATACTTGTGGGACCTGTGTAAACACGCGCCACACGCCAACCTGCAAGCATCAACGACCGCACGCAAGCAGCGCGCGGCGCATACTAAGGTACGGCGGCGGCGGCGGCGGCGGCGGTACGGCGTACTTCAGTTAAAATTATGAGAAACGTGTATCACAGTTTTTCCGAAATCATCCCCCAATATAAAATTAAAGGCTGAATGATATATCAATGCACAGCCCGAACCGCTGGTCCTAGAAAAAAGAAATTTGGAGGGTGTGTTCTTTGTGAAGAGTAGGTATCCACTAATAAAGGGTCTTTGGAAATTTCACCCCTAAGAGGGTGAAATGGAGTGTTTAATTTCCCGTGAAACTAGTTATTCTCGGAGTCGATTGACTTGAAAGTCTAAATACTCTTCAGTTAAAATTATGAGAAACGTGTATCACAGTTTTTCCAAAATCTATCTTCTATATATATAAAATGGTAAACTGACTGACTGACTGGGTGATACATCAACATACAGCCCAAACCACTGGTCCTAGAGACATGAAACTTGGAGAATGTGTTCTTTGTAAAGAGTAAGTATCCACTAAGAAAGGATTTTTGGAAATTCCACCTCTAAAGGGGTAAAATAGGGGACGGAAGTTTATATGGAAGTCCGTCAGGTTTGATGTTAGGTTATACGTCATATTGCGCGTCATCTGCTAAAGGTGGGGCCATCCTGGGTGGTCGCACGTCATATTCCATAAAGTTCACTATCGCACAATCACAAGCAACTGTTAAAATATATCACGGAATTAGCTGGTAACCAGTTAACCAGTGTTACTGATGCGCGATGTTTTTTTTATTAATCTACCCTCGCATTGGTTAGTTTTAGTTATCATGTTTCTTTTTAATACTCATTAGTCTTTCAACCTTAACGACAACAAGATAATGATTAAAATCGCTTATCGAAATGATTTATCGAATGCTCGAAGAAGTATTCCAAAGCGATAAGGTTTAAATTCGCTATTACTCAAGAGGGTCAGACAATGTTGAGCACAGACTGTATATGTACAGCTGTAAAGCTACCATTTAAATTTATTTATCTTAAATTGACTGAATGTGCCCTGGTGGCTGAAAGAATGTCATGCTCACTCAAATGTCTCGCTGAAAGTGGCGGGTGTGTCGGGTCGTTATGTAGACTTTCAAGTCAATTGACCCCGAGAATATTTAGTTTCACATAAAATTAAACACTCCATTTCACCCTCTTAGGGGTGGAATTTTGAAAAACATTTTCTTAGTGGATATCTACTATTCACAAAAAATACACCCTTTAAATTTAATGTCTTTCAGATCAGCGGTTTAGGGTTGATAATATATCAGTCAGTCAGTCAGAACTTTGAATTTAATACTGGGGGATGATTTTGGAAAAACTGTGATACACGTTTCTCATAATTTTAACTAAAGAGTATGTTCACAAATTTTCAAGTCGATCGACCCCGAGAATAAAAAGTTTCATAGAAAGTTCAATACCCCATTTCACCCACTTAGGGTTAGAATTTTGAAAAACCCTTTCTTAGTGGATACTTACTCTTTACAATGAATACATCCTCCAAATTTCATGTCTCTAGGTCTAGCGGTTTGAGCTGTGCGTTGATATATCAGTCAGTCAGATTATCATTTTATATACATATTTATATATATATATAGATAATCTCCTAACTTAAAATATACTTCCCTATAGGCACAAAGGCACGTTTTTTCTGTCTCCAGCTGATATGGAGGGAAATGGACATTATGGTTACTACTCCTCCGCTATACTTTTCTGATTAATTTCGGATCTTTTGGGTTCCAAGACAGTTGAATTGTTTCTCTGGGACTTAAATGCAGATTTTTCCTAACGTACATGATGTTTTCGTAGATGTATTGACAAGGATTTTTTTAATATAAATTACAAGTTCTTTTAACGTAAATCAAGCACACAATTAGAGCCCTGGGGTCTGTCTTAGCATGCCGTGGCCTGAGATTTAATCAACGCGCTATTAGCAGTTAAGTTATTATCGAGTTGATGGTTCTCTTAGTGAATCGCGTCTACGTAGATCATCAATGGCTCTGATGGCTTTTTTCTGCAGAATAAAATATGGAAACGATGTCTGCAGCCCGTACCCATAATAAAATTTCGTATGCCATAATACTATGAAAATAACTAAAATACTACGACTGGCCTCGCGATATCCACATCAGTAAATTGATGGATTTTTCTAACAGATACGAGTATTTGGTAGAGCAAATCTTATGCATTTCGTTTTTTGTTTCCATTTAGTGTTGAGACAGCTCAATATGATATTCAACCGATAGATCAACAATATCACTACGATTCTTATTAAATTTAATACAATTTTTAACTAAGATTAATAACTCCCACGAATCTTAGCTTTCCGGTTAAAGCAACTGCCCACACTGTAATTTGCGTAATTAATTAGCATTTCATAGTCTTTTAACCAATGTGCAGTGAAACAAACAATTTCAAACTTTGTTTTTTCTAAAAACTATTCAATTTCTAGTTGCTTTGAAGAAACTTTAGCAACTTGAGCATTACGGTTTAGAGAAACTTGCGCTCAGTTTAGTGAAATCGTATATAAACGAAAGACATCAATCAGTAAGTACAAATATACTGTCAATTCAATGGGTTTAAAAGTAAGTATGGGTGTACCGCAAAGTCTAACTTAAATGAATGCTTTGAGTTTGAGTTTCAAGAGCAGGAATGTTAGACATTATAACATCAGCTATCTGCCTGTAAAAATCCCGTCAAAATTGGTCCAGCCGTTTCGAAGATTAGCTGGAACAAACAGACAGACAGACAGATAGACCGACAGACAGACAAAAATTGAAGTAAATGTATTTTTGTTATAAGTGCCGTATATTACGTTATATATAATTATGCCGTTATTTTGATATTACAAACAGACCCTTCAATTTTATTTATTTGTATAGAGTATAGATGAGTTGTAAGTCTGTAGTACTTATTACTTCCATGCAAAGAGTAAACACATAAGGAAAAATAAAACCAAATTCCTTTTCAGCCATTCCGACTACACTTTCACTAAAACCTATTTACGTAAATAATTAAAATTATCATAGAAATCGCGTTTGAGGTTACTAACTAAATTTTAAACATTAATATCTTTGGCGTCTATTGGTCGATTTTGATGAAATAAACACTAAATGTTACTCAGAATAATGCTTCTAATGTTTCAGTATTTTGATTTTGAATACAATAAGGGGTTTTTACGTGATGCGTGCACAAACGAACAGACAAACAGACAAAAATTTCAAAAATGGTAGAAATGGGTTCTGTTTGTGATCCTTTAACGAGGTGTTAAAGGATCACAAACAGAACCCACTGTACTATTTTTTTTCTAAATATTTTCAATGTACAGAAACGTCTACAGATTTATTTTATTATAATATTATGTATAATTACCAGCGGTCGTGACCCAAAAACAAACATTAAATCTGTTTATGTCGTGTTTACAAACTGTATGCCAACGTCATCTGCGTATTTTGAATATTCATTTAAGTAGACCTTGATAGTAGAATTTTCATAAATATTTTTGGTTTCGAGTGTGTTAACCTCGTTAACATGCGCTAGTTTAGCAGATAATTAATTATTGGATAAAAAGTAGTGTCGTATTTAGTAAGACACATTTATTTACTACTAATATTCGTCTCTTTGTGTGTATTTATTACGTGTTTGCTGGCATTAAAACAAACAGAAACATCATAAAACCAAAGCTAAAAGTATATGCTCTTTTATTTTAAACATCTGTTATTGTTAAGATTTCGAATAGATATGTCCTAAATTTTGTTATTCTTACTAGACTAAGTATAATATTAATACTTATACAGAACAGAGCTGTTTCGTATTAAAATTCTAAATTTAACATGTTCTATTTTTTATTTTATTTATTTTACTATTTATGTACACACAGTAGACAACACAGGAAAATAATATTATAATACATGAGTAAAAAGGTACTGCTTATTTCTCAAGAAATTTCTGCCAGCAGACCTGCAAAAGGAGAAATGAAAAAGAAATGTAGACAGTAGTGTGTGAGAAAAGGAAGAGAAAAATGTGTTTATGTGCCTTATCTAACTTAGCCTAAAATATTAAGTATAAATACACATGAGTAAATATTAATATATACTTATATAAATACATAATGCTAAGATATATATAAACTAATAAAAATATATATATAGATAATACATTTTATAATTGAGAGGAAAGGTGATGCTCTTTCCCTCTGGCTTTGAATAATGTAATGGTGTTCAAACCTTGAATGCAAGGCGGAAGTGAGTTCCACAACCTTACAGCATGGACGGAGAAGGAGTATGAGTAGTAGCTGGATTTATGAGGATGGAATTTAAGAAGGGATCTAATGGTACAGTGACATGGTACAGTGTACTGAACTGGACCCGGTTGTCATTTCATTTAAAAAATACTGGGATTCAGCTGCTAATGCTGGGTTAGACTGGAAGCCGACCCCGACATAGTTTTGAAAAGGCTAGGCAGATGACAACACAGTGCATAAAATGCAAAAAAAAAAGAATTAGTCATAAACACAATATTGACGTGTGCCACAAGTGTGTATCAAGTGAAAGTAGTGTCATAAAACTGATTTATTATTAAAAAAGTTTATTAGTTGTTCGTATTTTTTTTTTTTTTTTTGTATTATGAGTATTAAGGAATAAACCAAAAAGATATCTATTTATACCGATTTTATGCTTTATTTATGCTTACTTATAGTTTTTTATTTTCAAGTACATTAAATAATTGTTACATGAATTTTCGTTTTATTTATTTCTCTAATAATTACATAATAAATATATAATTATTAAAACATAAAAGATATAGCAGGATCAATCAAGTGTAGGTCAATTTGACCTATGACTTGGATTTAAAGCCAGTAAAATATGATTGGGCTTCTAGGGTTAAGAAAAAAAACCAGTATTACATTTGTTCAATTTCAAAGCAGAATGATCAATAACTCATGGCTGTAATTACGTCATTCCCATTAGAAAAAAACATCCTTAATTTTTTAAATATTTTTTTAGTTAACATTAATTCGGCCTTCACACGCGACGGTGCTGGTCGGTGACGGAACGATCAAGTGGACATAGACTCATACTTTTCAATACAAAGAATACATTTTTGCCTGATACGTTCATAGCACGGTCATAGTGGTAAGGCATGGTACAGTGTTGTATGCAGAATCCTTTATAATACAAATTGAGGAAACCCTCCTTTAAATGGTTCCATACCTCAAAAAGAAAAACAAAACCTCTGTATATCAGTTTGGTTATCCGCCTGTCTATCTGTCAAGACCCTTTCTTTCACCACAGCCAAAATCTGACGTGGCAGACCTCGGGAAAGATTCGGATTAGATTCGGGAAAAAAGAATTCTAAGAAGGTGGGAAGAGCTGGGCAAAACTAAAAGTCAAGTGGTCCACATGAGCCTTGGATTCAAGGAACTGAAAATCAACCTTCACCCAGCAGCGGGATGACGCACGCTAACAGTGTTTAGCAACGCCTTGATAAAAAGTGATGATAATACGATTTGGTGGGCGTTTTCAACTGATGTCATGACAAATATGTCTAGATAAGCTGATAAATTGACTTTTTATTTTGTAGGTACACTGGGGCTTACACTGATATTCTAAGACAACAGGTCTTAGAATATCAGTGTAAGTATACCTACAAAATTAATCGTCTAAAGAGTTCATTTATTAAGTTCTAAACTTAAGACAGACTACTCACTGCTCAAGTCTTGCCTTTTATGAGAATTATCAAAAGACACGTGACTTTCTCATACAATAACGACTTGTTTTAGAACAATTTTTTCGTATGTTTCTATCTAAAACCATTGATTTTGTAACAGAAAAATACATTAAAAATAAATTTGAAACAGCGCAAGTCATCAAACTAATAGCCTTCATGCTACCTCTAATCATGGGCGTAACGACTGCCAAGAAGAGGTCCTTCATTGTCACTAGTACCATTTACATTTCCATGATGGAACTACCGACTGTTTTTTTTTCACTAGTTCCATTTTAAAAGAATCTGAAAATAATGAACCTAATGTTGAATTATTTATCACTAGTTCCATTTTTAAAAGAATATAAAAAAATAGTTCTACATTATTATTTTAAACTCCTGCTATTCGTGTTCCCTGTCCCCCTGCTATCATCAGAACTATCATTCGATGCAGTTATTAATTCGTTCTACAATGATATCTCATCTCAGAAGATTCTGCTGAAAAAACTGTTTTGTGAAACAGTGTGCCGGTGCCAGGCTGATCTTTCTTTAATTGAAGCCAAACACATTCTGCGATTTTGAATTCCTGACCATCTTTGTTATTCTTTCGCGTTACTAATGGTCCATTATTTTTATGCAAGGCAGTGACGACTTTGAAATGCTCACTTCCATATTAAACACTTCAAAAGGTCTTCTTCCGGCTGGCTATTTGCATAGTCTTCAGCTGTTTTATATTCTTCTCTATGAACGTATTTGGTCTACCTCCATATGAGTGTGGCTTTTTGTACTTGTTATTTATCACTTTTAAATTAGAAAGTTTGTGCAGCAACCAAATACCTATACCTATATGCCATTACTCTCTCCCACCTACGTTCTCAGACCATATCATATTTGTAGCAACGTTACTCGTTGCGTCATATATAGTTAAGTTTAAAGTCCATAGCTTACGTAAATAAAAAGACTAAGTATTGGTTTTTGGTGTAGCCAAATATTTCTATAAATCAAACATTAAAACTTTTTCTTTCCAGAACTATTTTGTGCCTCTTCTTTATCAGCTTTTTTTAGGGTTCCGTACCCAAAGGGTAAAACGGGACCCTATTACTAAGACTTCGCTGTCTGTCTGTCTGTCTCCAGGCTGTATCTCATAAACCGTGATAGCTAGAAAGTTGAAATTTTCACAAATGATGTATTACTATTGCCGCTATAACAACAAATACTAAAAATTAAAAAAAATATTAAGGGGGGCTCCCATACAACAGATATGATTTTTTTTGCCGTTTTTATAGATAATGGTAAGGAACTCTTCGTGCGCGAGTCCAACTCGCACTTGGCCGGTTTTTTAATTATACCTTTTGTTAGATGCTGTCTGGTGTAGGTACTTCTCGTTCTTTTTAAATTTCTATTCTTTCTGATTCTTCTATAGCGTTTTTTAATTTTCTTTAAAAAGCATCACAATCGTCACATGTGTCAACTGATGGTAGTTTAAAACAGTAACTAAGGTAAAATTTTGTATTAAAAACATTTGCGTATCTGCTGTTGCTACTAGCGTGTTAGGCCAAACATTTTTATTCAAATAGCATTATAAGTTGAAATACGGCTCATAAAACTATTAATAATTTGATGTATAAAGAATGTGCTATTAATAGTTTGATGTGTAAATAAAAAACCGGCCAAGTGCGAGTCGGACTCGCGCACGAAGGGTTCCGTACCATTATCTATAAAAACGGCAAAAAATCACATCTGTTGTATGGGAGCCCCCGTTAATATTTTTTTTGTTAATTTTTAGTATTTGTTGTTATAGCGGCAATAGTAATACATCATTTGTGAAAATTTCAGCTTTCTAGCTATCACGGTTTATGAGATACAGCCTGGAGACAGACAGACAGACAGACAGCGAAGTCTTAGCAATAGGGTCCCGTTTTACCCTTTGGGTACGGAACCCTAAAAAGCTAATGGGTCTTAGGTATATATCTTTACAATGGTAAGAGATAGAAATACCAGGGTCAAATCGTTACAAAGAGCAACAAAAACATGATATCGTTATACTAAAAAGTAATTTTGGTTGTATCTGCACATCCGAAATGATGCTTCTGATGTCGAGCATTATTATATAAATCGATATGGTACCTATATGAAATGTGCATTCTTCTGTAAGATGACCTCACGATATCATAAAAATGTCTAGATTGGTCATATTATTCAGTGCCTAATTACTGAATCTTCTAGCAATAACAGCCTAATAGGTCGGTCAAAATAGACTCTTCGAGTTAACCATAATTCACAACTTAGGTACACTCATCATCATTCTTTTGCCCTTATCCCAATTTATTTGGGGTCAGCACAGCATTTGTCTTCATCTTCCATACTTCTCTATAACTCGTCATCTCATGAGACATCTCATTTCTAGCCAACTACACAAAATTACCATTAAAATATCAAATATTCCCACAGATCTTTTGTCTGATAAAATTAATCAAGGTTTGACATTGATTAATTTCCGGTTTTTATATTTGTACCGGTTTTTATATTTTTTTCTCGTAAATGCTACTAGCCGGTTATATAAGGTGATTTGTAAAACACCAGCAACCTCTTAAGAGGCCATTGTACTCATCGTTATGAACAACTTATACGTTGGGCCCAAATCTGAAATCGCGAAAAAAAAATCAGCTGTTCCCTACATTTATGATCGGTTAACTCGTCAAAATGTAGGGAACAGCTATTACCTAACTGTCGTTCGAAAGATAAAAAAAAATTAAAAGCAAATATGTTGCCGTAAGAGTGCCTATCTGCTAAGAATATTAGTTAATCTTATTAATAACCAATTATAATGTCTAATCCGTCATATTATTGATCCTGCCATCTGTGGGTTGGCAGTACAATTTTATTATTACAATGATCCGTATTGATTGACAGAATAGACAAGCGCCATCTATTGGCCTCTGTATTAACTTGTACTGATTAGATATTATTCGTGATTAGATCTTGTGAAGATTAATTTATTAAACAAAATTCTTTAGCTAGAACGATAGTTAAAATTAAGATGAGCAAATATTTTGTGAAAGTTGGGATTTTACCAACTGCTCATTTGGCAGTAAGATCTGTTAATGAGGCAACATTTCACAATATTGTTGAAGATGGCGCCGAATACGATTTTAATAGTCAATATCTCCATTTATAATTTGAAAGTACAACTAAATTAGTTTCTATAACTAATTATTAGGTACAAACTAAAAAGTAACGAGATTATTTTACAAAGCAATTTATTAGTGGAAGAGCTGTTCGTTATTAGACCTGTCCTTTGATCTGCCGGAAACGGTTTTAAGGCCAGGATATTCGAGCGCAGTAGGCATTTAGCGTTACTTACCTACGCGCGTGGCAAGTCGCGCGAATAGACATTTCAAATGAACTCGGTGACCGCGCTGTGCAAAACTTTGGGTCACAGTATAAAATTGTAACAGCGTGTACAGTTAACTTCGTTTTACGTAATTCATGTTCATTGTCGGGGGTTTATTTAGTATTTAGGGAAATATAAGTAGAAGCAACTTATTTTATTTTATTACTACCTACATTATTGTTTTATTCACTTAATCTCCTTTTCTTTCATGATTGTTACAGCGAGCTTACGATCTGGTTTTTGGATTTTTTGTCAGTAAACTACTGGAGAGATTTTGATGGGAGTTTCAGTAGTTTGTAAACTAAGTTATTATAGTCCGCGCACCCCACGCGTACGAAGTCGCGAACATAAACTAGTTATTTATTATTACTTAAGTATGTAGTTTAGAAGAAATAAATTCAGATAAAACTCATTACAATACAATACACAGGACAATCTAGTCTACTCTTTATTCTCTCAAATCAATTGTTTCGCGTTTATTTTAGTTTTGCAATAAATAAGTTATAAATATGGTGTCTCTGCCTTATAAAATTTATTATTCTGAAGTCATCATATCGTTAACCCCTGAAGAATGTACCAGGATCCTGACAATGCTTGATATAGCGAGAACTATTGGTGTGACTCTTTCTACAGTTCAGCGAGTACTCCAACGTTTCCATGAAACTGGATCCTATCTTCGATAACCAGAAACAGGCCGAACAAGGTGCACGACAGCGCGGGAGGATCGCTAAATGGTGTCAACAAAGAGAAATCGCTTTCTTACGGCTGTTGAAGTAAAGAATCATCATTTACGAGCTGGTGGAAACAATCTGAGTACGGATACAGTAAGGCGGCGTCTGGCTGAAGCAAATTTAAAGCCATTAAGACCTGCAAATGACTCAAAATTAGAAAGACACCACAGAAACTCAAGGTTGAGTAATGGTAGAGAACACGAGAATTGAACTCTGAATGACTGGTCAAGAGTTATGTTTTCAGACTAGTCTAGATTCGGTTTATAATACAAGCACGACGGGAGGAAAAGAGTGTAAAGACGACCGGGAGAGCACGAGGCTCTGTTCACGTGTGGGCTAGTATTTCTTCCGAAAGCCGCACTGAGCTAGTGGTACTAGAAAATAGAACTTTAACTGCAGAAAGATATGTCACAAGAATTTTGAATGACTACGTTGGCCCATTTTTAGTCAAGATGGGCGAGAATGCCGTTTTTAGGCAAGACAATGCCCGCCCGCATACAGCTCAGATAATGTTTGCCTATATTCAAGAAGTCGGTATCACACACATGGAGTGGCCAGCACGCAGCCCCGACTTGAACCCCATTGAGCATGCATGGGACAAACTGGGACGATGTGTACGTCAGTGGAATCCGCGGCCAATCACGCTACGTGAAATAAAAGAAGCTCTAATAGAGGAATGGCCTCAAAAACCTAGTAGAAAGTATGCCAAATCGCATAGCAGCAGTATTGCGAGCTCGCGGAGGCAACACAAAGTACTAAAATGTGTGAAAACACCATATCTGTAACCAATCTACATTTACGAAAATACTGGAAAAACTAAGCATTTTTTTTTTTTTATTACAATTATTAAAAATAAAAAGCTTGTTATCATTTTTTTTTCATTTAAGCACATTAAAATATTCTTTAATTTAGTTTTTATTTCATAAAGCTCGGTCAAGTACTTTTGAAGATTTTGAAAATTTTCTAACCATCCCTTTTTCTTTGTGGTCCAGTGTAAAATACACTGGACCGCACACTAAGTTCTATGTGTATCGTTCGATAAATCAGCGGGAGAGCCGTGCCCCAGCAAAAGGGACATAGGTCGTACCTCGTCAAGGCCTGGCGGGCGACTGGAGCGGGAAGCCACGTACGCAAGCCGCTGTATTATATATTAATTTATTATTAAAATAATTGAACTATTTTTCAAAATGTAACCACAAATAATTGTTTTATATGTTATTAACTTTGTTTAAATATGGTTTTTGGAAGTAAAACTTTCATATACTTCAAGAACAATAAGAAAAACATAAAAAATATTCAAATTAGTCTCCTCTTCAGATTTTGTTTTGATCGAGTGAAGTATTCGATATCATATTTTGAACCACAAATTATCAAAGTACATATAGTAAACTACAATATATATTTTTTTGGCTTTAAATAAACACTATTTGTTTATTTAATATTGAATCAAAGTGATGTAAAATTAGGAACACCTGGCCTTAAGCAGCTTTAACTCAATAACGCCTTAGCATTTGTGAATATTGGTATTACTTAATTATTAAAATAATTAATTGTGAAGTATTTTAGTAGTGTTTGTTAGTTTTAATGAGCTTTCTAAGTAATGGATTACTTTACTGGGTGTGTGTGTTACTTCCACCCACTCAGAAAAGAGAGCAACGAGAAGTCTCGTTAGTTCGCGATTAGAAAATAATTGAAGTAAGTAATTGAAAGTGATTTTTGAAGTAAACAATATTAAGCTGTGTAAATGAGAACTGGAACACGATTTAAAAGGGCCGGTGTGTATTAGAAATAAACGATTGGAGTTTTAGTCAAGTGTTGTGTGTGATTTCAACTACCCACCTACCTATCTACCAACAATGAAGAATCTTGTCACACGGTTAGAGACTGGAAGACAACATTTCGGATGGCGTCGATTTCCACTTTATGCGTAACTGGAGATGCCCTAAAAAAGTACTTTTTGAGATTTTATTTTACCACTTTGTCGGCGTAACTAATCTGTATATTCATGCCAAATTACAGCTTCCTAGTACAAACAGTTTTTGAGCTAAGCTGCGGACAGACAGACAGACAAACGGACATGGCGAAACTATAAGGGTTCATTGTTAGTTGACTACGGAACCCTAAAAATCATAATAGCTAGTTTCAAAAAGTGAAAACCGGTTGGGGATGGAACTTGTGAAACATGGTTTTTATTTTTGGAAATCTTACAGCATTGAAAAATCAAAATAAACACAAAATGTGAATCCTGGCTGAGGCTCGAACTTGCGAACTTCGGTCTTCAGGGCCGTCGTTGTGCCGTCAGGCTACGTACTTCGATGACAAATTAGTGGTCTATAACAGCCGTTCTGTTCTAATGTACCTATGTCAGTTGACAGTTGTCAAACAGTTGAGGAATATGGGCATAATGCAATTCCCCCTATTTTGTTAGCGTGTCCTTCCCCAGGTTAAAATCTATCTCCTTGTCAAATTCCATTACAATCCGATCAGCCGTTTAATAAAAACAAACAGAGTTACTTTCGCATTTATATATAATAATGGAAGTATGGATGGATAATTCGATTACGAAGTAAATTTGCGTTAATGACACTGTAAGAAATAAAATTGACTCAACCTACTACACATTTTTTTAACTTTCCCGCAAACTTTAAACATTCTATGAGGTTTGACTTCTTTGAAGTAGCAGAAATCGAAATTGTAGTCCCGCGCCCGTTTATACTGTTGGGATGAGAGACAAAGTTGTATGGAGTATCAATACAAACGGAGATGTTTGACTCAGAAAATGCTTTATTGACTGAATGCTTCATTGGAAGTACCAGGGTATAACTTGTATTTGGCCGAGTTAGTTGTGGTGCGAGGATTCCTTTAAAAAAAGTTATGGCAATAAGTTGTCTTATAACGCCTGACAGTACAGGCTACTTACTACAGTTTGCCAATAGCTGCTTCAGGCGTTTTCGATTTTTGTTCGCTCACTTGATCGGTCATTCTATTTATCACATTAGATCTCACAATTTTTTACGGTAGAAGAGCTGCGTTGCGAGAATTGCATTTTTATACGTGTTATGTTTCTGATCGATTGTTAGATTAATTATATACTCGTATATATAGATTTCCGGATCGCTTTGTTGTTGCAGACTGAGAACTGCATAATGCTACCATTCAAGTATAATCTTAACTTCTACCGATATACATAGCAATTATACACGAGTTGTAATCTCTGTCTCTGATTTTTCTGTTTCATTTGCGTATTGTATAATTTTATTATCACTTATTTCGGTGAAGGAAAACATCGTGAGGAAACCAGCATGTCCGAGATATATTTCTCGACGGCTTGTAAAGCCAAGTCCACGGCCCAAGGGCGGCTTAAAAACTCTGACACCTGGTTAGGCACTAACCACACAAAAAAAAAAAGATTTTAATTTTTACGCGACTGCCCAAAAAAAGGAGTGTTATGTTTTCAGGGTCCATGTATGTATGTATGTTTGTGAGTTTCTTTATTCCACCATAACTTCGAAACGGCGTAACCGATTTCAATGTATGTGGTATCATTATTCTGCGTTGAGTTATTCCGGATAACATAGGCTAGTGAATATTTTAAAAATTATAAAGGGGGAGCCATGGTTCATGAAAAAAACGGAACATTTTGTTTTTTTATGAAAAGGACATTGCCCTGCGCCCATACATTGTTCGCCCTGAAACCAAGAGCATTGGAAAATTATGTGTTGTATTGTCGATCATTAGTAAACTCCTTTACGATCTTATTTTATCAAATTATTTAACACCCAGCTGGCTACCTTAATCGCAGCTTCAGTAGCGATTTCGACAGTAAGTCCTCCAAAACGCAGGTGTAGGGATACTTTGGACACCAGCAAGTCGGCCATGGTCTGATCGGGAGCTGCGTATGCACACTAATACAACCATTGAAGTACATGCCTTTAGTGCCCACCATGGTTAGGATATTACAGATTTACGCCTAAAATCTTTTCAAAACTTTCCAGTAACATTAATAAGATGTGCAACCAAAGTGGGGGGACTTCATAAGTGCGCAATTAATGCACTACAATCTCAAAATCAAAGCATTTATTTCAATTAGACCATTACGGAACTTTTGAATGTCAAAAATGGCATACTGGAGTATTGTAGTGTCGTATTGTAGGTTGCACATTCCAAAGCGCATGGAAAGCAGGCAAGAAACTCTATGGACACTTTTCATTTAGAGTGCATAAAAGGGGGTTGGACCTAACACAAATGATACTGAAAAATAAAAATAATTTTATATTACAAAGATTTATTTGTTTATTTTTAACATAGTTATTTCCACAACAGAGGTATAAAAATTTTACTATCATTACTTGAGACTGGATTATATGCAACTTAAAATCGTCGAAGTATGCATCGATGCTCGAAATATGCAATGAAAGAACTTTTCTTTTTTTTTCTGTAAAACCGAATACCTACTGTTCTGAATAATCATTAGTACGATATAGACTTCTTAAATTTAAATTTATTGAAAGTGATTGTTCCACATCAACATCACGTCGGGTGCCCATTGATCTCAGTGCATTTAGGTGCATTTTTGCGGGTATCACTTCTAGCACATTTTCCAGGTAAAATATAGTTGAAATTAGGGGAACATACCGTATGATTTCTGTGGGGCTGATAAGTTGAGGGAGAGGGCAAGTGGCGAATAAAACCAGTGTTTTGCTTCTAGAGAGTAAATCCAAGAGAGTCTTTAATGACAAGACAGATTTTGACAACATACACGCAGTGTTGCTAGAATAAAAAAATAAAATGATGGGGATGCCAACACATAAACAATATTGCCGATTTTAGATAAAATATTATGCTTTATCTTCAAAATACAGCTATAATTAACCTAATATGCATCTGCATATAATCCAGTGACCTTTTTCAAAGGAATTCAAACAGAGTATTGGTAGAAGATATAAGTTTGATTTTTGTTTGCCGGGATTTTTTGAAGAAAACGACGTGTATTTAGTATACAGGTTTATTCGCAACTGAGACAAACATAGTGGACTGTAAATATATGTATAGATAGCTACTAAATATACATCTCAGTATACAAAACGCTAATCTATTTGGACAATAGTCCAAAAACTTGATCTCGACAAAGTACACTGTCTTTGTACGCAAAGCGCTCGCGATTATTTTCTTAATTCTATACTTATTTGGTGTCCAATGACGAAGGGCTTGCATCGACAGTATTTTTACATCGATCTACATCACGCATCAATTGTTTTTTTTTAGTTTTTAAACTGTCACTAACATTATAATTAACACTAGCAACGGGATATTTACCATGTCCACTGTTCACTGTTAACAGCGCCGAAATATCGGGAACTCAAAACAAACAGTGGACATGGTAAATATCCCGTTTCTAGTGTTAATTATAATTGTTTTTTGTCCATCAGAGTCCTTAGAAAAGCATACGTTTCGGCAGGGATCCCTTCTTTTCGCATAATGTTCTTTGTCCTAATATACTTCGGCATAACGATTTTGGCACAATTTGTTTTGGCATAATAATACTTCGGCATAATTTTTTTAGGCATACATTTTATGTTGGCATAATCATCTTAACCCTATACTTGGCAAGTTTTTTTTTTTTGAAATTTTGTTAAATTATACATAGAATGTATTCTTAGGTCTTCACTGAGGGGAGAAAAAATAAAAACAAAAATATAATTTTATTATTTTATGATTTATCGAATGTATCACATAAGGCACATTGCCAGACTCTTAGCAATTAACGTTATAAAATTTATGTATCATATTTGCCGCACTGCCAGGCTTTTAACGAGTTATAAACATTATTTTAACAAAACAAAAATATTACATTCTTATGTGAAATTTTTTATTATAAGACATTTTTTTTTGTAATAGAGGATAATGAAGATAGCGAACCGATACGGATAGAGCGTGGTATATTTCAGGGCGATAGTTTGAGTCCACTTTGGTTCTGCGTAGCTTTGAACCCTCTAAGCACGCTGCTGGAGGATTCAGGTCTGGGCTATCGGATAAGGAGAGGTTATATCTCACCTTCTTTTCATGGATGACCAAAACTCTTTGATGGAGCTACGGAAGATAACCGAAACTTTTAGTAGCGCCATCGGGATGGAATTTGGTGTGGACAAAATGTGCGGTCGTGCATGTAAAGCGAGGAGAGATTGTGAAGCTGTGGGAAAACAGCTCTCGGATTCAAGTATTTGTTTATGTCGGAAGCGCTGGGCACCAATGTTGTTGACATGGAGCCATCGTTGAAGAAGCGCTTCTTTGGCCGCCTGAAAAAAGTATTTACTAGTCTTTTATCAGGCGGAAAAAGCCTTCAACGGTTGGGTCATGCCGGTTTTGATATACTCTTTCGGCATACTTAAATGGACTCAAACAGAACTAGACGCCCTGGATAGGAGGTTCCGTACATTGTTGAAGAGATATCGCATGCATCACCCACGTTCTTCAGTTACGAGAGTGCATATCCGATGGAGGTGTGGGGGTCAAGGCTTTTTAAATGCTAAGACTCCTCAATCGTGAGATATGCAGTCTCAGGGAATATTTCCTAGAAGCTGACGTGGGGATGCATCGAGATGTTGTCGCGGTGGATAAGGCCCTCACCCCGTTCTCCTTGGGTAAACAGAACTGTCCTAAAAACCTGTAGCGCTTGACACTAACGGCCGCAGAGAGGAGTAGGAGAGTAAGGAGCTTCACGGACGATTTTCCGCGCCCTGCATGGGCCCGATATGCACAGTCTTGTGGGATCGGAAGTGCCATACTATAGGTACCTATGTGCCCAACCCAGATCTCGAAAATGGCAGTATCATATTGTACTGGGATCAATCCATCATAACTGACAGGACTGTTATAGTCAATAAGCTTGATATAGTGGTGGTGGATCGATTAGTGCAGCGCGCAATGATTGCTCACATAACACATGATGAAAACCTCGTGAAAGTCGAGAAAGAAAAACAAATAAAGTATCTTGACTTGGCTCGCGAGATTGTCGACATGTGGGATGTGGACTTGGCGATCATTGTGCCGATAGTCGTATCAGCCAATGGCGTAATTGCCATGAGCCTTGATCAATACCTGAGGAGGCTCTCGTTAGGCAGCTGGATCAAGGGCTTGATTCAGAAAGCGGTACTCCTGGACACGGCTCGTATTGTTAGGAGGTTCCTTTCTCTGGAGCCCTGACCGCCGAGTAGCTTGAACCCTGTACCCGATACAGATGGACTACAATTTTATTATATTTTTAAATGCTTATTATATGTTTTTTTAAGGAATATTTAAAAACGTATAAAATTCGTTAAGAAATAAATAAAGCAGATAACAATACAATAAAATAATTATATAAATTGTATAAATTGTAATCGTACAAAGCAAGCAATGTCACGTATTTGATACATAACAAAAAATGTCTAGAAAGAATGGCTGTCTGGCAGTGTGTCATATCTGATTCACTTGAAAAAAACAGTAAATTACAAACGCTTTAAATCTAGTTTGGTACTCGAAAATAGCGTTTTCGAGTAGCAAATATTGTAAACTATTCGAATTAAACAGAGGTTGAATACAATTTGATCAAAATATTATAAAAAATGTGTATTTTTTACCTTGCGACGCGCAGACGTATTCGATCGGTTCGCAATCTTGTTTTCTACTGCATATTTGGATTTACAAATAATAAAATGGTATTTTTTTTAGAATTAGGATTATATTTTGAAGCATATTAAATAATAAATGTTTTGCAAATACGTCTCGGAACGTCTCTAGATTTCAAAAAGTTCAATGTATCAAATTATCCACCGTGCCAAGAATAGGGTTAAAGACTAATTTGTTTTGGCATAAATTTGATTCGCATAACGTTAGTAGGCCTAATGACTATTAGCATAATAATATTTAGGCATACAAAATATTGTTGGTTAAAATTTTTTAATATGCTGTGCAACAAAAGTTAGTGACAGAACCGAATTGCTGCAAAACAGACTCCACGTAGTCTTGTTTGTCCTACCCCTAGAGTGTAATTTAAAATCGCGTAGGCGCGTGGGGCCGCCGGAGGCCCGCAGCGCCGGAGCCGTGACAGAAACCCTGCCTGCTGCATGTTGCATGCTCGCTTGAATGCTGCATGCTTGAATGCTGCATGCTTGCTTGCATGCTGCATGCTTGCTTGTTTGCTGCATGCTTGCTTGCATGCTTGCTTGCATGCTTGCTTGCATGCTTGCTTGCATGCTTGCTTGCATGCTTGCTTGCTTGCATGCATGCTGTATGCTTGCTTGCTTGCTTGCATGCATGCTGTATGCTTGCTTGCTTCATGCTTCCTACAGCGAAAAAAAACCCACAAAATTGTTCAATACATACGGTATATTATATTAATATGTTATTTATTACCTGATTCAGGAGATATGGCTTTTTTCCAATCGTCGAAATAAATTGGTATAATTATCCTCTTCGGGCAAAAAAGCTAGGGCGTATTAAAAAGTTATGCTTTAGAACTTTATGCTTAATAAATTTATGCTTTAGAATATTATGCTTCATCATTATTATGGTTAGAGAAATTATGCTTAAAAAATTATGCGTAAGCTGTTATGCGTAATTATATTATGCGAAAATATAATTATGCCAAACAAAATTATGCTAAGTTATATTAGGTCTTAACATTTTATGCAAATGGATAGTGAACCGTTTCGGCAATCGTGGTCTATCTTCGGAAATAAGAGATCTAATATTATTGCCCTTTATAAGTATTCAGCGTCGGGGCCTATGTAATGTATGATCATGAATTTCATCCATGTGCATGAAGTTCTTAAATACAGGGTGGAAGGGATATAGACTCACAAATGCTTACCACGTATTTCACATAGACATTTTTCATCGATAATTTAAAAAAAATTCGTTCCATACGTTTTGACAGTAATTGCAATTTTGTGGGAAACAGCTGATTTTGGTTCAGTATGATAATTTTGTGCGTCGGTGTCCCTAATATGACCCTTTATACTACCCACTACATTTTCCACAGATGACCACTAACATACAAACAAATTGTTGACAAAGATTACCTAGTCGTCAGGGCAAAATTGATTAACAAAGGATGATACCAACTAAAACTAAGAGAAACACGTAGTACACTGACCTGTATTATAGTATACTAAAATAAGATACTGGCCGAAAATACCGGCTAAAAAGTTATAATAAGCTCCTTTTTTTTTTAGATGCCGGTAAAAAATGATCAGGGTGCAGAACCCACAACCCGATTTCAACCTAATACGCCCATTTGACTTGTAAATGCTTTAATTATTACCATATTATTATGTTAAATCAGATAGAATGGGTCTCATCAGAAGGTTTAAGGCGTGGACTGACTACGAATTTAGTCGCTACTGGACCGCGTGACTATTGTCATCAGTATTGAGCGCGAATAATGTTGAAAATTGAAAATCATTTATTTTTATGTATCTATGTTGACATGTGACTAAGCTGCGAACAGGCATTTATTTTACAGGTTTTCTTTAGATTATTCAAAATTTATATATTTAATTAAATACTTGTTTGGTTAAAGTTTAAAAAAATGCTAATTCTATTACAATCTTAAAAAAACTATTGTTATCGCTGGAAATACAGAGATCTGCGCCAACGTTTATTTGGTGCCGCAACTTCCCAATTTTGTATTGGGAATATCAAACCATGTATTAGTTATTATTCTGTTCGGTTAAAATTTTTCTTTAAACCATTCCTCTGACCACTGTATTTTTGCGTGAGACATTTTCATTGCATTACGTCATACTCAAAATCACTCAAAGGTCAATGGAGGGGCTATGTTAAGTTTCTTTGCGTGATCGAATCAAAAATAAAGAAATCCGCAAGAGAACCAATGTTACCGACTTAGCCTGAACAATTGTGGCAGTGGGCAGAGCACATTGCTCGCAGAACGGATGGCCGATGGGGCCGAAAAATTCTGGAGTGGCGACCGCGAACCTGAAGACGTTGCGTTGGAAGGCCTCCCACTAGGTGGACCGATGACCTGGTGAAGGTTGCGGGTATCCGCTGGATGCGAGACGCACAGTGGTCTGTCACCGGTAGTAATTCTTGTAAAACTAGTACGGTTTACGGTGGCGGTTTTACAGTAACTATAAGTCCTGGGGTCTTAAAATGACACATAACTTTAACAGAATCATAATATGAATCACGTTAAAATTCTTAAAATGGTCATCACAGACGCAATCAATAATGAATTGTCACTTAGTGACTATTAAAGGGGCTATATCAGGCCCACAGATATAATTTTTCCTTAAACTATGGCAGTGATGAGGTACATTATAACAAAACCCCGATTAAGACGAATTAACCAACAATTAATAAGCCTACACGAGAAACGGCAATAAAGGGTCCAAAAATTTTTTTTTCTACCTAATTAAGCTAACGTGAGACTTTTTAGGGTTCCGTTCCTTTTTAGGTAGCCGAATGGTAAAAAAAGAACCCTTATAGATTCGTCACGTCTGTCTGTCTGTCCATCCGTATGTCACAGCCACTTTATTCTGAAACTATTAGGAACCACACCGTTGAAACTTGGTAGGTAGATGTATTCTGTGAACCGCTTTACGATTTTTATATAAAAATAAAAGAGAGATCTTCCCCATACATGAAACTGAAACTAATAAAAAAAAACATGAAGCTACCAACGTGCCGGATGTCTATAGACAGGTCATTTTTTCTCCAAGTCCATCGTTTGAAAGATACCTAGAAGATAGAAGCACTAATTTCTAAAGTAAGAGGAGTAGAATTCTGAAGTAAGATTGTAGAACGTAAAAAAACTTACAAAGAAAATTGGTTTGAATAAGATTTGATGTTTAGTTTTTGAGATAAGGGACTTTTTCATCAAACTGCAGCAGTAACTTTGTTTTTCATTATAATACTATGAAAAACAAATTTAGCTTTACTGTTGAGTGTAATACAATACAACATAATTATGAATGAGCCTTCAAAATATTTTTATTACATTGTTTGGTGCTATGGAAGCCTGTGTGCGTGTGAGCACGACTCGCATTTGGCCGGTTTTTTAGGGTTCCGTACCCAAAGGGTAAAACGGGACCCTATTACTAAGACTCCGCTGTCTGTCTATCTGTCTGTCTGTCTGTCTGTCTCCAGGCTGTATCTCATAAACAGTGATAGCGAGAAGGCGGATTTTTTTTACAAATGATGTATTACTATTGCCGCTATAACAACAAATAAAAATTTAAAAAAAAATATTAATGGGGGCTCCCATACAACAGACATGATTTTTTTGCCGTTTTTATAGATAATGGTACGGAACCCTTCGTGCGCGAGTCCGACTCGCACTTGGCCGGTTTTTTATATCTTGCTGAGTAAAGGTAACTTTTATAGTTTCGTAGTCATTAACACTCTAATCTCTTGGGAAAAAACATTAACATAACACCATCAGGTTATTATTTTAATAAATTAACTGGTTTTGTTAGTCTATTAATAATTTATGAAGGCATTAAAAGCATTTATTTTTATTTGCTTAAAAGACATTACCACTAACGATTATGATTATAGGTATGTGTCCACGCCAACTCACGACGCGCACGCACACACAACAGCCGCCGACCACGCACACACACTACGTTGCGCGCCCGCCATAGCAAGCGAACGCGCGATTCGCCGCGCAGCGGGACCTCTCGTCTACATGTAGCCACACGCGGAGCTCAACCCAACGTTGCTCTGTAAATCTATCATCTAATTCGAAAGTACTCTGTATCTATGTCCAACTGTAAGCTGTCTTTGTACATCGTTCTCACATTTATGTATAATCTCAACATGAATGATGTAACCAAGATTTTGTAACAACATTTTGATTAAAAAGAGTGTCCATGGAGTTTCTTGCCCATTCTTCTCCATAGAGATCTACGATTTGGAATGTGCAACTGCAGTACTTTCGCCAGTTATTATGCCTTGTGACTGTGACTGTAGCTTTGCTTTTTTGTTTTTGACTTTCAAAAGTGCTTGTAATGGTCTAATTGAAATAAATGCTTTGAGTTTGAGTTTGTAATTAAACAAGGTGTAGCAGCAAGTACAAGTTTTATTGAAAATCCACACTATCTCAAACAGTATGTCTTTAACTATAGAGTTGTGTGTAATAGCCAGGCGTGTGTTGTTTTTTGTTTGCATTCATCGCAATGGCAAATCTTTATATATATAATTCTTCTGTGAGTGTGTATGTCACTGAACTTCTCTAAAACGACTGGACCGATTTTGATGAAATTTTTTGTGTGTGTTCAAGGGGATCTGAGAATGGTTTAGATTCACAATTAGGTAGGGTAGGTAGGGTAGGTAGGGTAGGTAGGGTAGGTAGGGTAGGTAGGGTAGGTAGGGTAGTGAAAGTAGTAGGTAGGAAAACATGCATTGCAACGCATGCCGGGCACAGCTAGTCTTCTATACAAATAAATAAAAACAACAGCTTTTTACTGAATAGCATAATCAGCCTATAATGTTCCCGCTGGGACACACGGCTTCCTCTCTATGAGAGGGAATGGGCTGTAATCCACCACGCGGGCCCAGTGTGTGTTGGTAGATGTGACGTGTCTTCGATTTTTTGGTTCTAGGACATCCCGTTTTCCTCACGATGTTTTTCCTTCACCATTTTTGAGAGCAGTGGTGATGAAATAAAATACAAAAAGCATTACTTTGTGTAATTTATACGCCTGCCAGGGTTCGAACCCACGACTTATTATAAGTCGGTACCGCCACCACCGCTGCTCTCTTATAGATTTTACTGAATGCTTAACTAATAATACGGCACTTATAACAAAAATACTTTTATTTTTTTATTTTTGTCTGTCTATCGGTCTGTATGTCTGTCTGTTTGTTCCGGCTAATATCCGAAACGGCTGGACCGATTTTGACGGAACCTTTACTGGCAAATATTTGATGTTATAAGGTCTAACATAGGCTACTTTTATTTTAGAATTTGAATTCAAGTACCGTGCAAAAAAAAAAAAAACTGAAATTGGTAACGAAATTCGATTCAAAAAGGGAAATAATATTTTTTTATAATTTCGCGCGAACGAAGGTCCCGGGCCCGGGGAGGGCCCGGGGGGCCCGGGGGGTCCGGGGTTAGTTTCTTTACATAAATATATTTTTTTAATCTGTCACTATTTTTGTAAAGGGCCATTAAAAAAGGGTTATTAAAAATTAATAAGGATTTTCGTAATAATACGCGCTAATATCAGAATTAAACAAAAAATGCTGACCGTACCTATTCAATAATCTTGGGCAATTATCCGATTAGGAGACTGTTAAGAACTTGTGTCACCATGTACAAATGCTAATATAATTATTTAAAAAACCGGACAACTGTGAGTTCGCGTGGAGACAGTTCCGTGCGTTAATTATCTAAGTTCCGTAAGTTTTTTTTAAATCTAAGATTTCTTATAGGTTTTCCTGTAATCTATAGGCATAACTATATTTAATATTTTTTCAAAATTTTGGAGGGAATAATCAATTTTCACCTATTTTCTTTAACAACTTCAAAAACATTTCGAGCCATTACCGCCGTCTTATCGTAAGCGACATTTTTACCTAAACAGCGTTTTTTATCGCAGACGACATTTTAAACTATAACGGACTCGGTTCGTCGACATTTCCCGCCAAAAGACAACCAATTAGAAAGTTATAGCAAATGCTAAGTTTATCGTTAGCACAACAGTTTTCTATATTTTAGAGTAACCGACATAATCAAATATATCGTAAGTTGCGCAATTATCTAAGAATTGCAGCGTAAGCGACCCTACTTGTTATCGTAACCGACACAGTACATCAAAAATTTGTCGTTTACAATATTTTAACCGTTACACATAAGGTTTCAAAAATCATTATTATATGTCAAATTTCAATTTAATAGCGCAATTATTTACAAAAATATTGAAAAAATACCTTCTGCTGTAAAATTTGGTTTTTGTCGGTTACACTAAGTCGGCGGTAATGGCTCGATTTATCTTAAAATACTAAAAAAAAATCTATTTGAGATGCTCACAACGAGTCCTTTTTCATTAGATATGTAACACGATATAGTTTGCAAAAGTTTTTTTTTCATTTTCTAATTTAACCACCAAAAGTGGCGTGCCTGTTTAAAATTCATTAATTTATTTTACAAGTACGTATTAGGGTCACCGAATTACATAATATTTATGTGTACCATATTTCAACTCTATCGGTCCAGTAGTTTCGAAGTAAATTGGCTATGACAGACCGTCACACGAATGATCTTATAAGGGTTCCGTTTTTTCCTTTTGAGGTACGGAACCCTTTTTTTTTGGATGGGAAATCATCAAATGACTCCTCCCGCTCTGGGCGGAGCGGAAGGGAGTGTCAGACTAAGGGTCAGCTCACACCGAGACGCGACGCGACGCGACTATACTGGAAGAGGCCAGTGACTTCGTGCCGCGCCGCGCGCCGCCGCGAGACGCATCGCAACGTCGCGAGGCGTATAGTAAAATCGTTGGCAACACGACGCCTTGCTGCGCAACGAGACGCCGCGCGGCGCAGCGGAACGTGTCTACATTCGCCACGTGCTCCCGCCCCGTCCCGCGTCAACCCACAATTTTGTTTTTGTATTCTTCTTCCTCTTCCTCTTCTGCAAGAAATCCGATTATAACAGAATCCCCGTCTATCATTATAATTTCACTCGAACACTCGACCGAACTGCATCAATTCTACACGAAGTCTGGACGAAAATAGTAGAGACAAGTCGCCACGGTAGCCTCGGCTGTGCCTCGCGGCGTTGCGCGGCGTCACGCGGCTTCGTGAGGCGCAGCGGCGCTCTTGCACGCCGCGCGTACTGGCGATGCACCGCTGCGTCTCTACGCCGCGAGGCATCACGAGGCGCAGCGCTGCATGGTGCAACGTATTCTAAATTCTCACAATGAAATGTGTATCTTTTCGTGTAGAAAATAAAGTTATATTTTGAGTCGCTGTTTTAAAGTGTGCGCGCAGCGTCGCGTCGCGTCGCGTCTCGGTGTGAGCTGACCCTTACTGACTAAAAATCATCCATGTTCCTTCTTTTGCCCTTTATGTTCCAGGGCCGCGGTATCTCTTTAGAACAGTCCCGCAGCCCTCGAACCCTAAAACAGTTTTAAATTTAAACCAACCAGAGCGTGTAGTCGTTATGTCAGACATAATTATAGTGCCAAAACGTGACTCCACAAGTTCAAGGTCGGTCAGCGCTCTATAGAGCGATATACAGCGTGTATTAGAAATGCGTGGTTATTTAATGTTGTTGAACAGATCTTACAAAAGAACAACTTCCAGGTGCCCCATACAAAACATTATAGCCAGGCACTAGAACCAAATGAAAGGTATATCATCTGCCTAGCATTTTTCCCAACTATATTTGGGTCGGCTTCCAGTCTAACTGGATGCTGCTGAATATTGGTATTTTACCAGAAGCGACTGGTTATCTAATGTCCACAACCACCACAAGTACTAGGTAATAACCCGAACCCTACCCTTGGTAAGACTGGCTTTCGACATTCGGGCCAGTGACCTGCAAATGACAGCCGGGACCAACGACATAACGTGCTTTCTGAGGCATGGAGGAAACTGGGTATGTAATTGATTTGCCACCCATCCACAGACCAACCTTGGTAAGCGTGATTTAACCTTGAAGATGGACCCGTGCGGCTGTGATCATTTAGCCACGAGCTCCTCAAGCCGGCAGATATCAGGAATCCGCCCCTAAGGCTACCCACTGACCAGGAACACATCTTCTTTCAACTTATTTAAAGCTAACGTGCAAGCAGTACGTCACAAACAACGCAAAACTAACGAAGTAACGATTTAATGCTAGTTTTCCACACAATAATATGTCGACATACATACATATGCCAGCACATCAAGCTGCCCGAAACTCTCTTTTCCCAATCAACCTTGAACCTAATACTTTAGCAATAAATTTGAAAATCTATTAAAGAAAGGAGATGTTTCATTTTTATATGGGACTCCGGCCATAACCTGTACCTTTCAGAAAAGCTGGAAAACAAACCCCTGAATAGAATAAAGTAACATTTCTTATATAATGTTACATGCATTTTATGCACACATTAAAAATTAAAAAACTTGACGTTTGCCGTGAGAGTTATGACAACCATGACAGGTTGCAGAGATGACGTTTACATAACCTAGAAATTGTTATTTTGACTGGTGGGTTTTGTCAGAACAAAATGTCATTTTAAATTTTTCGTTCACAAGTACACTCCAGAAAAGTAGAACACAATATACTTTTCATAATTAACGTCGACGTGATAATATGTTTTTATCTGATTTGACATGATTTCAAAACCTAAGCAGACTATGCAAACTGTAAAACGCCATGTTGAATAGAATATGGCAATAATTGAAAAACTATTACTTTTTGCACAAGCCAAATAAGATTTTTAAATTCACGAAAGAATATTTTTCCTAAGTTCATGGTATTTTTTCCTCTTCTTCAATAAATGTACATCTTAAGGCCGAAAATGAAACATCTCCTTTGACAGATGTAGTAGCTTGAGTTGCTGACGTCTGGACCTACCTACATTAAGAAAACAAAACTATTAACCACTGGACTACACTTTACCTTAGTTTTGTATTTATTCGATAAGTGAACGTTCTTTTAGAATAAATAAAGAATCTTTAAATCCAATGAAAGGGACAACAGATTTTGTTGCGATAACGGTGATTGTGGCATGTTCTAATCAACTTCTTTTTGTTTTCTCCTTTAAACGTGCTGCCAGTGGCTAAGCGGCAGTGGCGGCGTGAAAGCTTTAAACAGTGTTTGAGGCGTGATTATTTTGAATTTCCTACTAAATTGGTTGAATCACTTTGAAATAACAGAATTTATGCCACTATGTTGAAGTCGTTCTTACACCGAACCGAAGCGAGCGCCTTCGTTCAGAATTTATTGGGTTTACTAATTTCATTTGGCTGAAACGGGGCCATCGAGATTAACATCGCCTATTACACCGAACAGAAAAAAAAATGTAACAATGATGATCTTTAGATACTGAATTAAACCATCATAAAGTTATACACACAAAATAATGGTACAACATTCTGAGACAATATATTAGTGTAAACAAAATAGAAGTAATCTTAGTGCGGTTTCAAATTAGAGTATTATGAGCGCGTGTTGGCTTGTTTTTGGAACCGCGTGTAGGCGCGTATTCGCGCGCCTATTGCCACACGCGCAACTCATCAGGCGTTGACACGCTCATATTTGAGGGCATTTAAGCGCGAGCCGAGACAAATACTTATATTTTGGTATTAACTGAACCCACTGGTTCGAGCAAACACGCTGGAATAAGCGCGTGTGCGCGCGTTTATTGTTAGAAGCGATAATGTGGCACGTTTGTAAAAATGGCACGACAGCGACGGCACGGTGGGCGCAGTGGCTGAGTGATTGGCCATTGCACTGCGTGTCACGGTTTTGATTCTCGCATGGAAAATATTTATATTGGCCTACATGTAGTTGCTCCGGCTGTTTGTGTATGTGAGTTTAATTGTTTGTAAAGTAAACGCACCCACGATACAGGAGAAATTCCTAGGGTGGGTAAAGTGACTAAAAAAAAGAAAGTGGTTTGACGAGCACACTGTCTAAGAGGAATCCTTAATAACAAGCCGTGTCGGAAATAATGTCGAACAACGTTATATCTTATTATCGACATTTCCGATGCGAAACTCACTTATAGGACATGTCTCCGCGTTTGGTTCCAATCTAAGGTATAATTAATTGCGTTCTGTGTAGGTAAATTCGAGGTTTTTTTTACCCGACTGCGCGACGTAAAGGAGGGTAAAGTGTGTATCAGTCTATGTAATAGTATGTATGTTTGTTGCTATGTGGCGTTGTAGACAAAACTCGACGAACTACGTCAAGTGGGATATCGCTGAAAAGGTATTTAGGAATTATTTTTAGGTTCCTTTCATCATTTTTAATAACAGTTGAGGATATACAAATAAAGATTTAAAGTTGTTAAAACAACCATTATTACCATATCGCTAATTTGAAATATACTTTAGTGTCTCGTTATTATTGAAAAATATTTATAACTAGTGGCTCATCCCGGCTTTGCACGGGTGCCTATGTTACTCAAGGTGAATGTAGCTTTCCAATGATGAAAGAATTTTTGAAATCGGCACAGTAGTTTTTGAGTTTATTCATTACAAAAATACACACACACAAAAATACAATTTTTTCCTCTTTATAATATTATTATTAGTGTAGATATAAATTGATAACAAAACTGGTGGAATCCATACATAATTTTATTTTATTTATTCGGAAGAACCAACAATTACACATTGTATATTACAAAAAATAGAATATAAAAAATAGTTATACAAATGTAAAACCAACAACGTTCTCCACAGATACACAAAAGACAAAGACAATGTTGATGAAGTTACAGTCGGATAGAGTAGACAATTGCACGAGATAAGATAGGTACACATTAATTACAGTCACTAGGGAACACTAAAGAAAGACTAAAGAACTCAGAACGAATAGTGGCAATATCCTTATTTATTTCGGTTGTAACTTGGGTTAAGGCAGCTATTTCGAATCCGATATTTGAGACGTTATCTAACGATAAAGCATTAAGCGCCTGAGTGAATTCGCATTCTCGGTTGCTTGCGTTTGCGTAAACGCAAGCAACCAGAATGCACACATCGCCTTTAAAATCAGGCGTTTACATAGATCACTGTCGGACTGCGACAAGTGAGACATATTTCATTCCGCGGTCGGTTGAGTACTGAGGTCCGAACGTTTTACGTTTGTAACTAAACTCAATCAGTCGGATTCAAAGAACTTCTAAAAAATGGTTTTTGTATTGAGTGAGGTTTGAACCTGAGACCAGTAGACGTGACCGCCGTAGTGTAAAAAGATGCAGGAGTCGAGCTAAACGCTACTTCAAACACAGTTGTGAAATTGGTTATCCATAGGTGCGTTAGAGATCTGCGCAGGCGATGGTGTGGATAGGGGCCAGAGGCGGTATGCACGGGGGTTATCGAGCTGCGGGTTGTGGTATGTCAGGGACCGAGTTCTTTCGAGAAATTTTAACAAAGTTTTATCAACTTATCTCAAGTTCACTTTAACATAGCACCGTCAAACTTTCACAGAATGACGAGTCACTTCACTGGCTTTAGATTAATTACAAAACAGTGTGGAACTACTTGCTAAAGTTTACCTGGGTAAACTTTAGCAATGCGTTCCACACTGTTTTCGACCAAATTATTTACTTGTAAGTCTGGAATTACAAGTACATTTAAATTGTGATCAGTGGCTATGTGCGAAGGCAATCCTTATTAAAATTTATGTTTTCTAGTTATAACAAAATATTGTATGGTTTAATTCAAACTTTTTTTGCTACTACTAGCGCCATCTAGCATTAGCTATATGTACCAATGTTCAACTGTCAATAAAGGACATGGCTAAATTGAAGTATGGACGACTGCCCCCGCAATGAAAACGCATGTATAAACATGGTACCTAGCAATATGTAATGCTAAATAGCTGAAATTAGTATTTTGTAATTTAAAAAGGTTCAGGAACTTTTAATATTCGCACAATCCTAAAAACAAAATCGCGCAACTCCTACGACAAAGGTACAAAAACTTCAAACAATGACATTGCTGTAAACTTTTATCTAGGCGTTTTAATGTGTCTGCGACGATTTTTATTGATAATTGTGTTTTTGACTGGCGATTTTGCACTAAGGTACTTGAAGTAAATATCTACATATGGGTAATTGCAGCAAAAAAAAACTTGATACATTTTGGTAATGCAATAATGTCTCTTCCCTAGCTGTCAGTATTCCTTGACCTTGTCATGTCAAACCAAAACAAAGCATAAAAATACAATTAAGAAACTTTTTTATGTTTATTAGTTCACGAAAGTTATAAGAAATTATTAAACACTAAATAATTCATGAATTAATATTTAAATATTACTGGTTAGTGTGAGGTTCCTATTTGTGCTAGTCATGTTGGGGGCAGTCGTTTAGCCATCTCTTTTAGTCGTTGAAAAACCACCATTGCGTTTTAATAATCCTTGCACCTCAAAATGAAACTATTAAGCAGATAAACACTGACATTTTGAATAAGGTGCAAGAATATAGGAGTATGCCGTGTCGACGGCGCGTTCGTGTTCCACGCGGGCCTCAAAGAGATGTCAGCAAACAAGAGGGGCGATGCCTGCCAGGGCTGCGGGACTGTTCGAAAGAGATACCGCGCCCCTGGAACATAAAGGGCAAAAGAAAGAACATGGGTGGTTTTTAGTCAGTAAAAGTCTGACACTCCCTTCCGCTCTGCCCAGAGCGGGAGGAGTCATTTGATGATTTCCCACCCGAAAAAAAAAAAAGGATATAGGAGTATTAATTGTTGTCAATAGATACCATCATGGACCCAGAACAGAGCACTTCATTTCCCGCTGAATTTTTAAAATTTTTGGAGCTGTTTACTATAAAAAGTTTTTTTTTTTGTTAAGCAGGTGAAACATTCAATCATACGTTGTATACTAACTTTTAGCCTCTAAACCGGGCTATCAAGTTTATCATAAATAATATGTAGATTAGTATTCCAAGCAGGTTAACTGCAGTTGGTTAGTCACCTGCGATGACCTTGGAGCGGCGTTTAACCTGCATCTTTAACGTGACTGTTATAATAACTGGTAGTTATGATAAATAATTTCAACGATTACTTTAAGAACGTCCTTGATTTTGATTGAATACACGTGTTTATCGAAAACATCGAGTTATGCTTTAGGCACCTTTAGTTTAATATGATTTAGATAATATTCTGACGATGACGAGTCAGCATTCTCCTGCCTTATCATCATCATCATCCCCAGCCCAACTTCACTCCCTGCTGAGTACAGGCCTCTATTTGCTTGTGTTGAAGCTCATTTTAATAGATTTAGAAGTATCTACAAACAAACATAGGTACAGTCCTCGTTTCTTTATAGTAGTGGGTGGCTGGCCGCGGACCGTATTAAATATTATGTTTTAATATTTTTAAGTTAGTTGCCAATAAACACCATCAAAAACAGACGCTTGTTTCCATGAGCTAATTCCTCGCCAAACCAAATTGAACCCTAACGTACACAACAGCTGGTACAAGCTGTTGTGTACGTTAGGGTTCAATTTTCAAAATTCAAGCTCCACGTTCATTTGCTGGCCTCATCCAGGATATACTAAACATATCGTCAGCTATCCGTATGTTCACACTCGCATTAGTCATCAGACGTCGCGTGCGAGCGTTTAAAACCTATGAGTCTTATTACGAATTACCGAAAAAATCTCATTCGAAACTGATTTATTTTACAGTTTGGTCAGTCACCTGTGACATACTCAATAGCATTACGTTAAACATGCATTTGCGCATTTTATTACGCAAAATAGTACCTAATCATTGAATGAACTAACAATGATTACCTAAGTGCATAAGGTCCCATTAAAATAGATGGACAAATTTTAACACAGCCTTCAGTACGTTTATCCAAAGATATTCAAGCAAAAATAACACTGATTAACGTGATTTTGTTTTATTATACATAATTATACACATTGAAGAATTATGAAATTCCGCGAACCCGGGATAAAAATTGGAATTTAAAGAAACCGCTCAAATACCACTAAACGAGTACTAATCTTTGCCGGCAGAAAACTTACTTAAGGTAAATATGTTTCCGAATATCCGATGTCTAGTTAGAACGCAATTATAAAAATGAAAAAAAATAAATAATGATGTTCAAAATTATCTCAATAGTAGCCTAGAATCTGAATTTATGCACGGTTGATGACAATAGACTCGCCCATTTTACATCCGGGATTTCAACATAACATGCGTAGTTATAAGCTGCCTAACCCTTAAAGGAATTACAGGCTTGATGTTATGTTATGTTTCATAATCTGCCTTGTAATAACTGTAAATTTACACACAACAGCAAAATTAAATTTTTCTTTCATAGTATGTTCAAGTGACACGTAAAAGTCCCATATCTCGAAAACTAAAATTCAATCCAATTCCGACCCACATGTCGACAACCTCGCCAGCCAGATGAAGACACTTGAATTTCTTATCTATTTCTGCTTTTACGACGTTCTCGTCATGCGCACACAATCATTGTGCGGCACTCCAATCGACCATAATGTCAGGCTTATTGGCAACAAAAGTATTGTTTGACTCGAAGACTTCCAGCCACCGGTGCAGGCCAGGTTTCGAGGAGGATACAGCAACGTGGTCTATGGTCCACAAAGAGCAAATGATTGTTCAGAAGTCCGAAGTACGTAATCGACCGCTGTGTCTCGCATTTGTGGACTATGAGAAGGCTTTTGTCTCTATTGAGATTTGGTCAGTTCTGGAGACTCTGCAGCGATGCCAAGTAGACTGGCGATACATCCAAATGCTGAGAAGTTTTTATGAAAACGCCACAGTGACCTTTCAAACAGAAGCAACAAACAGAGCATATCCCATTGCATCGGGGGTCAGTCAAGGGGACGTAATTTCCCCAAAACGGTTCAGGCATATAAAAGAATTGAGCTGGGCTGAACAGCATTTTGGAAACTTCATCAGGTCGTCTCGTCACGTATTCCATACCGCCACTAAGGTCTTCAACTAGTAAGTCCTGCCTGTTATGACTTATGAGGCCGAAACGTAGACACTCAGGGTATGGTTGGTCTATAAATTCAAGGTCGCCAGCGAGCTATGGAACGGGCTATACTTGGAATCTCTCATAAGGATCGCATCCGGAATGAGGTGATCCGACAGAGAACCAGAGTTGTAGACATAGCTCACAGAATACGTAAGTAGAAGTGACTATGGGCTGGCCATATTAGCCGCAGAACCGATGACCGTTGGGGTAGACGTGTTCTTGACTGGAGACCGCGAATCGGTAAGGTGGGACGCACTCAGGCTCGGTGGAGCGACGATCTTGGCAAGGCTGGTAGCAACTGGCTGAGAATCGAGTTCAGTGCCGTGTGATTGAGGAGGCCTATGTCCAGCAGTGGGCTGCTGTGTGGTCGTCAACTGATTTGTGAAGATGATTGATACTTGCCGTTCGCCTTTGATCTTTAGTAGAAGCAAAAATTTCAATTAAATTATGTAATTAAAATGTTTGATATCTCAAAAATCATCATCTTAATTTCCCATCCCATAAAACTGAACTATATTCTTACTCCTTCTCTGTTCACGCAGTACGTTTGTGGAACTCACTTCCGCCTAACATTCGAGATTGCAAAACATTATTTCTCTTCAAAAAACAAGTCAAAGAGCATTACCTCTCCTCTATACAGTAATATTCTGTATTTATATGTATGTATATATAGTATAGGAAAATATTTACAATACTAGTATTTTCTAATTTTTTTATATGTGTATATATTAGTATGTATGTTTATTTTTATAGATCTATTTTTGTTTTAAGTTATATAAGTTAAATTTACTTGTTTTGTCTTTTCTACACACTGTGTCTACATTTCTAATCCATGTTTCCTCTCGCAGGTCTGCTGGAAGAAATTTCTTATGAAATAAGCAGTACCTTTGTGCTCTTCTTTGTTAATATATTGTCCTGTTAAGTATCTGTGTGTACATAAATAAATAAATAAATAAATAAATAAATAAATAAATAAAAATTGATGAGATGAAACTTAAAAAAAAAACTATAGAGTAAACGTCTATTATAACGCCAGTTGAAACTCCATGCATTGATATCATGTTTAATCTAACAAAACCTCCTCAAGTTATCCTTGACAAAAAGGCGACAATAAAAATTTCACACGACAAAACTATTAAGCACCCATTGTGTATAAATATAAGAGTACCGATTAAATTTGCATTGATGTCCGTATGACCGTATTACTATCATGTTTCTAATAGTCTTGGTAGCAGCATGTTGTGTAGTGTTCGCCCTTTGGAGCTGGAAGAAGTCACGGAATGAATCGCCCCCGATGTTCCCTGGAGCGTGGCCGTTGATAGGACATGCCTATCAACTAGCAGGTGGTCCTCTAGGTAAGTTTTCACAATTACATCTTAGAAAGAGAAGGCTAGGACTCATCCCAGCAGTGAGATCGTTATAGGTTGATTTTGATTTTCTTACGCATCTTATAGAAAAAGTGATGATACTCTCAGCTAACTGGAGTCGTGTTACCCAAGAACTGGGTAGTGAAGATCAGTCAGATAGATAAAATCTGAGATCGACTTCCTATCTAAATAGGAAGTCGATCTCAACAAAGTTAGGAAGAGGCTAGGTAGATAATGATGAACTGTGTTAGGGATCTTTCTTTTTTAACGGGCCTTTATCGGATTAAGAAGAATCAAAGGTTACTACGCTTTTGTTCGGGACACTGCAGTCTTGCAACGACCCTTCAGATTTATGTACCAAAGATCCTCCGAGACAACGCAACGGTATCTCTCTGTGTTTGTGTACCTTCGTATGAAACACACATACTAGGTGTAAACGCACCCTTCATGAAGCCGTCAACCAAGCATTCTGTACATGAAGCTAAGTAACTCTACACAATAATTATTGCTGGGAAATGACTTTTTTTTGGGGTGAAAAATCACGTTTTACGGTAGTACTCAATGTAATGCACTCCAAACATTGTGCCGATGGATGCATTGAATAGTACGGGAGACGTGGAGGTATTTAACCATACAGTTCGATATCGGCCCCGAAAGGGGCTATCATTTAAGTCATACCTACGTCATCCTCATTATTTATGTAAATATTTAATATTCTGATAATCAAATACTATGAGTGTGCGTTAATTAAGAGAGTTGGATAAAAAGCTTATATGTCAACGCCATTTACTAAAACTTCTGTATTTAGTGCGCAAGTTTCTTAATTTCTCCTTACAAAATCCAAGTGCGTAAATACGGTCATCGCCATAATGGCAGTGCTGGCCGAGGCTAAAAATCATAAAAATTGTGGTTTTCGGACATCCAAACTCCTTTTCATTGAGAATAATTAACTCGTCATTTAATTATGTGACGAATCCATCCATAGTTCAATTTAAATAAGTAGTGGTAATAATGAATTTTGGTATCTAAAGTCGAAGTTTCGCGCCAATCGTGCGTGTTTACATTTTTATTTTTCACATTATATCACACAAACGCATAAAGATTCGATAACAAATGTGACAAATATAATTTCAAATAATATAAACAACATGAAAATGCCCAGATCTTAGCGTAATTTACTAATTCAGAACCAATAATACGTAATATTCATTACCACTACTCAATTTTTATTCAAAATTGACGATAATTTTTTTTTTAAATTGCTGTGATGTGTGAAAGCGATAAATTCAATCGATTCTTGTTTTATAAATTTCAATTAAATCGAGTAATTTAATGTAAGGAATTTAAGAAATCGATAGATAGAAATTAAAATAATTTTGTTTTAAGCGTTAAATACTATAAAAAATGTACATTGTAGATATTAAAGCCGACCCAACAATAAACAGAACAGATTAATCTATGGCTAAATTCGCGCCGATTTTGTTTCCATATCAACATTTAAATTAGGAATGCACTCGTTGTTCCAATTTATATTGTATTTATAGTTACTAGATATAATTTACTGTGATTTTTTTACTATTGGTTGGTTGAATATAGAACGCCAATGATCTTGGTAGGCCATAGGTTCCCACCAAGATAAATTATATTTAGTCTACAAAATTGGGTTATGGTTAGGTTGGATTGGTTATTAGGTATTCACTATTTACAAATATTTTTTTTATCAGCCAATTCTCTCCCACTGCTGGGCACACCTCCCCATGGCTTCCCAATTTTCTTTATCTTTTGCCTTCTCCGACCAATACTTTTAATCGTCATTATTTTTTGATGCGTAGATAAGCTTGGTTTAGTAGCAACCCCAAAAACTATAAAATTGTATTTTTAAAAAAACTTCTAGAAATGCGAGTAGGACTCTTGCCCTGAGGGTTCTGTCTTATAGCAGCTGTTCACGGCCTCACTCAAGTGACACGGCCCACGGCCTATGATGGATAATCTGAACTTTGCAGTTGTAAAAAGAGGTTTTAGAGTGGACAGCGAACCGCTTTAAAAAAATAAACTAATGTTTATTTAGGATACGGCCTATGCACTGCTGATTACGAAATATAGGACAATAAGTTTGTCGGTCGTCGTCACCGAGGCAGGCTCAAGAAACACTGGCGTGACGATTTGGACTCACTCATTCTTGACTGATTGGCCAGAGAAGGCAAAACACCGAGACGCCTTTGCCCAGCAGTGGGAAAGAATAAGCTTAACAAAAAGAAAAGTTTGTCCCAACCTAACACAATAACTCAACCGTACTATACACAATTTTGTAGAATAAGTAATATAATGAATCTTTGACGGATCAAAGTATTTTTTTATTATGCCTACCGAGATCCTGGGCATTCTATATCCAACCGCCAGATAATATAAAACCCAATTCACAATAAATGATGTCGTAAATTGAAATACTTTAAAATTGGGAATTGCGAGCGTATTCTTAATTTAAATTTTGAAACAAAAAAATCGACGCGTATTTAGCCATAGGTTCTGTCCGTGCTTACATTCAAATTGAAAATAGATCCATTTTCAGATTTTTTTGCTTGAACTGTGAGACTTGTTTCTTGTCAAATTTCACGCTGCTAGTTCAACGGAAAGAAAGATAATCATCAAAATGATTACATAGAAGCAAGTTAATTTTTTTATTCATAAATCTCCTTCTCTAGAAGTCAACCAAAAGCATCGAATAATTACTAAATTAAATTATTAAAAAAGAAAAAATTAAATGATTAATTATTATTCGAAATAATACCAAGAATTCAGTCTCAACTCTTTTTTTTCGAAACTCGATTTCAATTCGAATATCGATTAGGCTGAATGCCACTTTTTAATCGTTATGATAGAACTTGGGTTTACGGTCAGCACTAAGAAGTGTCATTTTGAAACACTTGCAACATAGTTTTTTAGTAATATTTGTCAAGACTTTGTTCGTGTTTTTTATGAAATTATGTATGAATAATGGCAAAAATATGAACGCAGATAGAATGTTACTGTATTTATTTTTCCTTTTCAAGTTCTTTTAGCAAACGAGAAACTTGTCTATGTACATTATTTCCAGCGCATCTAAGTTATCTACTTTTTGGAATTTTTTTACCAATCCCAACACGATATTGAAGATATTTAACACAAACTTATCGTGTGAAACAGCTGCCGTGACATATTTATCATTATAAAATCGAATGCTGCATGTTCACGAAAATTCTTGAATTTCATGACAATTCGCATCACTCCCCTCCCCTCCCCGATTCAGCTGATGTGTCATGTGTCAAAATTTTGTCGAGCAGAGTGTTTAAAATAAACTAATAACATTAAAAACTTGAATTAAAAAAAAAGTTTGGAAAAGGAACTTTGACCCCCACGCCTCCAATATCTCCGTAACAAGGAGGCTCCTAGATATTGTCTAGTACAAAAAAGACCGCAATGACAGAAAAACAAGTGCCTTCCGGCTTGGTTGAGTGAACATACTTTTATTCTCATTATAGTAAAATACACTTCGTAGTATGAAATACACGATGATAAAAAGATCTTGTTTTTTGTCAAAGTTCTAATTAAACGTGCCTTTATTGGGGTTATTTCGATAGAATGCAAGGCTAATAAGTTAAAGTTGTTTTGTATTTTTTTCAGATTTCTGGCAATTCGAGAAGAACTTATTCAACTTCTGCTTAAAAAATGGTGGCATCGCCGAAGTACGATTTGGACCACATCCTGTATATAGTGAGAATGTTACTTTAACCTTAAAAAAATTATTGTAATTCATTACATTGTTCATAAGATAACAAACAAGTTAGTTCAGATAATTATTCAAGTATTAATTCCTTAAGTTTTATAAATTATTCAAATGTCAGTATTATATTTAAATAGATAAAAAAAGTTATACAAGGTCAAATCTAACTGGCTCGCGAAATTCGACGGACTTTATTTGTCGTCATCGAGATCTAAATATGGTGAAAACTAAACTAAATATTTTTAACAAGTTATTACTAAATTGGTATTCAACACGTTGATGATTTTATTTTTGTACCTTTTCAAAAGTAAAAGATAATATTTTGAGTATCAGTGTTGGTTTGTCAAAGCGTAAGGCTTTGACAAACCAACACTAAACATTTACGTAAACATTTTATAACATGAAGTCAGCTGGGAATTCAATTGAAATAGAAGTCAATTGTCTAACCTCTAATTAAAAGGCTTTTAAATTACTTCAATAAAAACGAAACAACCAATTAAAATTTATTCAGTCACCTGAGCTAACTTAACCATAACTTACCATTGTAGTCAACATCATCGTAACTTTTATGATACCTAGCCTTTATTAATATTGTAAAGATTTATTATCGAATGAAGGATATAACATTGACTCAACGACTTTCAGTCCAATTCGACTCAAAGTAAAGCATTGATAAGAATGTTTATAATAATATATATGGGCGTTTAATGTCGCGTACAGAGTGTCCTATCGTTTTTTCATTACAGGAACTTATGAACCCTAGGACGCTAAGACGCTAAATGCCTAAAGGTGCCAAACTCCTAGCTCAGTTCTGGGTCTGGGAAAATTTTACCATAAGGGACACTATTATAATGCTTACAGTTCAATGCTTTACTGAAAATCGAGTCTGTATAGTAAGCTAGGAGATATTAAACTTATCTCTGTCATGAGATTCTTAAGAGATTTAGTTAACAATAAATAACCCTTTCTTGCAGTCGAGTAAACCACAACGATGTGAATTTTGTTAATACCTAAATAGATGCTCTATTTTTCAGCATTGACAGACCCTGATGACAGTTCAACGGTAGCCAACACATGTCTAGAAAAACCATATTTCTATAATTTTGCGAAGGAAATGTACGGTGCCGGGCTGGTTACAGCAAGTGGTAAGTAATAACTGCAAAATAAAGGACGAAAGTCTGTGCTCATTTACTCAAAGGAGGCTGGTGTCACAGCAGTAGCAATATTACGGGCTGCTTATACTATGCTAAACTGTTCCAGTAACAACATGGAAACCGCATCGGAGGCTCCTCAACCCAGCATTCAATCTTCAAGTGCTGAACACATTTGTGGCTGAGTACAACACGCAATCTCATAACTTGGTGTCTGTACTGGCTGCTGAAGTTGGAAAGGACCCTTTCAATGTGCAGCGATACCTGGTCAACCATTTGTTGAAGACTGTTTGCCGTAAGTATTCAAAAATGAAAATTTTAGGTCAAATTCATGTTTAGTTTTAGAAAAAGTCAGAATTTTAATTTGAGAATTTGGACTTCTTCAAATTCACCGATAGAAGAATGTGTTTATAAATCATAGTAATATTATAATTCTTATAACTGGGCAATGATGATGAGGTTCGGTTTTAAAGAGGAGAATGAAATTCTCTATCCACTGGCTAGGCGTTTCCCATCTATATTGGTGTGGCTTCCAATCCAACCGGTTGCAGTTGAATTCTTGTATTTTACAAGGAGTTACTATCTGCCCCACACAGCCCAGTTTATCATCTAGCTAGCCTTTTAACAACTATGTAGGCTTCTAGTCTTACCGGATGCAGCTGAATACATATAGCGACTTCAATAGACCGGTTAGTACTGGGTGATACGTACCCCTTGGTAAGACTGTTTGTCAAACTTTCGAGTCACGGACTACCTGTAACGACTGTCAAAAATCCTCAAATGACAGCCGGGACCAACGGCTTAGCGTGGTTTCCGAGGCACGGAGAAAACTCGGTATGTAAGGCGTAGTCATCCATCCACGGACCAGCAAGCAAGTGCGGCTTATCCTTAGGATCGACCCGAGCAGCTGTTATTCATGAGCTCCTCCGATACAGCTCAGTCACAACCATAAATCAAAATGATGAGTTCCTATTCCGAACTGATGCAAGCCTTCGTTATATTTTTGCAGAAACATCGCTTGGACTAAATGAACAATATCAAGGTGTGCTAGACAAAGACTATTCTCATACCACTGAAGAGCTATTTGCTCTGTTTATCGAAAGAGTTCAAAAAATTTTGTTGCACCTCTCTTGCATGTTCAACTGGAGTTCATTGAAGCGCAAACAGGACAAACTGATGAAAGTTACGAAAGATATCATGAATAAGGTAATTATGATAAAATAACATACATACTTGTTTCCATAATTGGAAAAGCCCAATAACACTTTGCGCGACCCGGAAATCGAGTTCAGGACCTCATAGTCACCAATAACACTTACGACCAATACTAGACCAACGAGGCGAGAAAAACAAATGTTTTGGAATCAGGCGTTTCTTTGCGGAAATCCATGACATCGAGATTTCCATCATCGAGAACTGGGTCGGGCGCATACTTATAGTATGGCACTTCTGATTCCACAAGGTTGTACTTCAAAGCAAGTTGCTGGTAATCCTGATAAGCAAGTTGCGGATAATCCTGGCAACGAGGTTGTGTCTATGCAAGTACTCTCCATTAGCTAGACGAGAACACCCACAAATAATGTGTCGAATTGATTCTCCTAGACGGTGGCATGCCCGACATAATTATGTCAACCGTGCCATCCTTTACAATGTATTTCCGGTAGTTATTCGTCATCATAACTTCTTATTGCACAGACAAAACCTTCGGTTTCCCTGAAGAGGTCACCGAAACGCCGCCAAGATACGGACGCTAAGAAGTCTACATCGGGCCCATGTAGGGCCCGGTAAAAGTGCCCGTGCAGCTCCTTGCTCTGCCATACCTCCTTGCGGTCATTAGTGTCTAATACTCTAGGCTTGCGCCAGTTTTCGTTAGCCAGGGAGAGCGGGGTAAGGCCCTTATCCACTGAGACCACATCTCGGTGCATCCCCACGTCGGCTTCTAGGAAGTATTCCCTGAGACTGCATACCTCACGGTTGTGCAGGGTCTTAGCAATTAAGAAGCCACGACTTCCGTGGGATATACAGTCTCATCACCGACGACCGTGGGTGATGCATCTGATTTGCGGTCAGCAGTGAGCGGACCCTCCTATCCAGGGCATCAAGTTCCGTCATACTCAAATGGACTCACCATTTGAGTATGCATAAAGAATACATCAAAACCGGCATGACGCAACCGTTGAAGGCGCGCACCTTGTTTCCGCCTGACAGAAGACTGCCAAGCACCTTATTCAGGCGGCTAAAAAAGCGTTCCCTCAACGATTGTTTCATGTCTCATTGATACCTAATGCTTCCGACATACCCAAATACTTGTAGGTTTCTGTTGAGGAGAGGGATCTTAGGTGTATGGAACCCGAGAGTTGAGTTCTCACGGATTCCATAATCTCCCCTCGCTTCACATGCATGACTGCACATTTGTCCACACCAAATTCCATCCTGATGGCGCTACTGAAGGTTTCTGTTACCTTCAGTAGCTTCATCAGTTGCAAATTGTTGGGGGCAATAAGTTTCAGATCATCCATGTATAGAAGGTGAGATATGACCTGACCACCTCTCCTCAACCAAAAGCCTAGACCTGAACCCTCCAGCAGTGTGCTGAGAGGGTTCAAAGCTAGACAAAACCACAATGGACTCAGACTATCACCCTGGAATATGCCGCGCTCGATCCTTATTGGTTCGCTGTTCCCCTGGATCTGTTGACATTCTGGATAGCAAAGGACCGTTCTCCAGTGCCCCATACATGACATCAGGAAGGTACGCAGAGTTGCATCTACTTTATACAACTCCAGCACCCTCATTAGCCATGTATGAGGCACCGAATCATAGGCCTTCTTATAGTTTATCCAATAATTGTAGACAGATCCTTTCGGGAGCGGCGAACCTGCTGGCTAATGGAATAGTACCGCGGGACCCGTTCCTACATTCATGCTGAGAGGTAGACATAATAAAATTACTCTCAATGTGTTGGTTGATTTTAGCTCTCAAAATGGATGTAAGAACTGTATAGACCGTTGGTAGACAAGTGATTGGTCTATAATTTTTGGGCTCCGCAGTACTACCGGATTTATGGAGCAGGTGGGTAATTTCTGTCGCCAAGAACTGGGGCAGCGACCCTGACTCTAAGGCTTATTGAAACTGGAATGCCAAGCAAGCGTGCGATCTTTGGAACCACTTGATCCAGAAATTGTGCAATCCGTTCGGCCCTGTAGATTTCCAGTTAGGAAATGGACGGACTGCACGAGCTACGTCTTGGGGGCTGACGATGATGGCCCTCATTTCTGGTATTGGATCACACGCTTGTTCAACCTCCCGGATCCAATCGCCCTCAGTGTGACTGACAGGCACCGACCAAATGCTGCGCCAAAATGAACACATGGCGTCACCATCCGGCAGGCGCGTGTCAGTTATACCTTGGTCCGGTCGTTCCCAAGCCCAATATACCCACCTTTCATCGCTTTGGAATGTGCGATTCTGAGTGTATCGCTGCACTCGCCACTTGTACCGACGAATACGGCTTACCCATGCACAGATCTTCTACTTCAGGAAGTCGATACGCTCTGTGACGCGAGCCAAGTAGTCTCGAAAACTAATATCAGTCCCTGGAAATGCCCGCCTCACAAAGCGCATCACTCTAGCACGAGTATTGCCCTGCCTGAAGCAGATTAACTTGCCGATGAGTGCTCTAGCCTCACCGATACGCCGCTCAATCCTGCACTGCCAAGCTGGAACAGCTAATTTTGGTCGTGTAGCTCTGTCATTGTTAGGAAATTTAACGTGAGCTACACGACATGCCACTATAGCTCCACAGTACAATATTGAGTGAGTATCGGCGAGGTCTTTGCTGCTGTCAATTCAGTTTGACAGCTGCGAATCTAGAGCACACACCAGCGCCTTGTTTTTCTTGTGCATAGGCAAACGAGGTAGTCGTGGTCTAAGTTGCGGCGGTGTGGAACGGTACTCCCGGAATGCACCCTTCAAAGCACTCCTCAATTGTGCGTTGCACTGGGTACTTACGCATATAACTTCATCATCATCCTCTTCACCACCGCGGTCGGCTCGCGGCGAAGCACTGGTAACATTTGGCAGCTGTACCGCGATCACAGGTGAAGCAGGCGTAACTAGGTTACTCCGTGATTCGAAGCGTAGTCGATCAAGTACGGTGTCATCCAACATATGGTTTCGCTGGATGACCCGCACCTGATCCGATAGTCGTTGTGCCGACACGCTGACACCTGGCTCAAGCACCTGAAACAGAGAGAGCATCCGACCATGGTATGCAGTCAAGTGGCTTCCCCCTCAGTAGCCCCATAATATGCGCGCATGACGTTTTCATTAATGGACTGAGTCCATCGCATGCGCGACACATTTCCACCGGCAGCGGGGACCCTGTTCGGGACCAGGTTGGCCTCGAGGTCCCAAGCCCGCCAGTGGCCGTCCACTTCCTCGTCGTCGTGGTGGTGATGGAGTCGACGGCGGGGAGAAAAACTCGTCGCTCGAGCTCGACGCAACTGCAGCGACCGAAGACACAGCACTCACGGTTGAGGCGCGTCCCGGCGGCTGCGAGGCGGAGCTGAGCGACGAGTCCGGAGATGGTGGGTGTGCCCGTAGTTTGGCCCGGCTTCTACTCAGCATAGTTTCTTCATTCGTTCGTTCCGTTTATAAATGTCAGATATTCAAATTGATTTAGGTATATTTATATTTATTTCATGGTTTCAAAATGTTTGTATATAATTTTTGTTTCTTTTTTTCCTTCTATTTTTATTGCCTGAACATAAATTATATCAATTAAATTGGCGAAAAATTGTACAAAATTCTAAATCAGCAGAAAAAATACTGCGTCACATCGACACCCGGGCCACAGACATATTATTAATTAATTTTTGTTTTTATTTATTATTATAATTTTTATTTTTATTTTGAATTGAGATGTTTGAGTTATTTTTATTAATTTTATTTATTTAAGAATTTCCTCGAAGAATCGAATCTCACCTCATTATCTCAAACATCATTTTTCAGGTGATCAATAAACGAAAATTGGAGTTGAAAGCAAGTTATGGTTTGAAGGAAAATACGACACCCTCACAAGGTATTAATTTTACTAGCCTGAATAAAATCTACTTTGAGAGTTTTTTTTTTTAATTATTATCAATCTTAGGCCTCGAAAACAGAGTCCACCTCAGTAAAGTTATTTTACCTCTAATAATAAAATCACAATAATCATTGTTTTCGTTTTTATAAGGTTGCTGTTGACTTGGTGCAGTCCGAGCTAGCATGACCGTGAAGGGACTGTAGTTGAAGTTTTTGTTGTTTTGGTCATCCTATCCCAACATCGATCTTTGCCCCGGCATTCGTACGGTCAACATACGTGTTTATTTGCTCTGTATTTAAATAAGTCTAATTCTACTCAATTCCAGTATAATTTACAATAAACTACCACTCAGTGACAGCAGGATATCAGTAAAGTGAATTACTTAAAGAAATTAACGTGATATAGTGCATAAACTCAACTTGAAAAGTGTTAATAGTTAAACATTTTAAATGACAACTGGTCAGCTGGTGAGTGAATGACAGGACTGTTTGCGCGCAGTGCACTGTATTCTCACGGTTCGGCAGCGCGCAGAAGTCACATTACCGCTTGCACCGACGCGCGGTGACGCATGCGACGGCCCGCACCAAAGACTAACCGACAGTGATCGCGCAACGTTTTGTACCGTCAGTGAATTGCCTCTGGGAGGACGACTGCAAAAAAAGTTAGTTATTTTTTTTTTGCTGTATTGTTTCTGTTTCTGAACCCATAACTTTATTTGGTTATAATGGGTGGTGAAGCTGCACACTGGGGTTGCTGCGCTAATAAAAATGAAACGAACTTGGAGGAAAAATATTTGATGTGTTCAACCTGTGGGAAATCTTACCATTACACCTGTATCTCCATTATTGAACCTCCGAATAATATTAATACTTGGAAATGTCCAAAATGTATGAGTAGTGCCCCGAAAGTAGGCCGAAACGACTCAACTCCAATTCGTAACGTCTCCATGAACAGAGGCCCTAAAAGACAAGCCATGGGCTCGCCCTCGCCTCCCTCATCGTCTAGCAATAAAGATGACATTCGCTCTGTCATTAAAGAAATATTGAGAGAAGAACTTAGCGAGATGTTAGTAAAGATAAATGAAACTATTATCAGCACTATCAACAAAGAGTTAGAACCGTTAAAGAAAGAAATGCAAGGAATTCGAGATTCAATGTCCTTTATAAACGAAAAATTTGAAGACATAAAGAAAGAACAGGAGTCTTCAAAGGAGAGTGTCAAAAACTTGGAATTAGAAAATATAGAACTCAAGGCCACAGTTATCGATAAACGAGAGACTTGCCAACTTGGAGCAACAGTCCCGTTCAAATAATTTGGAAGTGCAATGTGTACCCGAGAATAAAAATGAAAACGTTTTCAATATAGTAACACAACTCGCGCGTGTGGTAAAGTGCGAAATAAATGATAAAGACATCTCACACTGCACACGCATTGCTAAGTCCAATCCATCCAGTGCTCGTCCTCGCTCAATTATAGTTCAGTTGGCATCACCAAAACTACGAGATCAACTACTGGCTGCAACTATAAAGTACAATCAATCAAACCCGCAAGAAAAGCTTAATTGTACCCATCTTGGATACGCAGGACCAAAATCTCCTGTGTACGTTACGGAACATCTGTCACCAACCAATAGAGCCCTTCATGCAGCTACTAGGATCAAAGCCAAGGAGATGGGCTACAAGTATGTGTGGGTCAGAAACGGTAGAATATTTGTGAGGAAAAACGACGGCGCTGAATATATTCAAATCAAGAACAAAAGTAACATAAGTAAAATAGTATAACAAGTATCTTTTATTATAATTTTAATGCATGTAATGGGTCTAACTCTTATAAAATTCAAGAATATTTTAATGTATTACCAAAATTGTAGAGGTTTGCGAACGAAAACTAAAGTTTTTTACTGTAATTTGTGTTGTCAGAATTATGATTTAATAATATTGACGGAAACCTGGTTAAATAGTAGCGTGCTGAGCAGTGAGTTATTTGATGATCGATATGAAGTGTACAGGAGAGATAGGGAAACAACTGGATTTCAGGGTAACAAGGACGGTGGTGGTGTATTGATTGCTGTTAATAAACAGATTAACTCATCAAATGTTGTACATTGGCAAGGTAACTGTGAGGATCTCTGGGTCACTATTGATATATCTCTGTCTCAAAAATCTCATAAAATGGCTTTATGTGCAATTTACCTCCCTCCGCCTGTAAGTCCAGCAATTCTTGAACATTTTATCGAGCACTGCAACAAGGTTATCGACTCAACAAATATTCCTATTTGGAGACTTTAACCAAGGTAAAATCAATTGGGACTTGAAAACGGTAAATGATTCTTTGCCTAAAACTAGCCAAATACTAATGGATTTCATAAATGTAAGTCAGCTAGTACAGTGTAATCACATAAAAAACTATTCTGGGCGTACACTGGACCTGGTGCTATCTTCTGTGCCCTCATGTTCAGTTAACGAATCCAACTTTTCTTTAACGGTTATCGATAAACTTCATCCTCCCCTTGATATAACTCTTTCATCAGTAAATAATCGTAATCTGCCATATAATAGCTCCAATTTTAGACCTAACTTTTATAAAGCAAACTATAAAGAAATTAATAATTATCTTAATAAGCAAGACTGGACTGAACTTTTTAAAAATACTGATCATGTAAATGACATGTTAACAATATTTTACAATCATTTATACGAAGCCATTAAAAATTTTGTGCCTGAAAGAAAACAGAAGAACTGTCGTTACCCACCTTGGTTTGACAAAACAATAATTAAATCCTTAAAGGAAAAAAATAAGTTGAGGATACGCTTTAAAAAATATAAAAATCCTATGGATAAAATTGAATTGAATTTAATTTCCAAGCGATGTGAAAAATCAGCAATGAATTTATATAATGATTATCTTAAGAATTTAGAACAGGGTATCAAAAATAATCCGAAACTTTTCTGGAGTTATATAAAAGCTAAACGAGGCGGAACTAGTGCTTACCCACAGACTATGACTGACGGACAGACTATAACATGTAATGGTTCTGAAATCTGCAATCTTTTTGCCAATTACTTCTCGTCCATATACACATCTGACAGTAATATGGAAATAAATAATTGCAAGACAGAGTTCCTACAAGCTCTACATAGTAATAGTCAGTGTTTGAGTGCCCCGGTAATCAACCGCGACTGTTTGCTTAAGAAACTCAAAACAATTAATATTACCAAGGGACCAGGACCTGATGGCATCCCACCGATATTCATTTCTTCCTGCGCGGCAACTCTGGTTGCTCCTTTAATGATAATTTTTAATACGTCGTTAGCCTCAGGGACTTTTCCGTCAGAATGGAAAAAAGCAAAAGTGGTTCCAGTGTACAAATCAGATAGCAAAGATATCATTTCAAACTACAGGCCTATTTCAATACTTTCCACTTTCGCAAAGATTTTTGAATCTATTCTTTGTCCGTGTATTCAACATCATTTTAAATTATACCTTAGTGACCATCAGCATGGTTTTGTAACAGCGAGATCTACAACTACAAACTTAGCTACTTTCACGGAGTCATTGGTTCAGGCAGTAGACAAAAACAAACAATTTGACGTAATATATACGGACTTCAGTAAGGCGTTTGACAAAATGTCCCACGCTATACTAATCTACAAACTTGCAGCTTACGGTGTATCAGGGTCCTTACTTCAATGGTTTGAATCATATTTAAGAGATCGCAATTTCTACGTCGTTGTGAATGGATTTAAATCTTCAGAGCACACAATAACTTCTGGCGCCCCTCAAGGTACGCACTTAGCTCCAATAATATTTAATATATTTGTTAATGACCTTCCCCAATGTTTCCAATATTCAGAACCTTTTTTATATGCCGATGATTTGAAATTTGCACGATTGATTGATTCCCCAATAGACAACGAGCTTCTACAGAACGACCTTAACAGTGTAATTGAATGGTGTGAAAATAACAGAATGCAACTTAATTCTAAAAAATGTTATCACGTTAAATTTACGAGGAAAAATAACTATATAAATACAGAATACTACATTGACCAAGTTAAAGTACAAGAGCTCGAAATAATCAAGGACCTAGGAGTACTTTTCGATAGAAAAGTAAGTTTCATACCTCACTTTGAACATATAATTAAAAAATCATCCAAAATGCTAGGCTTCCTGCTTCGTAATACAAGAAGTTTTCGTAAGAGCAGTACCAAAATAATGTTATACAACAGTCTCGTGCGTAGCATATTAGAATACTGCAGCGTGGTATGGAGACCTCACTACGCCACTCACATGCTGCGGTTGCAACGAGTGCAGAAGCGTTTTGTGTGGCACTTAGCTTTTTGTGAAGGGAAATCCAATCAGCTACCCTCCTACAAAATGCGCCTGCACTATTTCAAAATGCACACGTTATCCACACGCAGAGATGTCACCGACGCCATATTTTTGTACAAAATTGTAAGAAATCGAATTGATTGCTCTAAATTGTTAGGTCTTATTAGATTCCGTGCTCCACCTAGATATCCGAGAAATATAATTACACCGTTATGCCCACCTCAACGTAGGTCTGTACTTGGCACAAACTCACCAATACCTAGATTATGTAAAATTCTCAACAGCTACAGTGATTTAGTGGATATACACCAGGACAATATTAATAAAATTATTAAAGTCGTTGTAAATAATTCACGCGCAGAGACTTGAATCATGTTGTAATAATAATAATAATATAGCAACCCCGTATGTCTAATTTTTTAATGTAAATATTGGTTTTTATCCATAAATCTCTACAATAGTTCTTTTAAAACGACTGGAAACAACGTAAATATTGGAAATTCTAAAAATTCTTCATTTTATAAACCAAAAAGTGAAAAAATATGAAAAAAACTTACCATGGCAAAGAACAATGACGTCTGTCAGCACCGTCAAGACAAAATTCAATTTATGAGAATGAGATGTGACGAGTTTATCTACATGATACTTTAATGATTACGAGGGCTGCATCCCGACGCGCACGCCTACCAACTCCGGACTCGTCGCTCAGCTCCGCCTCGCCGCCACCGGACCCCGGATCACCTGTGTTACCGGCAGCGGCAGTTGCGTCGAGCTCGAGCGACGAATATTTCTCTCCGCCGACGTCGCCAACACCTGTGCGTCGGCAGGGGAGAGGCCGGCCACCGAGGAGCTTGGGACTTAGGGGCCATCCGGCCCCGAGCCGGGTCCCCGCTGCCGGTGGTTGTGTGCAGCGCATGAGATGGACTCAGTCCATAAACGAGAACGTCATGCGCGCATATTACGGGTCTACAGAGGGGGGAACTAACCTCACTGCGTACCGTGTTAGGGTGCTGTCTCTGTTCCAGGAACTTGAACCAACCGTCAACGTCTCGGCCCAACGACTGTCGGATCAGGTGCGGGTCATCCAACGCAATCACATGTTGGACGACGCCGCACTTGATAGGCTGCGCTCAGAGGTACTGAGCAACCTTATCGTCTTGACTCCGCCACAAACCGTGATGCGAGCGTCAGCTATTGACGCAACCCCACCGCGGTCCGACCCTGCTGTTGTAGAGGAAGATGATAGGGTTGTCACGTTAAGTAGCCAGTGCAACGACCGATTGAGGAGCGCACTCGATCCTGTACTGTGGGGCTGTTGCGGCATGTCGCCTAGCTAATGTAAAATTCCCAAATTGTAACTTAGCTAGTCGACCAAAACAAGCCGTACCAGCCTGGCAGCGCAGGATTGAACATCGTATCGACGGGGCCAGGGTACTCATCGGCAAACTATACTGCTTCAGGGAGGGCAATACACGACCACGTGTGATGCGCTTTGTGAGGCGGGCCTTCTCGGGGACTGAAATCAGTCCTCAAGAATACATGTCCCGTGTCACAGAGCGCATCGACTTCCTGAAGCAGAAAGTTTATGCATGGGCGAACCGTATTCGGCGGTATAAGCGGAGGGTTGATCGATACTCGCAGAATCGCATGTTCCAGAGCGATGAGAGGTGGGTATACAGAGCATGGGAGCGACCCGAGCAAAATATGACAGACGTGTGCCGCCCAGATGATGCCGTCACGAGTTCTTTTTGGCGCAGCATCTGGTCGGTGCCCGTCTGTCATACTGAGGCTGACTGGATGCGTGATGTCGAGCGAGTGTGTGAACCTATCACAGAAATGGAGCCAATTTTAATAACAGCAATAGATGTAGCCAGAGCAGTTCGTCCGTTACCGAATTGGAAGTCACCGGGACCGGACGGACTGCACAACTTCTGGCTCAAATGGCTTAGCAGTTCACACACTTGCCTGGCATCCCAATTCCAGTCATCCTTAGAGTCTGGGTCGCTACCGCAATTTCTAACAACAGGCATAACCCACCTGCTCTATAAGTCAGGTAGTCCCGCGGAACCCAAGAATTATAGACCGATCACGTGTTTGTCGACGGTCTATAAGCTTCTTACATCCATTTTGAGAGTGAAAATTAATACACACATTGACAAAAACTCCATTATGTCTGCCTCTCAAAATGGATGTAAGAACGGGTCCCGCGGTACTAAGGAGCTACTCCTCATCGACATGGCCATTAGCCAACAGGTTCGTCGATCCCGCAAGGATCTTTCGACATGTTGGATAGATTATAAGAAGGCCTACGACTCAGTGCCACATACATGGCTCATGAGGGTGCTAGAGTTGTACAAGATAGATGCAACTCTACGCGCCTTCCTTGAGTCGTGTATGGGGCAATGGAGGACGGTCCTTCGATATCCAGGATGTCGACAGATCCAGGGGAACGATGAGCCTGTATGGATTAAACGGGGAATATTCCAGGGCGACAGTCTGAGTCCACTTTGGTTCTGTCTAGCCCTGAATCCTCTAAGCACATTGTTGGAGGATTCAGGTCTAGGCTACCGGTTGAGGAGAGGTGGTCAGGTCATATCTCACCTTCTTTACATGGATGATCTGAAACTCTTTGCCCCCAACAAATTGCAACTGATGGAGCTACTGAAAGTAACTGAAACTTTTAGTAGCGCCATCAGGATGCAATTTGGTGTAGACAAATGTGCAGTCATGCATGTAAAGCGAGGGGAGATTATGGAATCCGAGGGAATTCAGCTCTCGGATTCCATACACCTCAGATCCCTCTCCTCATCCGAAAGTTATAAGTATTTGGGTATGTCGGAAGCGTTAGGCATTAACGTTACTGACATGAAGCAATCGTTGAGGGAGCGCTTCTTTGGACGCCTGAAGAAGGTATTAAATAGCCTTCTTTCAGGCGGAAACAAGGTGCGTGCCTTCAACGGTTGGGTCATGCCGGTTTTAAAGTACTCTTTCGGCATACTCAAATGGACTCAGACCGAACTCGATGCCCTGGATAGGAGAGTTCGTACACTGCTGACCGCAAACCGGATGCATCACCCACGATCATCGGTGATGAGGCTGTACATCTCGCGGAAGTGTGGGGGTCGTGGCTTTTTAAACGCGAAGACCCTCCACAACCGCGAGGTGTGCAGTCTCAGAGAATATTTTTTAAAAGCCGAAGTGGGTATGCACCGAGATGTGGTCGCAGTGGACAAGGGACTCACCCCGCTGTCCATGGCTAAAGAGAACTGGCGCAAACCTGTGGTACTTACTAATGATGACCGCAAGGAAGTATGGCAAGGCAAGGAGCTTCACGGGCGCTTCTACCGGGCTCTTCATGGCCCGGATGTAGATTTCCTAGCGTCCGTGTCCTGGCTACGTTTCGGCGACCTCTTTGGGGAAACTGAGGGTTTTGTCTGTGCGATTATGGACGAAGTTATGTTAACGAACAACTACCGGAAACATATTATGAAGGACGGGACGGTTGACGTGTGTCGGGCATGCCACCGTCCGGGTGAGTCCATCAGACATATTATTTCTGGTTGTTCTCGTCTAGCTAACGGCGAGTACTTGCACAGGCACAACCAAGTAGCCAGGATTATTCACCAGCAACTTGCCTTGAAATATAAACTTGTGGAATCTGAGGTACCGTACTACAAGTATGTGCCCGACCCAGTTCTCGAGAAAGACCATGTCACGCTGTACTGGGATCAGTTTATCGTTACTGACAGGACTATTGTGGCCAATAAGCCTGACATTGTGGTGATAGACCGATCAGCGCGCCGCGTAATGATAGTCGATGTTACCATCCCGCATGACGAGAACCTCGTGAAAGCTGAGAAAGAGAAACAAATAAAATATCTCGACTTGGCACACGAGGTTGTCGACATGTGGAATGTGAACTCGGCTATCATTGTGCCGATTGTCGTGACGGCCAATGGCCTTATGGCCAAGAGTCTCGATGACCATCTATCGAGGCTCTCCTTAGGCGGTTGGATCAAGGGCCTGATTCAGAAGGCAGTACTCCTCGATACGGCTCGCATTGTGAGGAGGTTCCTGTCTCTGGAGCCCTAACCACCGGTAGCTTGGACCCTGCTCCCGACACCGGCGGACTACTATTTTTTATATTTTTAAATGTTTTTTATATATTTTTTGTTAATAAAAATATTTAAAAATGTAATTAGTATGTAAGGATAATGAATAAAGGAAATAATAATTTTAAATCTCATTGATCCGTTTAATTTATTATATCAATTAACTTATCCTAATGTAATGTAATATTTGATCCAATTTAATTTATTTTAATCTAATTTATATATCTACCTCAATTATATTTTTTTATAATATGTCATTACTTAAATTTCAATGAGCTTAATTAATGTATTTTGTTTTCCTATTTAATAATTAACTTGACATCCTTATTATTTGCGATTCCATTTGTTTTGTTAATATGTTTATAAGTAATTAATTTGAATGTTTTAACTAACCTAATCTTAAGAACTAAAACTAACCTAAATCATAATCAAAGAATAATATGTAATAATAATAATTAATTTTGTATGTTACTCCGTTTCCTGTGCATGCGGTGTTAGCCTTTAAGTAATTGTTACACTTGCCAATGTATACTTGTCAATCTCAATGTAATGTTACGTGTAAACAATTGTTGGCTAACCTTAAGTAAATAAATAATAAATAAATAATAATAATAACATACATTCAGTCAAAAAAGTATCGGTAATGGATGATTTGTTTATGGTTCCACATTCAATTTTTGTTTTTTTTTGTTGTTGTTAGATGGGCACAATAGTTTTCCATTTTATCGCGGAGTTTGAGTTGCATCTGTTATTTGTTTTTAGTTATATCGTATCTAGTGTGAATTGTAAATTTCATTATGGACTAAAACATCGAACAAAGAGTTTCTTTTAAATTTTGCATGACCAATGGTTCGGATTTTGTGTTCGGAGTCCCTGAAAATGTTCCAGAAGGCTTACAGTGCAAAATGTTACAGACTTTATCAAAACAGTTTGCTTATGAGTGATACAAAGCGTTCAAAAGCGGTTGAGATGTGATGGAAGATTTGTCTCGCTCTGGTAGGCCATCAACGTCTTCAACTGAAGTTAACATCGCAAAAGTGAAGGAAATAGTGACTGAAAATTCTCATTATGTGTGTCACATAAGTCGACCCGTACCATTTTAAGCACTTGGGTTCGAAACATGTTGCCGCTCGGCTAGTCCCAACACAGGCCTGAATTTTCTCCAAAAACTCAATCGCAAAAGAGTTGCTGAGGACATGCTAGAACGAGGCAGATACGACCAAACAGTCATGAAACGCATTGTTACTGGTGACGAGACGTGGGTTTACGAGTTTGACATTCAAATTAGTCAACAAGCTTCGGAGTAGCGCCTTCCAACTGAACCGAAACCGAGAAAACCAAGCCAAAGTTTATCAAAGTCAAAGTCATGTTGACCGTTTTCTTTGTCATGTTGTGCACTCGGAATTCTTGCCAGAAGGTCAAACAGCGGTGTGTAAGATAACAAATTCGACAAAATAAGGCAAGATTTGTAAAAAGAATTGGATTTTGCACCACGATAATGCGTCTTCGCACAAGGCCATCATAGTGAACGAATTTTTGACCAAAAACTTAACAAATACCATTGAGCTACCACCTTATTCACCAGATATGGCTCCAACCAACTTCTTTCTTTTTCCTAAACTCAAATTACCACTTCGTCGCACCCGTTTTCTTTCGGTAGAAGACATAAAGGAGAATTCACGGCGAGAACTGAACTCAATTCCGGAAAAAGCGTTTAAAAAATGTTTTGATGATTGGATTACTCGTTGGCGTAAGTGTATCGTTTTTGAAGGAGCATACTTTGAAGGCGATGAAATAACTTTGAATGAAAAACTAACATTTTGTGTATTATTGATCGTTATCCGGTACTTTCTTGACTGAGTAGTATTATGACTTAGAACAGTAACAAATTGTGATATTTTTTCAAGTGTTTTTTTCATGTTTACTAGTTCCATTAAAGAGCCAACAGGTACCTGTAGCATTGTCAGTTTGATATATTTTGAGTGAAACACGCAAAATATTATTATTTATTATAACCATTATTATTATTATTTTTATAACCCAGAACTTGGCTACGATCATGTTCAGTGGCAACCATCGAGTTTTGTAATGAGCAAGAAATAGGACACCATAACATGATATTAAGTGCCCCATTGAAACAAACAGATAGAAATAAAGCAAAAAAATACACGTTCTTGAATTACAACGGTGTAATTAATTCCAGACAAATACAAGCCACTCCTGGATCAACTGCTAGACCTGGCGGACAAACAGGATGCCTTTACGGATAATGAGATAAGGGAACACTTGGACACTATTGTTGCAGCTGCTTACGACACGACGGCTACTGCAATGACATACACTTTAATACTGATGGGATCCTATCCTGATATGCAAGAACGAATTTATAAGGAGTAAGTATCAAAAATAATTGTCAAACTGTTTCGATGAAGTGATCGTGATTGCTACTGTTAACGGTAGGGTAAGTATGATTCTTTTAAGTGGGACAATATGGGAAAATCCGAATCCAGATACACTGGGTAACTTTCTTACGAAACTAGATATGCCTTTTTTAATGAAAACAATATTTTGGCATAGTAAATTATTTGGTCTAGTAGGACTTACATAAATCTAAAACAATATCTAATTTATCCACTTAAATGACAGATGATCTTGAACTCAGTAAAGTTTGGAGTACGGTACATGGAATATGAATAGACTCGGTTGGAACTTTATAAGAGAACTAGGTGGACTGTACAAAATATAGGTGTAATACCACAATTAACATAAAGTACAACGTGTGAAGACCGCACAAAAGAATGCCCGGAGTGGCCCGTGTCTGTGAGCTCAGTGAGTGGTAGGGCGCTCGCGCAGCCGGGTTCGGTACCCCAAGCCCCGCGCCCTCCCCGCGGTTGTCCACGCATTATGTGAGGTGCCTACAGATATGTTGTACAAAGAATTTCAGAAGCCGACTCTAAGCCTACGTTTAAAAAAAATATGGATGGTTGTTTTATTATACAGGATACAAACAGTGCTTGGAAATCAAGATAGAGATTTCACAAAGGAGGATCTACCAAAGTTGCTGTATCTAGAAGCAGTTTTGAAAGAGAGTATGAGGCTGTACCCTCCAGTTCCATTAGTTGCTAGGAGCATTCAATCAGATGTACAACTAAGTACGTACAATATCATGAATTAAACTTGTATGCATATCATCTGTCATTCTATCCATCCACCGTTACTTTGGTTACACTCTTCCTGTAAATCCATCAACATCAATTTATTAGTATTCAAACGTGCGTTTTTAATGGAATGTTTGGAATAACCAATGCATTATAAACCTCAAAATGTTGTCTCATGGGCTTGCCAATTCATCACCCTTAGTATTCTTTGGTTTAATAAAAAAATAATTGTAAAAAGTAAAAAACCCGACTGCTTAAAAAATAACTAATGATAACTAACAAATAACTTTAAATAAAAACTGAAAACAAAAAAACAAGTTCAGTCCAGAAGTGTAGAAAGCAATTTAATTACTACTACGTTAAAATAATTTCATTATCAATACACACATAAAATAAATAATCTATACATATAAAATTCAAAGTCCTGACTAACTGATTGACTGATATATCTGTAATAAATTCTAAAACGGAACATATTAACTGAAAAACTTGGGAACCATTAAATAATCTAGATTAAAATCATTCTATCCAATGTGGGTCCCAACTATTGCAGTCAATATGTTCCGTATTAGAATTTATTAGCCACGCGGTTACGCCTGCATGGAGTTCGGGAATTGCCCATGGGATGTTAATTCTGGGATAATAAGTAATTTATGTACTATACCACACTATAATCTATCTCTGGGCCAAGTTTCATCTAGATCTGTTCCGCAGTTCTGGCGTGATTGAGTAACAAACATCTATCCATCTAAACTTACGCATTTATAATAGTTTATGTAAGGTATAATATGTGTAATGTTAGTTTTTACTTTTAAAGTTGAATAGGTAATAAAGAATAGTTAGTGTAAGTATTTAATTTAATTTGAGTAATACAGACACCCTCGCGTTTTTTTACATGTACTTACTTATAACTTGCAAATATCAGTTCATAGTAATATTACATTACACATGTGAAATATTGATACGGTTGAGATTGGACACCAGTGACGACAACCAAATGAATTATTAAGAATCTATTTATAGACATAGGTAATACTTTTACATAATATTTTATATCAATGTCGCGAATTACGAGCCAACGCGAAAATCGGGATTTCACATATAATTACAGACACGTCCTCAAAAAATCCTTTCTATTTACTGATAGATAAATACCCCCGCACTCTATACTCCCTTTGCAACACTGCGCGCCATGCACCTGTCCACATGAGTTTCGAAGCCCTATTTGACTCTGTTAGGTTAGGTTAGGTTGGTAGGCAGTCAATCAGGACTGAATTTTATATTGGGGAATGATTTTGAAAAAGCTGTGATACACGTGTCTCACAATTTTAATTGAAGAGTGTGTACACCAGTTTTTGAGTCAACCAACCCAGAGAATATAAAGTTTCACAGAAAGTTGAACCCACCATTTCACCTTCTTAGCCGTGGAACTTCGAAAAACCCTTTCTTAGTGGGTACTCTTCACAAAAATACATACTTTAAATTTCATGTCTTTAAAACCAGCGGTTTAGGCTGTGCATTGATATATCAGTCAGTCAATCAGGACTGAATTTTATATTGGGGAATGATTTTGGAAATACTGTGATACACGTTTCTCATCATTTAAACTGAAGAGTACGTTTACAAATTTTCAAGTCAATCGACCTCGAGACTAAAAAGTTTCACAGAAAATTCAACACCCCATTTCACCATCATAGGGGTAGAATTTTGAAAAATCCTTTCCTAGTGGATATCTACTCTTTACAAAGAATACACCCTCGAAATTTCTAGTCTCTAGGACCAGTGGTTTGGGCTGTGCGTTGATATATCAGTCAGTCAGTCAGTCAGGACTTTGAATTTTATATGTATAGATTTATTAATTGTTTTATTTTATGTGTGTATTGATAATGAAATTATTTGAACGTTGTAGTAATTCAATTGCTTTCTTCACTTCTGGACTGAACATGTTTTTTTTCAGTTTTTATTTAAAGTTATTTGTTAGTTATTATAAGTTAAAAATAACTTATAATAACTAATAAATAACTTTGAAACGCCGTCGGGTGTTTTATTATTTTATTTTTTTCACTTTTTAGATACAATTATAATAAGATGGAGATTTTTTTACGTTATAAAAACACACACAACAACTAACTCAACCCAGTCAAGTTTTTGGGAGCGTTTTTATCTTCTATACTTATAATAAATCTGTAGAGAGGTCAATTCTGTACATGAAATATATTTACAAAATAACTATCGGGGGGTGATTAGTGATCGATACTGATGCCAAAAATGCAATCATTAAAATTTTTGTCTGTCTGTCTGTCTTTCTGTCTGTCTGTCTGTCTGTCTGTCTGTATGTTATTTATAGAAAAAAAAACTACTCGACGGATTTTAACGAAACTTGGTACAATTATTTTACATACTCCTGAGCAGGTAATAGTATACTTTTCATCACGCTACCATTAATAGGAGCAGAGCAGTGAAAGGAAATGTTGGGAAAACGGGAGAAGTTACTTGGTTTTTTTAGCTTCCGTCGCGTGTGCAGCCTTAATGGTTAAAGCTACATAGAAATCATGTATAACGGAAATATTCCACATAAAATTATATAAAAAATATCCCAAGACAGCATATGTCTATCTTTTATAGTTGACTCACAATAACACGTGTAACTCCCGATAACTTAGCAGTTCGGAGATCTGTTATTATTATATTTGTTTACTCTTACGTTTATAATATTCTCACTCAACCCCAATTAAAAAAAAAAACATCAGTTATTCTTCGAACTCCTGGGCAGGTTATAGTATACTTTTCATCACACTACAATGAATAGGAGCAGAGCAGTGTAAGGAAATGTTGGGAAAACGGGAGAAATTACTTGATTTTTTAAGCTTCCGTCGAGTGTGCAGCCTTAATGGTTAAAGCTACATAGAAATCATGTATAACGGAAATATTCAACATAAAATTATATAAAAAATATCCCAAGACAGCATATATCTATCTTTTATAGTTGACTCACAATAACACGTGTAACTCCCGATAGCTTAGCAGTTCAGAGATTTGTTATTATATTTGTTTACTATTACGTATAATATAATACCAATAACACTCACCATCATCCTTATTTTTTTAATGAATATTAGTACCTATTTAATAAAAAAAGAATCATAGAAATCGGTACAAAAACACCAAACTTATACATGAAATACCTACGCTAACAAGCCATCGCGCGTGAATAAAGAAGCAAGCTGTAAGGATCATTTTTGCGTAACGGTTGCCGCGCTCGACACGGCTCGCGGCGGCAGAGTATAAAAGGGGCGGGAGGCGAGCGCAAGCTTCATTCAATATTTGGCTGTTGATGCGTTCAGAGTGTTGGACTTTATTGACAGACAATAATTGTTATTTTATAAACCGTGCTTATCAGCGCGACTTTTAGTCTTTAAATAGACTAAAAGTCGCGCTGATAAGCACGGTTTATAAAATAACAATTATTTAATAAAAGAGTACAGTTACGTGTGAGCAGGAGCGTATGCTCTAATGTAATGTCCAATACTAATCCTAGTGGCTACATGCGGGAATGAACGCTAATTATCTGCTAAGTTGACAAAAATTCATCGAAGGTTCTAGAGGGGCCACCCTAAACTGCAACGGTGCATTTTATGCTCTCATGGTGATCACGCGTTGTGGTTCAGGTTGCATAGCTACCCCGGCATCCCGTTTTTATCGGGATTTGTTAGTTGTTATTGTTTCGCTTCGTGTTTATATCAAAATATCGTCACGAAATACCATTTTAAAATCCTCATGATGAGCCCTTTAATTTGAAACCCATATTGCAATACCCAAAAGAAATAAATGTTGTTTTACTTTAAAATATAGCGTCTCAAAGACGTCATCTTGGTTTTTTTTCGCGTCACCTATCTAAAAACACTTGACTTACCAAGACAAATCTAACGACATGTTAACTAAATAAATCCGTGCAGCTGTTTGGAAGATATGAGGTAATAAAGAATATTACATGCATGCAAAATACGCGCGCGGGAAACATAACCCTTCCTTGGCAGTCGGGTAAAACAGCCTCATCATCTTCCTGCCCTTGTCCCATGTTATTTGGGGTCGGCGCAACACGTTTTTTTCTTCCATTCTCCTCTGTCAACCGTCATGCTATCATTTACTTCTTTATCTTTCATATCATTCCTCACACAATCCATCCATCGTTTCTTTGGTCTTCCTCTCCCTCTCCATCCATCAACGTTTATATTCATCACTCTTTTAGTCACTCTTTTAGTCGGGTAAAACAGCCTATGCCTTTTAAAACAGAATGTTGTAAACTTATAACTGAAGTAGTTCCTGTATGAATCCTTTCACAAGGAACTTTACTGTATCTTAATATTTCAGAGAACTACGTATTACCAGCTGGAAGTACTTGCATGATAGGGCTGTATGGAATCAATCGTCACCCCATGTGGGGGCCAGACGTGGAGCAATTCAAACCAGAGCGATGGCTGGACCCTACCTCTTTGCCTGACAACCCTAATGCGTTCGCCACCTTTAGCCTTGGAAGACGAAACTGTTTAGGTAAAAACTAGGACGATTAATGAGTACAGAATGATGACCATAGTTTTCGGTCGGCAGAAAATGGTACAGTTCTCTTTACGGTTCTGAAACTTGGTCGTTCACAATGGAGCTTGATAACAGTGTTCAAAGTCATGCAGTCATGGGACTGCCTGACTCTCCGACTGTTACCTTTGTTGGAACTGCATAGATTCAGCCTATCAGTAATGCAACTGGTCGTCTTACTGGGACTTGCCATAGTTATTTAGCAATGGACGGGGCACGTTGTAAAAAGACGTAACGATACATGGGAGAAACTTAGGTCCAGAGTTGGACGTCTTTTGATTAAATGATGATGATGAAGACTGAGATCTAGACTAAGTGATATTCTATCACCAAAATAACTTTGATGGAAAAGTCAAAAATATACAGGCCTGACATAAGCACTTGTCCCGTGAAACACTACTGAAGAAAAACAAAACATTTCGAAAGCGATTGCCACTAATGTAAGTAATTATGGACTTTAATTTCTAGTACATAACATACCTTTTTATTTAACAGGGAGACTGTACGGCATGATGGCGATGAAGACAATGCTAGCGCACATCTTTCGAAAATATCGCGTCATTGGTGACATCGACAGTGTACCGACACAGTGTGATATTATGATAAAACCAGCAACTGGCAAACAAATTCGATTAGAATTAAGAACATAAGATTTTGATACATATTTATCATATTTTTTATTCAACCTAATCATGGTTAACAGTGAGCAAGAGCTCACACATTGGACATCAAGAGATAAAATTTCTTTAATAGAATATAATTAAAATTAATTAATCAAATCTTTTGGCCCATATAGTATTAGTACATACAAACAAATGCTTAAAACTATGTTAGTAAACACGATTATAATTACAATATCTAACTCTTTGCCCCCAACAAATTCCAACTGATGGAGCTACTGAAAGTAGCTGAAACTTTTAGTAGCGCCCTCAGGATGGAATTTGGTGTGGACAAATGTGCAGTCATGTATGTAAAGCGAGGGGAGATTTTGGAATCCGAGGGAATCCAGCTCTCAGATTCTATACACCTCAGACCCCTCTCTTCATCCGAAAGTTATGGTTCGCATTGTGAGGAGGTTCCTGTCTCTGGAGCCCTAACCCTCGGTAGCTTGGACCCTGCTCCCGACACCGGCGGCCACTATTTCTTATATTTAAAAAAATATGTAAAATGTGTAATTAAATAAATAAAGGGAATAGTAATTAGGTAAGTCAGTAAGTTTTACATTTTACTGTCAAAATGTTCATTGATGGAATAAAAAACCTTCTCGCACAACCAGCTGTATAGCTTTCTATCAAATTCAAAATTTGTAGCACTTCTAAATTCTTTGGCTAAGTGGTTATATATTTTCACCACCATAGTGTAACTATTTTTGTCGCATACTTTTAGTCTATTATGCGGGACTACTAGTAGCTTTTATGTTATTTTCCTCTTAGACATAGCCTTTTCATCTTTTTCAAAAAGCGAGTAGTTATTTCTTACAACTTTGCAGGTTTAAAATATATACAGAGACGGGAAGGTAAGCAGCTTTTGTTTAATAAATACAGGTTTACAAGAGTCTGTTCACTTAATATTGAAAATTGAACTTATACACTTTTTTGGGCTATGAAAGCCCTCTTGGCATCAATTGGATTCCCCCATACAGTTATTCCATATCTTAAAACAGAACTTCCATGACTATGGTATACCAATAAGGCTGTTTGAATTTCTGTACATGTCTGTACATGTCATTGAACATGATTTTAACCGTTACCTAATTTAAGTCCTTGTAGTGTCACTACAAAAAGTACTACGAATATAGATACACTCGAGGAGCCCCGAAATCTGCAATGTTCCTGACAAGCGAGTTGAAAATCTGCTGCAGATGTTGGCCTCCATTGGGGAATCTATTGGCTTAACCATTCCTCAAAAATCCATCCGTATGGTACCGCACGCACATCAGCAAAACAATAGACCGAAGAATATTATTGTCAAGTTCTCGCGCGTATCGGAAGGCTAAGTCACTTAAATCTGATCAAATTGGTATTTCCGGGTTCTCTACAAATGTCTACATAAATGAGCACCTAACATTACGAAACAAAGAATTATTTCGTAAATGTAAGGAAACTGCAAAACATTACCAGTACTTAATATGTTTGGGTTAAGAACTCAAATCAAATCAAATATCTTTATTGTGGATCATAGGTAGGTACATAAACTGAACCATTCTCGCTCGTAAAAAAGACGGCGATGCTGCCTTTGCAATCAGATCAGATGGTGACATATCCAAACTTAAATGCAATGAGAACAGTGCCAAAGACAATATTATTGATTAGTTTTTTTTTATATCCACTTATTTTTACTCATTTACCGTAACTACTGGTTTTTGATAAGTATTTATCGTCTGCATTTTAATTTGTAATGTGTACTAAGTTTAAAACATTGTTTTTGTATGTTAAGCCCCGTCAACATAGCTTTTGAGTCTAAATTATTTTCCCGTTTAATGTATACAAATATAATAAATCTGTAGACGTGGCGTATCTGTACATTGAAAATTTTTAGAAAAAAATAGTAGGGGTGTTAAAGGATCACACACAGAACCCATTTTTAGAATTTTTGTCTGTTTGTCGGTTTGTCTGTATGTTTGTGCGCGCATCACGTAAAAACCCCTCATTATATTCAAAATCGAAATATTGCAACATAAGAAGCATTCCGAGTAACATTTAGCGTTTATTTCATCAAAATCGACCAACAGACGCAAAAGATATTAATGTTTAAAATTTAGTTAGTAACCTCGTACGCGATTTCTATGATTTAATTATTTACGTAAATAGGTTTTAATCGAAGTGTAGTCGGAATGACTGAAAATTAATTTGATATTATTTTTCCTTTTGTGTTTACTCTTTGCATGGAAGTAATAAGTACTACGTACAACCCATTACGAAATAAAATCCCTAAAAAATTTAAAAATGAAAACAAAATTAATATTTGATAAAATCCACGACGTTGTAAATTTGTTCCGTGCGGGAAAGGAACCTACGACACGCAGCGCCGCAATCAATAGATCAGCCACAGCGCCAACCGTGCCGTCATATAGCTATGGTTGTGGCTTCCTCGAGCATTGTTGCAACTTTGCCTAAGGAAGGCCGGACTGCACATTCCATTTTCAAATTGCCGCTGAATCTTGCAAGCGAAGATACCCCAACATGCAACATCACCAATAACGGAGGAGTCCTTTTGCAGTGAAAGTTAATAGTATGAGACGATTGCACAATGTCACAGAAGCGTGCATTAGAGGCGTTCAACCGCAGCTTGCAGGACATCCGCGGAAACCAAGCGCTGATGGGTGGTGTCGTTCGGTGACTTAAGACCCTGTGGACGGTGAGTAATGGGCTAGCTCGCCGTCCGACCGTCTTATGACGGCAAGCCGTATCGACGTCGCGTCCGTGTTCCACGCGCGCCTCAAAGAGATCAAACTTAGCAAACTGGAAGGGGCGAGGGCAAGCGCCGATGCCTGCAGGGGCTGCGGGACTGTTCGAAAGAGATACCGCGGCCCTGGAACACAAAGGGCTAAGAAGGAACGTGTACTGCCTAGCCCGTTGAATTTTTCAACTCCTTGGAGTTAACGGGCGTGCTGTCTCATCAGCTTGGGCTTAAAGTTGGCGTTCCAGTTGTGGTCATGCGAAACCTTGATGCTACCAGACTGTGCATCGGCACCAGGCTTCGTATCACAAAGCTGGGCAGTAACATTATAAAAAACGGAGCTGCTAAAGGAGAGAGCGTATTAATTCCCCGCATGCCCACTATTTCAAATAACTTGCCACTTCAATTTAAGAGGTTACAATTTCCCTTAAAATTGACTTTTACAATGACGATCAACAGATCCCAGGGCCAAACCATAAAAGTGACAGGCATGCTTCACACACGGTCAATTATATGTTGTTTGTTCAGTGCCCAAAACTTTCACGTGCTTGCGGAAAATAATAAGTCATTTAATGTTGTATACAGAACGGCATTAGAGTAAATAATGCCCAACAGGGCATTTGATAGTTTACTTTGAAAAGAAGGTTGTATAGCGCCAAAATAAACGAATTTAAGCCATATCGTCGCCTCATTTAATTTTGTTTCGGATCTCTGCGCCCCGAATTACAGCACCCAAAAGGACGCATTTTGAATTCATCACCCACATTATCACATTTTGATCAGCCAGTCAGTTCTCACACATAAATAACATCACGCCTGTAATCCCCGACGGGTTAGGCAGAGGTGTACCTTATCGTACACCCACATTTCGCCGTTCGTTACGTTGAAGAACCATGTGACAGGGGGCGAGCCTATTCAATTCTATTCCACCAACCGGGCACAAATCCAGATTCCGTGGCTGCTACTGAGAAATTCCTGATGGAATACCCCAATAAAACTATTATTCATAGTATTTTTTCAACTGAATACATTTTTTAATCTGTGGAAGAGCGGAGTCACCTAACACAAGCATCTTCTTGCTTAAAAGTTGATCTCCAAATTATGTGCGTTATAACTTTATATGTATAATTTAAATAAACATTTCTCGATCGGCACGCGATCCCAGGACCTCATGCTTAGTAGTCGCACTTGCGACCACTCGGCCAACGAGGCAGTTTCACACGTACACACCAAAATTGCCACGCGAATGAAGTAGCGGGCAACAGCTAGTACTACTTATGACTAGAGCGCAAGAAAAACTTCAATGCAGAATTATGATAATCCAAACATAACGAGACACACACTAGTTTCACCCACTATTAACCAAACCAGACCTGACCCCTTTCGTCTTTAAGATATAGATCCAAAACATTCAAAGTATAAATAATAAAACACACAAACTCGAGGATTTTATAGAAGATAAGAACTACCAATCAATATGTCTGACAGAGGGGTGAATTTCCCAAATGACTTATTTTTTTGTCTTCGCTGAAATTAGTATTTGAAAAAAGGAATTCAATATTGTTCTGAATTATTTTTTTTAGTATTCAAATAGGTAGTTATTGGGTTGTGGCAAAAATATAATTTGCCCAGGACTATTACAAAGGTAAGAAATAAATTTATAAACCTCTATTTTTTTCAAATCGGTGCTGTCCCTCTACTTTTTTTACAAACAAAAAATCTCATACACTAATAAAAATAAGTAAGTTAAGTATATAACTTATTCTATTTAATAGAATATTAGTTTTGTTATTATTATATAGCATATTTTAACACATAATTAACGATTATTATTACTGAGAGGCACAAACGCACTTGTCCTGCAAAATGTTCAAATATCGCTGGACAAAAGTAATTTAAACCTAACTTTACATCGACGAGTCCGACAGCGTCCCCACCCCAATTTTATTTCCCTCGTTAGTGTGTGCTAGTGAGCAGTCAGGACGGGCATGTGTCAAATCGCTGCATATTCCCGCCAATAACGTAAATACGCCATGTCATTTGCTCCCGGACAATTATTTTATATCATCGGTGGTTGCATTTTTCTAGTGTAATGAGTAGTTTTATTATTGTTGTTTGGTTCTAACAGAGGTAGTAAGTGAATTAGCTTCATTGACTGTTATTGAATTTATCCTAGATATTATGCATTTTTTTCTAATTTTCTAAAGTGTGTTATTCCTCACGTCGCTGTTCTCATATCGCTGTAATCGGTGGTCTTTATTACCACGGATGTGATAATTTACACCGAAGTGATAATAAAAAATCAATCGGTGTCTTATATCTAATATCGGTGTTTTGATTCATGATCAACGCACAGTTTTGTCACATCGGTGGATTGCTTTATCATATCGGTAGATCCCGTGTCATTTCGTTAAGTATACAAAGAAACAATGGAACATACATACAACACATACATTATATACATGCATAAAAACATTCATACGTACATACTTACCTACATAGACTGCCAAAATCATTACCACGATAACAGTGGGTACTGGAAGATGTATGAATGTATCATTAGGGGAGGTCTGTATTCGGTAATGTACGTCTATAGGCTGAGATGATGATGGTGAGGTGGAGCAATTGAACGCATTAATAAAGACAATGATACTAAAAATAAACATTCTTTTTTTTAATTCTAAGTACATACCTATAGTAAATATAATAAAATAGGTACATCATTTAAAAAAAAATATTTTAATTGGATTTCTAAGAACTCAGTTCTCTTTGGATGTGATATACTTACATAAGACCCTCAGATCAGGTTTTCAGTTCTAAGTCACCCTTGTAAAAATATATAGGTACCTACTAACTATTTCATTTTTGATGTTCAAAGGTGGATAGATTTTCATATCGCTGGATATGTACATCATTTCGGTGGATAAACTTATCATATCGGTGCCGGTTTGTCATAACGGTGGAAACCAGAATTCAAACTGAATTTTCTCCTTAGTCTTAAATGATACGTTGATGATATTAAATTTGGGGATATTTGATATCCTAAAGATTACATAAAACCTGAAAAATATACAAAAAAAGTATAAATGAAAAAGTTCACCGATATGATAAATAAAATGGCATTTGTTGAAATTCACCCAGAGACATGGATACGTGGAAACCAAAAGGATAGCATCAAAATAAACGGGTACACATTTGCTTCTGCCTACTACCGACCTGACCATCGAAGAGGAGGAGTAGCTATCGTCTTACGTAACGGCATAGAATACGTGCACCTAGAAGACTGTACTAATTTATCAATAGAATGTATAATTGAGTGTTGCGCTGTAGAAATCGTATCACAAAACACAATTATTATTAATATTTACAGACCGGATCGCGACATTGAAACATTTTTTTGCTGTTATTATAAAAAAACAACCCAAAATGTATGAAAACCATATAATTTTTGCTGGCGACTTTAATATTGACAAATCATCTAAAATCAAAGACTACCAATGGCTACAAAACATAATGTTAGAACACAACCTGCACCAAATCGTCAACGAACCAAGCACACAGACACTGACTACGTCATCATGCATAGACTTAATATTTACCAACAAAACACAACACAAATGAACTATTGACTATACTGGTATTTCTGACCACAAAAGTCTTAACTATTCGCAACAATCACCGGGACTAGAACAACATTAATTCTACTTATTTCGTGACGATAAGACTATTTAATGAAAAATCAATATCACAGTTTAAACTTAAGCTTAGCCAAACGGATTGGAACGAAACACCATGCAAAAATAAAAACGTTAACGAAATTTACACAGAATTTCATAACAAGATGCATAAGTTACTAAATGAAACTATACCTAAAAAGCGCGTAAAAAAAAAAATAATAATAATAAAAGGAAACCATATTTAACTGTAGGTTTAAAAAAATCATGTGAGCACAAAAGATTGCTTAAAATGTTTGTAGAAAAGACCAATAATCAACTTCTAAAAACACACTATAAAGCGTTTGAAAGAATCTTGAAGAACTGTGTAAAACTATCAAAAAAATGTGGTCACAAAATAAATCAAAGACCATGTGGAACATTATTAAAAATAACCATAAACCAGATTCCAATTGCCATACTAAAAATGTTACCTTGCGCTATGATGGCAATAAAACCAAAAGTACACCAACAACGGTAGCTTTTATCTTTAACGACTTCTTTGCTTCGGTCGGCGAACCGCCACCCAACAACACGACGAATACATGCCCAGTTGTTCATCAATAAATTCTCTATTTGTCCAACCCGCCACAGAGCGTGAAATTTTATAATATAATACGTAAAATGAAGAACAAGCGCAGTGCCGGATTTGATGAAATACCATCTTTCCTAATTAAATAATGCATTAATGAATTGACACCACCTATAACCAAACTAATAAATACCAATATTTAAAAAAGGCGGCAAGCCCCAAGATCCCTGTTCCGACCGACCAATAGCGCTTCTATCAGTTATATCAAAAATATTCGAAAAAACAATGTCCGCTAGAATTAACAATTTTTAGAAAAATCAATCTCTTGGACACCAATCAGTTTGGTTTTAGACAAGAATGATCGACCACTATCGCGGTATATAATTACGTACACTACATCAATGACAAACAATATGCCATAGGTTTGTTCCTAGACATGACTAAAGCATAATTATGATAAGGTTTCCCACGACATTTTATTACAAAAATTACATGGCATAGGAATTAGGGGTACGGTCTATAAATGGCTTAAATCTTACCTAAACGAGAGAAAACAATATGTTGATATTATTCGAAGCTGTTGTAAACTCACAAGAAATTATATTTTTATGAAAATACATAAATTAAGGATACTTTCTATATTTTAAAAAAAAAAACGCTCTTCCTAAGTTAAAATTAATGATAGTTTAAAAAATAAATTGCAACCCACAGTAATTATTGATTTGGCAACACTTTGGATGTCATTATTGTAATAAGTGTAAACGTCAATCAAGTGTCAAAATGTCAACGGACTTGGATTTTGCACACAATTTATACATCCATTTATCGTAGCCTGGTAATCCTTTTTATATATAAATATAATTACGAACTTCAGACCTATTGCTGTGCTGCCAGTCTTTGGTAAAGTTTTCGAATCTGCTATAAACCATTCTATCTCCAAGCAAGTCAGTGGTTTATTAGATAATTCCCAGCATGGGTTTCGTCCTGCACGTTCCACTCTAACTAACCATATATGTTTTGCTGACTACTTGAAGACCAAAATGACCGCTGGCAGTCAGGTTGATGCAGCATATTTTGATTTTAGGAAGGCGTTCGACTTCGATAATGATATCCTTCTGATGAAGTTTGCGTCTCTCGGATTTGGTCCTCAACTTCTCCGATTCCTGGCAGACTACCTCAGAGATCGGCGGCAGTTTGTAAAGCTAAATGGTTATCAGTCACCGGAGTATTTTACTCGATCAGGTGTTAGCCAGGGCAGTACGCTGGGACCTCCCCAATTCCTAATCATGGTAAATGATCTGCCAGGAGTTCTATCTGCAGCAAAATGCCTCATGTTTGCAGATGATTTAAAACTATTTTTGACGGTCACTGCAGAGGAAAACTGTTTGGAATTTCAGCGGGATATTGATGCCGTTGTGGATTGGAGTGTGAGGAATAGGTTGCCACTTAACATGTCAAAGTGTAAAGTCATCTCATTTTCTAGATCTCGCACGCCAATTACTTTTGCCTACAAACTGGCGGATGACTCGCTTGAACGTGTCTCAACAATGCAGGACCTGGGACTAACGTTAGACAGTGGTTTTAATTTCCACGAGCACATTAAGGCTGATTTTATAGTCACGCGTTTCAGCAGCGCCGTCGGAAGCGCGCGCGCTCGGATATTGTATTGGGGTAGTAGTAGCGTTTCAAATTCGCGCGCTTGAGCAGCGCCGTTCGGTGTTCCTGTTCAACAGCGCGCTGCCCAACGGCGCGTCTAGCGGCGTGACTATAAAACCAGCCTGAAGGGGTGTGCAAAGATGCTAATAGGGCACTGGGTTTCGTTATCAGAACTTCCTCCCAATTTAAAAGTGTCAGGGTTATAAAGCTGCTGTACAATGCATATGTGCGCAGTAAATTAGAGTATAATGCTATTGTCTGGTATCCTCCGGAGAAGTCATATACACTAATGGTTGAAAAGGTCCAGAGGAAGTTTTGCCGTTACATATATAAGCGAACCTACGGATACTACCCATTTTTGTATCCATCTTTATTTGTGTCTGGAATGATCGGACTGGATACTTTGCAGCTTAGGCGCAAATTAATGCATATTATACACTACTGTTTGTTAATTAACAATAGTATAGATAATCCATCGGTAAGAGAGCATATTCATCTGTATGTTCCGCAGCAATATATGCGTGGTATGGGACGGCGGCGGCATCAACTTCTTGCATGCCCACCAGAATGGCGTATCCATCAAGCCAATAACGGCCCAACCGTGAGAGCAATTGGCCTCATAAATCGTTACCTTGAAAGCAGTCCAAATGCCGACATATTTGTGGATAATAGTAGCACTTTAAGGAAAGATGTATTGACATTTTTAAACAATTGATTTGTTATTTTCTTTTCTTTTATTTTATTTTATTTTTAATCGAAAGTGTACTGTAATAATAATATTAAATTCCACTGACATGTTTATGTAACACTATGCTATTATATTAATTTTGACTTCATGATCATGTGCCCAACCTTTTCGACCGGCTTCCAATCTAACCGGACATGACATCACATGTATATACTTGACAAATTTATTTTTAACATAACATAACAGAACTTGTATAATTATTTTATTTGTGATATATTATTTATGACACCACTTGACATATAATTTTTGTTTTGCTTTTTGAATTATTATAATTATAAGATGCTATTTGACATTGTAATATGATTATTATTATCTTTTAAGCGCTTTGGTAAAAAAACTGTTAGCTTAGAATGTATTTCTGAATAAATAAATAAATCCTCACCAACATGCCTCGATGCATTAATTGCTAGATTGTTATTCTACTTACACAAAAATATCGGTACAATGTAACACATATGGATCCTAAGATTACCTCTGTATTAGAAGAATGGATTGAAAGATAGGTATGTAGGGTATGCAGCTAAAAATCTGCATATCCACAACTCAAACTATACACTATGTTAAACTCTCAGCAGTTTAGTTTCAATGTGCAAAAATAATATTACGATACAAAAAATACCTATCTGGATTTAAAATATTTATTTATTAATTAATGGTGTTTTTAATATTTTTTTTTTGTTTTTGTATGGTCATCCTTAATAATTTTCCCTATCTGAAAAACCACACATGATAACTGTTCAAAAAATATATTTAAAGCCCAGTTCAAAACATATCCTTTAGATTAGGCGAGAGTCTTTACATAGTATAAACAAAGTCATTCCCGCTGTCTGTACGCTTACAAACTTTTAAACTACGCAACGGATTTTAATGCAGTTTTAATAGATAGTGATAAGACGGACGGACGGCGAGTTAGCCCATTACTTACCATCCACAGGCCCGCGCCTACAGTGGCCGAGAGCCACCACGTGGCCCCCGACGCCCGGGGCGTCTCCCGCGGCGGCTGGGACGTGAAGTTAACTCCCTCTCACGCTCCGCCACCTCCTTCGCTAGCATGATTGCTTCGCAGAAGGAGGTGACGGCTTCCCATTCCCTCTCGCCCCGGACCATGGCTTGAACCAGGGCCGGACGCGAGAGGTCGCCGCCGCCAATCGATTGCTACGTTTCAAGTGTGAATTCACCTTGAAGTGGTGTAAGTTAGTAAGATTTTATAAATATACTTAAGCGTGACGTGACTGCCTCATTGGCCTAGTGGTCGCAAGCGAATAGCGTTTGCGCTGGGAATGAGGTCCTGGGTTAGATTCCCAGGTTGGGCAAAGTGTTATGGAGTTTTTCCAACAGAAATTTCTCAGTAGCAGCCACGGAGTCTGGACTTGTGCCTGGTTGATGGCACTAGGCTCACCCCTATTTCATGGAACTTAAATATAACTGGTGAAATATGGGTTTACTATTGGGTACATCTCTGCTTAACCCTTCGAGGATTATAGGCATGATGTCCTATTATGTTATACGTGATATTCAATTGAAGTGAAACCCTTGTAAACACTCGTTGGCTGCTTTTAGCGGTGGATATGTCCAGAACTTAACTGTTACGCCAACCTTGATGTTAATATGAAAGGGCTTGCTTGTATAATTTTTAAGATAAAAGGGTAATTTTCAGTTTTGATTCAGTCTATTACGGTCCTACTTTTTAGCAAAGGAGTCTTCTCATTTAGAGTAGGCACGAGCATTAATTCCAGATTTCCTTCACCGATGTCTATGATTTATGAAAATAGATTTTAATTAATTCAATTTGAAAAGAAATATTTTTTTATAATCTGGTCACGCTATATAAACATGCGCAATTGCATTGTTCATGTGTTTTTTTAAACTATGCTTAAGAATACCATTCTCTGTTTATTTCGGTGTTTCTTCTCAGAGTTGCTATTATAGAAACAAAGACCTCGTTAGTCAAAATAATTAGCGTAAAAATGTTCAAAAACCTAATGAGAAATAAAAACTCGGCCAAGTACGAGTTGGACTCGCACACGAAGGTCCGTACCACCGTACAATATTAACACGTTATATTTTTGTATAAATAGTTTTATTTTGTTGCAGCAAATACGTTTCTTGTCATAATCAATAAGAACAGCCGCTCGGGTCGATCTTTAGGTCAAGCCGTGCTTACCTAGGTTGGTCCGTGGATGGGTCACCACCCATTACATACCGAGTTTCCTCCGTGCCTCGGAAAGTACGTTAAGCCGTTGGTCCTGGCTGTCATTTGTAGATCTTTGACAGTCGTTACAAGTAGTCAGTGGCCCGAAAGTCTGACAACCAGTCTTACCAAGGGGCATTTACTGGGTTGTGGAGGTCAGATAGGCAGTCGCTCCATGTAAAATACTGGTATTCAGCTGCATCCGGTTAGACTGGGAGCCGACCCCAAACATAGTTGGGAAAAGGTTAGGAAGATGATGATTAAATACGTTTCTTGTCAAGGCCACTATAACATGTTTAATTTGTTCACCTTACTGTGTGCATGACAGTTTGGAAGAAGAAGACATGCTGCGCCAACCCCAAATGAATGGGACAAGGGCAAGAGAATGATGACTGTGTGCATGGCTAAATTACGTGACTGAGGTAAACGTCGATATGTACCTAAATAAAATCACTGTACATGATTTTGAAATTAAACCCGTTAGCTAATTTAAGTCCTTGTAGTGGCACTACCAAAAATTACTACGGCAACATACAAAAAGTACCTACTACAGCAACGTAGTACAAAAAGTACTACAGCGTCATCTATGCCACAGATGAAGAACTAACATGAAATTCCTAAATCACGCAGTTAATCCTATCGACTTGAGAGTAGATATAAATATAGAAAAACCCGACAACAACTGCTGGGCAGTAACCATAACATAATAGACATAACAGCCGTCTGGTCGGAGAATTCTCTCTTTTCTTTGGGGGATGAAGAACTATATCCTGTTCCCCCCAAATCCTAAAGGTTTAACCCTTTAACAGGCATAACGATCTGGGAATCGGAAAATAATGCCAAATAGGCATAGGTATTATTGGGAGAAAATAAACTTCACTTTTTTATACCAAAAATTATGTTCTTTGTTTGAATATTTAATGAGTGATTGATAAGTGTTTAAATAACCTTTATATAACAATGGAATACCTACCAAGAACTCATTATTTAAATTAAGAGCTGAAAATTATGGTGGGAAAAATATTCCCTTTGCTTTATAAAGGGTTAAGGTGCATTCACACCAAAGTAACTACTTTTTGTATGGCAACATTTTGCAACACGAGATTACGTAACTTTCTATAACTTTTACGGCTTGTGCTGTGAATTTACTTTGTCTGTTGTGGCTAAATTCAAAGCAAGTCAAGTGAGTTCCCTGATGGCAACAATCAATGATGGCACAGGAACGTAAAGAAAGTGAATGAATTCAGACTGTGGATGCTGATGTTGATGATGATGAAGGGTTTGTATTGGTCGTTAGCTGATTTTGTGATGATTGTCGTCCCTTAAATCGGGCGTAAGTCAGCCTTGATTTTAGTCGTAGCAAAAAGTTTAATTTAATATGTAATTAAAGTGTAACAAAATTATGAAATAAACCATAAATAAAACCGGCCAAGTTCGTGTCGACCACGCACAATGTAGGGTTCTATTAATAGTCTTACAACGTAAATTTAATCCAATTCCTACGGTCCGATTTGCCTCCGAACGATGATTTTTATTGTAATAATTAAAAACAAACTCACAGTTGCATCTGAAAAACCTGTGCTCCCATACATTTTGTTTAGGAAAATATGTTATCCAAGTTCATTTTATAAGCTGGTCGACTCGTAAACTTGTAAAGCCTACTTAGCTGTGATGGTTATTCTTTTAACTTCGTTATAAACCTATTACTACTACTGTGAATTTTTTCACACACCCAAACACAACTGTTTGGATGGTAGAAGGTAGGGTGGCACTAATGTCTAAAAAAAATTAGCACTTTTAAGCTTAACATTTCACAAACGACTCCCATAATCGAAAAATATATCAATATAATATAACAACCAACTCGCTATTTTTTTAAAGACCTATCCAACGACATCCCACACTATGGGGTACACGAGAATGAAAAATCCCTACTTTACGGGTACAGGAGATACCCTCACAAAATTATTTTTGAGATTTTATTTTACCACTTCGTCGGCGTAACTAATTTGTATATTCATGCCAAATTACAGCGTTCTAGTACTAAGAGTCTTTGAGCTAAGCTGCGGACAGACAGACAGACGGACAGACAGACGGACATGGCGAAACTATAAGGGTTCTTATTTTTGTTCTCTATTGCACACAAAATTTGCACCAATTTTATGAATTTAATTTTAATTTTATGATTGTTACTATTATTTTATTTTTATTTCTGATTAATTTTAAAATCAATATTCACATAATGAATTATAACTTGTACTGTGTCACACTGAACATTCGAATGCAATCTGCCTTTACTACTGAAATTGGGTCACCAAGATACAGGCTGTGCCTAGTTTGGGACCCACGGCTACTTCTTCTTTTGTACTCATTTAACTTTGCTCATGTATCTTGTTTGTCTATGTTTGTATATTACGTAACTTGTGTGTGTCAGTAAATAAATATAAAATATATTAAAAACAAATTTACATACAAATTGAAATAATATATTTGCTTATACAAATTGCTTATATACAATGGCGAGCTTAACCCGGAATTGGGTTTGCTTACAGCAAACCTAATTTTGAGGGTTCCTTTTTGACTATTGAACCCTAAAAACTCTAGAGTCGTGGTCCTGCAGATCGTATATCTCGAATTACAACTAGTTTTAAATAAGTTGAACGTGTATTTAATTTATAACGCCAGTCGAACTCCAAACTCTATATATTCATTTCATGTCAAAAGAGCAAGCGTCAGGGTGTATTTCGCAGTTTACAGGTCAGTGTATGTCGGGTTCTTTGTTGATTAAAATATGCTTTGCGACCGTAACAAATATGGCTTGACAGAGTTATAATCATCACAATCATCAATACAACTCTCTAAGATCATTTAATCCCAGTGAATGACTTTTTCATGAAATAATCACTTACTTACTTAGAGGGTTGTATTGATGACTTAAGTGATTATAAATCTGTAACTACATACGTGATACGGTCGCAAATCATATTTTGTTTAACATACAGCCTGACAACGGCCTGCAAATTGCAAAAAAAAAAAAACAAAGAATTATTTTATTTCGCGAGCTACCCTGGCGCTTCCCCTTATTGAAACAAAATCATCCTTGACTAACAGACGACAATAAAAATATCACACGACGACACCTTGAAGCACCCATTGTGTATAAATATAAGAGTACCGATTCAATTCGCATTGATGTCCGTATGACCGTATTACTATCATGTTTCTAATAGTCTTGGTAGCAACATGTTGTGTAGTGTTCGCCTTTTGGAGCTGGAAGAAGCCACGCCATGGATCACCCCCGATGTTCCCTGGAGCGTGGCCGTTGATAGGACACGCCTTTCAACTAGCAGTGGATCCTCTAAGTAAGTTTTCATAATTTGATCTTAGGAAGGGGAGGCTAGGACTCATTCCAGTCACCGCCAGCCGCAGTCATAGATAATCATGAACTGTGTAAGGGAAAATCTGTGTTAGTTACAAAAAGGAAGTAAGGAAATAAGATCGTGATAGTTCTCAGAGGAGTATGAAATGTTAATATACTACGACCTTGCGGTCGTGGGACGTATGCGTTTTTGTCAACATGAAACAAGGACAAAAAGATAACTATCACCTTTAAGACTTAACGGAAATTTAGCGAAAACAGAAGAATTAAAGATTACCACGCATTTATTCGGAACACCGTAGGTTAGCGCAGTCTTGCAATGGCCCTTCAGAATGATGCATCAAAGAGCTTCCGAAACAACGCAAATGTATCTCTCTGTGTTTGTGTACCTTCATTTGAAATACACACATATAGTAATAAGTTCTTGATTTTATTCTAAGTCCTAATTAAACGTCCTTATCAGGGGGCGATAATTCTGGTTTCAATATAATTCAAGGTAAATAAATTAAAAGTTGTTTGTTATTTTTTTCAGATTTTTGGAAATTCGAGAAGAACGTAATGAACTTCTCCTTAAAAAATGGTGGCATCGCCGAGGTACGATTTGGACCACATCGTGTTTATGGTAAGAATGTTACTTTTAACCTTAGAAATAATTATTTAAATTGTAATTATGTTTTAATAGGATAACAATCAAGGAAGTTTAGATATTCAAAAGTTCATAGAATTAAAATAAGAAAATTAGGTTTATCTATCAAAATGGAAAGTGTGTGCAAATTTTCAGCTCAATCGGATGGGGGTAACTGGTTTGAAATTCAGTTGCAAGATTTGACCAATACATACTAACTAACTTTACTAGTTAACAAGCCATCCTACTTTCTTCTAATATTATAAATGCGAAAGTTTAGATGTATGGATGAATGGATGTTTGTTACTCAATCACGCCAGAACGGATCTGGATGAAATTTGGCACAGAGATAGATTATACTCTGGAATAGCACATAGGTTATTTATTATTGCGCTAATAACTTAGGGGGATGAGCAATAGTGCATTATGCCCATATTCTTCAACTGTTTGACAACTGACATAACATGCATTAGAATAGAACGGCTGTTTTAGATCAATTGTCACAGGAATAAATAGCCTATTGGTTCAGCGACTGCCGTGTAAACCAGGGCTCGCAAGTTCGAATCGCAGTCAGTAACCAATTCTTGTAATTATTTTGTTTTTGATTTTAATGCTGTTGGATTTCCAAAAATAATAAACATAGTTTGCGAGTTCGATCCCAAACCGGTTTTCACTTTTTGTAGGTATTTCTAGGTATTTTGTTTTACTTAAATGATTTATTATTTTCAAACCATTGCAAAATAGATTAATGTGTACTTTTATGTCACATAGCATTTGTGCTGAATCATCAGCACAAATGCTATGTGACGCAATGTCTGATGACATTAGTTTCTCATGAGTAAAAACCTTGTCTCTGCAAAGGATGTTTCATAAAATTCTACTTTCGGGCACCTTTTGATTCTTTGTTACATAGAAGATATAGTAATATAATAATATATAAAAATGTCCATGGTACAACTGAATCTAGTACTTTGGAATGCTCAATTCAATTTATTATGTTTCATACAGTAATACACCAAAAAAAAATCCGTAAAACAGAGAGATACTGACATTTTTTCGTCTGAAATTATATTTTTTATCTATGAATATATAATCCAAATTCAAACAAAAAGTAATTAATAACTAAGGTCACTATGTTACCTTGCTTGAAAAAATAATTAGTCCATTTAAAAGTAAAATAATATTATTAAACAATTATTTTATGCAATGATAAAAATCAATATAAATCTCGGAACGGGCGGTCCTTATCTTTAGTCCGCGCCAGGCGTTTACTGGAGGACGTGTCGCTCGCTGTTGCTACTATGTTCGCCACGTAATATATAACCAATTCGCCAAGAATATAGCGCAACTAACCCTTCTTGATACAAGTTAGAATGGCAAATAAAAATGTTTGTTTATTCGCAGTGTGGACTAGTACTGAATACCCACTGAAAGTCGTGAAAATTTATAAAGATAATGATTTCTGGAGCCAGAAAATGTTGCCAAAATTAATAAAAATTTATGAGGAGTGCGTTCTTCCCGAAATGATAGATTCGAGAAAGGCACCGTCTATGCCACTTCGGAAAATATTATTTTAATTTATTTTTACAATTATACTTTCTTTTTTACTCCGTCTTTGTTTTTTTACTAACCAGTTGTACCCATCCATATAATAATAAGTTTTCTCGAACGATCCAACACTTAAGGAATGCATCACTATAAATAGTTATGAAAATGTGCATATCTGATAAAACTACCAGTTGGTAGTTATATCAAATATAACCTTCACACACATCCAACCTTCCTTTATCTAACACATCGTATGCATTTTAAATAGTATCCCACCAAAGCTTCGGCTTCGGCTACCTTCGGGCAAAAAAGCGAACCTTTGGCTTCGGCCAAAACTGTAGAAAAATAATTATCCAAACTATAGAGACAACATCACATTGCATTCATTTATATAAATAATTACTAAATTGTCTATCTACCTACTGAAAATAAAGTATAAACTAAGTTTGTAAAAAAAAGTAGGTCCATATTTAAAAAGTATTTTTATAAGTAGCGGCGCGATCGCTTTCCGAGAGGCTGGCAACTATAATAAATATACTTGTACCTACGATAGTTAGTTATACAAATATAAGCCGTTTTAGTTGATAACAATAACATTAATCGGTACAAATAATATTTCATGAACTAATAATGTTTAATAATTATCAGTTTACTTTATATCGAAAGCAAAGTGGCAAAGGCTCATGTTGGTTTGTTCCTGGTAACCGAGGCATAGCTGTTTGCATGGGTGCGTAGCGCACTTCTCTAGACGCACAAGTGCGCATCCACTGCCGCACGCCGCCGTCTAATGTACCTAAACTGAGTAACTTTCATTTTGTAATAGCCCTCTTCATTCCCCGCATATACATACATTATTCCAAATAACTTGCCATTTCAATTTAAGAGGTTACAATTTTCCCTTAAAATTGGCTTTTACAATGACGATCAACAGATCCCAGGGCCAAACCATAAAAGTGACAGGCATTTAATTGTGCACTACATGTTTATCACACGGTCAATTATATGTTGGTTGTTCGGGTCTCCCTTGTTTTACCGAAAAGAAATTTCAAAATTATCACTTCCCAAACAAATTTTCGCATAATTTCATTTGCCAAATTATTACTTACCAAAAAATCTCTTTACAAATAATTGTTACGAAAACCTATGTTTGGCAAGTGAACGTTTGAACAATAACTTGTTCACCAACTAGTATTTTTAGCATTTTTTATCTAGTCAAATGTTTCAGTTGGTATAACATATTTTACGCAAAATTAAATAAGCCAAATATTTGGTGTCGTCAATTTTAAACTTACCATTTCAGTCAAAAGCACTATTAACTAGTTGGAATCTCCTATTTGGATTCGGTTGGGGTTCCTATTTCTGTCTGCAGGGTTTACAGGCACCTAACTAACCGAACTTCGGGGTGCCGCTGACGTCGACCGTCTAGGGTTAGCGTTTCCGTCAGCAGGTCGACGGATCCCCGCTGCGCGGGGCTCCTATTTCTGTCTGCAAGGTTTACAGGAACCTAACTAACCGAACCTCGTGGTGCCCCTGACGGCGACCGTGTAGGGTTAGGGTATCTGTCAGCATCTGTTAAATTTTAATTACGTTATATTAAATCAATTTGTGTTATGTCTTCATTCCAAAATTTTTGTCTTTATATTTTTTGTCATAACAAATCATTTGACTAAACGTTTATTGTCTTAATTTTGTTTGCTGTAATAAATCATTTGATTAAAGACCAAAAGCCTTAATGACATTATCCTTGGTAATAATCTGCCAAGTAAACATTTGACCAAATAAAATGTGCGTACTAAAATTATTCCAAATATTACATTGGTATAAAAAAAGGTTGCTAAAATTTGTTTGGGTAATGAAAATTTGGCAAAATCTTTTCGGCAAAACGGCAGGATCCCAATTTAATGTTGTATACAAAACGGTATTAGAATCAACCAGTCTTACCAAAGATATCGTATTACCCAGTGGGCCAACTGGGTTATGGAGGTCAGATAGGCGGTCGCAAATCTGATAATGTGAGTGATGACTACAAAGGCGTCCTGCCTTTTGTAGTCATCACCCACATTATTAGATTGATCAGCCAGTCATTCTCACACATAACATAACATCACGTAGTCCCCGAAGGGTTAGGCAGAGTTGTACCTAATTGTACACCCACATTTCGCCAGTTATGTTGAAGTCCTGTTTATTAGGGGCGAGCCTATTTCGAACAACCGGGCAAGAATTTAGATTCCGTGGTTGCTACTGAGAAATTCCTCATGGAATAACCGAAGAACACTTTTATTTATAGGAGTTTTTCAATTGCGTACATTGTTTAATGTTAAGTGGAAGAGCGGAGTCACCTAAGCATCTCCTTGCTTGAGGGCAGGATATTCGAGCGCAGTAGGCATTTAGCGTTACTTACCTACGCGCGTGGCAAGTCGCACGAATAGACTTTCAAATGAACTCGGTGACCGCGCTGTGCAAAACTTTGGGTCACACTATAAAATTGTAACAGTGTGTACAGTCAACTTCGTTATACGCAATTCATGTTAGTTTTCGGGGGTTTATTTAGTCTTTAGAGAAATATAAGTAGAAGCAACTTATTTTATTTTACGAGTATTACTACCTACAATTGTTTTTATTCACTTAATCTACTTTTCTTTCATGATTGTTACAGCGAGCTTACGATCTGGTTTTTGGGTTTTTTGTCAGTAAACTACTGGAGAAATTTTGATGGGAGTTTCAGTAGTTTGTAAATTAAGTTATTATAGTCCGCGCACCCCACGCGTACGAAGTCGCGAACATATATATTTATTATAACTTAAGTATGTAGTTTAGAAGAAATAAATTCGGATAAAACTCATTACAATACAATACACAGGAAAATCTCTTTATTCTCTCAAATCAATTGTTTCGCGCCATTAAGACCTGTAAATGGCTCAAAACTAGAAAGAAACCACAGAAACTCAAGGTTGAGTAATGGTAGAGAACACGAGAATTGAACTCTGAATCTGGTCAAGAGTTATGTTTTCAGACTAGTCCAGATTCTGTTTATACAAGCACGACGGGAGGACAAGAGTGTACAGAAGACCGGAAGAGCGCTATAACTAAGCCTGTATAGAAGAAAAAGTGCCTTTCGGCGGAGGCTCTGTTCACGTGTGGTCTGGTATTTCTTCCGTAAGCCGCACTGAGCTAGTGGTAATAGAAAATGGAACTTTAACTGCAGAAAACTAAAAACATGTTCTTCAAAACATCAATATTTATTAACTACTAGCTGCCCAGCGCTACTTCGTTCGCGTGGTGTCCTACCCCTTACCCTACCCTACTCCTACACTACTCCTACCCTACTCCTACCCTACTCCTACCCTACTCCTACACTACTCCTACGCTACTCCTACACTACTCCTACCCTACTCCTAACCTACTCCTACACTACTCCTACCCTACTCCTACCCTACTCCTACACTACTCCTACCCTACCCTACTCCTACACTACTCCTACCCTACTCCTAACCTACTCCTGCACTACTCCTACCAAAAAAAAAAGTATCCTAGTGTTGTTTTTAGACTTATCCAGGCAATTTTTTAAATTTTTCTCCGTAAAAACCATCCTTGAACTTCAACGAACATTTAAAAAAAAGAATTGGCCAAATTGGTCCAGGCGTTGTTGAGTTATGCGCTTACCAACACATTTTGCGATTAATTTTTATATTATAGATAAAAGATAATTGTTACTATATTAACACAAAACGAATACTTACCTAAAATAATTTTAAATAAAAACTTAAAAATAGCCGCTGTAAAAAAAAGTTGTACTACTGACTGATTTATCTGCGTTGTGACAACCAGACCGCACTCTTTATCACAAAGCGGGGGTAGTTATGCATAGTATCGCAACTGAGATTTTTAGGAGTACCCACAAACTAAATTTATACTACTAATGTAAACTAATAATATCAGTAAACGTCAGATTAATTGTGAGTCCGAGTGTCAAAGGACAATGATTAGTTTGTATATTTAAAGGAGAAGGGAACTACTCCATACATTCCTGGGCCCAGGTGTTAACTGAATCAAACTGGCCTTATTTGTAAGAGAATATAATAACAAGGCCTCACTGAAAATTTGGTGAATTGTGGCTATCCAGGAATCAAGTTATATGAAATATAGTAAAAGTGAGGTTATATTATAACATTGCAGTTTTTTATGTTTTTTACGAAATACTTTTGAATGGCTTTGGTTGTGTTATGGTTTTATGCATGGAGCGTGTGTAAAGAGTCAAAGATCTGACACGTTTGGCTCTCTCGCGCCCCGGACAGTCGCTACAGTCGAAGACAAGTTTCTTCATTCAATATCTTGCACTTAGAAGCAGTAGGCACTAGGCAGTAGGCACCTACCTTATAAAAACTAAAAAAGGGACAGGAGGATATAAAATAATACACCAATATATAACTAAGATCTGTATTATTCATCTTCAATAATAAGGAGAATATCGTCTAAGAATTGTGCAGGGGGTACGATATTTTCTTGGTATCTTGCCCAACTGGGATACCATATTATGCACATTACATGGGCACAGCAGCCTACAGTCCTCCTACCTAAAATATCTCCCAATACTCTTCTGCCAATAGTTACTGCGACCAGTCGCAATCATACAGTTTACACAGCGATCCATCCATGTCGTCAATATCCGATCGATAGGCGTAAACAGTTGTCCAAAATAGAGAGCCAGGTAATTTAGAAATGCAAGATCCGTCAAAAGTCCTATTTAAAGCCGAGGTCGTGGGGTTAAACAATAAAACAAGGAAAATACGTGCACACTCAGAACGAAAAACGACGAACGAGTAACGAGTGCCATCTGTCAATCGGTGACAGACTGATGTCAGACAGGAATGTTGCCAGCAGAGAAATTAAAGGAAATCGATTCGCTATGAATCAATTCCAAAAAAAACTAAAAATAAAAATACTCGTTACTCGATTTTCATACATTTTCTGAGATTTTACCGATTTATTCGTAATCGATTACTAACATTTCAGGCATTATTTAATCCATTATTTATAACTTAATTTAAGTTTTCTCGCTTCCTAGATAGAAACTAGGTACCATATTTTGTGGTTTTCCTTAGAAAAATATGACGGTTTTTTTAATACACATTTCAACTAGTTAACTGCTGGGCCCAGAAGTCCCCTTCTCCTTTAATTTCTTTATGAGAATTAAATGTCTTTAACCAGAAACTACTCACTAAAATTTTGAATGATTACGTTGGTCCATTTTTAGTGGACATGGGCGAAAATGCCGTTTTTATGCAAGACAATGCCCGCCCGCATACAGCTCAGATAATCAAGCAGTCGCAGTCGGTATCACACACATGGAGTGGCCAGCACGCAGCCCCGACTTAAACCCCATTGAGCATGCATGGGACTAACTGGGACGACGCGTACGTCAGCGGAATCCACCGCCAATCACGCTACGTGAAATGAAAGAAGCTCTAATATAGGTAGAGGAATGGCAGAATATTGCGCAGCATCGCGTCAAAAACCTAGTAGAAAGTATGCCAAATCGCATAGCAGCAGTAAATTGTGAGCTCGCGGAGGCAACACAAAGTACTAAAATGAGTGAAAACGGCTCATCTGTAACCAATCTTCATTTACGAAAACACTGGAAAAACTAAGCATTTTTATTTATTTTACATTTACTTATTAAAAATAAAAAGCTTGTAATAGTTTTTTTTCATTTAACCTTCCTACACTCGCGCGTTGGTCTGTGAGACCGATAAAACAGTCTTTCGTGATTTTTTCTGCTATAATCAATGATGGCATTTTGTACTTCCTGTTAGCTGCATGATTAGTTGCTACGATAATTTCAGGACTAGAAGTGTATTGGTGCGAATAGCGCATATAGCCGTATTTGGCGAATATCGGTCTGTGAGACCGACGCGGGTATAGGTGTTACAAAATTTGACTTCCGTGATTTTGTACTGAAACTTAAATTATGATACATAAGTCTCAAATTATTTTTGTTTATAATAGCTAATAAGGTATCTTTTAGGTTTTTAAGTATGCTAGAAGAAAACAAATCACCTTTGCTAACATTTTACAACCTCTTACAAAAATCTAACTATTTTTCAGAAACTACAATGGAATGATGTACTCAGTAAATAATCGGTATATTGTCGGTAAATTATCAGTTTTACGATACTTCGTAGTATATTCTCAGAGAATGTAATAATAATATCCACGACTAATCGAAAAAAATAACTGAAATTTATGTTCAAAACTTCGGTCTGTCAGACCGTACGCGAGTATAGGTGTTATCAAATTTGGCGCGAGTATACGAAGGTTAAGCACATTAAAATATTCTTTAGTTTAGGCTTTATTTCATAAAGCTCGGTCAAGTACTTTTGAAGATATTGAAAATTTTCTAAACGACCCTTTTTCTTTGCGGTCCAGTGTATTTTACACTAAGTTCTATTTGAATCGTTCGACAAATCAGCGGGACAGCCGTGCGCCAGCAAAAGGGACATAGGTCCTACCTCGTCAAGGCCTGGCGGGCGAATAATAAATAATTTATTATTAAAATAATTAAACTATTTTGCAAAATGTAACCACAAAAGATTGTTCTATATGTTATTAACTTTGTTTAGATAAGGTTTTTGGAAGCAAAACTTTCATATACTTCAAGAACAATAAGAAAAACATAACAAAATAATCAAATTAGCCTCCACTTCGGTTTTTTTTTTTTTGATCGAACGAAGTATTCGATATCATGTTTTGAACCACAAAAGATCAAAGTACATATAGTAAACTATATTATGTATTTTTTTGGCTTTAAACAATCACTATTTGTTGTTTTAATATTGAATCAAAATGACGTAAAATTAGGGATACCTGGAATACCTGCCCTTAAAAGGTCATCTCCAAATCATGTGCGTTATAACTATGTATTATTAAAATTAACATTTTTTTAACACCCGGGAATCGATCCCAGGATCTCATGCTTAGTAGGCGCAGTTTGCGACCAACCGACGAGGCAGTATAACACATACACACCAACTACGCGAACGAAGTAGCGGGCAACAGCTAGTGTTGAATAAAAGCTTATGTTTTGCGCAGGATGTTTGAGGCAAATGTAAATAAAACTTGTGTAATGAAAGTTAGCAAGTACAGAAATTTAAACTTACGAGTATACTGTCAAGTTTGATTTTAAACCGTGAAAGCTTCAATCAGTTTACTGCTTAGAACATAGTGTTGACGGCGCGGTTTTGGCGCAGGCGCTGGCCGGCCGCACCGCGTAAAGTTCGCACTGGTTTCTTGCCTTACTTCGGTTCCCTCATTCACCCACCGACTATGTATTATTAACAGCGGTTCACTATCCATTTGCATAAAATGTTAAGACCTAATATAACTTAGCATAATTTTGTTTGGCATAATTATATTTTCGCATAATATAATTACGCATAACAGCTTACGCAAAATTTTTTAAGCATAATTTGTCTAACCATAATAATGATGAAGCATAATATTCTAAAGCATAAATTTATTAAGCATAAAGTTCTAAAGCATAACTTTTTTATACGCCCTAGCTTTTTTCCCGAAGAGGATAATTATCCTCTTCGGGCAAAAAAGCTAGGGCGATCCAATTTATTTCGACGATTGGTAAAAAGCCATATCTCCTGAATCAGGTAATAAATAACATATTAATATAATATACCTTATTGAACAATTTTGTGGGTTGCAGCAGGCAGGCTGCAGGAAGCATGAAGCAAGCAAGCATACAGCATGCAAGCAAGCATACAGCATGCAAGCAAGCATGCAGGCAAGCATACAGCATGCAAGCAAGCATGCAAGCAAGCATGCAGCATGCAAGCAAGCATGCAGCATGCAGCATTCAAGCGAGCATGCAACATGCAGCAGGCAGGGTTTCTGTCACGGCTCCGGCGCTGCGGGCCTCCGGCGGCCCCACGCGTGCTAATCGTCGCAGACGGCTTTCGCTCACCACCGCAGCTTCGGCTTGTTGGCCGGCTTCGCCGGCCAGCCTCAGCCACGGCGGCTCGCTCGCAGCCACCTGCTCCTCAGCCCGCGGGCCGCCTCGCCCCTACGCGCCTACGCGATTTTAAATTACACTCTAGGGGTAGGACAAACAAGACTACGTGGAGTCGGTTTTGCAGCAATTCGGTTCTGTCACTAACTTTTGTTGCACAGCATATTAAATTTTTAACCAACAATATTTTGTATGCCTAAATATTATTATGCTAATAGTCATTAGGCCTACTAACGTTATGCGAATCAAATTTATGCCAAAACAAATTAGTTTTTAAGATGATTATGCCAACATAAAATGTATGCCTAAAAAAATTATGCCGAAGTATTATTATGCCAAAAAAAATTGTGCCAAAATCGTTATGCCGAAGTATATTAGGACAAAGAACATTATGCGAAAAGAAGGGATCCCATTAACAGCTTATAGTAATAACAAACAAAAAAAAAAACTATTTCGCCATCTTGGATGGTCCGCCATATTGGATTTTGATTTTTGTGATGATATCACGTACCTTATCGTGTATTGTCATCCAAACTAAACGTGTATACAAAATTTCAGCTCAATCGGTTGAAGATATCTACTTCAAAATTGAGTTCAAAGATTCCACCCGAACAAATTACATTACATACATTGCAAGTTAAATAAAAGCTTTTAATTAAAAAAAAAACTATTGAAAACCTGAAATTGCGTAAATACAATAACTTAATTGATAGTTATGAGCTTGAGCCGTTTGGGCACTGGGACTGAAAGACCGCCATGGGGTCCGAGTACCCCACCTAGTATTTCGGGATATCGCCAAACGGTTGATCGACTCTGCTCGTGACGAGGTTACATTTCAATGCTTTACTGAAAGTCGAGTCTGTATTGTAAGCTTTCTAGGAGATATTAAAGTTATGTCCATCATGACATATGAGATTTTTAAGGGATTTAGATAATAAAAAATAACCTTCTCCTTGAAGTCAAGTCATAAGAAAACGATGTAAATTATTGTTAATACTTAGATGCTTTATTTTTCAGCATTAACAGACCCTGATGACAGTTTAAAGGTAGCCAACACATGTCTAGAAAAACCATATTTCTACAATTTTGGGAAGAAATTATACGGTACCGGGCTGATTACAGCAAGTGGTAAGTAAAAACTGAAAATTTTTAACCAAAACAATAAAAACCTATTATTTGCCACAATAGGATGAAAGTCCGTTCTCATTCAGAAAAGGAATGAGAATTGATCGGCACGCTTGCTCACGGTGGATTAGCGATAACAAACTTAACTGTTAATCTCGGTTTCATCACGATGTTTTCCCTTACCGATTTCCGTGGTGAAGATAAATTGAACTGTTTTATACCGTGGTCTCAAGTCAGTCACGCAGAGGACACCAGTTTCACACGCGTTTTGCTGACGTAACCCACGTCTGGAGTAGCATCGCCTGAAGTTGCAAACAGGGCGTGACAATTAACCCAAATTGGGAGGAACCAGAGAGCAATGATTGCCAAACGATAACGGCCCCAACGTACGAGTTACAAGTCGTGCGTTCGATCCCTTGCAGGCGCCTTTCTTTGTATAATTATTTCATCAACGCGGCTCTCTAAAACGGTGAAGGAAAAAACCGGTAGCTTCTACGACCGGAATTCTAAGCCGTTTCGCATCTAACAACCCGCACACAAGGCCCACATGGTGGAGTACAGCCCATTCCATCTCACAGAGAGGAGACCGGTGGCCCAGCAATAGCAATATTACGAGCTGATTATGCTATGCTATACTTTTCAGTATCAACATGGAAGCCGCATCGAAGGCTCCTCAACCCAGCATTCAATCTTCAAGTGCTGAACACATTTGTGGCTGAGTACAACACGCAATCTCATAACTTGGTGTCTGTACTGGCTGCTGAAGTTGGAAAGGACCTTTTCAATGTGCAGCGATACCTGGTCAACCATTTGTTGAAGACTGTTTGCCGTAAGTATCGTGGTGCTGTCACTAATGCCCGTTTCATTTAAATTAGCAAACAGTATCATTAACACTAGAAACGGGATATTTACCATACGTAGTAAACATGGTAAATATCTATGTCTAGTGTTAATGAAAATGTTAGTGACCCTGACGGTTTAAAAACTTATACAGTAAGTAACAAAAACCCTGTTGTTCCTGTTAGGGACGTATACATTTACCTACAAGCACAACATTGATGAAGTTATAATTTAAAAAAATTAAACATTGGCCAGTCGAGAGGCCAAAATCAAATAACTATTAAAATCGACACATTCAAAAAAATGTTTAGAGTATCTGATTTTACAAGTACATCTTTATTTCGCTAAATAACGCGAACGCGGCGGCTTTCTTTGACGCGACAGAAGATGCCGCCAAAGCCTACCGCGGCGCACGTGCCACGGTACCCCTTTACCCCGCGACCCGCCGCTTTGCGAATCACTTCCTTAATCCTTAGTCTCCCGCGCAGATTACTAACGAACGGAGGTATGTTATTGTTGACCTACGTAGTGAGTGACTTGTGTTTTGTTTACGTAAACGTTGACCATGTCGTATTCTAACGTAGAATATTTTAATATGTTGATGTGTCTTGGGAAATGTGACTGCAATTATGTAGAATCACGCAGACTCTAGCAAGAACGTTTCGCGAGTCTACCATTACCGTCGGCGATGGCATTTCAACGTTTGCACATGCGTACGTACATTACCGGCAGTGTGCACGGACGAGACCAACATCGAGCTGACGCAGGCAGACCGAGGACTCGAGATAGTGAAATCGAGGATCAAAAACTAATACCGCACATTCGTTCGGTAGTGTGATGTTATCGTGTTTGGATAGACAGACTTTGTTTTTTTTTTTAATGTAGTGAAGTGTTAAATGTAGTTTAAACAAGTATCAATTGTGCATAAAAATACCGTGTAAACCAACATTTTCAAAGATTAATTCGTTGAAGTGATAAACAACAGCTGAAAAGGTCACGAACTTGAGTAGAAAAAATAGGTAGCGGCACCGGGGCGACGCCGGCGCGGCGGCGTCGATCAAAGAGAGAGGCGGCACGGTTTATACTGTTGTGGCGGGAACGTTCTATCTCTTTCTGTTTTCGCGTCATCGCTTCATGTAGCAGGGGTAAGAAATCAGTTAAACCTTACAAATATTAATAATTAAATATTTATTTTGATTATTTTTATTGACCGTTTTTTATAAATGACTTCCTTTATTACGTGTGTATACCGATTCTTAAAACGTAGGTAGAAGGAACAATAGGGTTTTTGTTACTTACTGTTTTAGCAAACATGATCAACATGCTCTAAATGACACTGCTGATAGAATCGATTTATTTTGCTGCTCTCTGAATGAATTCACAAAAACAACATTGTATGTGTTATGTTACTTAAGATAGTTATATAATTAGTAGTTTAATTTAGGACCACGCTAACGCATTAGGAATTCCCTGTAATGTTAGTAGTGTTTGTGATAAATAAATAAATAAATAAATAAAATAAATAAATAAATGATTATTGCACTGTTTAATTTAGGACTCTCTGTGATAAGCCGAGTGTGGAAAATTCAACATAGTACTTTAGGCATTACGTGTTTATTGGAAACGGGCATACATTGTATCACTGGATGGGAACAGTGGTCGCTGTCTTTAAGCTTGAGGGAGGCCTATGACTGGCAGTGGTCGAGTGAGATGCTGATTCAGATGAAAATTTTCAGCAATATAAATATACATTTTTTTTATGAATTGTCAGACTTGGAATCTTGAAAGTAATCAATCAGAGTAGTCTTTTTGCAGGGAAATAATATTTTTTAAACATTTGCAGACACATCGCTTGGACTAAATGAACAATACCAAGGTATGCTAGACGAAGACTATGCTCATGCAACTGAAGAGCTACTTGTTCTGTTTATCGAAAGACTACAAAACATTTTGTTGCACCTTCCTTGCATGTTCAACTGGAGTTCATTGGAGCGCAAACAGGACAAAGTGATAAAAGTTATGAACGATATCATGAATAAGGTAATTATAATAAAATAACATACTTACATCCTTGTATCCATAATCTCACATCGTTTCCCGTGCGGGTAGGCAGCTACGATTCTTACTCATTTCGCCTCATTCACATTTACACATCGGGTCATAACGTACGCCGGTTGCGAGTACGACGCTCTTGACCTCTCTGAAGGACCTTTTCAATAAGATCATTGTATGCCCTCCTAGCGCGTGCCCTCCCGGCGTTGCCACTTACAAATGCCTTATTCTTTGTTAGTTGCCTTTCACTAATTCCCTCAGCAAGATAAAAATTAAACAGTAGAATGTTTGTTGAAGAAGCACTTTCTTTAGCATAACATCCCAGTGGAAAAGCCAAACAACACTTTGCCTGACCCTGGAATCAAGCTCAGAACCTCATACTCAGCAATAACACTTGCAACCACTAGACCAAACGAGGCAAGACAAAAAAAAAGGTTATGGAATCAAGCGTTACTTTGCGGAAATCGATGCCATAAAATGTAAGCAAAATATTTAGTTTTAATTTCGCACATAGATATAGGAGCAGCACCACAAAATAATGAAGGTAATGAAAAAAATAAGCATTCAACATCGCATCCTCAGAAGATGTTGACCGCTTGGGCGCGAAACACTGCGCCTTTTTGCGGAATTAAAACTAAACATTTTGCATAACATTTAAGAGTAAAAGAATTTTCTCTAAGAACCGAATCTCACCTTCATCTAATATAAACAGATTAAACATCATTTTCCAGGTAATCAATAAACGAAAATTGGAGTTGAAAGCAAGTTCTAGTTTTGATGAGAATACAACACCCACAAAAGGTATTAATTTTACTAGTCCGAAACGCTCTGTAATTCTTTTCCCATGTGGATACTTGTATATACTACTTGTAGTTTGTAAATATGTCAGTTGTCTAGCAAAAACTACTCTCAAGTCTTGAATACCGAGTCCATTTTAGTTATTAGGATCCTCGATAACAACGTTCGTTGTTATGGACTGGAGAGGGCTAGGTATAAACGTCAATGGCAAGAACATCACTCACGATATAGTGTTCATGGCCAGTGAGTTTTGTCAGAAATAACATACGAGACCGAAACGTGGTCGCTCACAATCATTGGGCCTCATCAGAAAACTTAAAGTCACCCAAAGCGCAATAGAGAGAGCTTTGCTCGGAGTTTCCTTGCGTGATGGAATCAGAAATGAAGACATCCGTAAGGAAACCAAGGTTACCGACGTAGCCAAACTTAAGTAGCAGTGGGCAAGGCACATTGTTGTTAGTTAAATAAATCGGCCCAGAACTTAGCTACGACCACCTTCAATAGCATCCCTCAGTTTTTGTAATGAGCAAAGAACAGCATACCCTTAACGCGATATTAAGTGTCCTGTTGATACAGAAAGACAGAAGTAAAGAAAAATAATCAGAAAGAAATCGTATTAATTCCAGACAAATACAAGCCACTCCTGGATCAACTGCTGGACCTGGCGGACAAACAGGATGCCTTTACGGATGGTGAGATAAGGGAACACTTGGACACCATTGTCGGAGCCGCTTACCACACGACGGCTACTGCATTGACATACACTTTAATACTGCTGGGATCCTATCCTGATATGCAGGAACGAATTTATAAGGAGTAAGTATCAAAAATAATTGTCAAACTGTTTCGATGAAGTGATCGTGATTGCTACTGTTAACCCTAGGGTAAGTATGATTCTTTTAAGTGGGACAATTATGGGGAAATTTGAATCCAGACACATTGTAAAACATTCTTACGAAACTTTATATGCCTTTTTAAATGAAAACAATATTGTGAAGATTTACTGTGAGTGTGTTTTGCCGTGACTAATGCCCGTATTACAGAACGTCACTCAATACTCAAGCATCATTTAAAACTAGATTCAAGCCATTTGATTGGTTGAAACTAGTTTTAAATGATGCTTGAGTATTGAGTGACGTTCTGTAATACGGGCCTTAGTGTCGAGTTCCAGTTAGTGCAAGTAACAAAAGACTAAGAAAGAGGGTAGACAGAATTGTCTGCTCCTAATGATCATGGAATATATCCCGTAAGTGACAGTATAAGTTTAGTTTTAAACCGTGAATGCTTGTGAACGTCACATTCGCCGGTCAACAGTCATATTTAGCTTTGAAATTGTGCCTAAAAAATACTTATATTTGCTTACCATGATGAGAGAATTGCTTATTTCATAAGTAAAAGGAATCAAAACATTTAAAGTTGACCAGTCATTCTGATATCAGAATGGCTGGTTAATCTCTGTAGAGTAGTAACTATGAGGAATTACTGAAATTTTCATGGGCGAAAGATTGCTTATGAATTGCTTATTTCACAATTTATAAGCAAAGACCCTGTTTATTCACTCTTTACGCTATCCAGGAGTTTAAAAGCCTCTGCGCCTGTTAAAATATGGGAGCAAACTGTCGTATGTTCGTACTTGTTACTTTATTTTCTGTAATAGCCAAACGGTGCCTAGTTCTATATTATTTGTAATCATAATTATCATCTTCCTGCCCTTGTCAAATGTTATTTGGCTATCCATCAACATTTATATTCATCTTATATTTTATAATTCTCACCAGACTCAGTAATTAGAAAAATGTGAGTGTATATAATTATGGATAAAAATTATTGGCAACGGTATTTTTATTGAAAAACGTATAATAATTATTCTTATTTATTTACTAGCTGTTGCCCGCGACCTTCGTTCGTGTCAAATTATTATAAAAAATGTTTATTTAAATTACATAAAATTATAACGCACATGATTTGGAGCTCACATTGTGGAGATCACCTTTTAAGCAAGAAGATGCTTGTATTAGGTGACTCTGCTCTTTAACATTAAACAATTTATGTAACGGAAAAAAAATACTGTAAATAATAGTGTTATTGGGGTATTCCATCAGGAATTTCTCAGTAGCAGCCACGGAATCTGGATTTGTGCCCGGTTGGTGGAATAGAATTGAATAAGTTCGTCCCCTGTCACATGGGACTTCAACATAACGAACGGCGAAATGTGGGTGTACGATAAGGTGCACCTCTGCCTAACTCATCGGGGATTACAGGCGTGATGTTATGTTATGTGTGAGAACTGACTGGCTGATCAAAATGTGATAATGTGGGTGATGACTTCAAAATACGTCCTTTTAGGTACTGTAATTCTGGGCGCAGAGATCCGAAACAAAATTAAATGAGGCGACGATATGGCTTAAAACCGTTAATTTTGGCGCCATACAACTTTCTTTTCAAAGTAAACCATCAAACGCCTTGTTGGGCACTATTTATTTCAATACCGTTCTGTATACAACATTAAATGACTTATTATTTTCCGCAAGCACGTGAAAGTTTTGGGCACTGAACAAACAACATATAATTGACCGTGTGAGAAGCATGGAGTGCACAATTGAATCCCTGTCACTTTTATGGTTTGACCCTCTGGGATCTGTTGATCGTCATTGTAAAAGCCAATTTTAAGGGAAATTGTAACCTCTTAAATTTAAATCGTAAGTTATTTGGAATAATAGGTATGCGGGGACTTAAAATGCTCTTTCCTTTAGCAGCTCAGCTCTGTGATACGAAGCCTGGTGCCGTTGCACAGTCTGGTTGCATCAAGGTTTCGCTTAACTCCAAGGAGTTGAGAAATCAACGGGGTAGGCAGTACTATCGTCATTAGCCATCACAATGATAATAGATGTGTATACTTTTGTTTTTATTTTTTTTTACTGACCCACTCGTTCTTTGGCGACAGCACAGCAGTTGGATGGGAAAATTCTTCGGAAAATAGAATTTTCCCATCTCCGTCCGATTCCAGACGACCCTCTCCCATTTGCAGCAGCTTATTCGCAAAGACATCTGCTTCGTGGTCATTGTACAGTTGGATGCGCATGTTGCACGTAATATGGAGCTTTTCAATCCAGGAGGTTTTCACAGTGGCGACGCCATGAGACATGCGTTTCATCCGCCGTGTGCCCCTTTTTATTACAAAATGGCCCCTCTTAATAACTGGCAGGGTCTGTCTAAAGTCGCCTTTTCAAATGACCCCTCCTCCCGCGCTGGGTGGAACGGAAGGGAGTGTCATCCATGTTCCTTCTTTGTGTTCCAGAGCCGCAGTATCTCTTTCGAACAGCCCCGCAGCTCCGGCAGGCATCGGCTCTTGCCGGTTTGCTGACATCATTTTAGGCGCGCGTGGAACACGAACGCGCTTTCGACATGGCCTGTCGTCATAAGACGGTTGGACGGCGAGCTAGCTAATTATTCACCGTCCACAGGGTCTAAAGTCGCTGCGAACAAAATGATGACGCCACCCATCAGCACCTGGTTGCCGCGGATGTCCTGCAAACTGCGGTTTAACGTCTCTAATGCAGGCTTGTGTGACATTGTGCACTCGTCCCAAACTACTTCCATTGCTGCAAAAGGACTCCCCCGTTTTTGGTAATATTGCATGTTCGGACGTATCTTCGCTTGCAAGATTCAGCGGCAATTTGAAAATGGAATGTGCAGTCCGACCACCCATAAGCAAAGTTGCAGTAATGCCTGAGGAAGCCACAACCACAGTTATATGACGCAGAGGATAAACTAAACATCGAAATACGTCTAAATCTTGCATCGCGTAAGTAAAGTTATTCGGGGGCAGTAGCCCACCAGACGTAACAACCGTCTGGTCGGAGGATGCTCCCTTTTCTATGGGGGAAGAACTTTACACCCTGTTCTTCATACCCCAAAACTGGTGACCCCGAAATGGACGTCAGCGCAGCCTTCGAGCAACGTGACGTCATCAACATCACTTCCTCAAGCTTTCGAGCAGCGAGTCATATAGCCAGCCAGCTTCAAATGGGTATTCTTGACCACCAGCATGCAGTGGAAGCCCTTTCTTCAGCACCCTCAGCCTCATTAAGCCACCTTGGCTCTGCACTTTCGGCCGGTTGAGAGCTCGATCTCCCGGTCGACAGGAGCAGTCAGCCACATCGCGGCGCTATACCACGTCCGACGCTACGGAGCACATACAGCACCGACCCCGACGCACTGGGGTTCGCACTACCGCCGCGGACAGTTTCGACTCACCGTGAACAATGCGGCAACAACTTTCCACTGGCCTGGCAATAAACGACGACTCATTCTATTATCGACCCTTGTCTCCGGGGGAGAGTGATGTAGCGGCACTACAAAAAGTACTACAGTAACATAGAACAAAAAGTACTTTTTGGGGTATGAAGAACAGGGTGTAAAGTTCTTCATCCCCCATAGAAAAGGGAGGATCCTCCGACCAGACGGGTGTTATGTCTGGTGGGCTACTGCCCAACAGTTGTTGTCGGGTTCTTCTATATAGTCTTAAGTCGCGAATAACTTTACTTGCGTGATGTAGGATTTCGATGTTTTAGTTGGTCCTCTACGTCATAGATGGCACTGTAGTACTTTTTGTTCTATGTTGCTGTAGTACTTTTTGTAGTGCCGCTACATCACTCCCCTCCAGAGACCAGGGTCGGTAGTAGAATGAGTCGTTTAATGTCATAGTCAAGTCACCAGACATAACACTCGTATGGTCGGAGGATCCTCCCTTTTTTATGGGGAATGAAGAACTTTACACCCTGTTCTTCATACCCCCAAACGGGTTTCATGCTCGCACCGAACCAATTTTTGTGTGGCCTACAGGTAGTTCTTCCGGGTCTGGCTGTATGTGTTTGTGAGTTTTAAATGTTTGTAAACACACCCGCGATACAGGAGAAATTTCTAGTGTGAAACAACTTAAAAAAAAAACTTTCATGCTGTACATTGCGGCATTTGCGGAGTTGGGCCAGCTGATGATTCAGAACAAATGTTATGCGACGGCACAGGTGGCGCACTGGCTGAGCAGTTGACTGCGGCGCTGCATGTCGCGAATTTGATTCCCGCACGGAACATATTTACAACGTCGTGAATATTATCAAATTTTAATTTTGTTTTCATTTTTAAACTTTTTAGAGATTTGAGAGAATTGAAAAAGTGAATACTGGCTGCGATTCGAACTTGCGAACCCTGGTTTACAGATGGTTCACATTTTTCTAATTAAGTTTATCTGGTTAAGTTAATTGTCTGGTGAGAATAATAAAATATATAATGAATATAAATGTTGATGGATGGAGAGGGAGAGGAAGACCAAGGAAACGGTGGTTGGATTGTGTGAGGAATGATAAAGAAAAAGGATTAAAGGATAGCGTGGCGTGTTGCGCCGACCCCAAATAACATTTGACAAGGGCAGAACTGGGCACCTTTTGGCTATTACTGAAAATAAAGTAACAAGTACGAACATACGTCAGTTTGCTCCCACATTTTAACAGGCGCAGAGGCTTTTAAACTCCTGGCTGGCGTAAAGAGTGAATAAACAGGGTCTTTGCTTATAAATTGTGAAATAAACAATTGATAAGCAATCTTTCGCCCATGAAAATTTCAGTAATACCTCATAGTTACTACTCTACAGAGATTAACTGGTCAGCTTTAATTCTTTTTAATTATGAAATAAGCAATTCTCTCATCATGGTTAGCAAATATAAGTAATTGATTTCACAATTCAAAGCACAATTTCAAGGCTACATACGACTGTTGATCGGCGAATCTGACGTTCACGAATACTTTAAGCAGTGTTTTGCATAGTAAATCCTTTGGTCAAGTAGGACTAAGACTATCTGCATCTGCCTTAATGATAAATACTTTCGACCCAAGTGAAGTTAGAATTAGATGGGGTAACAAAGAATTTGTGTTTTGTGAACCAGGGCCGGACGCGAGAGGTCGCCGCCGCCAATCGCCGCTACGAGGACACGGCGGTGCTCCGCCTAAGCGGAGCAGACCTCCACGGTGTGCTCCACCGTGTCCTCCGGGCGATCCTTACAATGATACTATACCTAGCCTACGTTTAAAAATCTTATGGATGGTTGTTTTATTTTTAAGGATACAAACAGTGCTTGGAAATCAAGATAGAGATTTCACAAAAGAGGATCTACCAAAGTTGCTGTACTTAGAAGCTGTTTTAAAAGAGAGTATGAGACTGTACCCTCCAGTTCCAACAGTTGCAAGGAGCATTCAATCTGATGTACAACTAAGTAAGTTTTCGCTTATTAATCGGTTCTTCTTTCTACCCTTGTCCCATATTAATTAATGTCGATACATAAAGTTTACTGCTTCACCCTCCACCGAAACACTATCATTCACTCAACTTGTATGCATATTTTATCATGCTGTCATACTATCCACCCTTTGTTACTTTGGTTACACTCTTCCCATAAATCCAACAACATTAATTTATTGGTATTCAAACGTTCATTTTAATGGAATAGTTGCAATAACCAATGCATTATAAACCTCAAAATGTTGTTGTGTTGGCTTGCAATTTCATCAACTTTGATATTCTTTGATTTAAAAAAAACAAAGCAATACAAAAGCAAAGCAATATTGTAAACTTATGACTGAAGTAGTCCCTGTATGAATACCTCCACGCCAGGAACTTTACTACAATTGTTTTCTTAATATTTCAGAGAACTACGTATTACCAGCTGGAAGTACTTGCTTCATAGGGGTGTATGGAATCAATCGCCACCCCATGTGGGGGGCAGACGCGGAGCAATACAAGCCAGAGCGATGGCTGGACCCTACCTCCTTGCCTGACAACCCTAATGCATTCACCACCTTTAGCCTTGGAAGACGAAACTGTATAGGTAAAAACTAGGACGACTTATTAATACAGAATGATGAACATGGTTTTCTGCCGGCAAAAAATCGTACAGTACTCTTTACGGTTTTGAAACTTGGTCGTTCACAATGGGCTTGATAACCGGGTGCAAACTCACGCAGCCATGGGACTGCCTGACTCTCCCACTGTTGCCTTTGTTGTAGCTTCATAGATTCAGCCTGTCAGTAACGCAACTGGTCGTTTTGCTCGAACCTTCCCTGGGATCGAATTAGAAATGAGGATTTCCGAAGTTGAACCAATGTAACTGATATCGAGCCCAAACAATTGCCATAGTTATTTGCCAATGGACGGAGCTCATTATAAAACAACATAACAATACATGGGAGAAACTTAGGTCCAGAGTTGGACGTCTTTCGGTTAAATGATGATGATGATGATGAATACTGAGGGTCTGGACTAAGTGATATTTCATTTTTATCATCGACATAACGTTGATAGAAAAGTCAAATATATACAGGCTTGGTATAAGCACTTGTTAAAACGATCGCTAATTATGTAGGTAATTAGGGACTTTAATTTCTAGTATATAACATACCTTTTTATTAAACAGGGCGACAGTATGCCATGATGGCGATGAAGACCACGCTAGCGCACATCTTTCGTAAATATCGCGTTATTGGTGACATCGACAGTGTACCGACACAATGTGATATTATGATTAAACCAGCAACTAGCAAACAAATTCGATTAGAATTAAGAACATAAGATTTTTATACATATTTATAATATTTTTTATGCACCCTAATAATGGTTCACAGCGAGCAAGAGCTCACACATTGGACAACAAGAGATGGAATTTCTTTAATAACTAGAACATAATTAAAATGAATGAATTAAATCTTTTGGCCCATATTTCAAACAAACAATTGCTTAAAACTATGTTATTAAACACGATTATAATTAAACAATCAATCATCATTTTAATCAATTATAATTTTTAATAAATAATTTACATCCCAATGATTTTCTTATGTTGTATACAGAATTAAATGATTTCATAATTTTCTTTATTATTGCTTTTAATTATTATTCTTTGTATGTATAAATTTTAATTTTAATAAGTTATAAATATGTTATGTAAGCCGTTTTTTGTGCATGTGGTGTTAACCTGTAATTAATTGTTGCACTTGAATATGTTACTCTAGTTATTAAATCAGAAATGTATAAAGTGTAAACAATTGTTGGTGAACCTAAATAAATAAATAAAGTATTAAATCTTCTTATCTTTGGTAACTTATCAAGCCCCATGCATGACATGTAGCTTGACAAACCAACCAATTGTCGGCCCATCCAGCTTTCAGCCTTCAGAATGCCGTTCGTGCTTCCCCACATTCTGCGGATTGAGGCAACTTTTTTTCGCCTTATCGCAAAATAATCATCTGTGTGCGCATCAGCGAACATACCTGATGCATTGCAGTAAGGTGGAAGCCACAACTACACCCTGAATGTATTGTTATACTGGATGCGTAAGGTATGTCCGAATTATGAATATGATGAGCCCAAAGACTGCTGGTGTAAAATGTTTGGCAGTATGCTTTGAAAAATGAAATTTTTACTGGTACTGAACAACCAGCAAACCTACGAGCCACCATATTCCCCCTCACTGCCAACGCCCTACGCTCCCTTTCCATACCAGAGTCGATGCAGATTCGGGTGGATCATTAAAGTAAAACAAGAATAATAGAGTCATGCCCGCTCGTCCACACCCCGTCGTCCACACTGCGGACGACTGGGAATGTTGCGTTCTATTCGTCTACACTGTGGACGAACAGAACGCATTATTCCCAGTCGTCCACACCCCGTCATCTCACGTCTAGTCTAAGAGTTAATAAAGAAAATATGATGATAGTATTTCCTTACATAATAAACACACTTTTAAAATATTATGTACTTAGCTTTATTACTTTAGTAAGACAAATACTTTTAAAGTACATATCTAGTAAATCTAAAGCTTTTTTGCGTATTTTATACTAAATGTATAGCATAACACATTGGGTATTGTATCAATATCAGTTTAAATGCAATTAATATGTAAAAAGTTTTAAAGTTACAATCGCCTGGATATACTCAACTATTATAACTGCACCCTGTCGTCCTCCAACAAAAAATAGTCTTTGCACTCCGCTTATCAGTTTTGACGACGCTTCTGGGAATGAACAATAGATACATGGCCTTGAAATAGCCAATCAGCTCGCTGCATATTGCAAGCCCACGGTATGGCAATAAAGGCGCGGGCCCACCGCGGTGCACGGAGAGGCTACGCACGTGTATTAAGCTTTGCTTTGTAAGAAAATTTATGTGGTTGTGTCCACTGCAACCCATGGAGAGGCTACGCATGAATTGACGTCATTGATACATGCGTGGCTTGCTCGAATAGGCGGTTACATAGCTCAACGCTGTCGACGTGGGCCTACGTTTCCACTGGAGTACACGAATATATGACCCACGACTATGTACAGCTCACTTATCGCAGCGCAGTTTTCAGTCATACACCGTGGATTGCAGTGGCACGTGCGTAGCCTCTCCGTGCGCCGTGCCACGCTATACATAGTCGTGGGTCATATTCGTGTACTCCAGTGGAAACGTAGACGCACGTTGTCAAACAAATTAATACACGCAGCTAAATTGCGCCGCGAGCCCGTGCACAGCATGCGCCGCGGTGGGCCCGCGCCTTAAAGTCACGATGAGCTTTTGCATTCGGGATCTGTGATGAAAAATACTGATGAATTTAAACACTACTTAGTACATATTATGTTGTTATTATATACTTTAAAATGTTTATATAATACCAAAAAAATATTAGTTAAAATGTTGCCTTTTAATTATTGTAAATTATAAAAACTAGAATTATTGTTAATTATTTTAACATTTGATGATTTTAAATAAAAAAAACTTAATAGTTATGTTGTTTTTAAATTAATTTATTTAATTTAAAATTTCTTTACGCTGACTATTAAAATATACATGAAACGAGGTGCGGACGACTGGGAATGTTGCGTTCTGTTTGTCTACACTGTGAACGAACAGAACGCATCTTTCCCAGTCGTCCGCAGTGTGGACGACGGGGTGTGGACGAACGGGAACAACCCGAATAATAAGGGGCCCAAAACAACCCCTTGTACTTATATCATTTAGAAGAGGATCTGAAGATAGTGGATTCAAGATTTGAATTTAAATTTGTAACTTCAACACATTGCTGTTTTTCACATTTGTACAGTAAGATGCTAGGATCTACAAAATCAAATGCAACTGGATTATTGCCGTCTAGGTATTACGTGATCTTTTTAATTAAAGTAAATTCTGCTAACGAAATCAATTTATTAATGGCTGCTACGCAGTCTGCACTAAAAGTATCGGGAATGGAATATTTCCACTGTTCCTGTCATATTAAAATCTTTTTAATTGAAAACTCCTTGGTTTTAAAAATCGAATACCATTTATTTATTTAAAAAAAGATTCTCGGTCTTGTCACAAGGTTTTGTCAAATTTGTTTAGTCGTTGACGGTCGTTGAGAAAATGGAATTGACTCGAGAAAATTCAAGAGCGATGATTTATTATGACTTTCGAAGTGGTTTAACACAATAACAGTGTGTTAACCGGATGATTTCTGCATTTGGTGATGAAGCCTCATCCAAAACCACAACTTATCGCTGGTTTGCTGAATCTCAACGTGGAAGTGTCAAGCTCAGTGATGATCCCCGTCAAGGTCGTCCAAAAACTGCAGTCACCCAAGAAAACGTTGATGCTGTGCGTAAGCTGATTGAGGAAGATCGACATGTGACATACCGCGAAATTCAGGCAACTTTAGACATTGGCATGAGTCAAATACAAATAATCTTGCATGAACAATTAGTTGTAAAAAAGTTGTTTTCCCGATGGATACCGCATTCGCTCTGTGAAGAGCAAAAAGCGGCTCGCGTTACTTGGTGCGTCAGAACTCTCAAAAGATTCCACGCAGGATCCTCAAATGCTGTATACAACATCGTATCAGGTGACGAATCCTGGATATACGCGTACGAACCCGAAACAAAAAACCAGTCACTAGTTTGGGTGTTCGAAAATGAGTTAAAGCCAACAAAAATTGTTCGTTCACGGAGTGTTGCAAAAAAAATGGTGGCCACGTTTGTCTCCAAAACCGGTCATGTTGCGACTATTCCTCTTGAGGGACAAAGAACGGTTAATGCAGAATGGTATGCTAGCATTTGTTTGCAACAGGTCGTTTCTGAACTCCGTAAAGAGAACTGCAACCGCCGCATCATCCTCCATCACGACAATGCGAGTTCTCACACCGCGCACAGAACAAAAGAGTTTTTAGAGCAAGAAAACATAGAATTATTAGACCATCCGCCGTACAGCCCCGACCTAAGCCCTAATGATTTCTATACTTTCCTTAAAATAAAGAATAAATTGCGTGGTCAGAGATTTTCATCACCTGAAGAAGCTGTAGACGCCTACAAAACGGCCATTTTGGAGACCCCAACTTCCGAATGGAATGGTTGCTTCAATGATTGGTTCCATCGTATGGAAAAATGTGTCAAATTTCGCGGAGAATACTTCGAAAAGCAATAAATACATTTTTAAATAGTAATGTTGTGTCACTTCCTTGATTCCCGAAATTTTCAGTGCCGCCCTCGTATAATTGATGAAAGCGACAACGCTACTCAAAACCTGAAGGTGGTTAGAAAAAAAATATTGAATTCTAACTGTCGAAACTGTGAAAAGAAAAAGAAACGTGAAGGTGTACTGACGGCACTATATTACAATAATATAATCATAAACTAGATTAATAAGCACTTATGAATGGGTGTTATTCTACTTAAATGGGACAAATATACTTGAATGGGTTGAAATATGACACTAAACTACAATAAAATGGACAAAACGGACTGAAAATGTATGATTGATTCTACTGGATAAACAAGCTAATAACTAATAGTATCATACTTATGCGATAGATAGTAATCACTAAGACGAATAGGTACTACTAATGTATGAGTCTCTGGTCTAATGCACTATCTAATACTCTAGTGGAATGAAAATTAGAATATGTATTATGTACAAATGTTAAGGAAGATTATGGAAAGATCTCACGGAATTCGTTAACTGCGAGTCTAAAACCGAATCGAACAGAACCGTTCTTGCTTCAAATGGATTACGATGTTCTTGGGCACTGCTTGGACTGCTACGCTGGGATGACCCATCTACGATGACCACTGAAGCTCTAACTAATACGCCTCTTCATAAAAGCGCCGAAAGATAATGATGATGACCGAAGACTGGAACCAGATTGGCATGAAGGGCGAGAACTCGTCTTCATCTTAAAGTCCAGTTTTCTAACGGCTATTTTCAAATCGTGAAAAATCACTTGTCACTCTGTAACTGTAACCAGTAACTGGTCAATTACACGTCGAAGGAACATAAACGGAAATGGGTGATATCTTCCAGGTGTTACAAGGATTAAAACACGGTTTATAGCAGCTTCGAATAAAAGTCCAGCCTCCATACAAAAACCTAACATGTCCTTTAGTTCACCGTTTGTTCTACTTTTTCTTAAATTCTTACAATACAGTCCACTACAATATTGTCAAGTCACCGTGTTTTAATCCTTGTAACACCTGGAAGATATCGCCCATTTCTGTTTATGTTCCTTCGACGTGTAATTGACCAGTTACTGGTTACAGTTACAGAGTGACAAGTGATTTTTCACGATTTGAAAATAGCCGTTAGAAAACTGGACTTTAAGATGAAGACGAGTTCTCGCCCTTCATGCCAATCTGGTTCCAGTCTTCGGTCATCATCATTATCTTTCGGCGCTTTTATGAAGAGGCGTATTAGTTAGAGCTTCAGTGGTCATCGTAGATGGGTCATCGCAGCGTAGCAGTCCAAGCAGTGCCCAAGAACATCGTAATCCATTTGAAGCAAGAACGGTTCTGTTCGATTCGGTTTTAGACTCGCAGTCAACGGATTTCGTGAGATCTTTCCATAATCTTACTTAACATTTGTACATAATTCATTATTTTAACTTTCATTCCACTAGAGTATTAGATAGTGCATTAGACCAGAGAATCATACATTAGTAGTACCTATTCGTCGTAGTGATTACTATCTATCGCATAAGTATGATACTATTAGTTATTAGCTTGTTTATCCAGTAGAATCAATCATACATTTTCAGTCCGTTTTGTCCTTTTTATTGTAGTTTAGTGTCATATTTCAACCCATTCAAATATATTTGTCCCATTTAAGTAGAATAACACCCATTAATAATTAGTAATAAGTGCTTATTAATCTAGTTTATGATTATAATATTGTAATATAGTGCCGTCAGTACACCTTCACGTTTTTCTCTTCACAGTTTGACAGTTACAATTCATTTTTTTTTTCTAACCACCTACTGGTTTTGAGTAGCGTTGCTGCTTTCATTAATTATTGCAGCCATTTAAACAACTTTTTGGCTTCTATCGATTTTTGTCCTAAATCTAGCCGGGACCTATAGGACCTAAGTTCCACATGCTAAAAAAGTGGCCAAAAGCAGGCGGTCGCCAGTTTAAATGCATTTTCGCCTTCAGCTTAGCGATTCTGTAAAATTCAAACAACAACTCGCATCTCACATCGCTATTCACTCTCGCTTCGCATAAGGTTCAAAATGACCTTGATTTTGCATTCTGTAAGCATCACCTAGTCGCTTGCGAAGTGAAGTGAGCTCCGAAGCGACCAATATTGTACTAGTGATTACCACACTCAACAAAATGTTAATCTAGTTTTATCGATTCTAGTTTTTTGACACAATTGTTGAGTTTTTGGCACAGAATTTTAGCTAATATGACGTTTAAATTACAATTTAATATTTAAAAAAATTTGAGGCAGCTACTAAGTAAAAAAACAGAAAGCTCTCAATTCGTGAATGAATATTCATGCTTCCATTACCTTACGAAAAAAAAAAATGTCAGTGTCAGTCGACAATATTTTGAGTGCGTTGCGTTGTTTTGTTTGTTATCGTTCACTTTCAGTGCCGAAAATAATTGTGAAATAATCATGAAGTAAGTATATTTGTGGTTGTGAAGTTTAAAAATGATATTAATTAAAATATTATTTATTTTGTTTTCTAATCCAACAATAATGTTTCAGTCTAAATGGACACGTTCTTCTCATCTCTCCATCACCGGCCATCGCCGGCTCCGGTTGAAACTGGTAGAGTTTATGGAAAGAAACCCTGGCATGGCGAAGGGTTTCTTGAGAACTCAAAATGCCAGACAGCGGAGTCGACGCCAGTGGGAGGAATTAGCCGTGCGCCTAAATAGAATAGGTGACACAATTAAAACTGGACCAAGGTTAGCATCGCTTTTTTTTCTACATAATTATATCTTATTGTTAATAGTTTACTCAATCAATGACTATCACTTCATAGTATAAAACAAAGTCGCTTTCTCTGTCCCTATATCCCTATGTATGCTTTAATCTTTAAAACTATGCAACGGATTATGATGCAGTTTTTTTAATAGATAGAGTGATTCAAGAGGAAGGTTTATATGTATAATACATGCACCCGTGCGAAGCCGGGCGGGTCGCTAGTTGATAATAAGAAAATGGAGTTTTTTTTTAACATAGTTTGGAAAATACAAAATTTTTGAAGCTGCTATTTAAGATTTTTTATTAATGCATCATAGTAATCGGTGTTTTTTTTTCAGCATCACGTCACATGTCTTCAGTTGCCGCTCTTCCACCATCTCAACGGCGAACGGAATTCTCCACCACTACTGTGAGATTCCTGAGGGTGGAAGAACAGCAGCTGGAGATACGAGTAAATGCAAAAATCCTGCGGTCCTTTTTGGAGAGGTGTGGTAAGAGAAAGGGCCATGGATGAAAGGCTGTGGCTGCAGTGGGGAAAGGGCTGCAAGCATTGGCAGAAGCTAAGAATAGAGATAGGGTTTAGTAATTTAAGTTAATATAATACATAATTATATTATAAATAAAACACTTTTAAACAGATACTAGAGCGGTTTTATTGAGTTTATTATTTTGACCATTAGACAAAACGACACCACTGATAAATTAATTATGACGTGAACGCCACAGCCTATTTACTAAGTTTCGCCTATGTAATTGCCCAAGAGCTAAATCGGCGTTAGAGCAATAACTATTTTTGCAACTATGTCTGGATGATAATTGAACACTCTGTGTACTAACAAGCACCTAAATCGCCCTTTTAGGAGATCAATTGTTCTCTCTACTGAATTGCGAGCAGTTAAGTGACTGTCATTGTAGAAAGCTTCTGGGGAATTATCTTCAGCACCACTAATTGGCGTCATAAGGTAGGCGCACTGAGCATATCCTGAATCACCTGAAAAAATGTAATAGGTAATGATCAACAAATTATTTACTTTTTATAAGTACATAATTAGGCTTATATTCTGAAGTACCTTATGGAGGGATTAACTAACCAAGCAAAACAACTTCTTCACCAGCATTTGTTAATGCTTCTAAGTGGGCTTTTATAACACCATAGTTAAATTGCATGGTAACCTTTGCGGCAGTAGAAACATTCTTCATTCTCTATTGGTTTTTTCAATGCCACCAGAGTGCCATCGACACATCCAAGAGCTGCTGGAAAGCCAATCTTCTTGTAGAACCTGCAATTAAAGTAACCACTAACATTATTAACTATCACAAAAATGTAAAAATCAAATAAGTCTCTTTAATTTAATATACCTAGGTACTAACCTTTCTTTTAACATTTGTTGTCTTTCTTGCATATTTTGAGGGAACCTTATATATTTTTTTACTATTGCCGGATTATTTAGAGCTTCCACTACTTCATTTATGCAACGAGATGCTGATGGTTGCGATAAATATGTCCTTATATTTTCTTTTATTATTTTCTGATAACTGCCATTAGCCAAGAATGACAAGGTGCATAATATCTGTGAAACAATAAATCAATAAAAAATTAAGTGAATTAGTTCTAGTCAAAACAAAATAGGGACCAATATGGTTATTACATGCACAATAATAATACCAAGTACCTATATTATATTAGATTAATATAGGGACATAGGGTCCTTAGACTAACATGAAAACATAGCTAGCAGGGAAACAACCTAAATGGAATACTCCTTATTATGAAGTGTTTTCATGAGGTTTAAGCAATAAATTATGTTGGTGTGCTTGGTTACAAATCTATCAGCTATTATAAACTGTGTAAATACCTATAAAGTAACTTTATACTTACTAAAATGAAGCACTTACTTTTACACGAGTTGAAAGTCCTTTGCCTCGACGTTTTGTGGGCTTTATCAGAGGCTCACTCTTGTTGGTCAATTAGTTCCTTTGACAATCTATACATATAAGCTCACATAGTCGTCATCTTGGGTTAATAAAGATAAACTTCGAATTTGGTACGATTGTCGACGTTTATCTAGTTTGTCCAAAGCATGAGTCTCTTCTAATAAAGATTTAAACAAAAACATTCTTGCCATCGTATTCACTTTACACAAACGCCTAAAAAGAAGGTTTTAACCACAAATTTTATAGTTAAGAATATTATTTTACCACTATTCTTTTATTTTCACTCGTAAAATAGATGCTTATTATTTGACACTTTGAATCGGGTTCGAGTTCGAAGTGAACGTCGAAGTGACGGGGGAATTACCTTACAGAATGCCACTTCTTACGTCATCTCATACTTTATCTGTCAAAATCTCGTAGTTCAACTCGCTGACGCGCTCGCAAGGGTGGCGCTAGTGTTAATTCGAATTATCAACCGAGTTTCTAGAATGCCAATCAAGAAACTCACAGCGGATTCATATTCGAAGTTTAAAATGAGGTCTTACAGAATCACACTGCAGGAGACGGCTATTTGTTTGCGGGATAAAAATATATGACCTGCCTGCAATATGACTGTCATCGAAGGTCTGACGATGGAGATGGAAGGCAGGTGTAAGAGGTCCACAACAGTTAACAGCAGCTTTATCGTGTCTCGGCTCATTTTATGAACATTGATGAGAACTGTCAACCTAGCTGGAGTATGACTGGTCTATAGAGTTGGAATAGTTAGGATATGGCCAATGATCACAACTAACATACCTGCATATTGTGACAACCAGCATGCTTAATTTGCAGGTATACGCATATTTTGACAAATATAATTATCTTATCTTAACGCTTTACAAATAAACAACGCTAAACTCAAACCCACATTAATAACGAACCGATTTTCTTGAGACCGACCTTAGAACAAGAATTTTTAAATATTATTAAATCTTTAAATGTTAGCAAATCAGTAGGTTATCACTCTCTCCACACGTATTGGAGGCAAGTGCTCATATTATGTTAGTCCCTGTTTTGAACCATATAATAGAAAATACACTCTACAGCATTCATTAGTTAAACCTTTATTTAAAAAAGGTGATCGAAAAGACCCTAACTACTATCGCCCTATAACGCTTGATCCATTTGCAGAATATAATTATGTTACAACCGACTAACGTTTTTTTTTTTTTAATACGCATAAAATTCTAAAACAAGATCAAAACGGTTTTTAACATAATAAATCCATTTCGTTAGCAGAATTAACCTTAACTAAAAAGATCGCGTAATACCTAGACGGCAATAATCCAGTTGCATTTGATTTTGTAGATCATAGCATCTTACCGTACAAATGTGAAAAATATGGCATTCGTGGTGTCGCTTTAGACTGGATGGAACAGCAATGTGTTGAAGTTACTAAACTCAAATCTTGAATCCACTATCTTCAGATCCTCTTCTAAATGATATAAGTACAAGGGGTTGTTTTGGGCCCCTTATTATTCTTGTTTTACTTTAATGATCCACCCGAATCTGCATCGACTCTGGTATGGAAAGGGAGCGTAGGGCGTTGGCAGTGAGGGGGAATATGGTGGCTCGTAGGTTTGCTGGTTGTTCAGTACCAGTAAAAATTTCATTTTTCAAAGCATACTGCCAAACATTTTACACCAGCAGTCTTTGGGCTCATCATACTCATAATTCGGACATACCTTACGCATCCAGTATAACAATACATTCAGGGTGTTGTTGTGGCTTCCACCTTACTGCAATGCATCAGGTATGTTCGCTGATGCGCACACAGATGATTATTTTGCGATAAGGCGAAAAAAAGTTGCCTCAATCCGCAGAATGTGGGGAAGCACGAACGGCATTCTGAAGGCTGAAAGCTGGATGGGCCGACAATTGGTTGGTTTGTCAAGCTACATGTCATGCATGGGGCTTGATAAGTTACCAAAGATAAGAAGATTTAATACTTTATTTACTTATTTAGGTTCACCAACAATTGTTTACACTTTATACATTTCTGATTTAATAACTAGAGTAACATATTCAAGTGCAACAATTAATTACAGGTTAACACCACATGCTCAAAAAATGGCTTACATAACATATTTATAACTTACTAGCTGCTACCCGCTACTTCGTTCGCGTGGCTATTTAGGTGTGTATGTGTGAGACTGCCTCGTTGGTCAAGTGGTCGCAAGTGCGACTACTAAGCATGAGGTTCTGGGATCAATTGCCGGGTCGGGCAGTGTTAAAAAAATGTTTATTTAAATTATATAAAGTTCTAACGCACATGATTTGGAGATCACCTTTTAAGCAAGAAGATGGTTGTGTTAGGTGACTCTGCTCTTCCACTTAACATTAAACAATGTATGCAATTGAAAAAATACTATAAATAATAGTGTTATTGGGGTATTCCATCAGGAATTTCTCAGTAGCAGCCACGGAATCTGGATTTGTGCCCGGTTGGTGGAATAGAATTGAATAGGCTCGCCCCCTGTCACATGGGACTTCAACATAACGAACGGCGAAATGTGGGTGTACGATAAGGTACACCTCTGCCTAACCCGTAGGGGATTTCAGGCGTGATGTTATGTTTTGTGTGAGAACTGACTGGCTGATCAAAATGCGATAATGTAGGTGATGACTTCAAAATGCGTCCTTTTGGGTACTGTAATTCTGGGCGCAGAGATCGGTAACAAAATTAAATCTGGCGACGATATGGCTTAAAACCGTTTATTTTGGCGCTATACAACCTTCTTTTTAAAGTAAACCATCAAACGCCTTGTTGGGCACTATTTATTCTAATACCGTTCTGTATACAACATTATATGACTTATTATTTTCCGCAAGCACGTGAAATTTTTGGGCACTGAACAAACAACATATAATTGACCGTGTGAGAAGCATGGAGTGCACAATTGAATGCCTGTCACTTTTATGGTTTGGCCCTGGAATTGTTGATCGTCATTGTAATAGCCAATTTTAAGGGAAATTGTTACCTCTTAAATTGAAATGGTAAGTTATTTGCAATAATGGGTATGCGGGGACTTATTATACAGTAAGTAACAAATTTATAAATGACTTCCTTTATTACGTGTGTATACCGATTCTTAAAACGTAGGTAGAAGGAACAACAGGGTTTTTGTTACTTACTGTATAACGGGCTGGTTTCCGCAACTCCACGACCAATGCGCGTATTTTGCGTGCGGGTGGGAAATCTATTCGATCCACCTCAGCTCCCCGAGAAAAGCCAGCAGCGCCTTGATGTCGCTGACAGTCTCGCGGAGAGTACCTGGGTTACCGAAGTACTTTGCCCTGTATGATGCAACCTCTGGGCAGTGCAGAAGCACGTGGGCTGCTGTCTCATCTTCGTCCATGCAGGCTCGGCATAGAGGGCTGTCTGTGACTCATATTATGGCAAAGAGGTGTTTGTTAAAAGAGCCGTGTCCAGTGATGGCGGCTGTAACAGTGCGCAGCTGTAGTTTGGTCAGCCGAAGCGCTTTTTTCGTGAAATGGCCGTCGATGATAGGGAGTGCATCCTTGGCCTGCCTACACTCACCATGGTTTAGCCACAGTTTGTGGTGTTGTTCACTGGTTCGTTTCCTTACCAGTGTGCGTAGGTACCCGAAGGGGAGTGGCAGTATGGGTTCAGGTCCCACTGCTGCCATGCTTGATCCCCTTCCAGCGAGTTCGTCCGCTGTATCGTTGCCTCGGGACTCGCTGTGTCCTTTTATCCATTGAATGGTTATATTATTGAGATTACCAACCTGGTTCAGACGTTGATGACACTCGTGTATTAACCCAGAGTTGACTGTGTGGTTGTTTAATGCTAGTAGTACAGCCATGCTGTCTGAAAGTATGCGAATTGAGTGGTCCACAACTTCCCTGGCTAAAATGGCCGATGCCGCCAGGGCCCATGTCCATACATTCTGCCTGAAATACCGTGTTATGGATCCCCAATGGTGCGGCTATGTGTATGTTGAGATCTTCCGAGAAGACTCCAGCTCCAGTGCCGGTACCTGTCTTAGATCCATCCGTGAAGATCCGTACTTGCGCGGGGCTTAGACCCTCACAGCGGTGATCCTCGTGGAGTTGGATTTTGTATTTTTTGTCGAATACGAATTACTTGGGTATCCGATCGTTAATAGCTTTCGCTAGGGGGAACTCTGTATAAAATCCTTCCAGTATCGCGGTGTGTTGTGTGTACTTCTTACCCCAAAGTTGAAGTGTTTCAAGACGTACTGCCGCCATCGTCGCTTCCTGCTGTATGAACAGATCGAGCGGTGGGAGCCCCAACATGGCCTCCAGAGCCGCGGTCAGGGTAGTCCGCATGCAGCCTGTAGTCGCCATGCAGGCAAGTCTCTGCATGCGTTGCAGTTTGATGGAGGTTGTAGCTAGTTTAGTGCGGGGCCACTATCATCCTCCTGCATTGCCAAAAGGTTATGCAGGCCCTGTTTAGTTTGTTGTCTAAATGCCTGTGCGGAGACTTAAAACGCTCTCTCCATTAGCAGCTCAGCCGTGTGATACGAAGCCTGGTGCCGTTGCACAGTCTGGTTTCATCAAGGTTTCGCATCACCAAAACTGGTACGCCAAATTTAAGCTCCAGCTGATGGGACGGCACGCCCGATAACTCAAGGGAGTTGAGAAATTCAACGGAGTAGGCAGTACTATCATCATCAGCCATCACAATGATATGGATGTGTATACTTTTTTTTTGTTTTTTTTACTGACCCACTCGTTCTTTGCGTTTCATCCGCCAGTGTGCCCCTTTTTTATTTCAAAATGGCCCCTCTTATTAACTGGCAGTATCTGTCTAAAGTCGGCTTTTCAAATGACCCCTCCTCCCGCGCTGGGTGGAACGGAAGGGAGTGTCATCCATGTTCCTTCTTAGCGCTTTGTGTTCCAGAGCCACAGTATCTCTTTCGAACAGTCCCGCAGCTGCAGCAGGCATCGGCCCTTGCGGACCCCTTCCGGTTTGCTGACATCATTTTGAGGCGCGCGTGGAACACGAACGCGCTTTCGACACGGCCTGTCGTCATAAGACGGTTGGACGGCGAGCTAGTTAATTACTCACCGTTCACAGGGTCTAAAGTCGCTGCGAACATTTTGATGACGCCACCCATCACACCTGGTTGCCGCGGATGTCCTGCAAGCTGCGGTTCAACGCCTCTAATGCATGCTTGTGGGACATTGTGCACTCGTCCCAAACTACTTCCCCCGTTTTTGGTGATATTGCATGTTGGGGCGTATCTTCGCATGCAAGATTCAGCGGCAATTTGAAAATGGAATGTGCAGTCCGACCACCCATAAGCAAAGTTGCAGCAATGCCTGAGGAAGCCACAACCACAGTTATATGACGACACGGTTGGCGCAGTGGCTGAGCGAATGGCTGCTGCGTTTTGAGTATGTTTTCATTTTTAATCTTTTTAGAGATTTTTTTTTGTACAGTGTAAATTGGTCAATTTTCATTCATTAATTTATGATTACCTGTCCTTTGAATGGTAAAAAAAAAACGAAAAGTATACATTAATCTATTTTGTAATGATTTGAAAAACTTAAAGCATAAAATAAAACAAAATACCTAAAACTTACAAAAAGTGAAAACTGGTTGGGGATCGAACTCGCGAATCATGTTTATTATTTTTGAAAATCTAATAGCATTAAAAAAAATCACAAAAAGTGAACACTGGCTGCGATTCGAACTTGCGAAGCTCGGTTTACAGGGCGGTCGCTGAACCGCCAGGCCACTTGTACCTGTGACAAATCCTTTGAAATAGCCGTTCTATTCTAATGCATGCTATGACATTTGTCAGTTGTCAAACCGTCGCCAAGAATTGTCACACAGTAGCCAAATTAGATGGCGCTGTATGTCCGGAATAAATTTTATTTTTTATTTTATTTTTTGTAATAAAAACTATCCTATATCCTTTCTCAAGTTCCAAACTATGTCTGTACCAAATTTCACACAAATCGGTTCAGTAGTTTAGGCGTGAAGCAAAGACAGACAGACAGACAGACAGAGTTACTTTCGCATTTATAATATTAGTTTGGATAAAAATTAAAATTTATACATACAAAGAATAATAATTAAAAGCAATAATAAAGAAACTGATCAAATCATTCAATTCTGTATACAACATAAGAAAATCATTGGGATGTAAATTACTTATTAAAATTATTATAATTGATTAAATGATGATTGATTGTTTAATTATAATCGTGTTTACTACCATAGTTTTAAGCAATTGTTTGTTTGTACGAACACTATATGGGCCAAAAGATTTAATTAATTCATTTTAATTATATTCTAGTTATCAAAGAAATTCCATCTTTTGATGTCCAATGTGTGAGCTCTTGCTCGCTGTGAACCATTATTAGGGTGCATAAAAAATATTATAAATATGTACAAAAATCTCATGTTCTTAATTCTAATCGAATTTGTTTGCTAGTTGCTGGTTTAATCACAATATCACATTGTGTCGGTACACTGTCGATGTCACCAATGACGCGATATTTTCGAAAGATGTGCGCTAGCGTGGTCTTCATCGCCATCATGGCATACTGTCGCCCTGTTTAATAAAAAGGTATGTTATATACTAGAAATTAAAGTCCCTAATTACCTACATAATTAGCGATCTTTTTAACAAGTGCTTATACCAAGCCTGTATATATTTGACTTTTCTATCAACGTTATGTCGATGATAAAAATGAAATATCACTTAGTCCAGACCCTCAGTATTCATCATCATCATCATCATTTAACCGAAAGACGTCCAACTCTGGACTTAAGCTTCTCCCATGTATTGTTATGTCGTTTTATAATGAGCTCCGTTCATTGGCAAGTAACTATGGCAATTGTTTGGGCTCGATATCAGTTACATTGGTTCAACTTCGGAAATCCTCATTTCTAATTCGATCCCAGGGAAGGTTCGAGCAAAACGACCAGTTGCGTTACTGACAGGCTGAATCTATGAAGCTACAACAAAGGCAACAGTGGGAGAGTCAGGCAGTCCCATGACTGCGTGACTTTGAACCCGGTTATCAAGCCCATTGTGAACGACCAAGTTTCAAAACCGTAAAGAGTACTGTACGATTTTTTGCCGGCAGAAAACCATGTTCATCATTCTGTATTAATAAGTCGTCCTAGTTTTTACCTATACAGTTTCGTCTTCCAAGGCCAAAGGTGGAGAACGCATTAGGGTTGTCAGGCAAAGAGGTAGGGTCCAGCCATCGCTCTGGCTTGTATTGCTCCGCGTCTGCCCCCCACATGGGGTGACGATTGATTCCATACACCCCTATGAAGCAAGTACTTCCAGCTGGTAATACGTAGTTCTCTGAAATATTAAGAAAACAAATTGCAGTAAAGTTCCTGCCGTGGAGGTATTCATACAGGGACTACTTCAGTCATAAGTTTACAATATTGCTTTCCTTTTGTAAAAGAACCTATGACTTTTAAAATCAAAGAATACCAAAGTTGATGAAACGGCAAGCCAACACAACAACATTTTGAGGTTTATAATGCATTGGTTATGTTTGAATACCAATAAATTAATGTTGTTGGATTTATTAACAAAGGGTGGTATGAAAAATGATAAAATATGCATACAAGTTGAGTGAATGATATTGTCTCGGTGGAGGGTGAAGCAGAATACTTTTTTATCGACATTCATTAATATGGGACAAGGGTAGAAAGAAGAACCAAACAATAAGCGAAAACTCACTTAGTTGTACATCAGATTGAATGCTCCGTCCAACTGTTGGAACTGGAGGGTACAGTCTCATACTCTCTCTCAAAACAGCTTCTAAGTACAGCAACTTTGGTAGATCCTCTTTTGTGAAATCTCTATCTTGATTTCCAAGCACTGTTTGTATCCTGTATAAAAAAACAACCATCCATAAGATTTTTAAACGTAGGCTAGGTAAATGTATATAGTATCATTGTGAGTATCGCCCGGAGGACACGGTGGAGCACACCGTGGAGGTCTGCTCCGCTTGGGCGGAGCACCGCCGTGTCCTCGTAGCGGCGATTGGCGGCGGCGGCGACCTCTCGCGTCCGGCCCTGGTTCAAGCCATGGTCCGGGGCGAGAGGGAATGGGAAGCCGTCACCTCCTTCTGCGAAGCAGTCATGCTAACGAAGAAGGTAAGTACGTAACGTAACGTACGGAACGTAAGAGGAAGATAACCTCACGTCCCAGCCGCCGCGGGAGATGCCCCAGGCGACGGAGGCCACGAGGTGGCTCTCGGCCACCGTAGGCGCGGGCCTGTGGACGATGAGTAATGGGCTAGCTCGCCGTCCGTCCGTCTTATGACGACAGGCCGTGTCGACGGCGCGTTCGTGTTCCACGCGCGCGTCTAAGAGATAGTCTTAGTCCTACTTGATCAAAGGATTTACTAAAACGCAAACCACTGCTTGAAGTTTTCACGGTTTAATACTAAACTTATACTGTCACTTACGGGATATACTCCGTGATCATTAGAGCAGACAATTCTGTCTATCCTCTTTCTTAGTCTTTTGTTACTCGCACTAACTGGAACTCACACTCGCAGTAAATCTTCAAAATATTTTTCATTTATATAGGCATATAAAGTTTCGTAAGGAAGTTTTACAATATGTCTGGATTCAAATTTTCCCATATTGTCCCACTTAAAAGAATCATACTTACCCTAGGGTTAACAGTAGCAATCACGATCACTTCATCGAAACAGTTTGACAATTAGTTTTGATACTTACTCCTTATAAATTTGTTCTTGCATATCAGGATAGGATCCCATCAGTATTAAAGTGTATGTCAATGCAGTAGCCGTCGTGTCGTAAGCGGCTCCGACAATGGTGTCCAAGTGTTCCCTAATCTCATCATCCGTTAAGGCATCCTGTTTGTCCGCCAGGTCTAGCAGTTGATCCAGGAGTGGCTTGTATTTGTCTGAAATTAATACGATTTCTTTCTGATTTTTTTTCCTTACTTCTGTCTTTCTGTATCAACAGGACACTTAATATCGTGTTAAGGGTGTGCTGTTCTTTGCTCATTACAAAAACTGAGGGATGCTATTGAAGGTGGTCGTAGCTAAGTTCTGGGTCGATTTATTTAACTAACAGCAATGTGCCTTGCCCACTTCTACTTAAGTTTGGCTACGTCGGTAACCTTGGTTTCCTTACGGATGTCTTCATTTCTGATTCGATCACGCAAGGAAACTCCGAGCATAGCTCTCTCTATTGCCCTTTGGGTGACTTTAAGTTTTCTGATGAGGCCCAATGATTGTGAGCGACCACGTTTCGGTCTCGTATGTTATTTCTGATAACACTCACTGGCCATGAACACTATATTATTATCGTGAGTGATGTTCTTGCCATTGACGTTTATACCTAGCCCTCTCCAGTCCAGAATCTTGAAGACATCCTCCATAACATCGTTCATCCTAGCATAACTCAAATGGACTCGGTATTCAAGACTTGAGAGTAGTTTTTGCTAGACAACTGACATATTTACAAACTACAAGTAGTATATACAAGTATCCACATGGGAAAAGAGGGATCCTGCCGTTTTGCCGAAAAGATTTTGCCAAATTTTCATTACCCAAACAAATTTTAGCAACCTTTTTTTATGCCAATGTAATATTTGGATTAATTTTAGTGCGCACATTTTCATTTGGTCAAATGTTTACTTGGCAGATTATTACTAAGGATAATGTCATTAAGGCTTTTGGTCTTTACTCAAATGATTTATTACAGCAAACAAAATTAAGACAATAAACGTTTAGTCAAATGATTTGTTATGACAAAAAATATAAAGGCAAAAATTCTGGAATGAAGACATAACACAAATTGATTTAATATAACGTAATTGAAATTTAACAGATGCTGACAGAAACCCTAACCCTAGACGGTCGACGTCAGGGGCACCCCGAGGTTCGGTTAGTTAGGTTCCTGTAAACCTTGCAGACAGAAATAGGAGCCCCGCGCAGCGGGGGTCCGTCGACCTGCTGACGAAAACGCTAACCCTAGACGGTCGACGTCAGGGGCACCCCGAGGTTCGGTTAGTTAGGTTCCTGTAAACCTTGCAGACAGAAATAGGAGCCCCGCGCAGCGGGGATCCGTCGACCTGCTGACGGAAACGCTAACCCTAGACGGTCGACGTCAGGGGCACCCCGAGGTTCGGTTAGTTAAGTTCCTGTAAACCTTGCAGACAGAAATAGGAGCCCCGCGCAGCGGGGATCCGTCGACCTGCTGACGGAAACGCTAACCCTAGACGGTCGACGTCAGGGGCACCCCGAGGTTCGGTTAGTTAGGTGCCTGTAAACCCTGCAGACAGAAATAGGAGCCCCAACCGAATCCAAATAGGAGATTCCAGCTAGTTAATAGTGCTTTTGACTGAAATGGTAAGTTTAAAATTGACGACACCAAATATTTGGCTTATTTAATTTTGCATAAAATATGTTATACCAACTGAAATATTTGACTAGATAAAAAATGGTAAAAGTACTAGTTGGTGAACAAGTTATTGTTCAAACCTTCACTTGCCAAACATAGGTTTTCGTAACAATTATTTGTAAAGAGATTTTTTGGTAAGTAATAATTTGGCAAATGAAATTATGCGAAAATTTGTTTGGGAAGTAATAATTTGGCAATTTCTTTTCGGTCAAACAAGGGAGACCCGGGAAAAGAATTACAGAGCGTTTCGGACAAGTAAAATTAATACCTTTTGTGGATGTTGTATTTTCCTCAAAACCAGAACTTGCTTTCAACTCCAATTTTCGTTTATTGATTACCTGGAAAATGACGTTTAATTTGTTTAAATTAGATGAAGGTGAGATTCGGTTCTTAGAGAAAATTCTTTTACTCTTAAATGTTATGCAAAATGTTTAGTTTTAATTCCGCAAAAAGGCGCAGTGTTTCGCGTCCAAGCGGTCAACATCTTCTGAGGATGCGATGTTGCATGCTTATTTTTTTCACTTCCTTCATTATTTTGTGGTGCTGCTCCTATATCTATTTGCGAAATTAAAACTAAATATTTTGCTTACATTTTATGTCATCGATTTCCGCAAAGTAACGCCTGATTCCATAATTTTTTTTTTTGTCTTGCCTCGTTAGGTCTAGTGGTTGCAAGTGTTATTGCTCAGTATGAGGTCCTGAACTTGATTCCAGGGTCAGGCAAAGTGTTTGGCTTTTCCACTAGGAATACAATATCCAACAGTAGCATCATCATTCATCATCATTTGCCTATCCTTTTCCCAACTATTTTGGGGTCGGCTCCCTGTCTAACCGGATGTAGTTGAATAGCAATATTTTACATGGAGCGCCTGCCTATCTGACCTCCACAACCCAGTTGTTCCACTCTGTAATACGATTCAATTCAATTCAATTCATTTATTTGCATAAACATGTGTAGATATATACATGGTATGATGTTTATTATGGGTGTTACAAGATATTCTTTGGCTCAACATGTTTGACCATGGCTGGTGTACAAATTAGGTCGAAAGACCAAAAAAGATTTCAAAAAAAATAATTAAAATACCAACTATAATAATATAAATAAGACAGCAATTAACATTAATATTAAATTAAAACATTAGGTAAATAGTCATGCGATTCTTTCAGTGACTATATTTAGAGAGATTTGTCATTTAAAAATTCATTAACATCATAATCGGCTTTTTCTTTCAGGATTGTTTTCAATGTTTTCTTAAACTGGTCTGTATTTAGTTTTTTGACACATTTAGGGATATTATTATAAATTATTGGCGCTCTACATACAACGCTTTTATGCAGTAGGGCTGTCTTAGCTGGCTGAACAAGAAGTTTACTATTATCCCGGCGATTACGTATTACAATGTCTGATATTCGAGGAAATAAATGGGGGTTATTTCTAACAAATAAGGCGATTTCTAAAATATAAAGTGACGGCAGTGTGAGCATTTTATCCTTTGTAAAAAGTGGCTTACAGTTCGAAGTACTTTGGATACCGAACATAGCACGTATTCATCGCATTCGGGCCACTGACTATCCGTAACGACTGTCAAAGATTTACAATTTACAAAAATGACAACCGGGACCAACGGCAATCGCCACTTATTAAGAGACTTTAATATAACTGGCCCAATGTGGATGTCGATACCATAGGGTACACCTCCGCCTAACCCCTCGTGAACAACATGTGGGATGTTATGCTGAAGAACATGCTTCTTCAACAAACATTCTACTGTTTAATTTTATCTTACTGAGGGAATCAGTGAAAGGCGACTAACAAAAAATATTTATAAGGCATATTATGTAAGTGGCAACGCCGGGAGGGCACGCCCTAGAAGGGCATACAATGATCTTATTGAAAAGGTTCTTCAGAAAGGTCAAGGGCGTCGTACTCGCAACCGGCGTACGTTATGACCCGATGTATAAATGTGGATGAGGCGAAAGGAGTAAGAATCGTAGCTGCCTACCCGCACGGGAAACGATGTAAGATTATGGATACAAGGATGTAAGTATGTTACTTCATTATAATTACCTTATTCAAGATATCTTTCATAACTTTCATCACTTTGTCCTGTTTGCGCTTCAATGAACTCCAGTTGAACATGCAAGGAAGGTGCAACAAAATGTTTTGAAATCTTTCAAAAAACAGAACAAGTAGCTCTTCAGTTGCATGAGCATAGTCTTCGTCTACCATACCTTGGTATTGTTCATTTAGTCCAAGCGATGTGTCTGCAAATATATAAAGAATATTATTTCCCTGCAAAAAGACTACTCTGATTGATTACTATAAAATACACTCTCCTTTCCGTGAACGAGTTGAAGAAGTACAATTTTCAAGATTCCAATTCTGACAATTCATTAAAAAACATATTATATAATATTTATATTGCTGAAAATTTTCATCTGAATCTCACTCGACCACTGCCAGTCATAGGCCTCCCTCAAGCTTAACGACAGCGACCACTGTTCCCATCCAGTGATACAATGTATGCCCGTTTCCAATAACACGTAATTCCTAAATTACTACGTTGAATTTTCCACACTCGGCTTAACACAGTGAGTCCTAAATTCTATGCATTTTGAATTGGCGTTGATAGCTGCGCCACAGTATTTTACTTTTGTAGCTATCTTCGTTTTTCCTGTGTACCCTGTTAACTTAAGTTGTTCCAAATAAATTATTATTATTTCCTTTATTCATCTGTAAACAAATTTATTACATTTTTAAATATTGATTAAAAAAATACATAAAAATCATTTAAAAATATAAAAAATTGTAGCCCACCGGTATCGGGAACAAGGTCCAAGCTACCGGCGGTCAGGGCTCCAGAGAGAGGAACCTCCTAACTATACGAGCCGTGTCCAGAAGTACCGCTTTCTGAATCAAGCCCTTGATCCAGCTGCCTAACGAGAGCCTCCTTAGATATTGGTCGAGGCTCTTATTATTATTATTCATTCAAATAGTACAATAATCTTGTTTGCTAATATAAGTTATGAAAGTGTCATGGTCACTAACATTTTCATTAACACTAGAAACGGGATATTTACCATGTTTACTACGTATGGTAAATATCCCGTTTCTAGTGTTAATGATACTGTTTGCTAATTTAAATGAAACGGGCATTAGTGACAGCACCACGATACTTACGGCAAACAGTCTTCAACAAATGGTTGATCAGGTATCGCTGCACATTGAAAGGGTCCTTTCCAACTTCAGCAGCCAGTACAGACACCAAGTTATGAGATTGCGTGTTGTACTCAGCCACAAATGTGTTCAGCACTTGAAGATTGAATGCTGGGTTGAGGAGCCTTCGATGCGGCTTCCATGTTGATACTGAAAAGTATAGCATGACATAATCAGCTCGTAATATTGCTATTGCTGGGCCACCGGTCTCCACTCTATGAGATGGAATGGGCTGTACTCCACCATGTGGGCCTTGTGTGCGGGTTGTTAGACGCGAAACGGCTTCGAATTCCGGTCGTAGAAGCTACCGGTTTATTCCTTCACCGTTTTAGAGAGCCGCGGTGATGAAATAATTATACAAAGAAAGGCGCCTGGGATCGAACGCACGACTAGCAACTGGTACGTTGGGGCCGTTATCGTTTGGCCATCATTGCTCTCTGGTTCCTCCCAACTTGGGTTAATTGTCACGCCACTTTTGCAACTTCAGGCGATGCTACTCCAGACGTGGCTTGGCGGGAAGAGTCATTTGATGATTTCCCACCCGAAAAATAAAAAAGGCAATGCTACTCCAAGCGTGGCTTACGTCAGCGAAACGCGTGTGAAACTTGTGTCCTCTGCGTGACTGACTTGACCACAGCATAAAACAGTTCAATTTATCTTCACCACGGAAATCGGTAAGGGAAAACATCGTGATGAAACCGGGATTAACAGTTAAGTTTGTTATCGCTAATCCACCGTGAGCAAGCGTGCCGATATATTTTCATTCCTTCTCTGAATGAGAACGGACTTTCGTCCTATTGTGGCAAATAATAGGTTTTTATTGTTTTGGTTAACATTTTGCAGTTTTTACTTACCACTTGCTGTAATCAGCCCGGTACCGTACATTTCCTTCGCAAAATTGTAGATATATGGTTTTTCTAGACATGTGTTGGCTACCGTTAAACTGTCATCAGGGTCTGTCAATGCTGAAAAATAGAGCATTATTTTAGGTATTAACAATAATTCACATCGTTTTCTTTTGACTTGACTGCAAGGAAAGGGTTATTTACTTTTAACTAAATCCCTTAAAATCTCATATTATGTCATGATGGACATAACTTTAATATCTCCTAGAAAGCTTACAATACACCGCCCAGCGCCCGCGCCAAAACAGCGCCGTCAACACGATGTTCTAAACAGTACACTGATTTAAGCTTTCACGGTTTCAAACCAAACACTTGACAGTATAAGTTAAAATTTCTGTACTTGCTAACTACCACTACACAAGTTTTATTTAAATGAATTTCAAAGGTCCTGTGCAAAACATAAGCTTTTATTTAACACTAGCTCTTGCCCGCTACTTCGTACGCGTAGAAATTTTGGTGTGTATGTGTTAGACTGCCTCGTCGGTTTTTTAAGCATGAGATCCTGGGATCGATTCTCGGGTGTTAAAAAATGTTTAATTATGTAAAGTTATAACGCACATGATTTGGAGATGACCTTTTAAGCAAGGAGAGGCTTAGGTGACTCCGCTCTTCCACTTAACAATGTATGCAATTGAAAAACTACTATAAATAATAGTGTTCTTCGGTTATTCCATGAGGAATTTCTCAGTAGCAACCACGGAATCTGCATTTGTGCCCAGTTGGCCAAAATAGGCTCGCCCCTAATGGGACTTCAACATAACTGGAGAAATGTGGGTGTACAATTAGGTACACCGCTGCCTAACCTTTCGGGGACTACGTGATGTTTATGTTATGTGTGAGAACTGACTGGCTAATCAAATCTGATAATGTGGGTGATGACTACAAAAGGCAGGACGCGTTTGTAGTCATCACCCACATTATCAGATTTGCGACCGCCTATCTGACCTCCACAACCCAGTTGGTCCACTGGGTAATTCGATTTTTATTTATTTATTTTATAAATTACAAGTTCTATTTATTTAAACAAAGCACACAATTAGACCTCTGGGGTCTGTCTTAGCATGCCATGGCCTGAGATTTGATCAACGCACTATTAGCAGTTAAGTTGTAATGGAGTTGAGGTAATGTTCTTTCAGCTTACGCTTTACCCTGCCAGGGCTGCGGGACTGTTCGAAAGAGATACCGCGGCCCTGGAACATAAAGGGCCAAAGAAGGAAGGGTGGTTTTTTTAAAAAAGCTTACGCTTTATATTTTTTACTATTCATTGAGTCTCTGATGTCTACAGGTCTTTGGTTTAGTAAATTGGGTGTTGTGAAAGAAGCGGTACGCCTGCCATAGAAGTTATTTTTGCGTGGCACTTGAAATGATTTTGTTTTGGCTTGTTGTATATTCACATCATATTTAACTGGAATTTGAATGTCACTGTTATCATAATGTTCTATGAGAAACAGATACTCCTAAAACTAAACTAAACTAAATAATCCCGTGTAATTGTCTTGGTATTTATTTTTTACACAATTTGGACAAGTTTCAGTAAGCGTGTTTGCAAATTATGTATTTTATCTAGGTAAGTTTTAAAAGTGCGTCCATAACTGGTGAGTCCATAGGAGATTATCGACTCAGCGAGAGCCGTGTACATTTGAAGGAGGGTTCTGTACGGTACATTGGGCTTTATAATGGCAAATTTAGCGAGTATCGCACGTAACTTGCCGCAAACAGATTCCACCTGGTAACTCCAGTTGAATCGGTTGTCAATTATTAATCCCAGATAAGTATGACATGGGACTTACTCTATAGGCGAGCAATGGCAATCTGGTACGCTTTTATGCAGACAATCATGACTATGAGCTATGATTTGAAAGGGATGGGAGGTACTTATGTGACTTGAATGGACGTGTATAACTTTAGTTTTTTGTGCATTTAGAACAAGTCCCATATCATGGGCCCACTTAGTCATAGAAGTAAAATCTTTTTGCAAACATTCTGCGGCCAAATTAAGGTTTTTGTTAGCAGAGAGTATACAGGGTGTCATCAGCGTATTGATATAAGGAAAATGATTAAGTTGTTGTTGTTGTTAAGTGTTGTTGAATGATTTAGTTGTATTGTACTCTAACTTAAGTGTTTTATTATCTGGATCATTTTTCCATTTTATAAATAGTTTGTCTCCTTTGGTACAACTTATCCTTATCTTATTGTTAACCCATTTCTCACAATTTCTTTTGCTCAAGTTATTTATCTTTTTAGTGTATTCATTGTAGCACTTTTTATAGTTTTCTTTTATGTACTTATATAGATCATTGGCGCAGTTTAACTTATCTATCATTTCCCAGTCGGTGCAAGCTAAGAGTGTTTTTATTTTTTTATTATCAGTGGACTCAATGAACTTAGGATCCCTACCTTTAGGTACAGACGCAAGCGTGACAATCGTCATGCGATGGTCTGCCAAGACAGTCCCCAAAGAAGCTGAGTAAAGGTCATCAAGGCGTGATCTCACGAAAATATGGTCAATACAAGTTTTAGTGACTATATCACCTTTGGTTTCGACTCGCGTGAAGTCTGAGATTGCACATTCGAGGCCGCACTCAGCAAGTTTACTCAGATAATAACTGTTTACATTATTGGTAGTTTTAAAATCCATGTTTATATCTCCCAACAAAATAAGATCGCTTTTATTTACATAATCAACATTAATCACACTGGACAGTTCGTTAACAAACAGGTGCTTGCTTTTTTTGTTGGTCTATACACTGCACACATATAAATAATATTATGATTTTGCTGCGTTGTTAATTTACCCAGTATACATTCACAATGTCTAGTTTGAGTCTCTATCGGTTGAAACTTATGCTTATTATTAACATAGATAATAATCCCACCACCTTTCCTGCTTTTACGCAAGATACTATACAGTGTAAATCCATCCAATTGATACATAGATACAATTTGTTCCGTGAGAACTACAATGTCAATTCGTGATTTAACCGAGATTAAACAGTTCATAAGATTAGCGAAATTTTTATCAACGATCGAATGTTAACATGCACAACATTTAAGTTATGTGTTTTTTGGTAGTTTACTAACGTAGGTCGGTAAATAAATGCAATCAAAGAGTTCCTTTAAAACTTTCGCATTTATAATATTAGAAAGAAGTAGGATGGCTTGTTAGCTAATAAAGTTAGTTAGTATGTATTGGTCAAATCTTGCAACTGAATTTGAAACCAGTTTCCCCCAACCGATTGAGCTGAAATTTTGCACACACTTTTGGTTCTATTTGGTTCTGGTGAAAATATTTTTTTATGACAGACGTGACGTGATCCTGGAGCCAGGATCGACGCCTCACGAAAAAACTCCCCAGCGTTTAATAAATAAAATAAAATTCATTTAATTCAGACAACAGTGATCCATATTTTTAACCGACTTCCAAATGGAGGTTTTTTTTTTGTGTGTATATTCAGCGATACCTTCGGCAATGTAGAACCGATTTCGATGATTCTTATTTTGTTTGGAAGAATAGTACTTCGCGGTGTTCCCGCTGAAATTTGGTGAAGTTTTGATGCTAATCTTCGGAGATAAGCAATGGAACTCTTCAATAATAGACAGCAAATCTGCCGTGATTGCTGCAATCGCTTAGATGTTTATTGTTTACCCAACATCAAAACATAACATCACGCTTATATGCTCTGAAGGGTACGCAGATGTGCCAGTACACCCACATTTCGACAGTTAGGTATGTTAAGTTCCATTTTATTGGGGATAAGCCTATTATCATGACGTGTATGGTTAGCGGTTCACTAATGGCATACCAGAACTGGAAGATTTTCAGTATTTCAGCAGGGGTACCCCTGTTCCTCAACTTCTCCCAAAGCACATCATAGGAGAAGAGATCGAAGGCCTTTGAGAGGTCAAGGAAACAGGCGCACAAGTACAAGTATGCTTGAGACTCAAGATAGCAGTTTCAGTTGATAGTCCAGGCTGGAACCCAAGCTGTGCTTCATGAAGATTTAAAACAGTTTTCAAACATGAGTCAAGCATACTATCTAACACCTTAGCCATGATCGTAGCCAAGGAAATCGGATGATAAATCCCCTTATTAGATATGTCCCCTACCCTGTTCTTAACGATGGGAACCACAAGTGTTTTCATAAAATTTTCCGGCAAGTACGAATGGCGCAGACACATCGTATAAAACAATGACAAGACCCTCGGCATGTGGACTCCTGCATATTTCAAGTGCTCAATGCAGAGCCCATCATGACCTGGATACTTGCCTTTGCTCATTCCCTGTATGACTCTTTTGACTTGCTTGGCAGAGAAGTGCAAAAATGTCTCCTTTGCCTGACAACAATACTCAGCATCTTCAGAAGGAACTGAGGGATCAAGGGGAGACTGCACCTGGAAATGTTTCATACAGGTTTTCAATATCCCCGTGATCACTCTTTCCCTCCAAATTCACCGCAAGGCCAGGCTTAACGTTCAACTTACCTGTGGATTTCTAGAATTTGCCAAAGTTCTTAGTAGCTCGTTGTTCTACTATTATGTCCATTTTGATATGTTTTTGGTTATTCTGGCACCATTTCAAGCGACTTTTGAAAACTTTGCGAGCTTCTCGCATTTGTTTATATACATAACCATAAATTGGTCGTTTATGATCTATCCAGGTTTGAAATTTAAGCCTTGCCTCGCTGTGAGCATCACGAACATGTTTATTCCAGCCACACAGAGACCGATGTTTTCTGTGAGGCCCAGTCACTTATTTCTTTAGATTGCTCAGCTGCCCCACTAAGAACGTTCACAATTCGATCATACAACTTATTTAAAAATTACTCTATGTTCAGTCAAGCTGCATGACCCATGACTGCACTCCGTAAATTCTTGGGGGAAATCGATATCTCGCAACTTACTATTACATAAAAACCGGTATCTGTCAGAACAGTTTTTTTCTCCCCATATAATCGCACTACGGGGCACTGTCTGAGTCAGAAGTTTTGACCTTACTATACTCAAATCACATACAATATACTCGTAGATGGGTAAATGATCAGAGTTATACACATCCTCCTTAATACCTACATCTACAACCAGTGTGCCAAGCTGATAAAGATACCACACAGTGATCGAGCCATCTCCTACACCCATGGGCATCACTAATAAATGTGTAGTGATTTTGCTCAGCACCTAGGATTTCAATATCGGCACAAACCCATGACTGCTCTGTACAGAAGTTCGCCAATTCATTATAAAAGTTTTGTTTGGGGTGCGCGTTAAAATCTCCCAACATAAAAACATTTTCAACATCATTACTTGCTACAAAAGCATTTATATCACTCAATATATCGAGTTAATAACACGAACACGAAAATTTGTACACACGTTACCATTTTGATAGATAAACCTAATTTTCATATTTTAATATTATTAACACTTGAATATCTAAACTTCCTTTATTGTTATCCTATTAAAACATAATTATAATTTAAATAATTATTTCTAAGGTTAAAAGTAACATTCTTACCATAAACAGGATGTGGTCCAAATCGTACCTCGGCGATGCCACCATTTTTTAAGGTGAAGTTGAAAACGTTCTTCTCGAATTTCCATAAATCTGAAAAAATAACAAACTACTTGTAATTTATTTACCTTGAATTATATTGAAACCAGAATTATCGCCCCCTGATAAGGACGTTTAATTAGGACTTAGACTAAAATTAAAATCTTTTTACTATATTTGTGTGTATTTCATGAAGGTACACAAACACAGAGAGATACAGTTGCGTTGTCTCGGAGGCTCTTTGATGCATCATTCTGAAGAGACATTGCAAGACTGCGGTAACCTACGGTGTTCCGAATAAATGCGTAGAAATCTTTAATTCTTATGTTTTCGCTAAATGTCCGTTAAGTCTTAAAGGTGATAGTTATAGTTTTGTCCTTGTTTCATGTTGACAAAAATGCATACGTCCCACGACCGTAAGGTCGTAGTATATTTACAGTTCATACTCCTCTGAGAACTATCACGCTCTCAAAATCAAAGCATTTATTTCAAGTAGGCCCGTTACAGGCACTTTTGAACAGTCGAAACAAAGACAACAATGAAATTTAGCTACAGTCCCAGTCACAAGGCATAAAAACTGTGAAAGTACTGTAGTTGCCCATTCCCTAACGTAGATCTCTATGGAGAAGAACGGGCAAGAAACTCCATGGACACTCTTTTAAATCAGAATATTTTTACAAAACCTTGGTTACATCATTCATGTTTAGATGGTACATTATGTGAGAGCGATGTAGCAAGATGTGCACGTTAAAAGTGTCCATAGTAAAAACAAGGAAAAGAACAATTCAAAAAATAAAATAATTAATTCAAATAAGCCGTGGCAACCAAGAGATGACCAGTCACAACTGACAGCGCCCGTTCACGAACATGACGCATGTATCAGCACCATTCAACTCAACCATTTTGAAGGGAACTAACTGATCCGACACACGCGCCACCATCAGCGAGACATTTGAGTGAGCATGACATACACTTAACCGCCAGGGCAAATTCAAGTCATAAAAAAAAAAAATGACGTAGGTTATCAACGAAGGATAGCTTTCTATTACATAGTACTCACATAATATGGGCTATGCGGTTATATAATACCAAAAGAAATTGAATCTATACAATGCAAAGATAGTTGTACAATCTTCAGCAGCTCCAACAATACTATTTAATGCTATCCATTAATCAGTTTATGCGCCCCTGTCCATGTGGAGCAGGACCGGCATTGAGCCAAGCATTTTTATCAGAGATATAATCGTCCAACTTGTAATATGCTTGCTTACATAGTGTGCGTTTAATGCATGATTTAAATTTCGTCTCATTCAGTTCAAGAATACTTTGTGGAATTTTATTATAGCATCTTAAACAGTACCCCATGAAAGATGAGTCTACTTTAGCGAGTCTGAAGCCCGGCTGAACTAATTGGTCTCTAGTTCTCGTACTGTAATTGTGTCTGTCACCTCTTTTATTAAAAAGATGTAGATTTTTTCTAACGTACATTATGTTTTCGTAGATGTATTGACAATGTACCGTCATGATTTTGATTTCCTTAAACAGTTCCCTTAGAGAATCGCGCCTACGAAGATTATATATGGCTCTGATGGCTCTTTTTTGCAGAATAAATATAGACTCAATGTCTGCAGCCCGTCCCCATAACAGAATGCCATAAGACATTATACTATGAAAGTAACTAAAATAGACCAGTCTAGCGGTATCTACATCAGAAAATTGACGGATTTTTCTAACAGCATATGCTGCTGAACTTAGGCGCCCCGCAAGAGATTTCAAATGAGAACCCCATTGTAGCCTTGAATCAAGCGTAAGCCCCAGGAAAACGGTTTTATCTACGAATTCAAGTTTCTCTTTATTCAATACTATATCACACTCGTTACTTTTAACATTTGGTAAAGCAAATCTTATGCATTTCGTTTTTTTTTCATTTAATACTAAATTGTTTGCTGTGAACCAATTATGGACCTGAAGTAGGGCATTATTTACGTCATCTAGATTTTGGGCCCGTCTATTTATCTTAAAAATTAGAGAAGTGTCATCAGCAAATAACACCATATTTTGAGGTTGGTTTTTCAATAAATAGGGTAGATCGTTTATATATACTAGAAAGAGGAAAGGACCCAATATTGAGCCTTGCGGAACCCCCATTTTTACTTTTAAACCCTGTGAATTAACACCATTTATTTGAACATATTGTTGTCTATCACTTAAATAAGATTTTACCAAACTAAGTGCAAGTTTACCTAGTCCGTAATGCTCAAGTTTCAAAAGCAATGTGTCGTGATTTACGCAATCAAATGCTTTGGAGAGGTCACAAAATATTCCTATTGCGTCTTGGGATGCTTCCCACGCAGAAAATATGTGCTTTAATAAGGTTACACCGGCGTCAGTTGTACAACGTCCCTTAGTGAAACCAAACTGTTGGTCGTGTAAGATTCTGTTGGTGTTAAAATGATTGAGCATTTGATTAAGCATTACTTTTTCAAACACCTTGCTAAAAACTGGCAACACGGATACAGGTCTATAATTATTAGTATCTTTACTATCCCCGGATTTGAAAAGAGGTATGACTTTACTGTATTTCATTAAATCAGGGAAAACTCCTTGGTCTACACACAAATTAAAAATTAAAGCTAAGTATGGTGCTACAGTCTCAACTATGGATGTACAAACTTTGATAGACATTCCCCAAAGATCTTCGGTCAGTTTGACTTTTATTTGCCGGAAAGCTTTAATAACTATCATAGGGTTTATGTGTTTAAATTTAAATTCAGCCGGGCAGCCAGACACATTCGCCTTTAATAAACCAATTGCTACTTCAGGAGAGGAATTAAGAGACTCCGTAGTTTTTAACGGTATATCGGTAAAAAAATTCACAAATTCTTGAGCTACTGCCTGATTAGAGCTTTTAGGACCACATGCTGTATCTAAGGTGTAGCTAGTGTTACGTATTTTCTTCCTGTTAGTCTCGTTATTTATGACTTTCCAAACTGTCTTTATTTTATTTTCTGCTGTTTTGATCTTGTTGCTAATGTGCAGGGCTTTGGCAACCTTGCATGTATTTCTAAAAATGTTTGAATACTTAGCAACATACTTATTAAAAGTTTCAGTGTTTATATAAGATTTAAGGTCATAAAGCTCAAATAGTCTTTCCCTACTTTTTCTGATACCTCTAGTTGCCCAATCACTAAATATAAATTTAGGGCAAATACTTTTTGTCTTCTTTTCAAAAGTTTTGTTGTATTCAGTGTGAACTATTGAAAAGAAATGATCATACAATTGATTTATATTAATATCGTCCATATGATGGCTCATAACACTTAACTTGTTCTGCAGGGAAATATTATACCTATTTAATTTGCTAGTAGTTATAGGTCTAAATTTAATCTGAACATTTTGCAATGGTGTGTTACACCTAAAAGTTACAGTTTGTCCGCTGTGGTCAGACGGCAGGCAATTTACTATGGCTTTATCTAAGTAATCGCAATCGCAGAAAACATTATCTATACAAGTAGCAGAAGATGGAGTGACTCTAGTAGGTTCTATAAAAATGTTGGTCAAGTCAAATGACTTAAAAAGATTTAATAACCGACTGCTATTTGAATTGTCTTCTAAAATATTGATATTGAAATCACCACAAATAATTGTAGATTTATTACTGGCTGCAAGTTTTGCCAGGACATCTTCCATTATTGATTCAAATAAGGAAAAGTTTTGATAGTTTGGGGGTCTGTACACACACACAATTACATGCTTATCTAGCTCAACACAGGACAGTTCGACGCAATGTTCAACCGAGAGACCTACTATGTCAATACGTTGTTTATATTTAACACAATTTTTCAAAAGTATTAGGGAACCTCCACGCAGCATAGATTTACGGTTAAAGCAGCTACCAACCGTATAGTTCTCATAATTAATCAGCATTTGGTAATCTTTTAGCCAATGTTCGGTAAAACAAATAATGTCAAACATATTTTTTTCTAAAAACAATTCAATTTCTAATAATTTGGAAGAAATGCCTTGGATATTTTGGTGGAATAATTTTAAGGTGTTCTGCTGAGGCCCTTTTTTACTAACTAATTGAGTGCAAGAAGATACCTTGTTGTTGATAGGTTTAACAATATTGTTAAAGGTACCTTCTTTTGTCTCACTACCTAGTTTAAATTAATATTAATATCTGGAGTGAGCCCCGAGACTCTACTACCAGTGGATTCTACTTGAGAATCATCTATAATTACGCATGGATCCTCCGATTTACAGTTATTATAAAAATGTTTATTAGTATGATTACTAATAGTCGCGGTGTTAATAATATAACGAAACTTAGACATACTATTTATGTCTGTGTGAATATTATAAGCTAATAGCCTAGCTATTTTGTGTCTACATCTAATTGGTAGATACACCTTACCCCGTGTCGACTTAAGTTTATCAACAATAGTGTTGATATCCAGATATATAAGTCTGTCACTATAGTGACCTACTAAGAAATGTACATGCTTATTTAACATATGTATGTAATTGTTTTTTCTACTACTTAAATTTTTAAAATATGGAAAAGCACACAATATGATCTTACTACAGCTTAACTTTAACAACTCTGACACATAGTCGGTGATGTCTTCCTTTTTAATATTTGAACTATTTCCAACACATATAGTAATGGTGGTATTAGGATTACAAACATTATTTATTACCGAAGCCATGACCTGTTTGTAGGTTGACCCGGGCGTGCAATAATTTTGGGTACAATAACTAAGGTTATTACTGATTAATTTACCTAGCCCTCTACCTATACCATCAGAGAACATAACTGAATGATAACAATTTTTACTATCAGGTGATACAAAATGACTAATCTCAGGCTGTGGCTCTATTTCCTTACTTCTTTTCTGTAACTAACACAAATGTCCCTTACACAGTTCATGATTATCTATGGCTGCGGCTGGCGGTGACTGGAATGAGTCCTAGCCTCCCCTTCCTAAGATCAAATTATGAAAACTTACTTAGATGATCCTCTGGCAGCTGAAAGGCGTGTCCTATCAACGGCCACGCTCCAGGGAACATCGGGGGTGATCCATGGCGTGGCTTCTTCCAGCTCCAAAAGGCGAACACTACACAACATGTTGCTACCAAGACTATTAGAAACATGATAGTAATACGGTCCTAAGGACATCAATGCAAATTCAATCGGTACTCTTATATTTATACACAATGGGTCCTTCAAGGTGTCGTCGTGTGATACCTTCATAAGTTGGGAAGTAGTTAAAGGGCAAATATCAACCTTATCTACTTGACACTAACAGATATTATTCTTGTCTTGGACTAAACAAAGCATTGTTAAGTTAATTAAATCCGCAATTATTATGACAGCCATCGAGATTGATTTAATTAGAAGTCTTTATTTGAAATCTTCACCTTCAGGGTTAAGGCTATATCTTACATTGTTGGTTGCATACAATAAAATCATGGGAAGAAAACTTACTTTATTTTTTGTTATACTACACAAGTGACATCACTCGCGTATTTTTTTTGTTGTTATTTGTTAATGCCTATTATAACCTTCGCGCAAGTGCAAGCAATGAGCTGACTAAGTTTTATCACAATCGAATAAGTGGTCTTTCAAATAATACATTTTTACATGAACAGTAGGTACTAATGGCTTTAATAAAGTTACTGGGGGAACTCTCATATTTTTAAATTTCCTATTTTCGGGTGTAAGAATCGATTAGAACGCATTTCAAGTTACTTTAGACGAAATTAGAATTATATTGCAATGGGTTCCAGCACACATAGGATTACGCGGCAACGAGGAGGCTGACCGGTTGGCAAAATTGGCAATACCAATACAATAGTTAACGCAGGGAATGAAGTTTCTTACCTACCTGATCACTGGGAATATGTCTCAAAAATCAAGAAGTCTTATTATAATAAATGGAAAGATCATTTCAACGAGATTTCGAAAAAAAAAGTTATATGGTACAAAGTAATTCAGAGGGAACCTCCTCGCGTGCCCTGATTTGATGACACTAATTTAAGTAGGAGTTACATCAAAGTAGCTTTAAGACTGCGTTCTGAGCACTTTCCATCAGCAAAATTTGCTTTCCTAATGCGAAAGACAGCATCTCCAAACTGCGAAGTATGCAACAAAATAGAAGATGTGCAACATTTGCTGATGATTCCATCGCGTTAAGAACAAAATGAAAGAGATTCATTGTTTAGGGACTTTGGTTTGAATATTTTAGATCTTGGGCTTATTTACACTATTTTAGCGAATCCTACATCAAATGTTACAAAAAAATTGTGTGGTCTAGTACAACAGCTTGATCAATGAATAGCTAAATTTGTTAAAAATAAGGATTATAAGAATATTGTTATTATATGTTAATTTAAGTGGTGTAAGAGTAGTGATAAGGTACAATGGGGTACATCTCCTTTCCAAAATGGTATAAGTATGGTTTCTCCAAACATTTATTTGCTACAGTAAAACACATGTCATCAGGGTCTGAAATGACTGAAACAAGAAAAATAAAATCTAGTTCTATTATTTTTCACTTTCATTTTTCGGTTAGCCCGCAAGTTAGATATTATTTAGTGAAAACTTCAACTTCCCGTTGCGTTTTAGGTCAAAGTAATCGTTCAAGCTAGACAAGTGGAAAGCTGCGAAAATAAGGAACATCACTAAAGTGGCAGACGTTAGAATCAAAACCAGATCACTAAAATGGAAATGGACAGGTCATGTGATGAGAACCATGACGGAAAAACGGACCAAAAAAGCCACAGAATGGTATCCAAGAAATGGGAAAAGACTTAGAGGAAGACAGGTGCAAAGGTGGGAGGATGATCTGCCAAAAGGTTGGCGAAGAACTGCTCTAGACAGAAATAAGTGGAGGGAAATAGAGGAGGCCTATGTCGCAAGACAGCCTGACCTGGTAGCTGATTAGTTTTAAGTTCATGTTATTACTTGTTTATGTATTAAGGTCAGAGTAAAATAAAGGCTATTTTTATTTTATTTTAATTTATTTAATGGTTCAAGTATTCCAAAGGTTGGTGCAGTTCCGGGACAGACCAGCCACGGAACGGGTAGATGGACTTCAGCGTAATTAACTAACCATACATAGAGTGACGGCACGGTTGGCGCAGTGGCTGAGCGATTGACTGCTGTGCTTCGTGTTGCGGGTTCGATCCCCGCATGGAACAAATATTTGTATTGCCTACAGGTAGTTGTTCCGGGTTTGGCTGTTTGTGTATGTGAGTTTAAATGTTTGTAAACGCACCCACGATACGGAGGAATGGAAGGAGAAATTCCTAGTGTGGACGACATTTTTTAAAAGAAAAAAAAATGAGGACCAAGACTTGCCCGTGGTTTCGCTCGCGTTAATTTAGAATTTGAGAATCTATTCGGGTTGTACTCTGCTTGTAACAATATAATTCAATCATGACTCAAAAGACACGTGGCGCCATCTACTACCATAAGAACATTATTGTTGTTTTCCTCGGGAAAAGTACTTCGTTTTGGGATAAAAGGTACCATATGTCCATTTCTGTACACATGACAATGTATATGCAAAATTTCAGGATTATCGGTTCAGTGGTTTAGGCGTGAAAAGGTAACAAACAAACTTACTTTCGCATTTATAATATTAGTAAGGATTCGGTGCGCACTGATTGGAACTGAACACCGACTACTTGCTATCTAAATATATAAAACTCAAAGGTGACTGACTGACATAGTGATCTATCAGCGCACAGCCCAAACCACTGGACGGATCGGGCTGAAATTTGGCATGCAGGTAGATGTTATAACGTAGGCATCCGCTAAGAAAGGATTTTGATCAATTCTACCCCCAAGGGGATAAAATAGGGGATGAAAGTTTGTATGAAACTTTGTCAATTTTAAACCGATCGGGCTGAAATTTGGCATGCAGATAGATGTTATGACGTAGGCATCCGCTAAGAAAGGACTTTGATCAATTCTACCCCCAAGGGGATAAAATAGGGGATGAAACTTTGTATGAAACTTTGTCAATTTTAAACCGATCGGGCTGAAATTTGGCATGTAGATAGATGTTATGACGTAAGCATTCGCTAAGAAAGGACTTTGATCAATTCTACCCCCAAGGGGATAAAATAGGGGATGAAAGTTTGTATGAAACTTTGTCAATTTTAAACCGATCGGGCTGAAATTTGGCATGCAGATAGATGTTATGACGTAGGCATCCGCTAAGAAAGGACTTTGATCAATTCTACCCCCAAGGGGATAAAATAGGGGATGAAACTTTGTATGAAACTTTGTCAATTTTAAACCGATCGGGCTGAAATTTGGCATGTAGATAGATGTTATGACGTAAGCATTCGCTAAGAAAGGACTTTGATCAATTCTACCCCCAAGGGGATAAAATAGGGGATGAAAGTTTGTATGAAACTTTGTCAATTTTAAACCGATCGGGCTGAGACTTTGCATGCATAAAGCTACTATGACGTAGGCATCCGCTAAGAAAGGATTTTGATCAATTCTACCCCCATGGGGATAAAATAGGGGATGAAAGTTTTAATAAATCTTCTTATTGAACTGAAATTAAAGATTGGAGCTACTATGATGAAGACGTCCGCTTAAATAGGATTTTGATAAATTCAACCCCCATGGGGATAAAATAAGAACTTGTGCGACAAATTGAGTAGTCCTCCTACAACTACACTCCTCTCCTTTTTCGATCTGTGTAACGTGGATGACTTTGCAAAAACATTGCTATACTCGGAAGTCCCTGCGTATTACGTTTGGAACAAGCGATCGTTTCAGAGAAGGAAGAGAGGAGTGAATGTTGAAGGATGGTCAGGGGTTAAAAAAGAACACGTTCTAGGTAGGGTTTATACTGTTCATCCAAACAATACAGAATGCTACCACCTTCGAATGCTTCTACATGAGATCAGAGGCCCAATTTCATTTGAAGCGTTGAAAACTGTAGATTGTCACTTACATCCCACTTTCCAATCAGCGCGCAAGGCTCTAGGTCTACTCGAAGATGATCGGCATTTGAATTCAGCTCTTGAAGAGGCAGCACTTTGTCAAACACCGCAAATGATTCGAGAGCTTTTTGCTATCATTTTGTTGTTCTGCCAGGTTTCCGACCCCTTATGACTTTGGGAAAAATATAAAGAATACCTTTCTGAAGACTTTAAAAAACAACTGGAGAGGCAAGGTGACGTGGATGTAGAGCACTCATCGGACCTGATATTTAACAAATGCCTGTCGGTATTAGAGGATGCCATATTATCATTAGGCGGCCGTCCTCTTAAAGAGTATGGATTACCTCAGCCAATAACATCAATACATTTTGAAAATAGAGAGTACGTGAAGGAGACCAGTTACGATACAGTGGCCTTAGAAGACGCATTAAGAAAAAATGAAGCATCCTTGAATGACGAGCAACAGGAAGTTTACAATAAAATTATCACAAGTGTAGATGCAAATGACGGTCGAATATTCTTCTTAGACGCTCCAGGTGGAACTGGTAAAACCTTCCTTATTAATTTACTTTTCGCGAAAGTAAGAAGTACTCACGGCATTGCCCTGGCTGTGGCGTCGTCCGGCATAGCTGCTACATTACTCGAAGGTGGTCGAACTGCTCATGCTACTTTTAAGTTACCACTCAATTTAATCACTGCCGAGACTCCCATTTGCAACATCTCCAAACAAAGTAATTTTGCTGAAGTTTTAAAGAGTACAAAAATAATCGTGTGGGACGAAATAACGATGGCTCATAAAGGTGGTATTGAAGCCTTAAACAGATCACTAAGGGATATAGGGGGTAATAGAAAATTAATGGGTGGCTTAACAGTTTTGCTGGCCGGAGACTTTCGGCAGACTCTACCAGTGGTGCCAAAAGGAACCAGAGCTGACGAAGTAAGGTCGTGCATTAAGAAATCTAATTTGTGGCCCCAGGTTAATATTCTTAAGCTCTCTAAAAATATGAGAGCACATTTGGGCGGGGATGAGTCTGCTGGTAGATTTTCAGATCTCCTTCTTAAAATCGGTAATGGTGATTTTCCATCGTTTGATGGAATGATAACCATCCCGGAAGAATTGTGCACAGTTGTTACAACGGTTCAAGAATTGCTGTCTAAAGTTTATCCAGACATTATTCATATACATGACAAGCCTATTGAATGGTTATGTGAGCGTGCCATACTTACTCCAAAGAACGATCAAGCAGCAGCTATCAACGATATCCTGCTCATGTCGTTTGAGGGCGAAGAAAAGGTCTATACTTCGATTGATACAGTGGTTAATACAGATGACGCTACTAATTACCCTGTAGAATTTTTAAATTCAATCATTCAAAGTTTGCCTTATCATAAGCTTATTCTGCGTGTGGGCACTCCAATTATGTTGTTGCGAAATTTAAAACCACCAAAACTTTGTAACGGTACGAGACTGCAAGTGAAAGCGTTACATCGCAATATAGTGGAAGCCACTATATTAACTGGGTGTGCGAAAGGGGAAACTGTATTTATACCACGAATCCCATTAATACCTAATGATATCCCGTTCGAATTTAAACGATTACAGTTTCCCCTAAAAGTCTAATTGCCATGACAATAAACAAGTCTCAGGGGCAAACTCTCAAATTTGCGGGTATTGACTTGAGAGAACATTGCTTCTCTCATGGACAGTTTTATGTTGCTTGCTCACGAGTAAGTTCACCTAATAGCTTGATAGTTTTAGCGCCTAATGACAGATTAGTTAAGAATATTGTGTACAAAGAAGTTTTGTAGGCCCTAATTTTTTACACACGCTAAACAAAAGTAAAGCCGCAAAAACTATACCTAATTAATAATAATAATTCTTCACGCGAGCGAAGCCGCGGGCAAAAGCTAGTTTAAACATATTTCACAAAATATTTGACAAACTGCTTCTAGTGGTCGCAAGCGCAACTGCTAAGCATGACGTCCCGGGTTTGATTCCCTGGTAGGGTAAAGTTTTATTGGGTTTTTCATCAGGAAATTCTCAGTAGCAGCCAAAAAGTCTGGATTTGTGCCCGGTTGCTGGTAACAGGCTCGCCCCTATTACGTGGTACTTAAACGTAAGTGGTAAAATGTAGTACACATCTGGCTAACCATTTTGGAGATAAAAGGCGTGATGCCGATGCCATTCAAGCGCCAAGAGATTCTTTTTTACGTCATTAAAAGGAATTTAACTTCAGTTGCACCTGTTTTTTTATATCAGGCAGTGTTGGTCAACCACACAATGAGAAGCACACAATCATAAGGCAATATAAAATTATTCTTGTTTTAGTGTTATTGTAAATTGCTAGCGAATATGAAAATTCAACGTAAGTTTTTCATTCGAGCTAGTTATTTTTTATCAAAACTTAATGTTCCTAATATTCAATAGCCCACTAGTAGATTATGCATAAGGGGATAAAGCAGTGTCATTTATGTCACGGACGCTACTTTAAATCCCGAACGAAGTTAGCGATTCTAGGGCTCCCGAGCACAGCGAAGACTAAAATGAGTTAAAACTAGAAAGACTCCTGAGAGCAGTGAGGAATTTCAGCGTGCTCAAGACGAAGATACCTTTATTTACGAAGCGCATATTCTACTTTTCATACCTGCTGCGAGAAAATAAAAATAAATTCGATTTTTAAAATCCTATCAACCGCGGGGTACGCACCACAGCAGCTGATCAGCTATGACGATTTGTCATGATTACCGCCGTGTTATATTAATTATTGTAACCATTTTTGTGTTACCTATTTAATTGATTTGTATTAAAACTCTTTGATAAAAGTTTTCATAGTACAATTTTTTAATTGACGTTAAAAATTCAAATGACGTAAATGACCATCGGGCAAAAACATAATTCTACTTAGGGCAACAATGACTTGCTTTGCGTTAGGTTTGCGTGATTTATAATTTTCTATACACTTCCTCTAAAACGCTCTTGTCACACTACTACTGTAGTATTTATTAGCTTATGCCCGCGGCTTTGACCACGTGGAGTTCGATATTGTCCCACGGGTTCATACTACCGGGATAAAAAGTATGTATACTATGATTGTATTAATCCCGATTATAAGCTAAAATTTCACAGATAGTGCTGCCCTCTGGGAGGTTATGTACACTAAGGTTGGCCATAGTTTTGTATTTTTGTCAATAGATAGAGCTAGTTGATACAATAACAGTACAATAAAAGTAAAAGTAAATATTAATAAATAAGTATTATTAATTCAACATGTTTTACATTACAAATAAATTTAAAAATATAAAAGCAAAATAAATAACACCTTTTTCACTTAGTATACAAGTAGTATATTTAGAAAAACGAAGTTAAAAAGTTTTCAAATGTCCCTACATTTGAAAATCTTCATCATCTATCTTATGTTATATAGTGTATTATCTATGATCTACTCCATAACACATAGCACCACCATGGCCGCAATGACAAAGTTTCCCCAGTTGTATCAAAATTTACTATTGACATTCGAATATTTGGCTGACTGTTATAAAAAAAAAAAAATCTCTTGATGTCCAATGTATGAGCTGTTTCTCGCTGTGAACTATTAATACATTTTGTTTTACTTCGCCTCTATTGTCCCACTGCTGGGCAAAGGCCTCCCCATAGCCTTCCACTCTTCTCTCCATGCGGTTTTCTCTGGCCAATCTCTCATACACGCCTCTAGGTAGTCTCGCCAGCGTCTTCTAGGCCTCCCTCGGCGACGACCCCATCTTCTGGCACCCACTTCGTGACGACTCTGGCCCATCGGTACTGATGCATCCTATAGACATGACCCGGCCAATCCCACTTCAACCCAACAGTCTTGTTCCCGACATCAGCGATACCAGTTTTGGAGCGTATTGTGGTATTGTGAATTCTTTCGCTGAGCTTAATTCCTAATTCGCTACGCTCCATCGCCCTTTGGCAAATCTTGAGTTTGGACTTTTGCGATTCGGTCAAGGACCAAGTTTGAGCACCGTATGAGTTTGCGTTTCGGGGATAAAGGTAAGTCACCCTTCATCAGTGACTTCATGGACCAGTAGCTCTTCCGGGCGTTCTCGACTCAGCGGTCAATTTCTCTGTCTTGCCTGTTTTCGATGGAAACTAGCTGGACTCATCAACGTATTGGTTTTCTTGCCCATCTACCTCAACCCTACTTTTTGTGTAAGTGGTAATCACTGTAGTCTTTGACCGATTCATCATTTTCAGCATCTGTTGTAACTCGGCAGTAGTCGGTGCAAATATGATGATGTCATCAGTGAAACGAAGGTTGGTGAGTTTCTTGCAACCGACTGGTAAACCATTAGTGGACCATGGGTCTGTTAGATTCTTGAATGCCTACTTTTTTGTTGGAACGAGCTAACCCAAAAGAAGCCGATTAACTCGCGACATAAATAGATTGGGGTCATATGAACTTGGGAACACGAGAATTCCAATCCTTGGCTGTGCGCATAATAAACGATGTAGCAAAGCGCTTCGTGCGAATGTGTGGAACATCGACAAGGAATGGGTGATAACCCGCAGTACGCCTGGACTCCCGATGGAAGAAGGGTGATGGTGGAATGATCTCGTGGAGCTCTTGGGCACACTCACCGAAGTACAGCCTGTAAAAGACCGACAGACATGCAACCTTGCGCCGGTGGGCCAGGCTATGAAGCTTGGTACCCACCAGCTTATTGTATCTGCGCTCAACAGAATCGAGTGTGGCTAATTGAACTTGAGCTTTATATAAGACTAAAAGCTGTCCGGGCTTGAAGTAACGCTTAACCTTATTTAGGATACCCAGCTTTTTGCCGCTCATTGAGCTTTCGACTCAATGTAGGCACCGAAGTTGAGATTCGAACTCAATTTCGTATCAAGAAGCTCGAGGCTTTCTGGAACCGGTACAGATGTACCCCGGAAAGTAGGAGCCAGATTGAACGGGCTCCTTTTGGCGGTGAACAGGCACACTTGGGTTTTGGTGGCGTTAAAAACAACCAGATTTTCATCACCCCACTTGGAGACAAGACTTAAGGCTGTATTTATTCGCTCTACCATGGCATCTCTCAATGAACGCACTTCTTCAGCGCTGGCTTTTGCGCTGGATGCATAACTCTGTATTACAGTGCTGTCGTCTGCGTACCCAACAATACCCGGAACCAGAAGGTCATTTATGTGCAGCAGGAAAAGTGTCGCGGAGAGAACAGACCCCTGAGGAACTCTGGCATCAATAGCGATAAGGTCAGAGAAGCAGCCGTCAATGACCTCCTCAAGGGTGCTAGTAAATAGTTTGGGAGAGAGCGGGTCACCCTGTTTCACGCCTTTGTTTATTTTGAAATTTGGACCGGGAAAGTTGGGTTTTATGTTTGCTGTGCTATTGTTGAATATTACTTTAAGGATATTGATGTAGGTTTGGTCTAACTGTTGATTTTGTAAAGATGAAAATATGGCTGAATGTTTCACGCCCTCAATATGTATATAATACGTAAGTGGAAGTAAGGGAGAGAGTGCTAGGTGTGAGGGAGAGAGCGATAGAAGAGGGGATTAGAACGACGGATGTTGAGAGAGGACTTAACTTAATGGACGATCACGAAGACGTTGTGCTGAGGGAAAATAAAATACTTAAATTATTCCATATTTTATTGGAAGAACCCTGTATCCCACATAAATATGAATAAAAATCTCATATTCTTAATTCTAATCGAATTTGTTTGCTAGTTGCTGGTTTAATCAAAATATCACATTGTGTCGGTACACTGTCGATGTCTCCAATGACGCGATATTTTCGAAAGATGTGCGCTAGCATTGTCTTCATCGCCATCATGCCGTACAGTCGCCCTGTTAAATAAAAAGGTATGTTATGTACTAGAAATTAAAATCTATAATTACCTACATAACTCAACAGCAGTTTTTAATGGAACAAGTGCTTATAATCAACCCTGTATACACGGTTAATTTTACATCGTTCTGGAGCCGAAACACAGTAAGTCCAGTCGAGTAATAGTTACAATTGGCATTGTTATTGATTTTTTAAGACAGCAAAATAAAGAAGTTAGAAATTTATAACCTTAGTAGCGCTTCCACTATTTCATTCATAATCAACACGCGACCGCTGGGTGATGACGTCGCGCGGCACAGCTGTGCGTGTGCGAGTCAGGTGAGCGGGTCAATGGACGTCCGACGAATTTAATAACCGGCTAGTAAGGTAAGTTCATTTACCTACATCATCTCTCGTTTGTATCAGAAGCACGGCACGGTCGGAAGCAGTGCACAGCCACTATCACATTTCTTCGTTATCGAGAGAAATTTCACCTCTCTTGCATCACGAAATCGCTAGTAGATCGGTACCTATACAACTAGACACCAACACGACGCGACGAGTACGCCTGGGAATAGGTCTTGAATCGAGTGTCGGTCGACCAATCAAGCTTGTAGGGACTTATAGGCTTACCTTTACCTACCTACCATATGATTCATAAAATAATACTGCCTACAAAGGCAGGCAATTCGAACAGAAAAATGAATCGTTTCGTCTGTCGAATAGAGTTCATTATTAGTTGCGAAGTCTTAGGAGGTATTGGATGTATTAGGTTGGAATTAAGACCTTATTTTTATAAAATTAACAGTGTAATTCGGTTGTGCATCTTTGTAAAGTCAGGTCGGACACTTGACAATGGGTTTCTCAGAATAATTTTAGTAAACTGCGTAACCTAGTTTGGTAAAATTTCTATTTTTCACAAGTCTGAATTCGTTTTTCGCATTTTTATTTGTGTACCAATTTATTTATCGCATAGTATTTTATCTTATTTTTGGACTTATTAGATTATTTACAGTTCCCTGTATCGAAGCAACGCTCAAAATGGAGTCCACTTTGCTCAATACAAAAAACCGGCACGTTAATGTGTCTCTGTCACTTTTCACAATATTAAAAGCGTCCACTATCGCACTTCTTAAGTCATCTCGAGTCGTACGCTCCTCTAAATACACTAGTCTTTTCATTTCGGACTACAAATAAAAATCCAGTGGTGTTAAGTCAGGGCTCCTTGCGGGCCAAGCCACAGGGCCACCACGACCTATTCACTGCTCACCAAAGTGACTGTTCAGATACGCACGCACTGAAGTAGCAAAATGAGCAGGGCATCCATCATGCTAATAGACACCGCGTAAATATGCCAGGCGCACATCCTCTAGCAACTCCAGTATCACAGTTGGTTTGCAGCATATCCAAATAGGAACCGCCAGTCAGGTGACCTTCAATAAGAATAGGCCCCATTAGTTGGGAGTGTGTGGGTGCCCGAAACTGTCCATGATCGAGGAGGCGCTGGGATACAGCCAGGATGGTGGAGGAGAAGGGAACTTGAGGGTCGGTGATTCCACGTGCGCACAGTGAGTTCAGGTGTTCCGGCTGAGCATACAATCGTCTAGCTTCTTCCAGGTTATGGTGCGCCATCCCATAGAAATCCACCATTGCCCAATACTCCACGTTGGAGTACACGTATTACATAGTCTAGGCCAACCGCTAAAAATGAGTCGGCAATAATTGCCGACTCATTTTTAGCGGTTGGCCTAGACTGTGTAAGGTGCGTGGGGTGGGGGTGTGGCTTACGATCATGCTGTCAGATCGATTAATGAATTTTTCAATGGGTATCCTTCGCATTTGTTGCCGATCGTGGATACGTTTTACACACACATAATATGCATTTACCGCAAGGAAGCGTTACTTCGAGTTCTCATTATTTCACAAAAAAAAACATTAAATTTATTCTTTCGTGATTTTTTTTTATTGTTACTTTTTGAAAAAAATATTCCCAATCGTTTCGAGGTCGATGATCGAGTTAATGGTATTCAGTTCCAGAACTACTTAAAAATAACCGTGTATATTTGACTATTCCATCAACGTTATGTCGGTTATAAAATGAAATATCACTTAGTCCAGACCCTCAGTATTCATTATCATCATCATCATTTAACCGAAAGACGTCCAACTCTGGACCTAAGCTTATCCCATGTATCGTTACGTCGTTATATAATGAGCCCCGTTCATTGGCAAACAACTATGGCAATTGTTTGGGCTCGATAACAGGTACATTGGTTAAACTTCGGAAATCCTCATTTCTAATTCGACCCCAGGGAAGATTCGAGCAGAACGACCAGTTGTATTACTGACAGCCTGAATCTATGGTTACAATAAAGGCAACAGTCGCAGAGTCAGGCAGTCCCATGACTGCGTGACTTTGAACCCGGTTATCAAGCCCATTGTGAACGACCAAGTTTCAAAACCGTAAAGAGAACTGTACCATTTTTTTTGCCGGCAGAAAACCATGGTCATCATTCTGTATTAATGAGTCGTCCTAGTTTTTACCTATACAGTTTCGTCTTCCAAAACCAAAGGCGGCGAACGCATTATTGTTTTCAGGCAAAGAAGTAGGATCCAGCCATCGCTCCGGCTTGTACTCCTTCGCGTCTGCCCCCCACATGGGGTGACGATTGATTCCATACACCCCTATCACGCAAGTACTTCCAGCTGGTAATACGTAGTTCTCTGAAATATTAAGAAAACAATTGCAGTAAAGTTCCTGGAGTGGAGGTATTCATACAGGGACTACTTTAGTCATATGTCTACAATATTGCTTTGCTTTTGTAAAAGGTCCTATGCCTTTTAAAATCAAAGAATACCAAAGTTGATGAAACGGCAAGCCTACACAACAACATTTTGAGGTATGTAATGCATTGGTTATTCCAAATATTCCAGTAAAATGAACGTTTGAACACTTGTGCATATTTATTACTATTATAGTTTTGTAGTTTGTAAATAATTTAATACTCTTTGAAATAAACACTTTTTGAATACCAATAATTAATGTTGGGAAGAGTGTGACCAAAGTAACAAAGGATGGATAGTATGACAGCATGATAAAATATGCATACAAGTTGAGTGACATATATTGTCTCGGTGGAGGGTGAAGCAGAAAACTTTTTGTATCGACATTCGTTATTAAGGGACAAGGGTAGAAAGAAGAACCAAATAATAAGCGAAAACTTACTTAGTTGTACATCAGATTGAATGCTCCTTGCAACTGCTGGAGCTGGAGGGTACAGTCTCATACTCTCTTTCAAAACAGCTTCTAAGTACAGCAACTTTGGTAGATCCTCTTTTGTGAAATCTCTATCTTGATTTCCAAGCACTGTTTGTATCCTGTAACATAATATTTTTAAAACGTAGGCTAGGTATAGTTACTTTAAAAATTCTTTGTTACTCCATCTAATTCAAACTTCACTTGGGTCGAAATTATCTGTGAATAAGGCAGATATTCTTGGTCGTTTTTGATAAAAGGATTTACTATGCCAAACGCTGCTTAACGCTTTCACGGTTTATTTACCATCCACCCGCATTCTCCAGTTATCCCGTGATCATGGGGCTTGCAACAGCGTTGAAATATTGAGAGCTCAAAATAATTAATAATCACGGAGGATATGCCGTAAGTGACAGTATAAGTTTACTATGTCAAAATATTGTTTTCATTAAAAAAGGCATATAAAGTGTCGTAAGAAAGTTACCCAGTGTATCTGGATTAAAATTTTCTAATAACTGTCCCACTTAAAAGAATCATACTTACCCTACGGTTAACAGTAGCAATCAACGATCACTTGATCAAAAGAAATACATAGTTTGACAATTATTTTTGATACTTACTCGTTATAAATTCGTTCCTGCATGTCAGGATAGGATCCCATCAGTATTAAAGTGTATGTCATTGCAGTAGCCGTCGTGTCGTAAGCGGCTGCGACAATAGTGTCCAAGTGTTCCCTGATTTCATCATCCGTAAAGGCATCCTGTTTGTCCGCCAGGTGCAGCATTTGATCCAGGAGTGGCTTGTGTTTGTCTGGAATTAATACAATTTATTTCTGATCTTTTTTCTTTACTTCTGTCTTTCTGTATCAACGGGGTATTTATTTTTTATTTTATTTTATTTTATTTATTTGGAAGAACCAACAATTACACATTGTTTATTACAAAAAATAGGATATAAATAGTTTTACAAATGTGCAACCAACAACGTTCTCCACAGATACACAAAAGACAAAGACAATGTTGATGAGGTAAAAGGCGGACAGAGTAGACAATTGCACGAGATAAGATAGGTACACATAAATTACAGCCATCAAGCTGCTGCTCAGTTAATTAACACCCTAAAGTGTGCTATAGATAAAAATTCAACCACGGTTAAGATACCAAATCGTAAACTAATACTTAAACCGTGGGTGACACCTGGTTTACTTCGTTGCATGAGAAATCGGGATAATATGCACAAAGAAACCATGCTAAATCCGAACAATGATACCTTAAAGTTAACATACACAAGATACAGAAATTTTTGTCACAAAATATTAAAGAAAGCTAAGAGAGACCATGATCGTAAGGAGCTAACAGACGCTGGCACGGATAATAGGCGAATCTGGAAGGTAATAAAACGTGTAACTAACTGTGTTAAATCTAAAACTTCGTCTACTGATTTACTACTCACTTCTGCCTCCCCTGAATACTCTGTCAATCAAGTAAACGACTACTTTGCGAGCATTGGTAAAAACCTCGCAACCAAAATAAAACCTCCAAATCCCCACTCAAAATTCCAGGTCCATGTCCCCGACAACTCCTCTTGTGGCTCCTTTGTTATTTTACCAACCGATTGCAGCGAAGTTGAATCAATTCTATTCTCCTTAAGATCTGACTGTGCTGTGGGATGGGATAACATTCCTACAGCTCTGCTCAAGCGATATAAAAACCTCCTCATCCCCGTCATAACTCACGTTTTTAACCTCTGCCTCGAAACAAGTACTTTCCCCTTGTGTTTCAAAAAGTCACTTATCCATCCCATTTACAAGAGTGGGGGTAAAGACTGTGTCACCAATTATCGTCCGATAGCCGTATTGCCTATACTATCTAAGATCCTGGAGCGCATAATAAATAAACGACTGATAAAATTTCTGGAAGACAAGAACTTATTGTCAACCGCTCAGTATGGCTTTAGACGAAATAGATCCACCTCTAATGCTGTCCTGGATCTTACTAACTATATAGTCAAAAACCTAGACGAAAAGAAAAAGGTCCTAACTATCTTCCTAGATCTGGCTAAGGCTTTCGACACAGTCTCTACTCCCCTCCTGCTTCATAAGCTGGAAAAAATGGGCGTAAGAGGTGAATCTATTCTAAAGGACTATCTACATAACCGAACCCAATGTGTTAAAATTAATAATTATGTAAGTGATGAGCTGCCAATAACATACGGAGTACCGCAGGGGAGTGTGATCGGGCCGACTCTTTTCCTCGTATACCTAAATGACCTTTGCCAGATTAAGTTAAACGACACCAAGATAACGGCGTTCGCAGACGACACTGCACTTTCATTTAGTGGTGACACATGGCCAGAGGTTTTTACCAAAGCTCAATATGGTTTTAATATAATTAAGGAATGGTTGGCTAGAAACTCACTGACACTTAATACTGACAAAACCAACTATATGACTTTCTCACTCCGTCAAACCACCCAACCTCCAGCCTCCTTATACCTTGTCGCGCATTCGTGCGCTGTTCCCGACGACCAGGTCTGTAACTGTCCCAAATTGGCTCAAGTGACCAATACCAAATATCTTGGCTTAACTCTGGACAATGGTCTTTCTTTCTCACTCCACATTGAATTATTACAGAATAGAGTTAGAAAACTAATCTACATTTTTAAAACCCTACGTCACGTAGCTGATGCACGATTGTTAAAACAGGTCTACTTTGCACTTTGCCAATCCTTACTGACTTATTGCATATCGACCTGGGGAGGTGCGCCAAAAACAAAGCTGTTAAAATTAGAAAGAGCTCAGAGAGCTATCTTAAAAGTGAGCACCTTTAAACATTATATGTTTCCTACTGCCGAACTTTACAAAAGTTGTCAAGTGTTGACTGTAAGGCAACTCTTCATAGCAAAAACTGTCCTAATTCAGCATTCTGCGACCCCATACAAAAAAATCTCCAAAAGACGTAAAGACATTGTTTGTGTAACTAGGAAAAGCAACCTTACCCATTCCAGGAGGTTCAATTATTTTCTTGCACCTACATTGTACAACAAATTAAATAAAATACTCTCTATTTATCAACTATCTAGCTGCAAATGTAAAAATCTAGTAAATAAATGGCTTCAGGGGCTGACCTACCAAGAGACGGAAAACCTCTTAAGTACAATGGTGTAGTATAATTACCATACAACAATACACACAGACACACACACATACACGCCCACACACACACATACACATAACTAAACGCATTTACACCCACACTTACACATCTATTACTCTCACTCACACGCGCATGCATACAAAGAAAATTTTCCATTAGTTTTAATTTCTTTTTTGTTTCTTTTTTGTTCTCTCACATTGTTAATGAATTCTTGCAAAAAAAACTTTGAAATTCGTGATATTATTTATAAGGGAATGGGACTGGTATCTTTAACACAGGTTACTTTGTAATCTAGCTAAGATGCCAGTTGCGATCCGTACTGTGACTATAAAGCTACGATCACTGTTAATATTGTAACTATTTAATCTTAAGGTTTTATAATGTGAGAACTAATAAAGCTTATTATTATTATTATTTCCTTTATTCATTATCCTTACATACTAATTACATTTTTAAATATTTTTATTAACAAAAAATATATAAAAAACATTTAAAAATATAAAAAATAGTAGTCCGCCGGTGTTGGGAGCAGGGTCCAAGCTACCGGTGGTTAGGGCTCCAGAGACAGGAACCTCCTCACAATGCGAGCCGTATCGAGGAGTACTGCCTTCTGAATCAGGCCCTTGATCCAACCGCCTAAGGAGAGCCTCGATAGATGGTCATCGAGACTCTTGGCCATAAGGCCATTGGCCGTCACGACAATCGGCACAATGATAGCCGAGTTCACATACCACATGTCGACAACCTCGTGTGCCAAGTCGAGATATTTTATTTGTTTCTCTTTCTCAGCTTTCACGAGGTTCTCGTCATGCGGGATGGTAACATCGACTATCATTACGCGGCGCGCTGATCGGTCTATCACCACAATGTCAGGCTTATTGGCCACAATAGTCCTGTCAGTAATGATAGACTGATCCCAGTACAGCGTGACATGGTCTTTCTCGAGAACTGGGTCGGGCACATACTTGTAGTACGGTACCTCAGATTCCACAAGTTTATATTTCAAGGCAAGTTGCTGGTGAATAATCCTGGCTACTTGGTTGTGCCTGTGCAAGTACTCGCCGTTAGCTAGACGAGAACAACCAGAAATAATATGTCTGATGGACTCACCCGGACGGTGGCATGCCCGACACACGTCAACCGTCCCGTCCTTCATAATATGTTTCCGGTAGTTGTTCGTTAACATAACTTCGTCCATAATCGCACAGACAAAACCCTCAGTTTCCCCAAAGAGGTCGCCGAAACGTAGCCAGGACACGGACGCTAGGAAATCTACATCCGGGCCATGAAGAGCCCGGTAGAAGCGCCCGTGAAGCTCCTTGCCTTGCCATACTTCCTTGCGGTCATCATTAGTAAGTACCACAGGTTTGCGCCAGTTCTCTTTAGCCATGGACAGCGGGGTGAGTCCCTTGTCCACTGCGACCACATCTCGGTGCATACCCACTTCGGCTTTTAAAAAATATTCTCTGAGACTGCACACCTCGCGGTTGTGGAGGGTCTTCGCGTTTAAAAAGCCACGACCCCCACACTTCCGCGAGATGAACAGCCTCATCACCGATGATCGTGGGTGATGCATCCGGTTTGCGGTCAGCAGTGTACGAACTCTCCTATCCAGGGCATCGAGTTCGGTCTGAGTCCATTTGAGTATGCCGAAAGAGTACATTAAAACCGGCATGACCCAACCGTTGAAGGCACGCACCTTGTTTCCGCCTGATAGAAGGCTATTTAATACCTTCTTCAGGCGTCCAAAGAAGCGCTCCCTCAACGATTGCTTCATGTCAGTAACGTTAATGCCTAACGCTTCCGACATACCCAAATACTTATAACTTTCGGATGAAGAGAGGGATCTGAGGTGTATGGAATCCGAGAGCTGAATTCCCTCGGATTCCATAATCTCCCCTCGCTTTACATGCATGACTGCACATTTGTCCACACCAAATTGCATCCTGATGGCGCTACTAAAAGTTTCAGTTACTTTCAGTAGCTCCATCAGTTGCAATTTGTTGGGGGCAAAGAGTTTCAGATCATCCATGTAAAGAAGGTGAGATATGACCTGACCACCTCTCCTCAACCGGTAGCCTAGACCTGAATCCTCCAACAATGTGCTTAGAGGATTCAGGGCTAGACAGAACCAAAGTGGACTCAGACTGTCGCCCTGGAATATTCCCCGTTTAATCCATACAGGTTCATCGTTCCCCTGGATCTGTCGACATCCTGGATATCGAAGGACCGTCCTCCATTGCCCCATACACGACTCAAGGAAGGCGCGTAGAGTTGCATCTATCTTGTACAACTCTAGCACCCTCATGAGCCATGTATGTGGCACTGAGTCGTAGGCCTTCTTATAATCTATCCAACATGTCGAAAGATCCTTGCGGGATCGACGAACCTGTTGGCTAATGGCCATGTCGATGAGGAGTAGCTCCTTAGTACCACGGGACCCGTTCTTACATCCATTTTGAGAGGCAGACATAATGGAGTTTTTGTCAATGTGTGTATTAATTTTCACTCTCAAAATGGATGTAAGAAGCTTATAGACCGTCGCCAAACACGTGATCGGTCTATAATTCTTGGGTTCCGCGGGACTACCTGACTTATAGAGCAGGTGGGTTATGCCTGTTGTTAGAAATTGCGGTTGGGACCCAGACTCTAAGGATGACTGGAATTGGGATGCCAGGCAAGTGTGTGAACTGCTAAGCCATTTGAGCCAGAAGTTGTGCAGTCCGTCCGGTCCCGGTGACTTCCAATTCGGTAACGGACGAACTGCTCTGGCTACATCTATTGCTGTTATTAAAATTGGCTCCATTTCTGTGATAGGTTCACACACTCGCTCGACATCACGCATCCAGTCAGCCTCAGTATGACAGACGGGCACCGACCAGATGCTGCGCCAAAAAGAACTCGTGACGGCATCATCTGGGCGGCACACGTCTGTCATATTTTGCTCGGGTCGCTCCCATGCTCTGTATACCCACCTCTCATCGCTCTGGAACATGCGATTCTGCGAGTATCGATCAACCCTCCGCTTATACCGCCGAATACGGTTCGCCCATGCATAAACTTTCTGCTTCAGGAAGTCGATGCGCTCTGTGACACGGGACATGTATTCTTGAGGACTGATTTCAGTCCCCGAGAAGGCCCGCCTCACAAAGCGCATCACACGTGGTCGTGTATTGCCCTCCCTGAAGCAGTATAGTTTGCCGATGAGTACCCTGGCCCCGTCGATACGATGTTCAATCCTGCGCTGCCAGGCTGGTACGGCTTGTTTTGGTCGACTAGCTAAGTTACAATTTGGGAATTTTACATTAGCTAGGCGACATGCCGCAACAGCCCCACAGTACAGGATCGAGTGCGTATCAACGAGGTCCTCGCTACTCTCGAATATATTCTTGAGTTGCGAGTCCAAGGCACACACCAGCGCTCTATTTTTCTTATGCATGGGTAACCGTGGTAATCGGGGCCTAAGTTCGGTAGGAGTGGATCGATACTCACGAAGCGCATCCTCCAGTGCGCTCCTCAATCGGTCGTTGCACTGGCTACTTACCGTGACAACCCTATCATCTTCCTCTACAACAGCAGGGTCGGACCGCGGTGGGGTTGCGTCAATAGCTGACGCTCGCATCACGGTTTGTGGCGGAGTCAAGACGATAAGGTTGCTCAGTACCTCTGAGCGCAGCCTATCAAGTGCGGCGTCGTCCAACATGTGATTGCGTTGGATGACCCGCACCTGATCCGACAGTCGTTGGGCCGAGACGTTGACGGTTGGTTCAAGTTCCTGGAACAGAGACAGCATCCTAACACGGTACGCAGTGAGGTTAGTTCCCCCCTCTGTAGACCCGTAATATGCGCGCATGACGTTCTCGTTTATGGACTGAGTCCATCTCATGCGCTGCACACAACCACCGGCAGCGGGGACCCGGCTCGGGGCCGGATGGCCCCTAAGTCCCAAGCTCCTCGGTGGCCGGCCTCTCCCCTGCCGACGCACAGGTGTTGGCGACGTCGGCGGCGAGAAATACTCATCACTCGAGCTCGACGCAACTGCCACGGCCGGTGTCACAGCACTCACGACGGGGCTGGATTCCGGCGGCGGCGAGGCGGAGCTGAGCGACGAGTCCGGGGTTGGTAGGCGTGCACGTCGGGATGCAGCTCTCGTTATCATTATTTGGTTATGATCATCGTCTTGTTAATTTTTTCTTGATTTGTTCCGTATTTTATTGTTGACAATGTATATTAAGGAACACTAAAAATATACATTATTCACATAAATTCTGGATTGTGTCAAGCAATAATTTTCTAAATGATCCAACAGACAGAGCAAACACATACAAGTTAGAGAAAAACTTATTAAAATTGCCCGTGAGACGACGTAGAGGTGCCCGCAAGCCTGCATTCGTGCGACTAGGAGTGACGGCAAAAACAGGTCGTGCGCGCACCTCACGTCCCTGAATTGTTCTAGGGACAACAAAGCACAACCTGTTACAGATGTCCATACAATCATATGAGTTGTTACATAAATCGTATAGAAACATAGTATCTAGAAAAGTACGTCTAGACTTCAAAGAGATCATATTATATTTTTTCAGCAAGTCGCTATATGGGTGATAAATACGACTTCTAGTACAACGGTAATGCATCGTTTTCAAGAACTTACGTTGTATACGCTCAATACAGTCATTATATTTACTATAATAGGGACTCCACACCGGCACAGCATATTCTAGTTGAGACCGAATTAACGACCGATACAGATGTAAATACGTGCTCGGGTAGATGAATTCCGTTGCTGATCTCATCACAAATCCGTACATCCGATAAGCCTGACTTATGATTTTATCAACATGTGCGTCCAGGTGCAGTTTATTATGGAGCAGTATTCCCAGATCACGAATTGTGTTAACTCTGTCCAGCATTTCACTTTGTAGTGCATATGAGTGTTTAATTTCGTTTTTATTTTTAGTAAAGCTGATACAACAGCATTTGGGAATACTGAGTAGGAGTTTGTTTTTAATACAATACTCTGCTAACCGATTAAGATCTTGCTGGAGTAAGTTACAGTCTAGTATCGATCTAACGGGTCTAAAAATTTTTAGATCGTCCGCGTAAAGTAAAAATTTAGAGTTATGGAAACACATATCGATATCATTAATAAAAAGTATAAATAAAAGAGGTCCGAGAATTGAGCCCTACGTTGCGGTTATGGCGGTGGAGTGGAACCCATTAACCACTACTTTTTGTGTTCTATTTGACACATACGAAACAAACCAACGCAACAAATCCCCGCGGATCCCGTTGAAAGCTAGTTTCTTCAAAAGCAATTTATGATCGACCCTGTCAAAAGCTTTTCGAAAGTCAGTGTATACAGCGTCTACTTGCACACGAGAGTCCATATTATTAAACAAATAGTCAGTAAAAGCTATCATATTAGTTGTTGTAGACCTTCTTTTTACGAACCCGTGCTGTTGTTGTAGTATTTTATTATGGACAATCGGATACAACTGATTGTGAACGAGCCTTTCGAAAAGCTTCGACAAGGCCGACAGTATGGAAATGGGCCGATAATTTTCAACGTCCTGTTTTGAACCACTTTTATGAACGGGAGTAATGTTTGCCCGCTTCCAGATTTCTGGGAAAGTTCCCTGACACAAACACTTATTATAAATAATACGCAATGGTGCACATAACGCCTGCGCTGCCCTATTAAGGAAAATTGGTGGAATACCGTCTGGTCCTGGTCCTTTAGTGCAATCTAAACATTTGAGGGCACTGAGTACTTGGTCAGTACTAACCTCAAGACTACTAACAAGAGAACAATTCTCAGCATATTCAATGTCCTGGGTTTGAATATTTGAAAGAGTGGAGGGTTCGTACACGGAATGGAAGAAGTTTGCAAAGTGATTACAAATCTCCTCAGGATCGGTTGATGATAGGTGTTTATAGTGCATGGTTGAAGGGATTGGAGCTTTAGATTGCCGATTAGACACATAAGTCCAGAAATATTTGGTGTTCACTTTTATACTATCTTCTACTGATTTCAAGTATAGACTATAACAGTTCTTACACTCAGCATGGAATCTGGACCTATAAAGTGAAAACTGTTCATAGTCTGATATGTTTTGATAGGTCTTCCATTTATTCCATGCCTTCAATTTATTTTTAAATATGTGTATCAAAGATCTGGAAAACCACAATGGAAATCTGGTAGACCTTATTGTCTTTAGAGGAACATGGGTTTTAATAATTTGGTAAACAATTTCATAGAACGTATTCAGTGAGTCTTCTGCAGACTGTTCGTGAAGTTCACAATCCCAGTTAATTTTGAGCAGATCGCGATTAATGAGTTCATAATTCGCCTTAGAATAATTATGCTTTTGAGCCGCCTTACGCATCATAGCACTGCTGTGCAATTTACAGGACACTAAAATATACAACGGGGGATGATAGAGATCTGGTTTTAACAGTAAGTCAGTTGGTGTAAAAACAGAACAGTCGTTGTTACTTATCACCAAATCTAAAATCTTCCCGCTCGAGTTCTTAATATTATTGTACTGGTAGCTGTTGAGCACAGACATAAAAATACTCAAGTGCCTGCAAACAGGGGAACTACCAACACACATTTGTTGCGTGGCAGGCGTGGTGTTGCCACCAGCGAGCCATTCAATGTCAGGAAGATTATAATCTCCAAGCACGTAAAAGTTTTGGACGCGCGTGTCCTCCAACAAGGTTTGCAGGGACTCTAAGTAGGCAACATAAATACATTCGGGGGTTTTGGGTGGGATATATGCTGAACATATTAAATCATATTTTCCTGTCGTTGCGCTTGGCAAGCGTAGTATGATGTGCTCAATGCTTTTATTAAAGGAGAAAGTGGGTTCAACTATATTGGATCTGAGTCCCTTTAAAACTGCAACAAGGGTTCCACCGCCATCCTTTTTTTTAGTTGCCTCGCGATCCCGGTCACATCTGTACACTGTGTACCGATCATCAATGAATTCGGAATCTAATATATCGGAAGTGAGCCAAGTCTCGGTGAGTATAATGATGTCATAACAATTTGATAGAATATTCATATAAAGAACATGCAGTTTAGTGCGGAGTCCCCTACAATTTTGATAGTAAATAGTTAATTTATCGTCAGCCATTTTCATGGGGAAGGAATGCATTAAGTATTTCAGTAATCTGGCGGACCAGAACAGCATTACGGTTATAATCATAGCACATGATATGATAGTTAAAATTGTTCTCCATGAAATCAGACAATCCCAATAAAGTCAAAAATACAAGCATTGATAAGATATTAACACCTTTAGAGTACAGTATCAACAAGTGTAATAAAAACAAACATGATACACGTTTTAAAGAGTACCTACAACTACCAGAAAGTACACATATACAATCTCCAGACAACACAATTATATGCGTGTTCCGATCGCACCGCTCAACCAGAGTCTCCGTGATTATAATCAACACAACAAGAAGACCAGCTAAACAATACGACCAGGGCACATAAATACTTAACAAAGAAAATACAATGAGCAAGAACAAACACATATTAAACATAATGGCGATAAGGCCGCTAGTCATCCTTCGCTGCAGCAGTACCGGGTTTGATTTGACCAATATGTTGGTGTGATCGAATGGCAAACGATTTGCATTGTTCTTTTTCTCGAACGAGAATAGTGCCATGTTTAACCCACACAAATTTATAATTATTCCTTTGGGCTGCTTCTTTGCAGTCACGAAACAAAAGTTTTCTCTTTAATGTGAGATGTTCATGCATGTATATACGCGACGGTGTACCAGAGATGCTCAGTTGGTCGGAGGTCAGCCCTTTGGCTAATCGAAAGGCGCTGAGTACATTGTCGCGAAGTATACGTGAAGCCAATTTTACGACAATGTTTTTTGGTTTGTCGTTCTGTTGGTGTGCATGAGGAACACGGTGTATTGCGACAACATCCTTAGTACTAATAGAGAAATTAATTTGTGAACCTATGCTTTCTATGATCGATATCAGGTTCTCGTTACGCCTTTCGGGCACATTACATAGCTCCAGGTTGCATTGTCGGGCATTTTGGTCTAAATAGTCAATTTTAGAAATGATATCGTTGATTGACTTCTTCGTATCAATCTCCTGCATCTTCAATCGATCACTCAGACCAATCTGTTCTGCAGACACGTATTCAACCGAGTTCTGTACAGCAATTAGGTCAATTGCTAATTGATCGTACTTTTTATCCAGTTCGGACAGACGTGTGGTTACTTGAGACTGCTCAGAACGTATAGCGGCAATATCCTTTTTTATTTCGGTTGTAACCTGGGCAAAGGCAGCTATTTCGCCTCTGATATTTGAGACGTTATCAGAAATGATAGTGATGCGGGTATCAAGTTCCTTGCGCCACTCGTTAAATTCTAACGATAAAGCTTTAAGCGCCTGAGTGAATTCGCATTCTGGTTGCTTGCGCACATCGCCTTTTGAATCAGGCGTTTTACATAGATCACTGTCGGACTGCGACAAGTGAGACATATTCATTCTGCCGTCGGTTGAGTTACTGAGGTCCAAACGTTTTACGTTTGTAACTATACTCAATCAGTCGGATTCAAAGAACTTCTAAAAAATGGTTTTTGTATTGAGTGAGGTTTGAACCTGAGACCAGTAGTGTCTGCCGCAGTGTAAAAAGCTGCACGAGTCGAGCCAAACGCTACATTAAATATAGCAGCGAAATTGGTTATCCGTAGGTGCGTTAGAGACCTGCGCAGGCGATGGTGTGGACAGGGGCCAGATGCGGTATGCGCGGGGGTTATCGAGCGCGCTGCGGGTTGTGGTAGGTCAGGGACCGAGTTCTTTCGAGAAATTCTAACACAGTTTTATCAACTTATCTCAAGTTCACGTTAACGTAGCACCGTCGAACTTTCACAGAATGACGAGTCACTTCACTGGCTTTAAATTAATTATAAATTTATATGAAAAAATCCACTTCTGCCGATTTAGATGATTAAAAACAGGGGAACAAAAGTATCAACGTACTGTCTTGATTTCTGACACCGAGGGTATGTGATTTAATATCGTGTTATGGGTATCCTTTTCTTTGTTCATTTCAAAAACTGAAGGATGCTATTGAAGGTGTTCGTGACCAAGTTCTGGGTCGACTTACTTAACTAACAGCAATGTGCCCTGCCCACTGCTGCTACTTACATTTGGCAAATCTTCGGGCTACGTCGGTAACCTTGGTTGTCTTGCAGATGTCTTCATCTGATTCGATCACGCAAGGGAACTCCGAGCATAGCCGTCTCCATTGCCCTTTGGGTGACTTTAAGTTTTCTTATGAGGCCCTGATTGTGAGCGACCACATTTCGATCCCGTATGTAATTTCTGGCAACACTCACTGGTCATAGACTTTTGTCTTGAGACACTGCGGTAAGTTGAACGAGAAAATACCGAGCAGCTTCCTGAACGCTACCCAGCCGAGTCGAATTCGACGATTTACCTCGTTCTCAAAGTTAGACCTACCTGGCTGGACCGTTTGTCCCAGGTTAACATAATCGTCTACAACTTTGAGTGTAGAGTCTCCGATCCTGATTGGAGTGAGTGTTATATGGGCATTCAACATGACCTTGGTTTTGTTCATGTTCATTTTAAGACCCACTCTTTCGGAAGCTCTACTGAGGTCATCGATCATTGTATGGAGATCCTCCATAGTCTCAGCCATGACCACTATATCGGCGACAAACCGAAAGAGAGTGATGTACTCGCCATTAACGTTGATGCCTAGCCCTCTCCAGTCCAGAACCTTAAAGACGTCCTCCAGGGCAGCGGTGAATTGCTTCAGAGATATGACGTCTCACTGTGTTACACCTCGTTGCAGAAGGATACGAGTAGGTTCCGAGGTCTATACGAGGTCTATGATATGGTGTTGTTTCTGTAAAAATACTTCAACACCTCGGTGTACCGCTAGTCGATTTGGCATCGTTGGAGAGACTGCAATATAGCCCAAGTTTTGATCGAATCGAGGACTTTCGCGTACTCCAGAAACGCTAAACAGAGAGGCAAGTTATACTCTTCGGCCTTCTGTATAACCTGCCACAGTGTATGTGTGTGGTCTACGGTGCTAAAAATAAAATCTACATAATACAATTGGAATAAAATTGGATACATTGGGAGAATGAAAACCTTAGGTATGTCAATATTAATTAAATTACATTAAATTATTTAATACATTAAATTAATAAAACATTAAATTATTTAATACATTAAATTATTCAATCATAAGTCAGTGTCATTTAAAAAGTCATTTACTGAATAATAACATTTTGCAATTAATAGTAATGTCAGTCTCTTTTTGAAATTTTGAATTGCTATCAATAGGAAAAGTGTCCAGAAGGCTGGTGGCGTTGCCACGTTAGATGGCAATGCTGATTATTAGGTCAAAGGCCAGCCCTCTGGTCACGTGAAGAGTCGACCAACCGCTTGGCGATTTCCCGAAAAACTAGGTGGGCACTCGGACCCCATGGCCCTAGTGTTTCAACCCCAAACGGCTCAAACACATAATTACCAATTAAATTATTGTATTTGCGCCGTTTGAGGTTTTCAGCACCTGCAGCAGCCGCCCCAGCGCAGCCCACTGTGCTAGGAAGATGGGATGGCGCAAGGGTGTCGACGCAAGTTGCGTCCCACACCAAAGGCCTACCCAACTTCCATGGCATTATGGTCATACCATCTGGTCTCTTCCCATCGACGCGTGCCAAGCCATTGGGTTCTAAGACAGCTGGCACCCCGGCGGTGGCAAGAGCACGACGGATGAGATCATTAATGCTAGCGTGCCGCGCAATCCGACCTGCACTCTTACTGCATGAAAGGCCATGGTGTCCGAGGCAGTCGACTGCTTCACCACATTGACAGCGATGTGGAGCCCCACAAGGAGCGCCCAATCGCAAACACGTAGCGAGCCGGAAGGTAGTGTCACCTAACATAGTGCCTATATTAGGTGACGGTAGTGCCTGAAGCCAGAGGCCCGACTCCCATTCACCCACAGCCAGTAGGCGGGCACGCTCAGCAGTATTGGTAGACGTATTAATAAGTTGATTCCGTACCAACCTGCAGAGCGGCTCATCCCACTGTCTCTGGGAAAACGGGTTCTCGGGCCGATCCGTATCCGGGCAAGTCACTTTCCAGGCGACTTCTGCGTCGGTCAAGCACGGCACTTCCGAGTCAACCAGGGAGAGAGCTAAAATTTTCCTGGTTAGCTTTTCAGTGCTGTGGACAGAGGACAGGAACGCCGGTAAGCTTATACTAGAAATTTTGCGGACGCCGAGGCCACCAAAACGAATTGGTAGGGTGGCTTGCAGCCACGCTCGGTCGTCCAGGGCCACATTTAGAATGGATGTTAATGTGTTGCGAATAATTTGGTCAATTTTGTCCAAAAGTTGTGGTTTCATCCAAAGAGGAGAACAACGGAGAAAATACATAAAATTTGGACCAAAACAGCAATATCTGATCAGGGTGAATGCCGAATGTAAATTAATTTTGGAGAGTCTATCCGAAATGTCATTAAAATGATTGATTTTGTGATCGATGAAAGATGAAAAACTTTCTTCTAAAATAGGGGAACCTAGGAGGTGCAGGGAACTTTTTTCTAAAATTTTGATTTGAGGGGCTATTGCATTAAATTTATCTATAGTCGATTGTCTGTCTGTAATGTCAGTGAGGTAAATTTCGCACTTTGATGGGTTAAGGTCTAGGCCAATAGATTTAAATTGATGTTTGAGGAGTTGTAGGTCATCCAAAACGGTGTCAACATCACCTCCTAGAGTTCCATCATCTAAATACCACACGTTAAATTTTGAATTTAATTGTTGAATTATGGGATGAATAGCCAAACTGAAAATGACAGGCCCGAGAGGGTCACCTTGTTGGCAACCAACTGCAGATTCTAAAACGTTGTCCTTGTATAGTAATTTTGAAGGGTGTCTATAACATTGCCACATAAAACCATAAATTTCGGGTAATACTTTTTTGACTTCAGCCAACAAAGTGTCCCTGTTCACGGAGTTAAAAGCGTTTTTAACGTCAACCTTGAGGATAACCTCACCTTTTTTGGAATTTAAAAAAGAGGATAAGGCATGTACGGCAGCCTCACAGCCCCCTCTGGAACCAAAACCAAGTTGAAGGGGCTGGAACTTAGTTGCAAGTGTTTCACTATAAAACTTGCAACATATTTTGGCTGCCATACGCCTGTAGGTGCAACCGACGGCAATGGGACGAATGCCGCCGTCCTTCTTGCGCAGGGCACACAGGTTAGCCCCATACAAGACATCGACGACGGCATCATTCACACCGCCGGAGAGCATTAAGTTGATCAGAACCGCGAGCTCCTTCAAGAGCGACTCACCAGCTTCCCCGGCGCCTGAACTCAACAAATCTTTCAAATGTTGTGGAGTCAGGCCGTCGAGGCCGCCAGCAGAACCACTCCGGAAAGAGCTCACGGCTGCGATCAACTGCGGGGCTGTAATTTTTAAAAAAGGTGAATCCTGAACGAGGGGGTCGGGGTGGGCGGGTGGGTCGGGGAAGGTGAGACCATCCGCAGGCGATGGATGTTTACTCTCCAGAGCTGACAGAGTCTCTGGAGAATAAGGCGCCACCACATCACTGCTGAACAGTATTCTGGCTGCCCCCCTAATGTCACCGTCACTTAACTTGGATTCTACATGATCACAAATGCCTTTCTGTTTATTAAAAAAAGGTAATTTGGAATCTAAAATACGGGCCGAATTGTTGCAGTTTTCTTTAATTTGGTTTGTTAAAGATTTTTGAGTTGCCAAATTTTTTTGGACATGCAGAATCCTGTAAGGGAAGGTGAGTAACTGCTCCCAGGCACGTAGCGAGTTCTCCTGGGTCGCGAGACGGACACAGCGCGCTAAACTCAGCGCAACAGAGTGTCTCGCGCCACGGGGAACTCTTTTAAGGACAGGGGTGGAATTTTTGAATTTGGACAATGTTTTCCACAAATTTGTTTCAAATGGGGTTGATGTCGGGGATGTGGTTGGAGGGCACAAAGGTACACTATGAGGTTTGTGGACCTTGCCATAGTGTATCTTGAGCCTCCGTTCACCTTTAAAAAAAAAAAACGAGCCTGGGAACAGTGAGGGCATCTTACCAGTTGTAATTAAACAACCTAATTATATTTTATGACTGATTTACAACGGTATTTTTATTCCTCTATTTTTCGACTATTACTTTGAATATATTCTTATAATATATAAAGTATATCTTTTTCTTTATACTCTGTTCTGTTTTATTACTTTAGCGGCTATTTGTTTGCAGTAATTTGTAATTTGTTTTCCATTATTTTAGCTACGTTTTCTAATTTAATTTCTATTTCTATTTCAGATTCGAGGTCATATCTCTCAATTTCGTATATTGGGCACTCCGTGATAAGGTGTTGGATACTCTCGCTTTTGGAGGGGTCACACGGGCTCCCCTTGCATTTGAAACGATTCAAATACTCGGAGAACCCGTCATGGCCTGTTAGCACCTGTACTGCTACCGGGTCGAGCTTTGTTTGCCTTACGATACGGTAGGCTGCAATTGCGTCCGGGAAGAATATTTTTGTTGTAGATGCGGTTTCGCCCGATCCGTATCTCATGTTCCATTCGCCAAGCGACTCCATTCGGATTTGTGGCTTGACGAATGAAGCCGGACACAGGTCGTAGTTTGGCCTTGTTCTGCTTCTCATCGCCGCCTCCTTCGCCAATACGTCTGCCCTCTCGTTTCCCTCCGTCCCCGCATGCACCTTGAACCAGAACAATTGAAGGGTCTTCCCACTATTTATCAATGTCTGGATGTTCTTTCGTGTTTCGAATGCCAAAGGATGGAGGGAAACGCCTCGGGTTACCGTTTCCAGGGCCGATCTCGAGTCGCAGTAGACCTCGACAACTGTTGAGGGGTGCTTTAAAGCTAGCTCAGAGGCCCTGCACAGAGCCAGTAGTTCGGCTTGATAAACGGTGCAGAAATGGTCCAGTTTAAACTTTTGGGATTTCACCTCCGTCCCGTTTTCCCAAAGGCTTAACGCTGCACCGACTTTGCCCTCGATTTTACTTCCGTCTTTGAAGATTTTCGGGTGTGCGAGTCCTTGCTGGTCCATTTCTGCATCGTTCATCACGCACTTGAACTCTATACCACTTAGACTAGCAGGATGTGGTATGTCCGTATAAGGAACTGGTGTTTCGATTCCTCGGTCCCCTGTTACTCTCCGGGACTATCCTCTATTCTCTTCATAAAAAGAGGCTGCTTCCCGGATCTTAAGATCTAGTGGAAGCAGTCCGGAGAGTAACAAAGCCGAGTTCAACGACGTTGTCCTATACGCCCTGACAATCTTCTGCGCAAAGCCCCGCTGCACAGTGTAGAGCAGCTTTTTAATACCCACTTTATTTGTGGCCGGTGCCCAAGCACTAGCTGCGTACATAATTACCGGCTCCACCACTGCAGTGTATATGGTCCTGATAATTTCGGGCTTCAGGCCCCAGCTGATTTTGGCGGCTCTTGACAGCTGTTTATACAGGTTTAGCGCCTTCCTCGTGACGTTCGAGGCGTGAGCGTTAAACGTCAGCTTGTCATCAACTGTGAGCTCCAGTATTTTGATCTCCCGAGACAGGGTAATGTCCTCGTCGCCCATGCGCAGAAGTGGTGAATCGTATTTCAGCTTGTTTGTGACCACCATTGCTTTTGTTTTGTGGGGCACAAATTTGAGTTTGTTTCCGATTCCCCACCTCTGAACATGAGCGAGTCGCATTCGCCTGTCTCTGGACATCAAGCGCTGTTTCACCCGAAAAAATCAGAACCACATCATCCGCGAACGCCTGGCAATAATCACCACGCTCCTCCAGTTGCTTGAGCAGGGGGTCCAAGAGCAGGTTCCAAAACGTGGGCCCACCTATGGAGCCTTGTACGCAACCTTTGGAAGTCTTTTGTGCGTACTCTGCTCCTGCGTACCTTACTCTTACGCTCCTGTCCAGTAGATAACTGTCTACCAGACGTCGCAGGTTTATCGGGCACTTTGTTTCCGCCAGTCGGCATTTCATCACTGGCCACCAGGCGTTATCAAATGCTCCCTCTATGTCCAATGATACAACGACGATGATCTTTTTTTCTTTCAACCTGTCTCTTATGTGTGTTATCAGGTCATAGAGGGAGTCTTCGGTGCTGCGCTGCGGCATGAATCCGTACTGGCTCCTGCTTACTTGTGGCGATATCTGCCATCTAATACGACGTATCAGCATCTTTTCTAATATCTTCCCCAGTACAGGCAATAGCCCAATCGGCCTGTATGATTTGGGGTGCGAATAGTCGTCCTTGCCCGGTTTTCTAAGGACCACGATCACTGCCTCCTTCCAGATGGTCGGGAAGTGAAACAGGGAGAGACATCTGTTCAGCACCGCCAGGAATAGTTGGGGATTATGGGTCATGGCCGCCCTGCATATGTCCGCTGTGAGACCGTCAATACTTAGCTTTCTTAGGATTAAAACTAAATGCGGCCCACTTTAGTTCCTCTGTCGTGAATAGAGGGTCGAATGTTTCACCATTCTCATTTATGTTGACTCTATTCGCCAACTCTCTTATACTATTGTGTTCTGCATTGTCGTCCTGTGTTTTATCCTCAAGATAAAACGTCTTCGCAAGCATCCGGGCTGACCCCTCACTGCTGAGTACGCTATTGTCCTGTACTAGCGGTATGTCTTCTTGCCTAGTGGCAGTGCGGCTTATCACCCTATATATACTATCCCACATAGTTTCACGTTTCTGGTTTCCGCAGAACTCTTTCCAACTCGACGTCAGTGTGCTCTCCATCCTCTGTTTCAATTCCTCCTTTGCAGCAAGATACGAGCTCAAAACCCATGCCCGACGTCGTGGGGCGGCACCAGAGATTCTCCTCTTCCGTCTCTTGACTTCCTCCTTCATTTGTTTCAGCTCCTCGGTCCACCAAGGCAATCCTGTTTGGGTCCTTTTATTTACGGTCGGGACCGGGGTAAGGGGCCATACCCTTCACATGCTTTCTGTATTGACTCTGTGTATATTTTTGTTATTTTGTCTAACTCTTCTATTGTAACTATTTTGTCTATTTCTGTTTTGTTTTGTTGATCCCAGACTTCGTTAAGTTTCCCAAAAAATTGTACCCATTTTGCCTTTTTTGTATTATATTTTCTGGTAGTTCTTTTAATGTCCATACCTTTTGATTTTTTCTAGTTTTAATTCAAACAGGATTGCCTTATGGTCCGAGGTGGTGACGTCCCCAGACAGTCTCCAGTTCGCCACACTCCCAAGCATGTCCTCCGTACATGTTGTTATGTCAACGCAGCTGCAGTACCTTTGGCCACCTCTGATGACGTCGAAAGTAGGGGCCGTTCCCGAATTCAGGATCTGAAGTCCTAGTTCGTCGAGGGCACCTGCCAGGGCCTCCCCCCTCTGATCCGCCTCTCGGCTTCCCCACCACGTGTTCCAAGCGTTGACATCCCCCCCAGTATAACGTCGCTAACTCCGATTTCCTCCATGATCTTCTTGAAATGGTCCAAGTCTGGCTCGATAGGCTGTCCACCATCCAGGTACACCGACACCACACCTATTTCCCATGCTCCAGTCCTCAATTTTGCAACTGTGAAATTTTCAGTGGTCAGGGTTAGGCACTGTACTGTGTAACTCGTACGTTGGGGCCTTTATCGCTTGGCCATCATTGCTCCCTGGTTCCTCCCAATTTGGGTTAATTGTCACGCCCCGTTCGCAACTTTAGGCAAAACTAGGAGTAGCTTTGCCTAAAGTTGCGAACGGGGCGTGACAAACCACGCTTGGAGAAGCGTGGTTTACGTCAGCGAAACGCGTGTGAAACTTGTGTCCTCTGCGTGACTGACTTGAGACCACAGCATAAAACAGTTCAAGTTACCTTGAACACGGACATCGGTAAAGGGAAACATCGTGAGGAAACCGGGACTAACAGTTAAGTTTGATATCGCCAATCCGCCTTGAGCAAGCGTGCCGATCAATTCTCATGCCTTCTCTGAATGAGAACAGTTTTTCGTCCTATTGTGGCAAACTAGTAGGTTTTTATTGTTTTGGTTAAAATTTTGCAGTTTTCACTTACCACTTGCTGTAACCAGCCCGGAACCGTATATTTCCTTCGAAAACATGTAGAAATATGGTCTGTCTAGACATGTGTTGACTACCGTGAAACTGTCATCAGGGTCTGTCAATACTGAAAAATAGAGCATTATTTTAGGTATTAACAATAATTCACATCGTTCTCTTTTGACTTGACTGCAAGGAAAAGGTTATTTACTGTTAATTAAATCCCTTAAAAATCTCATATGTCATGATGGACATAACTTTAATATCTCCTAGAAAGCTTACAATACAGACTCGACTTTCAGTAAAGCATTGAAATGTGACCTCGTCACGAGCAGAGTCGATCAACCGTTTGGCGATATCCCGAAATACTAGGTGGGGTACTCGGACCCCATGGCCCCGTCTTTCAGTCCCAGTGCCCAAACGGCTCAAGCTCATAACTACCAATTAAGTTATTGTATTTGCGCAATATCAGGATTTTAACAGTTTTTTTTGTTGTTATTACTATAAGCTGTTAATAATACATACGGTCAGCGGGACCGGACGAATTCCTGCTTTTGTTGTTAGGGATTGCCGCGCTGTATTAGCGAAGCCACTCTTACACATTTATAATCTGTGCATTGAGTCTTCATAATTTCCTGAGGGTTGGAAAATCACGCGCGTGATCCCAACACTTACGGGTGGGATGGATTCAGATGTGAGTGGCTATAGGCCAGTGGCAGCAAAAGTTTTTGAGTCGACCATACAAAGCTGCATATTAGACCAAATGTCCAGTTTACTATCGGACGTCCAGCACGGATTTCGACCAGCGTGCAGCACAACCAGCAATTTACTGAACTTTTTGACGTACGTGGTTCCTAATGTTGATGCTGGAGTACAAGTCGACGCTGCCTACTTTGACTTTAAAAAAGCTTTCGATTTGGTTGATAATGACATATTACTAGAAAAGCTGGCAGCAATCGGATGTACTCCTAAATTGCGTCAGTTCTTTGTGTGTGTGTTCTATTCTAACTACATGAGGGATCGACGGTAGTTCGTAGAATATGCTGGTTGTAAATCTGAGCCATATTATATAAGATCAGGAGTAAGCCAGGGCAGTAATGTGGGTCCGCTGAGCTTCATTAATATGATAAATGACCTGCTTGAGGCTGTCAGGGTTGCCGCTTGTCTGTTATACACGGATGATCTTAAGTTGCTCATGGCCATTAAAGATAAAAGTGACTGTGCACGATTGCAGCAGGATATAGACTATGTAAGTGAGTGGAGTAGGAAAAATAAACTGCAATTTAACGTTAAAAAATGCTCAGTCATAACTTTCAGCAGAATGAGAGAACCACATCTTCACGAGTACAAGCTGGATGGCACATCAATTGAGCGGGTAAAAAAGGTACGCGACCTGGGTGTACGCCTGAACACTGAGTTGACATTTCGTGACCATATTGTAAATGTTTGTAAGAAATCATACAGAAGTCTGGATTTCGTTCTTCGACGGGCATCAGGTTTTACAAATATAAAAGCAGTTGCAGATCTAATAATAATAATAATGCGCTTATAAGAACTCATCTTGAGTATAGGGTAAAACCCGGATAGATGCCGCAGTTGGATAGGTGCCCCATTTTCTAAAAACCTAACTTCCCAAAATCGCAACACAGATTTAATAGTCTAAAAATAGAGCGCGCGTGCCCCACACCTATGTGCCCTGCAGACCATCGCACGGGATTGACGTGTTTAGCTGGTGCATGCGATCATCTCCGCGACGAACAGGACGAACGCTTCAAAGTTTCAAACGTAAGAATTTACTGTTACATATCTTTATATATAGTAATAAATTCTGTTCTGTTTTAATTATATCCATACATTGGTTAGTTAACTTTATAACTACATAATAATAATTGCACTTTTGAATTTATCCATAGCAAAAAGGATAGTCGCCCCGATTTTTTGCAGTATAGGTGCCCTTAGGGGCGTCTATTCCCCATAAGCTGTATGCATGTTAGCATATTTTTAAAATGATTATTTTTATTTTGAGAAAAAATTTATTATTGCATAGAATGCTTTGATAACTATTAAAATACGAAGTCAAAATCTGATTGGATTCGGTGCTTATCATGCCAGAAGTGGCTGCACGAAGTATGTACACTTTTTAGAAATTATTGCTCAAGATGTGGCAAACTGAAAGCACTTTCCACTTCAACCTAAAATAAGGACAACATTTAATTGTGGTTGTTTTTTGAAAATTTTAAAAGCTGGTATCTTGCCTGCCATACCTATTATGTTCAATTAGTTACGATTAGGCACATTAAAATTTAGAAGTTATTTTTTGTTAAACAAATGTTTAAGTTTAATTAATAATAATTTTTATGAGTACCGTTAATACTATTACCTAAAGATTACAAATAAAACATATCAAAACTATGTATTGTACTTATTCTAATCTATAGGGCGTCTATCCTACATCACAGGCATCTATCCTCCTTAGCATTTTCATAGTGAGGCATCTATCCATTTAGGTAGGCATCTATCCTCAAAAAAAAGGGTTTGCAAAAACTCAATTTGCAGAATCAAATAATGTTAGATCAACAAAAACGAGTCGTATTGCTAGTACAAAGATCAAACTAATTACATTCATGGAAATTCTTCATGAAAAACGTACAGTTTGAAAATTAGGAGGCTTTTTCAAAAAGTGGGCCATCTATCCTGGTTTTACCCTAATGCTGTCATATGGGCTCCACATGAGCCTAAACATAGTCATGCTGAAGCGCATGCAAAACAAATTCACCAGATTTTTGTACTTGAAACTTTACGGTGTCTATCCCTTCTATCCGTTGATGTACCAATGGTATGGTCGGGTACAACAAACTCGAGACAAGGAGGGACCTAGCGATAACCACATATATGTTTTCAAACTTTTATGTGGTATAACTTATAATTCCGGTGTTTTGAAGGAGATTTATGTCTAAATGTGCCTGACATGTATTGCGGCACCGGAAGCCACGGTTACTAGCAGTGCCTCACGCACAAACCAACCTACTCAGCAAAGCGCCACTGACGCGCGCAAATGACACTGCTGATAGGATCGATTTATTTTCCTGCAGAGAATGAATTCACAAAAACAATATTGTATGTGTTATATTACTTAACATAGTTATAGTAGTAGTTTAATTTAGGACCACGCTAACGCATTAGGAATTCCCTGAAACGTTAGTAGTGTTTGTGATAAATAATAAACATAGTCGGTGGGCGAATGAGGGAACCGAAGTAAGGCAATTGACGCTCGGAATCATCGCGAACTTTACGCGGCCGCCCAGCGCCCGCGCCAAAATAGCGCCGTCAACACATATTTTATAAACAGTGGACTGATTTAAGGGTCTCCCTTGTTTGACCGAAAATAAATTGCCAAATTATCACTTCCCAAACAAATTTTCGCATAATTTCATTTGCCAAATTATTACTTACCAAAAAATCTCTTTACAAATAATTGTTACGAAAACCTATGTTTGGCAAGTGAACGTTTGAACAATAACTTGTTCACCAACTAGTACTTTTACCATTTTTTATCTAGTCAAATATTTCAGTTGGTATAACATATTTTACGCAAAATTAAATAAGCCAAATATTTGGTGTCGTCAATTTTAAACTTACCATTTCAGTCAAAAGCACTATTAACTAGTTGGAATCTCCTATTTGGATTCGGTTGGGGCTCCTATTTCTGTCTGCAGGGTTTACAGGCACCTAACTAACCGAACCTCGGGGTGCCCCTGACGTCGACCGTCTAGGGTTAGCGTTTTCGTCAGCAGGTCGACGGATCCCCGCTGCGCGGGGCTCCTATTTCTGTCTGCAAGGTTTACAGGAACCTAACTAACCGAACCTCGGGGTGCCCCTGACGTCGACCGTCTAGGGTTAGCGTTTCCGTCAGCAGGTCGACGGATCCCCGCTGCGCGGGGCTCCTATTTCTGTCTACAAGGTTTACAGGAACCTAACTAACCGAACCTCGGGGTGCCCCTGACGTCGACCGTCTAGGGTTAGCGTTTCCGTCAGCAGGTCGACGGATCCCCGCTGCGCGGGGCTCCTATTTCTGTCTGCAAGGTTTACAGGAACCTAACTAACCGAACCTCGGGGTGCCCCTGACGTCGACCGTCTAGGGTTAGCGTTTCCGTCAGCAGGTCGACGGATCCCCGCTGCGCGGGGCTCCTATTTCTGTCTGCAAGGTTTACAGGAACCTAACTAACCGAACCTCGGGGTGCCCCTGACGTCGACCGTCTAGGGTTAGGGTTTCTGTCAGCATCTGTTAAATTTCAATTACGTTATATTAAATCAATTTGTGTTATGTCTTCATTCCAAAATTTTTGCCTTTATATTTTTTGTCATAACAAATCATTTGACTAAACGTTTACTGTCTTAATTTTGTTTGCTGTAATAAATCATTTGATTAAAGACCAAAAGCCTTAATGACATTATCCTTAGTAATAATCTGCCAAGTAAACATTTGACCAAATGAAAATGTGCGTACTAAAATTATTCCAAATATTACATTGGCATAAAAAAAGGTTGCTAAAATTTGTTTGGGTAATGAAAATTTGGCAAAATCTTTTCGGCAAAACGGCAGGATCCCCTGATTTAGCTTTCACGAAAATTTGTACACGTCATGTTCAATTTTAATACATAAACCTAATTTTTTTATTTTAATTTTATGAACACTTGAATATCTAGACTTTATTTATGTATTGCACAATGTACACACCGTTACAAGCTTGGCTTAAAAACAAATGAATAGCCAAATAACTTAAGACTACTTAGAATATAATTACAAAGAACAGTTTAAAATATCAATATCATTACTCTAATACTCTTACTTTCTACTAATTAATTATTATTATTTAGTACCTAATATCACATAGGAATACACTAACGACTTACCACTGGACGACCCGGTGATTAAAGAGATGTTGGAAATACTTGTTTGTGTTAAAAACCTTAAACCACAATTTTCTGCCTGTGAATCTATGTTAGATAAGGTTATTCTAGTTCTGACCCGTCTTGGACACTATGTTTAACAGCAATGAGTTAAGACTCTTATTTTGGAACTCCGATGGAGTTGGCTCAAAAATGCATGAATTACTTGAGTTAGCGGTAAGTACCCTATCCATTGATATATTAGCTGTCTGTGAAACTAAACTGAATTGTAATACTCCCTTGACGACACCAGGATTATTTTGACTGCTATCGATAAGACCAACACCACAGTGGGCGGGGACAAGGTGTAGTCATTCTGGTCAATGAGAGATTCGAGGTTGGACCTATCGCTGTTCCCAAAACTAAGCACATTGAAGCGGTTGCTATTGGTCTAAAAATTAGCGGGAAAGACTATATTATTATCTTCGTTTCAGCTTACCAATCTCCAAACTTGCAGCTCGAATGCAATGATATGGATATTTTATTTTCCCTGGGGCCTCATGTTGTAATAATGGGAGACTTTAACGCCAATCACGGTTATTGGAATAGTAGTTATGTCAATACCCGCGGTAATGTGCTGTTTCGCCACATGCTTGAACATGATTATGTCATACATTACCCTGACTCACCTACTCAGGTGGAACAAATCCTGATCTGATTCTGGCGCTAAATGTACCTAAATAATATACATGGGGTACGTGCAATACCTGCCCATTCATCAAACGACTTTCCTATACTTTTTACAGTGAATGGTCAATGCTCTCGCAAACCTCTTTCGAAACACTACCGATATTGTGACGCTGACTGGGATAAATACCGGTCCTACCTTGACCAAAAGATCTCGCTAGACTCGAAAGTGTTTAAATCTGAATCTGAAATTAGCTACGCCGTAAACTACAATACTAAATCAGTGTCTTATTGCTGCTAGAGACAAATTTATTCCTAGTGAAGCACATGTAAATATTTGCATACAACTACATAGCCAAAATGATCAAGTATAAAAATCAACTTCGCCGAAAGGAACTAAAAGTGTCCCTTGCGGAAAAAAGACTGTTACGATATTCGGATATCAATAAATTACAACATCTGATTAATTTGGCTATAATGAAACATCAATATAAAATATGGAACACTAAACTTTCGAAAGTTGACAATCCTAGCAACGATATTTGGCGACTGGCTGAGTCTTTAAAACCCAGATCCGACTCAATACATCCACTTAAAACACGTGAGGGAACTTTTACAAACTACCATCCCTGAAAAATGTGATGCGCTAGCAGATGCATTCGAGATGAACATAAATCTTACTCGTGACTAATTGTAATCCTATTAAACACAAAATTATAATTCAAATAATTATTTTTAAGATTAAAAGTAACATTCTTACCATAAACAGGATGTGGTCCAAATCGTACCTCGGCGATGCCACCATTTTTTAAGGAGAAGTTGATTACGTTCTTCTCAAATTGCCAGAAATCTGCAAAAATAACAACTACTTTCAATTTATTAAACTTTAATTATATTGAAACAAGAATTATCGCCTCCTTATAAGGACGCTTAATTAGGACTTAAACTAAAATCAAGATCTTTTTACTATATGTGTGTATTTCATAATTTATGAAGGTACACAAACACAGAGAAATACAGAATCAGAATCAGAATCATTTATTCGTAAACATAGGTAATAATTACAAACAAGATCTTAAAAATCATGTAGTGCGCTATGTTTTGCCAATGGACATACAAATTAGAAAAAAAAAACACCAACGATTATATGAGTGGGTTTACAATAAAATTATTAACGTAACTGAACATCCTAATAATATTATGATTGTATAAACACATGCAAACAAGTTAAATTTTATTATTCATAATCAATTTCATTTTCATTTCATGTCAAAATTTAAAGTCAATCACATTTTCATTCATGTCAAAATAAGTCAATTCATGATCTGCCTAGCCTTTTCCCAACTATGTTGGGGTCGGCTTCCAGTCTAACCGGATGCAGCTGAATACCAGTATTTTACATGGAGCGACTGCCTGTCGGACCTCCACAACCCAGTTAGTGCTAGGTAATACGATACCCCTTGGTAAGACTGGCTGTCAGGCTTTCGGGCCACTGACTACCTGTAACGACTGTCAAAGATCTACAAATGACAGCCGGGACCAACGGCTTAACGTGCTTTCCGAGGCACGGAGGAAACTCGGTATGTAATGGGTGGTCACCCATCCACGGACCAACCTAGGTAAGCACGGCTTAACCTAAAGATCGCTCCGAGCGGCTGTTCTTATTTAGCCACGAGCTCCTCAAAATAAGTCAATTCATTTAAGATTAAGATAAAAATTAATATTAAAATTCATGTCAGTTACAGAGATACGTCATTAAGAAACTCGTCTAGAGTATAATAACATTTTTCAAGCAGTAACCCGTTAAGCGTTTTTTTAAACTTCTGCAATGGCATACATTTTATTTCATCGGGTATTTTATTATAAATTTGCGGTGCAACACCAAAGAAGCTTTTCTTCATTAGAGAAGTTTTACATTTGACAAGGCACAGTTCATTAATATATTGAGCACGCATCGGAGTTTTCTTTACTGAGCATACTTTTTTGAACAAATGTGGATTTATCTTCACAAACAAAGCAGTTTCCAGGATGTAAAGAGACGGTAGAGGTAATATTTTTAACTTTTTAAAATATGGAATGCAACTATCAGTTGTTTTTAAACCACACATACATCGCAAACATCATTTCTGCATCCTGAAAACAAGTTCCCTATTTGTTGATTGTCCCCAAAAAATAACACCATACCGCAGAACCGAGGCGACTAGTCCATGATATACCGTTAACAGTGTATCAGTATTTACTGTCTTTGAAAGTTGAGATAACAAGTATGCTGATTTACTTAATCGCTTGCAAATTTCCTCCAAATGAGGTTTCCAGGTCAGCTTATCATCTACAGTTATACCTAAGATCTTCGCAGTACTAACTTCTCCTATTTCATAATTATCATAAGCCACTTTAACCAGTGGTTTCTCAAGCCGTTGGTGAAAGTGCATTACTTTGGTTTTGTTTAAATTAATTATAAGATTATTATCATTAAGCCAATTTATTATTTTATTTAAAGTATTATTAATATCATTTTGATAATTGTTTGGATTATTAAATTCTATAATAGCCGTGCTATCGTCTGCAAAGAGTACCATTTTTTGCCCTATGAATTTTGGGAGGTCATTTATATAAATTAAGAAAAGCGGTGGTCCCAGAACGCTACCTTGAGGCACGCCATATTTTATGTATTGTATGTGTATGTATTTTATGTTCAGAGGTATATGTGGTTTCTAATTTAGATGTAGGACATATTCTAGAGATTTCCGTACATTGTAATCTATCACTTAGGTAAGATTCTAAAAGCTTAAGGATGTTCCCTCTAATGCCATAACCATGTAATTTTTGCAGTAAAATGTTATGATCAACAAAATCAAACGCCTTCGTCATGTCGGTATAATTTTTTTTTTATCGACAGATGTCATGACACTTGATAGTAGGTCAAACAGTGCCATATTAATATTGACATTTTTTCTGAATCCCTTTTGTTCATTGCAAAATAATTTAAATTTTTCGAAATAGGCATAAATAGAATTGTAAATTACTTTCTCAAATATTTTTGAAAATACCGGGATTTTTGCAATTGGTCTATAATTTTTAACATCAGTTCTTAATTATTACTTTCTTTAAACTGTTTGGGAATATACCATCAGCAATACAGAGATTGATTACATGTGACAGTGGTGGCGCTATAACTTTCTTGACATATTTTATCTCTTTGGTTGATATGCCATCATGTCCGACAGTATTTGTATTCTTAAGGCTATTAATTATTTTAACTATGTCATTATCTGCAACATAAATAATGAATTCGAAGTCAGATTTTCACTAGACAGTTTATTTGTCGACGTACAATTCGTTTGTTGATTGTTTTCAACAGCCTCAATAAAATATTTATTAAATTCATTTGCTATATCCATTGGGTGCGTTAAAATTAAATTATCTTTTGTTATAGATGATATTGGTTCTTGGGGCAGGCAAAATTTTGACTTATTTATTACTTGCCAGGCCGCCCTTGATTTATTTTGTGAGACATTTATAAAATGGTTGTTTTGGGCTTTCTGGGTTAATTTTATTATTTTCCTGTAAAGTGTGGAATAGTTTTTAAAAACAAGTTTATTTTTTTGGTTAGGATTAAGTCTATACGCCCAGAGTAGCTGTCTCTGTTTTTTACTACATAATTTAATTCCACGAGATAACCATTTAGTCTTTTTATTAGTAAATATAGTGACATATTTTTCCGGAAAGCATAAACGATATAATATTGAAAAGTCTTCTTTAAAATTTTCGTAAGACTCATTTGCGTCTTTGGCGTTGTACACTTGCAAGAAAGATAGACACTTTAAGTGATTTTTGAATTTAGATAAATTACATGCTGGAATGTCTTGTTTTTTAGTTTTCCAGAATTTTAGCGTACAGACTTTGTTGATAGGTACTTTAAGTAACTGAGAAGTTGCGTTGTTTCGGAGGCTCTTTGAGGCATCATTCTGAAGGGACATTGCAAGACTGCAGTAATCTACAGTGTTCCGAATAAAGGCGTAGTAATCTTTGATTCTTCTTTTTTCGATAAATGTTCGTTAAAAATAAGTCTTAAATGTGATAATTATCGTTTTGTCCTTGTTTCATGTTGACAAAAACGCATACGTCTCACAACCGCAAGGTCGTAGTATATTAACATTTCAGACTCCTCTGAATACTATTCGTATCACGCTCTTATTTCCTTACTTCTTTTCTGTAACTAACACAAATGTTCCCTTACACCGTTCATGATTATCTACCTAGCCTCTTCCTAACTTTCCAACCAGATATAACCAGATTCTGACTGTCTGCCTGATTTTCACTATCCAGTTCTTGAGTAAAACGAGGCCAGTTAGATGAGAGTATGTTCTTTTCACCTTTTTCCATGGAAGGTCGCATAAGTGATCATGATCCCCAAGTCAGGGAAACCACCTCAAGATGCATCATCATACAGGCCTATCTCCTTGCTGCCAGAGATGTCGAAGCTTGAAATTACTTCTAAAATGACTGAAACCTATTATAGAAAATAGCAACATTATACGATACTATCAATTTGGATTCAGAGAAAAACATTCAACGATAAATCAGGTGCATAGAATTACAACAGTAATTGAAAAAGCTCTTGAAGATAGGAGGAAAGTATGTACCACTGTATTTTTAGATGTAGCCCAGGCTTTTGACAAAGTTTGGCACAAGGAATTGATCTATAAACTAAGAACTATGTTGCCAAAATCGTTTGCAGATATATTAAAATCATATATATAATTGGTAGTCTTTAGAGCAAGAAAATGCCTATTCTGAACGAAAAAAATAAAAGCTGGTGTACCACAAAGGAAGTGTTCTAGGTCCGGTCCTGTACCTATTGTACACATGTGATATACCAGAACTAGAAAATGCAGCTATTGTTACTTTTACTGATGATACCGCAATAATAACCACAGGATCCAGTCACAAAGAAGCTGTGGTGCAAGTACAAAAAGCAATAAGTCAATTCTATGATTGGACCAAAAAGTGGGGGATCAAGTTGAATGAAACAAAATCCATTCAAATTGACTTCACTGTTATGAAATCAGAAAACAACCCAGTGTACATAAACAACAAAAGTGTACCTTAGACGCATAGCTTTGCTGGAAAGCCCGTGTCAAAAAGAAACGAAAAGAATTAGAAATTCGTTACAGAAGCATGAACTGGTTACTAGAAAGGCATTCCGCGTTGTCAGTTCCTCACAAAATTCTGCTCTACAAAGCAGTCCATAAACCAGTATGGACCTACGATATACAACTAACTGACGACATCCATTGGGACCTAATTATAGAGTCTATTCATTTATTAATAAAGGTTTACCAACAGCTTGTGTGTACAAAATATTTTGAGTACAGGTTTTACAGTCTTGGACTTACACAGTCGCCAATTACAGGTCGATAGAGTCGTAAACAGTATAATCCAAAAATATGCATAAGCCACATTGGCTTCATCATCTTGTTAATTTCGAGGCCATCCAGCCCCTCGATAACACGGACATAGTAAGAAGGCTCAGAAGGACTAAGCCTTTTGAGTTAGTGTAGTGTAATCTATTTGTGACTTTGCCGCGAGTGTAATATAGTACCTAAATATTTATATGGACACAGGAACAAAGTGACTTCACATTAACAGACGCTAAGTTAACGCAATGGACGTGCTCTTAGATATAATTTTACTTTTAGCAAATTAAGGATGATTAAAATTGCTTATTAGCCTTTTTATATTATTATGATGACCCGTGGACAGTGTTGTGGTTTACATTATTAGCAAAACGCAAATATTGTTTTAATAGTTTTAAGTTTTCATAATTCTTATTCTTATTGTAATGTAACTGTTTGTTGTTCCTCTGAATAATTTTTTTTTAAAATAAAACAAAAAATATATTGTATGTTATATTTAAATTCGTTATTTGATTTGTTTTTGTGTATTCTATTTTCTCTTCTTCTTTTACACACTTTGTTTACATCTCTTTTTTTCTACTCTCCTTTCGCAGGTATGCTGGAAGAGATTTCTTTAGAAATAAGCATCACCTTTGTACCTATTTTTTCTGTTCCTTTCTTCTTTTCTGTATGTTAGTGTGTACATAAACTGTTAAATAAATAAATATAAAATAATAAAACGTTTTTCTATATGATGTATACACATCATATAGAAAAAAGTTTTATTAGCATAATTATCAAAGTCAGCCTATAAAGTTCTCACTGCTGAGATGAGTCCTAGCCTCCCCTTTCTAAGATCAAATTGTATAAACTTACACAGAGGATCCCCTGCTAGCTGAAAGGCGTGTCCTATCAACGGCCACGCTCCAGGGAACATCGGGGGTGATCCATGGCGTGGCTTCTTCCAGCTCCAAAAGGCGAACACTACACAACATGTTGCTACCAAGACTATTAGAAACATGATAGTAATACGGTCATACGGACATCAATGCGAATTGAATCGGTACTCTTATATTTATACACAATGGGTGCTTCAAGGTGTCGTCGTGTGATATTTTTATTGTCGTCTGTTAGTCAAGGATGATTTTGTTTCAATAAGGGGAAGGGTAGCTCACGAAAAAAAAAATTCTTTGGTTTTTTTTGCAATTTGCAGGTCGGTGTCAGGCTGTATGTTGTAACAAAATATGATTTGCGACCGTATCACGTATGCAGTTACAGATTTATAATCACTTAAGTCATCAGTACAACCCTCTTAGTTCCTTTAATCCCATTCAATGACTATTTCATGAAAAAGTCATTCACTGGGATTAAATGATCTTAGAGAGTTGTAGATGTTATTGATGATTGTAATGATTATAACTCTGTCAAGCCATATTTGTTACGGTCGCAAATCATATTTTAACCAACATAGAACTCGATATACACTGACCTGTAAATTGCCAAAAACGTAAGAAATTCGCGGGCTACCCTGTCACTTGCACCTTAAACATGAAATCAATGTATGGAGTTTGGAGTTCGACTGGCGTTATAAATTAAATACACGTTTAACTATTTAAAACCAAAATTTGCGATTTATAACTTTACTCTCACCGATCAAGGTTATTATTCGAGATATACGACTTCAGAGTTTTTAGGGTTCCGTAGTCAACAAGGAACCTTTATAGTTTCGCCGTGTCCATCTGTCTGTCTGTCCGCAGCTTAACTCATTATACTCTTAGTACTAGAAAGTTGTAATTTGGCACGAATACGCAGTCTGCACTAAAAGTATCGAGAATGGAATATTTCCACGGTTCCTGTCATATTAAAATCTTTTTAATTGAAAACTCCTTGGTTTAAAAAATCGAATACCATTTATTTATTTAAAAAAAGATTCTCGGTCTTATCACAAGGTTTTGTCCATCGAGATATAAGTACTAACGTACTAGAGAAGCTACGTCAAATAACAGAATTGTCCTATTCTTCGTAATTTGAATCTTTAGTTCGCTGCAGCGCTAAAATAATAACAATTCGTCTAAACCGTAACTAATTTACCACAGCGCTAGATTTGCTGCGGAAGTATATTTATTCTCGGCAAAAAGGTCTTAAGCGCCATGTAAATCACGGCACTTACGCGTTTTCTTCGACAAAGTGCAACAACATGTCTTCCCTATAGACTATGACAGGAGTACTACAGAATGGACAACGTAGGTATTTTGCCTACAGGGTTTATTTCATAAATAATAGACAATTTATTTTCTTGATATATTTTATTTAGTTACCCTTAAATAATATGAGTTTAGTCATCTTTTGCCTTTTTGTGGAATAATCAACGCTTTGATCTGTTTTTGCTTCATGTTTTAAACGAATAGTAGTATATTTATTAATAATCGCCCGAATCAAATGAATTCTATGATTCAGTTTACTTGGTTGGCAAAATGAATGCTGAACCAAAGATGTAAATACCTCCGTGTGAATAAAATGCTCCAAAGTATTTACAGTAATGTAACTGTAATAGTATTTCGTGGAGAGGCTAATTCCACCACTTTGGTTTATAAGTTTTCGTGTGATAGTTTCCGTGATCACACATATTTTGTATACGTCTTCTGAAGAATATAACAATCCGCCCATGTCTTTAATAGTTATAAGTTTATGGTGTGGCAGCCTTTCTGCTGTTGTTAATGCGTCCACGCATTCTTCACATTTTAATGATTTTGTGAGATTTCGAGCAATGTAGCCAGATATGTAACCGACTATCAATTGAGAACCAAATGGTATTTGTTGGGAACTGAGAGTATCGGAAAAAATATAACAGTTGTGTTCAGCTTCTATATCAGATTCTAAACATCTAGTTGCTGACAATATTTCGTATTCCTCATCAATTATGATATATACTATAGGAAAATTTATTAAATCTTTTTCTACCTAAATATATATAATTATAAGTTTTAACAGGACTTAGCACGAACCTTTCATTTACTTATTTATATCTGCTGACGTTTCGATGTAGTTACATCTACTGTGGTTGCGCAAGACTAGAAAAAAATATATAAATGAAAGGTTCGTGCTAAGTCCCGTTAAGACTAATAATTATCTGTTTAAAGTGCGATAGTTTAAAAAACTAAATATTAATATCAACATTAAAAACACAACATACGATATTTTCACCGTAATGTCAGTCTAATCTACCTACATTGCCCTCTGTTTGATTAGTCTATGACAAACAATACAATATGGCGCGTGGTAATTATTTAATTTGTAAAACAAGGAAATTAGTTTACTTAACGATGAAAAGTAATTCCTTTGCACTTTGCCGTGTTCCTTGAATTATTAGTACAATATCTCAACACACACCAAGGCATTTTTCGTCGATTTTTTCTAGGAATTAATTTATTATTGTCGGAAGTACTAGGCGCGAAAGAGCTAGAGAGCGACTGAGTGAGGTGCGGCGCGATCGCCGCAGTTGAACGGGACAAAGTAGGAATTTACGGTGTCTTCTCTAGTACGTTAGTACTTATATCTCGATGGTTTTGTCAAACTTGTTTAGTCGTTGAGAAAATGGAATTGACTCGAGAGCGATGAATTTTTATGACTTTCGAAGTGGTTTAACACAAAAACAGTGTGTTGACCGGATGATTGCTGCATTTGGTGATGATGCCCCATCCAAAACCACAATTTGTCGCTGGTTTGCTGAATTTCAACGTGGGCCTGTCAAGCTCAGTGATGATCCCCGTCAAGGTCGTCCAAAAACTGCAGTCACCCAAGAAAACGTTGATGCTGTGCGTAAACTGATTGAGGAAGATCGACATGTGACATACCGCGAAATTCAGGCAACTTTAGACATTGGCATGAGTCAAATACAAATAATCGTGCATGAACAATTAGGTGTAAAAAAGTTGTTTTCCCGATGGATACCGCATTCGCTCTGTGAAGAGCAAAAAGCGGCTCGCGTTACTTGGTGCGTCAGAACTCTCGAAAGATTCCACGCAGGACCCTCGAATGCTGTATACAACATCGTATCAGGTGACGAATCCTGGATATACGCATACGAACCCGAAACAAGAAACCAGTCACGAGTTTGGGTGTTCGAAAATTAGTTAAAGCCAACAAAAATTGTTCGTTCACGGAGTGTTGCAAAAAAAATGGCGGCCACGTTTGTCTCCAAAACCGGCCATGTTGCGACTATTCCTCTTGAGGGACAAAGAACGGTTAATGCAGAATGGTATGCTAGCATTTGTTTGCCACAGGACGTTTCTGAACTCCGTAAAGAGAACTGCAACCGCCGCATCATCCTCCATCACGACAATGCGAGTTCTCACACCGCGCACAGAACAAAAGTTTTTAGAGCAAGAAAACCTAGAATTATTAGACCATCCGCCGTACAGCCCCGACCTAAGCCCTAATGATTTCTATACTTTCCCTAAAATAAAGAATAAATTGCGTGGTCAGAGATTTTCATCACCTAAAGAATCTGTGGACGCCTACAAAACGGCCATTTTGGAGACCCCAACTTCCGAATGGAATGGTTGCTTCAATGATTGGTTCCATCGTATGGAAAAATGTGTCAAATTTCGCGGAGAATACTTCGAAAAGCAATAAATACATTTTTAAATAGTAATGTTGTGTCACTTCCTTGATTCCCGAAATTTTCAGTGCCGCCCTCGTATACAAATCAGTTACGCCGACAAAGTGGTAAAATAAAATCAAGATTTTTTTTTTTACGGTACCCCATAGTGTGGGATGCCGTTGCATGGGTCTTTAAAAAATATTGCAAATAATTTTTCGTTTAAGGGAGTCGTTTGTGAAATATTAAGCTTTAACGTGCTAATTTTTGTTAGACTCAAGTGTCCTTCGGGTTGTCCTTAAACAGTGTTGTGTTTGGGTGTGTTAAAAAATTCAGTGTTAGTATATAAATAACAAAGTCAAAAGGAAAACTATCACAGCTAAGTAGGCTTTTCAAGTTTACGAGTAATAGTTGACCAGCTTATAAAATGAACAATAAAATATTTTCCTAAACATAATTTATGGGAGCACAGGTTTTTGAACTGTAAATATAAGTTTGTTTTTATATCATCGTACGCAGGCAAATCGGACCGTAGGAAGTGGATTAAATTAACGTTGTAAGGCTACGGAACCCTATATTATGCGTGACCCGACACACACACTTGGCCGGTTTCTTAATGTTAAAATATAAAAGAACCGGCCTAGTGTCATAATATTCAATTTTCAAGGCTGACTTACGAAACTCAATCAAGGCGGACTTACTTAAGGAATGACAATCATCACAAAAATCAGCTAAGGACCAATACAATGCCTTTATCATCATCATCATCATTATCATCATCCACAGTCTGAATTCATCCACTTCTAGGAAAAGTTTTCTCTTTTTTTATGCCTGCACTTTCTCCACGTTCCTGTGCCATCATTGATTGTTGCCATCAGGGAACTCACTTTACTTGCTTTGAATTTAGCCACAACAGACAAAGTAAATTCACAGCACAAGCCGTAAAAGTTATAGAAAGTAACGTAATCTCGTGTCGTGTTGCGCCGGCTGAGAGTGGCCATAAAATCAATTGCAAAGTAAACATCTTTCGTTAACGATAACTTTATTTTTTTGTACCAAGACTTATCAAAATAAAAAAAAATAGCGGTTTAATGAAACTCATTTAAGTTTAATTTGTCAAAGTTTGCGCACTGAATAAAAAATATTCCTGTATTTATTGTTGGAGCGCCTGATGAATTCGTCAAAGCAGCGAGTTTTAAGTTTTTAATGTATTAATTAGCAAGCCATTACTGTTTGTGTCATTACTAAGTTAGCACATCATTTTTTAAGTAATTCCAAATTCTCCTCGTTTTATTTTATCCAAGTTCTGGTTGCTCCCGTACATGGTCCTTCGAGCCGGATTGTGATATTCATCAAGTTAATTCGAAGATTAATGAAATCAGCGATATTAACGACGGAAATAATTAACCTGGACTTGAGAGGTTATACGCCGGTGCCGCCAGCGTGGACTTTGGATTGAGTACATATTATTTTCACGGTGTTAAGTTTATATTGGATAATATCGTCACCCAACACTCGTACAGGTTGTATTTAACTTTAATTATAAGTTACCAAAGGTTAGTGCAACTTGTATTAATATAAATTATGTTCATTGAGTACCGTTTTGCATTTTGAATAGTTTTGTTTTTGTTGTATGCTACGCGTACAATTTGCGACAATAGTTTTTATATAATACTATAAGTATAGTAAGAATTGGCACTACATTTATACATATAATTTGTATTGCTGCATTAGAGCGTAACTATTTAGTGTAATTTTGTTGCGTAGGTATTCATCTGCCATAGTTTATTTTGTATAGTGTTAGACATTATTTCCAATTATTGACTACAGTGTTAGTTAATTAAACCGTAGTGTACTTCAGATTTGTTGCTTACTTATATCCTAATTAATACAACTTAAAGAATAGTTATTAAGGGATTTATAGTAAAAAGTTTGCATCATCACATTAGTAATCAGATTTTATTGTTATATCCACATATTAATTTACATTAAAGAGTACCTAATTATTTTGTTACATCACATCAAAATCAACCGTATAACTTATTAGCTACATAACTTCTGTTTAAGTATATAAATGTTTTGTTTTACTGATGTGCGTGCGGTACCCTGTGGATGGATGTGACCTCTTTTTGAGGAATGTTAAAGCCAATAGATTCCCCAATGGAGGCCAAGATCTGTAGCCGATTTTCAACTCGCTTGTCAGGAACATTGCAAATTTCGAGGTTGCAGGCTCTTGCCTGCTCCTTGAGCGTATCTATATTCGTAGTTCTTTTAGTAGTGACACTACATGGGCTTAAATTAGGTAACGGGTACAATGTTAAAATCATGTTCAGTGACATGTACAGACATTCAAACAGCCTTATCGGTATACCATAGCCATGTTTGTTCTGTTTTAAGATATGGAACAACTGTATGGGGGAATCCAATTGATGCCCAGAGGGCTTTCATAGCCCAAAAAAGTGTATAAGTTCAATTTTCAATATTAAGTGAACAGACTCTTGTAAACCTGTATTTATTAAACAAAAGCTGTTTACCTTTCCGTCTCTGTATATATTTTAAACTTGCAAAGTTGTAAGAAATAACTACTCGCTTTTTGAAAAAGATGAAAAGGCTATGTCTAAGAGGAAAATAACATAAAAGCCACTAGTAGTCCCGCATAATAGATTAAAAGTATGCGAAAAAAAATGTTACACTATGGTGGTGAAAATGTATAACCACTTAGCCAAAGAATTTAGAAGTGCTACAAATTTAGAATTTAATAGAAAGCTGGTTGTGTGAGAAAGGTTTTTTATTCCATCAATGAACATTTTGACACTAAAATGTAAAACTTACTTACTTACCTAATTACTATTCCCTTTATTTATTTAATTACACATTTTATATATTTTTTTAAATAAAAGAAATAGTGGCCGCCGGTGTCGCGAGCAGGGTCCAAGCTACCAAGCTACCGAGGGTTAGGGCTCCAGAGACAGGAACCTCCTCACAATGCGAGCCGTAAATCTTGATCCAACCGCGTTTTTCTTTTTTTTTCGGATGGGAAATCATCAAATGACTCCTCCCGCTCTGGGCGGAGCGGAAGGGAGTGTCAGACTTTTACTGACTAAAAACCATCCATGTTCCTTCTTTTGCCCTTTATGTTCCAGGGCCGCGGTATCTATTTCGAACAGTCCCGCAGCCCTGGCAGGCATCGGCCCTTGCGGGCCCCTCCTGTTTGCTGACATCTCTTTGAGGCGCGCGTGGTACAAGAACGCGCCGTCGATACGGCCTGTCGTCATACGACGGACGGACGGCAAGCTAGCCCATTACTCACCGTTCACAGGCCTTGATCCAATCGCCTAAGGAGAGCTTCGATAGATGGTCATCGAGGTTCTTGGAGTATATTTAAAATGGCATGACCCAACCGTTGAAAGTACGCACTTTGTTTCCACTTGAAAAAAGGCTATTTAATACCTTCTTCAGGCGTCCAAAGAAGCGCTCCCTAAACGATTGCTTCATGTCAGTTACGTTAATGCCTGACGCATCCAACATTCCCAAATACTTATAACTTTCGGATGAAGAGAGGGATCTGAGGTGTATAGAATCTGAGAGCTGAATTCCCTCGGATTCCATAATCTCCCCTTGCTTTACATACATGACTGCACATTTGTCCACACCAAATTCCATTCTGAGATCGCTAGGTACTACAAGTTTCAGCTACTTTCAGTAGCTCCATCAGTTGCAATTTGTTGGGGGCAAAGAGTTAGATTTATTTTAAGGATGTTTAATATAATTAATGTAAAATAGAATTAAGAATTGTGATTTATTTTATGGATGTTTAATATAATTAATGTAAAATTTTAATAATTAGAGTCAATATTAGAATTATGTAATTTAATAATATGATATATAACATTTGCAGTGCCCTTACAGGGTGCATGTCTTAATACTGTGTCATGAAATTTTAATGCATGCCTACTAATCAGTGTTTTACATGTTTGCAAAATAAATAAATAAATAGATATTGTAATTATAATCGTGTTTACTAACATAGTTTTAAGCAATTGTTTGTATATACTAATACTATATGGGCCAAAAGATTTAATTTATTAATTTTAATTATATTCTATTTATTAAAGATATTTTATCTCTTAATGTCCATTGTGTGAGCTCTTGCGCGCTGTGAACCATTATTAGGTTGAATAAAAAAACATGATAAATGTATAAAAATTTTATGTTCTTAATTCTAATCGAATTTGTTTGCTAGTTGCTGGTTTAATCACAATATCACATTGTGTCGGTACACTGTCGATGTCTCCAATGACGCGATATTTTCGAAAGATGTGCGCTAGCGTGGTCTTCATCGCCATCATACCGTACAGTCGCCCTGTTAAATAAAAAGGTATGTTATACACTAGAAATTAAACTCCATAATTATCTACATTAGTGGCAATCGCTTTCAAAACGTTTTGTGTTTCTTTAGTAGTGTTTCACGGGACAAGTGCTTATGTCAGGCCTGTATATTTTCCCTCTTTGAGGAGTGGCTAGGGAGGCGCCACGGCGCCCTCACCTTCCGCCTGACGCAGGTCCTCACCGGACACGGGTGCTTCGGGAGGTACCTGCACCGAATCGGGCGGGAGGAAACGCCCTGGTGCTACATTTGCGAGGATCGACCGGAGGACACGGTGGAGCACACCGTCGAGGTCTGCTCCGCTTGGGAGGAGCACCGCCGTGTCCTCGTAGCGGCGATTGGCGGCGGCGACCTCTCGCGCCCGGCCCTGGTTCAAGCCATGGTCCGGGGCGAGAGGGAATGGGAAGCCGTCGCCTCCTTCTGCGAGGCAGTCATGCTAGCGAAGGAGGCGGCGGAACGTGAGAGGGAGAGAACCTCCTCACGTCCCAGCCGCCGCGGGAGAAGCACCGGGCGTCGGGGGCCACGCCGTGATGGCTCTCGGCCACCGTAGGCGCGGGCCTGTGGACGGCGAGTAATGGGCTAGCTCGCCGTCCGTCCGTCGTATGACGACGGGCAGGCCGTGTCGACGGCGCGTTCGTGTTCCACGCGCGCCTCAAAGAGATGTCAGCAAACGGGAGGGGCCCGCAAGGGCCGGTGCCTGCCAGGGCTGCGGGACTGTTCGAAAGAGATACCGCGGCCCTGGAACATAAAGGGCCAATGAAGGAACATGGGTGTTTTTTAGTCAGTAAGAGTCTGACACTCCCTTCCGCTCCGCCCAGAGCGGGAGGAGTCATTTGATGATTTCTCACCCCCCAAAAAAAAAAAAAAAAAAAGGCCTGTATATTTTTGACTTTTCCATCAAAGTTATTTTGGTGATAGAATATCACTTAGTCTAGACCCTCAGTCTTCATCATCATCATTTAGTCCAAAGACGTCCAATTCTGGACCTAAGTTTCTCCCATGTATCGTTACGTCTTTTTAGAACGTGCCCCGTCCATTGCTAAATAACAATGGCAAGTCCCAGTAAGACGACCAGTTGCATTACTGATAGGCTAAATCTATGCAGTTCCAACAAAGGTAAGAGTCGGAGAGTCAGGCAGTCCCATGACTGCATGACTTTGAACACTGTTATCAAGCTCCATTGTGAACGACCAAGTTTCAGAACCGTAAAGAGAACTGTACCATTTTCTGCCGACAGAAAACCATGCTCATTATTCTGTACTAATTAATCGTCCTAGTTTTTACCTATACAGTTTCGTCTTCCAAGGCTAAAGGTGGCGAACGCATTAGGGTTGTCAGGCAAAGAGGTAGGGTCCAGCCATCGCTCTGGTTTGAATTGCTCCACGTCTGCCCCCCACATGGGGTGACGATTGATTCCATACAGCCCTATCATGCAAGTACTTCCAGCTGGTAATACGTAGTTCTCTGAAATATTAAGATACAGTAAAGTTCCTTGTGAAAGGATTCATACAGGAAATAATTCAGTTATAAGTTTACAACATTCTGTTTTAAAAGACATAGGCTTTTTCACCCGACTGTCAAGGAAGGGTTATGTTTCCCGCGCGTATCTTGCATGCATGTAATATTCTTTATTACCTCATATCTTCCAAACCGCTGCACGGATTTGTTTAGTTAATATATCGTTAGATTCGTCTTGGTAAGCTAAAAAAACAACATGCCGACTGTGAGACGCTATCTATATTTTTAAGTAAAACAATATTTATTTCTTTTGGGTACTGCAATATGTGTTTCAAATAGGTAAAAAAATTAATAAAATGGTATTTCGTGACGACATTTTGATTTAAACACGAAACGAAACAATAACAACTAACAAACCCCAATTAAAACGGGATGCCGGGGTAGTTATGCAACCTGAACCACAACGCGTGATCGCCATGAGAGCATAAAATGCACCGTTGCAGTTTAGGGTGGCCCCTCTAGAACCTTCGATGAATATTTGTCAACTTAGCAGATAAGTAGCTTTAAGTCCCGCATGTAGCCACTAGGATTGTGTGCGTTACGATTGCTCTGCCAAGTTATCCAAACAAAAAAAAACTTCGCCAAAAAATTGTCGGAATTTGTCAAAATCGAAGGGAACAAACCAAAAATATGTCAAAGTAGCATTATAAAAGATAAAAGGGTTTTAAGTTGGCCGCACGAACGTAACGTGGAGGATTGTGCGGCCATAGATATCTCAGCAACTACATGGGTTAGAGATCTAATTCTTGTTGTCAATAAAATTGAAGACTGGATTTGTCAACAATGGTCGAAAAAAGAATTATAAGGTCTGAGGTCAAATAAATAATCAACAATAAAGAAACAACAAGTAAAGGATTGCGCGGCCATAACTTACAAGGTGAATATTTCGTAAAATATTGATCCATTTTTATTTATTTTATTTCCAAGGTGAATATTTCGTCGTTTAAATCAGAAGCGCCGCCGTAAACGCGCGTGACCACCCGTGATGGCCCAACACTTAACCGACGACGCGCAATATGACGTAACATAATCAACGCACAGCCCAAACCACTGGTCCTAGAGACTAGAAAGTTCGAGGGTGTATTCTTTGTAAAGAGTAGATATCCCCTAAGAAAGGATTTTTTGTAATTCTACCCCTATGATGGTGAAATGGGGTGTTGAATTTTCTGTGAAACATTTTTCATTCTCGAGGTCGATTGACTTGAAAATTTGTATACGTACTCTTCAGTTTAAATGATGAGAAACGTGTATCACAGTATTTCCACAATCATTCCCCAATATAAAATTAAGTCCTGTTTGACTGACTGATATATCAATGCACAGCCTAAACCGCTGGTATTAAAGACATGGAATATTGAAGGATGTATTTCTTGTGAAGAGTACGTACCCACTAAGAAAGGGTTTTTCGAAGTTCCACGCCTAGCACGCCAGTAGTAGAGTCAAGTAGGGCTTCGAAACTCATGTGGACAGGTGCATGGCGCGCAGTGTTGCACAGGGCGTATAGAGTGTGGGGGTATTTACCTATCAGTAAATAGGAAGGATTTCTCTGAGGACGTGTCTGTAATTATACGTGAAATCCTGATTTTCGCGTTGGCTCGTAATACGCGACATTGATATAAAATATTATGTAAAAGTATTACCTATGTCTATAAATAGATTCCTAATAATTCATTTGATTGTCGTCACCGGTGTCTAATTTCAACCCGTATCAATATTTCATTATTATATTACTATGAACTGATATTTGCAAGATATAAGTAAGTACATGTCAAAAAACGCGAGAGAATTAAATACTTACACTAACTATTCTTTTTACCTATTCAACTTTAAAAGTAAAAACTAACATTACACATGTATCTTATACATAAACAAAAATACGTAAATACACGCGAGCGTACGTACATAAATGCGTAAGTCTGGATGGATAGATGTTTGTTACTCAATCACGTCAGAACTGCGGAACAGATCTGGATGAAACTTGACACAGAGATAGATTATAGTCTGGTATAGCACATACATTACTTATTATCCCATAATTAACATCCCATGGGCAATTCCCGAACTCCACGCAGGCGTAGCCACGGGCATAAGCTAGTCAATCCTAATACGGAACATATTGACTGCTATAGTCGGGATTTGGGTAGAATGATTTTAATCTAGATTATTTAATGGTTCCCAACTTTTGCAGTCAATGTGTTCCTATTTAGAATTTATTATAGATATACCAGTCAGTCAGTTAGTCAGGACTTTGAATTTTATATGTATTGATTATTTTTATTTTATGTGCGTATTGATAATGAAATTATTTTAAGGTTGTAGTAATTAAATTGCTTTCTATACTTCTGGACTGAACTTGTATTATTCTCTCAGTTTTTATTTAAAGTTATTTGTTAGTTATTATTAGTTATTTTTAAGCAGTCGGGTTTGTTACTTTTTATTAAAAGCTTTTATTTAGCTTGCAATGTATGTATGTAATTTGTTCGGGTGGAATCTTAGAACTCAATTTTGAAATAGATATCTTCAACCGATTGAGTTGAAATTTTGCACACGCCTTTGGTTCTGGTGACAATTCACTTTTATGACAGACATTACTTCATCCTGCAGCCAGGATCGTCTCCTCACTAGAGACCTCCTCAACGGTTAATAGCGCGGACACGAAACTTTGTATATATACGTGTTCGATTGTGATAGATATAAAGATGATTTCTATCATGACCACAACCTGCAGCCAGAATTGTCTTCTTACGAGGGAACTCCTCAACGGTTAATGGCACAGACGCGGAACTTTGCATACGCGTTCACTTTTGATAGATAAAGATTATTTCTAGCATGACCTCATCCTGCAGCCAGGATTATCTTCTCACGAGAGAACTCCTCAACAGTTAATAGCGCGGACACGAAAATTTGTAAACGTGTTCAAGTTTGATAGAAAAAGATGGTTTCTTTTGTGACCTCATTCTGCAGACAGGATCGTCTTCTCATGAGGGAACTCCTCAACAGTTAATAGCGCGGACACGAAACTTTGTATACGTGTTCAATTTCTATAGATATAAAGATGATTTCTATCATGATCTCAACCTGCAGCCAGAATTGTTTTCTTACGAGGGAACTCCTCGACGGTTAATAGCGCAGACGCGGAACTTTGTAAACGCGTTCACTTTTGATAGATAAAAATTATTTCTAGCATGACCTCATCCTGCAGCCAGGATTGTCTTCTCACGAGAGAACTCCTCAACAGTTAATACCGCGGACACGAAAATTTGTAAACGTGTTCAAGTTTGATAGAAAAAGATGGTTTCTTTTGTGACCTCAATCTGCAGACAGGATCGTCTTCTCATGAGGGACTCCTCAACAGTTAATAGCGCGGACGCAAAACTTTGTATACGTATTCAATTTTGATAGATTTAAAGATGATTTCTATCATGACCTCAACCTGCAGCCAGAATTGTCTTCTCACGAGAGAACTCCTCAACAGTTAATAGTGCGGACACGAAAACTTGTAAACGTGGTCAAGTTTGATAGAAAAAGTTGGTTTCTATCGTGACCTCATTCTGCAGACAGGATTGTCTTTTCATGAGGGAACTCTTCAACCGGTTAATAGCATGGATTCGAAACTTTTTAGATGCGTTCATATTTGATGGATGAAGAGGATTTCTATCATGAACTCAACCTGCAACCAGGATCGTCTTGTCACGAGGGAACTCCTCAACGGTTAATAGCACGGATACAAGAAAAGTGTTAAGGTAATTATGCGTTATCAGAAATGGTAACGATACAGCAAAAATTTTGATAATAAAATAATTAATTAAAAAAAAAAATTAAAAGCAAGGTTTTATTTAAGTGCGCTAAAAATAATAAAATAAACTTTTCCTTTACAAATTTTACTATCAACTTATAACGTAAATTGTGTAATGACACAATTTATATGATATAAAACATTGCCGTGTCGTGGGGTCAACGGAATGACGCCGTCAGTCACCCGGCAAAACCGATGTATCAATTGTTGACCTGGTTTTGAGGTTATTTTCGATTTTATAGAATTACTCCGAAACTCGGCTTTTGTTAACAAAAATAACTTTTGTAGGAGTTAATAATGATAAGTGTAGACTATAAAAACAAAGTTTGATTTTGATGCAGCATGGTACGGGATTCTATACATCCATGAGCATTGTCGCGAAAAATCAAAAAAGAAACTTACATTATAAAACATATGGTGAATGGTGTCATTGGACATATTACAGAAATTATATGGCCATGCTTTCGAAGAGAACAAATGTATGACACTGATATACCATCCGTCCGTATTGACTTCGGTGAAGACGGTGTTCACGCCTAAGTCTATGCAATTTGCAGCAAAATATAGTCACGGAACCGTGGAACGAAGAATGCTGCCAATTGTATTATTTTGGGATTGTACAGTACACAAAATGTAAGGTAGTACTGTTGACTACGCCGTTATTTACTAAGGCTCGAAGCTGTTTGCTGCTGGTCAAGCATACGTGGCTTTAAGTAGGGTAAAATTATATTATTAGAAGGTCTCCTTATTGAAGAGCTGGATTGTTCAAAATTAACCGGCAAACGACCTTGCAAAAATGATGCGTTGAATGAGATGAACAGATTAAGAAATCAAACCAGCGATAACTAAAAAGTAAAAAATAAATTAAAAGCAAAAAAAAACTTTTTAAAACAAGCTTTTATTTAAACGCTCTAAAAAGAAGAAAATAAAATTTTCCTTTTAAATTTTAATATGAACTTGCAACCACATTATACACAACTCATATGATCATAAAAGCTTGTCGCGCGATTTTCTTGTGTAAATAAACTAGTACTATTTATTGATTTATGTAAAATCTGCTAAGTTTAAATTATAAGTAGTACTAGTTTATTTACAGGAAGAGTGTAACCAAAGTAACGGTGGATGGATAGTATGACAGATGATAAAATATGCATACAAGTTTAGTAAATGATAGTGTCTCGGTGGAGGGTGAAGCAGAAAACTTTATGTATCGCCATTAATTAATATGGGACAAGGGTAGAAAGAAGAACCGAATAATAAGCGAAAACTTACTTAGTTGTACATCAGATTGAATGCTCCTTGCAACTGCTGGAGCTGGAGGGTACAGTCTCATACTCTCTTTCAAAACTGCTTCTAGATACAGCAACTTTGGTAGATCCTCTTTTGTGAAATCTCTATCTTGATTTCCAAGCACTGTTTGTATCCTGTATAATAAAACAACCATCCATATATTTTTTTAAACGTAGGCTTAGAGTCGGCTTCTGAAATTCTTTGTACAACATATCTGTAGGCACCTCACATATGCGTAGAAAACCGCGGGGAAGGCGTGGGGCTCGGGGTATCGAACCTGGCTGAGCGAGCGCCGCTACGCGCCCTACCACTCACTGAGCTCACAGACACGGGCCACTCCGGGCATTCTTTTGTGCGGTCTTCACACGTTGTACTTTATGTTAATTGTGGTATTACACCTATATTTTGTACAGTCCACTAGTTCTCTTATAAAGTCCCAACCGAGTCTATTCATATTCCATTTAATTCAAACTGAGTTCGAAATCATGTCATTTAAGCAGATAAATTAGATAATAGATTAGATATTGTTTCAGATTTATGTAAGTCCTACTAGACCAAATAATTTACTATGCCAAAATATTGTTTTCATTAAAAAAGGCATATAAAGTTTCGTAAGAAAGTTACCCAGTGTATCTGGATTCGGATTTTCCCATAATTGTCCCACTTAAAAGAATCATACTTACCCTACGGTTAACAGTATCAATCAACGATCACTTGATCAAACGAACAACACAAAAAATTGACTGATTTTTGGGTTTTTTTTTTCGATTGACTTGATTGATTGCTTGAATTGATTTGAATTGATTGATTGTTGTTTGACAACTATTTTTGATACTTACTCCTTATGAATTCGTTCTTGCATATCAGGATAGGATCCCATCAGTATTAAAGTGTATGTCATTGCAGCAGTCGTCGTGTCGTAAGCGGCTCCGACAATAGTGTCCAAGTGTTCCCTGATCTCATCATCCGTAAAGGCATCGTGTTTGTCCGCCAGGTCTAGCAGTTGATCCAGGAGTGGCTTGTATTTGTCTGGAATTAATTGCACCGTTGTTATTCAAGAACGTGTATTTTTTTCTTTCTTTCTATCTTAATGTTTCAATGGGGCACTAATATCATGTCATGGGTGTCCTGTTTTTTGCTCATACTCAAAACTCGATGGTTGCCACTGAACATGATCGTAGCCAAGTTCTGGGTTAACTTATTTTACTTACCATGGATATGTTAAGAAGTAAAAGAAGCATATTTTGCGTGTTTCACTCAAAATATATCAAACTGACAATGCTACAGGTACCAAAATCAAAATATTTTTTATTTCACATAGGCCTACATGGGCACTTATGAAACGTCGACAAAAAGGTGCACGGTTCGGGTTGGTCGTTTCCTATGCAGAAGAACCGGCAAGAAACTCCATGGTTACTCTTTTAAAATGATTAATGTTTACAATATTATCATGTTACAGCATTATTATATTACTCAAATATGGGGGGACAGCATAGGCCCGACAATAAGTCGTTGCTTACTACACAAAAAAACGGAAAACAGGATAAGAGGTTAACAAAAGTTAACACACCTCTAGGAATCTAATCTAAAATCTACCTGTTGGCTCTTTAATGGAACTAGTAAACATGAAAAAAACACTTGAAAAAATATCACAATTTGTTACTGTTCTAAGTCATAATACTACTCTGTCAAGAAAGTACCGGATAACGATCAATAATACACAAAATGTTAGTTTTTCATTCAAAGTTATTTCATCGCCTTCAAAGTATGCTCCTTCAGGAACGATACACTTACGCCAACGAATAATCCAATCATCAAAACATTTTTTAAACGCTTTTTCCGGAATTGAGTTCAGTTTTCGCCGTGATTTCTCCTTTATGTCTTCTACCGAATGAAAACGGGTGCTTCAAAGTGGTAATTTGAGTTTAGGAAAAAGAAAGAAGTCGGCTGGAGCCATATCTGGTGAATAAGGTGGTAGCTCAATGGTATTTGTTGAGTTTTTGGTCAAAAAATCGTTCACTATGATGGCCTTGTGCGAAGGCGTATTATCGTGGTGCAAAATCCAATTCTTTTTACAAATCTTGCCTTATTTTGTCGAATTTGTTTTCTTACACGCCGCTGTTTGACCTTCTGGCAAGAATTTCGAGTGTACAACAAGACAAAGAAAACGGTCAACATGACTTTGAATTTGATAGACTTTGACGTGGTTTTCTCGGTTTCGGTTCAGTTGGAAGGCGCCACTCCGAAGCTTGTTGACTAATTTGAATGTCATGCTCGTAAACCCACGTCTCGTCACCAGTAACAATGCGTTTCATGAATATTGGGTCGGAACTGGAGGTCTACTCTCTAAGTCCGTCAACGACGGACGGACGGACGGACGGGCTCGTCCGACCGTAGTCCGTTACTACGGACAAACCCTACTCCCTATTGATTACGGATTCATGATTTTCGAACGGAGTCATAGACAATATTCGTGAACGAATGACGCATGGCGATAGAGTTGCGCTATTTTACTGGTCCGATACCGGTTTACTAACTTTATGATTTTAAAGTCTTTAAACAAAAAATATTATAGTTATTCTTAAAAAAATTACCTCATTTTAACAATATACATTTTATTATTATAGAATTGAACTATTTTTGCTATTTTTGCCCGACTTGTGGCTTTATCCTGTTAATACCTTTGCTTTTCTTTCTTTTGACGGCAAGTCTCAAATGAAATGTCAGTTTTTTATTTACAATTTTATTAAATACATTCAAATATTAGGAGATACAATATACGTAATTCGCATTATTAATACGACGCGGGAACTCCGTAATAAATGGTAAAATGGCCTCAACCGTTCTAGCAGCAACTCACGGGCGCAAATAGACACACTCCTCAGCATTTTATGAGTGAGAACGAGTTGCAAAACACCAGCGGCAACCACAATACCGTGGTGCCCAAGCGAGTTCGAAGCTCGTTGCCACCAGTAACAAGCCGAGGACAAGCTGATGAAGAAGGCATCCGTGTGGAAAAGAAGAAGCCTAAACGCAATCAGTGCGGTTCCGAATTGACAGGTCCGAACATATTGCTGCATGCCTCTATTCCATCGACGCAACTGTACATACACATCTACATCACATCACGACGCCAGAGGAGGTCGTGGAGTATATAAGAAACAAGACCAAGTTCACCCTTAGAATGGACAGGTTAGGTTGTTCGCGCCACAAGATTATCTTTTGTGATGCGTGTCCCAACACCATCTCGAGACTTTTATGACGGAATTTTGGCTGCAGGGTGTCGTGTATTCGCGGAAGTCTACATGACACCTCGACTCTGTGCAATAATTATATGGCCGACCAAACATAGTTAATAGTTCTTCGTAAAAGTGTTCAATATGTTTTAGTTTATTGTACTTCTAAGAGTATTTTGTGTAGTGTATCTTCGATGCCTGAAAATAAAAGTGATTGATCTATTGAAAGTTACTTATTACTACGAACTTAGTTTAATATAAAACGACTATAGATAAATAAAAGGAAGTATGTGTTTTATTTTATTTAACAGTTTATTTAAGTATAGGAAGAAGAAAGGAACAGAAAAAATAGGTACAAAGGTGATGCTTATTTCTAAAGAAATCTCTTCCAGCATACCTGCAAAAGGAGAGTAGAAAAAGGAGATGTAGACGTAGTGTGTAAAAGAAGAAGAGGAAATAGAATACATAAAAACATAAAGGAAATGACAAGTTTAAATATAACATACAATATGTATAAGAATCATCATCATCTGCCTAGCCTTTTCCCAACTATGTTGGGGTCGGCTTCCAGTCTAAGCGGATGCAGCTGAATACCAGTATTTTACTGGGAGCGACTGCCTATCTGATCTCCAGAAATCAGTTAGTTCTGGGTAATCCCTTTCGTAAGACTGGTTGTCAGACTTTCGGGCCACTGACTACCTGTAACGACTGTCAAAGATCTACAAATGACAGCCGGGACCAACGGCTTAACGTGCTTTCCGAGGCAAGGAGGAAACTCGGTATGTAATGGTTGGTCACCCATCCACGGACCAACCTAGGCAAGCGCAGTTTAACCTAAAGATCGGGCCGAGCAGCAGTTATTATGTAGCCACGAGCTCCTCTCCAATATATTGCGTATCATATATGTATAAATACTTATGCAACTATGGCAAGTTGGAAATATATAGTTCTTTCACTCTTCTTTTGAAAACTGCAACAGTTTGGCAGTCCCTTATATCAGGCGGAAGAGAATAAATACCACAACAGCAAAGCGTGTACAGTAAAGGAGTAGGAGTAGAAGTCAGTAGCGTGGGGAGGGGATTTAAGGAGGTTCCTAAGATGCGACCTGCAAGGTGCATCAGAGAAACGGGTGTAAGAAAAGCCTTCCCGCAGATAGGCTGGTGTTTTAGGGTTATGTAGGATGTTAAAAAGCAGACACAATACTCGAGAGTTCCTGCGAAGTCGGATTGGGAGCCATCTGAGTACCTATATTGCGAAAGTTGGAAACGGTCATACTTTTTGAGGTTAAAAACAAAACGAATAAAAATATTTTATAAACGCTCAAGTTTATTTAAAAGCTTCTCGGTGGCATCCAAATAACACGCATCGGCGTAGTCTTTGATCGGCTGGATGAGAGTTTGCGCGAGGGAGGTTTTGGTCTTCAAAGGCTCTGGAGTGCACTTTGCGACTTACTTCAGCTACCTGGGAAGTCTACGATAAGTAAGAGTCCATTATCACCCCCAGGTTTTTGGCCTTATTTGCGAATTCTATCTGAACTCCTCATATGTTTTGATTGTAATAATGTATTGTTGAATGTATTTATATTTTTTTCAAATCGATTGGTGCCAAATAAATGAAAAAATACTCTGTTAAAAAAAATGCTTTTATTGTGCAAATTTGTTCTTTACTTTATCACAATCTTCCGCCTGTCCCAACACCCATTATGTCCTGTCACTGCTAAGGCCCACTGCACCTTGATGGATCCCCCGGGCATAAAAATTGAGAGCATCAAGTATCTGAAAGTATACAAATACAACAGTAACAATAGATAAGATCGATTAGTAGTAATACAACTCAATAATTTTCAGAATCTTCAAAATGTATATCGTTAGCCTAAGTCCTTAAATTTTGGATCAAACTATTACCTACCTTAATTCTTGGATCAAAACCATTTCGTCGCTTGTTGAGGCAAAAGAGGCAAGACATATCTTCAGATAATTCCCGTGTGAGCCCTTGCAACCCCATGTCAGGAATAAGCGCCAAGCGGAAGTTTTGGCGCGAGTAGAATGGGCGTCGCCTCCGCTCTTCTTGTGGAGCTTCTTCAAGCATTAAAAAAGCAGCCATTGTATTGATTTTCTAAAAAACTTAAACTTTCGTCGACAGCACGATAACTATTTTGATGTCGTATCAACTGACATAACGATCCGTCCTAAGAAGTGCCAAACTCAACTTTTCGGACGGGCAAAAACACATCGGGAGTAGGGACAACTGTCAAATCGAGTTGTCATTCATTCTTCGTTCGGGCTCGAACTAATCGTCCGTCCGTCGGTGCTAGGGAGTAGGAGGTCTACTCTCTAAGTCCGTCAACGACGGACGGACGGACGGACGGGCTCGTCCGACCGTAGTCCGTTACTACGGACAAACCCTACTCCCTATTGATTACGAATTCATGATTTTCGAACGGAGTCATAGACAATATTCGTGAACGAATGACGCATGGCGATAGAGTTGCGCTATTTTACTGGTCGATTACCGGTTTACTAACTTTATGATTTTAAAGTTTTTAAACAAAAAATATTATAGTTATTCTTAAAAAATTTACCTCATTTTAACAATATACATTTTATTATTATAGAATTGAACTATTTTTGCTATTTTTGCCCGACTTGTGGCTTTATCCTGTTAATACCTTTGCTTTTCTTTCTTTTGACGGCAAGTCTCAAATGAAATGTCAGTTTTTTATTTACAATTTTATTAAATACATTCAAATATTAGGAGCTACAATATACGTAATTCGCATTATTAATACGACGCGGGAACTCCGTAATAAATGATAAAATGACCTCAACCGTTCTAGCAGCAACTCACGGGCGCAAATAGACACACTCTTCAACATTTTATGAGTGAGAACGAGTTGCAAAACACCAGCGGCAACCACAATACCGTGGTGCCCAGGCGAGTTCGAAGCTCGTTGCCACCAGTAACAAGCCGAGGACAAGCTGATGAAGAAGGCATTCGTGTGGAAAAGAAGAAGCCTAAACGTAATCAGTGCGGTTCCGAATTGACAGGTCCGAACATATTGCTGCATCCCGCTATTCCATCGACGCAGCTGTACATACACATCTACATCACATCACGACGCCAGAGGAGGTCGTGGAGTATTAAGAAACAAGACCAAGTTCACCCTTAGAATGGACAGGTTAGGTTGTTCGCGCCACAAGATTATCTTTTGTGATGCGGGTCCCAACACCATCTCAAGACTTTTATGACGGAATTTTGGCTGCAGGGTCTCGTGTATTCGCGGAAGTCTACATGACACCTCGACTCAGTGAAATAATTATATGGCCGACCAAACATAGTTAATAGTTTTTCGTAAAAGTGTTCAATATGTTTTAGTTTATTGTACTTCTAAGAGTATTTTGTATAGTGTATCTTCGATGCCTGAAAATAAACGTGATTGATCTATTGAAAGTTACTTATTACTACGAACTTAGTTTAATATAAAACGACTATAGATAAATAAAAGGAAGTATGTGTTTTATTTTATTTAACAGTTTATTTAAGTATAGGAAGAAGAAAGGAACAGAAAAAATAGGTACAAAGGTGATGCTTATTTCTAAAGAAATCTCTTCCAGCATACCTGCGAAAGGAGATTAGAAAAAGGAGATGTAGACGTAGTGTGTAAAAGAAGAAGAGGAAATAGAATACATAAAAACATAAAGGAAATGACAAGTTAGTATACAATATATATAAGAATCATCATCTGCCTAGCCTTTTCCCAACTATGTTGCGGTCGGCTTCCAGTCTAAGCGGATGCAGCTGAATACCAGTAATTTACTGGGAGCGACTGCCTATCTGATCTCCAGAAATCAGTTAGTTCTGGGTAATCCCTTTCGTAAGACTGGTTGTCAGACTTTCGGGCCACTGACTACCTGTAACGACTGTCAAAGATCTACAAATGACAGCCGGGACCAACGGCTTAACGTGCTTTCCGAGGCAAGGAGGAAACTCGGTATGTAATGGGTGGTCACCCATCCACGGACCAACCTAGGCAAGCGCAGTTTAACCTAAAGATCGGGCCGAGCAGCAGTTATTATGTAGCCACGAGCTCCTCTCCAATTTATTACGTATCATATATGTATAAATACTTATGCAACTATGGCAAGTTGGAAATATATAGTTCTTTCACTCTTCTTTTGAAAACTGCAACAGTTTGGCAGTCCCTTATATCAGGCGGAAGAGAATAAATACCACAACAGCAAAGCGTGTACAGTAAAGGAGTAGGAGTAGAAGTCAGTAGCGTGGGGAGGGGATTTAAGGAGGTTCCTAAGATGCGACCTGCAAGGTGCATCAGAGAAACGGGTGTAAGAAAAGCGTTCCCGCAGATAGGCTGGTGTTTCAGGGTTATGAAGGATGTTAAAAAGCAGACACAATACTCGAGAGTTCCTGCGAAGTCGGATTGGGAGCCATCTGAGTATATTACGAAAGTTGGAAACGGTCATACTTTTTGAGGTTAAAAACAAAATGAAAAAAGATATTTTATAAACGCTCAAGTTTATTTAAAAGCTTCTCGGTGGCATCCAAATAACACGCATCGGCGTAGTCTTTGATGGGCTGGATGAGAGTTTGCGCGAGGGAGGTTTTGGTCTTCAAAGGCAAGTAGCTCTGGAGTGCACTTTGTGACTTACTTCAGCTACCTGGGAAGTCTACGATAAGTAAGAGTCCATTATCACCCCCAGGTTTTTGGCCTTATTTGCGAATTCTATCTGAACTCCTCATATGTTTTGATTGTAATAATGTATTGTTGAATGTATTTATATTTTTTTCAAATCGATTGGTGCCAAATAAATGAAAAAATACTCTGTTAAAAAAAATGCTTTTATTGTGCAAATTTGTTCTTTACTTTATCACAATCTTCCGCCTGTCCCAACACCCATTATGTCCTGTCACTGCTAAGGCCCACTGCACCTTGATGGATCCCCCGGGCATAAAAATTGAGAGCATCAAGTATCTGAAAGTATACAAATACAACAGTAACAATAGATAAGATCGATTAGTAGTAATACAACTCAATAATTTTCAGAATCTTCAAAATGTATATCGTTAGCCTAAGTCCTTAAATTTTGGATCAAACTATTACCTACCTTAATTCTTGGATCAAAACCATTTCGTCGCTTGTTGAGGCAAAAGAGGCAAGACATATCTTCAGATAATTCCCGTGTGAGCCCTTGCAACCCCATGTCAGGAATAAGCGCCAAGCGGAAGTTTTGGCGCGAGTAGAATGGGCGTCGCCTCCGCTCTTCTTGTAGAGCTTCTTCAAGCATTAAAAAAGCAGCCATTGTATTGATTTTCTAAAAAACTTAAACTTTCGTCGACAGCACGATAACTATTTTGATGTCGTATCAACTGACATAACGATCCGTCCTAAGAAGTGCCAAACTCAACATTTCGGACGGGCAAAAACACATCGGGAGTAGGGACAACTGTCAAATCGAGTTGTCATTCATTCTTCGTTCGGGCTCGAACTAATCGTCCGTCCGTCGGTGCTAGGGAGTAGGAAACGCCCGTAATTTCGGCCGAAATTACGGGTTTCGTGCTTAGAGAGTAGACCCCTAGGAAACGCCCGTAATTTCGGCCGAAACTACGGGTTTCGTGCTTATAGAGTAGACCCCCTGCCTCGTTCTAGCACGTCCTCAGCAACTCTTTTGCGATTGAGTTTTTGGAGAAAATTCAGGCCTATTGGGACTAGCCGAGCGGCAACATGTTTCGTACCCAAGTGTTTAAAATGGTACGGGTCGACTTATGTGACACACATAATGAGAATTTTCAGTCACTATTTCCTTCACTTTTGCGATGTTAACTTCAGTTGAAGACTTTGATGGCCTACTGGAGCGAGACAAATCTTCCATCACATCTCGACCGCTTTTGAACGCTTTGTACCACTCATAAGCAAATTGTTTTGATAAAGTCTGTAACATTTTGCACTGTAAGCCTTCTGGAACATTTTCAGGGACTCCGAACCATTGGCGATGCAAAATTTAAAAGAAACTCTTTGTTCGGTGTTTTAGTCCATTATGAAATTTGCAATTCACACTAAATACAAATACAAATCATTTATTTGCTTATCACAGGTTCAGAGGATGTTATAAAGGTTCATAAGGTGCACTATATTATAACCATGCGAGGTGTGCAAATACTAGATACGATATAACTAAAAACAAATAACAGATGCAACTCAAACTCCGCGACAAAATGGAAAACAATTGTGCCCATCTAACAAAAAAAAAAAAAATTGCATTTTGAACCATAAACAAATCATCCATTACCGATACTTTTTTGACTGAATGTATGTTGGAATAGGATGGCCAAAACAACAAAAAACTTCAACTACAGTCCCTTCACGGTCATGCTAGCTCGGACTGCACCAAGTCAACAGCAACCTTATAAAAACGAAAACAATGATTATTGTGATTTTAATATTAGAGGTAAAATAACTTTACTGAGGTGGACTCTGTTTTCGAGGCATAAGATCGATAATTACCTATCATCATCTGCCTAGCCTTTTCCCAACTATGTTGGGGTCGGCTTCCAGTCTAACCGGATGCAGCTGAATACCAGTATTTTACATGGAGCGACTGCCTGTCGGACCTCCACAACCCAGTTAGTGCTAGGTAATACGATACCCCTTGGTAAGACTGGATGTCAGACTTTCGGGCCACTGACTACCTGTAACGACTGTCAAAGATCTACAAATGACAGCCGGGACCAACGGCTTAACGTGCTTTCCGAGGCACGGAGGAAACTCGGTATGTAATGGGTGGTCACCCATCCACGGACCAACCTAGGTAAGCACGGCTTAACCTAAAGATCGATCCGAGCGGCTGTTCTTATTTAGCCACCTATATTTAATTTAAAAAAAACTTTAAAAAAAAATCAAAAGAACGTTGCCCCACACCAAAGTAAAAGAAGTAGATTTTATTCAGGCTAGTAAAATTAATACCTTGTGAGGGTGTCGTATTTTCCTTCAAACCATAACTTGCTTTCAACTCCAATTTTCGTTTATTGATCACCTGAAAAATGATGTTTGAGAAAATGAGGTGAGATTCGATTCTTTGAGGAAATTCTTAAATAAATAAAAATAACTCAAAAATCTCAATTCAAAATAAAAATAAAATTATAATAATACATAATCTGTGGCCCGGGTGTCAATGTGACGCAACGTTTTTTTCTGCCGATTTTAATTTTGTACAATTTTTGCCAATTTAATTGAAATGTAATATGTGTTGGACAGTAAAAATAGAAAGAAAAAAAAGAAAAATTAAATACAATAATCTGAAATCATGAAATAAATGTAAATATATATACCCACATCAATTTGACATTTATAAACGACGAATGAAGAAACTATACTGACTAGAAGTCGGGCCAAACTACGGGCACACCCACCATCGCCGGACTCGTCACTCAGCACCGCCTCGCCGGGACGCGCCTCAACCGTGAGTGCTGTGTCTTCGGTCGCTGCAGTTGCGTCGAGCTCGAGCGACGAGTTTTTCTCCCCGCCGTCGACTCAATCACCACCACGACGACGAGGAAGTGGACGGCCACCAGCGGGCTTGGGACCTCGAGGCCAACCTGGTCCCGAACAGGGTCCCCGCTGCCGGTGGAAATGTGTCGCGCATGCGATGGACTCAGTCCATTAATGAGAACGTCATGCGCGCATATTAGGGGGTACTGAGGGGGGAAGCAACTTGACTGCGTACCGTGGTCGGATGCTCTCTCTGTTCAGGTGCTTGAACCAGGTGTCAGCGTGTCGGCGCAACGACTGTCGGATCAAGTGCGGGTCATCCAGCGTAACCATATGTTGGATGACACCGTACTTGATCGACTACGCTCCGAATCACGGACTAACCTAGTTACGCCTGCTTCACCTATTATCGCGGTACAGCTGCAAAATATTACCAGTGCTACGCCGCGATCCGACCGCGCGGTGGTGAAGAGGATGATGATGAAGTTATATCCGTGAGTACCCAGTGCAACGCACAATTGAGGAGTGCTTTGGAGGGTGCATTCCGGGAGTACCGTTCCACACCGCCTGAACTTAGACCACAACTACCTCGTTTGCCTATGCACAAGAAAAACATGGCGCTGGTGTGTGCTCTAGATTCGCAGCTGTCAAACTGCTTTGACAGCAGCAAAGACCTCGCCGATACTTACTCAATATTGTACTGTGGAGCTGTAGCGGCATGTCGTGTAGCTCACGTCAAATTTCCTAACAATGACAGAGCTACACGACCAAAATTAGCTGTTCCAGCTTGGCAGTGCAGGATTGAGCGGCGTATTGGTGAGGCTAGAGCACTCATCGGCAAGTTAATCTGCTTCAGGGAGGGCAATACTCGTCCTAGAGTGATGCGATTTGTGAGGCGGGCGTTCTCGGGAATTGATATTAGTTTTCGGGACTACTTGACCCGCGTCACGGAGCGTATCGACTTCCTGAAGCAGAAAATCTGTGCATGGGCAAGCCGGATTCGTCAGTACAAGCGGCGAGTGGAACGATATACTCCGAATCGTACATTCCAAAGCGATGAAAGGTGAGTATATAGGGCTTGAGAACGACCGGATCAAGGTGTAACTGACACGCGCCTGCCGGATGATGACGCCATGAGTTCATTTTGGCGCAGCATTTGGTCGGTGCCTGTCAGTCACACTGACGGCGATTGGACCCGGGAGGTTGAACAAGCGTATGATCCAATACCAGAAATGGGGGCCATCATCATCAGCCCCCAAGACGTAGCTCGTGCAGTCCGTCCGTTGCCTAACTGGAAATCTCCAGGGCTGGACGAACTGCACAACTTCTGGATCAAGTGGTTCACAGGATCGCACGCTTGCTTGGCATCCTAGTTTCAATCAGCCTTAGCGCCAGGGTCGCTGCCCCAGTTCTTGACGACAGGCATTACCCACCTGCTCCATAATAAATCAGGTAGTACTACGGAGCCCAAAAATTATAGACCAATCACTTGTCTACCAACGGTCTATAAAGTTCTTACATCCATTTTGAGACCTAAAATCAACCAACACATTGAGAGTAATTCTATCATGTCTGCCTCTCAGAACCTCTCAGAATGGATGTAGGAACGGGTCCCGCGGTACTAAGGAGCTGCTCCTCATTGGTATGGCCATTAGCCAGCAGGTTCGCCGCTCCAGAAAGGATCTGTCTACATGTTGGATAGATTATAAGAAGGCCTACGATTCGGTGCCTCATACATGGCTCATGAGGGTGCTGGAGTTGTATAAAGTAGATGCAACTCTGCGTACCTTCCTGATGTCATGTATGGGGCACTGGAGAACAGTCCTTCGCTATCCAGGATGTCGACTGATCCAGGGGAATAGCGAACCAATAAGGATCGACCGCGGCATATTCCAGGGTGATAGTCTGAGTCCATTGTGGTTTTGTCTAGCCTTGAACCCTCTCAGCACACTGCTAGAGGGCTCAGGTTTAGGCTTTCGGTTGAAAAGAGGTGGTCAGGTCACATCTCATTTTCTTTACATGGATGATCTGAAACTCTTTGCCCACAACAATTTGCAACTGATGAAGCTACTGAAGGTAACAGAAACCTTCAGTAGCGCCATCAGGATGGAATTTGGTGTGGACAAATGTGCAGTCATGCATGTGAAGCGAGGGAAGATTATGGAATCCGTGAGAACTCAACTCTCGGATTCCATACACCTAAGATCCCTCTCCTCAACAGAAACCTACAAGTATTTGGGTATGTCGGAAGCATATATATATATATATCTTACTATTATTAATTAATTATTAATTCTAAATTTCTTAATTCTTAAATGTTATGCTATATATTTAATTTTAATTCCGCAAAAAGGCGCTGGTGTTTTACGCTCGAGCGGTCGTCGAGTTAACATCTTCTGAGGATGCGCCGTGGAGGGGCAAAACACGTGTCGAGTCTAGGTTTGGATGCATGTTGCATTATTATATGCTTATCCCTTCATTATTTTGAGGTGCTGCTATTATATCTATTTGCGAAATTAAAACTAAATATTTTGCATAACATTTAATGTCATGGATTTCCGCAAAGTAACGCCTGATTCCATAACTTTTGTTTTTCTCGCCTCGTTGGTCTAGTATTGGTCGTAAGTGTTATTGGTGACTATGAGGTCCAGAGCTCTATTTCCGGGTCGCGCATTGTTATTGGGCTTTTCCACTAGGAATAAAATATCCAACAGTAGCACTATTACAAAGTATTACTCCTTTCTACAGTTTCTACATACCCCCACGGAAAATGATGTAAACAAGTATGTATGTTATTTTAGGGATCCCTTCTTTTCGCATAATGTTCTTTGTCCTAATATACTTCGGCATAACGATTTTGGCACTAATACTTCGGCATAATTTTTTTAGGCATACATTTTGTGTTGGCATAATCATCTTAAAGACTAATTTGTTTTGGCATAAATTTGATTCGCATAACGTTAGTAGGTCTAATGACTATTCGCATAATAATATTTAGGCATACAATTAATATAAATAACGTCAGGGGCACCCCGAGGTTCGGTTAGTTAGGTTCCTGTAAACCCTGCAGCCAGAAATAGAAGTCCCGCGCAGCGGGGCTCCGTCGACCTGCTGACGGAAACCCTAACCCTAGACGGTTGACGTCAGGGGCACCCCGAGGTTTGGTAAGTTAGGTTCCTGTAAACCCTGTTATTTTTTAATATTATGCTTAAAAAAGTTACGCATTAGAACTTTATGCTTAATAAATTTACGCTTTAGAATATTATGCTTCATCATTATTATGGTTAGAGAAATTATGCTTAAAAAAATTATGCGTAAGCTGTTATGCGTAATTATATTATGCGAAAATATTATTATGCCAAACAAAATTATGCTAAGTTATATTAGGTCTTAAGATTTTATGCAAATGAATAGGGAACCTTATTTTATCATAATTACCTTATTCATGATATCTTTCGACACTTTCATCAGTTTGTCCTGTTTGCGCTTCAATGAACTCCAGTTGAACATGCAAGGGAGGTGCAACAAAATGTTTTGAACTCTTTCGACAAACAGAGCCAATAGCTTTTCAGTGGCATGAGAATAGTCTTTGTCTAGCACACCTTGGTATTGTTCATTTAGTCCAAGCGATGTGTCTGCAAAAATATAACGAAGGCTTGCATCAGTTCGGAATATGAACTAATCATTTTGATATGGATGTGACTGAGCTGTATCGGATGACAACAGCTGCTCGGGTCGATCTTAAGCTTAAGCCGCACTTGCTTGTTGGTCTGTGGATGGATGACTACGCCTTACATACCGAGTTTTCTCCGTGCCTCGGAAACCACGCTAAGCCGTTGGTCCCGGCTGTCATTTGAGGATTTTTGATAGTCGTTACAGGTAGTCCGTTACTCAAAAGTTTGACAAACAGTCTTACCAAGGGGTACGTATCACCCAGTGCTAACCGGTCTGTGGAGGTCTGATAGGCATTCTGCTATATGTATTCAGCTGCATCCGGTAAGACTAGAAGCCTACATAGTTGTTAAAAGGCTAGCTAGATGATAAACTGGGCTGTGTAGGGCAGATAGTAACTCCTTGTAAAATACAGGAATTCAACTGCAACTGGTTGGATTGGAAGCCACACCAATATAGATGGGAAACGCCTAGCCAGTGGATAGAGAATTTCTCTTTAAAACCGAACCTCATCATCATTGCCCAGTTAAAAGAATTATAATATAACTATAATTTATAAACACATTCTCCTTTCGGTGAATTTGAAGAAGTCCAAATTCTAAATTTTATTTAAAATTCCAACTTTTTCTAAAAATAAACATGAATTTGACCTAAAATTTTCATTTGAATACTTACTGCAAACAGTCTTCAACAAATGGTTGACCAGGTATCGCTGCACATTGAAAGGGTCCTTTCCAACTTCAGCAGCCAGTAGGGACACCAAGTTACGTGATTGCGTGTTGTACTCAGCCACAAATGTATTCAGCACTTGAAAATTGAATGCTGGGTTGAGGAGCCTCCGATGCGGCTTCCATGTTGTTACTGGAACAGTTTAGCATAGCATAAGCAGCCCGTAATATTGCTACTGCTGTGATACCAGCCTCCTTTGATTGAATGAGCACAGACTTTCGTCCTTTATTTTGCAGTTTTTACTTACCACTTGCTGTAATCAGCCCGGCACCGTACATTTCCTTCGCAAAATTGTACAAATATGGTTTTTCTAGACATGTGTTGGCTACCGTGAAACTGTCATCAGGGTCTGTCAATGCTGAAAAATAGAGCATTATTTTAGGTATTAACAATAATTCACATCGTTATCTGTTTTACTCGTTTGCAAGGAAAGGGTTATTTATTATGTCATGATAGAGATAAGTTTAATATCTCCTAGCTTATTATACAGACTCGATTTCAGTAAAGCATTGAACTGTGAGCATTATAAATAGTGTCCCTTATGGTAAAATTTTCAACACGGCCCTTCTAAGCGTGTCGATGGAAATCTAAATTTAGTCGACCCAGAACTGAGCTATGAGTTTGGCACCTTTAGGCATTTAGCGTCTTAGCGTCCTAGGGTTCATAAGTTCCTGTAATGAAAAAACGATAGGACACTGTACGCGACATTAAACGCCCTTAAATATTATTATAAACATTCTTATCAATGCTTTACTTTGAGTCGAATTGGACTGAAATTCGTTGAGTCAATGTTATATCCTTCATTCGATAATAAATCTTTGACTGAATAAATTTTAATTGGTCGTTTCGTTTTTATTGAAGTAATTTAAAAACCTTTTAATTAGAGGTTAGACAATTGACTTCTATTTCAATTGAATTCCCAGCTGACTTCATGGGACGTCATGTTATAAAATGTTTACGTAAGGCTTTGACAAACCAGCACTACCACTCTGATGCTCAAAATATTATCTTTTACTTTTGAATAGGTACAAAAATAAAATCATCAACGTGTTGAATACTGATTTAGTAATAACTTGTTAAAAATATTTAGTTTAGTTTTATTTTTCACCGTATTTAGATCTCGATGACGACAAATAACGTCCGTCGAATTTCGCGAGCCAATTAGATTTGACCTTGTATAACTTTTGATTACCTATATAATATATAATACTGACATTTGAATAATTTATAAAACTTAAGGAATTAATACTTTATTTTTTATCTAAACTGACTTGTTTGTTATCTTATGAACAACATAATACATTAGAGTAATTATTTTTAAAGTTAAAGTAACATTCTCACCATATACAGGATGTGGTCCAAATCGTACCTCGGCGATGCCACCATTTTTTAAGCAGAAATTGAATAAGTTCTTCTCAAATTGCCAGAAATCTGAAAAAAATACAAACAACTTTAACTTATTAGCCTTGCATTCTATCGAAATAACCCCAATAAAGGCACGTTTAATTAGAACTTTGACAAAAACCAAGATCTTTTATCATCGTGTATTTCATATTACTAAGGTATGTATTTTACTATAATGAGAATAAAAGTACACTCAACGAAGCCGGAAGGCACTTGTTTTTCTGTCATTGCGATCTTTTTTGTACGGACAATACCTAGGAACCTCCTTGTTACGGAGATATTGGAGGCGTGGGGGTCAAAGTTTTTCACAAGTTTTTTTTTTTTATCTAAGCTTTTAATGTTATAAGTTTATTTTAAATACCTCCACGTCTCCCGCACTATTCAATGCATCCATCGGCACAATGTTTTGAGAGCATTACATTGAGTACTATCGTAAACGTGATTTTTCACCCCCAAAAAAAAGGCATTACCCAGCAATGATTATTGCGTAGAGTTACTTAGTTTCATGTACAGAATGCTTGGTTGACGGCTTCATGAAGGGTGCGTTTACACCTAGTATGTGTGTTTCGGGATCCCTTCTTTTCGCATAACGTTCTTTGTCCTAATATACTTCGGCATAACGATTTTGGCACAATTTTTTTTGGCATAATAATACTTCGGCATAATTTTTTTAGGCATACATTTTATGTTGGCATAATCATCTTAAAAACTAATTTTTTTGGCATAAATTTGATTCGCATAACGTTAGTAGGCCTAATGACTATTAGCATAATAATATTTAGGCATACAAAATATTGTTGGTTAAAAATTTAATATGCTGTGCAACAAAAGTTAGTGACAGAACCGAATTGCTGCAAAACCGACTCCACGTAGTCTTGTTTGTCCAACCCCTAGAGTGTAATTTAAAATCGCGTAGGCGCGTGGGGCCGCCGGAGGCCCGCAGCGCCGGAGCCGTGACAGAAACCCTGCCTGCTGCATGTTGCATGCTCGCTTGAATGCTGCATGCTTGCTTGCATGCTGCATGCTTGCTTGTTTGCTGCATGCTTGCTTGCATGCTTGCTTGCATGCTTGCTTGCATGCTGTATGCTTGCTTGCTTCATGCTTCCTACAGCGAAAAAAAAACCCACAAAATTGTTCAATACGGTATATTATATTAATATGTTATTTATTACCTGATTCAGGAGATATGGCTTTTTTCCAATCGTCGAAATAAATTGGATCGCCCTAGCTTTTTTGCCCGAAGAGGATAATTATCCTAGCAAAAAAGCTAGGGCGTATAAAAAAGTTATGCTTTAGAACTTTATGCTTAATAAAGTTATGCTTTAGAATATTATGCTTCATCATTATTATGGTTAGAGAAATTATGCTTAAAAATTATGCGTAAGCTGTTATGCGTAATTATATTATGCGAAAATATAATTATGCCAAACAAAATTATGCTAAGTTATATTAGGTCTTAACATTTTATGCAAATGGATAGTGAACCGTGTGTTTCATACGAAGGTACACAAACACAGAGAGATACCGTTGCGTTGTCTCGGAGGATTTTTGGTACATAAATCTGAAGGGTCGTTGCAAGACTGCAGTGTCCCGAATAAAAGCGTAGTAACCTTTGATTCTTCTTAATCCCATAAAGGCCCGTTAAAAAAGAAAGATCCCTAACACAGTTCATCATTATCTACCTAGTCTCTTCCTAACTTTGTTGAGATCGACTTCCTATATAGATAGGAAGTCGATCTCAGATTTTATCTATCTGACTGATCTTCACTACCCAGTTCTTGGGTAACACGACTCCAGTTAGCTGAGAGTATCATCACTTTTTCTATAAGATGCGTAAGAAAATCAAAATCAACCTATAACGATCTCACTGCTGGGATGAGTCCTAGCCTCCTTTTTCTAAGATGTAATTGTGAAAACTTACCTAGAGGACCACCTGCTAGCTGAAAGGCGTGTCCTATCAACGGCCACGCTCCAGGAAACATCGGGGGCGATTCATGGCGGGGCTTCTTCCAGCTCCAAAAGGCGAACACTACACAACATGTTGCTACCAAGACTATTAGAAACATGATAGTAATACGGTCATATGGACATAGATGCAAATTCAATCAGTACTCTTATATTTATACACAATGGGTGCTTCCTGGTGTCGTCGTCTGATATTTTTATTGTCGTCTGTGTGTCAACGAATATTTTGTTTCAATAAGAGGGAAGCGCCAGGGTAGCTCGCGAAATTAGAATTTTCTTTGATTTTTTTGCAATTTGCAGGTCGTTGTCAGGCTGCCTATGTTGTAACAAAATATGATTTGCGACCGTATCACGTATGTAGTTACAGATTTATAATCACTTAAGTCATCAGTACAACCCTCTAAGTTCCTTTAACCCCATTCAATGACTATTTCATGAAAAAGTCATTCACTGGGATTAAATGATCTTAGAGAGTTGTAGATGTTATTGATGATTGTAATGATTATAACTCTGTCAAGCCATATTTGTTACGGTCGCAAAGCATATTTTAATCAACATAGAACTCGATACACACTGACCTGCAAATTGCAAAAAAACGTAAGAAATTCGCGGGCTACCCTGTCGCTTGCTCCTTAAACATGAAATCAGTGTATTGAGTTTGGAATTCGACTGGCATTATAAATTAAATATACGTTCCACTTATTTTAAACTAGTTATTATCCTAGATATAGAATAATAACTAGTTTCTATTTTTTCTTGTTTCTAGTTGTATTATTCGAGAAATACGACTTTAGAGTTTTTAGGGTTCCGTTTTCAACAAGGAACCTTTATAGTTTCGCCGTGTCCGTCTGTCTGTCTGTCCGCAGCTTAACTCAATACTCTTAATACTAGAAAGCTGTAATTTGGCACGAATATACAGATTAGTTACGCAGACAAAGTGGTAAAATAAAATGTCGAAAAGTATTTTTTTTGAGGATGTCTCCTGTACACGTAAAGTGGGTATTTTTTTTCTGGCGTACCCCACAGTGTGGGATGTCGTTGGATAGGTCTTTAACAAATATTGCGAGTTTGTTGTTCTTATTTTTCGATTATGGGAGTCGTTTGTGAAATATTAAGCTTAAAAGTGCTAATTTTTGTTAGACTTAAGTGCCTCCTCCCCTCTACCAGCTAAACGGTTGTGTTTGAAAAAAGTGGCGTCACTGCTCGACTGACATGTAAAATTTTTGTTCTGTATTTTAAAATTTAATTTAATTAGTTATATTAAGGTGTAATTATATTATTTGCGTAAACGTATTATTTATGCGTAAATATTTAGGAAAATTGATTTCCTGATAAACCCTTTATAACCCATATTCTCAACATGAATGATGTAACCAAGATTTTGTAACAATATTTTGATTTAAAATAGTGTCCATGGAGTTTCTTGCCCATTCTTCTCCATAGAGATCTACGCTTTTGGAATGTGCAACTACAGTACTTTCGCAAGTTATTATGCCTTGTGACTGTGACTGTAGCTTAGATTTTTTTTACTTTCAAAAGTGCCTGTAATATTCTAGTTGAAATAAATGATTTGAGTTTGAGTTTTTCGAGACTATTGTGACTTGTCATTGTATAATTGTCTTGTCCTTGTGTTTGTAACTAGGTTTGTACTGTGATTATGGCGGAGGAGTTTTTTCCAGAAAGTGGTACCAATATGCTGTGAATCAAAGCGTATAGCCGCTGTGCGCCTGCATCTACCGGACCGGTGCGCTGTGGTTATGTCAGTGTATATGCCTACCGACTGTATAGATAATTTACCGTTGTATACAGAGTGTCTAGGCGTAATAAATTCGATAATTCAGGACTGTGAAGATGAAGGTGTGTTCATGTTGGGTGATTACATTGGCAGCGTGTTTGGAAGGGACTTGTTAAGGTACTGTAAAGACCAGAATTGGACCTGTGCGGACATTAATTACTTAGGTGAGTAATCAGGCACTTACACATTTCTCAGTGACGCCCATGGCACTACAAGCTGGCTAGATCACTGTGTGGTTACATCTGCCGGTTGGGACACTATATTTTCTAATGTTTATGTTCTGAATGAAGTAAATTGGTCGGATCATTTCCACTCAAATTGATCAATGTGATTTTAATTTTATAAGACGTCAGATTGTTACTCAACAGCCGATTAATAATACAATATCGCTAAATAACAGAAATAAGGTGCAACTTTTTGAGTAGGTACAGACGATTATGTGACGAATATTTGTACCATATTGACATTGACATATATCGCAAAGACTGTAAGGGGTCATCGTGTAGTGATCATGAATGCTGTGATTTAATTGAAAAATACTATCATGAATTAGTACATGCCATTACAAGTGCAGCTAGTAATTCGTATGCTAAGTTCTCAAAAAACTGTAAAACTATTGTAGGTTGGAATAATCACGTTAAATCATTACATGTAACTGCCTGGGATGCTTTTCATGCATGGTCGCTGCACGGTAGGCCAACGCATGGGCTCGTATTCGAGAACGTGTATCATAGCAGGAAAATGTTTAAGAATAAATTACAATGGTGTCAACAAAACCAAAATCAATTAAAAATGGACGTTATTGCGCGGCAAAGAGCCTCCCGTGATTATAAACAATTTTGGAAATCAACAAATAAATTATCACACAAACCGAGTCGCGCGTTAAGTGTAAATGGAATTGAGGAACCAAAACAAATCGCGGAGGAGTTTGTCGGGCAATTCAAAACAGGTTTCGCTAGTGAACCGTGTGATGCAGGTGTCGGCTGTTGTGCGCCGGCGGTTAATCAGCTGAGTGTCTCTGTAACACCTGATATGGTGTGGGAATATGTGCGTAGAATGAAACGCGGTAAATCGCCAGGGCATGATGGTCTGACGCTGGACCATATTGTTCTATGAGGTCTTCAGTTGGCTGAAAAACTATCTGTGCTGTACAACTTATTTCTGAGTCACAGTTACTTGCCGAGGAGTTTTATGAAAACTGTAGTAGTGCCACTCGTCAAAGATAAAAAGCGACATATCGGATATTCATAATTATCGACTTATTTCATTAGCAACTGTGTTGTCTAAAATATTTGAAAGGTCCACCACATCTATCGAAAAACATAAAGTTACACGATGCACAATTTGGTTTTCGTCCGAATCTTTCGACCGATACCGCCATATTCTCGTTAAAGAAAACTGTCCAGTACTATTTCTAAATAGCACTCGACAGTTTGTATTTTGTTTTTCTATCTATAGAAAAACAAATATTTATGCAAGTTTTCTTGATTTAAGCCGTGCTTTTGATTTTGTAAAGTACAATGTCCTGTGGAATAAGATGTACAATGCAGGTATACCACCTGAAGTGATTAATGTCATGAAATATTGGTACGAGGCTCAAACAAACGCTTTAAAGTGGGGTAAAAGCATATCCGGTGATTATACCCTCAATTCCGGGGTGAGACAGGGTGGTTTGTCATCCCCTACAATATTTATAATTTATATATTAACGACTTGATCGAGGAGCTGAGCAGAGCCGGTGTCGGCTGTTCTATCGATAATGTTTCTATAAATAATCTCAGTTACGCTGACGACATGGTTATGCTTAGCCCCTCTGTCAAGGCGTTGCAAAAGCTACTGAAAATCTGTGAAGTGTACGCTAGTAAGCATGGTCTCAAATACAATGTAAAGAAAACGGAATTGATGGTATTTAGATACGATAACAGCCCATTACCTATGCCTGATATATTATTAAGTAACACTAAACTAAAAGTTGTTAAAAGTTTTAAATATCTTGGTCATATCGTAATGGATAGACTGCGAGACGATGAGGACTTGGAAAGACAGAGGAGAATGTCGGCAGTGAAAAACAACATGATTGCTCGGCGTTTCGCTGAATGTACCAAACAAGTGAAAGTCACTCTGTTCAATGCGTACTGTCGGTCGCTTTACACTCGCCACTTACATCGTTTCGTGGCACTGACATGTGTTGTAATATGGTTGCTAGCATGAGGAGACGATTGGAACAAGTCATAGATAGCGAAGGCGCACCAATCGGCTATTAATAAAATTACCAGGGGGTAATTCTATTTGTTTTATGTGAGTGATGTTATTGTTAGTGAGATAACAATTTAGGATACCTGTATCTTAATATCTATCTTGTTAACATGTTTATTCATTTCACTAATAAATAAATTACCCACTTGAATAAGAAAAGTAACGTTATTTCTTGTCCGACTTAGAATATTTGTCATGAACAAAACTTTATAATTTGTAATTATAATTAAAAAAAACCTAGTCAATAAATATTGTTGATTTCTTAATACAAATTGTTTAATTTTTACTTCCATATTTTTTTTCGAATAATGGTCTTATTATCAGGTAAATTACAAAAATAAAAATTCAACAAAATGAAAATAAAAGTTTTTTAATAATGCAAAAAGTTGACGCCAGCGGCGCAGATTCGATCCTACGACACTTGATTTACCAGCCGAATGCTTATACACCTATGCCACGAGACCGGTTAGTCATAGTGTTAAATTGATGCTTCATATTCTTTACCTCATATTATACATATACTATAGTGAAGCAAACACTAACAAATAGGCGAAGTAATACACCAGTTGATTTTACGCACACCAACATCTATGTGGTGTGCCCTGCAAATCGATCTAATTTGCTGCGTGTACATGATTCTGACAATGGAATATTGAGAGCCATATATGAAGCTCATTATTTCTTTGTATATGGCTGTCAATATTCTTGCTAATCGATTTTAAATTTTGTTTTAATTAATACTATTATTTATAATGTAATTTTTAATTCATTTTCTTTATTTCGTTTTTATTTTGAAATTAGGTCCTGAAATTATTTGTCTTTTGGAAATTTATCTTTTGTATGGGCTCGTGCCTAAAATAAATGAATTAATTTTTTGGTTTTTATTTATTTGGGAATTCCACCCCTTTTTTTCGGATGGGAAGTAATCAAATGACTCCTCCCGCTCTGGGCGGAGTGGAAGGGAGTGTCAGACTTTTACTGACTAAAAACCATCCATGTTCCTTCTTTTGCCCTTTATGTTCCAGGGCCGCGGTATCTCTTTCGAACAGTCCCGCAGCCCTGGCAGGCATCGGCCCTTGCGGGCCCCTCATGTTTGCTGACATCTCTTTGAGGCGCGCGTGGAAAGAGGTAAAATTGGGGATGGAAATTTAAATAAAAGTCCGTCGGTTTTGAAGTTAGGATCTTCAAATTTTGTGTTTAGACTAACGATTGAAAATTGATTTATACGTGTCTCAGCGTTTTTGATAATTCTACCCCAGAAGGGGTTTAAAAGGGAAGATTTGTAACTATGTTTGTTACCGCAACCTGGTTTAACCCATAGGTTACTTTTTAATGCCCGTAGTACGTTCCCGTCGGTTATTATTCGCCATCCACGCGGGCGAAGCCGCGGGCAAAAGCTAGTTTAATTATAATAATATCACATATTATTTTCAAGATTATATTTCGTTATTTGATTTGTTTAAATGTGCCTTTCAACGTATTGTGGTTTGATTTAGACCTTGATCTTTAGCAGTACCAATTGATACTATTTTTAGACATTTGTCATGGTCTGGTGGTTAAGGTCACATCCGGGCAAGTGCAGTCAGCCTCAATAAAATGTATGACGTTTATAGACGTCTATATTTTTTTTATTTTGAAGCCACAAAACACTCAACACATTGGGTACCTAATTGTAGCAAAACATTGATCAAAATTGTTGACAGTCAATTGAATTCTTGTCGGTGTTTACATCTTTTTGAGGCTTATTGTACCAATGTGGTTTTTTCAATTCATAATAATTATGAACTACATTCTAAGTTTATTTGGAACATCACTGAAATGTGGTGAAGGAAGACGTCTAGACCTATCTTGGGATAACTTATACATATGAGACGAGGTTTTTGCGCAGAAATAAGCTGGTTTTTAGGGTTCCGTACCCAAAGGGTAAAACGGGACCCTATTACAAAGACTCCGCTGTCTGTCTGTCTGTCTGTCGGTCTGTCTGTCTGTCTCCAGGCTGTATCTCATAAACCGTGATAGCTAGAAAGCTGAAATTTTCACAAATGGTGTATTACTATTGCCGCTATAACAACAAATACAAAAAATTAAAATAGATTAAATATTAAGGGGGCTCCCATACAACAGATATGATTTTTTTGCCGTTTTTATAGATAATGGTACGGAACCCTTCGTGCGCGAGTCCGACTCGCACTTGGCCAGTTTTTCTATTTTATGTATATTATAAAATACTGAAGACTTATGGGGGATATTCGTCAAAGTTCTTGGGGATATTATTGACTGAATTGCTCCTCTCCTAACTGGCATTTTCAATCAATGTTTGGACAGTGGCAAGTTTCCTGACTTAATGAAACATAGTAAAGTAGTACCAATATTCAAATCGGGTTGCAAGGCTGACCCCTCTAATTGTAGACCTATATCTGTGCTTCCAGCATTGAGTAAAATTTATGAAAAAATAATGCTGGACCAGATGCTGTCTCACTTCAACTCAAATAGGATTCTGCATAGTAAACAGTTTGGTTTCACGAAGGGTAGGTCGACAACAGACGCGAGAGTAAAACTCATCAGTCACATTCTGGAATCCTGGGAGAAGTCCCAGGATGCCATTGGCGTTTTCTGTGACCTCTCGAAAGCGTTTGACTACGTCGACCACAACACACTAATCTGTAAATTACACCCCTACAGAATTCGTGGACAAGCTGCTGATCTTGTTCTCTCATATTTATCAAACAGGCAGCAAAAAGCAAATGTAAATGGGGCAACGTCCTCCGGATCTCTAGTAAAGATGGGCGTGCCCCAAGGTTTAATTCTCGGGCCTTTTCTATTTCTTGTTTACATTAATGATCTCCCTTACATGATGGCCAAATTATCGGATATAATTCTATTTGCTGACACTTCGCTAATTTTTTAAATAGATAGAAAGGATACGGATGTCTTACACGCCAACGAAAGTCTAACTGTTCTCTCGAAATGGTTCGCAGCTAACAATCTTTTACTGAATGCGAACAAAACAAAATGTCTAAAGTTCTCTTTGCCTAATGTACCACAACGGGATATAAATTTAAATCTTGACGGCAAAAAACTTGATGTAATAGCGGAAGCTGTATTCTTAGGGATTACTATCGATTCAAAATTGCAGTTGGGACCGCACATTAAAACTCTTTCGGGTAGATTAAGCTCAGCTGCATACGCAGTAAGGAAAATAAGGCATTTAACTGATGCAGCTACAGCTAGGTTAATATACTATGCTTATTTCCACAGTATTATGTCTTTTGTCATTCTGCTGTGGGGATCGGCGGCAGACGTTGACTCAATTTTCATTTTACAAAAGCGGGCAGGCCGCGCGATCTTTAAAATGGGTCCTCGCGAGTCCCTCAGAGAAAAATTTAAAGAGATCGATGTACTGACTCTGCCTTCCCTTTATATCTTAGAATGTATTTTATATGTCCGCAAAAACCGAGGGCTTTTCAAAATTAGAAGCGACTTCCATTGAAATTGTAATACCCAAATTCAGGTTAACAAAAACTAGCAAGTCTTTTCTTATAAACAGTATACGTTTTTATAACAAATTACCTAAGTCAGTTATAAAACTGACCGATGGAAAGTTCAAAAACTACATTTTTATTTTTCAAAATAAACAGATTGTAGATTACAGCTTTTTAACTTAAATAATAACAGGTAACACAGAATAAATTGTAGTCTACAATAAGGTGGGTGAAGCTCTGTCCTCCTAGCTAGGCTACAAAATAGCCTGTGTTTAGGAGACACAGTTTCGATCCCTAGGTACTGATTGGCTCTGGTACGTGTTACATGTGCAGATTGGCAAAAGTGGTAATTAACAAACGGATATACAAGGGAAATCTACAGTGAGTAAATGATAAAGATAAAGTAAACTAAAAAACAAAATAAAGTAAAAAGAAAAAAAAATAAAACAAAATAAAGACAACCGTAACATGCAAATTAAGTCTGTGGGTGTGTTTCGTGTCTGTGTGTGTGTGCGTGTGTTGTGTGTGTGGTGTGTGAGAGTGTATGTGTATGTGTTCGTGCAGGTGTGTGTAATCGTCCGTGTGTGTGCATCTGTGAGAGTAATTAGTGAATGTTGTCAGTCGTTAGATAAATTTCGGTTTCGCCATAATTTAGGTTTGATAGGAATGAACGGACAGACTTTTTAGAATTGAAAAGGGTCGAGCCGTGGACTGGTAAATGCGAGTTGATTTTGTTATACAAAGATGGGCCAAGGTAGATGTTGAATTTTTTTATAAAAGCAGTGTGTGCAGGTGGAATAGTGCACATTAAACGTGTCCTTATTAAAAAAGCATATTACAAAATCAAGGACTACGTTGAAGATAAAGAGGTTTGGCTTTAGTTCTTTCTGCGCACGCGGCTTCCCTGGTAGCTCATAAACGGCACAAATATGTGGATATTTCTAACTATTCTCATTCTCAATCTCATTTTTTCTTTTCCTTTTAATCAGATTTTTTTTACAATAGTTCTCAAATGACTTAAACACCTTTTGTTCAGAATAGTTGCAGCACTGATGACAATATTTTTGTCACATGTTTAATTTAGTATTTTATAATATTTTCTTGCCTTTGTACAGATTCTTTTTAATGATTGTTTGTGAATGTGTGAACAGTGTAGGCCTTCTAGATTCCTATAGGTGTTAACTTTAGGAGTATCAATTTCATAATTTTTTATACTGTCTTCTAATTTTATTTAGTAATTATCTAAATTATTAACTAAATCAACACGCTCTTTCCTAGGTGGAATATATTAAGAAAAGCATTTATGCTGTTTTCTAAATTGATTACATTTTTAATTATTATATTCAGTTTTGCATTTTATTTTATTTAATTATTGCTAACTGAATAATTCTGTCTATGACAGGAATCTTCAGTCCATAGCTTCAGTCAGATCAATAGCTATTAAGGAAGGGGGGATACAATTACTATTATTTTAATAATTCATTATAAATAAAAGGTGTGTTTCTTTAACCTGAGTAAATTCTTTTTCTTTTTTGTAAGTTTAATATACAATTATTGGCATGAATTAACTCATCTTCTAGGTTCCTAATTTTATTTAAAGCCTCCTCATACAAGTTACTACATTTTTTTAAACCATCTGTGATAACCTTCAGTTGATCCCGTTCATCAACAACGTCCAAGTATTGCTGATGGAGGTCTACTAGCTCCCGTTTTAAGCTAGAGATTTTGCCATTTATTTATCAACTTCCACCTCACTCTCTTCTCTCTCCTGTTGTTGGACTTGGAGGTTTGATTCTTTAAGATCTTGGAGAGCCGTTCTCAATTTTAGTTCCATATCCTGAGCAGAAGCCTTACGGGTCATCACAGGCATGGTTTCAGGATTGGTAACGGAAAATTAGACATAAAGAAACGGTGAGAACTAATAGAATAGACTATTAAAGAAAAGTTATTGTCGGGCCTATGCTGTCCCATACTTGAGTACTAATGCTATAACATGATAATATTGTAAAATCTAATCATTTTGAAAGAGTAACCATGGAGTTTCTTGCCGATTCTTCTCCATAGTAAACGACCAACCCGAACCGTGCACCTTTTTGTCGACGTTTTATTTGTGCCCATGTAGGCCTATGTGAAATAAAATAAAATTGATTTTGATTTTTGATTTTGATTTTGTTAGCGGTGAAAGGGAAAAAAACAAATTAAAAAATAAATAAAACAGAGAAGATAGCCTTCGGCTATGAAATTAAATGAAGTAGGCTGCTATATTAACTTTAAAACATTATTTTTATATTGAATGTTTCTAATTGAATATTCAATTTTACTGGTTTTATTGTCTTACGGTTTTACTTTTTCATAAGAGGGTAGCTTGCTTAATAATAACAATAATACAATAATAATAATAGCCTTTTATTCAGATCTCTTAAGTGATTACAATGCAATTAAACTTATAATAATAATAACACTGGACTCGCAACTCAAGAATATATTCGAGAGTAGCGAGGACCTCGTTGACACGCACTCGATCCTGTACTGTGGAGCTGTTGCGGCATGTCGTCTAGCTAATGTAAAATTCCCAAATTGTGACTTAGCTAGTCGACCAAAACCAGCCGTACCAGTCTGGCAGCGCAGGATCGAACATCGTATCGACGGGGCCAGGGTACTCATCGGCAAACTATACTGCTTCAGGGAGGGCAATACACGACCACGTGTGATGCGTTTTGTGAGGCGGGCCTTCTCGGGGACCGAAATCAGTCCTCAAGAATACATGCCCCGTGTCACAGAGCGCATCGACTTCCTGAAGCAGAAAGTTTATGCATGGGCGAACCGTATTCGGCGGTATAAGCGGCGAGTTGATCGATACTCACAGAATCGCATGTTCCAGAGCGATGAGAGGTGGGTATACAGAGCTTGGGAGCGACCCAAGCAAAATATGACAGACGTTTGCCACCCAGATGATGCCGCTACGAGTTCTTTCTGGCGCAGCATCTGGTCAGTGCCCGTCTGCCATACTGAGGCTGACTGGATGCGTGATGTCGAGCGAGTGTGTGAACCTATCCCAGAAATGGAGCCAGTTTCAATAACACCAATAGATGTAGCCAGAGCAGTTCGTCCGTTACCAAATTGGAAGTCACCAGGACCGGACGGACTGCACAACTTCTGGCTCAAATGGCTTAGTAGTTCACACACTTGCCTGGCATCCCAATTCTAGTCATCCTTAGAGTCTGGGTCGCTACCGCAGTTTTTAACTACAGGCGTAACCCACCTGCTCCATAAGTCAGGTAGTCCCGCGGAACCCAAGAATTATAGACCGATCACGTGTTTATCGACGGTGTATAAGCTTCTTACATCCATTTTGAGAGTGAAAATTAATACACACATTGACAAAAACTCCATTATGTCTGCCTCTCAAAATGGATGTAGGAACGGGTCCCGCGGTACTAAGAAGCTACTCCTCATCGACATGGCCATTAGCCAACAGGTTCGTCGATCCCGCAAGGGTCTTTCGACATGTTGGATAGATTATAAGAAGGCCTACGACTCGGTGCCACATACATGGCTCATGAGGGTGCTGGAGTTGTACAAGATAGATGCAACTCTACGCGCCTTTCTTGAGTCGTGTATGGGGCAATGGAGGACGGTCCTTCGATATCCAGGATATCGACAGATCCAGGGGAACGATGAGCCTGTATGGATTAAACGGGGAATATTCCATGGCGACAGTCTGAGTCCACTTTGGTTCTGTCTAGCCATGAATCCTTTAAGCACATTGTTAGAGGATTCAGGTCTAGGTTACCGGTTGAAGAGAGGTGGTCAGGTCATATCTCACCTTCTTTACATGGATGATCTGAAACTCTTTGCCCCCAACAAATTGCAACTGATGGAGCTACTGAAAGTAACTGAAACTTTTAGTAGCGCCATCAGGATGGAATTTGGTGTGGACAAATGTGCAGTCATGCATGTAAAGCGAGGGGAGATTATGGAATCCGAGGGAATTCAGCTCTCGGATTCCATACACCTCAGATCCCTCTCCTCATCCGAAAGTTATAAGTATTTGGGTATGTCGGAAGCGTTAGGCATTAACGTAACTGACATGAAGCAATCGTTGAGGGAGCGCTTCTTTGGACGCCTGAAGAAGGTATTAAATAGCCTTCTTTCAGGCGGAAACAAGGCCTTCAACGGTTGGGTCATGCCGGTTTTAATGTACTCTTTCGGCATACTCAAATGGACTCAGACCGAACTCGATGCCCTGGATAGGAGAGTTCGTACACTGCTGATCGCAAACCGGATGCATCACCCACGATCATCGGTGATGAGGCTGTACATCTCGCGGAAGTGTGGGGGTCGTGGCTTTTTAAACGCGAAGACCCTCCACAACCGCGAGGTGTGCAGTCTCAGAGAATATTTTTTAAAAGCCGAAGTGGGTATGCACCGAGATGTGGTCGCAGTGGACAAGGGACTCACCCCGCTGTCCATGGCTACGAGAGAACTGGCGCAAACCTGTGGTACTTACTAATGATGACCGCAAGGAAGTATGGCAAGGCAAGGAGCTTCACGGGCGCTTCTACCGGGCTCTTCATGGGCCGGATGTAGATTTCCTAGCGTCCGTGTCCTGGCTAAGTTTCGGCGACCTCTTTGGGGAAACTGAGGGTTTTGTCTGTGCGATTATGGATGAAGTTATGTAAACGAACAACTACCGGAAACATATTATGAAGGACGGGACGGTTGACGTGTGTCGGGCACGCCACCGTCCGGGTGAGTCCATCAGACATATTATTTCTGGTTGTTCTCGTCTAGCTAACGGCGAGTACTTGCACAGGCACAACCAAGTAGCTAGGATTATTCACCAGCAACTTGCCTTAAAATGTAAACTTGTGGAATCTGAGGTACCGTACTACAAGTATGTGCCCGACCCAGTTCTCGAGAAAGACCATGTCACGCTGTACTGGGATCAGTCTATCATTACTGACAGGACTATTGTGGCCAATAAGCCTGACATAGTGGTGATAGACCGATCAGCGCGCCGCGTAATGATAGTCGATGTTACCATCCCGCATGACGAGAACCTCGTGAAAGCTGAGAAAGAGAAACAAATAAAATATCTCGACTTGGCACACGAGGTTGTCGACATGTGGAATGTGAACTCGGCTATCATTGTGCCGATTGTCGTGACGGCCAATGGCCTTATGGCCAAGAGCCTCGATGACCATCTATCGAGGCTCTCCTTAGGCGGTTGGATCAAGGGCCTGATTCAGAAGGCAGTACTCCTCGATACGGCTCGCATTGTGAGGAGGTTCCTGTCTCTGGAGCCCTAACCACCGGTAGCTTGGACCCTGCTCCCGACACCGGCGGACCACTATTTTTTTATATTTTTAAATGTTTTTTTATGTTGTTTTGAGAAATATTTAAAAATATGTAAAATGTGTAAATAGATAAATAAAGGAAATAACACTGAACTCTTAAAATAATTTAACCTAATATCTGTTGCTTGGCAATCTTTCCTAGATCTGTTTGCCAATCGGCAAAGGCCTCCTCCAACCTTTTCCATTCTTTCCTTTCCTGTGCCACTCTGTTCCACGTGACTCCGGCCACCTGTCTAATGTCATCGACCCATCTTTTTTGCGGTCTTCCTTTCTTCCTTTTGCCGTCTCTAGGATACCAGTGGGTCACTCTTTGGCTCCATTTGTGGCATCTTCTTATCACGTGGCCAGTCCATCTCCATTTTAGTCTCTTGATTTTAGTTATTACATCTGTAGTTTTTGTTTTATTTCTGATGACAGAGTTTTTCAATCTGTCAGACTTTCTGATGTTTAGCATACTCCGTTCCATTGCGTACTGACAAGTTGATAGTTTGTTTAATATATCATGATTTAGCGCCCATGATTGGCATCCGTACGTCAATACAGGTGTTAAACAGTTTACTTTTTTAGGTTTATATGGAGTTTTTTATCCTTCATAGCCTCTGTCAGGCTCCAGTATCTCTTCCATCCATTCGTAATTCTTCTCGCCATTTCCTTTTGCATGGGTTATTTTTGAGTTATAAGCTGTCCTGTCCTATATATGTACTAGTCAGCATAGTCTATTTCGGTGTTCCCTAGTTTAATAGTGTACTTGCTTCCGTTTGTCATTACTCTAGTTTTTTCCGGATTCAGTGTCAGTTCCACTTCCGCACTTTCTGTCGCAAGTTCTCCTAGCATTTTGCTTAGGTCTTCTGGTGTTTTGGCAAATAGCACTATATTATCTGCGAACCTCAAGTGCGATAGCAATACGCCATCACCGTTAATACCGAGGTGTTTCCAATTAAGTCTTCTGAAGATTGATTCTAGCACAGCGGAGAAAAGTTTAGGAAATAGGGGATCCCCCTGTCTAACGCCTTTTCCTATTCTGAAAGGAGCGCTTTTCTTTTCTAATTGGATTCTTCCTGTACTGCGACTGTATATGTTTTTTATTAATCGGATGTATTTGGGTTCGATTCCTTGTTCTAGTAGAGCCTCCCATATTTTATCGTGTAGAAGAGAATCAAACAATCAAGGGTAGCTTGCTTATGAAATAAAAATTAAACTTAGTTTATTAAGATATCACTACAAGACAATAATGATCATAAATGATTTACGAATTAACATTGAAAATATGAATTAAAAAAAAAGAGATTTTATAGAGTTATGGATTTGTCAACAAAGCGATTTAGAACCGGTACAACGTAATAAATCGGCAAAAAATTACACTAACAATTACCATGGATGTGTTATAGTTAAATTGAAGTTTGTGTGCTGTTATTAAATAAAAGTAAACAATACTGCCCCTGTATAATCCGTATATAGCCGTAGTTAGAACGTCAGCTGTTTTTAGGTAAAAATTTTAGACACACGTGCAATCCAACAAACACCCCTGAATGATGCTAATATTGTCTTGAATGTATCTAATTGAATAATCAAATTTAGTGGTTTTATTGTCTTAGGGTTTTACTTTTTCATAAGAGCGTAGCTTGCTTATGAAATAAAAATTAAACTTAGTTTATTAAGATATCACTACAAGACAATAATGCACAATAATGAGCATAAATGATTTATGAATTAACATTGAAAAGATGAATTAAAAAAAAAGAGAATTCACAGAGTTATGGATTTGTCAAAAAAGCGATTTAGAACCGGTACAACGTAATAAATCGCCAAAAAAATTACACTAGCAATTAGCATGGATGTGTTATAGTTAAAGTGAAGTTTGTGTGCTGTTATTAAATAAAAGTAAACAATACTTCCCCTGAATAATCCGTATATAGCCGTAGTTAGAACGTCAGCTGTTTTTAGGTTACCGGTAACGTTGTACTTCCGAAAACTTTATTTATTATCAGGAAAACAATTTTCCTGAATATTTACGCATTAATAATAAGTTTACGCAAATAATATAACTACACCTTAATATAACTAATTAAATTAAATTTTAAAATACAGAACAAAAATTTTACATGTCACTCGGGCAGTGATGACACTTTTTTCAAACACAACCGTTTAGCTGGTAGAGGGGAAGAGGCACTTAAGTCTAACAAAAATTAACACTTTTAAGCTTAATATTTCACAAACGACTCCCATATAAAATAAGGACAACAAACTCGCAATATTTTTTAAAGACCTATCCAACGACATCCCACACTATGGGGTACGCCAGAAAAAAAATACCCACTTTACGTGTACAGGAGATACCCTTAAAAAAAAACTTTTCGAGATTTTATTTTATCACTTTGTCAGCGTAACTAATCTGTATATTCGTGCCAAATTACAGCTTTCTACTACAAAGAGTATATGAGTTAAGCTGCGGACAGACAGACAGATGGACACGGCGAAACTATAAAGGTTCCTTGTTGACTACGGAACCCTAAAAACTCTAAAGTCGTATTTCTCGAATAATACAACTAGAAACAAGAAAAATTAGAAACCAGTTATTATTCTATATCTAGAATAATAACTAGATTAAAATAAGTGGAACGTGTATTTAATTTATAACGCCAGTCGAATCCCAAACTCCATACATTGATTTCATGTTTAAGGAGCAAGCGACAGGGTAGCCCGCGATTTTCTTACGTTTTTCGCAATTTGCAGGTCAGTGCATGTCGAGTTCTATGTTGGTTAAAATATGCTTTGTGACCGTAACAAATATGGCTTAACAGAGTTATAATCATTACAATCATCAATAACATCTACAACTCTCTAAGATCATTTAATCCCAGTGAATGACTTTTTCATGAAATAATCACTTAAGTTCCTTTAATCCCATTTAATGGTTATAATCATTGAATGGGGTTAAAGGAACTTAGAGGGTTGTATTGAAGACTTAAGTGATTATAAATCTGTAACTGCATACGTGATACGGTCGCAAATCATATTTTGTTACAACATACAGCCTGACAACGGCCTGCAAATTGCAAAAAAACCAAAGAAAATTTTTATTTCGTGGGCTACCCTGGCGCTTCCTTTTTATTGAAACAAAATCATCCTTGACTAACAGACTGCAATAAAAATATCACACGACGAAACTTTTAAGCGCCCATTGTGTATAAATATAAGAATACCGATTGAATTGACATTGATGTCCGTATGACCGTATTACTATCATGTTTCTAATAGTCTTGGTAGCAACATGTTGTGTAGTGTTCGCCTTTTGGAGCTGGAAGAAGCCACGCCATGGATCACCCCCGATGTTCCCTGGAGCGTGGCCGTTGATAGGACACGCCTTTCAGCTAGCAGGGGATTACCTGTGTAAGTTTTTACAATTTGATCTTAGAAAGGGGAGGCTAGGACTCGTCTCAGCAGTGAGAACTTTATAGGCTGACTTTGATAATTATGCATACACATCATAGAAAAAAGTTTTTTTTTTTTGTTTGTTTTTTGGGGGTATGAAGTACAGGGTGTAAAGCTCTTCAACCCCCGTAGAAAAGGGAGGATCCTCCGACCAGACGGGTGTTATGTCTGGTGGGCTACTGCCCGACAGTTGTTGTCGGGTTCTTCTATATAGTCTTAAGTCGCGAATATCTTTACTTGCGCGATGCAGGATTTAGATGTTTAGTTTGTCCTCTGCGTCATAGATGACGCTGTAGTACTTTTTGTTCAATATTGTGTCAAGAGAAACAACAAAGAGTTACATTATGAAAACTTAAAACTATTAAAACAATATTTGCATTTTGCTAATAATGTAAACCACAACACTGTCCACGGGTCATCATAATAATATAAAAAGGTACCTAAACTTAATTTGCTTTAAGTAAAATTATATCTAAGAGCACGTCCATTGCGTTAACTTAGCGTCTGTTAAGGTGAAGTCACTTTGTTCCTGTGTCCATATAAATATTTAGGTACAGTCAACAGCAAAAGTAGATGATCAAAATCAGAAATTCAATACTAATGAACGGAGTTCGCGTCAGAACTATGTGGCGTCGAAGTGATTCAAAAGTATGTGATTATAAATTATACCAAACATTTACTACTAGTACAGCTGCCATATATTCGTGATCAGTTTTGACTCCAAAAGTCATAAACTCAATTCGCATCAGAACTAAGAAGTGTTTTTTTTTTCAAAACTAGTGAACAGTTAAAATCAAAAATTAAATGATGAAACTGAAGCCACGTAGTCATGAGTAGCCCAGTAATTTAATTTGTTATGTTTTACGGAAAAACAGCTGAATTGGATTTTCTTTTTTCATCAAATTGAACCCCGAAAAAAGAATATGCTCATTAAAAATCATATAATTGAAAAACTTTACAATTTTTTTTTTTTGTTACTTCAGTCAAATGTTTAAAAGTAGCTGATGTGATACAAAACGATAATTCAATAAATATTATTATCTTGGCATGTTTGTGAATTTATGTCAATGTTCAAAAGTAGCTGATGCCATACAAAACGATAATTCAATAAATATTATTATCTTGGCATGTTTGACAATTTATGTCAATGTTCTAAAGTAGCTGATGCGATACAAAATCATAACTCAATAAATATTATTATCTTGCCATGTTTGTGAATTTATGTCAATGTTCAAAAGTTGCTGATGCGATACAAAATCATAACTCAATGATTGCTTTTACCCAGTCGGCTACAATATATTAAAACAAGGAAGGTAGATTGATATTTTTATCTAAAGATAAAAATGTCAATCTACCTTCCTTGTGCATTATTATCTACCTTCCTTGTGCATTATTTATATTGACTTATTGCGCTTCAGCTACTTTTGAACATTGACATAAATTCACAAACATGGCAAGATAATAATATTTATTGAGTTATGATTTTGTATCGCATCAGCTACTTTTGAACATTGACATAAATTGTCAAACATGCCAAGATAATAATATTTATTGAATTATCGTTTTGTATGGCATCAGCTACTTTTGAACATTGACATAAATTCACAAACATGCCAAGATAATAATATTTATTGAATTATCGTTTTGTATCACATCAGCTACTTTTAAACATTTGACTGAAGTAACAAAAAAAAAAAAAATTGTAAAGTTTTTCAATTATATGATTTTTAATGAGGATATTCTTTTTTCGGAGTTCAATTTGATGAAAAAAGAAAATCCAATTCAGCTGTTTTTCCGTAAAACATAACAAATTAAATTACTGGGCTACTCATGACTACGTGGCTTCAGTTTCATCATTTAATTTTTTATTTCGACTGTTCACTAGTTTTGAAAAAAAAAAACACTTCTTAGTTCTGATGCGAATTGAGTTTATGACTTTTGGAGTCAAAACTGATCACGAATATATGGCAGCTGTACTAGTAGTAAATGTTTGGTATAATTTACAATCACGTACTTTTGAATCACTTCGACGCCACATAGTTCTGACGCGAACTCCGTTCATTAGTATTGAATTTCTGATTTTGATCATCTACTTTTGCTGTTGACTGTACTATATTACACTCGCGGCAAAGTCACAAATAGATTACACTACACTAACTCAAAAGGCTTAGTCCTTCTGAGCCTTCTTACTATGTCCGTGTTATCGAGGGGCTGGATGGCCTCGACATTAACATGATGATGAAGCCGATGTGGCTTATGCATATTTTTGGATTATACTGTTTACGACTCTATATTCAGGTCGCGATGGATGTCGTCAGTTCTTATGTACTAAGGCGCGTTTACGATGTTCTTAAGTACTTTGTTCAGGATTTTATTATTTTTTTAATTCTAATTTCTATAATTTCTACATTGGTTTCTTTGGCGCAACCCCATAGTTGTATATCATAGCTTCATACTGGTTTATGGACTGCTTTGTAGAGCAGAATTTAGTTAGGAACTGACAACGCGGAATGCCTTCCTAGTAACCAGTTCATGCTTTTGTAACGAATTTCTAATTCTTTTCGTTTCTTTTTGACATGGGGTTTCCAGCGAAGCTTTGCGTCTAGGGTCATACCAAGATATTTGGCAGTGGCAAGATATTTTCGTACGGTACACTTTTGTTGTTTATGTACACCGGGTTGTATTCTGATTTCATAACTGTGAAGTCAATTTGAATGGATTTTGTTTCATTCAACTTGATCCCTCACTTTTTGGTCCATTCATAGAATTGACTTATTGCTTTTTGTACTTTCACCACAGTTTCTTTGTGACTGGATCCTGTGGTCATTATTGCGGTATCATCAGTAAAAGTAACAATAGTTGCATTTTCTAGTTCTGGTATATCACATGTGTTCAATAGGTACAGGACCGGACCTAGAACACTTCCGTTGTGGTACACCAGCTTTTATTTTTTTTTGGTTAAGAATAGGCATTTGCTTACCTTACTCTAAAGACTCTACCAATTATATTTATGATTTTAATATATCTGCGAACTGTTTTGGAAACATAGTTATTAGTTTATAGATCAATTCCTCGTCCCAAACTTTGTCAAAAGCCTGGGCTACATATAAAAATACAGTGGTACATACTTTCCTCCTATCTTCAAGAGCTTTTTCAATTACTGTTGTAATTCTATGCACCAGATTTATCGTTGAATAATAATAATAATATCTTGGGACAACCAACACACCGCCATCTGATCCCAAACTAGGCAGAGCCTGTACTATGGCAACCAGACAACTGATAAACATACTTATATATTTCTAAATACATACCATATTATAGATAAATTTCACACCCAGATACCGAACAAATAATCGTACTCATCGCACAAAGATTTGTCCTGTGTGGGAATCGAACCCACGACCTCCGTTCTAGCAGTCAGGGTCACTAACTACTAGACCAACAGGCCAATTAAATGAATGTTTTTCTCTGAATCCATATTGATAGTTTGGTATAATGTTGCTATTTTCTATAATAGGTTTCAGTCGTTTTAGAAGTAATTTCAAGCTTTGACATCTCTGGCAGCAAGGAGATAGGCCAGTATGATGATGCGTCTTGAGGTGGTTTCCTTGATTTGGGGATCATGATCACTTCTGCGACCTTCCATAGAAAAAGTGAAAAGAACATACTCTCATCTGACTGGCCTCGTTTTACTCAAGAACTGGATAGTGACAATCAAGCAGATAGACAGAATCTGGTTAGATCTGGTTGGAAAGTTAGGAAGAGGCTAGGTAGATGATTGTGAACTGTGTAAGGGAAAATTTGTGTTAGTTACAGAAAAGAAGTAAGGAAATAGAGCGTGATAGTTCTCAAAGGAGTATGAAATGTTAATATACTACGACCTTGCGGTCGTGGGAAGTATGCGTTTTTGGTTAACATGAAAAAAGACAAAAAGATAATTATCACCTTTAAGACTTATTTTTAACGAACATTTATCGAAAAAAGAAGAATCTAAGATTACTACGCCTTTATTAGAAACACCGTAGGTTACCGCAGTCTTGCAATGCCCTTCAGAATGATGCCTCAAAGAGCCTCCGAAACAACGTAACTGTATTTCTCTGTGTTTGTGTACCTTCACAATTATGAAATACACACATATAGTAAAAAGATCTTGATTTTAGTCTAAGTCCTAAATACCCGTCCTTATAAGGGGGCGATTATTCTTGTTTCAATATAGTTAAAGGTTAATAAATTGAAAGTTGTTTGTTATTTTTTAGATTACTGGCAATATCAGAAGAACATATTCAACTTCTCCTTAAAAAATGGTGGCATCGCCGAGCTACGATTTGGACCACATCCTGTTTATGGTAAGAATGTTACTATTAATCTTAAAAATAATTATTTGAATTATAAGTAGGTTTTTAATAGGATAACAATCAAGTAAGTTTAGTAAACTAATCAAAAGATAAAGTATTGAAACAACATTACAAAACATTCTCTAAAATTCTCAAAAAATGTGTAAAAGTTTCTAAAAAATGGAATTTTTCGCAAGAAATGGAACAATCAAGAAACAAAACAACAAAATGTGGCAGATAATAAAACGTATAACACAAAAACCTAAAAGTATTCACAATGAATACTTATAATTAGACATAAATAACCACATAACAAACTGTCCTTACACTATTGCAAACACGTTTAATCAATATTTTGCGTCTGTGGGCTCCCCAATTATGGAAAACAACAGCTCGCAAACACTCAACGACCATACAGTAATTACGCCCGCTGTTAATTCTATGTTCCTAGAGCCAGTTATAGCAAAAGAAATATTCGACATAATCCAAAACCTTCCAAAAAAACACAGTCGCGGCATCGACGAGATACCGCCTACATTAATTCATATTTGTTGTGAACAAAGTGTTAACAAAAGGCTTAGAGCTAAGAACCGTAAAGCATGTATCCAAGAACTCACCCCCCCCCCCTGACATACCTTGTAAACCAATCTCTCGAGGAAAAAACATCCCCGTCAAAACATCAAAACTAAACATTGCAATAATTAAACCAATACCAAAAAATGTGGTAATTCCAATGACCCTAGCCAATACAGACCAATAGCACTTCTTCCAGCATTTTCGAAAATATTTGAAAAAGTAGTTACTAAACGTATGTACATTCTCAGAAAAATACAACATTCTCGACAACAACTATTCTGTATGTACTGTATATTTGAAGTTGCAGTATTCGTAAAAACCAATCCGAATTTATTTCCCAAACTAATTGACAGAAATAACTGGAATCGACGACACGTCAATGTGTTGTGCTCGAGACAGTCCAAAACAGCTCTGATGCATAATAGTGTTTTTGTATGGCACCAACTATTTATAACCATTTACCAGAATAAATTAAAATATAAAATATTCACCTATTCAAAAAACATTTAAAGAACTTTATGGTAAGTAGATCCTATTAAAATGTGAACGAGTTTCTGAAGGCAAGAATAATACTATAATTTTTAATTGACATTTCTTATTTTTTTATTACTGCAATTTATTGTTTTGACATCGAACTGTGTATTTTGATAATATTTCAATGATATTTTATATTGACCTCTGTTGTTTTTTTAACCGACTTGAAAAAAGGAGGAGGTGTGTTCGCGAATAACTTCGTCGTATATGAACCGATTTTGATATTTTTTTTTTGTTGGAAAGGAGATACTTCAAGGGTGGTCCCATGATAAGGAAACCGGGATCTGATGATGGCATCCTAGAGAAATTGAGGGGAGCTTTCAAAAATTGTAGTGGCGACTAGTGCGTTTGTAAATTTTTTGATTAAGTATTTTAAAGCACTACAATTTAAAGAAGGTCTGGAGTCGCTCTGATGATGGAACCGAAAGACAGTCGAGGGAACTCCTCAACGGTTTACAGCAGTCACCTTATGTTTGGGTTTGATTAATTTGTATTGATGAGAAATTTACACCTAGATGGGTTGTGACTGTCATAAGGGGTCTGATGATGAAGACGAAGGACAGTTAAGGGAACTCCTCAACTGTTTACAGTAGCTACCTTGCGTTTGAACTTAATATGTATAATGATTAAAACTTTGCACCCATCTGGGTTACAAGTGCCATTACAGGTCTGATGATGAAAAATATTTGTATGAAATATTGCAACTAAACATAAAAAAATAAAAATAAACTTTTTTGCTAAAAATAAAACCGACTCCAAAAAACTGAATCAAACAAACAAAAGTCACCGACTTCTGAAGCTAAAATTATTTTTCACTTTTTTGTGTTTTTGGAGTCGGTTTTATTTTTTGCAAAAAAGTTTTTTTTTTCTTTATTACACGACATCGTCTTGAATTCTATTAACTTTTGCTATGAATTGATAATTTATTATAAGTATCTAATTTTTAATATTGTTTTAATTAATTGTCATTTTATTTTTGCTTTGCAGTAATCTAAAATTCCAGTTTGTCTTATCGAACTAGGATTAGTGTCGTGGGAAATGACGATTTTCGACATTTTAATAATTCATCATTTAGGTTTGACATAATTATTGGAGCATTAAATAATATGTAATTGTTCAATTTATTTTTTAATTTAATACCACAAAATATATGCATGATTTTCAAATATTTGAGTAAATGATTGTAATCCTCAGTTAGATTCGAACACCATTATTTGTACGCCTCCTGGCATAACATAGCGCTCTGTTTATCAAACATAAGATTTTGTACTTTTATACCTATGTTAACAAATAAATTATGATTTGATTTGAACAACCAATTTGGATTCCGGACAAATCGATCGACAACTCTAGCTGTTTATAAATACACACAAGATATACTGACATAATATCAAAGACAAAAATTATGCAATAAGTCTTCTGCTCGACATGACTAAAGCCTACGACAAAGTATCACATCCGATCTTACTAACGAAGTTAAATGGAGTTGGTATCAGGGGAGACGCCCTTGACTGGCTCAAATCGTACCTCGCTGATAGGAAACAGTATGTACATATAGAACACCTAGATGACGATACATGCAAGCTACAAAGCGTGCGCTCGTACATATAAACTACAAATTGGTATATTCCACAAGGTAGTGTAATAGGATGTATACTTTTCCTCATCTACATAAATGACCTGCCAAAAAAAAAACGTGACCATCTTTGTGTGCTATTCGCTGATGACATCTCCATTCTCTTTAAAAGCCCTTCAAATAACCTAGAATGTAACTCTCAAATTATTGAAACTCACAAAAAATAATTTAAAAACTTTTACTTTTTTTCTTTTTTTTTACAAACCATAAAAGTAAATAAATAGTGCCCAACAAGGCGTTTGATGGTTCACTTTGAAAAGAAAGTTAAGTCTAACGCCACAATAAACGGTTTTTAAGCCATAACGTCGTCATTTAGTTTTGTTTGGGACTTTTTTTTTGTAGTCACCCACATTATCACATTTTGATCAGCCAGTCAGTTCTCACACATCACGCCATGTAATCAGTCGCCAATGTAATCTTCTGCCTAAACTGGCAAATCGCCAGTTGCCAGTTTAGGCAGAAGTATAATTAATCGTATACCCACATTTCGCCAGTTATGTTCAAGTCCATGTGATAGGGGGTGAGCCTATTTCCACCAACTGGGCACAATTCCAGATTCCATGGCCCGTGGCTGCTATTGAAAAATTCCTAATAGAATAACCCAATAACGTACGTGTTTATAGTATTTTTTTCAATTGCATACATTGTTTAATGTTAAGTGGAAGAGTGGAGTCACACAAGCATCTCCTTGCTAAACAGGTGATCTCTAAATTTATGTGCGTTATAACTTTATGTAATTAAAATAAAAAAATAATTTAACACTGCCTGACCCGGACATCGATCCCAGGACCTCATGCTTAGTAGTCGCACTTGCGACCACTCGACCAATGAGGCAGTCTCTCACATACACACCAAAATCTTGACGCGAACGAAGTCGCGGGCAACAGCTAGTATATAATAAATTGCCCGACAGTATACGGTCCACCAAAACCATTCCTGTATTTATAGCTAGGTTAAAGTCACTTCTCATAGAATAACCTCCTCCATTTTGAAGTCGGTTAAAAATGTTATTATAGTATCGAAGAATTTATGGAAGATAAATTTTAATATTTTTTTTGCATTTTTTTAATTATTGTGACTATAAAGCTCTATAGATACTATATTATAGATACCATATCAATAAAGTGTGTGTTTGTGAACGTTCCTAATGATATTAGTGTGTATTCCTATGTGATATTAGGTACTAAATAATAATAATTAATTAGTAGAAAGAGTAATAGAGTAACGACGCATGCATGTGCGTATGTGAGTGATGATGCCTATGGCATTAAGTCCGCCTCTGTACTTTGTGCTTGAAGTGTTAAATAAATAAATAATGATATTGTTAATTTAAACTGTTCTTTGTAATTTTATTCTAGTCGTAAGTCATTTTGCTGCGCCATAAAAGGGTAATATATTCATTTGTTTCTAAGCCAAGCTTGTAACGGTGTGTACATTGTGCAATAAATAAAATAAAGTTTAGATATTTAGAAAATAAGGTTTATGGATCAAAATTGAACATGTGTACAAATTTTCGTGAAAGCTTAAATCAGTGCACTGTTTATAAAATAAGTGTTGACGGCGCTGTTTTGGCGCGCGCGGGCACTAGGCGGCCGCACCGTGTAAAGTTCGCGCTGGTTCCGAGCGTCTCTTGCTCTACATTTTTCCTACTCCACTCAGTTACATAGTCTATATCCTGCTGCAATCGTGTACAGTCACTTTTATATTTAATGGCCATGAGCAATTTAAGATCATCCGTGTATAACAGACAAGCGGCAACTCTGACAGCCTCAAGCAGGTCATTTATCATATTAATGAAGCTCAGCGGACCCACATTACTGCCCTGGCTTACTCCTGATCTTGTATAATAAGGCTCAGATTTACAACTAGTATATTCTACGAACTGCCGTCGATCCCTCATGTAGTTAGGAAAGAACTGAATCAATTTAGGAGTACATCCGATTGCTGCCTGCTTTTCTAATAATATGTCATTATAAACCAAATCGAAAGCTGTTTTAAAGTCAAAGTAGGCAGCGTCGACTTGTACTCCAGCATCAACATTAGGAACCACGTACGTCATAAAGTTCAGTAAATTGCTGGTTGTGCTGCACGCCGGTCGAAATCCGTGTTGGACGTCCGATAGTAAACTGGACACTTGGTCTAATAATACACCTTTGTGTGGTCGACTCAAAATCTTTTGCTGGAATTGCCACTGGCCTATAATAGCCACTCACATCTGAATCCATCCCACCCTTAGGTGTTGGGATCACGCGCGTGATTTTGCAACCCTCAGGAAAATATGGAGACTCAATGCACAGATTATAAATGTGTAAAAGTGGCTTCGCTAATACAGCGCGGCAATCCCTAACAACAAAAGCAGGAATTCCGTCCGGCCCCGCTGACCGTATGTATTATTAACAGCTAACAGTAATAACAAAAAAAAAAAACTATTAAAAACCTGAAATTGCGTAAATACAATAACTTAATTGATAGTTATGAGCTTGAGCCGTTTGGGCACTGGGACTGAAAGACGGGGCCATGGGGTCCGATTGCCCCACCTAGTATTTCGGGATATCGCCAAACGGTTGATCGACTCTGCTCGTGACGAGGTCACATTTCAATGCTTTACTGAAAGTCGAGTCTGTATTGTAAGCTTTCTAGGAGATATTAAAGTTATGTCCATCATGACATATGAGATTTTTAAGGGATTTAGTTAAAAGTAAATAACCCTTTCCTTGCAGTCAAGTCAAAAGAAAACGATGTGAATTATTGTTAATATCTAAAATAATGCTCTGTTTTTCAGTATTGACAGACCCTGATGACAGTTTAACGGTAGTCAACACATGTCTAGAAAGACCATATTTCTACAGGTTTACGAAGGAAATGTACGGTTCCGGGCTGGTTACGGCAACTCGTAAGTGAAAACTGCAAAATTTTAACCAAAACAATAAAAGCCTACTATTTTGCCACAACAGGACAAAATTCTGTTCTCATTCAGAGAAGGCATGAGAATTGATCGGCACGCTTGCTCAAGGCGGATTGGCGATATCAAACTTAACTGTTAGTCCCGGTTTCCTCACGATGTTTCCCTCTACCGATGTCCGTGTTCAAGATAACTTGAACTGATTTATGCTGTGGTCTCAAGTCAGTCACGCAGAGGACACAAGTTTCACACGCGTTTCGCTGACGTAAGCCACGTCTGGAGTAGCATCGCCTGAAGTTGCGAACGGGGCGTGACAATTAACCCAAGTTGGGAGGAACCAGGGAGCAATGATGGCCAAGCGATAACGGCCCCAACGTACGAGTTGCTAGTCGTACGTTCGATCCCTTGCAGGCGCTTTTCTTTGTATAATTATTTCATCACCGTGGCTCTCTAAAATGGTGAAGGAAAAAACCGGTAGCTTCTACGACCAAAATCCGTAGCCATTCGGCATCTAACAACCCGCACAAGGCCCACGTGGTGGCGTACAGCCCATTCCATCTCATAGAGAGGAGGCGGGTGGCCCAGCAATAGCAATATTATGAGCTGATTATGTCATGCTATACTTTTCAGTATCAACATGGAAGCCGCATCGAAGGCTCCTCAACCCAGCATTCAATCTTCAAGTGCTGAACACATTTGTGGCTGTTTACAACAAGCAATCTCATAACTTGGTGTCTGTACTGGCTACTGAAGTTGGAAAAGACCTTTTCAATGTGCACCGATACCTGGTCAACCACATGTTGAAGACTGTTTGCCGTAAGTATCGTGGTTCTGTCACTAATACCCGTTTCACTTAAATTAGCAAACATTATCACTAACACTAGAAACAATGTTTACCGATTTTACATGGTAAATATCCCGTTTCTAGTGTTAATGATAATGTAAGTGACAGTTTAAAAACTTATATTAGCAAACATGTTTATTGCACTGTTGAATTTAGGACTCTCTGTGTTAAGTCGAGTGTGGAAAATTCAATATTGTACTTAAGGCATTATGTGGTACTGGAAACGGGCATACATTGTATCACTGGATGGGAACAGTGGTCGCTGTCGTTAAGCTTGAGGCAAGCCTATGACTGGCAGTGGTCGAGTGAGATGCCGATTCATGTGAAAATTTTCAGCAATATTTATATATTTTTTATGAATTATCAGAATTGGAATCTTGAAAATTGTACTTCTTCAACTCGTTCACCGAAAGGAGAGTGTATTTTATAGAAATCAATCAGAGTAGTCTTTTTGCAGGGAAATAATGATGACGTTCGGTTTTACAACAAAATCATGAAATTCACTGGTTCACAATCATGAAATTCATCGCTCTCATCACATCTATTGGTGTGGCTTACAATCCAACCAGCGGCAGCTGAATATCAGTATTTTACACGGAACGGCTGCCTATCTGACTTCCACAACCCAGTTAGCACTGGATAATTAGTAAGAATGGTTGTCAGACTTTCAGGCCACTTTTTAGTATTTTTGAAAGCCGGGATCAGATCCATGAACCAACACAGTCAAGCGCGGCTTTACCTAAAGATCGACCCGAGCTGCTGTTATAATTTAGCCACGACCTTCTCCTACACAGCCCAGTCACAACCATACATAAAACTGATTAGTTCCTATTCCGAACTGATGCAAGCCTTCGTTATATTTTTGCAGACACATCGCTTGGACTAAATGAACAATATCAAGGTGTGCTAGACAAAGACTATGCTCATGCAACTGAAGAGCTATTTGTATTGTTTCTTGAAAGATTTCGAAACATTTTGTTGCACCTTCCTTGCATGTTCAACTGGAGTTCATTGAAGCGCAAACAGGACAAAGTGATGAAAGTTATGAAAGATATCATGAATAAGGTAATTATAATAAAGTAAAATACTTACATCCTTGTTTCCATAATCTCACATCGTTTCCCGTGCGGGTAGGCAGCTACGATTCTTACTCCTTTCGCCTCATCCACATTTACACATCGGGTCATAACGTACGCCGGTTGCGAGTACGACGCCCTTGACCTCTCTGAAGAACCTTTTCAATAAGTTCATTGTATGTCCTTCTAGGACGTGCCCTCCCGGCGTTGCCACTTACATATGCCTTATAAATATTCATTGTTAGTCGCCTTTCACTGATTCCCTCAGCAAGATAAAATTAAACAGTAGAATGTTTGTTGAAGAAGCACTTTCTTCAGCATAATATCCCACAAACTCGAAACTCAAAGCATATACATATAATAACTTGCGAAAGTACTGTAGTTGCACATTCCAAATCGTAGATCTCTATGGAGAAGAATGGGCAAGAAACTCCATGGACACTCTTTTTAATCAAAATATTGTTACAAAATCTTGGTTACATCATTCATGTTGAGATTATACATACATGTGAGAACGATGTACAAAGACGTGCACATTAAGAGCCCCCAGAGTAAAAGATTAAACCAACAATTTAAAAATAAAGTAATTAAAATAAAACCGTGGTAGCTAAGAGATGACCAGTCCCAACTGACAGCGCCCGTTCACGAACATGACGCATGGATCAGCGCCATTCAACTCAACCATATTGAAGGGTACTAAATGACCCGACACACCCGCCACCATCAGCGAGACATTTGAGTGAGCATGACATTCACTCAGCCACCAGGACAAATTCAAGTCAATGAAAGATAACAAAATATAAATGGTAGCTTTACAGTACATAGTACTCACACATGTGCTTTGCAATTATACATAATAATACTAAGAGATGAAATCTATACAATGCAAAGATATTTTTACAATCTTCTGCAGCTTCCACAATAACTTCACATGGTAATCAATTAGTTTGCACTCACAATGTTGAGATAAAATAGAACAAATATACAATTCAAACCCTAAGTTTCCAGAAGAGATACGAGAAAGAAAAAAAAAAAATATAATTAAAAAATTAAAGGGGGAGCCATCTCTTCCAAACAATAAAATTTTAGTTCGTGAGCCCAAGTGGCTGTGGAGCAGGACCAGCATTGAGCCAAGCATTTTTATCTACGAGATAGTCTTCCAACTTATAATATGCTCGTTTACATAGTGTGCGTTTTATGCATGTTTAAAATTTCTTCTCATTAAGTTGTAGAATGTCAAGTGGTATTTTATTGTAAAATTTTACACAGTACCCCATAAAAGAAGTGCGTACTTTAGACAATCTGAAACGTGGCTGATCTAATTTGTCCTTATTTCTAGTATTGAAATTATGCCTGTCGCTTATCGAACATACATAATGTTTTCATAAATATATTGACAAGGTACCGTCATGATGTTAATTTTTTTAAACAATTCTCTTAGAGACTCGCGTCTGCGTAGGTTATGTAGGTGACTCTTACAGCCCTTTTTTGCAGAATAAATATTGAGTCAATATCTGCAGCCCGTCCCCACAGCAGAATACCGTAAGACATGATGCTATGGAAGTAGTCTGTTAATTGCCGTATTTTACGGACAGCGTAAGCGGCTGAACTTAGCCGCCCTGCAAGTGCTGTTAAGTGAGGACTCCATTGCAGTTTCGAGTCAAGCGTAATCCCCAAGAAAACCGTCTTATCGACAAATTCTAGAATTTCCTTGTTCAATACAACGTTATATTCGCTACTTCTTACGTGGTATTCGGTAATTCGCGAATCTTATGCATTTAGTTTTCTTCTCATTTAACACCAAATTATTTACAGTAAACCAGTTGTGAATCTTAAGCATAGCGTTATTTACGTCGTCAATCTCTTGTGCACGTCTGTTAACCTTAAAAATCAGTGATGTGTCATCAGCAAATAACACCATTTGAGGTAGACTTTTCAGCAACTGAGGTAAATCATCGTATGGAATCAGGCGTTACTTTGCGGAAATCCATGACATACACCACCAAATAATGAATGAAATGGAAAAAATAAGCATTCAAAATGCATCCAAACCTAGATTAAACTCGTGTTTTCCCTCCACGGCGCATCCTCAAAAGATGTTAACTCGACGACCGCTCGAGCATAAAACACCAGCGCTTTTTTGCGGAATTAAAACTAAATATTTTGCATTGCATTTGAAACTAAAAGAATTTCCTCGAAAAACCGAATCTCATCTACGTCTAATATTTAAAAAGTAAACATCATTTTTCAGGTGATCAATAAACGAAAATTGGAGTTGAAAGCAAGTTCTGGTTTTGAGAAAAATATAACACCCACACAAGGTAATAATTTTACTAGCTCGAACAAAATTAACTTATTTTTTTTTTCAAATATTGTCTACCGCGTCTTTGATCCGTATGGAGTTGAAACACAAAGGCCATGGGGTCAGAGTGCCCACCTAGTATTTCGGAAAATCGCCAAGCGGTTGGGCGATTCTTCACGTGACCAGAGGGCTGGCCTTTGACCTAATAATCAGCATTGCCATCTAACGTGGCAACGCCACCAGCCTTCTGGACACTTTTCCTATTGATAGCAATTAAAAATTTCAAAAAGAGACTGACATTACTATTAATTGCAAAATGCTATTATTCAGTAAATGACTTTTTAAATGACACTGAAATACGACTGAATAATTTAACGTACCTAATAATTTAATGTTTTATTAATTTAATGTATGAAATAATTTAATGTAATTTAATTAATATTGACATACCTAAGGTTTTCATTCTCCCAATTTATCCAATTTTATTCCAATTGTATTACGTAGATTTTATTTTTAGCACATAGTTATACAGAAGGCCGAAGAGTATAACTTGCCTCTATGTTTTAAACGTTGCTGGAGTACGAGAAAGCCCTCGATTCGATCAAAACTTGGGCTATATTGCAGTCTCTCCAACGATGCCAAATCGACTAGCGGTACACCGAGGTGTTGAAGTGTTTGTACAGAAACACCACCATGTCATAGACCTCGGAACCTATCCTTTTGCAGCGAGGTGTGAGACAGTGAGACGTCATATCTCCGAAGCAATTCACCGCTGCTCTGGAGGAAGTCTTTAAGGTTCTGGACTGGAGAGGGCTAGGCATCAACTTTAATGGCGAGTACATCACTCCCCTTCGGTTTATCGCCGATATAGAGGTCATGGCTGAGACCATGGAGGACCTCAATACAATGATCGATGACCTCAGTAGAGCTTCCAAAAGTGTGGGTCTTAAAATGAACATGAACAAAACCAAGGTCATGTTGAATGCCCATATAACACTCACTCCAATCAGAATCGGAGACTCTACACTCAAAGTTGTAGATGATTATGTTTACCTGGGACAAACGGTCCAGCCAGGGAGGTCTAACTTTGAGAACGAGGTAAATCGTCGAATTCGACTCGGCTGGATAACGTTCAGGAAGCTGCTCGGTATCTTCTCGTCCAACTTACTACAGTGTCTCAAGACAAAAGTCTATGACCAGTGAGTGTTGCCAGAAATTACATACGGGATCGAAATGTGGTCGCTCACAATGGGCCTCATAAGAAAACTTAAATTCACCCAAAGGGCAATGGAGAGGGCTATGCTCGGAGTTCCCTTGCGTGATCGAATCAGATGAAGACATCTGCAAGAGAACCAAGGTTACCGACGTAGCCCGAAGATTGGCCAAATTTAAGTAGCAGGGGGCAGGGCACATTGCTGTTAATTAAGTAAGTCGACCCAGAACTTGGCCACGAACACCTTCAATAGCATCCTTCAGTTTTTATAATGAACAAAGAAAAGGATACCCATAACACGATATTAAATGCCCCGTTGATACAGAAAGACAGAAGTAAAGAAAAAACATCAGATATAAATTGTATTAATTCCAGACAAACACGAGCCACTCCTGGATCAAATGCTGCACCTGGCGGACAAACAGGATGCCTTTACGGATGATGAAATCAGGGAACACTTGGTCACCATTGTCGCAGCCGCTTACGACACGACGGCTACTGCAATGACATACACTTTAATACTGATGGGATCCTATCCTGATATGCAAGAACGAATTTATAACGAGTAAGTATCAAAAATAATTGACAAACTGTTTCGTTTGATCAAGTGATCGTTGATTGCTACTGTTAACGGTAGGGTAGTATGATTCTTTTAAGTGGGATAATATGGAAAAATCCGAATCCAGATACACTGGGTAACTTTCTTACGAAACTTTATATGCCTTTTTTTAATGAAAACAATATTTTGACATAGTAAACTTATATTTATTTATTTATTCAAAAATAGGAGAACCAACTGCTATAATAAATGAGTAACAATTGAATATGCAACACAGAGCCAATTACAGGTTCCCACGAGTAAACACAGAAAAGGTAATAGAAGCCTTAGGATCACTAGTTAACAAGCACGATATAAAATAAAATATAGTAAGTACTATGTTATTATACACTTTGACACCAGTTTAGGCATTAATGACACAGAGAAAAAAAACAAAAATAAAAACAGAAATTAAAATAAAGCATTACGCGGTTCCAAAAAAATTGGCATTCAGCCGAGTGCGTGCAGAATAGGTTTTGGTGGTAAATGGGTCAAATGAGAACTCTTTACAAAGTATATTAAAGTCCTTACACGCTCGCACTAAGTATGAGTTTTGCCTGTAGTTAGATGAGGAAAAAGGAATGGAGATAGGTGGATTAAATCGAACTGATCTTTGGGGGACATTGAAGTGCAGTTTATGCAGGAGATCAGAGCAGTCAATCTCGTTATTTAATTTTTTTTAAAGAAAAGTGCAATCTGCAAGTCGACGACGATCAATAAGTGGCTGTAAATGGAATTTCTTGCAGAGATTTATGTAATTATCAGAATGATATGGTGTACGTAGCCGAAAACAAAGAAAACGAATAAATCTTTTTTGTATAGTCTCAATACGATTAATGTGTTGGCCATAACACGGGTTCCAAATTTGTGACGCATATTCAAGATGACTTCTGACAAAAGAGCAATAGAGAATCTTGAGGGTTTTGGCCTTCTTGAAACACCCAGCGAGTCTCATGACAAAACCCAGTGACTTTGAAGCTTTTGCTACTATTTGCTCAATGTGTACGTTAAATAAAAGTTTAGAATCGTGAAAAACACCTAGGTCGCGTACACCGTCACAGCTCTGTAATAGCTGCCCTTTAAGTATATACGACGTAGGGTGAGGGACGCGTTTCTTGCTAAATGAGAGTACTGAACATTTAGCAGGGTTCAAATCTAGCTTATTAATTAGACAATAATCATCAAGACGCGCCAGGTCACATTGAAGAGCATCCATGTCGTCGTCCGATGATATTGCAGAGAAAATCTTCATATCATCAGCGAAACATAGTAGATTTGAGTTGTGGAAACACGAGTCAATGTCACTAACATAAATAATAAAAAGTAACGGACCCATCAAGGAACCTTGAGGAACCCCACTGGGAGCTGAAACCCAGCTCGATATGTAGTTACTGATAACAACAGCTTGAGATCTATTTTCTAGGTATGAGGTAAACCAACGGAGTAGATCTCCTCTGATACCACTGTTGAAAAGCTTGGTTTTAAGAATGTTGTGGTCGATTCTATCGAAAGCCTTACTGTAGTCCGTGTAAACAACGTCGACCTGTGTTCCATTATCCATTCTATCCGTTAAAAAGTCATTGAGCAAAGCCAGGTTAGATACAGTTGAGCGACCCTTAAGAAAACCGTGCTGAGAGGGGCTAAAATATTGACTCAGTGCTGCATAAACCTGGCCGTAAATAACCCTCTCAAAGACTTTAGCTAATATGCACAGTTTGGAAATAGGTCTGTAATTAATTATTTCATTTTTGTGCCCCTTTTTATGTACCGGAGTTATAAAGGCTGACTTTCAAATTTGGGGAACAGAACATTAGGAGAGCGATTTTTTGAACAAAAGAGATACTGGCAACGCAATGGTTTTAGCACATCCAAGCAGCAATTTAGGTGATAAGTGGTCCGGACCAGCAGATTTAAACGGATCAATTTGATTAATTAACTTAACTATAACGTTAAGGTTAATCTCAATTGTGTGAATATCCGAGGGTATTATAGAATTTATAACAGTTGGGGGTGGACAAAGATTAGCAGACACATCATTGATAGGATCTAGAAAAGTAGAATAAAAGTGGGAAGAGAATGCATTACAAATAGACTCAGGAGAGGAAACTGTCACATCACCATATTTAAGGAAACTGAGTATTGCATTGGACTTAGACCGCTGCTTTACAAAGTTCCAAAAGCGTTTAGGATTTTTTTGCGATGGAGACTTCAGTTTCTGCTAGATAATTGGCGTAGCAATCCGCTTCAAGTTTATTAACCCGCTCACGCAAATGATACTGTCACTTACGGGATGTCCTCCGTGATTATTAATTATTTTGAGCTCTCAATACTTCAACGCTGTTGCAAGCCCCATGATCACGGGATAACTGGAGAATGCGGGTGGATGGTAAATAAACTGTGAAAGCTTTAAGCAGTGTTTGGCATAGCAAATCCTTTTATCAAGAACGACTAAGAATATCTGCCTTATTCACAGATAATTTCGACCCAAGTGAAGTTTGAATTAGATGGAGTAACAAAGAATTTTTAAAGTAACTATACCTAGCCTACGTTTTAAAAATATTATGTTACAGGATACAAACAGTGCTTGGAAATCAAGATAGAGATTTTACAAAAGAGGATCTACCAAAGTTGCTGTACTTAGAAGCAGTTTTGAAAGAGAGTATGAGGCTGTACCCTCCAGCTCCAGCAGTTGCAAGGAGCATTCAATCTGATGTACAACTAAGTAAGTTTTCGCTTATTATTTGGTTCTTCTTTCTACCCTTGTCCCTTAATAATGAATGTCGATACATAAAGTTTTCTGCTTCACCCTCCACCGAGACACTATCAGTCACTCAACTTGTATGCATATTTTATCATGCTGTCATACTATCCATCCTTTGTTACTTTGGTCACACTCTTCCCATAAATCCAACAACATTAATTTATTGGTATTTAAAAAGTGTTTATTTCAAAGAGTATTAAATTATTTACAAACTACAAAACTATAATAGTAATAAATATGTACAAGTATTCAAACGTTAATTTTAATGGAATATTTGGAATAACCAATGCAAAATATACCTCAAAATGTTGTTGTGTTGGCTTGCCGTTTCATCAACTTTGGTATTCTTTGATTTTAAAAGGCATAGGATCTTTTACAAAAGCAAAGCAATATTGTAAGCATAGGACTAAAGTAGTCCCTGTATGAATACCTCCACTCCAGGAACGTTACTGCAATTGTTTTCTTAATATTTCAGAGAACTACGTATTGCCAGCTGGAAGTTCTTGCGTGATAGGGGTGTATGGAATCAATCGTCACCCCATGTGGGGGGCAGACGTGGAGGAGTTCAAGCCGGAACGATGGCTGGACCCTACTTCTTTGCCTGAAAACAATAATGCGTTCGCCACCTTTGGTTTTGGAAGACGAAACTGTATAGGTAAAAACTAGGACGACTTATTAATACAGAACGATGACCATGGTTTTCTGCCGGCAAAATATGGTACAGTTCTCTTTACGGTTTTGAAACTTGGTCGTTCACGATGGGCTTGATAACCGGGTTCAAAGTCACGCAGTCATGGGACTGCCTGACTCTGCGACTGTTGCCTTTATTGTAACCATAGATTCAGTCTGTCAGTAATGCAACTGGTCGTTTTGCTCGAATCTTCCCTGGGGTCGAATTAGAAATGAGGATTTCCGAAGTTGAACCAATGTAACTGATATCGAGCCCAAACAATTGCCATAGTTGTTTGCCAATAGACGGGGCTCATTATAAAACGATGAAACGATATATGGGATAAGCTTATGTCCAGAGGTGGACGTCTTTCGGTTACCTATATGATGATGATGATGATGATGAATACTGAGGGTCTGGACCAAGTGATATTTCATTTTATCATCGACATAACGTTGATAGAAAAGTCAAATATATACAGGCTTGACATAAGCACTTGTTCCGTCAAAAACTGCTGAAGAACAAGAAACGTTTTGAAAGCGATTGCCAGCTGTGTAGGTTATTATGGATTTTAATTTCTAGTACATAACATACCTTTTTATTTAACAGGGCGACTGTACGGCATGATGGCGATGAAGACCACGCTAGCGCACATCTTTCGAAAATATCGCGTCATTGGTGACATCGACAGTGTACCGACACAGTGTGATATTTTGATTAAACCAGCAACTAGCAAACAAATTCGATTAGAATTAAGAATATGAGATTTTCATACATGTTATATAATTATATAAATATATATGTGGGATACAGGGTTCTTCTAATAAAATATGGCAGTCTTGAATAATTAAAGTATTTTATTTTCCCTTAGCACAACGTCTTCGTGATCGTCCATTAAGTTCAGTCCTCTCTCAACATCCGTCGTTCTAATCCACTCTTCTATCGCTCTCTCCCTCACACCTAGCACTCTCTCCCTTATTTCCTCTTACGTTCCATTTCCCACATTCGGCCACCCGACATTCATGTATGTCCCCACACATACTTCCATTCCTCTTTACATTCTTACATAAGCATCATCCTTCATTGACAGTCATCTTCATTTATCAAAACAATTTAAATATACAAAACATCAACATTTACAACAAAAGAATTAAAATTACAGTCTTACATCAGTAATTCTTAACTAAGTTTCATGTAAACACAATGCTATAACTTCTTAACACAAAACATGTTATAAACTTAAGCATTATTTAAAAATAAAACAGTTGTAAGTTAGTGACATATGAAACTGCTTTATCCCCTTGGTGCATAATCTACTATTGGGCTACTGACTAATAAGAACATTAGGTTTTGATAAAAAATAACTAGCTCGAATGAAAAACTGCTTACGTTGAATTTTCATATTCGCTAGCAATTTACAATAACACTAAACCAAGAATAATTTTATATTATGTTTTGACTATTGTGATTGTGTGGTTGACCAAGATTGCCTGATATAAAAAACAGGTGCAACTGAAGTCAAATTCCTTGTACAATAATAAAAGAATCTCTTGGCGCTTGAATGGCGTTGGCATCACGCTTTTTATCTCCAAATGGTTAGCCAGATGTGTACTGCATTTTGCCAGTTACGTTTAAGTACCACGTAATAGGGGCGAGCATGTTACCATCAACCGGGCAAAAATCCAGACTTTGTAGCTGCTACTGAAAATTTCCTGATGAAAAACCCAATAAAACTTTGCCCTACCAGGGAATCAAACCCGGGACGTCATGCTTAGCAGTTGCGCTTGCGACTACGAGAGGCAGTTTGTCAAATATTTTGTGAAAAATGTTGAAATAGTCGGTGTTAGTTCAGTTCCAATCAGCGCGCACCGAATCCTTACTATCACTACATAGTATAAAACAAAGTCGCTTTCTCTATCCCTATATCCCTATGTATCCCCCTTAAATCTTTAAAACTACGCAACGGATTTTGATGCGGTTTTTTTAATAGATAGAGTGATTCAAGAGGAAGGTTTATATGTATAATACATGCACCCGTGCGAAGCCGGGGCGGGTCGCTAGTCTTACTAATCTTACTTCTTACTAATATTATAAATGCGACAGTTACGATGGATGTTTGTTACTCAATCACGCCAGAACGGCTGAACAAATCTTGATGAAATTTGGAACAGAGATAGATTATAATCTGGAATAACACATAGGCTATATATTATCGCGCTATTAACTTAGGGGGATGAGCAATAGAGCATTTCAACCATATTCTTGGCTACCGCCGACAACTGACAACTGTCATAGCATGCATTAGAATAGAACGGCTATTTCAAACGAGTTGTCACGGGTATAAGTGGCCTATCGGTTCAGCGCCCGCCCTGTAAACCAGAATCGCAGCCAGTATTCACTTTTTGTGTTTTTTTATAATGCTATTAGATTTTCAAAAATAATAAACACATGGTTCGCAAGTTCGATCCCCAACCGGGTTTCACTTTTTGTAAGTTTAAGGTATTTTGTTTTATTTTAATGCTTTATGATTTTCAAATCATTACAAAATAGTTTTTTTTTACCATTCAAAAGACAGGTAATCATAAATTTATAAATAAAAATTGACCAATTCTCTCAAATCTCTATAAAGTTTAAAAAAAAAAAAAACAAAAAAATTTGATAATATCCACGACGTAGTATATAATGTTCCGTGCGGGAATCAAATTCACGACATGCAGCGCCGCAGTCAACTGCTCAGCCAGTGCGCCACCTGTGCCGTCGCATAACATTTGTTCTGAACATCAGCTGGCCCAACTCCGCAAAGACCGCAATGTACAGCATGAAAGTTTTTTTTTTAAGTTGTTTTACACTAGAAATTTCTCTTGTATCGTGGGTGTGTTTACAAACATTTAAAACTCACAAACACATACAGCCAGACCCGGAAGAACTACCTGTAGGCCACACAAAAATTGGTTCGTTGCGAGCATGAAACCCGTTTGGGGGTATGAAGAACAGGGTGTAAAGTTCTTCATCCCCCATAAAAAAGGGAGGATCCTCAGACGAGTGTTATGTCTGGTGACTTGACTATGACTTTAAACGACTCATTCTACTACCGACCCTGGTCTCCAGAGGGGGGTGATGTAGCGGCACTACAAAAAGTTATACAGCAATATAGGACAAAAAGTACTACAGTGCCATCAATGACGTAGAGGACAAGCTAAAACATCGAAATCCTGCATCACGCAAGTAAAGTTATTCGCGACTTAAGACTATATAGAAGAACCCGACAACAACTTTTGGGCAGTAGCCCACCAGACATAACACCCGTCTGGTCGGAGGATCCTCCCTTTTCTATGGGGGATGAAGAACTTTACACCCTGTTCTTCTTACCCCCAAAAGTACTTTTTGTTCTATGTTGCTGTAGTACTTTTTGTAGTGCCGCTACATCACTCTCCCACGGAGACCAGGGTCGATAATAGAACGAGTCGTCGTTTATTGCCAGGCCAGTTGTTGTTCGACAGTTGTTGTCGGGTTCTTCTATATAGTCTTAAGTCGCGAATAACTTTACTTACGCGATGCAAGATTTAGACGTATTTCGATGTTTAGTTTATCCTCTGCGTCATAAATGGCGCTGTAGTACTTTTTTTCTATGTTGCTGTAGTACTTTTTGTACGTTGTAGTACGCTACACCCGATACAAGCAGCGCAGCAGCAGTTCGCTCAGCCACTGCGCTTCCTCAGGCATTACTGCAACTTTGCTTATGGGTGGTCGGACTGCACATTCAATTTCAAATTGCCGCTGAATCTTGCAAGCGAAGATACGTCCGAACATGCAATATTACCAAAAATGGGGGAGTCCTTTTGCAGCAATGGAAGTAGTTTGGGACGAGTGCACAATGTCGCACAAGCATGCATTAGAGACGTTAATCCGAAGTTTGCAGGACATCCGCGGCAACCAGGTGCTGATGGGTGGCGTCATCGTTTTGTTCGCAGCGACTTTAGACCCTGTGGACGGTGAGTAATTAGCTAGCTCGCCGTCCAACCGTCTTATGACGACAGGCCATGTCGAAAGCGCGTTCGTGTTCCACGCGCGCCTAAACTGATGTCAGCAAACCGGAAGGGGTCCGCAAGGGCCGATGCCTGCCGGAGCTGCGGGACTGTTCGAAAGAGATACTGCGGCTCTGGAACACAAAGAAGGAACATGGATGAAACTCCCTTCCGTTCCACCCAGCGTGGGAGGAGGGGTCATTTGAAAAGGCGACTTTAGACAAACACTGCCAGTTATTAACGGGGCCATTTTGTAAAAAAAAAAACGGGCACACCAGCCGATGAAACGCATGTTTCATAGCGTCGCCACTGTGAAAACCTCCTGGATTGAAAAGCTCCATATTACGTGCAACATGCGCGTCCAACTGTACGACGATCACGAAGCAGGTGTCTTTGCGATTACCTGCTGCAAATGGGAGAGGGTCGTCTGGAATCGGACGGAGATGGGAAAATTCTATTTTCCGAAGAATTTTCCCATCCAATGCTGTGCTGTCACCAAAGACCGAGGGGGTCAGTAAAATAAACAAAAAAAAAACAAAGTATACACATCCATAGATACTGTGATGGCTAATGACGATAGTACTGCCTACCCCGTTGAATTTCTCAACTCCCTGGAGTTAATGGGCGTGCCGTCCCATCAGCTGGAGCTTAAATTTGGCGTTCCAGTTCTGGTGATGCGAAACCTAGATGCAACCAGACTGTGCAACGGCACCAGGCTTCGTATCACAGAGCTGAGTTGCTAAAGGAGAGAGCGTTTTAAATTCCCGCATACCCATTATTCCAAATAACTTACCATTTGAATAGAGGTTACAATTTCCCTTAAAATTGGCTTTCACAATGACGATCAACAGATCCCAGGGCCAAACCATAAAAGTGACAGGTATTCAATTGTGCACTCCATGCTTCTCACACATTATAATAATAAGTTGTTTGTTCAGTGCCCAAAAATTCACGTGCTTGCGGAAAATAATAAGTCATTTAATGTTGTATACAGAATGGTATTAGAATAAATAGTGCCCAACAAGGCGTTTGATGGTTTACTTTGAATAGAAGGTTGTATAGCACCAAAATAAACGGTTTTAAGCCATATCTTCGCCTCATTTAATTTTGTTTCGGATCTCTGCACCCAGAATTACAGTACCCAAAAGGACGCATTTTGAAGCCATCACCCATATTATCACATTTTGATCAGCCAGTCAGTTCTCACACATAGCATAACATCACACCTGTAATCCCCGACGGGTTAGGCAGAGGTGTACCTTATCGTACACCCACATTTCGCCGTTCGTTATGTTGAAGTCCCATGTGACAGGAGGCGAGCCTATTCAATTTTATTCCACCGACCGGGCATAAATCCAGATTCCGTGGCTGCAACTCAGAAATTCCTGATGGAATACCCCAATAATACTATTATTTATAGTATTTTTTCAATTGCATACATTGTTCAATGTTAAGTGGAAGAGCGGAGTCACCTAACACAAGCATCTTCTTGCTTAAAAGGTGATCTCCAAATAATGTGCGTTATAACTTTATGTAATTTAAATAATCATTTTTTTTAACACTGCCCGACCCGGCAATCGATCCCAGGACCTCATGCTTAGTAGTCGCACTTGCGACCACTCGACCAACGAGGCAGTCTCTTACATGCACACCAAAATTTCCACGCGAACGAAGTCGCGGGCAACAGCTAGTAATATTATAAATGCGAAAGCAAGTTTGTTTGTTACCTTTTCACGCCTAAACCACTGAACCGATAATCCTGAAATTTTGCATATACGTTGTCATGTGTACAGAAATGGACATAGGGTACCTTTCATCCCAAAAAGAAGTACTGTTCCCGAGGAAAACAACAATAATGTTCGTATGTTAGTAGATGGCGCCACGTGTCTTTTGAATTATGATTGAATTATATTGTTACAAGCAGAGTACAACCCGAATTTATTCTCAAATTCTAAATTAACGCGAGCAAAGCCGCGGGCAAAAGCTAATAGATTCTAAGTTATAACACAAAGACAGACATGGCCTCAGTAGTCGTGGCCACTGAGTCCATGACTGAGTTACCAGAGACTGAGAGGTATGAGTGGCTGAGCGATTGACTGCTGTGCTTCGTGTTGCGGGTTCGATTCTCGCACGGAACAAATATTTGTATGGCCTACAGATAGTTGTTCCGAGTCTGGCTATTTGTGTATGTGAGTTTAAATGTTTGTAAACGCACCCACGATACAGGAGAAAATCCTAGTGCGGGGCAACGTTTTTTTTTTTTTTTGAAAAACTGACACATTTAACAAGAAAAAATATAATTATATAATACTCACCTTTCGTGTAGCTCGAGTTCAATGGGCGGTATATAAATACTCTTTACCAATTAATTACTTTAGACAGGAAAAGTCTTTTGTACGATAACAATGTTACTGGTAGTATTGTTAGTAACATGCTGTGTTGTACTCGCGCTGTGGTCTTGGATGAAACCACGTACTCTCCCGTCCCCACCCGTGTATCCTGGTGCGTTGCCAATAATAGGACATGGACATCTGTTGCTTGGGGATGCTCAACGTAAGTATTTTACCTAAACCCAACATTGGTGGAAAAAAGTAAATAAAGATTTTATTTTAAACTAGCTTTTGCCCGTGGCTTTGGATTTAGAATTTGAGAATCAATTGGGGTTGTACTCTGCTTGTAATAATGATTATAATTTAATGATAATTAAAAAGACACGTGGCGCCATCTATTATCATATGAACGTAATTTTTGTTCTCCTCAGGAACAGGGGTCTAAAATGGCCGCTTTAGCAGAATCATAATAGGATAATAATATGAATTACGTTTAAATTCTTAAAATAGTCATAGGTGTACCTACATGTATTATGAATTGTCACCTTGTGACCATTTTACGAATTTCAACGTAATTCATATTATTATCCTATTATGATTTTACTAAAGCGGCCATTTTAGACCCCCGGTACTTTTTTCCTGAATGAAAGGTACCCTATGTCCGTTTCTGTTACACTTGACAACGAATATGCAAAATTTCACGATTATAGGTTCAGTGATTTAGGCGTGAAAAGGTAACAAACAAACAAACTTACTTTCGCATTTATAATATTTAGTTAGGATTAAATTTTGTTGATATTTTTTAGATTAGAACATCGTTGTTTCATCATCGATTTAGGAGTCCGTAGTAATCTATGACCAAACATAACTGAAAGTGAAAAAAATAACTAACTTTTTAGAGCCGAAATCAATAAATTGGTTCTTATCATCTCTGCTTTGTTTGTGTTAGCTTTCAGGAGGCTATTTATAGCCTCCTGAAAGCTAACAGCTATAGCTGTGCACACACAGCTAGCGACAGCTATAGCTTTCTGTTAATTAGTTAATTAAACAGGGTAGAAGGAACACAGACGCACAAACGGTTACCATTCGTACCACTTGTAGAAACTTAGTATCGGTATAATAAAAAAAATTAACGGTTCCATACATTTTTACCGTGATAAATAAAATCTATGTGGGGAGGTTCAGATTGATGTACTGAATACGTTGTGACCGTTCGTGCGTCAGTATGTCTTCCATCTTGTATTTTATTTATTTGCACAGCAATTTGGGCCTGGTTTTCGATCCACTCCTACTCTCGCAGAGGAGGGCAATGCGTCCTAGCAGTAGGGATATTAAGCGGATTATTTATTTATATTTTCAGAAATGTGGAATGTGGAGAAAAAGTTATACGACTATTGCCTGCAGAAAGAAGATATAGTTGAAGTGCGTCTTGGTCCTCATTCTATGTATGGTTAGTTAATTACCCTGAAGTCCATCTACCCGTTCCGTGGCTGGTCTGTCCCGGAACTGCACCAACCTTTGGAATGCTTGAACGATTACTTTGACCTAAAACGCAACGGGAAGTTGAAGTTTTCACTAAATATCTAACTTGCGGGCTAACCGAAAAATCAAACTTAAAAATAATAGAACTAGATTTATTTTTTCTTGTTTCAGTCATTTCAGACCCTGATGACAGTTTTACTGTAGCAAATAAATGTTTGGAAAAACCATACCTATACCATTTTGGACAGGAGATGTATGACAGGGGACTTATAACAGCAACTAGTAAGCAATCAGTATTATTATTTCTTTTATTTATTTTTGTCCACATTTATTACATTTTTAAATATTTCAATCTAAAGTAGGTAATATAAAAAAAAAACATTTAAAAATAGAAAAAAAATAGTAGACAACCGGTATCGGGAACAGGGTCCAAGCTACCGGTGGTCAGGGATCCAGAGACAGGAACCTCCTAACAATACGCACCGTCTCCAGGAGTACCGATTCTGAATCAAGCCCTTGATCCAGCTACCTAACGAGAGCCTCCTCAGGTATTGGTCGAGGCTCTTGGCAATTAACAGCCATTGGCTGAAACGACTATCGGCACAATGATCGCTGAGCTCACAACCCACATATCGACAACCTCGTGAGCCAAGTCAAGATACTTGATTTGCTTATCTTTTTTTTATTTTTATTTTATTTATTTTATTTTATTTATTTGGGAAAATAAACAGTTACACATTAAAATCTTACACTAAGTTATAAATAAACAATTAAGGTTTATAAATGTATAACCTATGACATTTTCCACAACATATTAAAAGTTATATCTAACAGTGCGCTATATTATATTTAAATCAGAAAAGTAGTTAAAACTTAAACATAGACAGGCATGCAAACAACAGAGAAAGAGAGAGAGAATGAACAAATATTAAAGTAACTAACTAAACTAACTGTTATATTCTAAAATTATTTTATTGGTGAGAGTTCTAAATTTTTGAGCAGAGACGAAGAAGAAGTCGATGTCTTCAAATGTCTTATTGTACTGGCTGGTAAGGCGGCGTAGGGGTGCTCGCAAGCCCGCGTTTGTGCGACAGGAACTTACTGCAAATAAAGGTCTTGCGCGCACCCCACGGCATATCGTTGTTCTGATCTTTCTCGGCTTTCACGAGGTTCTCATCATGCGGAACCGTTATGTCAACAAATATTAATATTAATCCTTCTACTTATTCCTTGTATGGCCTAACTCGGGAACTATTAAGTCCATCCATTTTAAAACAATAATATTGTGAAACGCAATCCTATGAAAACCAAATCGCACCTTTAAAGGTAAACCATTACGATAACGTAACGATAACCGAAACGATAACCGAAACGATAACCGTAACGATATTTTTCAAGAATTTAGTTAATAATGCCATCTTTCTTAATGTTACGTAAACTAGCAGAGGATTTAAAACATTCTTAAAAACAAAACACTTTTAGGGGTAGATGGCGCTAAATACCGTAACAAAAAAACATTTTATTCGTAATGCCCATTAATGCCCATTTTAATTTCCAAAATCGATCTGCTAATATTATAGTAGATCGTCTTTTGCGATGTGCCCTAGCTTAGTTTCTGTGACTGACATTGATAATCGGCGAGAAAGATTTATTTATTAGAGGCTTATTTATTAAAAAAAAAACGAAAATGCGATTATTATTAGAAGATTAGTCAATTCCATCGTTTAAGGAACGTTCAGAATTAAAGTATAAGGAGTTTCATATTTTTTTGATCTACTAAAATGAACAGAGGCCCTTTCACGAGTTTTGACGTTTTACGGACAGTAACAAAAATACGTCGATTTTAAAATTCTCGTTTCTCAAATAATATTTTGAAAATTTTAAGAATTTACTCTTAACTATGGATATTATTTGTGCTTGTTGCAAACAATTTAACTAAAATGCTGTAGGATAATAGTTGTATTTTCGATTAAAAAAATCGATTTTTTAAACTATATTCTAGATCGTAATTATCTACATTTATTTTAGCATCAGTGTGGAAGCCTCACCGCAGACTCCTAAACCCAGCGTTCAATCAACAAGTACTGTACACGTTTGTGGAGGAATACGTCATTCAGGCCAAGAGTCTTGTCTCTCAACTGGCTTCTGAAATGGGAAAAGAACCATTTGATGTTCAACCATACTTGATTAAAAATGTATTGGGAACTGCGTGTCGTAAGTATTTTTTTTTTTTTATGTATGTTAAAGTGTAAAACGCATCTCCGCCCAAGGCCACATTATCGCTTCAGATCAGCGAGTTGCGACCAAACGCAAGCCTATTTAGTATTAAAAAAAACGTATGAATGTTGTTTTTATATTACAGGAACGTCACTTGGGCTTAAAACGGATGAGAATAGCGTGACCGTGAAAAACTATGCTCTTGCAGCTGAGGATTTATTTGTTCTATACCTAGACAGGGTCCGGAGAGTCTGGTTACATTTTCAATGCATATTCAATTGGAGTTCATACAAAAAAAAGCAAGATGGCCTCATGAAAGTCTTGAAAGACATAACTGAAGCGGTAATCACCTATTATTTTTTAATCAATGCAGTAATTTTATTCATTGAAACAGAAAATTAAATGGATAGAATTTACACAAAATTTACACAAAGCTCATTTGTTCAGAGACAAAAGAAATTGTTCATTGTTGGCGTAATTAATTTCTTGGGAAAAATGTTTTAATTGTGTTAATTGTAACACATTTTCACAATGTACAAGACCTTGAAAGGAAAAGTATGTTGACAACAGTAATTGATCACAATGTGTCCGGGTTTAGAAATAGGTAGAAATTGTTTATTATCCAGGTAAATACATAAGCAGGTACAAATTAGACACAAGAGATGTTCGAGGTGTCTTAAAATATTACCAATAACTAGTTGACGCAGTGTTGTTGCTAGTGGGCCCCAAACTAGACTGTTAATCTGTATCTTGCGGCTGGGTAGATTTCCATAGTGGAAACTAGAGAGGTGATATGGAATGTGGTGGAGACGAATGTGTGTGCGTGCGTAGAGTGGTGTGTGTATACTGATGTATTTGTTCCCATTATTTGATCCGGTTTAGTACACGATCTTTATTAGTTTTTTTGTTTCTTTATTAGTTGGGAAAAGGCTAGGCAGATGACGATCTTTATACTAATTGTTCCAAAACTTCATAACCAAGGTTTTGAAGCATGTTCTTTATTGTCTTTTTTTTTGGAACCAAGCGTTGTAGCATGATTGTTTGATGTCACAAACTTTGCAGACTTTGTTGTTTGTGGCAGGGAATCGTCTAGCTAGCAGTCAAGTGTAGTCAGGTGGTGGGATTTTATAGGTTTGTTTGTAATCAGGTCCGTTTTTTACATTTTTGGGAGTTTTGATGGATGCAGAGAGAATTTGCAATTTCATCTCACGGTTAAGTGATTCAGTAGAGTATCCGTAGGACTTTTTAAAAGTTACCTTTAAATGCGCTCTTTGAGATCTTTGGGCTTCGACAAAGTAGGTCTTTACCGCACTACCCCACACGTTGATACAGTACTGTATAATTGATTGGCAAAGTGCCACATGTACCTGATGTAGTACGTTTGATGGTAAATTATCCTGGAGTTTCCGCATTGTTTGTATGAGTTTTCTAATTCTGCCAGAGAGGTTTGACATATGGTGCTAGTATGATTATACTGAGTACTTGACAGAGGTGGCACGTTCGAGAAAAGGACAGTTACATGAACAGGAAGAAGTACCACGAAGGCCATTGATGTAGTTTGAGTGTAAGGTGGTCTTGAGTATGTGATGCAGTGGTCTTAAAGAAAACAATGAATTTGGTTTTGCTGCCATTTAGAGTAGCAAGGTTTCTGACTAGGTCGTTTGCTACTAGTGACAGTCACTTTTTCGCTAAGCAGTACACTCGTTCCCAGGTTTTTCCGTGAAATACTAGAACCGCGTCATCTGCCTACGTGATGCGTTGTTGACGGTGAGGTTCAATATGTCATTTATGTAAATTATGTAAATTGTGGGATCGAGTACACTGCCTTGGAGGCACCCAAAGTCGATAGGGAGTTGGTCACTTGAGAAGGCACCAACTTTAGTGCACTGTTTTCGGTTTGTCAACCACTCAAGGCAGTTTCCTCTAACTCTTATACCTTCAAGTTTCTTAAGAAGTAGACCAGTCAATATTGTGTCAAATGCTTTTGTAAGATCAAGAAACATGGCACCACATTTTTAGTTTTTGTCAATGTATGAGGATACACAGTTCACTACAAGAGTAGCAGTTTACTAATTATTATTAATCATTTCTATTTTTCAGGTTATCACTAACCGGAAATCAGTTTTAAAATCCATTGATAATTTGGACAAAACTAAAAACACTGAATCAGGTAAAGAATATCTTTTATATTTGGAAATTCAAACAAGTTATGTGGACATTCTTAAATCATCAACTTTACACCTTCGGTACGGTATTATTGACCGACACTACACTGCAGTACTGTCAACTGTTATATTTTTTCCTTAGTCATATTTTCAAACCTTCTCTGTAAGTCTGAATTGATGCAGTTCCAGCCGAAATTTATTTATTTATTTATGTACACACAGATACTTAACAGGACAAATTATATTAACATAGAAGAGCACAAAGGTACTGCTTATTTCACAAGAAATTTCTTCCAGCAGACCTGCGAGAGGAAAGATGGATTAGAAATGTAGACACAGTGTGTAGAAAAGACAAAACATGGAAATTTAACTTAACTTAAAACAAAAATAGATCTATAAAAAATAAACATACATACAAATATATACACATATAAAAAAAAAGAAAATACTAGTATTGTATTTATTATGTAATTACTTCAGCTGTTGATTTTATTTCAGCAAATTTCAAACCTTTACTGGATCGATTGCTAGATTTAGCGGATAAGCAAGATGCATTCACTGATGAGGAGATCAGGCAACACTTAGACTCAATCATAGCAGCTGCTTTCGACACTACAGCTACAGCAATAACATTCATCTTGATACTGATTGGGTCGCATCGAGATGTACAAGAACGAATGTATAAAGAGTGAGTATTGAATGAAAAGAGAAAGACAAGCAACGGAACAGCAGTTTAACTTTTTTTGTCAATCTTTACATCTATTCAAATAAATAGAATTGAAGTGTCTGTTTGTAATATTAAAATAACCGCGTTTTACTACATGCATATGAATGTATACACGGTACATATACAAAAATAACATTTTATTTTTGCCTGTATGTCTGTCTGTTTGTTCCGGCTAATGTCTGGAACGGCTGGACCGATTTTGACGGGACTTTCACTGGCAGATAGCTAATTTAATAAGAAGTAACTTAAGCTACTTCTATTTTACGAAAAATAATTAGCTTTCCGTGCCAAAAAATTAAAACCATTGAAAATTTTTGGTTAATAAAATCCGATTAAAAAAGGGGAGTTATATTTCACGCAAAAGGTCGCGGGCAACAGCTGGTAGTTCATAAAAAGTTATAATATAGGCCAGGCTGGGCGAGGCGTAGCTTAGGAGAGCGTTTTTTCCAGCAGTGGGCTACGATAACCTAAGTTGAATAGAGGGTAGAATCTGGATGAGGTTTGAATAGGAGCTTGCGGTTTCACAGAACATAAGAAAGGCCCTTGCAGTAGTAGTAGAGAAGTCGGGCTGTGGATGAAGATGAAATGATGACTGACGACACTACTTCATATTTCAATGTTATAGAAATTTTGTAAACAGGTTACAAGAAGTACTCGGAAATCAAGAAAGAGATTTAAACAGACACGATCTACCAAAGCTAGTGTATATGGAAGCTGTGATAAAAGAGAGTTTGAGGGTTTATCCTCCAGCTCCAAGGATTGCAAGATGTTCTTCCACGGATGTTCAGTTAAGTATGTATTTACCACTGAGAACATAAAATCACATCACCTGTAATCCCAGGGTAGGAAGTGGTGACTTAGAACACCCACATTTTGTCTTTTGTTTATGTCCAATCAGTGGTGAGCGTATTGTCATGCACAAATCCAGACTCCACGTTGATGCTAAAAAACGAATTGAGTCTTTGCTTTAAGATAACAAGAGTGCCTACTGCATCTCTTATGCAGTCTTTTTGACATGTCTCGTCTCCACTACCATATTCTTTACTTTGGATTATATTGGTTTTGTAACCGTAACTTTTGTATTGAGACTTTAGTACGACAGAGCTGTCTAGGTTAAGTTTACGGTCGGTCAAAAATGTCGCCGACACAAAGAGAAGAAGACTGAAATTTATGCAACTACAGTACTTTCACAGTTTTTATGCCTTGTGACTGGGACTGTAGCTACATTTCATTGTTGTCTTTGTTTCGACAGTTCAAAAGTGCCTGTAACGGGCCTACTTGAAATAAATGCTTTGATTTTGATTGATTTTCATTATGTTTTCAAACGTTCCAGAAAACTACTTATTACCAGCTAATTCTACTTTCATAATATCGTTGTACGGTCTCAACCGCCATTCGTCATGGGGAGCTGATGCAGACCAGTTTAAGCCGGAACGATGGCTAGACCATGCAACCTTACCAGAGAAGTCCAACACGTTTGCTAGCTTCAGCTTGGGCAAGCGAAATTGTATCGGTAATCATATTTTTTTTTTAAATATTTACATTAACTTTACCTAGTCTTTCAAAGGGAAGTTCAAATATAAATTGGTCTCAACTAACATTTGTAGATCTTTGAAAGTCGTTAACCCTAAAAGTGTGACAACCAGTCTTACCATGGGGTTCTACTCAGTAACTGGGTTTTTGGGATCGGCCTGATAGGCAGTTACTCCGTATTTAAAATACTGGTTCACAGTTACATCCAGTTAGACTGGAAGCCGACGCCAACATAGAACAGTTGACATAAGGCTATGTCGATGATGATTTATTTCTAGTTTTCTTGCAAAAATATTATTATAATCAATTAACAACTTAATTGTTTAAGGTTAGTAGTATTGACCTCAGTACCATTTTGTTTCCATTTGTAATACTGGTATAAAAATGTTCTTCCTATAAATAACAATATAATCTAATTATCTTATATAACAGGTAAATTATATGGCATGATGGCGGTCAAGACAAATCTTGCGTACATATTGAAGCGGTATCGCATCAAAAGTGATATCGAAAAGTTAGTGACACAGTGTGATATACTTCTGAAACCAAAAGCTGGACATCTAATAAGTTTGGAATCAAGAACTTAACATCCGTATTTGGTGAATGTTTAACAGGAATCGAGTAAATTGATAACTATTCTAACATTGAATTCAATAAGGTGCAACAAAAATCAAATGTAATTGGAGAATAATTATATTAACTACTAATGTTACTACTAACGTACTAATAATAAACGAAATAACTGAGGACTTGAAGAAAACTGAAAAAAAGAAGGAACATAACATTAGCAAAATAAAATAATACCAAATTATATTAAACCCGTATCTTTTCCTTAAATAATGGCGTGTTAATGAAAGGAGTATCCGAAAAAGAAGATGTAATGAAGGCCGAAGAGATCAATCTTGTAAAACGGCTGGCTGATTCCGCTCCCTCATTTCGGCCCACAATCTGGGCGCGTTTCTAATTGTATTATTAAGGCGATGGCTTACAATTACTCAAATTAATAGCAGCCGCTAGTCTCTGTGATTTATGTTGCTACTTGTACAAAAAGGTTTGAATGATATGCCGAAGTCAGGAATCGGTTCTATTGTGTTTTTGTTTGGAGATAAACATTTTGCTATCTCGAGCTCCTTCTATTAGTGGCTGTGCTGGTATCACACGATGACAATCGGTTGCAAACACATTTGGTGCAAGAAATCCTACTAATATTGTAAATGCGAAAGTTTGTGAGTATGGATGGATGGATGTTTGTTACTCTTTCACGCCAAAACTACTTACCGGATTTGGATGAAATTTGGCACACAGATAGTTTGTAACCTGGATTAACACATAGGATACTTTTATACCGGTAGTGCGATCCCATGGAACAATTACCGAACTTCCGCGGGTGAAGCCGCAGGCATGAGTAAGTCTGTTAATAATTTGCCTACAAGAACAATTGCTTATTGTTACGATCATTATTATTGCTGATAGAATGTTATGAAAATGCCCGTCAATATAAAATACCTAAGTTAAGTGCACAGCAACAACAACACTAGCAGCAACATTGTCTCCTTCGACAGCAGCCTTTTAAAATTGAGTCTTAACATCATTAACAAAGTGAATAATATCGATTGCCTTATTACGGTCTTTATTAACGCAAATAACTTCTAACAGGGGTTGTTTGGCGGCGACATAAATGAAGCCAACCAAGATCGCAGCATGTTCCACGTTATCTGTTGGTGATTGATGGGTCGGGCGAATAGGGATCTACGGGCTTCTAGATAGCGTCTGACAATTTAATTTGTGGAGTATTTATTTATTCGAGGAAATATTTAGCATATAACATTATAGACCTTAATCCAAGCTACATATTGCACAGTTCTATGTTAAAAGAAACTAAGTATGTATTAAATACATTGTTCTATTATACTGTGCCTAAGGTTTTTCGTTGGTTTAACAAGAAAAAACAACTGGTCCATATGATTTGACCATTTTTTGCATCTTGAATTGAATTATTGAACTCTGTGTTCCTGACGGTATATAGAGCGTATAGCGGTCCCATGAGAACTTTCTAGTCACACGTTTTCCTTTTAAGCACAAACTAAGACAAAGGTAGACAAAGGTTGGGGTCGGCTTCCAGTCTAACCTGATGCAGCTGAATACCAGTATTTTACATGGGGCGACTTATCAACCACCAGTCTTATGAAGGTGTATGTATTACCCAGTACTAACTGGGTTGTGGAGGTTAGATAGGCTGGCGCTCCATGTAAAATACTAGTATTCAGCTGCATCAGGTTAGACTGGAAGCCGACCCCAACATAGTTGGGAAAAGGCTAAGCAGATGATGATTAGGTACGATTATTGTTCCATGGAGAAAAATATTCAGTTGAATGGTCTATACCATAATCCTTAAAATAATTCTTATCCTATTCTTATACGTACTGTATATAGTAAAAGCTTAGCTGCAGTACAATGCAACGCGAACTTTGGAATTCTCGTTACGGTTCTAGTTTTTGAAATGTGAGTGGATAACGCTTTTGAAGTTGCATTTTAGCTATTTGAGAAAGATTTAAATTTAAATTCTGATCCGCTGAAATCCGGTTTGAAGAAAGACGATGAAGAATATAATTCATACTAATATTATAAATGTAAAAGTAAGTTTGTTTGTTTGTTACCTTTTTACGCCTAAACCACTGAACCGATCATCCTGTGCGTTGTCAGAAATGGACATGGGGTACCTTTCATCCCGAAAAAAAGAACTGTTCCCGAGGAAAACAACAATAACGTTCTTATGATAATAGATGGTGTCACGTGTCTATCGAATCATAATGGAATTATATTATTACAAGCAGAGTACAACCCGGATTGATTGTCAAATTCTAAATTAATGCGAGCTAAGCCGCGGCCAAAAGCTTGTCTAATATAAAGGTAATAAAATCGATTTTATGATTGGTTGACAAGACGTGTGCAATTTACTAACCCACTGTGCCTGACTGTCCCGAATAAATGTCCACTCTCCCTCGAAGAGAGGACGCTTGCGTCCAGCAGTGGGAACGTTGTAGGCTGATTATTCCAGAGATATGATAATTACAATAGTATTTCATGACTACAGTACTTCCTCTTCTTCTTAGCGTATCGATGGCAAAAAAAAGGAATATGTTTAGCCCAAAATTCAGCCACGCAAACCCCGCTCTCTGATGCAGTAATTAAATGGGGTTATGGTATTGGGTGCATGAAAGGAGCCTCCCCGAGCGACGTACTCTCCGACCTCCTGTTACGGCCGGCGCACCCTGGGCAATCGACTGTAGTCGATTGGCTAATCCTTTCACCACGATGGCAAATATAACTAGGTACAGTACTTCATCCATCATATTTCTCATAATCAGGAAGCAGACTTTACGCCTCTTCCAGTTCATTTTTATCTGCCTGTAAGGCGAAATATCACACTATATGATTGATGGAAACGGGACCTACTAAAAATGGATAAAATTCGCGTTAGGGAATACTAAGTAAGCGGGAAGGCCGATGGTCTCAAGCTTACCGAGGGGACGCGAATTTGCATATTATCTTTTTACACAGACTCCATTTCTTTTTTTGTCTTTAAAAAATCTATTTTTAGAGTTTTTGTGTTGAGGAAATGCAAAACTGTTTTAAAGAACTGCGTCAGCTTTTCCACTGAGGTATTTTATTCGGTGAATTGTGTAAACAAATCTTAGTTAATCCTTTTGTTATGCCTGATATGGCAACATCCTCCCTGTGAACATCTTGATGTTGATTCAATAGTTTAAATCTTACGTATTATGATAGTAATAACGGAGACAAAAGTGGAGGACTGTGCTATCGATAAATATATGGAATGGAAATTCGGGAAAAGTCCATTGTAGACAGACATAAGATTTTTTTAAAGATCTTAGGTGCCATAACATCACACCTGTAATTAAAATGTAGATTGTAGAAGTATGAGGACAGTTCTTCATTTACTATTGAAAAGATAAACCTATCACTGTCTCGTGTTTGGTTGGCTGCTGCCGAACAAACTGTGCTGTGTAACAATTTTAACATAATATCACGCCTCAAAGGGTTAAGCAAAGGTGTACCTAATAGTACACCCACATTTCGCCAGTTATATTTAACACTCATATAAAAGGGGGCCAGCCTATTGCCATCAACCGGGCACGAATCCAGAGTCCGTGGCTGCTACTGAGGAATTCCAGATGGAAAAACCCACTTACATTTTGCCCGACTCGGGAATTAAACCCAGGACCTCATGCTCAGCAGTTGTTCTTGTGACCACTAGACTAACAAGGCAGTCGTAGGTGACATATTAATGTAATCATGCTGGTGAATTATAATATTCTACCACTAGACATTAATAAACTGAATGACAAACCTCAAAAACTGACGTGCATACAACTAATTATATTTATGTCGGAGAATCAGCCAATGATTCCGGACAATACTAGAAAAAGCCGGAAATATCTCAGTATTGAATGAAATGAACAGATTTAGTAGGTCATAAAGGAATTATATGAGGCCATTGGGGCGGCTGGGGGTATAAAAATCAAGGGCCCACACAATAAGTGCCTAGGGGTCCTTTCGTGGGTAATGTGGGGTTCGACATTGAATTGGAAGCTAATACTGTTAATATTGGGAGGAATTTAGAGGCAATTTTATGGTTGTACGGATTTATTTAAGTGTTCGAAGTTCCTACAATGTTATTAGGGTACTTTTGGCACTGGAATCACATCGACAGAGGGCGTTGTTGTTCGTGAGAAGCTTGTGGTTAAATAATAACAGCCTCTCGGATCGAACTTTAGGTTAAGCCACGCTTGCCTAGGTTGGTCCGTGGATTGCGCCCACCCATAACATACCGATTTTGATTTTTTTCGGTGCGTCGGAAAGCACGCTAAACTGTTGGTCCCGGCTTAATTGGGATTGAAAAGCTGCCGAGGAGCTCGTTGCTAAGTAATAATAGCTTGCCTAGGTTGGTCCGTTAATGGATGATCCACCCAATGCATACCGAGTTTGCTTCGTGCCTCGGAAAGCACGCTAAGCCGTTGGTCGCGGCTGTCATTTGTAGATCTTTGTCAGTCGTAGCCAGTGGCCGAAAGTCTGAAAGCAGTCTTACCAAGAGGTAACGTATTACCCAGTACTAACTGAAAATGAAACCGCACAGATGGGCTCCATGTAAAATTGTGATATTCGGCCGTATTCGGTTAGACTGGAAGCTGTTAGGCGGGAGGGCGTTGTTGGTGAACATTTGGGAACATTGCGGCGTTAGATCCGATTTTATCCACGTTCCAAAAGTACCTTATATAGCTTTATTTCTCGGTATAACCGATAAGGGGGACACGTGGGACTGCATGGGTCACATTTCTAGAATGACACTGGACAGATGGGCGAAGATATTCCTATAGTGGGTGCCTGAAGGCGGGCGTCGTAACCGAGCAGGCCCAAGAAACGCTGGCGAGACGATCTGCTGAACTCATTCCCAACAGATTGGCCGGAGAATGCAAAAGATAAAGAAAGCTGCATACCCACGGGAGAGGCCGATACCATGCAGTGGGGCGCTGATTTAAGAATATGAAAACAAGTGTTAAATAACAGTGGGATAACCCTTATCTTAATAAAAGCCTGGTGGAAATAGTTCCATTGTAGTCTTACGGAGGAATGAGGAAAATGTTACGAAGTAATTTTTGACGCTTGAAGGATTGTGGAAAGATCTTTCCACAATCCATATATGCCATATTTGGCATGCAAAGAGGTAACTCCTGAGATGATGAGCCATAGAGAGGTAAATACACCATTATTTTTAGGTCGTTCTGGAAACGAATACCATTAACTCGATCATCGAACTCGAAACGATTGGGACTATTTTTTTCAAAAAGTAACAATAAAAAAAACACGAAAGACTAAAAGGAGATGGCCAGTTTTGGGCCAAAGTATGTACAGAAACGATATGTATATTAAAAAAGACTAGATTTTTTACTGATTAAAAATAACATGTAACAATAATAACTTTCTACCGGAATGAGCTAAAAATTATAATTTGAAATATGGTTTTAAATTGAATGTAGTTCTAAAACTAGCTCCGTAAACAAGCTGTCAGGTCATAACTAGTTCGTTCTAAAACTAGTAGTTCTAAAGAAGTTACTAAAAAATCGATATCTATTTTGTTTTAATATTGGTCATGAACATAATAATCATTTATAAAAGAAAAAAGGACATTTGATGAAATTATTGTTGTTTTAGTAATATGTAGTTATTTATTTATTTAACAATAACATCGTTCAAAATCGTGTATCGGTTGACTGTTTCAAAACGAAAAAATATCGATGTTTGTCAAAATGTCAATGTCACGTCACTCCCGTCAAGTCCCGTCATTCGTTTTCGTACTCGTGCGGATGTGCTTATTCGATATCTGCTATTTTTCTGACGACTTTGGATTGATTTTACGAACTTGGACACCGATTGCTTATCGACTGGATAATGGTGAAGTGCGTGAGTTGTGGTATCCCTACTGATCGTAGCAACGCTACTGGAAACTCGCTCTGCCTTTACATGATGAAGCAGTTCTTTCCATAATAAGGGCAAGGACTGTCGTCAAACAGTGGCAAGGTACCAAAATACCATCACACCTCCAGCACCATTCCTGTATGATATATTAATTGAGTATGAAAATGAAGATGAATAAAAGATTGAAAAAATAACTTGTTTTTATTTTACCTACCTAATTCCTTTTTGTGCTATGCAATAATATGCTAATAGTAACATACAAATATGTTTTCAAACAATTAAATCAATGTGTTTATTTGATTATGGTATTTACAATACATTTTGGCGTTATATAGGTACAATTCTTACCATCTGCCGCATAACCTAACCTAGTGACCCAAAAACTTATTTTCTTCCTAATTCCCATAGAATTTTAAAAAAATCTTTCTGATATGAATATGTTGGTGTTTTATCTATTAAATAATACATAAATGATTACTGTTCATATTTGGCCCAACGATGTATGGATTTCTGGCGATCTCCTTTAATGTTTTTTTTGTGAAATAATGATAATAACTCAAATGCATATGTGTGTGTAAAACGTATCCACAATCGGCAACACATGCGAACGATACCCATTGAAAAATTCATTCATCGATCAATTGTCATTATTTCACAAAAAAAAGCATTAAATTTATTCTTTCGTGTTTTTTTTTTATTGATACTTTTTGAAAAAAATAGTCCCAATCGTTTCGAGTTCGATGATCGAGTTATGGTATTCGGTTCCAGAACGACCTAAAAGTAATGGTGTATAAAGAAGACATGGTGCAATGACCGCAAATAAATTGGGAAAATGGTGGACAGGATAATGATATAAACTCTTAAACTTTTTGTGGGTAAAATGGGTGCATGCATTAAAACAAGTTATAAAACTAATGAAAATGTGTAGATATAAAAGGGAAAATTAATTACTTAATACTTTAAATACGTTGGCTAAATATTCCATGATAATGTAAGACGGAACTTATGAGATACTTAAGAAACTATCAAGAAATGCCTAAATAACTTTGGTTACCGAAAATTTGGTTGGAGAACCCTGTGGATAAAATATGCTTAAGTTTTAAAGGTTTACAATCCACAGCTGTTTACATAGTTTTCATAAATTTTACTACATAAATTTCATAGTTGTAAGTTTAATCATTTGAAAGTGGATCATTTGGACATGCGTTGCCGTGGCCGACTTGGAAATCTCTAAATAGACTTCAAACCCAAGTCGGCCGGAGCAAAGACAATTTCTGCAGATGGAGGTTCATGGACGGCTCAGATCTCAATTGCGTATGCGGCGTCTCCCCACAGACAATGGCCCACCTTCCATCTTGCACCGCATGCCCTATCATCAGTGCACTTGATGACCTTTTTTTGCATCAGCGAGCGGAGTTCGTGTGGCTGAGTTTTGGTCTAAACACATTTGAACTTTTTGCCATCAATACGCTAAGAAGAAGTAGAAAGTGGATCATTCGTTTGGTTATAAATTAAATGTGTTTGGTCTCGATCTGAACCAATAGACTGACAAAACTCACTAATGGCAGGATTTGGTCGTTGACCATATTCGGATGTTCGAATGATTTTACCCGGATTCGGCCACCAGATGCATAACGAGAAGTTTGAACGAAAATCGAACGTAGAAGACGGACGAGATAGTCTGAAGACTCCGACCACAACTCGACTCCGTTCATTTATAGGTATTCTTGACTTTCTACAGATGAAGCAAATTCCCGTTTTCAGCAACGCTAGTCAACTCATATATGGATGCTGTTGGTCTTACAGCTAAGAAAAGAAAAAAATCGGCCAAGTGCGAGTCTGACTGGCGCACGAAGGGTTCCGTACCATGATCTATAAAACCAGCAAAAACAAATCATGTCTGTTGTATGGGAGCCCCACTCAAATATTTTCTTATTCTGTTTTTTTTGTATTTGTTGTTATAGCGGAAACAGAAATACATCATCTGTGAAAATTTCAACTGTCTAACTATCACGGTTCATGACATACAGCCTGGTGAAAGACGGATAGACATACAGACTGCGGAGTCTTAGTAATAGGGTCACGTATTACCCTTTGGTTACTGAACCCTAAAAAGAAAGCAAAAAGAGTTTGTTGGTATTATAACAAATAGAAACACAACAGCGCGCTTGTATTGAGACATTCCTATAGGTGTCTACTATATTGCTAGTAATACGGTCATAAGAACTATGAGGTTCTGGGTTCAATACCTGGCTATTGAGCCCAGATTCCATGATTCTCATAACCGTTCGGGCAAAGTGTTAATGGGTTTAGCCATGGAGTCTGGATTTGTGCAATAGGCTCACCCCTATTGCCTGGGACTTAAACATAACTGGTGAAATGTGGGTGTAATATTAGGTATACCTCTGCCTAACCCTTCGGGGATTACAGGCGTGATGTTATGTAAGAAACATGCCTACCTGCTAAAGCAAAATAAACATTGATGTTAATACAAAACACAATGTAAGCAACTCCTAAGACCTGACCTGCGCCAACATGAAACTTGAAATAATGGCTATCAGAGATATGACATTGCATATACCAGAGATATGACATTGCATATTCCAGAGATATGACATTGCATATACCAAAGTCATTGTAGCAAGATGCAAGTTGACTTCCCATGATCCCCAGTGCAAGAGTGGGAAGGGAATACCGGGGTGGTTTTTAGTCAGTCAAGAGTTTGGCAGACCCTGCCCCAGGGCGAAGGACATCCATGAGGATTTTCCAAGCCGAAACAAAAAAAAAGAGGTTATTATAAAAACAACTAATCACCTTCTTGACCATGTAATGTCACACTAAACTGAACTCAATGTTGTTGTTCGTAATTATGAACTGTGTAAATTAGCGACAATTACTTTAACTATTTATGTATACACAGTAGACAATACAGGAAAATAGCATTATAATATGTGAGTACATAGGTACTGCTTATTTCTCAAGAAATTTCTGCTAGAAGACCTGCAAAAGGAGAAATGAAAAAGAAATGTAGACAATAGTGTGTGAGAAAAGGAAGAGAATAATGTGTGTATGTGCCTTACCTAACTTAGCCTAAAATAATGTAATTTTATTTTATTTGCAACACTTTGAACAAAAAAACGTTTTCAAAGTAACGCAGTTCGCTATGAAATGCGTTCTAATCGATTCTTACACACAAAGACAGGAAATTTAAAAATATGAGAGTTCCCCCGGTTACTTTAAATTATTTAAGCCATTAGTACTGTTCATGAAAAAATGTATTATTTTCACTTATTTTTTTTTTTTAAATACCACTTATTCGATTGTGATAAAACTTAGTCAGCTCAATGCTTGCACTTGCGCGAAGGTTATATGCATTAACAATTAATAACAAAAAAATACGCGAGTGATGTCACGGGTGGCAGCTAGTGTAGTATAACAAAAAACAAAGTAAGTTTTCTTCCCATGATTTTATTGCTTGCATAAGATATAGCCTTAACCCTGAAGGAGAAGGTTTCAAATAAAGACTTCTAATTAAATCAATCTCGATGGCTGTCGTATTAATTGCGGATTTAATTAACTTAACAATGCTTTGTTTAGTCCAAGACAAGATTAATATCTGTTAGTGTCAAGTAGATAAGGTTGAGAATTGCCCTTTAACTACTTCGACGGTCCCTACGTATATAAAGACATGTCGAAAATGGCATTTTTTTTTTATTTTGTCATTGGCTTTAGATTAACTATGCGCACATACTGACATACGATTTTTTTTTAAATTTTATTTATTAACCTTGTTTTACAAATCGTATAAAAGAACAAGTATTATAAAAAAAACGAATAAGTGTCGTAGATGCGGACATCTATACATATCTTTTTGTACGGTGTTTTAAAATGCGTGCCACTCGGTGCGAACGCGGTCTTGTCAGACTTATCGCCATTTACGGGAGTTAAATGACAAATAAAACTATCTTAATCATACACAATTACCTACTGCATGTTTTATTAGTGACATAATATTTTCTTAAAGCTATGCTTAGACTGACTACAAACCATAACTGCAGTAAAAGAGTGACTTATAGCTTTTCAATTAGTGTACATACGTAAAAAAAACACAATAACTTGGTTATATCTATAATATATCAAGAAGAGGTAAATGATACAACTATTTTATTAAAAAAATGTATTCCAAATAAATCTTAAAACAGAAAACATTAAATAAAATCTTTAAAGCCGTAAACTTTTCCTTTCTTTTGTAAAGATTGCTAAACTCTGTGATGAAAACTGTCAGCAGACATAAATGTATGCCCTGGTTCGAAAAATTTAACTGTGCGGAAATCAAGTTGCTGTTAATTATGTTAACTAAGAAAGACAATATCGCCCAATTTTTTTTTGGGCTGAACAATTATCCATCCACAAAATAACGTGATCTTCGTCGTGTTTGATATCTAAAATTATTCACTAAACATTATTATTTATCATTATTACTAACAAATCATAACAGCAGCAAGTGTTCCTTACTGCGCTTCTTACTAGTGAAATAAATTCTGTTCAAAAAAATACTGGAAGGCAAAGAGCAGTAATGTGTCTTACTGCAGTTGTGCTTAGTAATTTACTTCTCAGCAAGAAAAATACTGCAGTTTGGCTTACTAAAAGTCCCACTTCTGGGACAGCTATCAAAATAAGGATTAAATCACTATACAGAGCTCATTACGAGGATTCCGAATATATGAAAAATTCAATTTCCCAAAAATCCTTCCTTACTGCGTTTCTAATTAGCACGGCAGTATAGAAACCTTAAGCATAGTGAGGAAGGACAGGGCAATGACGAAGAAGATTGTTAAAGGACAATGACCAAAGTTGGTACCAAAAAGTCTCGCGCCTCAAAACCAAAATATTATAGTAATTAGTTTCATATTTTTTTACGGCATTACGCGTCGGGGATTTGATTTTTGAACTGGAAATATACTTTTCGAGTTTAAAAGTACGAATATTGTTTTACTCCCTTTATATGACGTTCCGTTTCAACTGAATATAAATGACGTTCCGTTTCAATTGAACAAACCCTTGTCTGTCGAGCGGACTCTAAAATTAATTACAATTAAGTAAGATCAGTACACCAAATCGATTTAGTTTGGTTTATTGCTATTTGCAACAAAATAGATTTTCTCAGCCTAAAGATTTTGATTTATCGATTACATCCCTAAATCCCGACTAGTTTATAGCACTTACTATACTCTATGGTTTATAGTTATCTTATCTGTGGCATCTGACATTTGTACTGTACTGACTGAATATTGGCAATGTAAAGGTCTAAAATAAAATCGAGTTTCAGTCAAGCATACTGTGGATGTTACTTTAACTCGTAATTCTTACTAATATTAGTGTATTACGCTGTTTTTAGAGCAATAATGTAATGTATGCGTGTTAAAATACGTCGTTGGTAGCGTCGAAAAAATAGACCTACTTTTTAGGTTAGTTTCGATTTTATAAAATAACTCAAACGCGGGTTTTTTTTTCAAAAATAATTTTTGTAGGAGTTAATACGATCAGTGTAGTCTATAAAAAACAAGGTTTGATTTTGATGCAGCATGGTACGGGATTCCATACTTCCATGAGCATTCTCTTTTATCTTTACTTTTTTATACATTTTGTTTTGTTATTTAACTACTAAGGGAACTTTATTAGTAATAAGATGAATCAGTCTGAATAAGGCTGTGATGATTGTTAAATGTTACCAATTAGGTGTTAAAGATGAGGCACATACTCAAACAATGCTGTGATGATTATTAAATTTTACTAATAAGTCGATAGGTAGTTAATTAAGCTGAGGTACCTACTTAATAAAACTGTGATGATTATTAAATACTAGGTACCAATTGCATTGCTAGACATGATTAGGCTGAGGCACATGCTTAAAATTAAGATTGTTAATCACTAATATTAGACAACAGTGATTTTTTATGTTTAGTTCCTCCTTCAGTGAGTCTATAGGTACCGGTATTTAGATGTTAAGAAGATTGTTTTTTAATAATAAATAATGTTGAATTTATAAACCTTGTTTAATTAATAAAACACAAACCTGATAATTTTAAAAGACATGTCTTTATTTACAATACAAGAACTTGTCCTACCCCGAATGACTAAAACCACGTATAAACTGATATGTCTTCATTGAAGTACTTTTTATATCCATGGGTGACGATTTCAGGATGTTTAACGTATTGATTTAAAAATAGTAACATAATCCTACATTTTCATAAAACATTTTATTTAAATTCTATATCGGACACTGTTTTTTTGTTTCCTGTGTATAAAAAGGTATCATAGACATGACTGACATACTTCTATTTTATTATCGGCGTAGAAACGGTCATCTATCGGTTTTTTCAAGAAAACGTAAAAAAATAAAATATGTGTAAATAGCATTTTATAGCTCTTAAAACTGTTAAAATATTGTAGAAAGAAAATATTTATTATTGGTCATAGAATTATTTCTAGGTCGTGTTGAACACAAATTACGCTCTCCTGTAAACCTCGGTTTTTGACTTGACTTTATGTACGTAGGAACCGTCGACTTCTCAACTTATGAAGGAAACGTAGTTATTAAAAATGTATACTATGCAGAGTATTAAACCTTATACCAATGTTATTAAGTCTTTTTGAAGTCATACCTTTGCGATATAAGTTTTTGAACTGACATAATCACTAATATGTACAATAAATCGGGATATTAGCCATGTTTACTGATTGTTTTGAGTTCCGGATAATCCTACTAATATTATAAATGCGAAAGTTTGTAAGGATGGATGGATAACACTCTGGATGGATGGATAACAGTCTGTTACTGTTTCACGCAAAAACTGCTGACCGGATTTGGATTGAATTTGGCACACAGATAGTTCATAACCTGGATTAATACATAGGATTTTTATCCCGGAAGTACGATCACGTGGGACATTACCGAACTCCACGCGGGCAAAATATAGGGAAAAGGTTTGGCAGATTTCTAGATCTTTTTCAGATTTTCTAGGTAGAACGGATAGTATTTCGCACTAATACTGCTACCATTTTATTTTACTTCTATTAACTGACTATCTCGAATACTTCGTACGTCTACAAATTAAGTTTAAACTAAATCGAACTACGTTTGTCATAAAAAAATCTCAAAGAAATGTGTTTTTACCTAATACACAGGGTGTTAATTCAACGAAGTTAAGGCTCTGGCAATTGGACGGGTTTGTGGAGTGATTAGGGTTGTCTCTCTTTGTTGGAAATATATTTTTTAAGCAATTATGAATTCATTTACTGAATGTTGCAGGAAAAACCCTGATACAATATAATAATACGGTGTAATACTAATAGATTTTTTACAATACACAAATGATATAATACATTTTTTTTTTTGTTAACCTGATTTCTCCCACTCCTGTGCAAAAGCCTCCCCCGTCCTTTCGTAATACATAATTATTATGTATTTTATGGTAACTCTGTATATACTTTGTGTTGGAAATTCAGCAGCGTTTGGGGCTGACTGGAAGCCGACTCCAACAATAGTTGGGAAAAGGCTAAGCAGATGATGATTTTAACTCAGAATTTTTACTGGTCAGCCGGAGAGTCTGTTTAGGGAAGCGGCCGTCGATAGAGTTGTACCTATTAGTACACCCAGACAAACCAACAAAAGACAGCAACCAAAACTAAAATTACCCTATTTAATACTACACCGTTGATTTTGACTGATTGTTTTGTTTGATTGGCCTGGTTGGTCTAGTGGTTAGTGACCCTGACTGCTAGGACGGAGGTCGTGGATTCGATTCCCACACAGGACAAATCTTTGTGCGATGAGTACGATTATTTGTTCTGTATCTGGGTGTGTATTTATCTATAATATGTATGTATTTAGAAATATATAAGTACGTTTATCAGTTGTCTGGCTGCCATAGTACAGGCTCTGCCTAGTTTGGGATCAGATGGCGGTGTGTTGGTTGTCACAAGATATTTATTTATTTATTTGTTGGCTAAGTTCTGGTGGCAACCCTACAGGTAATCGAAATCCAACTTGAGGACGACTGGATGAAAAGTTTTCAACGGAGATAAGTTAAATTGATATTTCGCCGTGAAGTTAAAGCGATTTCTTAAAAATCCCCATTCTCTTGTTGGCAGCTAATGCAATTTGTAGAATACGACTCTCGAACTGAATTTTGATATGTAAAGTTAGTTTTAGAAGATTATTCAAGGGGTCAGATTCAGCCGTGTCGACGGTGCGTTCGTGTTCCACGCACGCCTCAAAGAGATGTCAGCAAACGGGAGGGGACCGCAAGGGCCGATGCCTGCCAGGGCTGCGGGACTGTTCGAAAGAGATACCGCGGCCCTGGAACATAAAGGGCGAAGGAAGGAACATGGGTGGTTTTTAGTCAGTAAGAGTCTGACACTCCCTTCCGCTCCGCCCAGAGCGGGAGGAGTCATTTGATGATTGCCCAGCCTCCAAAAAAAAAAAAAGGGGTCAGATTCAGAAAGATTTTCAGATAATGTCGTGATGGCAGTGAACTCGTCACTAAATGAGAGTGACGTGTTCGTTAACAATGTGTTCGTTTATTATATTACGTGTTGCGCCGACCCTAAGTAACGTGGGACAATGGCAAGAAGATGATACATACTGACTGATACATACATAAACTCACACCTTTTTCACATTCATCATCATCTGCCTAGCCTTTTCCCAACTATGTTGGGGTCGGCTTCCAGTCTAACCGGATGCAGCTGAATACCAGTATTTTACATGGAGCGACTGCCTATCTGACCTCCACAACCCAGTTAGTGCTAGGTAATACGATACTCAATGGTAAGACTGGTTGTCATACTTTCGGGTCACTGACTACCTGTAACGACTGTCAAAGATCTACAAATGACAGTCGGGACCAACGGCTTAGCGTGCTTTCCGAGGCACGAAGGAAACTCGGTGTGTAATGGGTGGTCACCCATCCACGGACCAACCTAGGTAAGAACGGCCTAAAGATCGACCCGAGCGGCTGTTCTTATTTAGCCGCTGCATTCATACGTCATTTATTTGTTTGTAAAATCGTGAGGCGCCCTCTGTCGGCACGTTGACGCATTCAATTTCACCGAACAAATTCAACGCGGTGATCTTTTTGTTTTGGAAGCGGACTAAGAGATAAAAGCAAACATAACTATTGTATACCTGAGCCAAAACACTAATCGTCTTAAAGGTTTCTTGTGTAAAAAGCCTACTACTGAACTGTTGAGCTGACTATAGTCCTTTTAAGTTTAAAAAGGTTGATTTATGCCCAGAATAATAGCGATGGTCATCAAAGCACGAAGTACACAGGCTATTGTAATACTCTAGATACCACCTGGCGACCGCATACAACAAGCTTCTAGTGCACGCCTTTCAACATAGATGGCGCTACCTACCCTGTTTAAACCATACATCAAATCACTCACCACGTTAGTAATCCCGGAGGGGTTGGGCAGAGGAGATCCTAATAGTACAACCACTTTTTGCCAGTTTCATTTAAGTCCCATGTAATAGGGTGCGAACCGGTTGCTATCAACTGGGCACAAATCCAGACTCCATGACTGCTACTGAGAATTAATTCTAGATGGAAAAACCCAATAACACTTTGCCCAAGCTGGGAATCGAACGCAGGACCTCATGCTTAGCTGATTTTTAAACCAACAATATATAAATATCATCTGAATAAATAATTCTTTACTTCAGTATTTACGGAAATCTATTTAAAGTCATCGGATTAAGTCGTCGAGTGAGCAACTCGATTAAAAATAACCCAAATCCTTTTACAGCAAAAATAGGATTAAACTAAACGGTTTTACTTAGGTACTATCAGAAAAAAGTGATTGGTGCGAAATCGTTCTGAAAGAGTTTAGTACTATATTTTTTTATTTAAGAAAGTCGAGACTAGCTCTAAAGCAGTTTTGAAATGTTATTTGTTTTTTTTTTTTATATTCACAGAAGGTTTTTGTCCAAATCATAACAATATTATATACCTACACTTATAATTTAGAATAACCTAAAGTAACTAACTTAAATAAAAAAATAAATTTACAATACTTTTCATGTTAACGGCAAATTCCGTTCAAAGTATTAAAATGTACTTCACACATACTTAGACAAAGTCACCTCTTTTTTCCCATAAGGATACACAGAAATTACAGAACGCTACGTGGTAAGATCTCTATAAATTCCCTTTGAATCCAAAAATACATCTAGTAACACCCACGCCGCGCCGGTTTCGAGTACCACGCATCTGTACTATCTGAAAAACTTCACCAAAAAGATCAATATGTTTTGTTCTTAATTAAAATTTAATTAAGTTACTTTCAGCCCCTAAAACAAATGCTTCATTAACAGTCTTCAGTAGTCTCAGAAGAAAATTAAAACAAATAACTTGATAATTTTGAATAAATCCTCCGATGAAAGTTATTGCAGCATTCCGAGCTCTGTTGACTAGGGACCTGACCTGCTTCAATACCGCGCAAAAGTTGCAAACTTATATAAAATAAGTTAAGGATTTGAATTTCAAATAAATGTTTCGTTTTTATCGATTTGGTGGGGGAAAACTTTATGAAAGACTAGCCTGCGGCTTCGACGGCGCGATTATTCCCGATGTCCACCACTTGTCTGGCCACCACTGGGGGACAGCGAGACAACTTTAAAACATTATTCTCGTTGTCCACCACTGGGGGACAGCGTCACAACTTTGTAAATTATTTCCATTCGCCACCACTGGTGGAGAGCGACACGATTTTTTTAACATTCCCTATGGCCACCGTTGGGGGACAATGGCACAACTCTTTTGATCCAATTCCCACTGGCCATCAATTTAAATCATTTTATCTAGAGACCATTTGGTTTTATGCTGAAATTCTTTTATCCAATTCTAATGCTTAGGTAATAATAACGACATAATATTTCTTTCCTTGTATGATATAGTTAATTTAATTAATTATAGGTAATTCATTAAAATTAAATTTTATTTTCTTGCTAATGCTTATTATTATTATCTATTGAAACTATTCACTTCATCACGATATTTACAAACAGTGTTGCTATAAGGGAAAGTACAGACGCCAGCACATCAAGTTACTACCAACTGTAAAATTCTCTCATTTGATTTTGAACTTTCAACGTTTTAAGGTTTAAAATCATTTGGAGAAATTTGACAGTTTGGTGTAGATTCAATAGATAATAATAATAAGCATTAGCAAGAAAATAAAATTTAATTTTAATGAATTACCTATAATTAATTAAATTAACTATATTATACAAGGAAAGAAATATTATGTCATTATTATTACCTAAGCATTAGAATTGGATAAAAGAATTTCAGCATAAAACCAAATGGTCTTTAGATAAAATGATTTAAAGTGATGGCCAGTGGGAATTGGATCAAAAGAGTTGTGCCATTGTCCCCCAACAGTGGCCATAGGGAATGTTAAAAAATTCGTGTCGCTCTCCACCAGTGGTGGCGAATGGAAATAATTTACAAAGTTGTGACGCTGTCCCCCAGTGGTGGACAACGAGAACAATGTTTTAAAGTTGTCTCGCTGTCCCCCAGTGGTGGCCAGACAAGTGGTGGACATCGGGAATAATCGCGACGGCGTGGAGTTCGGCAATTGTCCAATAGGATCATACTAAGATATCCTATGTGTTAATCCAGGTTATAAACTATCTGTGTGCCAAATTTCAACTACATCTGGTCAGTAGTTTTTGTGTGAAAGAGTTACAAACATCCATCCATCCTCACGAACTTTCGTATTTATAATATTAGTAAGAAGTAGGATTACCCCCTCCAAACTCCAGCGGGAAGATTAATATCTTCCCGCTGGAGCCGATTTCGTAGTGAGGATACCACGACGAGTTGCTAAATAGATGTGCATGTAGAACGGCCCTAAAACCTGAAGAAAGAAAGAAAGAAAAAAATATTTAATTGTCGCAGGGACATGAGGGCATACAAAAAAAAAATAACAATATTCATAAGGCGCATTAATACAACAGGACAGAAATAGAAAAAGAAAAGTTAACAGCTTGTACGTCGTGACTGCGACAAGCAGGCAACCACTCAGCATGATGCTGTGCTATGAAGAACTTACGATGCCGTGGTAGTGGCTTAGATCTGGAGAATTATGATTCAAAACTTCTTCATCTTTTCTTTTCAAGTCATAATTATCTAGCTGCTTAGAACAAACTCATATTTCAACCCTAAACAAACAGTAAAACAACTTAGCGAATCATTAAGGTCGTCAAACCGGCGAAGTTATCCACAGTATTTATTTAGACCCTTTATCTTCTCCAAAGGGTTATCCAAAACGTACTCTTGTACATTAATGAGTTAGAAAAGTTTTGCAAGCTCTACGTGGCTTGTTTACGAGTATCGTTAGCGCCTCTGATTAGATTTGAGAGGGAAGTTTCGGGGACTGTAGTAACTGTTAAGATAGGAAAGGAATGAACTAAATTCCTGCCCTTTGTTAAGTTACTCCTATTCTTTAAGATCGATTGCTCTAGTCAGGAGATATTGGTTCGAAGCTGTTCTTATCTTAGCCAGTTTTAAGTTTTTGTTTGACCTTTGCTTGCCTTAATTTTGTAAGAAACAATTTTGTAGGAACAATTTTGTGCAATTTTGTAGTCTGGTACCTACCTAAGATCCTTCGAACTTCATCAAGTACGCCAAACCAATGATGATCAACTCATAGCAATCGACATTTGCTTTCAAATTTTTGGTACAAATACTTTCAATAGGCTAAACGTAAGTTATGTAGGCAAGCGTACCTCGATCGGTCAAGCCGTGCTCGACCGATCGAGGTACGGCTCAAATCATTCATTTTTTTTTTTGTATTTAAATACGATGCACTGCAATCCGATACTGATGTAGGTATTAGAGCGGGGGCACACGATGCGTTGCGACGCCGCACGGCAAAGATTTCACCGTATCAGCGGGCACTCGAGCGGTGCGGCGCCGCAACGTTGCTATGTCGCAGCGGCGCCGTAGCAGTCCTTCCTTAGTAGTAGTCCTTCCTTGTGACGCATAAACAACTGAGCGGTGCCGCTCCGACGTCGCAACGCATTCACCCGTCCCCGCCTCGTCTGGGTGGTTGCAAGTCCGGTGCGGCGCCGGAGCGCATCGTGTGACATGCCACAGATATTTCTATGTAAGACGACGCAGCGACACGGCTCCGGCGCCGCACCGCCGCCGCAACGCTTGGTCCCCCCGCTTTTATGCGTCAAGCTTAACACCATCTGAGAGTAAAGAAGAGTTTAGTATATTGGTATGTCGACTGCACATAAGGAAGTCACGTCAAACATTGTGGACCAGCTAATCTTTTCGCCACAGCATTATCCATTCTTGTATAGCCCGCACCGAAACGTAAAAAGAAGACTAATGTCGGGAAGAAACAAACTCGAGGTGTATTTGATGCAAAAGCCGCATATCCAAGTCTTATAGCGCAAGTGTGAATAGAGTCATAACGGTTTTGGTACAGGAGCAGACAGAGACAGATTAAGCCTTATTTGATATCTTTTTTCTGCTAAGTAATAGAGAGATTATTAAAATAAAACATGCGGAAATGGAAACTTCAAGTTAATAGCTAATATTTTCTAATCGAAAAATCATAGTGTTTTAAGTCTTAGTAATTTAAAGTCTTATAAAAAGTGTCTTTCTATCAGAAGTAACTTTGACGACAAATCACAAATTTATTGGATTGACATCATCATCATCAGTCTACACCAGTAACCCGCAGCTGGACATATGATAGGCCTCTTCAAACGCACGCCACTCGACTCGACTCGTCAGCAACTCTCATCCAGTTGCCTAAAGGCGTCCCACCTTACGCATGCTGCTTTGCAGTCTCTACTCAAGAACACGTCTACTCAAACGGTCATCAGTACTACAGCTAATATGGCCGGCCACTTCAGCTATCTTTGGATTAACTTGGGATTGATATAAACTGCCGAAATTTTTATATCAATCGTGTTACGTACGTAGGTTGTAGGTTGAAAGTTGTAAACATACAATACGCTTTTGAAAGCCATTACCGCTTTGCCAAGGCCTAAAGTTACAAGTTCACGAAGTGTACTTACTGCCCACCCCTCTCCATGTGTTATGTGAATAAAATCCATTCGTTAGTGATGACATGACAACGTTTTCATGTGAACGCTCACTAACACCCAAACGGACGAGCAAATAGAATGTGTTTTTAAATTGAATTCAGTTTGATTCGGATCGTTCGCGTTTGCTAACCTATCCTGGGTGAACCATGTTCGTTTAAATTTCAGGGCCACAACATGTCTATTATTTTAAACATGACCGGTGATTTGAAAAGTTCTGCTTATAATTCATAAGTTACTAGCAGTAATTTTACGCGGTGACAAAGAGCGTTGGTCAAGGAAGTACCTATAGCATTCACTTAAGTACCAGTGGTACTTATAAGTTTTTAAACTGTCATGGTCACTAACATTATAATTAACACTAACAATAAACAACAGCCGAAATGTCGGGAACTCAAAACAAACAATGGACATGGTAATTATCCCGTTTCTAGTGTTAATTATAGTGGAGCTTAATTGACCGACCCTAATATTTATAGAAAGGCAGAATTATTGAAAACAAAATAAGTATGAGAGAAAAACACACACAAAATAAAAATAAAATTTATAAAAACGGACGCAACAGGGTTGCTTTACAGTGGTAACCCGACAAGTATATACTGCTTATCTAAAGGTAATGGCTTGAAGACTAATTCCTATTCAAATTGTGACATTTGCGTTGGCTTCGTAGTCAAAAAAGCGATTGCAGGCTGATATCATGAGAGTCAAAACGAAGGTCAGTTTTTCTAAGGTTGTTTGTAGCAGATAGAATGCCAATTCTAGAAAATATTTTTTTTTAATTAACTTTAAATCTATTTAATTATAACAGAATCAAAATGAAAACCTTGATGACCGAGTTGATACGAATTACTAAGCGATTGCTATTTGTCCAGGCTGTGGGCTAGATTTATTTATTTCTTTATTTATTCGAGTTATTTCAATTTAAAAATCCTCAGTAGTATTTTGAAGTCTGCCTTTGCATTTGTTTACTTCCAATAGGCTTGTTGACTGTTCACTGCACAGTATTTGGCAGTTTCGTAAGAAAAACTGCTAAATTAACGTTTTACACCTCTCTCTGCTTACCCTTGTTATAAAATCGTAATGACCTTTGTTCAAAGTTCCGCTACAAGACTCAATTGTTAAGCGGCTTTTCATTCAATCCGCCTCGAATTTCCTTCTTCCTGATATTAATCTTCTTTCCACGTTTCGGCGTGGGCTATACAAGAATGGATAATGCTGCGGGGAAAAGATTAGCCGGTCCATAATATTGGGAAAGTACTTGACTGGAGATGGTGATGCATTCTACCAGGTTCGATAACAAAAAATTAACAATCCAGCAGTACGGTTATGGAATTCCATACCCATGTCAGTAAGGCGCTCAATCCTTGTCCACTTTTAAAATTATGATCAAAAAGCACTACCATTCCACTGATAACTTTTGAGACCTAGGTATCCTATTTGGTCGTATGAAGTTTCATTAAAATCGTTTCAGTCATTTCGAAATAAAAGGACTTGAAAGTTTGTATGAAATGCAATAAGTCGTAAACTACTACTAAACTAAAAGAATATATGTATATGTGTGTATAAGAATAGATTAAAAATGGAATAAAAGAAGATATAAAAAGATAAAGATTTATTATTTTTATTTTTATCTTTTTATATTTATCTTACATTTTATGGATAAAAAATGTTGTTACCGTGTAACATTCTGCTAAACCCAAAAACTTTGCATGCTTTATTCTAACTTAGCTAAACATGCTAGAACTATTTTAATTTGATTAAACACCATTGTTTACCATGTTTTATGCAAATAAATGATTTATGTTTATGTTTCAATACTCTTAACTAAAACTTGCAAATACAGCACAAAATACCTTATTTCCTGGCGCTTGCATGCAGTTATCATGCTGCAACAGATACCAGGGGTCAAGGCTCGGCAGTCCGTCTTAGACTAAACATAGGTTACGCAACTAGATCACTGGGCCGACGCGTATACTTTGATCACACCATGAGGCGGGGCGAAGCTTCACGACTGTAGTCACCGATGGGATAAGCAGACGTTTATTGTAACATGATATTACATCACGTCTCTGAAGGGTTAGGCAGAGGTGTACCTAATAGTACACCGATTTCCCCTGTTGCCATTAACTGGGCGGTTTCTGATTGGTCGTTAAACTTCCATCATTAGCCTTTGTCTACAAAATCTACCAATTAAGTTCTAGTTCGAACCTAAGCTGTCCGAGTCGGGGTTACCGAAGTCTCAGAGCTTGTTTTGCTCGCTCATGAATCCTAAGTTTGTGTTGTTTAATTAATTATTAGCTACGAACCCGCGGTTTAACCCGCGTAAGTTTCGATATATTATTTTTGTTTTAAATAAATTTTAGCCTATGTTACTTCCTGATAATTTAGCTATCTATTGGTGAAAAAATGGTTAAATTTGGTCCAGTAGTTTCGGCCAATTTTTCGGTACAAACCAATAAACTCACAAAAAAGTCTTTCCTCTTTAAAATATTAGTAAGGAAAATGACCCTTATGGCGATTAAATGAATTTTTATGATAGGTGGATTTTGTAGACAAAGGCGACAATGGGAGTTTAACGACCAATCAGAAGCCATATTCAAAACTCAGTTGGTGGATTTTGATTATATGCAACCGGGAACATCTAGACTCTCTGCTGAGAAACTCCTAAAAGAAAAACATACGCCGCAAGCGGCATACGCGGCGCACGCATGTCACCACGTGGCTATCGGACCCGGCACCCCATGCTCAAAAGTTGCTCTTACAATGACTACACTAACGAGGCAGTCAGAGGTGTATTCTGTTGGGTTTAAATCACGAGTTGGTACAAAAGTAGGAAACCGCAAGATCGTGGTAAGAATAGTGGTCATACATGATGTGGTACACAGCACAGTCATCATCGGGCAGATGCCCAACAACTAGTACTGGCTAATACGATACCTCTTGATAAGACTGGTCGTCAGACTTTCGGGCCACTGACTGACTGGTAACGACTGTCAAAGATCTACAAATGGCAACCGGGACCAACGGCTTCACGTCTTTTAATGATTATAAAACTGTGACTACATACGTGTTACTGACTGACACTGAGCTGCAAATTGCAAAAAAAAGGTAAGAAAATTTGAATTTCGCGGGCTAACCTGGCGCCTTCCATCATACGCAATTTGTAAGAATTCAGATTTATTTTTGACATAATACCTACATGTATAGGTATTTTACATTTATTATTATTCAGGTCATGAACTCTTAAAAAGATATGGAATAGGTAAGTACATTAATAATATGCTACAATGAACAATGGAACAACGAATAAAATAATATAATATTTATATTCTCAATTAGTTCTTTGAAAATAGACAAACATTATTGTGAAACAATAAATAAAAATAAACAGTTTGTTTATTAACGGAGTAAATGTTTTATTTTTCGCCTATGAGGTGTTAAAAGCTAACACAACAGAAGATAAATAAATTAAAAGCAAAAAAAAACTTTTAAAACAAGCTTTTATTTAAACGCTCTAAAAAGAAGAAAATAAAATCTCCTTTTAAAAGCTTTTATTTAGCTTGCAATGTATGTATGTAATTTGTTCGGGTGGAATCTTAGAACTCAATTTTGAAATAGATATCTTCAACCGATTGAGTTGAAATTTTGCACACGCCTTTGGTTCTGGTGACAATTCACTTTTATGACAGACATTACTTCATCCTGCAGCCAGGATCGTCTCCACACTAGATACCTCCTCAACGGTTAATAGCACGGATACAAGAAAAGTGTTAAGGTAATTATGCGTTATCGCGCGGACGCGAAACTTTGTATACGTGTTCAATTTTGATAGATATAAAGATGATTTCTATCATGACTTCAGCCTGCAGCCAGAATTGTCTTCTTACGAGGGAACTCCTCAACGGTTAATAGCGCAGACGCGGAACTTTGTATACGCGTTTACTTTTGATAGATAAAGATTATTTCTAGCATGACCTCATCCTGCAGCCAGAATTGTCTTCTCCTCAACATTTAATAGCGCGGACACGAAAACTTGTAAACGTGTACAAGTTTGATAGAAAAAGTTGGTTTCTATCGTGACCTCATTCTTCAGACAGGATTGTCTTTCATGAGGGAAGTCTTCAACGGTTAATAGCATGGATTCGAAAATTTGTAGATGCGTTCATATTTTATGGATGAACATGATTTCTATCATGACCTTATCCTGCAGCCAGGATCGTCTTCTCATGAAGGAACTCTTCAACAGTTAATAGCGCGGACACGAAACTTTGTATACGTGTTCAATTTTGATAGATATAAAGATGATTTCTATCATGACTTCAGCCTGCAGCCAGAATTGTCTTCTTACGAGGGAACTCCTCGACGGTTAATAGCGCAGACGCGGAACTTTGTAAACGCGTTCACTTTTGATAGATAAAGATTATTTCTAGCATGACCTCATCCTGCAGCCAGGATTGTCTTATCACGAGAGAACTCCTCAACAGTTAATAGTGCGGACACGAAAATTTGTAAACGTGTTCAAGTTTGATAGAAAAAGATGGTTTCTTTTGTGACCTCATTCTGCAGACAGGATCGTCTTCTCATGAGGGACTCCTCAACGAGTAAGATGATTTCTATCATGACCTCAACCTGCAGCCAGGATTGTCTTCTCACGAGAGAACTCCTCAACAGTGAATAGCGTGGACACGAAAACTTGTAAACGTGTTCAAGTTTGATAGAAAAAGTTGGTTTCTAAAGTGACCTCATTCTGCAGACAGGATAGTCTTTTCATGAGGGAACTCTTCAACGGTTAATAGCATGGATTCGAAAATTTTTAGATGCGTTCATATTTGATGGATGAAGAGGATTTCCATCATGAACTCAACCTGCAACCAGGATCGTCTTGTCACGAGGGAACTCCTCAACGGTTAATAATAGCACGGATACAAGAAAAGTGTTAAGGTAATTATGCGTTATCAGAAATGGTTACGATACAACTAAAATTTTGATAATAAAATAAATTAAAAAAAACTTTTAAAAACAAGGTTTTATTTAAGTGCGCTAAAAATAATAAAATAAACTTTTCCTTTACAAATTTTACTATCAACTTATAACGTAAATTGTGTAAGGACACAATTTATATGATATAAAACATTGCCGTGTCGTGGTATTAACCGTTGAGGAGTTCCCTCGTGACAAGACGATCCTGGTTGCAGGTTGAGTTCATGATGGAAATCCTCTTCATCCATCAAATATGAACGCATCTAAAAATTTTCGAATCCATGCTATTAACCGTTGAAGAGTTCCCTCATGAAAAGACTATCCTGTCTGCAGAATGAGGTCACTTTAGAAACCAACTTTTTCTATCAAACTTGAACACGTTTACAAGTTTTCGTGTCCACGCTATTCACTGTTGAGGAGTTCTCTCGTGAGAAGACAATCCTGGCTGCAGGTTGAGGTCATGATAGAAATCATCTTACTCGTTGAGGAGTCCCTCATGAGAAGACGATCCTGTCTGCAGAATGAGGTCACAAAAGAAACCATCTTTTTCTATCAAACTTGAACACGTTTACAAATTTTCGTGTCCGCACTATTAACTGTTGAGGAGTTCTCTCGTGAGAAGACAATCCTGGCTGCAGGATGAGGTCATGCTAGAAATAATCTTTATCTATCAAAAGTGAACGCGTTTACAAAGTTCCGCGTCTGCGCTATTAACCGTCGAGGAGTTCCCTCGTAAGAAGACAATTCTGGCTGCAAGCTGAAGTCATGATAGAAATCATCTTTATATCTATCAAAATTGAACACGTATACAAAGTTTCGTGTCCGCGCTATTAACTGTTGAAGAGTTCCTTCATGAGAAGACGATCCTGGCTGCAGGATAAGGTCATGATAGAAATCATGTTCATCCATAAAATATGAACGCATCTACAAATTTTCGAATCCATGCTATTAACCGTTGAAGACTTCCCTCATGAAAGACAATCCTGTCTGAAGAATGAGGTCACGATAGAAACCAACTTTTTCTATCAAACTTGTACACGTTTACAAGTTTTCGTGTCCGCGCTATTAAATGTTGAGGAGAAGACAATTCTGGCTGCAGGATGAGGTCATGCTAGAAATAATCTTTATCTATCAAAAGTAAACGCGTATACAAAGTTCCGCGTCTGCGCTATTAACCGTTGAGGAGTTCCCTCGTAAGAAGACAATTCTGGCTGCAGGCTGAAGTCATGATAGAAATCATCTTTATATCTATCAAAATTGAACACGTATACAAAGTTTCGCGTCCGCGCGATAACGCATAATTACCTTAACACTTTTCTTGTATCCGTGCTATTAACCGTTGAGGAGGTATCTAGTGTGGAGACGATCCTGGCTGCAGGATGAAGTAATGTCTGTCATAAAAGTGAATTGTCACCAGAACCAAAGGCGTGTGCAAAATTTCAACTCAATCGGTTGAAGATATCTATTTCAAAATTGAGTTCTAAGATTCCACCCGAACAAATTACATACATACATTGCAAGCTAAATAAAAGCTTTTAAAAATAAGATAATTAAAAAGTACCTATGCATTTCATTGCATTGTTTTCATTGTCTGTTAAAAATATTTAATTGAATTTTCATAAACATCCCTATCTATGTCGAACAGTCATTAAGGAGATTAGAAAGTCAAGAGGTACTGGAAACATGATTTATATTATTATAATAAAAACATAAATCCGATACTGATACTTATACGGCAAGACTTGTGTATATGACAGAAAATATTCAGGAATACTCGTGTAATATGTCGGGACTCTCCTCAATTACATATCGACACTGGTAATTAGTGACCGATACTTTTAAACATGTGATTGTACTCATCACTTTGGGAAATTTGTTTGTTATCGTGAGTACAATCACGTGCTTAATATCGGAAAAAAATCAAAATTCAATTAAATTATTGATCTTCGATTTTTGTCGCTTAAAAAATGCAAAATATATGTCGAAGATGGCCTCATCGGCTCATATCTTTTGGGCGACGTACATACGTGCGTCCGGACATGCAAGCCACAGTCGATAAATTATCATATCTAGTTGTAAAGCATTATTGAAAAAAAACTTGAACTATTTTTTAATAGGAAATCATCAGAAGCGGCCCAGAACACCAGAGAACAGTGAATGACCTAGTACTTAAGTCACTGAATAATCTGAAATACTATGTCTAAAGATTTTAATGTACAGACGGGCGCACTTCAAGCTAATAGATTTTCAACTTTATAACAAAAGCATTAGGTTCAAGGTTTATTGGGAAAATTTGACAGTTTCGGGTAGCTTGATGAGCTGGCGTCTGTACAATCCTTCGTGTTGGGTTGGGTGGAGTGATTTCCATTCGACCAGTCTCAATTTAACTAGTCATGCCACAGAGCGTCAGACTTCCAACTTCCATAATTTGAGATACTTAGAAATTCCTAATAGAAATATCCCAAGGCCCGAAAATCGAACCCAGGACCTTCAGAAGTAGCGTTTGCTGCCACCAGATCAGCGGAGCAGATGCATGCTATTGACACACTGATAGCTTTTAATCGTTCACACATATTTGTTCTTGTACATTACTGTCATGTTTACATGGTGATCTAATCCAATTATAATTATCTGCTAGACTCTTCAAATAATAATGATATTATTATCTCAATTCATAAATAAGTGCAAGTTCATCTGAAAACTGATTGATAAGTACGTGAATATGAACATCAAAAGAGTTATTAACAGCACTTTTGTTTAGGTGGCGAATCAGGAACGTGGCGAAGCGGGACGTACCCATTTTGTATCCCGGTAGTTCGTATCGTTGACTAGCTTGTTGGTCTAGTGGTCGCAAGCGCGACTGCTAAGCATGAGGTCCTAGGTTCGATTCCCGGGTCGGGCAAATCATTATTGGGTTTTTCCAATTTAGCAGCAGCCATGGAGTCTGGGTTTGTGCCCGATTGAAGTCAATAGGCTCGCCCCCAATAACATGGGACTTAAACATAACTGGCGAAATGTGGGTGTACTATTAGGTACACCTCTGCCCAACCATTTGAGGATACAGGCGTAATGTTATGTATGGTATGTAGTTCGTTTCCGTAATTCAATTTCCGACTTACACGCGGGAGAAACGATGGGCAAAACCTAGTGTGTCTCAATCAAGTATTGCCCATTATTTAAGGAAAGAAATCATAAAATAACAAATTCGTCGTCGACACCTGATAACTAAACATGTTTCTGTTCCCATCAGTCACTTAGATAAATGAGTCGCTGAGATACATTTCCTCTGTAAATGTAGTTCCCTAGTTGATATCGCGATACATTATGTGATTATTATGAGCATCCGTCCTTGAGAAATGAAGATGTATGTTGCGTGATCGTGGTAAAAAGCAGCCCATTGTGCAATAAAAATAAATGTACTGTAATACCAAATTGTCTTTAGGGAAATAATATATCCGAACCTTTTCGCAGATTAATATAAAACTGTTAGAAATTCAATTCTTCATTGACTTTCACCAGTAAACAAATGCACAACCATCATCATCTGCCTAGCCTTTTCCCAACTCTGTTGCGGTCGGCTTCCATTCTAACCGGATGCAGCTGAATACCAGTATTTTACATGAAGCGACTGCCTATCTGACCTCCACAACCCAGTTAGCGCTAGGTAATACGATACCCCGTGGTAAGACTGGTTGTCAGACTTTCGGGTCACTGACAAAGATCTACAAATGACAGCCGGGACCAACGGCTTAACGTGCTTTCCGAGGCATGGAGGAAACTCGGTATGTAATGGGTGGTCACCCATCCACAGACCAACCTATTTAGCACGGCTTAACCTAAAGATCGACCCGAGCGGCTGTTCTTATTTAGCCACAAGCTCCTCAAACAAATGCACAACCAATCATGATTTATTTATCGACAACAATCTTGCCTATTATGACTCTAGATACGCGCAGCTCTGCCTAACCCTCAGGGGAATACAGGCGAGATGTTATATTAGGTAATGTAATATACTATCAAAATACAAACCCTTATCAGCAGAACAACAGATTTACTAGAAAAAACAAAAAATACCCCAGCTTGTCGCGTCGATAGGGTTAGATAAAAAAGTTTTTGTCTGTTCCGAAGATAATGAGAGGGGTGGGCCGTATAGGCCGCTCGGTCACCTTAGATATGTGTCAACGGCACGGGGGACCCACAAACTGTGCAATGTATAATATTTTATCACTAGTGTGATCATGGCCGGAAAAGTTCAGAAATTAGGCTTGTTTTATTTGTATTAATGGTGTGTTTTGATGGCGTTTTAATTAAGACGGATATTCAACTTTATTCATGGGTGTAAACAGTACAAATTATAATAAGCTAAAGTGTTAAAATATGTATATTTAAATATATTTTTAGTTTTAGTTGCGAATTGTAGTAGTAGAGTTTTAGACTGATATAAGTTTTTAAACTGTCATGGTCACTAACATTATAATTAACACTAGAAACGGGATATTTACCATGTCCATTGTTTATTTTGAGTTCCCGATATGTCGGCGCTGTTGCTGTTGCATGGTAAATATCCCGTATCTAGTGTTAATTATAATTTAAGACTGATGCTCTTTTACGCGTGTTTTCTCTAAGGAATCTTTCTGTTTTGTCTTTTCTACACAGTGTGTCTACATTTCTAATGCAACTTTCCTCTTGCAGGACTGCTGGAAGGAATTTCTTAGGAAATAAGTAGTATACTTCTACTCTTCAATCCTAATGTAATGTCCCATTAAGTATTTTTTTTGTTTACATAAATAAATCTGTGCATGAGGTTTTGGGTTTGATTCCCTAGTCGGGCAAAGTGTTATTGGATTTTTCTATCAGGAATTTCTCAGTCAGTCTATATTTGTGCCTGGTTGATGGCAATAGACCCGCCCCCTATTACATGGGACTTAAAAAATCATAACTGGCGAAATGTGGATGTACTATTATTTAGGTACACCTCTGCCTAACCCTTCGGCGATAACAGGCGTGATGTTGTGTTATGATGTTATGAATAAAACTATTCAACTTTTAATATTATTGTTATCGGAAAGGGGAGAATTTTACAATTATTATTTTTTAATATAATACGGTACTACTCACTAACAACTTGTAGTGAATCTAAACGTGCAGCGTTTGTTTTAGTTTTAGTGTTTGTAAACTGTTATGTAGACGTTTCAGTTTTACACCGATGCTGTTTTATATGAAGCGTACTGGGGGTCTAAAATGGCCGCTTTAGCAGAATCATAATAGGATAATAATATGAATTACGTTTAAATTCTTAAAATGGTCACAGACGTACCTACTATTATGAATTGTCACCTTGTGACAATTATTTCGTATTATTATAGTAATTCATATTATTATCCTATTATATATCCTATGCCTGCTAAAGCGGACATTTTAGAAAATTAGGTTAAACGACACAGGGAAATGGAGTTACGGTAGGGAAGTTAAAGGCAGCAACTTCTTGTACATCAAATATTGAAATAATTGATGTAGAAAAATTGCTTTCTCTAGTTTAACGTTTAAATATTCGTAATATTTATATACTAAAATGAATCCCGGATATTTCAGATAGCCTGGCGGTCTGTTTTGTAGGTTTACGCAACTTCTATAATGTTCCAATCGTATCAATTGATTGCAGTGACCCATGTCTCCTCTTGGATTGTTTTTAATGATTAGTATTTTAACGCCAGAAATAAATTAAGGTCACTTTTTGTGACATGAGCTGTTATGAATCAGACTACCTAATTTTAAGTTTATTATGACACTTTTGGATGACAATTACGTTGGTCTTTATTGTTTTTATTTAAGTTTTCAATGCCAAAAGCTGCTATTGCCATCCGATAGCAAGATAAAAATGGAAATGCTGATGTGTTGGATAAGCTTGTAAATACACCAGTAGGTACTTACAACCGGTTTTTTTCTTAAAGAAATGTTGCCCCACACTAGGAATTTCTCCTGTATCGTGGTTCCATTTACAAACATTAAAACGCACATACATAAACAGCCACCCCGGAAAGCCATAAAAACATATTTTGTTCCGTGCGAGAATCGAACCCGCCACACGCAGCGCAGCAGTGGATCGCTCAGCCATTGCGCCAATCGTGCTGTCAAAACCCATACCTTTGAAACTGGAAAACTGTGAAGCTACTTCCCGGTGGAAAATGACATTCTTATTTCACACATTGCTGGCCCTTGCATTTCTTATGGGACTAGGGACTGACAAAGAAATAGGGTACAGAATATCACTAGCTGACTTGTTATTTTTTTTTCCTGCATCCCAATCATTCCTCTCACAATTCCTCCGTCGTCTGGCTTCCAATATAACCGGACGCAGATGAATAGGAGCTGGAGTTTACATCAAATTATCTGTAAATAAAACTGGCGCTTTTTTCTCCCTCCATTCAATTATACCTACTAGAATATCTCAATAACATATACGTCTATTATTTATAAAAATCACGTCGTCGATATCAGGTTTATCTGTGCGTGTTTATGGGCGTTTAGCGTTAAGATAGATAGCCGGGAGGTTACGGGGCGACTCGGGGGTATCGCGCCAGGGGTACGCAAGCGTCGGTTGTGATTTATACTGCTGGGATGCGTTTAACATTTTTTTTTTCACATTTTTTGGTCATTTTTATTTTGTGCATTCTGAATCCGCAGTGGGTTTTTTAAAGTTAAATAACACTACAACTGAAAGCAGTTATTTCAAGCAGACGCATTACAGGCACTTTTGCATCGTCAAAATAAGCTACCTATCGTCCAGTCACAGGCATAATAACTGTGGATGGACTGTAGCTGCCCATTTCATAATCTTAGATCTCATGGAGAAGAATGGGCAAGACACTCCATGGCCACTATATTCAAATCAAGTTAGATATTTCATAAACCTACCTACGATATTATTTAATTTTCTTCTATTCACTTCTATTCACAGTGGTTTTAATAAGCTCTTTCATTGCTAAAACCCTTTTTTTATTTTTGAGATAAGTCAAGACATGTAATTCTTAACAAAATACATTGTGTAGAAAATAACTTAAAATTAGATGAATAAGAATTAGTATTGGCAATAATAAAAGTTAGCTGATAAATATTCGTTATTGTCATACTATGACACTGTTCAGGGATTCAGGGGCCAAAGAACTGGGCTGCGGGACTGTTCGAAAGAGATACCGCGGCCCTGGAACATAAAGGGCCAATGAAGGAACATGGGTGGTTATTAGTCAGTAAGAGTCTGACACTCCCTTCCGCTCAGCCCAGAGCGGGGGGGGGGGGATCATTTGATGATTTCCCACCCACCAAAAAAACAAAAAAAAACGGGCTAAAGAACTAAAGGCTGATGTTTATCCAATGCCATCCTTTAATAACAACTTGTTAACAATTAATTTTAGTTGCCAAGTTAAGCGAAAAAAAAAAGTAGAAAAATACTCAACATCATCTTCCTACCCTTGTCCCATGTTACTTGGGGTCGGCGCAACACGTTTTTTTCTTCCATTCTCCTCTGTCAACGGTCACGCTATCATTTACTTCTTTATCTTTCATATCATTCCTCACACAATCCATCCATCGTTTCTTTGTTCTTCCTCTCCCTCTCCATCCATCAACGTTTATATTCATCACTCTTTTAGTCACATGCGATTCGTCCCTCCTCATCACATGTCCATACCAAGACAGTCGATTCCCTTTCAACTATTCTGTAACTGGCGCAACTTTTAAACTTCCTCTAATATACTCATTCCTTATTTTATCCATTCTTGTCACACCACACATCCACCTCAACATTCTCATCTCCGCTACATGCAATCTTTTTTCATCCATCTTCTTCACAGCCTAGCATTTCGATCCATACAGTACGACAGGTCTAATCACGGACTTGTATATTTTCCCCTTTAACTTGACTTTATCCGTGGGTCGCAAGTTGTTCCAGTGACCTGTCGCCATTTCATCCATCCTGAGTTGATCCGGTGTGTTACGTCTCGGTCTACTTCGCCATCCCCTTGGACAAGCGACCCGAGGTACCGAAAATCGGAACAGATCGGTATGGGCGTTCCGGTAAGAGGACTGGAGAGACCGCCGAAATAGGTATTCTGTTTTGGTCCTACTGACTTTCAGGCCAATATTCTCCAGTTTTTGCCACCACACCTCCAATCTGCTCTGACCCTCTAGGCCACTCTCGGCAACCAATACAATGTGGTCGGCAAACAACATACAACAGGGAGCCTCTTCCTGGATGTCCGACATAAGTGCGTCCATTATCACCAGGAAGAGGTAAGGGCTTAGAGCCGACCCTTGGTGCAAGCCGACAGCCACATTGAAGCTGCCCGTAGTGCCCGCTGTAGACCGTACTTGGGTAATACATCTACTGTACATTGCTCGGATCAACTGCACATACTTCCCAGGCATACCTTTCTCTTTCAGGGCCCACCAAAAAACTTCACGAGGTACCCGGTCGAATGCCTTTTCGAGGTCGATGAACACCATGTGCAAGTTTATGTGCGCATTTCTGCATTTCTCGCACAGCTGGCGGATGGCAAAAATGGAATCCATAGTTCCCCAACCAGGATAAAACCGAATTGATTTCGTGAAATTTCACTCTCTTCTCTCAGTTATCTTTCAATAACTTTCTCCCATACTTTCATACTATGCGCCATTAGCTTTATTCCTCTATAGTAATTGCACTCCAGCACATCACTTTTATTTTTAAAGATGGGCACCAGCGAACTGTTGCACCATTCGTCAAGTATGGCTTCTCCCAGTAACAACTTATTGAAAAATAAAGCTAACCACGTCCATCCATCCATCCAAAGTAGAAAAATACTGATAATGTTCAAACCTTTCTTTGAGTTCAAACAAAAATCAAAACGAAATTCCACGAAAATACTTTACTAATATTACCAACCCCAATAACCATCGTTTCAAAAACACGATCTTTCATCGTCAATTAATAAATAAATTAACGATTCCTTTACAATTTTCATTAAAGCAAAGTTTCAGAAGCCAAAGCGAAGTTGTAGAAAATTATCGAAAGTAAAGATGGCGGCGTACAAACAAAATTATTATAAACTCGGTGTAACAAGTTGTTTTCGTGTATTTTTAAATTGGTTCACACCTGTTGTTTGATCTGTTTTGCGAGGTATTAGGGAAGAAAATATTTGTACATAATATTATAGGTAAGGTAGCTAAGCTAAGAAGATTTTTTCTCGGATATAATAATATGTTTTTATGAGGAGCTCGTGGCTAAATAGTAACAGCCGCTCAACTCGATCTTTAGGTTAAGCCGCGCTTGCCTAGATTGGTCCGAGGATGGGTGACCACCCATTACATACCTAGTTTCCTCAGTGCCTCGGAAAGCACGTTAAGCCGTTGGTCCCGGCTGTCATTTGTAGGTCTTTGACAGTTGTTACAGGTAGTCAGTGATCCGAAAGTCAGACAACACGTCAAACCAAGAGTTATCGTACTACTCAGTTCTAACTTGGTTGTGGAGGTCAGATAGGCGGTTGCTCCATGTAAAATACTGGTATTCAGCTGCATCCGTTAGACTGGAAGCCGACCCCAACATAGTTGGGAAAAGGCTAGGCAGATGATGATGGCAGATGATGTTTATGTTTTTATGAATTTAGCAGTATAGGTGGAGACCTATGCTAATGGTGGTGCTATTTTTTTTTTTGTAGCCTTGCTGCCCCACAGCTGGGCAAAGGCCTCCCTAAATTTCTTCCATGTGCTCTTTTCCCGTGCCTCCTCGAACCAGCCCGATAAAAAATAAATAATAAAATGTATTCAAAAATATAGTTTTTTTTAAATATATGTCAAGTTCGCCCATGATTTAGAAATAGGTAATCCGGTGTTTTAGGCGATTGGAGGTAACTCTAATTGATTTAAATAGCTGAGGCAATTTGCTAAACTGGGCCTATTTGGCGCAGCCGTGAGATACACAACGTGTCCTCTTTTTATTCTGTTTAGATTTAAGTTTTTATTTATTAAAGCAAGTTTTTTTTTTTGCTTGTTTTTATTGTGTAGATTTAAGTTTTTTATTTTATGTTGTGTGCATTTGTGGCATGTGCCAAATAAATGCGTTTTCTTTCTTTCTTTCAAAAAATAATCACATCATTATTATCATAATAATCTTATTGGTACCTATGTAAAAAGGTATATAATAATTTACAAATTATAGTATCTTTATCTAGTATAATGAAGTAGTATAGTGAAATAGTATAGGTACACCGTGACTTTTTAGTCATCTTACAAAGGTGATCCACTCAATGTATCCGGCATAGAATACCTCTAGGCGCGATTATTTATATTTTACCATTAATTAAGGTAAGAGGTACAAAGAAAAATAAATAATACATTAGGATTATTTGCTAACAATATTTACGTGTAAACGGTAGAACATACCTACCCACCCAGCGCACGAGTCGAGTGGATCATCGCTCGCAACAGGGTGTTTCAACTACGTCATGTGTCATAAAAATAAAAATATTTTTATTTAATATTATTAAATTATTCAAATCTCATAAATATCTATTTTTTTAATAAATTTTTAGGGTACTGATTTAAAGCGGCAGTTGTTTATGTAGTAGTTTTGGTAAGTTAAAAATTACAAAATGCAAATTTATTAACAAGTTCGGTAGACAAAACTTAGCAGTAAAGTAAACAAAAATGAGTCGAAAAAAAATAATAAAATGGATCATTTAATAATTATACTGAGCAGTAAAATAACTAAACGGGCAGTTACGACTGGGCAGTTATTTTATCGCCTAAGAAGCGTAGTCAGCATAGCCCCGTTACGCGGGGCTCTTATTTCTGTCTGCAGGGTTTACAATAATCTAACAAAATTACACGAAGGGGACGAACCTAACCTGTCCGAGTCGGGGTGCCCCAAGTCCACCGAAAAATTATTTAACTGCCCATTCCATCATTTTTACTGCCATTTATTTATTAGTCTGCTTAGGTATTTTTAGTACTGACATTGTAAGACGAAATAACCGGCCAATTGTTTTTTTATTACTATGTGTTTGTCTAGATAGTAATATCTCACAAATTTACCAACTACATTAAAAAAAAATAACTGACCATTATTTTTTTCAACTGATCATAATAATCTCTCGAATGTTTAAATAACAGTTCAAAAATTTGTTCCCAATGTTTAGTAGTCATTGGATACATGAAGTGGGCTGCCGTTGTAAGACGACTAAAAAATCACAGTGTATAGTGAATCTCAACAAATTAACATAATTTTGCGGAGTAAGCTTACCACTTATTATTAAGAATATTATCAATGAGCGTTCTTCTCTTATATAGAATATCTTTGACAACTTTACAAATTTTTTTAAACTCGTTTTTGTTCCAAAAAACACACAATAAATCCAACTTTCCTCTCGCTCGCAGGTTAGCTGGAAGAGATTTCTTAAGAAGTAATCAGTACCTACGTTTGTGCTCTTTTATTTTAATGTAATGTCATATTAAGTATTTTGTGTGTTCAAAAAAAAAAAAATATAAATCAATGCCCATCCCTTTTATTCAGCCCGACGACGTACACAAAACCCCAGCAACCCGCGTTAGTCGACCCCTGTTTTTTTTTGACGTGTCCAACGTCCTGTTTTATCAAGATTATGTTATTGAGCTTCCAGTCGCCGCTGCAACTACTCTGACAGTACTATTTCTATTTGTGTTTTAAAAAAAAAGAACTTCTCAGTGCAGTTGGCAGAACAGTGTGCTTAGGGTAGTAGGTATAACCAAAGTAGGTATTTCTTTTTCTTAGATGCATGACCTTGAGTTTATTTTTGGCCAGTGCTAGCTAAGATGTATTTTTTTATTGTGATGATATAGGGTTTTGTTTTAAATGATGTGGGTGATTTGTGTGGCTTGTTAGATCAATTATTTTCATAAAAGGTTTTCAAGTGATTAATATTTTGGGGGTTATAAACATCATTTTAAAATATTGTTTGAACGTCTCCTATCAAATGAATAGACTGGTAAATAATATATGCAATTAATTTTAAGAAAAACTCTAGTGTCGTGTAAGTAATCGTCATTCACGCCTACGTATACTTGAACCTAAAGATTTGGTGACTTGGTTGTTTATGTATTTCCAACGTGGCGTAGCTGAAATTTTCTGTATCTTTTTGTACTTGGCAGTAATCGGAACTACGCCATCTTGTTCATTCTATCTATTTCATAAAGGGTGTAAGAGGACCATTAACGAAGCCAAAATGCACTTCTTCTGCCAGTCATTGCGATAATTTATTTGTTCTAGAACTATTTCTGGAGACCTTCCTTCCTTAGTTACGGAGACGTTTTTTTTAAATACAAGGTTTAAATTTTGTAAATTTATTGAATGCATCCATCAGCACAATTTATTGAGCGCTACCGTTAAGCATGATATTTCAGACCAAAAAAAGGTCGTTTCCCAGCAATATTTTTTGCGTAGAGTAATAATTAGTTTGATGTTCAGAAGAGTGTGCTTACACCTTGTATATCCCAAAAGCGCCTTCTTCTCAACGTCAGTCGAGTGCCAAAAGATATTTGTAACAATTTGGAGGGTGTGGCCTGTTTATCTGTCGTACTTGACATGATAATAATGTGCTATAATAACGTTATAATAAATCGTAAAAACGACTACAAATGTTGCTGATAACGTTGATAAAAATAAATAACTAATACAAATATTATTTTGTTAACAATATTTGCTTAGCTTAAAGACTAAAGCATTGTGCCTGGGGGTCTAAAATGGCCGCTTTAGCAGAATCATACTAGGATAGTAATATGAATTACGTTTAAATTCTTAAAATGGTCATAGACGTACCTACTATTATGAATTATTGTCACCTTGTGACCGTTTTACAAATTTAAACGTAATTCATATGATTATCCTATTATGATTCTGCTAAAGCGGCCATTTTAGGCCCCCTGAACATTAACCGAATGAATCATAAATGGCATTTTACTGTTTCTGAATACTGAGAAGCTATTTTTCGGTCACCTCTGCCAAGCCAATGTAACAAGAATCTATTAAGCCAAGCGTGGATTATTACAGCTAACTTTCTTGGCTTGGATGAACAGTGCATCTATTAAGCGCTTACGGTGGTCGTGGATGTGTGACCGTTCATTACCTACATCTTAAGACCTTTCCAAGTTCCTTCATGCCTTGAAAAGCACGTTTAACTATTAGTCCCGGCTTTCGTTTGTAAATTTTTGAAAGTCATTAAGGGCAATCTAGTCGGAAAGTCTGACAACCAGTCTTCCCAAGGGATATCGTAATCTGGAGGGTAGCTAGGCAGTCGCTCCATCATCTTCCTAGCCTTTTCCCAACTATGTTGGGGTCGGCTTCCAGTCTAACCGGATGCAGCTGAATACCGGAGTTAAGGGGGGAATGGCTAATTTTCGCCTATTTTCTTAAATATCTTCAAAACTGTTTATCTTAAAATTATAAAACCTTTACGAACCAAAAGTGGCCCCCATGTTTAAAATTCATTAATTTTCGTTACACGCCCCTCTTTAGGTCACCAACTTACACGTGTGTACCAAATTTCAAATCAAATCCAGTAGTTTTGGAGTAAAATGGCTGTGACAGACCGACAGACAGACACGCGAGTGATCCTATAAGGGGTTCCATTTTCCTTTTAAGGTACAGAATCCTAAAAAGGCACTCATCTACCGAATGAGTGCATCTTATTAAGTTGTTTTTCCACGGAAGTAGTGAGGGTGAGGGTGACCTGTGAACATATTTATGTACCTATGTTATCAGTTCTCATATTGATACGTGTATATAATGGACTACGTACTCACGTATATTAATAAAGTTAGGAGTCACGTGACCTATGAAGGAGATTATGAGTGATTATAATGTGGTTTACAGCTGTAATGCATATGTGTTATGAATGAGAAGTTGCTCTTTGAATTAGTTTTATGATAAGTTTAGTATTTACTTTCTCGTTGGTGTATTCGCAAGCCCGCTGAGCATGGAGTCGGGCGTTCGATTCTCAGGTCAGTGATTTTTCGTTTTGTTTACTAGGAATTTCTCACCAGCAGCCCTTAGCCTTTGCTATAGTCGGTTGATGGCAATAGGCTCTCCCGTTTCATCGGACTTAAACATAACTGGTGAAATGTCGTTGACGTTATTTTGAAACTATCTGCTTTTCTAGTGGTTATGTTTCTTTTACAGAATGTTTATTAGATATTACGTTATTATCAAAGTTACAAAACATACTTTTCTATTTGTACTGGTAAGATTTTATTAGATCTTGAACATAATGGTAAGTTGCAGTTAATTAACGTTAAAATAAATAAATAAATTAGAAAAATAACTTAATCTGTAGAATGTAGTGTTTGTTTTTCCTCGCTTTAAGTTTTTTTTTTTTTGTGTTACATTTATTGTCAAAACCACTGTTCGACAAAAATGAAAATTTGTTGAAGAATAAATAAATAAAAAAATCAAAGTCCTCGACAGTGGGTCAAAGTCACACAAAGTATCATACTGATAAAAAAAAACAATTATAACATTTCTTGTGTTTGCATAAACGTGTCCGCCTCTTTTAAACCCGTATAAAAGATTATCATCACAACACAATGTAAGCACACGATTCTTAATGCCAAGTATATAGGTATAGATCTGTATCTAGTTTATCAAGCAAAAACATAGAAAACTGTAATCAATTTGTAAGAGTCAATTGATTGCTTACGGTAGGTACAAGTGTAACGTGGCATATAATGAGGTCTATAGTTTTTTGCGCCCTTCAGATGGCGCCATTTGCGAGTAAAGCCATAATTATCATTAATTGTATATCTATTGTATGTTTAAAGTATTAATTACTTCATAAAAAAATATTTTATTACGTATAAAAACATAGTGTAAACTTCAGATACATAATATTCTTCTTCATCGTGTGGTTAGTGCCTACCCTGGTGTCAGAGTTTTTATGCCGGTCATGGGTCTCTGACCTGGCTTTACATGCCGTCGAGAAAAGAAATATCTCTCAAGTATGCATGAAAAAGATACCTACATATTTATAATATTGACCCTAAAATTAGCAAGCGGGAAATATTTAAAAATCATTTTTCCTCCAAGTCCACAAACAAATTGGATCCTAACTTGCTACTAAAAATCTTCAATTCATAATTTTAATCAGGAATGGCTTATTCTTGACCACAATATTATTGTGAATATTAGTATAAATACGTGACAGAAAGCGCACAATGCGCGAACTCTTTATAACATCTGACATTTCCAAAGACCTTACTCTACACGAACGCCTCTTATAGTGGTTCATGCGCGAAAGCCATGATGCTTTAAGAGCGGGGGCTCACGGTGTCGCTGCGTCGTGTTACATAGAAATATCGGTGGCATGTCAGAGCCGACACACGATGCGTTGCGGCGCCGCACCGCAAAGATTTCACCGTATCAGCGGGCACACGAGCGGTGCGACGCCGCAACGTTGTTATGTCGCAGCGGTGCGGTAGCAGTCCTTCCTTAGTAGTAGACCTTCCTTGTGACGCATAAACAACTGAGCGGTGCCGCTCCGACGTCTCGGTGGTTGCAAGTCCCGTGCGGCGCTGGAGCGCATCGTGTGATAGCGGGGGCACACGATGCGTTACGGCGCCGCACTGCAAAGATTTCACCGTATCAGCGGGCAGCGGGATAAGCTAGCAGCGGGCTGTATTGTATTGTATTGTATTGTATAACGGGCTGGTGTCCGCAACTCCACGTCAAATGCGCGTATTTTGCGTGCGGGTGGGAAATTCATTCGATCCACCCCAGCTCCCCGAGAAAAGCCAGCAGCGCCTTGATGTCGCTGACCATCTCGCGGAGAGTACCTGGGTTACCGAAGTACTTTGCCCTGTATGATGCAACCTCTGGGCAGTGCAGAAGCACGTGGGCTGCTGTCTCATCTTCCTCCATGCAGGCTCGGCACAGGGGGCTGTCTGTGACTCCTATGGCAAAGAGGTGTTTGTTAAAAGAGCCGTGTCCAGTGATGGCGGCTGTAATTGTGCGCAGCTGTATTTTAGTCAGCCGAAGCGCCTTTTTCGTGAAGCGGCCGTCGATGGTAGGAAGTGCATCCTTGGCCTGCCTACACTCACCATGGTTTAGCCACAGTTTGTGGTGTTGTTCACTGGTTCGTTTCCTTACCAGTGTGCGTAGGTACCCGAAGGGGAGTGGCACTATGGGTTCAGGTCCCATTGCTGCCATGCTCGATCCCCTTCTAGCGAGTTCGTCCGCTGCGTCGTTGCCTCGGGACTCGCTGTGTCCTTTTATCCATTGAATGGTTATGTTATTGAGATGACCAACCTGGTTCAGACGTTGATGACACTCGTGTATTAACCCAGAGTTGACTGTGTGGTTGTTTAATGCTAGTAGTACAGCCATGCTGTCTGAGAGTATTCGAATTGAGTGGTCCACCACTTCCCTGGCTAAGATGGCTGATGCCGCCAGGGCAATGCCCATGCATTCTGCCTGAAATACTGTGTTATGGACCCCCAATGGTGCGGCTATGTGGATGTTGAGGTCCTCCGAGAAGACTCCAGCTCCAGTACCGGTACCTGTCTTAGACCCATCCGTGAAGACCCGTACTTCCGCGGGGCTTAGGCCCTCGCAGCGGTGATCCTCGTGGAGTTGGATTTTGTATTTTTTGTCGAATACGAATTGCTTAGGTATCCGATCGTTAATCGCTTTCGCTAGGGGGAACTCGTTATGAAATCCCTCCAGTATCGCAGTGTGCTGTGTGTACTTCTTACCCCAAAGTTGAAGTGTTTCAAGTCGTACTGCCGCCATCGTCGCTTCCTGCTGTATGAACAGATCGAGCGGGGGGAGCCCTAACATGGCTTCTAGAGCCGCGGTCGGGGTAGTCCGCATGCAGCCTGTAGTCGCCATGCAGGCAAGTCTCTGCATACGTTGCAGTTTGTTGGAGGCTGTAGCTAGTTTAGTGCGGGGCCACCAGACCACTGCCCCGTAAGTAATCATGGGTCGGATCACCGCGCAGTATAACCAGAGTATTATTTTAGGGGATAGGCCCCACTTCTTACCTATCATCCTCCTGCATTGCCAAAAGGTTATGCAGGCCCTGTTTAGTTTGTTGTCTAAATGATTGCTCCAGTTTAACTTACTGTCCAGGATGACTCCCAGGTATTTGACTTCGTCAGCTAACTGGAGATCTGTGTCGAATAGTTTGGGTAGGCGATAAGGGCCTAGTGCCCTTTTTTGGGTAAACATGACTAATTCAGTTTTCGTGGGGTTCACTGAAAGGTCGTATTCCCTACACCACCGTTCAACGATGCGTAGCGCCTGTTGAGTAAGATTGCAGATTGTCCCCGTCACTTTCCCCGAAATGAGGATGGCGAGGTCGTCCGCGTACCCGATAGTGTAGTAGTGGTTAGCGTTGAGCTTAGTGATAAGATCATTTATCACCAGATTCCAAAGGAGGGGTGACAGTACTCCTCCTTGGGGGCAGCCTCTGGCTATCATAGCCGTCTGCTGCTCTTCTGCAAGGCGAACCACTCGTTTGCTTAACATGTTAGTGATCCAGTCTATCAGCACCTGTTCCACTCCGTGCCTGGAGAGGGCGGAGCTGATGCTGGAGAAGTTTGTTTTATCGAAGGCTCCTTCGATGTCAATGAAGGTGCCCAGGCAGGTACCCTTCTGATGTATTGCTTCTTCTATCCGGCTGACCACTAGATGAAGAGCTGATTCAGTGGACTTACCTGAGCTGTATGCATGTTGGTTTGCATGGAGTGGGATCGTTTTCAAAGCTCCATCCCTTAGCTCTCTCTCGCAAATTCTCTCCATGGTCTTGAGGAGAAAGGAGGTCAGGCTGATCGGTCGGTGGGATTTGGCGTTTGTGTAATCACTCTTACCTGGCTTTGGGATGAATATGACTTTCACTTCCCTCCATCCTTTTGGAACGTATCGGAAGGCCAGGCACGCTCTCATTATAGGCAACAGTCTGCTAGCGACGGAGGCCCCACCCCACTGCAGTAGGGCGGGAAAGATTCCGTCTGGACCGGCCGCCTTAAAAGGATGGAAGCACCGGATCGCCCACTGGAGTTTCTCCAGCGTTATCACTTTGTGTGCGTAGTGCCAGTCGTTTTCTGATGGTGTATTAATTACCTCTGTCCAGTCGACAGTCTGTACGAAGGCGCAACCTGGGAAGTGAGTTTCAATAAGGACGCGCCTCGTCTCTTCTGGTGTGGTGGTAAGTGTGTTGTCGGGTTTTCGGAGAACATCGGGCCCAGTCGAGTTCTGCTGTGCCAGTATTTTCCTTACCCTGTTTGCTTGTTGGCATGATTCGATGCTGCCACAGTATTTTCGCCATCCGGTAGAGCTCCTGAACCTGATGCATTTTTTGTAGCTGGATTTGGCCGCATAGTACGCGTCCCAATCCTTGTCAGCGCAGGTGTTCATAGCTCTGTTTAGGGCTGCCCTTACCTTCCCGCGTTTGCGCTCCAACTCCGCTCCCCACCATGGTTGCTTCCCTGGTGTTGTGGGCGGAGTGGTTTCTGGGCAGGAGGAATGGTAGCTGTCTAGCATTGATTTCGTGAGATGACTAACACGCCCGTCAATCTGCGACGTGTCCTCGAAGGTCATCCAGTAGTTTGTTGGCGCAAGCTTGGTCTCGAGGATGCGCGTGTAGGCAGCACGGTCTGTGTTGCGCGGGTTGCGTCGTGGCATCGCTGGTGTGATACAGACCTGGATGTCGAAGCGGATCCACCTGTGGTCGGAGCAGGAGGCCTCCTTGGAGACCTGCCAGCCGGTGGTGATGGCCGCTGCACCCTCCGATGCTAGGGTGAGGTCTATGATTGTTTGGCTTCGTCTGTTTACGAAGGTTGGTTCAGAACCTGTATTCAGTAGGGTTAAGTTAGTGGTGAACAAGTAATCAACTAAAGCCTTACCCCTTGCATTCTGCGTGTCCATGCCCCACAGAGGATGATGGGCGTTTGCGTCGGCGCCTATGATGACCTCCAGCCCTGTGCTCTCGCAGTGTCCCACGAGGCGGGCGAGTTCATGCGGGGGCGGCTCGTCTGCATCGGGCATATATGCCGAGGCAACGACTACTGCCACCTCCGTCTCCCCACGCTGTATGGTCAGCCTAGCTGCAGAGAGATCCCTGCAACAGAAGTCTGTTAGTGGCTGTGTTTTAATGTTACGTGTCGTATAGATACACGATCTTGGTTGATCATGATCTGTGCAAACTATGAGCTTACCTCCGAGATTGGAGAGTCCCTGTATTTGGCCAGCCCTGATCCACGGCTCCTGGATCAGAGCAATGGCCGTTTGTTCAACCTCCAGCCACTTCCGCATCTGAGCCGTCGCGGTCTGGCTGTGGTGGAGGTTGGCCTGCAGGACTTTACAGGTCGACGAAAGGGACGCCATCGCTGGTCGTTCCCTCGTCGTCACCCGCCAGTCGCAGCCCAGCAAACATGACCTTACTCTACACGAACGCCTCTTATAGTGGTTCATGCGCGAAAGCCACGATTGAGTAATTTTGCTTTAAGAGCGGGGGCTCACGGTGTCGCTGCGTCGTGTTACATAGAAATATCGGTGGCATGTCAGAGCCGACACACGATGCGTTGCGGCGCCGCACCGCAAAGATTTCACCGTATCAGCGGGCACACGAGCGGTGCGACGCCGCAACGTTGTTATGTCGCAGCGGTGCGGTAGCAGTCCTTCCTTAGTAGTAGACCTTCCTTGTGACGCATAAACAACTGAGCGGTGCCGCTCCGACGTCTCGGTGGTTGCAAGTCCCGTGCGGCGCTGGAGCGCATCGTGTGATAGCGGGGGCACACGATGCGTTACGGCGCCGCACTGCAAAGATTTCACCGTATCAGCGGGCAGCGGGATAAGCTAGCAGCGGGCTGATACGGTGAAATCTTTGCGATGCGGCGCCGCAACGCATCGTGTGTCCCCGCTCTGACATGCCACCGATATTTCTATGTAACACGACGCAGCGACACCGCTCCGGCGCCGCACCGCCGCCGCAACGCAATGTGTGCCCCCGCTCTTAGGCGTCCAGAAAAAAGTCATGGACACCATCATTATCAATGGACATTTCTTTCGATAGCCTCCTTAAATCTTTCTCAGGCTTATGTTAGGCGGTGGCTGTAATTTGAAGTTACGAAATCACCTAAAAGCATGAAAAGAGAAATGCGCTTTTTTCAACATTTACATAATATTTATCCTATAATATTAAAATTTTCCCATCATCATTGTTGCTGATAGAATGTCACTTTTTCTAAGTCCCCCTGGATCAAAATATTAGATACCTTTTATAAAACTACACGTAGTAAGTTTCCTGGAGTAAAACCGTGGGTTGGATTTTGTAAATCCATTTTTAGCCAATTGAGCTAAAGGGTAACCAATAATAGTGTCGTGATTTTGTTCTGTAAGTCTTATTAAATAAATGGAAAACTAAAATCTTTTCCAATACGCTATAATCTTGTGGAGTACAGGAAACGCCTGGATCGTGACTCATAGACTTATGATTTCAGTAGAGCTGGCAAAACTGTAGTAGCTAATGCCTTTATGCTTTATTTATGTTGTAATATAAAATGGTAACTTTCATTACTGAAATTCGATACATACTTTGGCATAAATGGAAAGCCGAAACATAGGTATTACTATATTCCTCTGCCCAAGCTTTTGGGGACTACAGGCGTGATATATTGCCGCGTGTTTCAACTAGTTCCCTAAAATGTTTTTGAACGTAAATTACATTTATGTAAAGGCTTTTGTTTAAGTCAATTCTTAGCGTATCGATAGCAAAAAGTTCAATGTGTTTGACCTGAAACGCGAACTCCGCTCACTGGTGCAGTATATAGATCATCAAGTGTGCAGTGGGCATACGGTGCAGGATAGAAGGTGGCCATTGTCTGTGGGGAGACGCCGAATACGCTCTTGAGATCTGAACCGTCAATAAACCCCCATCTGTAGAGATTGCCTTTGCTCCGACTTGGGTTCGAAGTCTATTTAGTGATTTCCAAGTCGGCCACGGCATCGCGTACCCAGGTGGAAGGCCCTATGATGGATCGGTGAAGTTGTCCGTCGGTTTAAACCCCTCCTACCAGAGATTGCATCGAGGTGGCGTTAAAATTTGCTGGACTAACTGGGCCTACACATCCAAGAAAACTTTTAAAATTTTTCAGCCTCTGAGGCACTGAGACGTAGCTGCGCATTGAATGGCGTGAGTTTGTAGCTTCGCCCTCTCGATATACTAGTGACTGTAGTTAGGAAGCGTGATGCCGGTTAGTGGATACAGCATTCGTACCGAAGTCGGTTTAAGAAAACCAGTAATTTTATCAGGCACGCTCATTTAGAGCTGTATCCACTTGGTGTGCGTGGGCAGAACACTCCCATACTGGACAGGCATATTCACCAGCAGAGAAGTAGAGCGCTATTAAATTGGTCCGCAGGACTGGGGGAGAGGTCTCCGTCTTACATCCATCAAATTGGCAGCCATTTGGTGGATGTAAGACGTGGTGATTTCTTGTAGACACTTTTAACTTTACATTTTGGTAAGTTTTTGTGAGTTGTTGATCTAATCAATGAGTATATAAGTAAGATTAAATATAATGTAATTATTTTCTTCGATAGTGCAAACATAAAAGTAGATGTGAACCAACCTACCTTGTATCTAGATTGTTTCAACAGTATGGCCTTATGTAAAATAGGCTATCAACTTGTTTTTTTTCCTTATCTAAAAGGAAAGTTATCAAAATAATATTCAAACTGACTTACATAATTCGATTATCAGCCATCTTGGTACAATTCAGAATGTCAATTTTTTTTCGAGTATTTTTTAAATTTTGGAGATTTTTACTTTATGATTTCAATATTTTTGTATTTCAAAGAGTAGTTAATTTTTAATTAATTTCCAAATTTTTGCTCGTGATGACATCAATGTGAAACTGAAGAGTTCGATGTTTTTGCCGCGTTTGGAACAATATTAAAATAATATCTAAGGACGTTTATTGCTTTTTAATAGAAACTTCAAGCTTGACACAAGACTTGTCAATTGAAATATGATTCTTTGTTGAAAGGAGATCGCCAGAAATCCATACATCGTTGGGCCAAATATGAACAGTAATCATTTATGTATTATTTAATAGATAAAACACAAACATATTCATATCAGAAAGATTTTTTTTTAAATTCTATGGGAATTAGGAAGAAAATAAGTTTTTGGGTCACTAGGTTAGGTTATGCGGCAGATGGTAAGAATTGTACCTATAAAACGCCAAAATGTATCGTAAATACCATAATCAAATAAACACATTGATTTAATTGTTTGTAAACATATTTGTGTTACTATTAGCATATTATTGCATAGCACAAAAAAGGAATTAGGTAGGTAAAATAAACACAAGTTATTTTTTCAATATATTATTCATCTTCATTTTCATACTCAATTAATATATCATACAGGAATGGTGCTGGAGGTGTGATGGTATTTTGGTACCTTGCCAATGTTTGACGACAGTCCTTGCCCTTATTATGGAAAGAACTGCTTCATCATGTAAAGGCACACTTCCAGTAGCGTTGCTACGATCAGTAGGGATACCACAACTCACGCAATTCACCATTATCCAGTCGATAAGCAATCGGTGTCCAAGTCCGTAAAATCAATCCAAGGTCGTCAGAAAAATAGCAGAAATCGAATAATAAGCACATCCGCACGAGTACGAAAACGAATAACGGGACTTGACGGGAGTGACGTGACATTGACATTTTGACAAACATCGATATTTTTTGTTTTGAAACAGTTAACCGATACACGATTTTGAACGATGTTATTGTTAAATAAATAAATAACTATTACTAAAAAAACAATAATTTCATCAAATGTCCTTTTTTCTTTTATAAATGATTATAATGTTCATGACCAATGCTAAAACAAAATAGATATCGTTTTTTTAGTAACTTCTTTAGAACTACTAGTTTTAGAACGAACTCGTAATGACCTGACAGCTTGTTTACGGAGCTAGTTTTAGAACTATATTCAATTTAAAACCATATTTCAAATTATAATTTTTAGCTCATTCCGGTAGAAAGTTATTATTGTTACAATACATGTTATTTTTAATCAGTAAAAAATCTAGTCTTTTTTAATATACATATCGTTTCTGTACATACTTTGGCCCAAAACTGGCCATCTCCTTTAAAAAGTGAACAAACCTCTTGTACCTCTCGTAATGCGTTTCAAATAAAAATAGGAACGGCAATGACCTTTATCGGTCGTCAACTAAAAAACTATTTATCATTAAAATATTAGGTTTACAAAAAAGTGTCACAAAGAACACTTAACAAAAAAAAAACTTACGAAAATAAATTGTTAATAATATTTTTTAATCGTTATTTTCATTTTAATGTTATTTTCAAATTAACCGTAACGTGTGACGTCATTTGGAGGTAAAATAAAAGTCTAGTCGTTTCAAATATTTTTGTTTAAACAAACGCCATCTTATAATTTTCAGAGCTCAAAATAAGTTTTAGCAACCTTAAATCTCGAAATGGTTTCGGAATCAGCATAGGTAAATTTTTACTTTACATACCGATTTGTTTTGTTATACACACTTTATCAAGTAAAAGGCAATGTTACAAAAATACAGTACAATTGTTTACACTTCGTACTTATGCTATCTGCTGCAGACACGACAAATGAGATTGTACACTATATTTTTATTACATAATTAATTAATGAGTTCTCATATTGAACTTCATTTGTTTTGTAGGACACTCGTATGATTATCGTTTGAGTAACATCCGGCAGATTTCACCAAGTATGTTGGGGTCGACTTCCAGTCTAACTGGATGCAGCCGATATTTTTCATGGAGTGATTGTCTTTATGACCTCCACAACCCTGATTCGTCCCTATGCTGTCATTTCATCCCGGAATCATTCATTGTTGGGCATAGGCCTCCCCTTTCTTCTGCCACTCTTCTTCGTTCTATGCGTCCCTTATCCAACCGTATCCCGCGACTTTATTTATAAAAAAAAAAAAAAAAATATTTTTTTTTTCAAACAAAAATGATTAGCTATTTCCAAACCAGCCAAGTCTATCGCTTCTTCGCTCTACTTAAATTGCAGTGTGGCCACGTTCAGTGGTTTCAGTCAGCAGTAGCAATTTGTGGCGTCTTGTATGGCGCTGGCAAATAGTTTACAAGAACTTGTCGACAATGATTTCTATGACACGTATTTTAAGGTTTACTCGACACTATTTTTAAAGGTTATAATGAAAATCTGGAAGAGCTCGTGGCTAAATAATAACAGCCGCTCGAGTCGATCTTCAGGTTAAGCCGCGCTTGCTTAGGTTGTTCCTTGGATGAGTGACCCATTACATATCGAGTTTCCTCCGTACCTCGATAAGCACGTTAAGCCTTTGGACCTGGCTGTCAATTGTAGATCATCTGACAACCAGTGTTACCAAGGTACCAAGGGGTATCGTATTACCCAGTACTAACTGGGTTATGCCAGATCTAAGGCAGTCGTTCTATGTAAAATACTAATATTCAGCTGAATCCGGTAAGATTGGAGTCGACCCCAGCATAGTTGAGAAAAGATTAGGCAGAGTATGCTTACACACCATTATTTTTAGGTCGTTCTGGAGCCGAATACCATGAACTCGATCATCCAACTCGAAACGATTGGGACTATTTTTGTTTTCAAAAAATAACAATAAAAAAAAACACGAAAGAATAAATTTAATGTTTTTTTTTGTGAAATAATGAGAATCGATCCATGAATGAATTTTTCAATGGGTATCGTTCGCATGTGTTACCGATCGTGGATACGTTTTACACACACATATGCATTTGAGTTCTCATTAATTCAAAAAAAAAAAATTAAATTTATTCTTTCGTGTTTTTTTATTATTGTTATTTTTAAAAAAAAATAGTCCCAATCGTTTCGAGTTCGATGATCGAGTTCATGGTATTCGGCTCCAGAACGACCTAAAAATAATGGTGTATAAATTCGAGGATTTATTGTCTTGTTTTAGGAACCTTTTTTTTTGGAATGTGAAATCATCAAATGACTCCTCCCGCTCTGGGCGGAGCGGAAGGGAGTGTCAGACTTTTACTGACTCAAACCCATCCATGTTCCTTCTTTTGCCCTTTGTGTTCCAGGGCCGCGGTATCTCTTTCGAACAGTCCCGCAGTCCTGTTTTAGGTACCTACGAAGGTGAATGTGGAACCAAAATATATAAAGTTATTCATCATCATTTCAGCCGAAAGACGTCCACTGCTGGACATGGGTTTTGGGGGTAGGAAGAACAGGGTGTAAAGCTCTTCAACCCCCGTAGAAAAGGGAGGATCCTCCGACCAGACGGGTGATATGTCTGGTGGGCTACTGCCCGACAGTTGTTGTCGGGTTCTTCTATATAGTCTTAAGTCGCGAATATCTTTACTTGCGCGATGCAGGATTTAGATCTTTAGTTTGTCCTCTGCGTCATAGATGGCGCTGTAGTACTTTTTGTTCAATGTTGCTGAAGTACTTTTTTATAGTGTCGCTACATCACTCCCCCCCCGGAGACCAGGGTCGGTAGTAGAATGAGTCGTAACATCTGGTGATGTTTTTGCCAGGCCAGTAGAAAGTCGTAACATCTGGTGATGTTTTTGCCAGGCCAGTAGAAAGTCGTTGCCGCATTGTTCACGGTGAGTCGGAACTGTCTGCGGCGGTAGTGCGAACCCCTTCTTGAGTCGGCGTCGGCGCTGCATGTGCTCCGTTGCGTCGGACGTAGTACAGCGCCGCAATGTGGCTGACTGCTCGCGTCGACCGGGAGGATGAGCACTCAACCGGCCGAAAGTGCAGTGCCAAGGTAGCTTGATGAGGCTGAGGGTGCTGACCAGGAATGCTTCTGCTGCATGCTGGTGGTCAGGAATACCCATTTGAAGCTGGCTGGCTGTATGACTCGCTGCTCGAAAGCTTGAGGAAGTTTTGAGGAAGCTTGAGGAAGTTTGAGGAAGTGATGTTGATGACGTCACGTCCATTTCGGGGTCACCAATTTGGGGGTATGAAGAACAGGGTGTAAAGCTCTTCAACCCCCGTAGAAAAGGGAGGATCCTCCGACCAGACGGGTGATATGTCTGGTGGGCTACTGCCCGACAGTTGTTGTCGGGTTCTTCTATATAGTCTTAAGTCGCGAATATCTTTACTTGCGCGATGCAGGATTTAGATCTTTAGTTTGTCCTCTGCGTCATAGATGGCGCTGTAGTACTTTTTGTTCAATGTTGCTGAAGTACTTTTTTATAGTGTCGCTACAGGGTCTCCCTTAAAACAATTGATAAAGTTATAAATCATCTTTTGATTTTCAATTACTAAAGGAAAAGTAACAAAAGGGCATTCAAAATATCTGCAACATGCTAAATGTTGCAGATATTTTGCATATTTTTTTTATATTTTATTTTCTTTAAACAATCTAATCCATATCTGGGATCTTAGGCAATTACTGATACTGACACTTTTAGCCTATGTCATCCCACTGCTGGACAGCAGCTGCCTTAGGCAATTAGTTATAGAGAAACCCACATAAATTTTTCCTGACCTGGAACTCGAACCAAAAGCCGCAATTTTGTCGAAGGAGTCAGGGCATAAAAATTTACACACGTACATACTTAGGGTCGCATGCAGTCAGTCCCACCACACGACCTCAACTAGGTCGTCAGTCCATTAAACTGACCGGTATTTTAATGTTGTCTTTGACTATGTAAGTGGCACTCCAGAATATTTGATGTCATCGTTGTTTATTTTCGGTGTCTTTTTCTTTTATTGGCTTCGACATTTTGGACGTTTTCAGATTGACACTAACTACAAAACAAATAACGGAGATTAGAATGGATGAAAAAAGATTGCATGTATCGGAGATGAGAATGTTGAGGTGGATGTATGGTGTGAATTGGTGTGACAGGAACGGATAAAGTAAGGAATGAGTATGTTAGAGGAAGTTCTAAAGTTGCGCCAGTTACAGAAAAGTTGAAAGGGAATCGACTGTTCTGGTATGGACATGTGATGAGGAATCGTTACTAAAAGAGCGATTAATACAAATGTTGATAGATGGAAAGAAAGAGGAAGACCAAGGAAACGATAGATGGATTGTGTGAGGAATGATTTGAAAGAAAGGAGTAAATGATAGCGTGACAGTTGACAGGGGAGAATGGAAGAAAAAAACGTGTTGCGACACGACGCGAACATGGTGGACAAGGGCAGGAAGATGGTGAACATAATAAATGGTTTAATAAGGAGAAGAAGCTTTTAGTAGCTTACACCAATCATACTAATTAGTGACTTGGTTCTCGCTGATATTTTTTTCCTTTGCTTAGGCTCTGTGGTTGTTCTGACACTGAACTGAAATGTGTTTTTTTTGCAGTGGACGAGCAAAGCACTTCAACAGTAGACGCGGAAGCAGCCGCGGCACGAAATGAGCCATCGGAAGTGCCAGAAAACAGGAACGGGATGAACAACAAGATGTTACGGCGGTTGGACACGGTGCCGGACATCAAACGAGACACGTCTGGCATCACTACACAGTACATTGCTACTGGAATTGGTAAGATTTATTTTATGCTTTTTACGTTCGACTATGTCTCAATCTCTGAGACCAAAACGTCTGAGTCTGACTAGGCAAGTTACAGAACAAGCGTTTGGGTTTTCTAAAATAACTTCCAACAGGATTGAGATACTTGTACAAAAAGTAGGACATTAACGTAGTACAAAAAGTACTACAGCGCCATCTATGCCTCAAATAAAGAGCTAACATCAAATTCACAAATGGATATATTAAAGTTCTCGGCGACTTAAGAGGATATAGGAAAACCACCAGACACAACACCCGTCTGGTCGGAGGATCCTCTCTTTTCTATGGGGGTGAAGAACTTTATACCCTGTTCTTCATACCCCTAAGTGATCTGATTAATTTCGTTGCGGGATCCAATACAGTTAAATTGTTTTGTGGGACTTCGTCGAGCTTCATTGTCTCGGCGCTTTTCTGGTGGTTGCCACTGTTGATTCTGGCTTTCAGGAGTTACAGTGGTTTGGGAATAGTGTGGCGGGCTTGTCCCGTACCCCTTTATACCTAAACTTTTTAGTAGCTGTACATTCCATACATTTATGACATTTCCATCAGTGTTATCACATAGAATGTCACTTGGTTTACCTTCTGGCTTACTTCAATATTATGTTTTGAACTGTGTGAAAAAGTGAGGAGCTCGCAGCTAAAAAATACGGTCGATCTTTAGGTTAAACAGCGCTTGCTAGGTTGGTCTATGGATGAGTGATCACCGATTATTTGACGAGTTTTTGCCGTACCTCGATAAGCACGCTAAGCCGTTGGTCCCGGCTGTCATTTGTCAATCTTTAGCAGTCGTTACAGGTAGTCAGTGGTACGAAAGTCTGACAACCAGTCTTACCAAGGGGAACCTATCGTATTAGTATTACCTAGTATTAACTGGGTTGTGGAGGTCAGATAGGCAGTTTCTTCATGTATAATACTGATATTCAGCTGCATGCGGTTAGACTGGAAGCCAAATCTAACATAATATGAAGCTGTGAACAAGACTAGGTAGATGATTGTGAGAGAAAATAGAGACAATAGAAGTTTTTGTTTTCTATAATGTAATTATTTTCCTCTTTGCAGTGAATCTTGGTGCGTTCGCGGCTGGTGTTTGTGTGGCTTGGTCATCATCAGCACTACCTTTACTGACATACGGGCCTTTTGAGGTAAGTCATTGGTTTTGCAAATAATAATACGTTAACCGGTACGCTTTTAGTGATGTTACCGGCCAAACTCAATTTCTGGCTAAACTAGTGTGCCCTAGACCCAACTAGGACAATCACAAAAGGACGAGCATACGACGACGGACAAGCCCAGTCACCCCGGTTTAGGTAGGTTAGGCTAGAACTGTGACCAACGACGTCCAAGTTTGGCGTATTGCAATTTCTTTGTTTGGGTTATTGAGTTTAGGTTGTATCCTAACACGATAAACCAATAAACCGGTTTGGCCTAGGACAAACTAGTTTGGCCTGAAATCATGTTTGGTCGATAACAGTGTAAAGAGCTCCGTCCATGACTATGTTACTCGAAAATGTTCAATAGCAATTTATAAGGGTGTGCAACTATGCACTTTGTCGCATGTCTGGTAACAAAACTAGTGTAAGCTTATAGCTCATGGTCAACAGTACATTACAGAATACCTAAGACTATCTATCTTAATCTTTTATGAGATTATTGCAAAAAAAAAGGATGACTGATGATTTCCTGACAATACTTGCTCCCAAAGACTACAGTAAATCAATCATGCAGTAACATGGCATGGCACTATATTTCCACCCCACGAAAAATTCACCTTCCTTCTAACACACAAGTTTGAAACAAGTGTTTCCCTACATATCCCAGTCTAAGGACCGTGTGTAAAGGGTTATCCGGCTAAATTTATACGCATGCAGTGAGTGAGGGAGGGGGGAGGGGTAAAGAGATCATAAATAATGTTTTCATTAGCGGCCAGCAATAAATTAAGCCGCGGTTAGACGCGACCGCTGTAAGTAAATGTAGACGAGTGGGTTGTCTCTGCATTTTGAACGCTAGGAAATATTTTGGCGATTTTTATGATTAGCGTTTGGGTAGTTTTACCGACAGCGTTTTTAGAGGTTCTTCGCGTGAAATCACTGTGTAAAATGTTTATATAAGACCATTTTATATTTTTTCGTGTAATAAGAAAACTAGCTCATATGAAGGCACTCGTATAAATAAAAATTTCTGAAATGTAAATTTAAAAAAAAATGAAATAGGCCTGTTTCTCAACAACGGTGGTATGTCCGTGATTGACTTTTAAGCGCATTTACCTCTTTAAATACGTTGTGATGGAAATTTAGTACTTAAATTGAAAATTATTATGTTGGTCTATGCATAAAGCAACCATATTTATTACTTCCTTTACTTCTGCTATCATGCAGACCTCAGGACCATTGTGATAAGGAATGTCCACGCCAAAAGTGCAATATCGGTGTGTTTTGATGAAATCGATATATAACGTAAACAAGTCTATTCTAACGAACTACCTCCTTACGCACACGGAGGCCCAGTCGTGCTCTTGCGTTCTCGCAGCAGTGACGTGTCCGATCCTGTCGAGGTTTCGCGCCAATACGTAAGCACTTTTTAAATCTAAGAGGGAATACGAAATTATGCAATCTCGGTGGGTTACTGTACGAATGAATATTATTTTTTTACGGTACGGTACGCGAGTATGTCATGTGTTATTGCGTACCCTTAGCGACCATACATTTTAAATGACTAAAGCATAAATAGTTTTGTTTTTATTTAATTTTTTCTTCATGTTTCTAATTTCGGTGGTGCAATATCGGTGGTTTCGGTGGTAAGTTTATTGCCACCGATATTGCATCAATACTAAAGTGGCTGGGGGTTCATGTGACTTTGGTAAGATATTTACACCTGAGAGGTAACACAATTAATTGGACAAACTTTGGAGGGTAGTATTGTAAGTAGGTAGTACATATTTTACAAAAACATTTTTAACCGGCTTTAAAAAAAGGAACTAATGAATGTAATATTGTTGATATTTTAAAATTCTTATAATTATATTGCGAAAGGAGAAACAATCAAGAGAAGAGACTTTAGAAAAAAAAAACAGGCTGAAAGACTAAGAAAGAAAAGAATAAAAGATGATCCAGTACTAGGCGAAGAAGCGGAAGGAAAAATTGTATCGATGGCTGAAATGACTCCACGTGCCCGAAGATTGAAGCAAAAAATAAACAATTCAATTCCAACTTTCAACGTTCTCGCAGCATTAGTCCTCATCATATTCAAGCATTTCTCGTTGTCTACGTTCCAAAAACAAAATATTCACTAGTAGTCCCGTTCATTCTTATTCAAGGAGAGAAGAGGTACAGTCTGCGCATTGGAGTAAGAACCAGATCACACTACATACTGTCATGATTTATTATCATGGCAGTCAAGTCAATGTGCAATTTAGGCTCATTTAGTCCCGATATTAAGAGAAATAGAAACAAACGCAGTTATATCTCAGTTGAGTTCATACTGATACTGTCCACAATTAAACGAGATAATATGGCATTACACAGAATGCGTCCATGGTAAAGGAGCCCCAGACGGTGTCGGCGGAGTACTAAAAAGAACTGCTGACCAATGCAGCTGGTTAAGTATGGAAAAGACATCGCCCACCTTCAGTTAAAGGCGTGAAAAAAGAAGTAGTAGAAGATTACAAAATAATCGAAAGAGACTGGCTTCTTCCTGACCCATTAAAAACGTTTCCGGGTACTTTATAGGTAGTCCAGATAGTTTGGATGAAAGAAGAACCACGAAGATTAGCTTTGCGATCATTGTCTTGTACACATCCTGACTGTTTGATTAAGGCAACAATATGTCCTCATGGAAGACATTTAGGCTTTTATAATCTTGCCTGCAATGATAACTCGCAAGCACGAGACCAAAAAGATTGTTTTATAACACAACTTGACCTTCAACGATATTCTACAAGAAGCACTGAGTCTAAAGTTCAGATTTTAAGCGTGCAACGTTTTAAAGCTTCTGAGAGATTTGACTTAGTCAAGCCATCTATCAAGAAACTTTCTAAAGCAACCATTCCACCAAAATCATTGGCGACATTAGATGACTCACTGAGTATTGAAAATGTTGATTTGGATATCATCCCCTCGACGTCGTTTTTTGAAAACGTTGACAGCGCAATGTGTTTGGAATTTGAAAATTCAATACCTGAAACTGATTGGAAGAAAGATGGCAAAACTGAAAAGAAAAAGGAATCAAGATTAGCTGAATCGTCTACAGCACAAATTAAGAACTGTATTGAAAATGACTCTGACAGTGATTTGAATAGTTTTTGATTTTTGTTTGGTTCACTTTAGTTGTTTGAGAGTTTATTATTTTATGTTTGTTTACGACAGCACAAATTAAGACCTATATTGAAAGTGACTGAGTGATTTTAATATTTTTTGATTTTTGTTTTGTTCACTTTAGTTTTTTGAGATTTTATTATTTTATGTTTGTTTACGAGTTGAAGATTTTTTATAGAAGAACCCTAATTATTTTCTCAAGTGTTAATTAAACAAAGATCTCATCATAACTTTATTTTATTTAGTATTAACCTCAACATTTATCACATTTAGCAGAACTAAAGTTAATTTAGTAAATCTGCTAAATGTGGTCTATGATCCATGTCAAAAGATGCAGTATCGAATACAGACAAATAAACGTATTCTACACCTGTTAATATATCCACCTGTGCAGGTGTAGCTGCTACATAATGTTGCCAACGGCTGTTCTTTATTTAATAACTATGGTACAATACAAAAATTCCATTTTGGTGTGATGTTGCAATTTCGGTGTAAGATTTGCAATTTCGGTGTACAATTTTCAATTTCGGTGGGTTGGCAATTTCGGTGGCCGTCATATTTTCAAAACAAATACAGTTGTTTGTTTCCTACTAAAATATCTAGAATATTAATGTGTTCTAGAATAAGATAAGTTTTTTTTTTCATCCGAAAACCTACAAATAAAAAATTCCACCGAAATTAGTAAAAAATTGAGCCTGCGTGAAATGACCCGTTTAAATAACAGGCCCGTTGTGTAACAATATTCTTACACCCGTATCTATAAACAAATCAAAATGATTACTTGAGTAAAAGTAATTAATTAAGATACAATTTTTATTCTGTATTTTAGTAATGGCTTGAAGTTAGAACTGTCACAAGTTAGAATTCTTAGCATTGCTTTCTTTGAAGGTTCTTACTTTAAATTCTTGTCTATTGCTTAAAAATGGTTGCATGAGTAATTACTTTAACTTGATTATAGATACGAGTGTTAGCGGCAGTCAAAAATGTTCTAAATACAAAAAAAAAAAACAAAATACTTACTGAATACCAACTTATATTTAAAATAGAACCATCTATACCTTTAATCTGCCGTACATTATATTCCTTTGTGTGCTTGCTTGGGTAAAGAATTTTTCTGCTATTACCCTAATTTTATTTCTGTTCGACTGGCCTTACTAAGTTATTTGCCTCATAATGTCTTTGGTGGTATTATTATCATCATCAAAAATAACCTTGCTTCAGTGAGTATTGAGTACAGAAGGGATGTATCTATTTGTGAAGTTTTACGCCATGTATCTCTGATCTGTGCGAGTCTCATGTGTTCTTGTAATAAATTTCACCAACTGTTGATAATTATCCTGACTGAGATTTGTAGCAGCACTACCAAAGAGTACCACAGCAACATAGTACAAAAAGTATTACAGCGCCATCTATGACACGAATGAATAACTAACATCAAAATTCTGAATCGCGCTATTAAACTTCAATAAAATTACTAAAAAATATATACCTAGTAATTACTACAAAAAGTACTACAGCGACATAGAACAAAAAGTACTACAGCGCCATCTATGACACAGATGATGAACTAAACATCGAAATCCTACATCGCGCAGTTAAAATTATCCGTGACTTAAGACGTTATAACAAAAACTGTCGGCCAGTAGCCGCAGACACAACACCCGTCTGGTCGGAAGATCCTCCCTTTCCTATAGGAATGAAGAATTTTACACCATGTTCTTCATTCCTCTATAGATTTATCCTTTTCGTATAACATTTAAATCAATTTCAATTTATTGAATCACACAAGTTAGGAAAAATACAGACAAAAACACAAAAACAATTATAGTTAAAAGAGTCGAGGTAGCCGTGGGCCCCAAACTAGGCACAGCCTGTATCTTGGTGGCCCAAAATAAACAGAAAAGGCAGGTTGAATTATGGACTGTACAGTGTGACACAGCACAGCGAGACACAAGCAACAATTAATTAAAATAGCAATTAAAATAATTCAGGAATCAAAATTAAAATAATAATAACAATCAATGAAACAAATATAAAAAAAAAACTAATAACTTTTCTATTAACAAACAACTACTGTTCCTAAAACAAATCACCACTTAAATTCGTATTTTAATTACAAATCTAAAAAAGGGATATGGGCGGGAAAATGATGAAGTACTAACCAAACACTTGAAGATGATTTGATTGCGTTGAATTTCAATCAAATTTTTATTAAGTTAACAGTAATCAGTGTTTTGTATTTAGTTCTGACTTTCACGTAATGTTAACTTTTATCATTGATCTCCTAACGTTGTTGTTCGTTTCTTTTAAGCATTAAAATCATCACCATGTTTTAGGGTTCCGTACCTCAAAAGGTAAAAGAGGAACCCTTATAAGATCACTCTCTTGTCCGTCTGTCTGTCCGTGTGTCACCACCGATTTTCTCAGGAACGGGTGGACCTAGCAAGTTGAAATTTATACCAGATACTGAGGTCTATATTCCCTATTAGGTGTATAAAAATCTGAATCAACACAATAACAAAATATGGGCAAATTCAGATTTTCGCAAAAACTTGTAAGTACCTACCAAAATTTACATTAATTTTCAACTTTATTTTTTATTTTTCAAAATTTTCTCTTTACTTGTAAGACCTTGCTTTTAACTAAAATTACAATTCTAGGTCAACCGGAAGTACCCTATAGGTTTTGGGTCGAAAACCTATATGGTAATTCCCGTTGACCCAGAATCATGAAAATTGGCAAGAAGCATTGTTTTATAGCACAAGTAAAGGGAAAAATCTGAAAACCATATATATGTTGTTTAATAACAAAATACCTACAAGTTTATACGGAACCCTCGGTGCGCACTTGGCCGGTTTTTTTTATAAAACATTCACACTAGGAATTTCTCTTGTATCGTGGGTGCGTTTACAAACATTTAAACTCATACAGGAACAGCTACCTGTAGGCCATACAAATATTCGAGAGAGTCGAACCCATAACACGCAGGGCAACCAATCGCTCAGCCATTGCGGTAACCGTGCCGTCATTTCTTAATCGTCTTATTTCATTTTAATTTTAGTTCAGTAATTGCACCTTCGTTTTGTACCAGAAATATTTTGTAAAATACAACTTCAAAATCTAGCATAACTTTTATTCAGAGCGCTAAAATGACGCCTGTAAAATAAAACACAGATTGTTCACAATAAATGATAGCAACAGAAATGAAAAAAAAATACAAAATAAACCAACTAAAGCTTACTTTATACAAATGAGTAATTGGCTTGGTTAAGCAAATGTTGGAGACATCAAAGTAATACGGTATTTTGTACGCAACGAAATCTTTCCTTCATTTTGATGACGGCAGCGTCGTCAACTCAATTATGCAGATTTCAGGGAACTTGTAATCATAGAACAAAAGTTTGAAACCAACTGAAATACAAAGAGAAACTGGCTCGTGGTTTAAATCATCGTAAAGATCTGGTTGAATGGGATTCTTAATATTTACTAATTAACTTGTCGAGGATGTATTGAAATTTCAGGTACATACGCCAGCACATCAAGCTACTACAATCTGTCAAATTTCTTTAATAGATTTTCAACTTTATCTTTAAATTATTAGGTTCAAGGTTGGTTGAGAAAATCTGGCCTACTGGCGTCTGTACATAAAGGACATAAACATAACTGGCAAAATGTGGGTGTACTATTAGGCACACCTCTGCCCCCTCTGCCCCTCTGTCCCTTCGAGGGTTAGAGACTGATGTTATGTTGTTTCAAGTTACGTCATCCTAATTATACCTAATTTGAGAAATATTTTGTATGCTTAGTAGTTAAAGGCAATAGGCAAGGTTATTAAGCAATGAGGATCTACAACACAAATAAAAGAACACATACTCCCGGTCCGAAGACTGGATTTTTGCGGTGTTAATGGCAATAGGCTGACCCCCTATTACATGGACTTTAAATGGGGGTGTATAGATGAAGCTATAGATGAAGTTCTGCCTTATTCTATAGGGGCAGGTGTGATGATGTATTAAAATATACCACGAATAGAAAATAAATATATATAATTGATATCATAATAAAAAATATTATATATTATTATTTTTATTATTTTTTTATTTATTTTTATTATTATTATATATATATTTTTTTTTTATTATTATTTATTTATTTAATTGATTGATATTATATGTAATTGTTCAATTTATTTTCTAATTTAATACCATAATTATGCATGACTTTCAAATATTTTAGTAAATGATTGTAATCCTCAGCTAGATTTGCACACCATATTTGTACGCCTCCTGGCATAACATAGCGCTCTGTTCATCAAACATAAGATCTGTATTTTTTTACCTATGTTAACAAATAAATTATGATTTGATTTTTTTTTTATTTGAATAAAACGTGAATCATAAAACGCAAAAACATTTTCTTCCAGCTTGCCTTATTTACAATCAGCAAATCTTTTGTGCGACCGCCAAATATTGGAACTGCGCCCAAAAAACCGCCCGTTTGCCTCCCACACAAAACTAGCTCGTTGGTTACCCCAAAACTTAGGACTTTATGAATCTTTGTGCGCGATGTGTAAGTGCTTGGCCACGAGGTATACGGACAAACAACGCGCGTGTAGCGACCGGAGGAGAAAATAAATGAAAGAATAACTGCTTATAGTATGCCAGTCACCGCGACGACGCGGCGACGCGACGCGACTGTACTCACGCAGTGGAAACAAGTGAAGCACGCGTGTGTACGTGATGCAGATCGCGTCGCATAGGGTCATGAAAGGGGCGTGAATAGCCCACCGGTTTCAATTAAATCTCATAAATTTTTTCTTCGAGGTTTGAATTTCGCTTCTAACATTGTTTTTCTTCTGCTATACAAGTTTATAAATCTTAATTAATAGTATGCTGGGAAAGGACTCGTTTTTAACAGAATTTCACTGAATGCTTTTGATGTTATTTATGAGCGTCGTGAACTATATTGAATTTATTTAAGCGTATTTTAATTTTTGCTTCAAAATAAATCTGATTTATGAAACAGTAACCTTTATCAGAGACCAAAAATAACAGACTATACGGGGTGGAAGACACCGACGCGAAAACGGTTACCACGTATTCAGTACATCATTCTGAGCCGCCCACATACAAATTTATCATCGGTTAAAAAAAAAAAACAGCTGTTCCATACATTTTGACTGTGTAGTGTAGGTATTGCACTTTTGTAAGAAACAGCAGATTTTTTTAATAACCTATAAACATGTAATTTACGACCGAAAGACGTCCACTGCTGGACATAGGCCTAGGCATAAGTGTCTTCACATTGATATTAATATAATTTAACCTACAGCACTCACGAATTATGTAGGTCCTCACTGTGAATTAATTTTTAGAATTAGATCAATAGTTTCGGAGATTATCCCTTAAATACAAACTTACAAACCAATTTTATCTCTTTAAAATATTAGTATAGATTATTTTGTTGGAGTAAGCCTTGGAACCAAAATTATTACAACAGACCGTCACAGTGTGATAGGTACCTTGTTTTGCGACTCATCAAACGGGCCACAAAATCATAAACATCGAACTAAAATAAAACTTGTTAACATGAATGAATCACGTAAGCCATTAAATAGTACATTGATCGACCCCATTACAGGAGACGTGTCTGCTATTGATAACAACGAGACAATTTATAAGCCAGTACTAGATATCGAACGAGTTGTCATCAATTAAAATGTAGGGAAAGTTACATTTGATCATACGATGTCATTATCAAACGCATAGACTATTATTTGCTGACCTCTTGCTTTACGGAAAGATTATACCACGCCGGGTCAGTTTATACTGGCTATGCATAGCTTGATTTGGTTCGTCGGCAGCTGCAGACAGTGTAGTGATAAGGCTGTCAAATTATCACACGCGGCAACCGTTTAAAGGGATGTATGAAACAAATCTATGACTTTGTATGTTAGAGTTGTTATCATGTGGATGGAATGGAATAGATAACACAAAACTATTTTGGCTGTTTTGGGCCACATTATTTGACTAATAGAGACAGAGAAGTTGTGCCGATTTTCAACTGAGTGTAAATAATACTAAGACTCGGTTGGCTACAGACAGATTAGACGGTGATTTTTCAGTGTTTTAACAAAGAAAGATTGTCATACAAATTTTACATGATTATATTAATGACTAGCTTCTGCCCGCGACTTCGTACGCGGATCCCGTTGCTTATGCCAGCGACAACGGGGTCGTCAAAATCGAAAATCTGAAACGTCTGATGTAGAATTCTGAGGCCCGGGGACGGGAAAACAACGGGATGAGCGAGACGATTGGAGTCGTTCCAGATCATTCATTTTTGTATGTCAACAGGAAATGCCCATCAGACTAAATAACTTTTGCTAAGACGTCATTCCTTAATATGTTATAGTGTCGCTGCCATGGGCTTTGGAGTTCCACAGCAGGTGTTCCAGATCTTCAAATTTATTCTCACAGCAGACGTTCGTTGCGCTCCTGCCAGGGCTGCGGGACTGTTCGAAAGAGATACCGCGGCCCTGGAACATAAAGGGCCAATGAAGGAACATGGGTGGTTTTTAGTCAGTAAGAGTCTGACACTCCCTTCCGCTCCGCCCAGAGCGGGGGGGGGGGGGGGGTCATTTGATGACTTCCCACCCACCAAAAAAAAAAAAAAGAAAAAAAAAAGACGTTCGTTGCGCTCTTCTTCTGTCTCTTCATGCCGTACTCCAGCAATTCTTTCTCTCTCACTTTCTAACTGATTATGAATATTTTGTTGTGTACGTGTTCGGGACAATGTGTGATAATCTCGATCAGCAGTTAGTCGCGCATCACGTGCATCACTCGTTTCTAAAGACCTGTTAGTAGATGTGCGAATTCGCTGAGAACTCAAGCGTGATTCTGTATCGGTAAACGTTTCTGATTCGCGAGACAATACATGTCGCTCACGATCAGCAGACAGTCGCGCATCACGTACTGCACTTGTCTCTAGAGATCTAGCAGCAGATGCGTAGATACGCTGAGAACTCAATCGCAATTCTCTATCCGTGAACGTCTCCGACTCGCGAGACAATGCGTGACGTTCACGATCAGCGGACAGTCGCGCATCACGTTCCGCACTTGTCTCTAGAGATCTAGCAGCAGATGCGTAGATACGCTGAGAACTCAATCGCAATTCTCTATCCGTGAACGTCTCCGACTCGCGAGACAATGCGTGACGTTCACGATCAGCGGACAGTCGCGCATCACGTTCCGCACTTGTCTCTAGAGATCTAGCAGCAGATGCGTAGATACGCTGAGAACTCAATCGCAATTCTCTATCCGTGAACGTCTCCGACTCGCGAGACAATGCGTGACGTTCACGATCAGCGGACAGTCGCGCATCATGTTCCGATCTTGTCTCTAGAGACCTAGCAGCAGATGCGTAGATACGCTGAGAACTCAAGCGCAATTCTCTATCCGTGAACGTCTCTGACTCGCGAGACAATGCATGACGTTCAAGATCAGCGGACAGTCACGCATCATGTTCCGCACTTGTCTCTAGGGACCTAATAGCAGATGCGTAGATACGCTGAGAACTCAAGCGCAATTCTCTATCCGTGAACGTCTCCGACTCGCGAGACAATGCGTGACGTTCACGATCAGCGGACAGTTGCGCATCATGTTCCGCACTTGTCTCTAGAGACCTAGAAGCAGATGCGTAGATACGCTGAGAACTCAAGCGCAATTCTCTATCCGTGAACGTCTCCGACTCGCGAGACAATGCGTGACGTTCACGATCAGCGGACAGTCGCGCATCATGTTCCTCACTTGTCTCTAGAGACCTTGAAGCAGATGCGTAGATACGCTGAGAACTCAAGCGCAATTCTCTATCCGTGAACGTCTCCGACTCGCGAGACAATGCATGACGTTCACGATCAGCGGAGAGTTGCGCATCAGATTCTTCACTGGTCTCTAGAGACCTGGATGTAGATGCATAAATACGCTGAGAACGCAAGCGAGCTTCGCGATCCGAAGAAGTTTCTACAGAGCGAGTTGCAGCCTGATGTTCTCGAACAGCATCAAGTCTATCCTGACGCTCTTAGATTCTTGGGATCTTATTATCCTCAATCTTTTAGCTCTTTGGAACGTTGGGAAAGATTTGACCTCTTTCTAGGCATGGTTATAGTTTTATTCTGAAGATACCTGATCAATTAAAATTTAAGTGACTGCTCCCCTGCGTTACCGGGTAGGCTACCGTGTCACGAAGATAAATGGAAAAGGAAATTAAACACTCAAATAACATAAGCCCGAAGGCATATTTATTCGATAAAATAAAATAATAAATGGGAGTTTTAGCCAGTAGAGTCAAATTTTCAATGATTCATAGAATTTTCATCGAAAATCAGTCCTAAACTGTTACCGCCTTCACCGCGTGGAGGTACTCCCAGATAATTATACGGTGAACTCTTGGAGTTCCACAACAGGTGTTCCAGATCTACAATCTTTATACGAACTTTTCAACGGAGAGAGCTCATCAGGCTGAACAACTCTGGCTAAGACGTCATTCCTATATAGGTTATAGTATAGCTGGGCTCTTGGAGTTCCATATCAGCTGTTCCAGATCTTCAAATTTTATACGACAACAGAGAGTGTTCATCAGGCTGAAAAATTCTTGCTAAGACGTCATTCCTATATATGTTATAGTGTAGCTAGGCTCTTGGAGTTCCACATAAGCTGTTCCAGATCTTCAAATTTTATACGACAACAGAGAGTGCTCATCAGGTTGAACAACTCTTGCTAAGACGTCATTCCTATATATGTTATAGTGAAGCTGGGCTCTTGAAGTTCCACATCAGGTGTTCCAGATCTTCAAATTTATTCTCTTAGCATAAAATGCTCATCACGTGAAACAATTTTTGCTACGGTACCATTTTTGTATCTCTTATAGTTTAGCTGGTCTGTTGCGGTTCTGCATCAGGTGTTCAAGTTTCCAAGATAAATTATAGCCTATGTGTTGCTCAGACTTTATACCTATACAACAAAAGAAAAAACATTCAAATCCGTCAAGTAGTTCCGAAGATTAGCGTGTACAAACAAACAGACAAACAGACAAACAGACAAACAGACAAACAGACACTTTTTTTTTTTTGGTTTCGTGCTCTATTACTGTTTCTAAACCCCCCTCAATTTTTTTTTTTTTATATATTCAATGTACAGACACAGTTTTTTTACTGTTTTATTATATGTACTAGCTGTTGCCCGCGACTTCGTTCTCGTGGAAATTTTGGTATGTATGTGAGAGACTGCCTCGTTGGTCGAGTGGTCGCAAGTGCGAATACTAAGCATGTCCTGGGATCGATGCACGGGTCGGATAAGGTTAAAAAAATGTTTATTTTAATTACATAAAGCTAAAACGCACATGATTTAGATTATCAACTTTTGAGCAAGGAACCAGGGATTTTCTCGGTAGCAGCCACAGAATCTGGATTTGTACCCAGTTGGTGGAAATAGGCTCCGCCCCTATCACATGGGAGTTCAACATAACTGGCGAAATGTGGGTGTACGATTAGGTACACTTCTGCCTAAACCTTTGGGGATTACATGGCGTGATGTGTGAGAACTGACTGGCTGATCAAAATGTAATAATGTGGGTGATAACTACAAAAAGAAGTCCCAAACAAAATTAAATGGCGACGATATGGCTTAAAACCGTTTTTTTAGCGCTATACAACTTTATTTTCAAAGTGAACCATCACGCTTTGTTGGGCACTATTTATTCTAATACCGTTTTGTATACAACATTAAATGACTTATTATTTTTCCTCAATCACTGTAAGTTTTGGGCACTGAACCACCAACCTATAATTGACCATCTGAAAAGCATGGAGTGCACAATTGAATGCCTGTCACTTTTATGGTTTGGCCCTGGGATCTGTTTATCGTCATTGTAAAAACCAATTTTAAGGGAAATTGTAACCTCAAATTGAAATGGCAAGTTATTTGAAATAGTGGGCATGCGGGGAATTAAAACGCTCTGTCCTTTAGCAGCTCCTTTTTTATAATGTTACTGCCCAGCTCTGTGATACGAAGCCTGGTGCCGTTGCACAGTCTGGTTGCATCAAGGTTTCGCATCACCAGAACTGAAACGCCAACTTTAAACTCCAAGATTTTATCAAATTTTAATTTTGTTTTTAACTTTTTAGAGATTTGAATTCGTAATGGGTTGTAAGTAGTACTTATTACTTCCATGCAAAGAGTAAACACAAAAGGAAAAATAAAACGAAATTCATTTTCAGCCATTCCGACTACACTTCAACTAAAACCTATTTACGTAAATAATTAAATTTATCATAGAAATGGCGTATGAGGTTACTAACTAAATTTAAAACATTAATATCTTTTGCGTCTGTTGGTCGATTTTGATGAAATAAACGCTAAATGTTACTCGGAACAAAGCTTCTTATGTTTCAATATTTCAATTTTGAATATAATAAGGGGTTTTTACGTGATGCGCGCACAAACATACAGACAAACCGACAAACCGACAAACAGACAAACCGACAAACAGACAAAAATTCTAAAAATGGTAGAAATGGGTTCTGTTTGTGATCCTTTAACACCCCTACTACTTTTTTTCTAAATATTTTCAATGTACAGAAACGCCACGTCTACAGATTTATTATATGTATAGATATAGATTACACTCAAACTTTCTAGAAATAATTAATGAAGTGAGGATGCAAAGATTAGAGTATGTTTTTAATAAAGTTGAAACGAGCGCAACGGAGACATACAGATATCCACCAATCATAGAAGAGACGATTGACAAAAATTGAATATTAAAAGAGTAACCATGGAGTTTCTTGCCGTTTCTTCTCCATAGGAAACGACCAACCCGAACCGTGCACCTTTTTGTCGACGTTTCATAAGTGCCCATGTAGGCCCATGTGAAATAAAAAAAAAATGATTTTGATTTTGACGTATTGAGGATTTCAACAAATGTGATTGGCCGATTCGATAAGGCTATAAGACATAAGGTAGTCTTATAGCCTATAATATCTCAGTGAACCTCATTCATAAACCTTTTTATTAGATAAATTTCTGGACAGCCAGGGCGTAATTAGACTACAACGAAAGGTATAGCTCATTGCTGTGATCAAATTCCTGAACAATCTCTAATGATTACCGTAAGTTTCTTGTTAGTTGACTAAACGCAGCTGAAACTTAAAGTACACGAACTTTGCCGAACTCCTCCGAGAGACTGACAGCACACCGCATGCGGTGAAACCATGACTTATCAAGTTATGAATATGATGTTGCAAATTGAAACATATTTAATTTACGTGCTAATAATTTTTATTTATACAACGACAAAGTTTATTTTTGCTTGTCCTGGCAGTAGATTTATGTTTGCAGTGTTGTTGTAACCCTCAATGTGCGCAATGCAGGTGAGTCAGTAAAATTTGGTGTATACAGCTGTTATTCTTTACTTTTACGAACTATTGGGTCGACTCGAATGTTTGGAAGTCAGTTCCAATATCAAATTATCTTTGGACATGCTACACAAATTCTCATTAGCAAAAGTTTGGATGGAGTTTTCTGGAATAGTTGGCTGTATTTTTGTCAATTTTAATAGTTTCTCTCAAAAATTCTGACCGTGTAACATATTTTCTTACGTTGCACGTGAACTGAGTAATGCCAAAAATTTCTGGAGAGTTCTTTCATAAAATGTCAGCTTTCTGTAAACAGAATATTACTCAAGTCGACTGAAAAGAAGTTTAATAATGTTCAAAGTCCACAATTTGCGATTTTATCCGCTTACGAGATAGTGCTGCATTGCCAAATAACTTTGTTGGTATCAAGCTTCGCACAGCTTCTTGGCGGACTTGTGGGTGCAATTGATTAAATTGGTTGTATCTATTCGACAGCAGTTTCAAGGAATTCTTGTTTATGCCAACACAATACTGTGGTTTATTGCCGTGCGAAATTGGCAGAACAACATCCTACATGGTATCTTTCTTGTTGCTATTTTTCTAAATGCTTGATTATGATCTAACCTGTTTGTCTTTTGGGTTACATTTTATCCATATCTAAATTCAATGATCGCAGCAATGTCGATATAGAAGTGTCATAGTTCTTATTGTGTTCACATAATGGTACACTGATTGTTGTCCCGTCTTTGTTAGCACTAATGGACTATTGCTGAGATCCTTCTAATTCCGAAGATATTGGGGGTCAAAGTTCCAACTTCTTCACAAGTTTTTTTTTTTTGTTATAACTTTACTTTAAATACCTCCACGTCCTCCGTACTATTCATTGCATCCATCAGCACTGTGTTGAGTGTATTACACTGAATCTTACCGTAAAACGTGATTTTGCACCCCAAAAAAAAGTCATTTCCCAATTTTTTTTTTGCGAAGTTTGATATTCAGAATGCTTAGTTGACGGCTTCGTAAAGAGTCCGTCTACACCCTGTATACTAGTCATGATCTTCTTGTCCTTGTTTTATGTTACTTAGGATCAACCGTCAGTGTATCCACTCCTTTTAAACCGACTTTTCGACCGTATATCCCTATAAATGTATTTTTTTTATGTGTGTTCGCGGACAACTTCGTCGTTTATGAACCGATTTTGATTTTTTATTTTTTCTTTCTAGCATTATAATGCTGCATATTTTCAAACTATACATTATCAGTGTTTTCGGAAAATTCTGTTTCTCAGCTGGGATTTCGAGAACAAGTCATCTCAGAAACCACACTAATTATTGTAAACAGAGAAGTCAAAATATTTCTTGCTGAAAATAAGCAACGCCATGATATTTTCGAACTTTCACAAAACTCAAAGTTTAAATTTTCATTAGTCATGTCTAGACAAGAACCGAAATATCTATCCAAGCAACTTCTCAGCAATCAAGTAGCTTTGAGACAGTTTAGGGCTCAAGCAGGGTGACGAGCTTGCGCGGTTTCTAGAGTGGGCGCAAAACATGAAACAGATGAAACCGCTGCTGTTCAAGTACTGAAGACCTAGACATCTATAGCGATAGCGATGATGGAAATTGAAAAATGTATTAGATTGACTTATATTACCGAAAAACTCCTGTAAACCGTCTTGAAAGTCGTAGAAGTACGAAACGGTTTAAGGCGAAACTGCCAGGGTGACCCGCGAATTGAAATGTTCGAATTTTGAATTATATTTTGTTCAACATACAGCTTAACACAGTGACCCGCAAATTGCAAAAAACGTAAGAAAATTTGAATTTCGCGGGCTACCACGGTACTTCCACCTTAAAAGCGATTTCCAATGGTGTTGTTGTCTAGGATCTTTGTAGTGACTAGCGCAATAGGACTGAGCGCGTTAACTACCGACCAGTCGTCCATTGTTTTTTCAGGTAACATATCCATAGTCCTTTTTAGGGTTCCGTAGCCAAAGAGTAAAAACGGGACCCTATTACTAAGATTTCGCTGTATGTCCGTCGTTCTGTCCGTCCGTCTGTCTAGGCAGTTAAAATTTTTATAAATTATGTATTTCTATTGCTGCTATGAAGACAACTACTAAAAACAAAAATATATAAATATTTAAGGGGGGCTCCCATACAACAGACATGTTTTTTTGCCATTTTTATAGATAATGGTACGGAACCCTTCGTGCGCGAGAACCACGTAGTGGGGTGGTTGTGGCGTATGGTGCAACACTATAAGTGTTGCCAATAAAAATACGCCCTTCCGGCCGCCGCCATATTGTGAAAATATACACTACTTTACACTAGCTCTCACGACGCGACACGGTGCACGTATTCTGTTCTGCCCGTTACAATAACTTGCGACACACTGGCCACCTAATCGCGCCCGCCACCACGCTTCGCCCATGTCGCGCGCAGCTCACACCCTGAACGATGCCTCTATCAACAAGAAAACTTTACCATCGTTGACAGGGGCGTGAATGCTACCGAACTTCCAGCGAACTAACTTTACAATATATGATACTGAAACCGACGAACTTGCCTGTGGTTTTACTTGTGCCGTAATTTTGAAACGAGAAGTGCAGTTTTCTGTTCAACTTGTTTCTTTTGAGATACAATTTAATACCGTTTACTTTTAAACGACTGCGTACTTAGAGGAATTTTAATTGGAATAGTGTTCTTGGTCGGCAATTTGTATGTTTTATGCATATGAATGCTGCAGCAATTAGTGAATTCGTTGCTGGACTATTTGTTATACTTGCGGCCGGCTGGGACTTTCATTTCAGCTGTTGGGTTTGAAATGTTACAGCTTTCGTTGCTATCGTTCGAATTACTTTCATGTTTATTATTTTTGTTTACATATAAATGGTCAGAATTTAATTTTGGAGTTATACATTTTAATACGAGTACTTCTTTATTTATTTTTAAAATGACAGGTATGTTATTCTTTAAATAGATTTAAGATAGCGTTTTCATGCACATCTGCCTTTTCTTTTAATAAATTGATTGTCTGATATACAGCTGCATAACTATTCGTCCTTTATCATTTATTTTGCCAAAACTTCTCCTTACTATGGTGATATCGGCTACAATCTGAGCGAATGCAGTACTACACCAGTATTTTCCTTGAAACGTCTGCTTATTTAACTCCTCTCAATAAAATAACCATGATCACAACCAATATTATCAGATAGTTTGATAACAACATTTTTCATTGCTAAAACTTGCAAACTTGGCTTACAGGGCAATCCTGTAATAGTAGATATAGATAAATGAACTTATTTCGAACTATAATGATTGGCCTGTTGGTCTAGTGGTTAGTGACCCTGACTGCTAGGACGGAGGTCGTGGGTTCGATTCCCACACAGGACAAATCTTTGTGCGATGAGTACGATTATTTGTTCGGTATCTGGGTGTGTAATTTATCTATAATATGTATGTATTTAGAAATATATAAGTATGTTTATTAGTTGTCTGGTTGCCATAGGCTCTGCCTAGTTTGGGATCAGATGGCGGTGTGTTGGTTGTCCCAAAACATTTTATTAAAATATTACTTTCATCGCAATCTTGATCATAATACTTGAGTTTCCATCAATAAACCCACAATATTGGAAACAGCTTACCCAAAGCCGTTACTTATACCACCCACACAATTCTTTCTCCTGAATTCATAAATAAATCCCACAACAACTGTACAAGCAACATAATCCTGGTTATAATTTCTGTCCGAGATTAATGAACTTCATAAATATACGTATGTTACAGCCACCGTCGCCGACTCGGGACGTAATTGCTGTGGAGAACACTACACCAAGCATACTTAGTACTGAGCACACTAAACTTACGGTAAGTTGGGTATATTATTCTTGGGAGGTCTCTGGTTTATATTTTTGTGGTAAGGATTTATTATGTCTGGGTGGAACGGAGACCTGGTTTTAGTCTTAATTATTATTTTGAGACAGCGTAACGCTTGCGAGGAAAGGCTCGGCTTTTGATAAAATCATTTCGTTGTTTCATTCTTTGGCATAATTTTAAATTCTTAAAATCTCAGTCAGTAAACGAAAATGACAGACCAAAAGAAAAGATAAAAGAGCTGTGGTGGCTCAGTGGCAATGGTTCCGACTTACATGATGTTGTGGGTTTGAACCCAGGCCGATACTTTGTTTAATTTATTTTCATCACCGCTGCTCTCAACACCAATTCTTATAAGTATTACTTAATCTTTCTCTTTTCTTTCTTAATCAGTATGGTAAATGCGAGTGAAGAATAATCTAAAGTTCTTCTTTTTTAGCTAACAGCATCTGAAGCATCATGGGTAGCTTCTCTGCTGTGCCTCGGAGCGTTATGGGGCGCGGGACCAGCCGGTCTCATTTCCGAGTACTTTGGGAGAAAGAAAACCTTGCTTTACTTGGCACTACCTTTGGTAGTATCATGGATACTTGTAGCTTCGAGGTACGTGTCTTTTATTTGAAGAGTCTGTAATCCCCGAAGGGTTAGGCAGAGGTGTACCTAATAGTACACCAACATTTTGCCGTTATGCCGTTAGGTCTCAAGTAATAGGGGGCGAGCCAATTGCCATAAACCGGGCTCAAATTCAGACTCTGTGGCTGCTACTGAGAAATTCCTGATAGAAAAAACTTATAACACTTTGCCCGACCCGAGAATCGAACCAGGTCTCGGGCAAGCTGATGAAAACCAGCATACCTGAGAGATATTTCTCGACGGCATTTCTCACGTTGTTTTTCCTAAACCGAAGCAAGTGATAATTATACAATACGTACATGGATCTGAAAAAATCAGAGGTGCGTGTCTTGGGTTCTATGACTTGGCAGTTCAACGGTCACACCACTAGGCTAACACTGCTTATGTATACTGGTAATCGTAGATACACGTGGGTATGCTGATAATCTACATATGCAGTCCTTCAGGGAATGCAGGCAAAAGGGGTGATAAAATAGCATCTATTTATTTATTGCTTCTTTATTTCAGAGAAATCTCCATATAAGTCACATTACAATACACCAGTACATAAAACATTAAAAAACATAACATAAAAAGTTAGTGTGTTAGTAACACAAAAATGTACCTTAAAATATGTCAGTATTGTTAGTACATATTATTATATCTAACTGATGCCTATGGCTGTCCTTATCCACTGATTCTGGAAAGGACAGTCAAAACGGGCAGCAATACATTTAGAATGCTGTTGCTGCTCCCTCGTAGACGGTGCAGCAAGGAGTTTGCTTTCTTGCGCATGATGGTTTGATAACCATCCGTACGCGCTTCAGCAAACATACCAGACGCGCTGCAGTGCCACGACAGCCCCAACAGCATCCTAAAAGTGTTATTATACTGTATGCGCAGGGCTGTGTGTGGGCTGGTATCTATATAACACAATTCCTTATTACAGTCCAAACGTGTATGGTCTATACGTGGGGCGCTTTGTCGGTGGAATGGCGTTGGGAGCCTTCAGTGTCGGCATCCCACCGTATATCGAAGACATAGCAGAAAAGCACATTCTTCCAACACTGGCCAACTTCTACCACGTCCACTTCAGTTGTGGAGTTCTTTTTGGATATATTATTGGTAAGAAATTGTTGTATCATTTCCTCTGAGATTTTTATTGTAGCTTTATGTATTAGACGTAGATGTTTTTTTCCCGTTTCCGGCTTTCGAACTGTCAACATCATAGTGATAACCTCCGATAGAAATCAAGTGGAATAAAATAGTAAACGGGATCTCCAGTGGTCATACTCCGTCTTAAACAAAAGCAGAACCGTCGCGAAGTGTTTACAAATAATTAGTGACGTGTGATTGTTGGTATCCATCAAGAATCTACAAGCACAAGATTGCAATTTGAGGTTAGAAAACACAAAAACATACTATCATTCAGTGACACTGACACTGTCACTAAACGTCAAACGTCAACAAATCTGTCATCCCAATAGTGTTGCAAGTTAAGAACGCATTTCTACCACATTCTTCTATTACGTTTCGTTTTACGCAGACAAAATACTTCAAAACATATAACAATGGAAGGCCAATTTCTAATACTCTTCGAAAAAATGAAGATCGAAATGCAAAACCAAAATGCAGAGTTGAAGGACTCGATTACGAAAAGTATTATGGACAAAATGGAGGAAAAGCTAATACCTATTGTGGAAGAAAATAAAAACCTAAAAATTAAAGTAGAAAAATTAGAAAAAGAGATAACGCACTTTAAGAGGATCGAAAGAAACAATAATATTATTGTATACGGCTTAGAAGAAAAAGAAAAATCCTGCTATGATCTTATACAAAAGCTTAAGGAAATTTTCAATCAGGATTTAAATATTAACATAGAAGAGCACCAAGTCAACAAAATTCATCGCTTAGGAAACAAGGAGACAGCGAGCAATAAACCGAGACCGGTATTGTGTTCGTTTATAAACAACTGGAAGAAGAATGAAATTATTAAAAACAAAAAGAACCTTAAAACAATCTACATAAGTGAGGACTACTCGAAAGAAGTATTGGAAAGACGGAAAGAGTTGCAAGCAAAGTTAGTTGAAGAGAGGGAGAAGGGCAATACAGCATACTTTAAATATGACAAACTAATAGTTAAAGAGAACAACACTACTCAAGAGAGAAGGAAAAGGGAAATATCAGCTTCACCCTCCAACTACAGTAACCAGCCTAAAAAGCAACAAACAGTAAATACAACCAAGTCTAGCAGAACTAATGCTTTTGACATAATGCGGTCCAGATCCGGCTCCCTTTCGAGTATATCCAACACTAAGGGAAACCAATAGCAACTAAAGAGCCGCAAACGGAAACCAAAACCAACTAAAAAAACTGTCAATAAAGAAACAACAAACTACCAAACTCCCCCAAGCCGACTGGTCCCCGTGGGGGAAAGAGACCACAACCCTCCAACACCAAAAGGTAACAAGCACCAGAAACCAGTTATTTTCATAGCTTCCCTTAATGTACTTACCCTGATGAACGAGGAAAATCTTACTGAACTAACTAACGCGCTAAAACAAATTAAATGGGACATCGTTGGCCTGAGCGAGGTAAGAAGAATGGGCGAAAGTATAACTTCTCATCCAGACTACTTACTGTACCAGCTAGGAGAGACGCAAGGCCAACACGGAGTAGGATTTATTGTCAAGGAACATATAACGAAATATATAGAAGAATTCATCGGAATCTCAGAGCGCATAGCGATTATGAACGTGAAACTACCGGGATACAAGGACCCTTGGTCTATTGTACAGGTTTACTCACCTACAGATAAGTCAGATCTAGAAACAATAAATACTTTTTACCGAGATCTAAATAAAGCCATCCAAGAGCACACCCATAAAAACCTTATAGTAATGGGAGACTACAACGGCCAAATCGGAGCAAGACGCCCAGGTGAAAATATAATATTAGGACAATTTTCATATAGCAACAAGACTAGGACTAGGAATGGGGAGAAAATTACAAACTTTGCGTTAGAAAATAACTTATCAATCCTAAATACTATGTACAAGAAAAAACGGAAAAACAGGTGGACCTGGATATCACCCGATGGCAAAACAAAAAATGAAATCGATTTTATTATGACAAACAGAAGCAAATATTTTACCAACTTTTCCGTTATTAAAAGATTCAATTTCAACACTAACCATAGACTAATCAGAGCCGAACTCAAAACAAAGCAACCAATGAAGCCGAGACCAAGACCAAACGTAGGAAATACAAAACTTAGCAAACAGCAACTAGATCAAATAACACTCGCTCTGAGAGATGAATTTATAGACTTCAAAGAAACCACTACTAATTTAACAACCCAAGAAAAGTACAATTACTTAGAGAATATTATTAAAACTCAAACCAAACTCATAACGAACACAAAAACTGAACGAAAAAATATACTATCAACAAAAACTGTAAAACTACTACAAGACAGGAAGCACCTTCTCAGCGCAAAAACTACTCAAAATAGAAGAAAGGAAATTGCCAAAATTAGCAAAGAAATCAAAGCGAACATTAGGAACGATAGGAAACAATGGAGAATTGAAACGATAGAAAATTATATACTTAGAACAGGTGGAACCAAAAAAGCTCTCAAGGAATTGACAAACACAAAAGACTGGATCGTAAAAATGAAAGATGTAAGAGGAGAATGGAACCGCCACAGAACAGACATATTAGAAACAGCTACAGCTTATTACAGAAAACTATACGGCAACATTACTACGCAAAGCAAAATAGAACTGGAGGAACCCTCTAATATTCCTAATATCCTCTATTCGGAAGTCAAGCAAGCTATTGTTACCCAAAAAGAAGAGAAAGCACCCGGACCCGACGGCATAAAGAACGAAATTTTAAGACACAGCCAGGGAATCCTGATACCTATTCTTGTAGAGATGTTCAATGATATCACAAATACCGAAACCATTCCCCTACAATGGACAGAATCTAATATCATCCTACTGTATAAAAAAGGAGATAAATATGATATAGGAAACTATCGCCCTATTAGCCTTATGTCTAATGTATATAAAATCTTCGCTAAGATCATCCTAAAACGAATCGAAATAACCCTTGACGAACAACAACCCATCGAGCAAGCAGGATTCCGCAAAGATTATTCGGTAATCGACCACATACACGTAGTGCGACAAGTTCTAGAGAAATACAACGAATACCAGCTAACATACTACATTGCGTTTATAGATTATAGTAAAGCGTTTGATTCTCTTCTACACGAAAAAATATGGGAGGCTCTACTAGAACAAGGAATCGAACCCAAATACATCCGATTAATAAAAAACATATATAGTCGCAGTACAGGAAGAATTCAATTAGAAAAGAAAAGCGCTCCTTTCAGAATAGAAAAAGGCGTTAGACAAGGGGATCCCTTATCTCCTAAACTTTTCTCCGCTGTGCTAGAATCAATCTTCAGAAGACTTAATTGGGAACACCTCGGTATTAACGTTGATGGCGTATTGCTGTCGCACTTGAGGTTCGCAGATGATATAGTGCTATTTGCCAAAACACCAGAAGACCTAAACAAAATGCTAGTAGAACTTGCGACAGAAAGTGCGGAAGTGGGACTGACACTGAATCCGGAAAAAACTAGAGTAATGACAAACGGAAGCAAGTACACTATTAAACTAGGGAACACCGAAATAGACTATACCGACGAGTACATCTATCTAGGACAGCTTATAACCCAAAAAGAACCTATGCAAAACGAAATGGCGAGAAGAATTACGAATGGATGGAAGAGATACTGGAGCCTGAGAGAGGCTATGAAGGATAAAAAACTCCATATAAACCTAAAAAGTAAACTGTTTAACACCTGCATTCTACCTGTTTTGACGTACGGATGCCAATCATGGGCGCTAAATCATGAAATACTAAACAAAATATCAACTTGCCAGTACGCAATGGAACGGAGTATGCTAAACATCAGAAAGTCTGACAGATTGAAAAACTCTGTCATCAGATATAAAACAAAAACTACAGATGTAATAAATAAAATCAAGAGACTAAAATGGAGATGGGCTGGCCACGTGATAAGAGGATGCAACAAATGGAGCCAAAGAGTGACCCACTGGTATCCTAGAGACGGCAAGAGGAAGAAAGGAAGACCGCAAAAAAGATGGGTCGATGACATTAGACAGGTGGCCGGAGTCACGTGGAACAGAGTGGCGCAGGAAAGGAAAGAATGGAAAAGGTTGGAGGAGGCCTTTGCCGATTGGCAAACAGATCTAGGAAAGATTACTAAGCAACAGATATTAGGTTAAATAGTTTAAGAGTTCAGTGTTATTATATTATAAGTTTAATTGCATTGTAATCACTTAAGAGATCTGAATAAAAGGCTATATTATTATTATTTCCTTTATTTATCTATTTACACATTTTACATATTTTTAAATATTTCTCAAAAAAACATAAAAAAACATTTAAAAATATAAAAAATAGTGGTCCGCCGGTGTCGGGAGCAGGGTCCAAGCTACCGGTGGTTAGGGCTCCAGAGACAGGAACCTCCTCACAATGCGAGCCGTATCGAGGAGTACTGCCTTCTGAATCAGGCCCTTGATCCAACCGCCTAAGGAGAGCCTCGATAGATGGTCATCGAGGCTCTTGGCCATAAGGCCATTGGCCGTCACGACAATCGGCACAATGATAGCCGAGTTCACATTCCACATGTCGACAACCTCGTGTGCCAAGTCGAGATATTTTATTTGTTTCTCTTTCTCAGCTTTCACGAGGTTCTCGTCATGCGGGATGGTAACATCGACTATCATTACGCGGCGCGCTGATCGGTCTATCACCACTATGTCAGGCTTATTGGCCACAATAGTCCTGTCAGTAATGATAGACTGATCCCAGTACAGCGTGACATGGTCTTTCTCGAGAACTGGGTCGGGCACATACTTGTAGTACGGTACCTCAGATTCCACAAGTTTATATTTCAAGGCAAGTTGCTGGTGAATAATCCTGGCTACTTGGTTGTGCCTGTGCAAGTACTCGCCGTTAGCTAGACGAGAACAACCAGAAATAATATGTCTGATGGACTCACCCGGACGGTGGCATGCCCGACACACGTCAACCGTCCCGTCCTTCATAATATGTTTCCGGTAGTTGTTCGTTAACATAACTTCATCCATAATCGCACAGACAAAACCCTCAGTTTCCCCAAAGAGGTCGCCGAAACGTAGCCAGGACACGGACGCTGGGAAATCTACATCCGGCCCATGAAGAGCCCGGTAGAAGCGCCCGTGAAGCTCCTTGCCTTGCCATACTTCCTTGCGGTCATCATTAGTAAGTACCACAGGTTTGCGCCAGTTCTCTTTAGCCATGGACAGCGGGGTGAGTCCCTTGTCCACTGCAACCACATCTCGGTGCATACCCACTTCGGCTTTTAAAAAATATTCTCTGAGACTGCACACCTCGCGGTTGTGGAGGGTCTTCGCGTTTAAAAAGCCACGACCCCCACACTTCCGCGAGATGTACAGCCTCATCACCGATGATCGTGGGTGATGCATCCGGTTTGCGGTCAGCAGTGTACGAACTCTCCTATCCAGGGCATCGAGTTCGGTCTGAGTCCATTTGAGTATGCCGAAAGAGTACATTAAAACCGGCATGACCCAACCGTTGAAGGCACGCACCTTGTTTCCGCCTGAAAGAAGGCTATTTAATACCTTCTTCAGGCGTCCAAAGAAGCGCTCCCTCAACGATTGCTTCATGTCAGTTACATTAATGCCTAACGCTTCCGACATACCCAAATACTTATAACTTTCGGATGAGGAGAGGGATCTGAGGTGTATGGAATCCGAGAGCTGAATTCCCTCGGATTCCATAATCTCCCCTCGCTTTACATGCATGACTGCACATTTGTCCACACCAAATTCCATCCTGATGGCGCTACTAAAAGTTTCAGTTACTTTCAGTAGCTCCATCAGTTGCAATTTGTTGGGGGCAAAGAGTTTCAGATCATCCATGTAAAGAAGGTGAGATATGACCTGACCACCTCTCCTCAACCGGTAGCCTAGACCTGAATTCTCCAACAATGTGCTTAGAGGATTCAGGGCTAGACAGAACCAAAGTGGACTCAGACTGTCGCCCTGGAATATTCCCCGTTTAATCCATACAGGCTCATCGTTCCCCTGGATCTGTCGACATCCTGGATATCGAAGGACCGTCCTCCATTGCCCCATACATGACTCAAGGAAGGCGCGTAGAGTTGCATCTATCTTGTACAACTCTAGCACCCTCATGAGCCATGTATGTGGCACCGAGTCGTAGGCCTTCTTATAATCTATCCAACATGTCGAAAGATCCTTGCGGGATCGACGAACCTGTTGGCTAATGGCCATGTCGATGAGGAGTAGCTCCTTAGTACCGCGGGACCCGTTCTTACATCCATTTTGAGAGGCAGACATAATGGAGTTTTTGTCAATGTGTGTATTAATTTTCACTCTCAAAATGGATGTAAGAAGCTTATAGACCGTCGACAAACACGTGATCGGTCTATAATTCTTGGGCTCCGCGGGACTACCTGACTTATGGAGCAGGTGGGTAATACCTGTTGTTAGAAATTGCGGTAGCGACCCAGACTCTAAGGATGACTGGAATTGGGATGCCAGGCAAGTGTGTGAACTACTAAGCCATTTGAGCCAGAAGTTGTGCAGTCCGTCCGGTCCTGGTGACTTCCAATTCGGTAACGGACGAACTGCTCTGGCTACATCTGTTGCTGTTATTAAAATTGGTTCCATTTCTGTGATAGGTTCACACACTCGCTCGACATCACGTATCCAGTCAGCCTCAGTATGGCAGACGGGCACCGACCAGATGCTGCGCCAAAAAGAACTCGTGACGGTATCATCTGGGCGGCAAACGTCTGTCATATTTTGCTCGGGTCGCTCCCATGCTCTGTATACCCACCTCTCATCGCTCTGGAACATGCGATTCTGTGAGTATCGATCAACCCGCCGCTTATACCGCCGAATACGGTTCGCCCATGCATAAACTTTCTGCTTCAGGAAGTCGATGCGCTCTGTGACACGGGACATGTATTCTTGAGGACTGATTTCAGTCCCCGAGAAGGCCCGCCTCACAAAGCGCATCACACGTGGTCGTGTATTGCCCTCCCTGAAGCAGTATAGTTTGCCGATGAGTACCCTGGCCCCGTCGATACGATGTTCGATCCTGCGCTGCCAGGCTGGTACGGTTGGTTTTGGTCGGCTAGCTAAGACACAATTTGGGAATTTTACATTAGCTAGACGACATGCCGCAACAGCCCCACAGTACAGGATCGAGTGCGTATCAACGAGGTCCTCGCTACTCTCGAATATATTCTTGAGTTGCGAGTCCAAGGCACACACCAGCGCTCTATTTTTCTTATGCATGGGTAACCGTGGTAATCGGGGCCTAAGTTCGGTAGGAGTGGATCGATACTCACGAAGCGCATCCTCCAGTGCACTCCTCAATCGGTCGTTGCACTGGCTACTTACCGTGACAACCCTATCATCTTCCTCTACAACAGCAGGGTTGGACCGCGGTGGGGTTGCGTCAATAGCTGTCGCTCGCATCGCGGTTTGTGACGGAGTCAAGACGATAAGGTTGCTCAGTACCTCTGAGCGCAGCCTATCAAGCGCGGCGTCGTCCAACATGTGATTGCGTTGGATGACCCGCACCTGATCCGACAGTCGTTGGGCCGAGACGTTGACGGTTGGTTCAAGTTCCTGGAACAGAGACAGCATCCTAACACGGTACGCAGTGAGGTTAGTTCCCCCCTCTGTAGACCCGTAATATGCGCGCATGACGTTCTCGTTTATGGACTGAGTCCATCTCATGCGCTGCACACAACCACCGGCAGCGGGGACCCGGCTCGGGGCCGGATGGCCCCTAAGTCCCAAGCTCCTCGGTGGCCGGCCTCTCCCCTGCCGACGCACAGGTGTTGGCGACGTCGGCGGAGAGAAATATTCGTCGCTGGAGCTCGACGCAACTGCCGCTGCCGGTAACACAGGTGATCCGGGGTCCGGCGGCGGCGAGGCGGAGCTGAGCGACGAGTCCGGGGTTGGTAGGCGTGCGCGTCGTGATGCAGCCCTCGTAATCATTTAGGCATCATTTAAACTCGTAACATCTCATTCTCAAAATTCATTTTTCGTTTGACGATGTTGACAGATGTCATTGTCGTGATAATTTTTTCATCTTTTCACTTTTTGGTTTATTGAAGAAAGAGTTTTTCGGATTTTCGAATATTTTCGTTATTTCCAGTCGTTTTAAAATAACTATTGTAGATGTATGGATAAAAACCAATATTTATATCAAAAAATAAGAATGATGATGATTTAGCAGATGCTTGACATACGGGGTTGCCAGTTATTATTATTATTATTATATTTCCTTTATTTATTTTCTTACATATCAATTACATTTTTAAATATTTTAATATAAAACAATATAACAAAAACATTTAAAAATATAAAAAATAGTAGCCCACCGGTATCGGGAACAGAGTCCAAGCTACCGGCAGTCAGGGCTCCAGAGAGAGGAACCTCCTAACAATACGAGCCGTGTCCAGGAGTACCGCTTTCTGAATCAAGCCCTTGATCCAGCTGCCTAACGAGAGCCTCCTGAGATGTTGGTCGAGGCTCTTGGCAATTAAGCCATGGGCTGACACGACTATCGGCACAATGATCGCTGAGTCCACATCCCACATGTCGACAACCTCGCGAGCCAAGTCAAGATACTTGATTTGCTTATCTTTCTCGGCTTTCACGAGGTTCTCGTCATGCGGGACCGTAATGTCAACAATCATTGCGCGCCGCTCTGATCGATCCACCACCACTATATCAGGTTTATTGGCTACAATAGTCCTGTCAGTGATGATGGATTGATCCCAGTACAGTGTGATATTGCCATTTTCGAGAACTGGGTCGGGCACATACCTATAGTACGGAACTTCCGATTCCACAAGGTTGTATTTTAGAGCAAGTTGCTGATGGATAATCCTGGCTACAAGGTTGTGTCTATGCAAGTACTCTCCGTTAGCCAGACGAGAACACCCGGAGATAATGTGACGGATTGATTCGCCTGGACGGTGGCATGCCCGACATATGTCAACCGTGCCGTCCTTCACAATAAATCTCCGGTAGTTATTCGTCATCATAACTTCATCCATAATTGCACAGACAAAACCTTCAGTTTCTCCGAAGAGGTCTCCGGAGCGTAGCCAGGCTACGGACGCTGATAGGTCTACATCGGGCCCATGCAGGGCCCGGAAAAAGCGTCCGTGAAGCTCCTTACTCTGCCATACCTCCCTGCGGTCGTTGGTATCAAGTACTACAGGTTTGCGCCAGTTCTCTTTAGCCAAGGAGAGCGGGGTGAGGCCCTTGTCCACCGCGACCACATCTCGATGCATCCCCACGTCGGTTTCTAGGAAATATTCCCTGAGACTGCATATCTCGCGATTGTGGAGAGTCTTGGCGTTTAAAAAGCCTCGACCCCCACACCTCCGCGGGATATACAGTCTCATAACCGAAGAACGCGGGTGATGCATTCGATATACCGTCAACAATGTACGGACCTTCCTATCCAGGGCGTCAAGTTCAGTTTGAGTCCATTTGAGTATGCCGAAAGAGTACATCAAAACCGGCATGACCCAACCGTTGAAGGCACGCACCTTATTTCCGCCTGATAAAAGACTATTAAATACTTTTTTCAGGCGGCCAAAGAAGCGCTCCTTCAACGATTGCTTCATGTCAGTAACATTGATACCCAGCGCTTCCGACATACCCAAATACTTATAGGTTTCGGTTGCTGAGAGAGATCTAAGATTTATGGAATCCGAGAGCTGGGTTCCCACAGACTCCACAATCTCCCCTCGCTTTACATGCATGACCGCACATTTGTCCACACCGAATTCCATCCTGATGGCGCTACTGAAAGTCTCAGTTACCTTCAGTAGCTCCATCAATTGCAAATCGTTGGGGGCAAAGAGTTTCAGGTCATCCATGTAAAGGAGGTGAGATATAACTTGACCACCTCTCCTCAACCGATAGCCTAGACCTGAATCCTCCAGCAGCGTGCTAAGAGGATTCAAGGCTAAGCAGAACCAAAGTGGACTCAAACTATCGCCCTGAAATATACCTCGCTCTATCCTTATGGGCTCGCTATTCCTCTGGATTTGCCGACATCCTGGATAGCGAAGGACTGTCCTCCATTGCCCCATACATGACATCAGGAAGGTGCGCAGAGTTGCATCAACTTTATACAGCTCTAGCACCCTCATGAGCCATGTATGTGGCACAGAGTCATAGGCCTTCCTATAGTCTATCCAACATGTCGACAGATCCCTTCGGGAACGACGAGCCTGTTGACTAATGGCCATATCAATGAGGAGTAGCTCCTTAGTACCGCGGGACCCGTTCCTACATCCATTTTGAGAAGCGGACATGATAGAATTGTCATCAATGTGTTTGCTAATTTTAGCTCTCAAAATGGATGTAAGAACTTTATATACTGTCGGGAGACAGGTAATAGGTCTATAGTTGTTGGGTTCCGCAGTACTACCCGATTTATGGAGCAGGTGGGTTATACCTGTTGTTAGGAACTCGGGCAGCGACCCTGACTCTAAGGCTGACTGGAACAGGGTCGCCAGGCGAGCATGCGACCTAGTAAACCATTTAATCCAGAAGTTGTGCAGCCCATCCGGCCCTGGGGATTTCCAGTTAGGTAACGGACGGACTGCACGAACTACGTCTTGGGGGCTGATAGTGATTGCCCCCATTTCTGGTACCGGATCGCACGCTCGCTCAACTTCCCGGGTCCATTCACCCTCGGTATGGCTAACAGGCTCCGACCAGATGCTGCGCCAGAACGAACATATGGCATCATCATCCGGCAGGTGCGCGTCAGCCACACCTTGGTCCGGTCGCTCCCAAGCCCTATAAACCCACCTTTCATCTCTTTGGAATGTGCGATTCTGAGTGTATCGATCCACCCGCCGCTTATACCTACGAATACGGTTTGCCCATGCATACACTTTCTGCTTCAGGAAGTCGATGCGCTCTGTGACACGGGACATGTAGTCTCGAGGACTGATATCAGTACCCGAGAACGCCCGCCTCACAAAACGCATCACTCTAGGGCGAGTATTGCCCTCCCTGAAGCAGATTAGTTTGCCGATGAGTGCTCTGGCCCCATCAATACGTCGTTCAATCCTGTACTGCCATGCCGGTACGGCTGGTTTAGGTCGTGTAGCTCTGTCATCAGAAAATTTAACATGAGCTACACGACATGCCGCAACAGCCGCACAATACAGGATTGAGTGAGCATCGGTGAGGTCTTCGCAGTTGTCAAAATAGTTTGACAACTGCGAATCCAGAACAGCCACCAGCACCCTATTTTTGTTATGCATGGGCAGACGAGGTAAGCGTGGTCTGCGGTCGGGTTGCATGAACCGATATTCTCGAATCGCACCCTCCAAAGCACTCCTCATATCCTCACTGCACTGGGTACTTACATTAGTAACCATGTCATTACTCACGTCGTTATCGCGATTTGCGATTGCGATAAATTGTGGTGGAACCACAGCCTGCGACGGCGTGGCAATGACATGGCTACTCTGCATTTCAGTCCGCAAGCGATCAAGTGCGGTATCATCCAACATACGATTACGCTGAATGACTCGCACCTGATCCGACAGTCGCTGCGCCGACACGTTGACAGCTGGCTCAAGCACCTGGAACAGAGAGAGCATCCGAACACGGTACGCGGTCAGGTTGTTTCCCCCCTCTGTAGCCCCATAGTATGCGCGCATGACATTTTCATTGATGGATTGCGTCCATCGCATGCGCTGCACACTCCCGCCGGCAGCTGGGACCCTATCAGAGGCCGGTGGGCCTCGAGGTCCTAAACCGTCCGACGGCCGGCGTCCTCCCCGTCGACGAGCAGGTGGTGGCGTCGTGGGCGGAGAGAAATACTCGTCGCTGGAGCTCGACGCAACTGCCACGGCCGGTGTCACAGCACTCACGACGGGGCTGGAGTCCGGCGGCGGCGAGGCGGAGCTGAGCGACGGGTCCGGAGGCGATAGGCGTGCGCGTCGAGCAGCTGATCTTGTCAACATCTTCCGATCTTTAACACATTTTTACCAAAATTTTTTTTTGACATCTGACACATTGTGTCAGATCAATGGTTGGTTTTTCTTTTTTGCATTTTACAATTATTTCCATTTTGGTGCTCGTTCTTTGATTATTCTATTATAACTGTTAATAAAAAATGATGTTTATGGTTGTTGATGTTGCTTTCGGTGTAATTTTAACTATTTAAATTTAAAAATATTTGGTAAATCACATATAAAGACGTTTGGTTGACGTAAGTGTTGCCAGCTTATTATTATTATTATTATTTTTGGGATGTGCTTTTGCTTCTCAGCTTACTGGTACTTCCAACTACATTTACGGGTCGAAACCAAAGTAAATGCAGCGTGTGGTGTGTTATGTTGAGAGTGTGTTGTGATGAGGACCTACTTCATTTTCATCTATTTGCATAAACTTTCTGACAATTCGACATGTATTTAAAATTGCAGCTTTTTGCAGGGTGATATAGAGCGTTTCTTTCAGATTAAGTAATTTGAGGCTATGAAGTAAATGATTCGGGATGACACCTGTTGTAGAGAGGACTATTGGGACCACGTAAACTTTTTCCTGGCGCCAAATTCTGGTTACTTCCTGTTTGAGTTCTCCGTATTTACTAATTTTTTCGGTGATGGTTTTTTGTATGTTGTGTGTGTTGGGAACTGCGATATCTATTAAGTAAGTGACTTTATTTATTTTATCTTGTAGTATTATATCCGGTCTATTATAGTGAATTGTCCTGTCGGTGAGAATGGCGCGGTCGTAGTAGAGTTTATGAGTATCATTTTCGAGGGTAACTTGTGGTGTGTAATTATAGTATGGAGTGTTTGTGTCTTGTATGAGTGAGTATTGGACTGCTAATTTTTGGTGAATAACATTTGCCACCTGATTGTGCCTATGTGTGTAGTCGGTCTGCGTGAGGGTTGTGCAAGCTCCTGTTATGTGCTGGATGGTTTCTGGTTGCGTGTGACACTTGCGACATTTATCATTCGTTACTGAAGGATCTTTGATAATAAATTTTCTGTAGTTTTTGGTGTTAATAATCTGGTCTTGTATAGCTATGATAAATCCTTCAGTTTCTCCTTCAGTTTCTGGGAATAAATTACCTATCTTGAGCCATTTATTTGAGGCAACTTTGTTGATGTGTGATTGTTCTAGGTCATGAGGATGTCGGCCATGAAGAACTTTTTTCTTCCAGTCATCAATTTTTTGTGTCTGCGGGTCTTCGGCAGCAATGTTTGGGGTATCTAATGGTTCATTTAAGTTAAGTGGGGTGTAATTGTGATCATTTTGGACTATGGCCTTATGGATATTACTAGTGTGAGATTTTGTGTGAAAGAATGTTTTTAATCTACAAACTTGTTTCCGCCATAGGTGCTGGATGTCTATTAGGCCTCTCCCTCCGTTTTGTCTTTTTATGGTTAGTCTCTCTATGGCAGATTTAGGATGTAAGTTATTATGTTTTGTAAGAGTAGTGCGTGTAGTTCGTTCTAATTGTTCTGTGTCTGTTTTTGTCCATTTAATGACTCCGAATGAATATGTTAATATGGGAATAGCAAATGTATTTAAGGCCTTAATGAGATTTTTGCCAGACAGTTGGGTTTTACATATAGCGTTAAGTCTCCTCTTGAACTCTACAGTAAGCGTTTCTTTAATTCTAACGTGGTCTAGTCCTTTCAATTGTGTGTACCCTAAATATTTGTATAAATCGGACGGTTCCATCGCTGTTATGGTGTCTGTGTTATTTACTACATAGTTGCCGGGTTGTATCTTGCCTCTTATGATGTGAAGTGTTTTACATTTATCCAGACCAAATTGCATATTTATATCTTGGCTGAACTCTGCTGTAGCTTCTACTAGTTTCTTCATATCTTTTTCAGTTTGTGCATATAGTTTAATATCGTCCATGTAAATAAGATGTGAAATTTTTGTTTCTTCTTGTGTAGTAGTGTGTTTGAGACCATATCCGGCACGGCAGCTCTGCAGCAGATGAGACAGAGGGTTTAGTGCGAGACAGAACCACAGGGGACTCAGAGAGTCACCTTGATAGATACCTTTCCTAATATATATTTCTCGCGTAGTGACATTATTGTGATTACAATTTATATGAAGTGTGGTTTTCCACTGTGACATTATGTGGCCTAGGAAGTCTATTATTTTTGAATTGATTCTGTAAATTTTTAGTATCTGTATCAGCCAAGAGTGAGGAACACTGTCAAAGGCTTTTTTATAGTCGATATAGGTGCAATGAAGATTTCTATTTTTTGTAGTAGCATGTTTATGAATAGTGGAGTCTATTATTAACTGTTCTTTGCACCCCATGTGGCCCCGTCTGCATCCCTTCTGCTCCTCCGCCATTATGTTGTGGTGTTCAACGTGTGTGTTAATTTTCGTTGTTATTGCCGATGTTAATATTTTATATATTGTAGGTAAGCATGTGATTGGTCTGTATTGGGAAGGGTGTGGTGAGTTTTTAGTTTTAGGCAGCATGTATGTTATGCCTGTTGCAATAAAATCTGGTATATTTTGTTGACCTAATATGATTTGTGTAAAGTTTCTTGCTATTGGTTTGTATAATGAAGTTAACTTTTTGAACCAAAAATTGTGTACTTTGTCTATGCCAGGAGATTTCCAATTATGTAATCTGCCTGTTATATATGTGATATCGGCCTCTGTAATCTCTACGAACTCCATTTCACTTATTGCTCTCCATTTTGTTTCTTCTTCTGTTATCCATGTTGCTTCGTCATTGTGTTGTGCTTGTTCTTCCCAAATACTAGACCAATATGTTTCTAATTGTTCTTTTGTAGGTTGGCTAGATGTGTCTGTGTTAGTGTCGTAATTTGTGTCAGTGTTTGGTTTATTTAGATTTCTGTAGAAAATTTTTTCATTGGTGGCAAAAATGGCATTATCATTTTTGCGCTGTTGTGCTTTTTTGTATCTTCTGAGCCTATGAACTTTAAGCGCTAACTTTTGTTTTATAGTATCTAAGAACTCCTCTGGTTTTCTGTTGTTATTTTCGTGCCTTGTGTGAATCAAATGGCTTCTAAAGATAGCCTCAACTCTCCTTACTACTTTACTTGATCTGTTGTTGTTAATGTATTGTGTAAGTCTACCAATATCTGCTCTTAATTTTTCTATGTCTTTTTCTAGCCTCTGTTGCCATGCTGGTTTGTTGTTCTGTTTTGGTCTCGTGTTTTCCGTGTTTTGTGTAATTTTAAAGTTAAGCTCTTCAGATATGACTACTGCTGTGCAATATATAAGAGTATGTATATCAATAAGTTGTGTTTCATCGGAAATAAATTGGTTTAGTATGTTCTCATTAAACAAGTTAACTAAACGGAAAAGATTAGGGCTATATCGAAGTTTAGGTAGCTTTGGTCGAATTGCTGGGTCCATCCCAGAGTATTGTGCGAGGGTTGTTCTGAATTTATCATGTATTTCTTGGATGTATGTATCTGTGGTTAGGTTATTATTTTCGACGACTAAGGTCTCAATATCATTTTCTAGCGTAAGGGTTATGTATTCAGTTTGCGTGGATGTGTGTGATATTTGCGTGTAAGCTTGCGATTGATTGTATAGTTGAGATTGAATACTAGGTTCTAATTGGGTAAATGGTTGTGTTTGTGGTCGTTGGACAGTATCGGTTATGTTTTGTAATAGTGGGGCAGCATTGTCATCTGCTTGTAGTTGTATTCGTGTCTCTTCTTTTAATTGCTCTATTATTTCTTGGGATAACAGTTTATTTCTAACTATAGCTCTTCTCTGATCTGAAATTCTTTGTTCTGATACGGTTATCTCGGGGTATTGTCGTGTAAATAGTTCATGTAATTGTTGTCTATAGGTGGTCATGTCGGTCTCTAATTTAGTGATATAAAAGTAGGTTCGCATGATAAATAGATTAACTTCTTTGCTCCATCTCATGCGAACTCTTGCTTTTCCAGCCTTGGTGGACGCGGGTAAAAAGGTAGATACCCCCCGCGCAGCATTCAAGGTCGGAGTTGGTGGAACTACATTCAAACTAATAATGGGGGTTGATGAAAGTGTTGGTGACGATGGTATGGATGGTGATGATGGCCTTGAAGGCGTGTACGACACTGTGCTTGGACTATACGGTTCTACAGGGGTGTTTGTCCTGTCCGTCAGTCTGTCACCATCGTCAATGATTTCGGCTGTAATATCTTTGTCGGTGGGAGCCCGCCTGTTCAACTCCTCACCGCTGACGGTTCGCATGCTGAGACACCCAGCGTCAGCTCCAGGTGCGCCCCGGCGATCGCCCCCGGGCAGCGGCCCTATTCGTTTACTTTTAGAACGTGTCTCCATTTTTTTTTATGGGTTTCCAGAGCCACGTTAGCCACGCCAGTAATATCTCATTCGTGTGTCCGCCCCCCACGTGATTAGATGGTCAATCAGGACGTGTGGTTGTTTAGGGGGCTTATTATTATTATTATTATTATTATTATTATATTATGTATTAGACAAATAAAACACACAGAGCCAGAGTCATAATCCCTGGAATCCATAATGCTTAGCATAATAATAATCAGCTTATAATGTTCCCACTCCTGGGACACACGGCCTCCTCTCTATATGGGTTCTAGGGGCTTACACAGTGAAAGCTGGAGTAGTACCAAATGCGTGCGCGTGGCCTTTGCGTGGCAACCAGTCTGGCATCATCCTTGATACTCGTATTTGATAACAACCGGTCCAGCTCCGGCTTTAATAAGAATATAGCAAGTTTTGCTTAGTGTTATTTACTTTCTTATAAATTTTAGTACTTTTATTAAACTACTTGTGTATTCGCTTGCAGGTCTGGTAGAAAACAGTTCTTGGGTGACAGTCCTGTGCGCCAGTATACCTACAGCTTTTTTCGTTGCGTTCATCTTTCTCCCTGAATCACCAGCCTACTTAATGTCTCAAGGAAAATTCCAGGAAGCCAAAGCAGCCTTACGCTACTTCAGAGGCATCGATAACGATATAGACGGTGAATATAAAGCCTTGAAGGAGCGCCTCAGAAGTTCAGCAAAGATCAGAGTCACTTTTAAAGAACTGTTTGGTACTAGGTCCACGGTCAAAGCTCTTGTTGTCTCTTTCGGGCTTATGATATTCCAACAGATGAGTGGCATATTCCCCGTCCTTTTCTACGCCAAGAATATCTTCGAAACTTTTGCCATTGGTCTCAACCCACCTAGCGCTGCTATCATTTTAGGCTTCTGTTTCGTTTCATCCACATACTTTTCTACCATGCTTCTGAAGGTTGTAAGAAGAAGAATTCTTTTAATGATTTCATTCGCAGCTATGGCTGTGAATTTAGCCTGCTTAGGTATCTTTTACCATTTAAAAGCATCCAATTTATCTCCGAGTAGTACATGGGTCCCACTTTTCACTTTATGTCTTTTTGTAAGTTTCTATGCTTCTGGTGTTGGGCCAATACCTTGGTTGATGCTAAGAGAAATATTCCCCCCTCACATGACAAGAAGAGCGACCGCTTTAACTGCTGGTTTCCATTGGTTCTTGGCGTTTGCTGTGACGAAATTTTACCAGAATCTGGTAGATATGGTGAAACATGGTTGGACGCTATGGGCTTTTTCAATAACTTGCATTGTTGGAATAGTATTTGTCTACTTCTTTGTCCCTGAGACGAAAGATCGATCGTTGCAAGAGATACAGAATGAGTTCGAAGGGATACACAAGAAGAGAAAGCATACTCATGTCATAGAATTAGAAGCGGAAGCTTAGATCAAGACTGTTAGGATTTGAGTCATTTCTTTATAGACGTCCTGTGGTTCAAATCCATAGAATTATTTGTAAGTTTAGGCGCTCAATAATTTGTAACATTTGTTTGAATATTAGTTAATTCAACAACTGAAACAAAATTTTAGTTTTCTCAGAACAAATGTTATACAATTCTGAGACAATGTAAATTATTTTTCTTATTATCTAGGGGCTATTGACATTGTTAGTGTTCGTTAAAGATAAATAGTTTTAGAGTATGCATGTATTTATTTTTACTGTAATAAAAGTAATTTAATAACCAAATCTGTTTGTCTTCTGTTTTTGTTAATGTTCTACATCTGACTGTGAATACGAACAAACTGCACAATATCATTCATGGAGGAGAGTAGTAGAGAGTCTTTGGCAGAATGAACGCAATATTATGTTGGATAGTGTACATGCTTCATCTGCAGTTATTAGCTATATAGACCTTGTAGAAACAAGAACAAAATTCCGTGCGTTGGAATCAAATATAACAGCTCACAATTTAGGAGCCATTCATGTTATGTTTTATCCGTGGTAATAAGCAACCGGCCTCATTCCAGTTGCTTGCAAACATTCCTTTGGGCCTGTTGGCCTCTATTCTATTCTGTCTCCTGCTTGGTATGGAGGGAAGTTAAAATCATATTTTTTCCTACTCCTCTGCACGTAGACGTTGTAAAAATTAGGTATATCCCTACAACATTCTCTTCATAGCAGTGCCAGTAGTGAAAGGTATCAAGATTCTGGAAATCGGTCATTTCCCCCGGGCAGGTATGTAGATATATGACCGTAGGAGCCTCTTGGCACGTGTCATATCATGACAAACTGCGGTTATTTCCCAGGAGGTGGTGCAAAAGAAACAATTTTCCGTAAGAAATAACTCTTCGAAGGTACACAATATGTTGAAATAGGTATGAGTTATGGAAAAACATTGAGTAGGTGCGTCATGGAGAGGCACGAACGTGGACTAAAAAGTGACCAAGGAACAGTTTTAAAAAGAATCTTGGCTTCAACTGCAACATGCGACTGTACGAGTATATTTACATTGTTAAAATATACGTTGTTGTTTACATTGTACTTTGCACAATTGATATAAAGTTTATTATGCTTTGTAAGATTTCTTTAAAAGAATTAGTTTCCATTCTATTGCGCGGCAATATAAATTGAGCCTACGGAACATTGTAAATTTGTAAAAAAAGGCAATTTTACTTTAAACTGATTGATGCCCGCGGCTTCGCCCGCCCATTTTATTAAATCTCAAAGGGTTTAGGCAGCGTTTTCGTTGAAAGCTCCCAGACGCCTTATTTTTGCCGACACCTCCAACAAATATTATTATAATTTAGCCAATGTATACAAATACCTGACAAATTATATACTAAACCTTCCTCGAGAACCACTCTAACTATTGGTGTATCGTAGTTTATCATGTTAGTTTTTGAGTTTATTGCAAACAGACAGACAGACAGACGCGGCGGAGGGCTTTGTTTTATAATAATTATTATTAGTGAAAGTGGCTAGCACTTCGCCCGCGACTTCGTCCGCAAAAATTGTGATAGCTCAGCTAATATGCATGATATAAATATAATTTATAGCCTACAGCACCCACGAATAAAGTAGCTTTCTGTCAGTGAAAGAATTTTCAGAATTGGATGAATAGTTCCGGTTATTTAAACAAACTAACAAACAAATTTTACCTTTTACAATATTATTAGCACAGATAGCCGACGAAAATTCCTTGCTGGGGGATCTTAAATCTAGTCATGATAACAACTTGCGCAATGATGTCCCTTGCGTTGTGTAGGTATACCAATTGTGAGGTTTTTGAGAACGTATGTAAGTACTAAACGTATACCTTTCAAAACCTAAAATATATCCGAAACTGTTCAAACCCTGTATCACCAGTGAAAAATGTATCCACAGTCGCAGTCCCGAAAGGATGTAGCCCAGCTTTATACTTGTCTTGTGTTTGTTTGTTATAAATATCGTGTTTTGTGATAAACACTGTACGGTGTATCTTAGCAGCATCTATTGCGCATTGAACAATTGTGTGGGAAATTTGTTTTACTGTAAAGTTCTATTTTCGAACAATCTTACATAGAGTGTTTTCATCACTTAAATAGAACAGAACATTTATACAGAGACAGATATTAACAAAAGTAACAATCCCCGCCAAACCTGGAGCCTCGGTACTGAATATGGAACACTTAGTTACGTATGCGGCGCCGCTCACAAAATGACACATTTCATCAGTGGAAGGAAGCTATCCAAGGAAATCGCCCATTACATGAGGAGCAACAATCATGGACGACTCCTAATGGGGTGAGGAGACGAGGGAACGATTCGCGTAAGGAATATAAATCAGTTAATTCTGATAGAAGTTTTACTTACAGTTTTCGTTGACGGCAGGTAAGGAATTTTAATAGTGAAGGATTTGTGTCAAAGGGAAGAGGGATATGAAGCGAAAGAAATAAAGTTAGTTTTTGAGCAGAGTCTAAAAAAACTAAAAGTATGTCATCGGTGCATCGGAACGAAAATACTCAACATCACACTATGAGTGTTACAAGATGCACTTTTGAAAAAAATCTATTAGCCTTAATATTATTAAGCATTGATCAGTGTTGAATATAACATCTAATGAAATAAGGACACAGGTGAGTAATGGGCTAGCTCGCCGTTCGACCGTCTTATGACGACAGGCCGTGTCGACGGCGCGTTCGTGTTTATCATGCGCCTCTAAGTGATGTCAGCAAACAAGAAGGGGTCTGCGAGGGCCTATGCCTGCCGGGGGTGCGGGACTGTTCGAAAGAGATACCGCAGCCTTGGATCGCAAAGGGTTAAGAAGGAACTTATTTGGGTTTTAATCAGTATATGAAGTCTGATACTCCCTTCCGCATGGCACGTAGTCCTTATGCCAAAGTAGTTTCACGTGGCAAAGTGCTAGGCTAACTTCACTTTTCATGCAATATTGCTTTTCGGGAGTGGTTTTCTGCACTTTTGAAACAAAACTACCATATTTTGCTCGCTCTAAATTGCTGTGCATTAAGAAACATATTGTTTTGACGTTGTTTTAGACATCTCGACAGCAATTTTGTTCATTTTCCGATAAACTTTCTACAAGATTTGCAAATAACTTATTTTAGGTGTAGGTAATTATTCAAATACAGCAGATACAACATGCAAAGTCATGTTTTTTAGTTTGTTTGTTTGTAAATGAGGGGTTACTGTTAACTTTGCCTTACAGTTTTTATTCAGTATTTGTCTTACAAATAAAAGGTGAATTTATACTGCAATTTGAAGCAACAACTGACATTGAACATGCGACTGCTGAGCGTGTGGTCCTGGGTTCGATTCCCAGGTCGGGCAAAATGTTATGGGGTTTTTCCATCAGGAATTCCTCAGTAGCACCCACGGAGTCTGGATTGTGCCCAATTGATGGTAATAGACTCGTCCCCTATTACATTGAACTTAAACATAACGCGAAATGTGGGTGTACTATTAGGAACACCTCTGCTTAACCCTTCTGGGATTATAGGCGTGATGTTATGTCATGTTGAAGCATCAAATCAACATTTAATAGTCCAAGTTCAAATAGCAAATCTGAGTTCAGAACGCCTCATCGATCGTTCCAAGTCTAGTTGCAAAGCAAACATCGGGCCAGTTCCAGAAATTCTAGGTCTCAACTCAACACAGTTGAAAAAAGACTTTATATTTTTGTGGTTAAAGCTTAATTTACAAATGACATCGTTATGAGGTAAGATAAATAAAACTTGATGACGGGAGCGATGAAAATAGAATTTTATTCTGATAGAGTTATGGTTTGAAATTGAATTGGTTCAGAAAGGTGGTTAGCATACAGGTAATTTTAACTTGTAAATAAAAAAAAAAACTATGGAATGGGTCGGTTGAACGATTTGAAAAGTCAGTGGGGTTTTCATGAATGTGTTTCTGGTATTTGGGTCAAATGTTTACCGATGCCATTAGTACTATGAGTGCTATTACATTGGACTCTATTCAAAAGGGTGGAAAATTACTATACTCATACCTCTAATGGGGTAGTTTTTACATGGTGTTTTGGGTGTTAGCATTTTAATTAGTCTTGTAATTACCAACGGATTTGATGGCTTGCTGGTGAATTATTTTTATATTTGTTCGTGCACGGGCGCTGTCAGTTGGGACTGGTCATCTCTTAGCTGCCACGGTTTATTTTAATTATGATAAATAAAATAATAAATTGGTCTTTTTTTTTATTAAAAAGAAAGTTAACAAAAACAACAACAAAACAACAACAACAACAGCAACAACAACAACAACAACAGTTATCAACAACAGTTATTGCTTTTTCTTTCCTTACAATTAAAAAATGCATACTTACTAAAAACTAAATTGATTTAATCAATTGTAACTTGTATTTATATGATCGGCAACTGGATGTTTGTGTGGAACAGCTTGTCTGTCAACAAAGGCCTCATCTAAAGATTTCCACGTATTCCTTGTATAGTCTCTTACTAACTATTTTAATTACATAATCTTTTAGTCGTTGGTTTAATCTTTTACTCTGAACGCTCTTAATGTGCACGTCTTTCTTTATATGTATAATCTCAACATGAATGACACCAATGAATGTTAACAAGATTTTGTAACAAAATTTTGATTTCAAAGAGTGTCCATGGAGTTTCTTGCCCATTCTTCTCCATAGAGATCTACGCTTTGAAATGTGCAACTACAGTACTTTCTCAAGTTATTATGCTTTGTGACTGTAACTGTAGGTTCGCTTTTTTATTTTTTGACTTTCAAAAGTGCCTGATATGGTTTAATTGAAATAAATACTTTGAGTTTTGAATTAGATTCAAAATGCCGTACAGAATTTAACAATAAGTCGACTATGAAAATAGGTCCAATTGTAATTATTAAAGGGTCTTGGTCAGTGTGGGCGTAAGTCCAACAGAATTGAAATATATCTCAAACCGTAGCCTTTCATTAAGACTGCATCATCGTCTGCTTAGCCTTTTCCAAACTCTGTTGGGGTCGGCTTCCAGTCCAACCGGATGCAGCTGAGTACTAATATTTTACATGGAGCGACTGCCTATCTGACCTCCACAACCCAGTTAGTACTGGGTAATACTATAACCCTTGGTAAGACTGGTTGTCAGACTTTTTGAGGCACTGACTACCTGTAACGACTGTCAAAGATCAACAAATGACAGCCGGGACCAACGGCTTAACGTGCTTTCCGAGGCACGGAGAAAACTCGGTATGTAATGGGTGGTCACCCATCCACAGACCAACCTAGGCAAGCACGGCTTAACCTAAAGATCGATCTGAGCGGCTGTTATTATTTTGCCACGAGCCCCTCAAGACTCATCATATTTCATGAAAAAAACACATGTTGCCTTTTTATGTATTTTGTAAAGGATTTGACCTAACATGCCACTCAGATTTCATAGAAAATTGCCCATAGTCCTTTGTCTCAATTTAAGTAGCTATTATAATTTGACATGATACTGGTATTCGTAACGGTGAAGCCATTGAAAATAGAGAAACAAACATTTTAAAATCCATCCTGTTTGTGTTTGTAAGTCCGTATGTTGGTGGTAATCTTAGGATCTACTGATCCGGTTCGACAATTTTTTCACTAATGAGAAGTTATTCTCAATTATATCCTATAGGCTATTTAAAATGTTCTCTTGGAAACATTCAAACCATAACGCGAGCGAAGCCACAGGCAAAAACTGGTAGCAAATAAGTTCGGGCATTCATATAATAGACTTAAAGATTCTTTGCTGATTCAAGATGGCTTTTCCTCAAAATACACGTCATCATCTGCATAGCCTTTTCCCAACTATGTTGGGGTCGGCTTTCAGTCTAACCGGATGCAGCTGAATACCAGTATTACATGGAGCGACTGCCTATCTGATCTCCAGAACCCAGCTAGCACTGGGTAACACGATACCTTTCGAGCCACTGACTACCTTAACGACTGTCAAAGATCTACAAATGGCAGCTGGGACCTACGGCTTAACGTACTTTCCGAGGCACGGAGGAAACTCGGTATGTAGTGGGTGGTCCCATCCACGGACCAACCTAGGTAACCACCGCTTAACCTAAAGACACAAAAAAAAAACAAAATACACGTAAAGCTAAAAATGTTAATAAACGCGACTTGATGTTTTTTTTCATTGTAAATCTTGTGAGTATGCTCATTGCTCAGTCTGAAAGATTTGGAGGAATAATAATACTTTGGAACGCAGACCAGATTTCATAACATCGGCTCTGTGTGTGTGTGTGCTGTTAGAATTGTGACATACGGAATGAAAGAATGACTGACGCATTCTCACCAGAATCTTCAGGTAAGCTAAGAAAGAATGACTGACACTTTTTCACATCAATATTCAGCTAAGCTCATGTGGCTTAGCTGAAGTAGTAATAGTTAGTAATTTTTCAAAGTTAATACTTTCAACGTTGGCGATAAGTCTGCGAGGGTGAATTGGAACTTAGCGGGTCACATTTCCAGGACGGGTCAGAACAGATGGGTCAGATTCGTCACACAGTGGGTGCCTGAAGACAGTCGTCGTCACCGAGCAAGGCCTAAGAAACGCTAGCGTGACAATTTGGACTCGTTCCAAACTCATTGGCCAGAGAAGACATTGAAAGGAATGGATTGGAGAGAGAGTTGGAAAGGAATGGGAGAGCAGTTTGCCCAGCTGTAGGGCAGACTAGGTAAATTAAAAAAAAAACCGACCAAGTGCGAGTCGGACTCGCACACGAGGAGTTCCGTACCATTATCTATAAAAACGGCAAAAAAAATCATATCTGTTGTATGGGAGCCCCCCTTAATATATATATATTTTTTAATTTTTAGTATTTGTTGTTAAAGCGGCAATAGTAATACATCATTTGTGAAAATTTCAGCTTTCTAGCTATCGCGGTTTATGAGATACAGCCTGGAGAGAGACAGACAGACAGACAGCGGAGTCTTAGTAATAGGGTCCCGTTTTACCCTTTGGGTACGGAACCCTAAAAAAAGAACCAAAGGAAGCTTCGACAAAGGATTACCATTTTTTTTTAAAGAGAAAAGTCAAGAAGAAGAAGTGAAGAATCTTTCCTTCTGACTGCAGTGTAATTTTTAAATAATTTTGAATCGAAAATTGACGGCAGCTGAAAAAAAATCCTGCTGTAAAAACCAAATAATAATTTGCCCGATCCATGCATCAAACCCAGGATCCCGCACTCGGCAGTCGCTCGTAGTAACACTAAATGCTCACATAAGTTTCCAGCTATATGTATTCCAGGTAAATGGCGCTACGCATCAAAATTCAAGAAAAAGTCTCCACGGTAAGTCAGCTGCGAGATATTCTGATGTGTCTGAATAAAAAGCATTGGCTCGTTTGATACCGCATGTAAATGCTACTTACACGGCTGTCATGAAAAGTATGGATTATTTAGTAAGGTATATTTAGTCTTTTAAATATATGTTTAAAATAGTTAATTGCTCCTTTGGTTTTGCGGTCAGAAGCGTCATTGCTAAATATGATTACGTCTTGGGATCGATTACTACACTCGAGAGCAATGAATCCGGGTCACTTAAAGAATGTTAAAAATCTCGGAAACTAAAAATGATAGGTTAATGCAATAAATTGTATTTAATAGACAATGTAATACTCCTTAAATGAAAGTAAAAAAAAAATGAGTCGCCATACATTTTATTAACACAAAATTACATAAAGAAAAAAACTGCTGATCTCTCCTTAAAACAAAAATAGGAAACATGAAATTTTTTAACTTTATTACGATTTTCTTGAATTTTAATACTTCGTATTGCCTCCTCGTGCTTCCATAACTGCGTTTACGCGGTTTGGCATGCTGTACACCAAGTTCCTTATACGATTTTGGGGAATATTCTCCCATTCCTCTGTGAGAGCAATTTTGAGCTCACGAAGCGTGATTGGGGGAGGGTTTCGTTGTTTTACGCATCTGCCTAGCTCGTCCCAAGCATGCTCGATCGGGTTGATATCCGGGCTGCGCGCTGGCCACTCCATACGAGTAATGTTCATCTCTTGAAGGTAGTCATTCACAATCCTACCTGTATGAGGTCGGGCATTGTCATGCATAAATATAGCATCCTCACCTAAATTGATCATAAATAAACCAACGTGATCATTGAGGATTTCTTCCACATATCTTACGCTAGTTAAAGAGCCGTTTTCTATGATCACCAGCTCTGTGCGACTTTCAGAAGAAATTCCGGCCCACACAAGTACAGACCCACCACCGTAGGCTACTTTTTCTTCGATGCATGCTTGCTTGAATCTTTCCCCTGGTCTTCGATACACTCTGTGTCTTCCATCGTGCTTGTAGAGCATAAATTTTGATTCGTCGGAGAACATAACTTTTGACCAATCTTCAATACTCCAATTTACGTGGCTCTGGGCATATCTTAGTCTTGAAATACGATGCCCACGCTCCAGTTTAGGGCCGTTTGCAGGTCTAAGGGGTTTTAAGTTAGATTCAGCAAGCCGACGTCTTACTGTCCATGCACTTGGGTTACTTCCTCCGAGGCGTCGAAACTGATTTGTGAGTTCAGTTCCTGTGAGAAAGCGATTTCGAAGCATGGTGTTCACCAAGTATCGGTCTTCTCGTGCTGTGGTACACCTGGTTCTGCCCGTTCCTGGTCTGCGTAGGTTAGAACCAGTTTCTTCGTAACGTCGGAGAAGTCTTTGTACTGTTGACAGCGACACACCGACAGTCCTGGCTGTATCGCGCTGACTCCGGCTGGTTTCCAGCATTGTAAGTATTCTGGTGCATTCTTCAGGCGTAAGCGACATAATTTCAGCTTGAATAATGAATATAGAGCACTATCAACATGGTTTATGTACCCACATAAATGACAGATTACAAACAAAAGCAAAACCAAATGCTGTAATTTCGTAGTTCCATCTTCGAAAGTGGCCCTTTTTCAAATTTGATTTTTTAATGATATAACTTTACAATAACTAAGAAGTTTTAATACCTTCATTTAATGAGTATTACATTGTCTATTAAATACAATTTATTGCATTAACCTAGCATTTTTAGTTTCCGAGATTTTTAGGATTCTTTAAGTGACCCGGATTCATTGCTCTCGAGTGTAGTTTGGACAAAGTTTTGTTGGAAAAACCTACAAGAAACTTCTCAGTAAAGCTGCAGTCTAGACTCCATTGGATTTGTGACATTAGGCTTGCCCTATTACATGGGACCTAAATATAACAAAATGTGGGTGTGCACCACTGCCTATCTCTTCGGGGAGTGGGAGTGTAATTTTGTGCTACAAAAGTTATAGATACCTATAATCTATATCATTAGGTCAAAAGATCAATAAACGCACACCCAAAACTTCCCACTCACTCACACGCAACAGACTAAGAAAAAGGGTGTCGAGAAAATTATGAACAGACTTGACTAATTACTTACAGTAATTTTCATAGAACATTACAGAAACGAGCGCCGCTGCTATCGAAATAAACACCATTAGCTAGATACGTATATACGTCGTAAGGAAAGGCATTCAAGGTTCGATTTTTTGTCGCAGAGTCAAGGACAAGCCTTTTTTTTTTGATAGAAAATCATCAAATGACCTCGCCTACTCTGGGTGGAGCGGAAGGGAGAATGAAAACTTAAAAAAAGATCATCATACATATCACGTCTGTGATCCTCATATTTGAAATTCAATTTTAGCGATAACATTCATAAAATACTACTTGATAGATCAAAATTATAACGACACAATTTAAATAAAATAAGCCATATTAAATTAGTAAAAAAACGCAACATTATAAATTATCCAAATCATGACATTATTAAAATAAAATAATAAAAAATATGGTAACGTATTTAAGTAAATAATAATAGTGATTACGCTAATTGGACCCCTTTTCGGGTAAGAAGCTCCTCCAGAGAATGCCAATTTTCTCGATCTTTGGCGACTTCTGCCCAGTCTTTTCCAATCATTAAGATAGGTACATTTATTTCCTAACGTCAACTGGAAATTATTTTCAATTTTTTTGTAAATTGTCATTGAGGTTATGGTTAACACTCAGAAAAGAGAAAAGCATTAGTGAAATGATTTTTTTTTACTTTTTGATGCCGTCTTACAACACAATGTTGTAATATCACAGAGCGTGCCGGGTTTTTATATCTATGTTTAATAGAATATGCCAGATAGCTTGGGATCGGATTTAGACCAAATGAAATACTAAATATTAAGTAGATGAAGTCACAGGTAATAGTTAGTTAGGAAATTGTGCACACGAACGAGTAGAAAACAGCTATCTTAAATAAGTCGAAAGTATAAATTACCATGATCACTAAAAGATCAATCAAACTAAAGCGGATAGGTTGCAGATCGGCTGTGGACACTTATAGATACCCAGTACAGTATTTGTCCGGACGGTGTCAGAGTCTCACCCGCAAATTCGCAATATACTGTAACCCTGGCAGTTTAAGAAACGCATCGTGAACAGCTAGTTTTATCCCATAAACAGGGTGATATCAAAACACACGCTATCAGCGGGTGAGGCACCTGTGTTTACATCCGCAGGCCACTGGTTAGTGATGTCACCCTTTTTGTTTTTCTGCTGCTTAGGTCATCGGTAATGCACTGTCACTTAGTCTTTAGATATAAATGTCTGGCACGGCACTAGCCCTAGAAAGATCATCTTATTTTGACCTACGATAAAGACAACCATACTTCTTACGAGTCTTACAAAATAATGATTTTCGGAGAATTGGGCAGACTTGACAAAGAGTTGAGCAGCATACTCTAAGTTTTCAAGTTTTTTGACCCACTTTCCGATTTCTGATTGAGCTGAAATTTTGCATAAGTATATTTATTTAGTTTGAATGACAATGCAGGGTTAGCTAAGCGACGTCTTCTAAATTGAATATGGCGGAGAGTCAAAGATGGCGGACTAGTTATTTTAGGGCTATCATTATCTCTTATATTTTTAGGGTTCCGTACCTCAAAAGGAAAAAAAACGGAACCTTTATGGGATCACTCGTGTTTGGCTGTCTGTCTGTCACAGCCAATTTACTCCGAAACTACAGGACCGATTGAGTTGAAATTTGGTACAAATATGTAAGTTGGTGACCCTACTACGGACGATTAACGTTAATTAATGATTTTTAAACATGGGGCCACTTTTGGGGGGTAAATTAGAAAATGAAAATCAAAGTTTTGCAAATTATATCGTGTTACATATTAAATAAAAGGGCTTTTAGTGAGCACCTATAAATATATATAATAATAATAATAATAAAATCTTTATTTATATAAAAACAGATTGCAGTACATGTAACAGATTTCACAAAGAAGGTAGTATTAAATCTCTGGCAATCAAGTGGGTGACGTGCTGTTCTCCTAGCTAGGCTATGTAATAGCCTGTATTAAGAAGTAACAGTGCCGATCCCCTCGAATTGTGTTACTACAATTTCATTTTTACAGCTTAATTTTTTTTTTTTTTTTTTTTTTAAAGTAAAATGTCGCAATTGTGCGTGTGTGTATGTGTGTGAGTGTGTGTGTGCATGTGTGTGTGCGTGAGCATGTGGCTGTGTAGGCGTGCGTAAGTGAGTCGATTTGATTAGTGTGGGTCAATGTTTTGGGTGAGTGGTACAATATACAAACTTTTTCAGTATAAGTTTTGTCATAACTTAATTAAATTAAATATTTTTCTGTTTCGTCGTAGGTTTTATTTTGAAGGAATGTGCGGATAGTCTTTTTACAGTGATGATGGGATAATCTATATACTGGACATTTTTTGTTTATCGTATTGTAAAGGGACGGACCTAAATAATAAAAGAATCTTTTAGTAAACGATAAGCGAGTTTTTGGAGGAGTACATATTTTATCTTTTCTGCGTTTGGTAATTTCAATATAGGGGGTTATGCGGTGTTGCAACAGAATTGATTGTAAAATAAAGTGTTGCCGCACGTTGAGCACATTGCAATTTTTGTATAACTGATTAGTTGGATAAATTAGTGGACGGAAGGTAGCCACTTTCAGTATAGCGCGATGTGCAACTTCCAGTGGTTTAAAGATAGTTTTTGCGGCACCACCCCAACAGGGAATACAATAAGTAATAATAGATAGGCATAAGGCAAAATAGACATTACGTATAATTATAGGATTAGCAATATTTCTTAAGGTTTTAAAGATATATATAAGTTTGCGAACTCTGCCAGTAAGGATATTAATATGAGATTTAAATTTAAGATTCTTATCTATGATTATTCCGAGGTATTTGATTTCCTCCGTAGAAGATATAGGTGAACAGTGGCATGACACTTGAGTTTGCAAATTGCACATGTGAGCTTTAAGTATTATTGGTGGGTTTGGTTGGGTAGCAGAACTGACCGAGTAGGTAATGAACTTGGTTTTGGAGGTATTAAGTGTAAGCGAATGGAGATAAAGCCAGTTCAGCGCTACATTAAAGCCATGTTGTGCTTTGTCCTCGAGTTCAGACCATGTGTTGGCGACGAAAGTTATAGCAGTGTCATCCGCAAATGATGTTATCTTGGCATTTGGGATATTTAAATTGCATAAGTCGTTTATAAAAACTAGAAATAAAGTGGGACCCAATATGCTTCCTTGTGGAACGCCATAGTAGATGGGGAGCTCATTGCTGCTATGCCGATCAATTTTGACTATCTGGGAGCGATTAGTGAGGTAGCTTTGAAGGAGATCAAGTTGCAATCCCCTGACACCCATCTTTTCAAGTTTGAGTAAGAGAGAACAGACGGGGACGGTGTCGAATGCCTTCGCAAGGTCTAAGAATATTGTTAGGACTTTTTTATTAGTATTCAGGTTTTGTACGATATTGTTAGTTAATTCCTGAATTGCGTCGCATGTTGACTTGTTTTTACGAAATCCAAATTGTTGTGGTGATATTAGTTTGTAATGTTCTAGGTAGTATATAAGTCTTTTATTGATAAGACGTTCTAGTACCTTGGATAGGGCAGTCAGAACTGCTATGGGACGGTAATTATTCGGCAAGTTCCCGTCGCCTCCCTTGAAAACTGGGTGAATGATTGCCTTTTTAAAAGAAGAGGGAAAGACGGCAGTCTCGAAACAGAGGTTAAAAATATGGCATAGTATGGGCGCCAGGGAGGTTGAGTATCTCTTTAGGATGTAGGGTGATATACCATCCCAGCCAGTTGCTGCATCGGAGCGCAATGAATGGATAACTGCTGTAATTTCGTCAAGATCAATAGGGTCAAGGACGAACGATGAAGTTGATGAGGTGTTAGAAGTGGATTGAGTAACTGTCAATGGCTGCGTGGTATTAGTGTGAATATTATTTGCAAGTGTCTCGCCAATGTTAACGAAGTATGAGTTTATAGTGTTGCAAGACTCAATAGGTGAAGATGACAAAGTTAGTAACTGAACAGATGTATTCTTAGTTTTAGTAGTGTTAGTTACCCGTTTAATAGTGTCCCATAATGTTTTTGGGTTTTTACTAGCTTTTTTTAGTTCCTCTGTATCATATGTGTTCTTAGCTTTCCTTAAAATACGAACACAAAAATTTCTGTATCGAAGGTAAGTAATTTTTAGAACTTCATTTCCTGGGAATTTTTTAACTTTCTTGTGTAGAGCATCCCTGTTTCTTATGCACCGTAATAAACCAGATGTGATCCAAGGTTTTAGGATTCTCTTTTTTGATGAAACTTCTTTAACCGTGGTATTTTCAGAAATAGATACAGTTATTAAATTCAGTAATTTCTCGGTAGCAATATTTGTGTCTTTTATATTGTAAATAGGGGTGAAGTCCAGTTGTGACATTGATTTGTCAAGCCCGTCATAGTCAATTTTCGTTATATGGGAGTTTGCGACCGTTCGTAAACATTTATCTTGAATGCAAAGTAAGGAAGAGGAGTGATCAGTTATTGTGGAGCTTAAAACAAAGGTGTGGGTGGGGGAAATTGTTTTGAGAAACGTGTGGTCCAAACAATTGCCATCCCTGGTCGGTAGGGTGTGCGCAGGAAGATAACCGTGAAAGGCAAGGCAATTTAGGAAGTCGTGAGAGCGCTTGTCAGATGTGGTAGGTTTGATATCCACGTTCAGGTCTCCTGTTAGAACTACCGATTTAAATCTATGCAGTGACGGAAGAATGCTGTTAAGAGCTGTTAGAAAGCCATTTAAATTCTCTATTGACGGTGATCGATAGATACAGATTATCGCCAGGTCAAGGTTAATTTTTATAATAAGACCAGATGCAGATCGGTGGAAATCTGGCTCCTCGCATGTAACAGACAGGTCCGATTTCGAATACACCACTACACCATCACTCTGATTTATATGTTTGGTGGTCATGAACGCGGAGTAATTATTGAGAATCGGGATAATAGTATTGCTAGAGCATGGTAACCAACATTCAGTTAAAACAACCAGATCGCAATCGAAAGATATTCGGTGGAGAAGTGTTTGCAAGTTTAAAAAGTTACGGTTTACCGAGCGAATGTTTTGTGTCAGTATCTTAATGAAGTTATTAGGACACTTCACGATGGAGAGTGTTTCTTCAGGTGTGCAGGTATAGGTAGTTGATACAGATAGTTCGTCGATACTGTCGATTAGATTGTTTATGTTAGTAGTCATTTTTTCGGTAAAGTGAAAGTAGCTTGGAGATTACGAGAGAATAGGGTGGTACATATTTGTTTAGGGACGTGTGGAAAGCTTATGTTTGGGGGTAATACATTTAAAAACATATCATTTATAATATTAAAGTAATAATAGGGACGAACGCAAGCATATGTAAGGAGTATATATGGTGACATGGTGATGTTGTAATATGTAGGTGTTAAGTGAGTGATGTATGTTGAGAGTATGTTGTGTTGATAGTAATAGTTATGTATGTGAGTTTTGTTTGTGTTTGTATTTAGTATTTTAACATAGCAGTTTGCAAAAAATATAAAAGTAATCAAACAATACGAAAGATATAGCAGGGTATACTTAAATGCAAGTAGTCATGCTTTGTTGATTGTTGCCGCCAGCTGCTTCAGTTGTTCCTCACTTCTTACCACGATAGTCTGGCTATCAGGATCCTTTTTAAGCATAACTCTTCCGTTCGACGTCCAACAATAGTTGTACTGGTGTTGCTTAGCGTGGTTTCGAGTAAGGTAAAATAACCTTTTAGAATTGGCTGTTAAAAGCTCGGTGATATAGATAGGAGTTTCCAGTGCAGATTTTAAGTTTAGATGGGTTGATTTTATCTTGTTTGTGGGATTGCGTTTATTGTAGTCTTTAACAGCAGCAAGAAAATTCGTTTTCGTCAGGGTATTACAGAACTCAACTGATAAACTCGATGTTAAGTTTTCCTTTTTTGAGGGTAGTCTAATAATATCACGGATACTAGCGGATTCTGTATCAAGGCCTAGATGCCTTGACAAGTGCGATATAGTTTGATACAGCATGTTTTTGGTCTCATTCTGCCTTTTGGGTACGTTGCGTAATTCGATAGAAGTTTTAATGAGATTGTGGTCGAGAACTTCCAACTTGTTTTCTAGCGTAGCTAACTGGATTGCCATGGAGCCACGTTGATTTTCTAATCCAGTAATTTTATTTTCAAGGGATTGCAATTGATCGGAGACCGCTGTCATGGCCTTTTCGAGATCAGTATTTGTGACTTTAATTTCCGTGTAGTGATTTTTTATTTCCTTAATATGATCTTCCAATTTGTCTAAACGGGTGCTCTGAGTACAAATCATCTCATTGATCATCTCCTTGATTTCATTTTTAAACATATCCAGGTCACCACCAATGACTTTGTCCGAAAGGCATCTGCGTTTGGCTCTCTGGGTGATGTTCCCTTCTGAGTCTTTATCTGTATGCAGCTTCCGGATATCAGACTCCGAGCGCGATGAGTATTTATTCGGAGAAGTTTTGGATGGTGTCTTATACATGTTACCTTAACTTGTTGTCGAAAATTTAAAATTAAAATACAAAAAAATATTTCTTTTCGATTACAGATAAACCTATAAACAATCTATGGTAACTAATTTGGGTTAAAACACCTTACGGAATTCAGATAATTAACGTACGGAACCCTCTCCACGCGAGACGAACTCGTATTTGTCCGGTGTTTTTACCATTCCCATGATATGAGTATCAAATGTAAGGGTTTGTTGAGAAAAAATACGAGAAATAAAATGACGCCACTTTAAAGCGTGCTTATTGAGTTTTTTTTAACTAAAACATTTATTTTTTTGGGCTTACGTTATATCCTATCAAACTTTTCACAAAGTAATTTACATTTTAATACACGAACTCAACACCAGTATACTAAAGTTACAATTATCACAAATGTACTACAGTGTGTACGTTGAGTGACGAGTACATTCAGTCTGAATGCCTGATGTGTGACATTGTTGCTCGCACAAAGGACATGCGGGCTCGGATTTTTAATCACAGCGTATTATGAAGCGAAGTTCTCTCTTTAAAACGGGTTATATTTATCAGAGATGTTTACTAACCTTTGGTTCCTGAAGCGAGGTAAATCTCGAATATCTTCGAGTAAAAAATCGTCATCATAGTAACGGCAGATATGACTGCGGTAAATACATTAGCGTATTGTATTTGCTAGCTTGTCTAGTAGTAGACTGCCTAGTTATTATAATAGTTGGTTTTGGGTTCGATCCCTGAGTAGGACAAGGTGTTATTTACAAGTTTTGCTATGAGGAATTCTTCTGTTTTGATTGTGAGTCCGCGGACTCCTGATTTGTTGGTTGGCAGCAATAGCTCGCCCCATAGAATATTGAACCTAAAAATATATACGGTCGAATTGAGAAACCTCCTCCTTTTTGAAGTCGGTTTAAAAAATAAGTATCTTGAAAAATATACTTAATTCTACTTAACTCTTTGAAGATTACAGGAAAAATGTATTGCATATATTCTTTTGAGTCCAGGGCAAACACAAAGGAGTTCGAGTATGTATATCAATGATCACGTGACCACACATCTCCTTTACAACAATGCCTAAGAGCCTGATTCCCGAGAAAAAAAGTATCGTTCAAGTAATAAAGCAGCTAATGTGGCGAGAGTGTGTAAAATGTCGCCATGACGCGTGACGTCACGATGCTCCCTTTAATACGACCACAGTACAGTCCTTTCCCAGTTAGTTTACATCAAATGTAAAAATGTATATAATATGTAGTTTATCAGCCATCTAGTTACCATAACACAAGCATTAGGTTGCTTAGCTTGGGACTAGATGGTGCTGTGTGAAATGTCCAGGGATATTTATTATTATCTGACAGCAGAAACCAAACATGACGTTATCCTAGTCCTTCTAATCATAACTACATAACTAATATTATAAATGCGAAAGTAAGTTCTAAAGTAGTTCTTTGTTTGTTACCTTTTCACGCCTAAACCACTGCACCGATCATCCTGAAATTTTACATATACGTTGTCATTGTCAGGTGTACAGAAACGGACATAGGGTACCTTTCATCACAAAAAAAGAACTGTTCCTGAGGAAAACAACAATAATATTAATACAATATCTTGGGACAACCAACACACCGCCATCTGATCCCAAACTAGGCAGAGCCTGTACTATGGCAACCAGACAACTGATAAACATACTTATATATTTCTAAATACATACATATTATAGATAAATTACACACCCAGATACAGAACAAATAATCGTACTCATCGCACAAAGATTTGTCCTGTGTGGGAATCGAACCCACGACCTCCGTCCTAGCAGTCAGGGTCACTAACCACTAGACCAACAGGCCAATCAAATAACGTTCTTATAATATAGGATGGCGCCACGTGTCTTTCGAAGCATGATTGAATTATAATATTACATGCAGAGTACAACCCGAATTGATTGTCAAATTCTAAATTAACGCGAGCGAAGCCGCGGGTAAAAGCTAGTTGTTATATAAATAAAGATCACTGTTATTTGACAGACTTATCAGTTGCAGCAACCAATTAGCAACCTTATAGGAATGTTTACAAAGATCACTCGCATTTTGTCAGCGATGCCCGGTCAGTAAACTAACTGAGAGAGCACAGTACACATATTGGCTTAATGTACTGTCTAACGCCTCCACTTGACAGGAACGTTTTAGTGAATGAATGAACGTGATTATTGAGTGAATGAATATCTTGTGGTGTTTGAAATTAGAGCGGTTGAGGGTTGAACCACATCTAGCTGCACGGAATCGCACTATTCCATGCTCCCGTCCTTTTCTGTCGCTCAGCCCTTTTTTAATGTTGCCTCTATGAATTTGTCTTATGTTGTGGGTGGGTGCTCGCATAAACAAAAGCAAGTCCCGGAACAACTACCCGTATTCCATACCAATATTTTGTTCCATGTGGGAATCGAACTCGCGACACGCAGTGCAGCAATCGCTTAGCCGATGATCCTACCATCCAGTTAGCTAGGTCGAGAAACAGTGTGGTAATGTTATCGCAAGAAGCTGCATGCGTTCGGCAGCACGCTCTGTTATTCGCTCTGGCAAATGACGGTTCAGAGCGACAGAAAAGGATAGGAACATAGAATCAGAATCTCTCTTGATTGTGATTTCGAGCTGCTAGATGAGTTGCAACCCTAATGTAGAAAATATGTTGTATGATCTTTGATAAAATATTCTTCTGCTCATACACATAATTTTCCCTTCATCTTCTTTTTTATCGTGTGGTTGGTGCCAAACCTGGTGATATAGTTTTTATGCCACCCATGGGCCTCTGACTTGGCTTTACATGCCGTCGTGAAATATCTTTCAGGCATGCTGGTTTTCTCCCGATGTTTTTCTTCACTGAAGCAAGTAATAATCTACACTAATATTATAAAGAGGAAAAATTTGTATTTTTGAGTGTGTGTATGTTTGTAATGAACAAACTCAAAAACTACTGTGCCGATTTCAAAAATTCTTTCACCATTGGAAAGCTACATTCACCCTGAGTAACATAGGCACCCGTGCAAAGCCGGGACGAGCCGCTAGTTATACAATAATACGAAAAAGCAGATGTGCGTGTCTTTGGTTCGAACTCGAGACTTATGACTTGGTAGACGGCCACACCACTTGGTATTACTGCCTTCCAAAGCATTAAACTTAACTTCACATAATATTCAGGTTTTCAGATTCGTGACCAACTTTCATCAAATAGTTTGCCATTGAAAAGTTCCCACGCCACGCGGAATTGATTTCCCGGAGGTTTCACATAGAAATGAGGTGTTAATATTCGACCCTTCCATATGCTGACGTTGGATTTGCATAACACTATGAGCTTCGACCAGTTACGACCCAATACTTAGGCGCAATTTAAATGGGGATTTCACCACGTCATCCTGTGTTATGAAAACTTAAAGAAAGACACCATCCCTACTATATAATATATATTTTATATATTAATACTATAAATGCGAAAGTAACTCTGTCTGTCTGTCTGTCTGTTGTTACGCTTTCACGTCTAAACCACTGAACTGATTTTAACTCATGAAATTTGGTACAGAGATAGAGTTGACCTTGAGAAAGAACATAGGATAGTTTTTATCCCGGAATTTTGAAGAGTTCTCTTGGAAACGCGATATAACCGACCTAGATGCGGGCGAAGCCGCGGGCGGAAAACTAGTACATAATAAATCACGTCTGTGATCCTCGAAGTATTAGTCATAGTTGTTCCTTTTTTTTTGGGAAATCATCAAATGACTCCTCCCGCTCTGGGCGGAGCGAATGGGAGTGTCAGACTTTTACTGACTAAAATCCATCCATGTTCCTTCTTTTGCCCTTTGTGTTCCAGGGCCGCGGTATCTCTTTCGAATAGCTGTTGCACCTAATAGTAAACCCACATTTCGTCAGTTATGTTCAAGTCCCATGTAATAGGGGGCGAGCCTATAGCCATCAACCGGGCACAAATCCGGACTCCGTAGCTGGTACTGAAAAATTCCTGATGGAAAAACCCAATGACACCGTGCCCGACCGATCGAACCTAAGACCTCATGCTCAGCAGTCACGCTTGCAACCACGAGACTAGGACCAAAAAAAATCCGATTCATTTAAGAAATCACGCTGTCATCATTGGAATTGTGGGGTTGAGAGAAAATAAACTGCAATACTTTAAATTTTCATTGAGGTAAGCCTAATGCCCAGTTTTCACTAACAATAAGTGACACGTAAATGCATGATGCGTGAAGTTCTTCAGAAAGGTCAGGTGCGTAGTACTCGCAATCGGCTTGCGTGTACGACCAGATTTGTGAACGTGGACGAGGCAAAAGGAGTATGTAAGGATCGTAGCAGGTGGCATTCTGTGGTTTCTGCTTACCGTCATGGGAAACCTCTTTTACAAAAACTATTGTTTTACTACTTAAGACCTCAGGTTTCTATACCACGCGGGCATAAAAACTTTCGGGGAAAACTATAAACAGCAACTCATTTTGAAATATTTCACGTTGTTCCGAAGTTTACTGGTTTGAGTCGATACTTGGAGGTTTCTCAACCATCTGAAGTTCGAGGAAAAAGTGTGTTTAGCCGAATTCGCGTTACGAAGTTTTAGTTACTTAACAACTTTAAGAAATTCTGAAGGTTAAAAAGTTTTAGTTTCATCGTTCACGTTTTCTTATTCGGAAAATTAGCTTAATCTTAACTGTTGTATCGGATAAACCGTCATGGTTGCCCAGCTGTATAGATTTTATGAATTACCTTTTATTTCTTGATTTAATGTTGTGTTTTACACCACTCAATACAGCGTATCCCATTTTTTTCTCAAAGTTATGAACAACGGGTAATATGACATAAGGAAATCTCTATATGACATCATTTCAATGTGCCTACTATTTGAGAGGAGATAGATATTGGGATATCAGTGTAATAAAATCCACGTGTAATTATAAAATATCTATAGGCACAAAATTGAACTCCTAAGCAGGCGAGTATAAAATAAACTCATAAACTGCCTAGTCTTTTTCCCAACTATGTTGGGGTCGGCTTCCAGTCTTACCGAATGCAGCTGAGTACCAGTATTTTACATAGAGCTACTGCCTATCTGACCTCCACAACCCAGTTAGTACTGGGTAATACGATACCCCTTGCTAAGACTGGTTGGCAGCGTTTGGGAAGCTTCGTCGGGTCTTTTCGTCGCGCATTCAACAGAGCCAAAAGACTAAGGTCTTCAATCAGTGTATCTTGCCTGTTATGACTTACCGAGCCGAAACGTGGACACTGACGGTACGGCTGGTCGTTCAGCAAGCTATGGAACGGGCTATGCTTGGAGTCTCTCTGAGCGATCGCATCCAAAACGAGGTGATACGACAGAGAACCAGAGTTGTCAGCTTAGCTCACAGAATAAGTAAGCTGAAGGAGCAATGAGCCGGTCATATTAGCCGTAGAACCGATGACCGTTGGCGTAGACGTGTTCATGAGTGGAGACCGCGAATCGGCAAACGTAAGGTGGGACGCCCTCAGGCGGGCGTGGAGTGACGATCTTCGCAGGGTGGCTGAAAGCAACTGGATGAGAGTTGCTGAGAATCGAGTACTCGAGTAGAGTGGCTGGCGATTGAAGGTATATGTGATGGGATGTCCCGCAGAGGACTACTGTGGGCTGATGATGATGATAACTGGTTGACAGACTTTAGGGACACTGGCCTGTAACGACTGTCAAACATCTACCATTGACAGCCGGGACCAACGGCTTAACATGCTGTCCGAGGCACGGAGGAAACTCGGTATTTAATAGGCGGTTACCCATCCACGTACCAACCTAGGCACATGGTTTTACCTAAAAAATGACCTAAGCGGCTGTTATTATTTTGCCACGATCTCTTCACATATTATAACGAGTACAAAAAAAAACTCCTACACAATATTAAAATGTTCATTTACTAGCTACCGATTACTATTTCAGTATAGCTTGTCAAGCCCTGCGGCTACCGCACTTAGGCAGATGTGTGATCATGTAATCAATAATACTAGGACCACAACCACGCTGCGGTCGTGTGTGCTTGTCGCCAACCCCGTGTTGAGCCCGCGGTTATCCGATTTATGTGATGGCAAAATACCTAAGGGTTAGTAATAATGAGACATGATACATATTATTAGATTTTAGACCAATTCTAATATGATGATGATAATTATGGCATAAAATGGAGAAAAAAGTTCTTAGAAACAAAAAAAAAACCTAGATATTGCCAAGGTTGGTCCGTGGATGGGTGACCAACCTTTATATACCGAGTTTCTTTCGTGCTTCGGAAAGCACATTAAGCCGTTGCGTTGGTCCGGTTGTCATTTATCTTTGACTGTCGTTACTGGTAGTTAGTGGCTCGAATGTCTGACAGCCAGTCTTACCAAGGGGAATCGTATTACCCAGTACTGAGTTTTGGAGATCAGATAGTCAGTCGCTCCTTATAAAATACTGGTACTCAGCTGCATCCGGTTAGACTAGAAGCCGACCCCAACATAGATAGGAAAAGTCTAGGCTGATAATGATTTGGGAGTATTGTAATTAGCCTCTGCCTTACCTTCAAAATTCAGACGAGATAATATTGTTATATGAACTATCTCTGTAAACTCTATAGGATAAGGACTGGTTCAAAACAGCACAAATGAATTGTTTCTTCTAAAATAACTTCTTTAAATAATAAATATACATTCCATTGATTGCTGACCTAGATTACCAAGCTTCCTTGATATGCCTGGCTGATTTTCAATCAAGAAAGAAGTCAATGAAACGGAATAATACCTTAATCTGGAATACGGAATTTACAAGGTTCTGATATTAGCAGGTTTTTCCGAGAGAAGAGACACGGGGATTATTCGTTAGATAACATTGGGTATTCATAATAAATGTTTCGTTCTGTTTTTTAGGGTTCCGTACCCAAAGGGTAAAACGGGACCCTATTATAAAGACTCTACTGTCTGTCTGTCCGTCTGTCACCAGGCTGTATCTCATGAACCGTGATAGTTAGGCAGTTGAAATTTCTGTTGCCACTGTAACAACAATAATAATAAAATACAGAATAAAAAATTTAAGTGGGGTTCCTATACAACAGACATATTTTTTTGCCATTTTTATAGATCATTTGGTAAGGAACACTTCATGCGCGAGTCCGACTCGCACTTGGCCGGTTTTTTTTTAGAATTGATTTGGGTGATGGAAAGCTACATCATAAACATTAAATTATGTCTATAGAAGGTACAGATTATTTGCGAATATTTGATATTTAAATTAGGCAACAAACTAACCAGACATTATTAATTATAAACTATTAAATAAACTAAAATAAAGAAACTAAAAACAAACTATAAAAGGGCATCAAAAAATTTCCCATCAGTAAGTAATGTATGTGTAATTGTGTAAGACTGGCGGCGTTCCCACGTAGTATGGCAACATTTAGCCTCTGGCCAAGGTAAAAGCCAGTCCTTGGGTCACGGGAAGCATCAACAAGGCGTTTCAAAATGTCCTTAAACCGGCTATGAACACTCGGACCCCACTTCCCCAGAGTTTCAACCCCAAACAACAACAAATACTTTTTGCATACTTTTTGAAGTTTATTCAAAAGCAAGCAATATTTTGAAAAAATCCTCGACTTAATCTATTTTCAAAATCCTATTTATAAGGCAAACTAAATGTGAACAAAAGTTTTTAAATGTTCTAAAAGTCTACTTTTTCATATTGTTTAACAGACGTCTAAGTAAGCATCGAGCTACCTGAAACATACATGTCGGATTGTCAGGATTTACTCCATTAGGCACTTACATCATGTGGACAGAACATGGGTTTCGTGCAATGAAAATACACTGGGTGTAATACACTGTTTCTATTAAACTAACAAATTACTTGACATTACAACTTAACACAATAACACAGGGCACAATGAATCGGGGAACAGTTCCAAGACGTCTTGGAACTCCGCTGTGATCAGAACTTCACTGTCCACTGTCGCCTCGAGCTGAAGACATCAGGGCTCTGTAAAGCACGCAGTGGCAGCACCACTCACACCGCAGTCTTGTAACTCGGTCGCGTGATGTCACCACTGGCGTACTTGCGATTCATTTTAAGCCCGTACCAATGACCGTCTCCGACATACATAATATTTTTCTCTTTCTTTACTTATATTTATTTATCACTACAAAGTAAATCAAATAATCTAGGCCGCACACAGAGAATAATATAAATATTCTTAAAGGCTAGTTCTCAAAGAGGTTGCCTTTACATTCGTATCACGTACTCGCTAAGTCCGGCTAGTGTAGACAGGGGCCAAGTACATGAAGACCCCGTAAGGTAACTTTGTATGGAACGGACTTTTTTTATGCATGTTTTGGGAGCAACCTGTATAATGTATTTATCGTGTTTGTTAGTAAGTGTATAAATTTGTCCAAATCGAAACGATATTTTTATAAATCGAACTCGTCATCTACCTAGCCTTTTCTCAACTTTATTTTGCGCGGCTTCTAGTGTTACCGGAAGCACCTGAATACTAGTATTTTACCCACAACCCAGTTACTACTGGGTAAATAGGCTACCCCTTGGTAAGACTGGTCAGACTTTCGGGCCACTGACTACCTGAAACGACTATCAAAAATCTGCGGAAAAAAATGGGGAATAAACTATATTAAATTCCTTTGACTTCTTTGTGTATAAATATTTCATATCAATTATTTTACAAACACTAAATTGGAATATAATTATGAAAACACACAGAATAACTACTGCTATGGAGTTTTTGGTACATATAGGTACCTAGTAAAATAATCTACATAATGCAAGCCTTGGTCTTTTTATCCCCGAGCCATCTAACCTGCCCACTTTAAATAAATGCCATAATAAATTATAAGGTTAAATCTGCGAAGGGTGCAAAGTAAGCTTAACTCGCTTAGAACTGTTAACCTTTATGGTCCAAAATATGAATTAACACATACATAGCAGTCATACAGCATGTTTTTAGAAACGTGTGGTATTGATAAAGTACATATTAAAAGAAGTGATACAATCAAATTGCACAATTCTCCTCTTAGTACCATCATCATAATTGCAAAAAAATATCATCAGTCACTTATAAACTGCAATACATAGGTAGCTAACATTTTCAATAATTTCTTTGCTTCTATTGGGAAAGCTAGTACGAGCTCGTCTGGCAATAAACGAAAAGAAACACCTATAATGTCTACAACGGAGAATTCGATCTTTCTGAGCCCAGTCGATCCTCACGAGGTGAATGCATTAATAAAAAACCTAAAAAATAAGTCAAGCTATGGCATTGATGAACTTCCACCTACATTACTTAGACAATGTGCAGATGAGTTAACTTTTCCATTCTACAAACTTATCAATCAATCTTTCGAGGAAGGTACTTTTCCCAGTCTCTTGAAAAAGGCCCTTGTAAAGCCAATTCATAAGAAGAATTCAAAAACTGACCCAAGTAACTACCGCCCAATCGCTCTCCTACCAACTGCATCAAAATTATTTGAAAAAGCCATGTGCAACCGTGTTTACGCTTTTTGTGAAAAATACAACATATTTAATGACTGTCAAAATGGCTTCAGAAAAAACCGATCTACAACCCTCGCCGTCTACAAATACATACAAGAAGCCCTCGACATTATTAACTCCAAAAAATATGCCGTAGGATTACTGCTGGATATGACGAAAGCTTACGATAGAGTACAATTTAACATCTTACTAAACAAATTGTATGGCATAGGGATCCGAGGTAAATGTTATGAATGGTTCACGTCGTATCTACAACATAGAGAGCAATTAGTAGAATTAGAATATTTTAACCAAAAAAGTAACGAAATAGAATTGTTCCGATCTGAAAACGTCCCAATAAACGCTTCAATCCCACAGGGTAGTGTAGTAGGCTGTTTCCTGTTCCTAGTCTACATAAATGACCTCCCGAAGCATATCAGTGAACCTTGTGTTTTGTTTGCGGATGATATATCTATTCTTGCCTCATGTGAAACTAATCTCAACCTTAATGACAAATTAAATTCAATACTTGACGCTACAACTGATTGGATGGAGGAACATAACCTGGAAATAAACTATATTAAGACTAAACTAATGACATTCCACCCACGACAAAAAAAACCAATAAATGTAAACTTCAGTTTTAAAAATTACAAGTTAGAAACAGTAAATAAATTCACCCTATTAGGACTAGACATAGACACACATCTAAATTGGAAGTCGCATATCCAAAAATTACAAGCAAAACTTTCAAAATTTTCTTATGCCCTTCGGGAAATCAAAAAAACTACAGACATAAATACTGCGTTGGTAGCATATTACGCATATGCCTATGCATGGCTTAATTATGGTGTCATATTATGGGGAAATAGTACAGACTCGCCCACACTATTCACCCTACAAAAAAAACTTATTAGAATTCTAGTAAATATTGAACAAACGGATAGCTGTAAGCCTCACTTTCAGGAACAAAAAATTTTAACCCTACCGTGCCTCTACATCTTTGAGATCTGTAAATTTGTACGTAAATACCCGAATTTCTACACAAAAAGAGAAGACATACAGGCTGAGATTACTTTAAGACATAAAAATAGATTAAACATACCTAAATCCCGATTAAAAATGCATTCTTCAAGTACCTATGTCATGTCGATAAAAATATATAATAAGTTACCGGAAGAAATAAGAAATATCAATAAAAACAACATTTTTATAAATAAATTAAAATTATTTCTATTAAACAAAAGCTATTATGATGTGAACGAATATATGAATGAAAGATTATAATTAATTGCTTATCAAATCATAGAATTACATATATGTTTTATTTGCTTGTTAGGGATATAATTGTTATTATTGGGTTTATGTGAATTATATGGAATTGTTTAGTCTTTCGTGCATAATTTTATTTGAATTTTTAGCTCTGTGTTACTGACATTTAAACTTTTGATATTTAAACTTTTAACTATTGACATTTCTCTTCTTTTTTGCTACTGTAATTGTTTGGTTTCATGTTGTATTTTATTTAGTCTTTCATGCATAATTTTATTTTAATTTTTAGCTCTGTGTTACTGACATTTAAACTTTTGACATTTTAACTTTAAATATTGACATTTCTCTTCTTTTTTGCTACTGTAATTGTTTGGTTTCATGTTGTATTTTATTTAGTCTTTCATGCATAGTTTTATTTTAAGTTTTAGCCCTGTGTTACTGACATTTAAACTTTTGACATTTTAACTTTAAATATTGACATTTCTCTTCTTTTTTGCTACTGTAATTGTTTGGTTTCATGTTGTATTTTATTTAGTCTTTCATGCATAATTTTATTTTAATTTTTAGCTCTGTGTTACTGAACTTTAAATATTGACATTTCTCTTCTTTTTTGCTACTGTAATTGTTTGGTTTCATGTTGTATTTTATTTAGTCTTTCATGCATAATTTTATTTTAATTTTTAGCTCTGTGTTACTGACATTTAAACTTTTGACATTTTAACTTTAAATATTGACATTTCTCTTCTTTTTTGCTACTGTAATTGTTTGGTTTCATGTTGTATTTTATTTAGTCTTTCATGCATAATTTTATTTTAATTTTTAGCACGTGTTACTGACATTTTAACTTTTAACTATTAACTTTTGACATTTCTCCTCTTTTTTTTGCTACTGTAAATCTGTAATTGTTTGGTTTCATGTTATATTTTATTTGAATTTGTATGAATGTTGAATTAGATTATATAATACTGAATTTTGCTGTGCCCTGACAGGGTCTACAACGGTTCTTAGCTCTAAGCCTTTTGTTAACACCTTGTTTACCTTGTGGAACGCAAATAAATATGAATATGAATATGAATACATACTTACATATTTATGTGACCACTCACTGCCTCGTTACGTTGGTCGAGTAATCAAAAACACGATCGCTGAGTATGAGGTCTTGTGTTCGATTCCTGGGTCGGGAATAGTGTTATTGGGTTTTTCCATCAACAATTTGACAGTGTAGCAGCCACGGAGTATGGATTTGTGCCCGGTTGATGACAATAGGCTCGCCCCCTATTACATGTGACATAAAACATAATTGGCGAAATGTGGGTGTACTATTTACTTAAATATTCCTCTGTCTATTTGTCCACTGTTTAGTTTTTTCAACTGCGATCTTTGTCCAAATGAGAAAAGGAGATGGAAAACGGTGAGCCCAAATGTAATAAGTTGAGATATGATCTAAAAAATTAGTCATATTTTTGTATCTTAGGATATGAAAAATCACCTCAATTCTCAATCTGGAAGCGGAGAAATATGAGAAAATAGTTTTCGTGAGATTATCGATTGAGTAATCGATTACATAGTTGCGAAAATAAAACATTTGCAGTAAATAATTAACTCAAAGTAATTAAATGCACTATATATACTTACATGCGATATAGTGCATATAATTAGTCATATTATTAAATCAAATATCAATTAATTACTGAAAAACCAATATTAATGATTATCGATTTCATATCGATTCAAATCTCTCTTATATTTTTAGTCTATGTCACTGACATGACAGCTGACTGACATTGACACTAGACAGTTGCCGAATGTTTTTGTTTGCTCACTCGTTTCGTGTTTTCCGATGCGTTTTGAGTGCTTTCCCGAGTATTCGTCATTTTTTACGACCACTACTTTGTATTTTACGGATTCTGACCCTGCCTACCTTGTACGACCCTTGCTTTCACCTTGGACACCGAAGATCACTCACACGTTTGACTTGGAATTGTGATTTTGAATTTTACCGCCGGCTTGTGGATTGGATATTATTGAAACTATGGATCGCTGTGTGAATTGTGGGATATCCACTGGTCACTGCAATACACTGGGCCGACGACTCTTACACGATGAAACAATTCTGTCAGAGATTCGGCAATGGCTTGCACCTCAGTCTGTAAGTAAATATAACCTCATCTAACCAGCTACTATCCTAGCAGGTTTAAAATACATATAATTAGAAGGCCTATGGAGATTTTTTATTTTATTTTAGACATCCTTTCCCTATCTCCTTACCTGTTACCTACCTATCGCTTGAAGTCGTTGACGTTCATTAATATGATTTTTCAAACATTTTCTAGGAAATATAATAACTATTAGTGCAAATGAACACATTTTGTACTTCAGGAATCAGCTGTTAGTTAAAGATTGTAACATAACCTCACTTTTACATAATCTCTTATATCTCTGTTCTCAGATTGACAAAATCCGCAGAATTTTCAGTGAAAGGTTGATAATATATAAGCTATTAATTGACACCACTTTCATCTTCTTACAACTAGGCCCAAGATTGTATGTAATCATTTCAGTCTCCATTGTATAGTTTTTTGGTCGGAGCCACGCCCTCAATTATGACCACACATTTCGAATAGACGCTATATGTAAGCATACACCTAAACCTTATTTTGATGTTTTCTCACAAGGCCATTTAAATATTTCAAGTTTGCGAATTGAATAATAATCGTACTATCGCTTTCACAAAAAGTAGATCACCTTTTTACTACGGAAATAATGCTTATTCAAAATTAGTATAACTTAATTTTGGATTAGCCTGTTCCGTCCCACTGCTGGGCAAAGGCCTTTCCCGTTCCTTTCCAGCTCTCTCGGTGTTTTGTTTTCTCTGGCCAATCAGTCAGGAACGAGTCAAAATAGTCGTTTTTAGGGTTCCGTACCCCAAAAAGAAAAAACAGAACCCTTATAGGATCACTTTGTTGTCCGTCCGTCCGTCTGTCTGTCTATGAAGACCCTTTATCTCAAGAACGCATAGAGGTATCGAGTTGAAATTAAAATCATATAACTCAGGTCTACAGTCCCTTGAAGCTGTGAAAATATCAAACTTCTAAGTTAACGTAAAAAAATACGGCCGTTTATGCCGCAAAAAAACGTATATTTAATAAACGGTTTTTTTTTCTGAGCATTAGTTTGTCCTATTAAGGCAAGATGAAATGAAAATTTTTGCTTTCTTCGTTTATTTGGTTAGCTAAAAGTTGACTAACCCACACGCCTCGTCTACACTCACATTATTAAGAACTAGCTTTTGCCCGCGACTTCATACGAAAAAAAAGATCATATCCTGTGATAAAATGTAGCCTTTTTTTTGGAGTGGGAAATCATCAAATGACTCTTCCCGCTCTGGGCGGAGCGGCAGAGAGTGTCAGACTTTTACTGACTAAAACCCATCCATGTTCCCTCTTTGCCCTTTCTGTTCCAGGGCCGCGGTATCTCTTTCGAACAGTCCCGCAGCCCTGGCAGGCATCGGCCCTTGCGGGCCCCTCATGTTTGCTGACATCTCTTTGAGGCGCGCGTGGAACACGAACGTTGACACGGCCTGTCGTCATAAGACGGACGAACGGCGAGCTAACGCATTACTCACCTTACACAGGCCCGCGCCTACGGTGGCCGAGAGCCACCACGTGGCCCCCGACGCCCGGTGCTTCTCCCGCGGTGGCTGGGACGGGACGTGAGGTTCTCTCCCTCTCACGTTCCGCCACCTCCTTTGCTAGCATGACTGCTTCGCAGAAGGAGGTGACGGCTTCCCATTCCTTCTCACCCCGGACCATGGCTTGAACCAGGGCCGGATGCGAGAGGTCGCCGCCGGCACGGTGGTGCTCCGCCCAAGCGGAGCAGACCTCCACGGTGTGCTCCACCGTGTCCTCCGGGCGATCCTCACAATGATAGCACCCGGGATAAAATGAAACCTATATTTTAAGCTAAGCATCTAGCTGTAGAGTGGTGAAAACTGCGTTCAAATCCATGCAGTAGTTTTTTTCGTGATGCGTGTACAAACACACAGACAGAAAGACAGATAGACAAAATTTCTAAAAGCTGTTGTTTTGGGTTCTGTTGCTCTAATAAAGATCCTCCATATATTTTTTTTCAATATCTTCAATGTATAGACATCAGCCTGTTACAATTTTATTATATGTATAGATAAAGTTTTAATTTTTGATTAAAGGTGGTTATTTACGCAACTGCTAATCCGATTTCAAAAATTCTTTGAATGATAGAAAGCTGCACTATTGCTGAGTATCATAGACTACGTTTTACGTTTCAAAACTTTCGAAGTCGGCTGCAGAAGCTAGTAGGAAATAAAACAGCTAATGCTGAAACTGAACTTGTAAAACCGTTCATGATTTTGTACAATTTCGCCACCGTATCAACGTATCCATTGAGTCTACGAAGGGGTTATTAGTAAAGCTTGGGAAAATACTTGGTTCACAGTTGATAAACGTAGAATTTTATTATGAAATGTAAGTAAATAATATTTTATTTACTTTATAAATCTGTACTTCAGTTACAAATAGGGTAAAATGTTACGCTTTGAGGAAGTATTTTTAGGTCCAAGAAAGTCACGAAATAATGGTGGCGAGATGGACCTAAAATGAATTATTTGGTTCAGAAAAACTCTTTCTATGTAAAACTACGCACGAATTAAGGTAGTGCTCTCTTTATTAAAAACTGGATTTTGCTATTGAGTGGGCTGATATTTAAAAAAAACAGGCCAAGTGGGAGTTAGACTCGTCCTCTCGACTCGTCTTCGTCTCGCACGAGGGTTCCGTGTAAAATTGTAGGTATCTTGTTATTAAACTACATATTTACGGCATTCATTTTTTCCTATAAATGTGCCGTAAGACATTGCTTCTTGCCAAATTTCAAATCAAATCAAGTCAAATCAAAAGAGTACCCCATAAGTTATGATTCCCTTGTGAAATCGCAAAATATACGACATAAACGCTTATACCTATAGATATATTGATCGCGTTGACTACCAAGTTTGATGTTTTCACTGCTGCAGGGGTAGCAGACTTAGATTCCGCGGCCCTGGAACATAAAGGGCCAATGAAGGAACATGGGTGGTTATTAGTCAGTAAGAGTCTGACACTCCCTTCCGCTCCGCCCAGGGCGGGGAGGGGGGGTCATTTGATGATTTCCCACCCTCAAAAAAAAAAAGAAAGGGGTAGCAGACTTTCCTTCTGCGAAGCAGTCATGCTAGCGAAGGAGGTGGCGGAACGTGAGAGGGAGAGAGCCTCACGTCGCAGCCGCCGCGGGAGAAGCACCGGGCGTCGGGGGCCACGCCGTGATGGCTCTCGGCCACCGTAGGCGCGGGCCTGTGGACGGTGAGTAGCTAGACGGAGCTAGCTCGCCGTCTACTTAACTGTTTTATATTAATTTCAGCTTGATACCTCTACGCGTTCCTGAGACAAAGGGTCTTGACAGACGAACAGATGGACAACAAGTGATCCTATAAGGGTTCCGTTTTTGCCGACTCAGGTACGGAACCCTAAAAATAAGTGAATTCAAAAACAGAAACCTCATATTTAATTGAACAGCTAAAAATAAGAAACCAAGATGACTTAATATCTTGTTCTCAAAAACACCCTGATTCAATAACGCAAAATAATAAAATACAAATCTTCAGAAATCTGAGATCAAAGCAAGATTTTTTTTGTTTCCAAAACGCCTGTCTTTCGTAAATCTTATTGACTTTTTATATGTTTTTCAGTACGAGGGATTCTCGGTAACTTTGCTAACTTCGAAAGTGTCTTACAAGTTGAGAAAAGTAAAGAGAGACTGCTAATTTCACTTGTTAGCGGGGGCATACTCTTGTAAGCCGATTTGCTTTTATAATAAAGAAATTTTCCAAGAAAAACTCATAATGCTTTTCTTAGATAATAACATGAATGTCATCCAGGTAATCAGAATAGATTCATATTATCTGCCAAGGTTTAGGGGCTTCTAATAATTTACTTCATTGTTGGAGTTTTTTTTTGTTACTATGTTTCTGATAACGTAAAAGTGTTGAAATAAAATTATTCAGATCAGTTGAGGTTTTAAGACCAAAACATAGTGATACCTGCTTTTAGTCTTTAAACTTTATTTAATTTGACATTTTATTAATAATTTTATCTAATTTTGACATCATTTATAATTATTGTGATTGTCCTTTTGAATTTCTAAAATGTTTTTGTTTAAAAAAGCCTTTAATTTTTTGTATGCATTTTGGCGGAACACAGCTGGGATCTTATTTATTATAACATCTTTCTGTAAATGTACCCTGTGTTCACGAAATAAATGAATTTGAATTTTAACGTTATTTTTGCAATATATAGTGAGTTTTACTATAAGCCTGAAGCCTTAGAAACACTAGCCATTTTAACAGCATTAACGATAATGGAAAAGTCAAAAAAGTTTTTTTTTTAAAACATTGCACTCAGCCAGAGCTAGACAAAGCGAATGATGTGACTGTCTTCGGTTCCCGCGCACTTGCCATAGCACCCAGACGTATTCTGTGTTCAGAACCTGTCGACTGGCTGCTTCAACTGGCTCCTCAATAACTCGGTCGCAGCAGCCTACGGCCGAGGATGTCTGGCAGCCTTTTGAACTTATTTTTTATGACATAACTATCATACTAACCGACTAAAACAAGCATATCACTGTGTAGCCATGCTTTCAAATGAGCCTACCGATTTACCGATTAAGTACGTATATGTCCTCTTTGGAACTCGGTTTTGCATGCATTTAAAACTGTCATGCATACCTTATCGTCTATGGCCCTTCAAGCCCTCTGTTAAAAATAACGAGACAAAAACAAAACGCAATCAACTCACAACAAAAATACACACAGATTGCTTCAAAATAGCAATACAGCGGGTTTCAATACGGAAGCTAAAACTCCTAACGCAGCTAAACCTAGTGTAGGACAATCAAATAACAGCGGATAGCCTGAGAGCTGAGCAAAGCGTTGATAGAGTAAACAAAAGCCGAGAGCTCTTGGAATCTATTTGCTCACTTGTTTTCTGTGCAGGAAAAGGGTGGGAAAAAAACGGGATTGAAAAGCTGATTCTAATTTCAAAATCAAGTTCAAGGTTCAAGTTTAGTATTATTCCCAGATCGTTATGCCTGTTAAAGGGTTAACCCTTTAACAGGCATAACGATCTGGGAATCGGAAAATAATGCCAAATAGGCATAGGTATTATTGGGAGAAAATAAACTTCATTTTTTTAAACCAAAAATTATGTTTTTTGAATATTTAATGAGTGATTGATAAGTGTTTAAATAACCTTTATACAACAATGGAATACCTACCAAGAACTCATTATTTAAATTAAGAGTTGAAAATTATGGTGGGAAAAATATTCCCTTTGCTTTATTTTTACCTGTAAGCCCCACATGGTTAGGCAGAGGTGTACTTTTTTTTCATTTTTTTTTTGGGATGGTACATCATCAATTGACTCCTCCCGCTCTGGGCGGAGCGGATGGGAGTGTCAGACTTTTACAGACAAAAACCCATCCATGTTTCTTCTTTTGCCTTTTGTGTTCTAGGGCCGCGGTATCTTTTTCAAACAGACCCGCAGCCCAGGCAGAGGTGTACCTACCTAATAGTACATCCACATTTCGCCAGTTATGTTGAAGTCCCATGTAAAAGGTGGCGGCCTATTGCCACATAACGAACACAAATCCAGACTCCGTGGTAGCTACTGAAAAATTCCGAATGGAAAATCTGAATGACAATGTGCCCGACCTGGGAATCGAATCCAGGACCTCATGCTCAGCCGTAGCGCTTGCGACCAATAGACCAACGAGCATACTTGTAAAATACTGGTCGTATACGAAATGGTATTATAGCACCAATATTTTGAGAAACGAAACACTGTCTATCTTTTCTTCAAATTCCTCTAAAGAGTTCCAACAATACAAAATACGACAGTCAAGGGACAGGGATGGGGCAGAAACTACAAAGTGTCAACCCGGGTTTTCATTAGGCGCCGTTTGTTTGATGTAACAAATTATCAGTCGAAAACGTTTTTCTGTGGTGTCATTTCATTCGGTTCACTTCAGATATTCGAGATAAATGATATTTATAGGCTTGGTAGCAGGTTGAACTTGTCGGGCACAAAACACAATCTAGATAAAGATTAACCTGCCAGTACATGACATAACGTCATACCTGCTCATGAAAGTTGCGCTTAGGTGTAACTGTACATTTGGTAAGTACAGTCACGAACGCTAACATGTATACATCTAGCAACTTCTAAAAGTGATTTTCTCCTAACGTTTTGATTGTAATTTTATGTAGTTACGATCATTATTTGGGATCCAGTACAATTATGAAATAGATCTTTTATCAAAGTTGCAGTCGTTACTCCACGACAACATCGTTCTCTTTCGTTACTAGTATAAAATCAAAATAAAAAATCAAAGCATTTATTTCAAGTAGGCCAGTTACATGCACTTTCGAATTGTCGAAACAAAGACAACAATGAAATGTAGCTACAGTCCCAGTCACAAGGCATAAAAACTGTGAAAGTACTGTAGTTGCCCATTCCCTAACGTAGATCTCTATGGAGAAGAACGGGCAAGAAACTCCATGGACACTCTTTTTAATCAGAATATTTTTACAAAACCTTGGTTACATCATTCAAGTTGAGATGGTACATTATGTTTGTGAGAGCGATGTAGCAAGATGTGCACGTTAAAAGGTGTCCAAAGTAAAAACAAAGAAAAGAACAATTCAAAAATAAAATAATTGTACATACTCGTATTAGTGCTTGTGACTGTACACCCCAATATTGCCAGTTATATTTATGTTCTATATTGGGGGGGAGGGGCGTTTCCATCAATTTTTCAGCAGCCGAGAGTGTAAATAAAATTACGTAGATTAAGGTATTGTCGTATAGGATCGCTGAGGTTATTGTTAGTGAATGATATTAAGCTGTAATAAATGATACTAAGCTGCACTATACAACACTACACTATACTACACTACTACTATGCTACACTATATGTTTTATAACATACATAAATACATAACATTATGCCTGTTATTTAGGCAGAGGTTTACCATAAACATTTCGCCAGTTGTTTGAGTCCCATTTAATAGAGGGCGAGCCTATTGCCATCAGTCAGGCAAAAATCCAAACTCCGTGGCTGCTACTGAGAAATTCCTAATTCCTACTTCTTTCCTTTGCAACACAAAGTCTTGTGCGTTTCCATGTTCTGCATCCCCGAAATAATGTTAATTATTATAGAACAGGTTACAATCACTCCATACTGTGTAGCACTTCAATGAATGAAAATGAGCTTTTAATGATGGCCTGGGAGGGCTCGATGTCGGCTTATTCGCCTGATATTTGGGTCATATAATTACGAGTAAATTGCTTTTTGTTTTGTTACAATATACGGAGTAGGTAGCGAATGGAGTAATAAGGTAACTTTGCACAATAGTCGTCATTTGAAAGTATGCCACAGATACGTTACTGGCGCTGGTTCAAAAAGAGGATTTCGAACGTACATTTATTTAGTGCACATAATCTTACCACAAAAAGATTGAGAGTTATTTTAATGTAAATATATTGATGATTGCATGTTGACATACAGTTTGAAATTTTAACTTGTTTTTACATTATTGTTAGTGACAAAAACAGTGGTTATAGGATTATTTTAGAATCACGGATAACAGTATCTTTTTGGTCATTATAATTTTGTATGCTGTTTGTAATTGAAAGATAAATGTTATAAGAATTTATTTGAGCTTATTTCAACTAGTGGTGGTCTGAATATTTTCATTTAAACCACTTTTGCTATACATATAACTGTCTACCTCTTTACCTTGTCAATGACCTAGTTAGTCTGAAATAGTGTTGTAAAATTCCGACATTATGGGTTAAAAACTGAAATTCCGCAAACCTTAACACGACACGATTTATAGAAGAATCAGAAGGAGTGGCTGCTTACAGCCTTCGCACTCTAACATCATTCGTATAAACTAATGCAGTTTATACTACCAATTACGTCACTCACAACTCACCCCTTTTTCCCTTGGGGAGAAATAACAGAAACAATAGAACGCCTGCACGATCTCTTCTTCTTCTTTCTTCGATCTCGAATTAGGTACTCTTTTTGTTTCACGTTCGCGTCACGTTCATACATCCGATGAATACTCCATTTACTTCCTAATCCATGTAACAAATGCAAAAAATTCAGTTGCGTGAATGAGGTTTAATTTTTCATTGGTTCGTTCCTAGTTCGAAGGGTTTTGTATAAAAAATGTAGAGGTTTGTTAAACAGGTGGTTTTTATATGTTTAGTAATGAACGCTTGATGAGGTGATTAATAGAAGATGACGTAGGTTAACAACAGCTGATTTTTGTCAGAAAAATAATTGTTTAGTACCTACATTCTGGACTATTATTAACACTTCAAACGGGATATTTACCATGTTTAAGTCCCTGTGAGTCCTGAAATTCCTTCTTTCTTTCAACTCCTGAGCTTCTTAGCCTTGACCGATTAGGTCAAAATAAGATGTAACATTAATTTGAACGATTAAATAGTGCGTTTATAGGTACTACATAATAATATCTAGTAAATAATTATATTTAGAGAAATGTAAATAGCGAATTATGAGACAATCATTTTAAAAAGCTGAAAGGTGGACTGTTACAATTTCTCATTATTCTTCTCACTGTTTACATTAATTGTCAACAAAACACAACCACACCAAAAACACCACAATTTTCCAAGATAACATCACTCCATTCACAAAAACTCATTCTTCTCTCTTTCTAAACGAATAAACATGTAAATTAATTCCATGTAAATAAATCAAAACACACTTTCCAAAACACAAAAATCGATGCCGGTGACTCCTCACGTGGAAACGAGCCATCAGCGTTGTCAACGTCCTCATGAATTGTAAATATATGAAAGGAAGAGAATGTACACGTTTCTCTTTGAGCTCCGAACGTGATGTACGGATATAGTCAAGATTGAAGGATCAGCCTTAAAGTCTTATACGGTATTTACAAAGCCGATGTGAGTAGAAAATGTAGGGAAAGATCTAGAAGACCCGACATTATTGGCAATGTTCTTTAGAATAGTCAGTGCGTGGTACTCGCAACCGGCGTGCGTGTACTAGGTGTTTTTTTAAACATTGGCAATACTTTAAGGGTGAGTAATACTCATGAAAGTGATCAACTTTTACTATGGGACCGACGAATGTAGGCAACAGCTGATTTTTTTTTTCGCGATTTCGTGGTCACTGGCAACTGCCTATCTGACCTCCACAACCCAGTTAGTACTGGGTAATACGATACCCCTTGGTAAGACTGGTTGTCAGACTTTCGAGCTACTGACTACCTGTAACGACTGTCAAAAATCTACGAATGACAGCCGGAACCGACAGCTTAACCTGCTTTCCTAGGCACGGAGGAAACTCGGTATGTAATGAGTGGTCATCCATCCATGGATCAACCTAGGCAAGCGCGGCTTAACCTAAAAATCGAACCGAGTGGCTGTTACTATTTAGCCGAGAGATACTCTCTCCTATTTATTACAAGAAACCAAACTCCTGAAATAATTCGAAGTTTTTGCGTATCATTAAGTCAATAATAACTCAGAAATAACTTGATAACGATTTCCTTAATCATATTCTATCTTTGTAACTTTCAGAGATGTCCGCGAAGTTTCACATTTTACTGGCAGCCTTCACCGTGACCCAGTTTGAAGATTCCAGCTTAATTAACTAAGTAGAAATTGAATTATCTATCTGTCTTCTGTACATAGTAAACAGGTTTGTGACTTAATGACTATGACTAGTGTTTGTTCGGCGAAGTGAAGATAAAGAGTATTGTATTGTATAACGGGCTGGTGTCAGCAACTCCACGTCCAATGCGCGTATTTTACGTGCGGAAGATAAAATGTAATTGAAAGTTATTTTTCTAATGTCGTAAAATAGTGCTAAGTAATATAACACTTCATCATCTGCCTGCGTTTTCCCAACTATGTTGGGGTCGGCTTCCAGTCTTACCGGATGCAGTTGAATACCAGTATTTTACATGGAGCGACTGCCTATCTGATCTCCAGAACCCAGTTAGTACTAGGTTACACGATACCCTTTGGTAAGACTTTCGGGCCACCAACTACCTGTAACGACTGTAAAAGATTTAAACCTAACAGCCGGGACCAACGGCTTAACGTGCTTTCCGAGGCACGGAGGAAACTCGGTATGTAATGGGCGGTCACCCATTCACCTAGGCCAGCGCGGCTTAGCCTAAAAATCGACCCGAGCGGCTGCTATTATTTAGGTATAGCCACAAGCTCTTTCAAAGCAATATAACACAAATGTTCTCAAATAAACTAAAACACAAAGCATCAAACTATTTACAGTCATTTTTTTTAATTACCAAGGTGTCTGTCTATTATTATCATTAACACTAGAAACGGGATATTAACCATGTCTACTGAAAAAAAAAAACAAAAAGAAAGAAATATTGGGAACTCAAAACAAATAGTAAACATGGTAAATATCCCGTTTCTAGTGTTAATGATTAGTGACCATAACAATTTAAAAACTTATATTGTGTCTTTCTATCATCAGATAATTGAAACCAGCTGCTGTTCCAAAAACATAGATATTTATATATGGTTGAGGCATGGAACTCAAGGAACTCAATTTTCAGTCAAGTATTACATAATCCTAGTTAGCAATAGTAGCAAAGCAGCTTTGTATCCAGTATCCCAAAAAAGTACATCATGTTTCATTATACAACAATGCTAATTACTTCCAAAGGCGAAACTTTATTCTCTGGGAACTGAAAACTTTTTGCCATTTTCCTTGAAAAGAAGCTACTTGGCTACAATTACGCCATCTTTTATTTCAGGTATACAGAAATCTTAAGATGTTAGCAGACATGCTACTTTTAACATCGGTGACCTGTGGTTAAGTTGTTATTCGGAAGTTCGATTACACATTTTCACATATCAGTTGCAGTGTTTAAGTAGGATTTAGACATGTGCAGAAAATATCATTGTTAGTTAACAATGCCATTAAACACAGAGTCACCAAAATGCAATAACATCGACGCAACTGCTGCAAGGCCGGATTTTTAGACTGTCACTTACGGGATGTCTTCCGTGATTTTCAATTATTCTGATTTCCCGATATTACGACGCTGTTGCAAGCGCCATGCTCACGGGATCATCGAGAGTTCAGAATTATTGAAAATCATGGAGAATGGAGATATCCCGTAAGTGACAGTGTTAGTTTAGTTATAAACCGTGAAAGCTTAAAACAGTGTCTGATTTTTAGATTAATTAAACTAAGTTCTTAAAATGCGATGCAGAATTCATAAAGGTGTAAAATCACCGATGCCAAAAGTAAAACGTCTACTAAGGCCCTAACGCGAGAATTTTGTCTCGCAATGCAATTCTTTAAAGCTCCCTTGAACACAATAATTTTAGGAAAGGTAGTTTCATTTACTGTACGGGGACCAATTTTATTCTTTAGATATTATCTTTTGAATGAAAACTTAAGATCCTTGTTTACTGAATGAGAACGAATGAAATGGTGGAGTACTGATAAAAAATTATGCAGTGAATTTCATTCAGTAAAATTAATTATCACACTACAATCTTAGAGACAATCTTTTTGTGAGTTTTTTAAGGATTTTTCTAACCACCTAGTTTGTTGCAGCCTCCTGATCCAATAAAATAATGTCCCACCTGCTAACGTGTACCAAAACTGCGTTCTTTTGCACCCTTGACAATTTAAACACAGCGTCTGACGAATAAACATGGCCACCTACTGGCACCCAAATAGAATAATATAGGCAGATGCACATACCACTGTTACAAACAGAAGTGCAGAAACTAGAAATTAGATTTTGAATTTGAGCATCATACAGCTACATAATAAAAAAAAAACCCTTGACATGTCGAAAAAACACAACACAGACTATAAATAAATCCCTTGTTAACTGCTGTAAGTCCAAACAAAACATATATTTGAAGTCGTTTCACAAACAAAAGCGAAGGACATAAAATATCTCCATGTTTGTCGTAGACTCGAAAGAAAAACGCCTAAAAGTGGAATTGCGTCAGGATTTAGGAAGAGCTATGGAGGTGACAGTATATTTCGTTTTGGGAAAAATATTTTTTTTTTGTAAAAATCTGATCGAAAAGAGAACAAAAAATAATATTGAGAATAGTTAGAGAGATTTTAGTGCCGTTTAAGAGCTACCAGGGAAACCGCATGCACAGAAGTAACTATAGCCAAACTTCTTTATCTTCAACCTAGTCGTTATTTACTGTATTTTCAATTATCTAGATCATATTTTTTTTCTACTACCGAATTGTTTCCATACTCAACGGTGTAATATATGAAAGTCCCGATGTAGGGGTCTGAAGGATTGTTATGTTGACAGACCGATTAAAAGCCGACGTAAACAAGGATTGTTTTGAGTTTGGTCCTTCTTAATGTTTTTGTAACTAGAGGGCCTAAAGAAAGTGACGATCAGGAATAACGAAAAAACTAAAAATGAGACTGAAACGAGGGTCTAGAGAAAGTGAGATCAGGTACAACGACGATGGAGAGTCAAGTATGTATGAGACTGAAACCATGGAAAAGCTTGTGTCGATCCCGTTTAAAGTCCTTGTAAAAATAGGAAACGGTGTGAAAGCGATGCCACTTTTGTAGACCCTGTGTTGCCCCACATTTATAGTGATTTGAACTTGTATGGCTATGAAGAACGGGGTGTTTAAGTTCCTCAATACTCCATAGAAAAGAGAGGATCCTCCGACCAGGCGGATATTGTTGTTTACAGAAACGGACAAAGGTACCTTACCACCACCACTTTAGGTACTTTTCAATCCCAAAAAAGTACTGTTCCACAAGCCACTAGAATTATAAAACTGCCGCTGAAAGCAAAAAGGGTGCATCTGCGGAAAAAAACATAGGTAAAGAAAAATAAAGTCCAATAAGCAAATGAGACGCCTTGTAGCCGTATCTCTTTTTTCGGATTCCTTAGTCTCAGACGGGGCAGAACAGTCTTGAACATGTTTAATAACCAAAAGGATAATACATTAATTAAAACATCGCTAACGAAACAGGATGTATGCATTTTATTCAGCGCAACTAGCTGGTATACAAAGAAAACTGTAGGAACAGCGATGCGATAACGACCGGTCATTACCAAGTTTGTATTTGTTCTGTTCTGTAGCTCTAAGTGGATATTGCATGAGCTAATAGAGAAAATGAAAAATTCATTTATATATTTTTTCTAAACATGAAAGGCCGTTCAAAAATTGCATTCATGTTGCCGGGAGAACTAGTGGGTGTAAAAGTACCCTTAACGATGCTGAAAAGCACTTGTTTTCCCCGTCATTGTGATCATTTTTCTGTTCTGGACTATACTTGAGAACCTTCGATTGCTGCTAGACCAGACAGCCCACACTGTCTAGTCTAGCAGCAATTACTTTCAAAGTGATTCGTACCTATTTCTACAGGATTGACGTAAAATTTACATCAGCCTATTATCATCTGCCTAGCCTTTTCCCAACCATGTTGGGGTCGGCTTCCAGTCTAGCCGGATGCAGCTGAATACCAGTATTTTACATGGAGCGACTGCCTATCTGACCCCCACAACCCAGTTAGTACTGGATAATACGATACCCGTTGGTAAAACTGGTTGTCAGATTTTCGGGTCACTGACTACCTGTAACGACTGTCAAAGATCTACAAATGACAGCCGGGACCAACGGCTCGTGATTTCCGAGGCACGGAGCAAACTCGGTATGCAATGGATGGATCACCCATTCACGTACCAACCTAAGCAAGCGCAGCTTAATTTGAAGATCGACCCGAGCCTCTGTTATTATTTAGCAACGAGCTCCTCGGCAGCCTATGTCAATCCCAATTAAACTTCAAGCACTTTAAAATCAAAATGCTCCCACACAAAGAAAAATAAAAACGGATATCGCAAACTCCATTCATCCTGCTTTTGCATAGAGGAATATGGTAACGACTATACACACGCAACTATATCACATACCCGAATCCATTTGGTTGATGTACGTCGCGCCTGCTAACATTACTTTGCAAATGTAGTCACGTTTTTGCTTAGACACACACAGGTATCTCTGTTTTCACTGTCAGGTAATGTTAGGGACGTTTCTTCAGCTGTGCTCGGTTTTTTGGGGTTCCGTAAAATGGAATCTGATAAAGCCCACATGAATTGTCAAAAGATAGATAGAATATTTTTACATTATAAAATTTTTAATTTACATGAAAAGAAAACATTTCACATAAATGGTGACACAATGGGCGGTCTTATTATCGCTAAAAGCCACTTTTACTAGACAAAATTTGGATATATAACAGGAAGAGTGAGGAACAATACTGCAGGTAGTTTGTGGTGTGCTATTTACATAATAATATACATACATAAAGCATATTATGCTAGTGTATAAAAACCTCTTTTCATAGTTTGTTTTTTTATTATTACGATAGTTTGTTTGATTATGACTTGTAGAACCTACTTATGTATAATTGCATCATGTTCTTTTATCCAAACATGGGCATGGATGTTAAACAGCAATTATACTCGGAGGCTATTTGCACTATAAAGATGAAAATGGAAAAATGAAGGGTGTTCCGTGCAGGTACTAGACAATGATGTAGATAAATTGAGATAAAAATAATTATGGGTGACACTTACATTTATCTTCACATGCAAGTATGGGGGTACCCGCATGTGAAGATAAAATTTTAAGTTCATTTATTTAAGTGTGTGAGCTTTTGCGTATCGATTTGTATCGTCTATGGTTGTTCACAGTTTTGACATTTCATGTTTTTAAGTGACTTAGGTAATTATTTATTTATTTAAACTTCATGTACAAGAGTGGTACATAGGCGGACTTAATGACACAAGGCATTCTCTACCAGTCAACCTTTAGGTCAAATAGGACATTATTGCGGTAGAGTACAAAAAAAAAATACCCATTAAATATGTCACGGAACTTTTCAGTTCATGGTCCCACACGCACTTGGCCGGTTTTTTACTATCTTGCTACGAATAGGCTTTTACCCTATTTATGTATATGTGTAGTCAAAGGTTTATCCTTTAACGACCTCATAAGGGCAAAGGTCCGTGGCTTACTAAGATACGATTTTTTGACCACCATTCTTCCTTACTGCGTGTTGAGAATCAGTTGAAAATGTTTTTTTTACGGTTTCGTACCCAAACGGTTAAACGGTACCCTATTAATAAGACTTCACTGTCTGTCTGTCTGTCTGTCCGTCCGTCTGTCACAGGCTGTATCTCATAAACCGTGAGACAGTTGAAATTTTCATAGATGATGTATTTCTGTTGACGCTATAACAACCAATACTAAAAAAACAGAATAAAAAAGTATCTAAGTGGGGTTCCCGTACAACAGACAATTATTACCGTTTTTATAGATAATGGTACGGAACTCTTCGTGCGCGAGTCCGACTCACACTTGGCCGGTTTTTTCACTTGTTACCCGACAATTACAGTGGTCATTTTTCAACTGACTGATGATGAAGACTCTACAAAAAAATTCATCCTAAAGACAAACAAAATCAGCTTACTAGAAGACACAGGCTTCCTCTCAGTATGAACAAGTAAGCCAAAATATTTCAGAGCAAAATTCATTCTTAGTTGTACATTTCATAGCTAATTTAGCGTTACTTAATTGTCAAATGCTAAAGATCAGTGTCTAATTTTAATGTACTCCTTCATCTGTCTTTGATTTTACAGTTATTATGTTCTAAGACTGCTTTAAAAAAATATTTTCATCCTTAATCACTGACGTATGACAAAGCACTACAGCTTTATTGCACAGGTGTACTTTAGCGGATCGAACAAGACTAAAAAAGGAAAGGTGTACGTCAGAAAAAAGACGGAGCGATTTTCATACCGGTCCATCTTTTTTATAAAAACGTGGCCGCGAATATCTACATCCAATGTCACCCTTGAACGCACATTTTATATAACCGACGAGAAACTATACTTAGATAATATACTCGTATATACGTTTTTGGCACAGACTTAAGTACATACTCCTCCAGTGCCAGATTTTCCTCTTGAACTTGGAACAATATCCAACCATTGTGTACAATTAAGATTCCTAACATCAAAACATCATGGTCTGTAATCCTAACGGGTTAGGCACATATCTACCCAATAGTACCACCGTTTAGTACCCACATTTCACCAGTTGTGTTTTTTGATAGGAGTTAATGGCCTTCATCCTCTATTCTTTTCTGATTAACTTCGTTGCGGGATCCAAGACAGTTAGATTGTCGCTCTCTTCACTGTCTCGGCGCTTTTCGGTGGTGGTCGCCACAGTTGATTCTGGCCTTCAGGCGTTGCAGTGGTTTGGGCATAGTGTGGTGGGCTCGCCTTCACCCGGGTGCAAATCCAGAAGCCGTGGCTGCTACTAAGAAAGTCCTGATGGAAAACCCCATAACACTTTACTAGACCTGAGAATTGAACCCAGGACCTCATGCTCAGCAGTCAAGTTTGCAACCACTAGTTCAAAACCAAGATTTACCCATTATATACCATCATACGATTCAAATCAGAACTCGAATAATAACATGCCAAACTCCGTACCAATTTCGCTGAGTTATTCGCTTCGGCAGACGGGTAGCCATTAACATATTAATAAGGACTGCGAATACAGACAAAAACAATATCTTAAGGTCACGGCACAACTCTATAGAGTATGATTTATTGCTCAGACATTCGGCGTACGGAGATTTTGGGCAATTGAGCCTTCGGGCAAAGTTCCAATGAGGACCATGCCTGCAAGGTCAGGGGAGCGGGTGAACTGCTGAAACTGTGGACCTGAATTTACGAGTTATTTTTTGTAGTCAGCTGGTTTAGGTGGCTACGGAATGGAGGAAAAATTTGATTGTATTTGCTTGCAGTTATAGATATTTATCCAGGGTTGATTGTGCTACTTAGAAGCACTTAAAAATTTTCGTAATTAATTTTTTGATACTGTAAAAAGAAGAGTAATCTTGGTATCTTCAAAATCTTGGTTCTTGCCTTTGTATAGATTCTTTTTAACGATTATTTGTGAATGTGTGAACCATGTAGGCCTTGTGGATTCCTAGAGGTGTGTTAACTTTTGTTAACCTGTTATCTTGTTTTCCGTTTTTTTGTGTAGTAACCAACGACTTATTGTCGGGCCTGTGTTGTCCCCCCATACTTACGTACTAATGCTGTAACATGATAATAATTGTAAAATCAAATCATTTTAAAAGAGTAACCATGGAGTTTCTTGCCGGTTCTTCTCCATAGGAAACGACCAACCCGAACCGTGCACCTTTTTGTCGACGTTTTGTAAGTGCCCATGTAGGCCTATGTAAAATAAATATTTTGATTTTGATTTTGATTTCGACTAACACATTCTTGGAATTTCAGAAAACCGTAAAATGTGAAAATCGATTATTATTATCCTGCTTTAATATTTTCTTAGTTAAAATTAAGGAAAGTAGGTGTAAGTACCCGTATTCCCAAAATTTTATATTAAAAAAGGCTCGATAACTTTATCAAAGCGAAGCTAGCGCAACAAGTGATTGATGTAAGTACCCGAGTTTCGCAAAATTTACAAAAAATATGATAGGTAATATTACTTTCTTTGAACTTTCTAAAGTCATCTCATCTTTTATCAGTCTGCTTTAGTGATATTACCTTTTTGGTTGATGTGATGGTTTCTTTTGCTGAATTTGTGCCTAGTCCGAGTATTTGAACCTGTCTTTTTGAGCTAACACCGTCTGGTGACTATAATAGTGGGGAATTTTACACGATTAACTCCTGCTAATATTATAAATGCGAAAGTTTGTGAGGATGGATGGATGGATGGATGAATGTTCGTTACTCTTTCACGCAAACCGGACCGTTTGGCCGGATTTGGATGAAATTTGGCACACAGATAGTTCATAACCTGGGTTAACACATAGGATACTTTAATCTCGGTAGTACGATCCCGTGGGATATTACCGAATTCCACGCGGACAAAGCCGCGGGCATAAGCTAGTATTCCATACAATTTGAAGGTTGTTTTAACGCAATCAAGTTGATTTGTTCAGCTACAGAGACTCATACTTGGCCAACTAGCAGCATGTAAACGCGAGAGTTCTATAACAAGCCAAAACTAATAGTTCCACCAATATTTTTTTTCTTGAACTAGAGAAACTTTTTGGGCATCAATTACTTTTTTTTCGAGTCCCCAACTATGCGAGAGTCGGCTTTGAGTCTAACACAATACAGCTGAATACCAGCATTGTACATAGAACGATTATCTATCTAACCTCCACATCTCAATAACTGTAAATCATAAAACGTACATGTATTGCGACCTTGTTTTTTTATTCAATTTTATTGAAAGCCCTGGCTAAGTCACAGAGGTCGCCTACGCCATAAGATTTGGCAAACGCGTCTCCCCTTCCCTCAATGAGACTCTATGGCGCCAACCTTAGGCGCAGACATATAAATTATCAACGCCGTTATATCTAAACTTGGCTCCATATAATAATAACTTGGATCTGATATAGAAATCCTTGAAGGAAGGTGATTTGTGAACGAGCCAAAGAGTCAAAGAGATGTTTTTCGCTTAATCATAGCTTTTAGTCTAGTAGGTTTTTGGGGTTCCGTAGCCGAATGGCAAAAAACGGACCTCTTATAGATTCGTCATGTCTATCTGTCTGTCCGGCCGTATGTCACAGCCACTTTATTCCGGAACTATTAAAACAACACAGTTGAAACTTGGTAGGTTAAATAATAAAAAAAAACGATTAAGGGGGCTCCCCATCTAGCTCGCCGTCCATCCGTCTTGACGACAGGCCGTGTCGACGGCGCGTTCGTGTTCCACGCGCGCCTCAAAGAGATGCCAGCAAACCGGAGGGGCCCGCAAGGGCCGATGCCTGCCAGGGCTGCGGGACTGTTCGAAAGAGATACCGTGGCCCTGGAACACAAAAGGCAAAAGAAGGAACATGGAACAGGTCATTTGATGATTTTCCGGCCCAAAAAAAAAGGGCTCCTCATACATGGAACTGAAACCAACATTTTTTTTTCATCAACCCTATACGTGCGGGATGTTTAATAATGTGTGTAGATAGGTCTTTAAATTTGACACTTAGGTTCGTAAAACCATTTTTTCTCAAAGTTTATCGTTTGAAAGATAAAATCTAAAGTAAAAGGAGGAAAATTATGAAAAAATTTAAAATTGTAGAACGTAAAAAAACTTTCAACGAAAATTGGTTTGAATAAGATTTAATGTTTAGTTTTTGAGAAATGGGACTTTTTCATCAAACTGCAGCAGTAACTTTGTTTTTCATTAACATACTATGAAAAACAAATTTAGTTTTGCTGTTTATTTATTTATTTATTTATTTGCTTAAGGTTAGCCAACAATTGTTTACACGTAACATTACATTGAGATTGACAGGTATACGTTGACAAGTGTAACAATTACTTAAAGGCTAACACCGCATGCACAGGAAACGGAGTTACATACAAAATTAATTATTATTATTACATATTATTCTTTGATTATGATTTAGGTTAGTTTTTGTTCTTAAGATTAGGTTAGTTAAAACATTCAAATTAATTACTTATAAACATATTAACAAAAAAAAAAATGGAATCACAAATAATAAGGATGTCAAGTTAATTATTAAGTAGGAAAACAAAATACATTAATTAAGCTCATCGAAATTTAAGTAATGACATATTATAAAAAAATTTAATATTGAATGTAATACAATATAACATGAATGCCTTTAAAATATTTTTATTATATTGTTTGGTGCTACGGAATCCTGTGTGCGTGTGAGTACAACTCGCACTTGGCCGGTTTTTTGTTGTTATTAATGTTTTGTGTTTTTGGCTTTTTGCCGAGATCTGATGTGCCATAAAAAGATTTTTTTCCAGACAAGGCTAATATGTTTTCGTATAAAGAACTAAAAATAATACTGACCAAGGACATACCTACTTCAAAACATTAGGGCTACGTTGAATGGATATCGTAAAGAGACAGCATGAATGGACGGAATTTTCAGAAAGAGGACAATCTGCTGTTCCAAGGCAACTGTTAGTAGATAGCAGCAGTGTATTCATTTTAATTGTTAAATTAATAATAATATTTCTTGATTTATCTGAAGCTTTTTTGTTTTCGGGAGGATGCCCTCAAAGAACACACACTGACCTTAATATTTGTGAGGTTCTACAGAAAGATTAGGTGCGTAGTACTCGCAACCGGCGGCGCCGACGTGGGTGATGACCAGATATGTATCGGCACTCCAAAAAATTACTACAGCAACATGAACAAAAAGTACTACAGCGCCATCTATGATGCAGAGGATAAACTAAACATCGAAATACATCTAAATCCTACATCGCATAAAGTTATCCGCGACTTAAAACTATATTATAGAAGAACCCGACAACAACTGTCGGGCAGTAGCCCACCAGACATAACACCCGGAATTAATAATTACGTGAAAGTCTATTGAATCGTTGTTTGTTGGCTATTCAAGATATAGTTACATCAAAAATTCAAATTTGTTCTGGTATGAGGGCAAACCCATTTTACCACTGTATTCCATCAGTTTCATTAAGAACAACTTTTCCTTGTTCCTGCGGATACACACCGTTATCAATCTCAAGTAGCAAATCTAAAAATTCTTGAGCATTTTCGTTGCCTCCAATTTGCGCACGCATATTTAATGTCAAATGCAAAGGGATGATGTAATGCCACAGTCAAGAACTCTTTAGGCAGGCTCTAACTTCATCTTAGATCCGGTCGGAGGATCCTCCCTTTTCTAAGGGGGATGATGAACTTTACACCCTGTTCTTCATACACACAAAGATGTACGAACGTGGACGAGGTAAAAGAAGGGCGTTCTGTGTTTTCTACCTACCCCATGGGAAAAGGTGTGAGTTTATTATGTATGTTTATGAGAACTTGTTGTTTTTATAAATTGTTATAGACCTTAGATCTTGCTGTGAAGTTGATTCACAACAAATTCAAAAACGGTCCCATTGCAAAACCTGGTCTGGCATGAGGGCAAACCCATTTTACCACTGTATTCCATCAGTTTCATTCAACCGAGAGATCCATTATTCGACATAGGCTCACCAAGTCATCGGTAAACCGTGTGAACCCTCTCCATCCCTCTCAGATGTTGAACCACGCTTCCCACGCTCCGCTCACACCAGCAAACAAACGATTCTAACAACATTTTTGCTAATTGTGAATCCCAAATCAAAGACAGCTTTCAGTGGCTATTCTTCCTTATTTCGAACTTCGATACAGCAGTACGTAATAAAGGTATGTTCTCACGAAATACTGAAGTAACATAACAATAAGTTACAAGTTTTGTTTGCTCGTCCCAAAGTACTTCACATAAGTGCTACGAACCATTCATATTTCTACTTCTCTTACTTTTCCTAAGTAGTTTTTCTTACCCTTATTTTCTATTAGAGTGCCCTTTTCAAAGTCTCTGTGTTTTTGTTCGTGGCTGAAATTATTAATGTGTTGTTTTTGGCCGCTTAATGGTGTGTGGTGAGTTATGGGATAGGTGGACTAAAATATGGGTTACTATTTTCAATTGTTTTCTGAAGAATTCTTTTGGCCAACATATTATTGGATTTGGTTTCGAAGAAAAGCGACGTACCTGCGAAAAAAGGATGAATATGCAAAAAAATGCGTATATCGAACGTTAATTTTTGTTCAGATGGAGATTTTGTCTAAAGTGGCAGAAAATTGACGGATTTTATAAAACTACTGCCTGTTGGTCCATTATCAGGTTCATATGAATGAATCTCGAGACTGCTCCTTATCGTCAACTAAACTGAAATGCAGGGTAAGTATGGTCCGTAGTTTTACGTCTAGCACAAAGTTTTTAGTTTCAATAAGAAGTTAAGGACATCTCAGCTCATTTTTTTTTTTATAAATTCAGTAGATCATTTTTTTCCTCGACTCGGTCCAACAAAATAACTAAAGGAAATGTGTCAGTGTGATAATAAGCACAATTGTAGCAGAAACACGGACGATCACGATGCGGCAGAAACCTTAAGTATTGTTTCACTTTAGACCATGGAGTGATGAACGAATGGAGGATACGTTTACAAGTATATATCTCAGCGATTCAATATTAATCAGTAGTATAGAGTATTCTGCCCACCTGGCCGCAAAACCCGCAAATCTAGGGAAAAACTTGGATGAGGCTGGCACAGGAACGTGGAGATTGGCAGAAGAAAAGAGAGGCCTATACTCAGCAGTGGGTGAATTCAGGCTGTGGATGATGATGATGATGATGATAGAGTATTCAGTAGGGTAATTCAAAATTTAAAACGAAATCCTGTACCAAGTAGTTTTCTTCCCGCAGTCAGGTAAAATACTGCAATTATAATTTTCCTAAATATTCTTGATTACATCCACTATTTGGCAACGGCTTTAAAATAATTGTGCATTTTATTTTCATTCTTGTTAAATGAACTACAATGGTACGGTTATTCCTCAAATGATTTTGATTAATGGAAATTGAAAGTCTGACAACCACGACACGATACCCCTTGGTAAAACCCAAGGGTTGTCGTATTACCCAGCAGGCACTAATTTGGTTGTGAAGGTCAGATAGGCATTCACGCCCTGTAAAATACTGGTATTCAGCTGCATCCGGTTAGACTGGAAGCCGACCCCAACATAGTTGGGAAAAGGCTAGGCAGATGATGATTGGATAATTGAATGTACTACTTTTAAAAGCATAGTCTCTCCATGTATTTTTTTTTATTTATTTTTTTAAGATTTATCTACCGCAGAAATGGTGGTCCGCGCCCTTGTTTGAAATTGTTTATTTTTTGTTTGCATGGTTTACTACTTAATATTACATTCGTGCTCCTACATTGGACACTTACATTATACTAAACTTATTAGAATAACTTAGAATCTACGTGAGTCCATCTTTTTTTTTATACTAATATACATTCTCTCCATGTATTAATTACTCTTGGTTTCGAACCAACTTCCAAAGCTATGTGTGGGTGAAATTATATTAAACGGAAACTTTTGTTCCTAATGAGCAGTTTGAGAATTTTGTTCCGGTCTAATTTCAAGGTTTGCTGTTAAGTTTGAAATTCGAAATGATTTATGTATTTCTATTGAAACATTTATAAAATTAAATTCAGGTGTTGAGGCTTAATTAAAACGTCCATCAATATAAAGATTGATTGTTTTTAAGGTACTTAACTAAATTTAAGTTTAGGTTGAGGTTAGTAAAATTAAATTAAGTTTAAGGTACATACCAGTCGGCTTTTTAATCTGATGATGATAATGATTGATTTATCAATTAAACTTGTGGCAGGAAAATGTTCCACATACATATATAATGACGATACGGTTGGTGCAGTGGCTGAGCGATACGCTGCAACGCTGCCTGACTCGGGTTCGATACGATTCGCACGGACCATATATTTGCATGACCTATTTGCAGGTTAGTTGTTGCGGGTCTGGCTGTTTACATTTATGGGTTTAATTGTTTGTAAACGCACCCATGATGTAGGAGAAATTCCTAGTGTGGAGAATGTTTTTTTTTTAAACTATAATTTTACAAAATTTCATTCACAATCTCTAAATCAACCAATTTCTAAATGTCAACTTGTCAGTTTGCTCATAAAATATTTAAAATCTAGAGGCCTATGTCCAAATCCCATTTTTTTTAATCAGCCTGCTCTATCCCACTGTTCGGCAAAGGCCTCTCCCTTGACTTTCCAATCCTGTTTACAATTTATCATTATCAACCTTTAATGTTCCCACTGCTGGGACACACGGCCTCCTCAATAGAGAGGGAATCAGCTATAACCCACCACGCGGGCCCAGTGCGGGTTGGTAGATGTCACATGTCTTCGATTTTTTGGTTCTAGGCCATGCCAATTTCCTCACGATGTTTTCCTTCACCGTTTTTGAGAGCAGTGGTGATGAAATAAATTAGACAAAGTAATGCACCTGCCTGGGTTCGAACCCACGACTTATTATTCGTAAGTCGGGGCCGCTACCACTGGGCTACCGCTGCTCTCACAACAATTTGCCCTCTCTAAAACACATTGCACACTACTAAAGATAATAAAGACAAGTGGGTAGGTACCCAATGTCTTAAAGTTTCTATTAAAACCCATGCGACCCCCAGCCATAAGCTTTATTATAATGCGTCATGAAGCCACGCACGGGTTAACTGACAGAAGTTCTCAGACAAATAAAATTAAGCTGTTTATACACAGGAGGACAATTGAGTTGATTAAATAATTTTAATTAAAAAAGGTAAGAGTGGATCTGGAATTAGCATAGGACTGAGTAAATTGGGCTAAAATATGCTGACGGGTCAGTGTTAGTATAATACAGATTTTAGAATGCTAACCAACAGTCAAGCGTTGTGCCCTTTTTTGTATGGAATAGTTAGCATAAAAAAATTAAAGGACATGACCCAATTTTTGTTTTCATGTTTTTGCTAAATCGACCTTAACTAAGGGCCAAGGGCACACCGTGCGATGCAGCGCCAGACCAGTGTGGCGGCGGCTTCCTGCAGATAAAAGTTCATGGTATGTCACACAACGCCGCACGACGCTCCAGCGCCGTGCCGCACGCACACCGGACATGCTACCCGCGAGACGAGGTGTGAGGGGGTACGTTTATATGTGGCAAAACCTCTGTTCGTTTGTCAGCAAGTCTCTATATTCTTGGTGGAAGAACTGTCCATCTCTGTTTCCTAATGCAATAAAGGGAATAATCTAGTATTGCCGTGTCTACAGGAGCAACAACACGTCGTTTCCGATGCATTTTATTAATCATACTGACTATATTCAGAACCCGGCGCATCGCTTGCAGCGTCGCTGTGGCGCCGCGCGCCGTTGCATCGCCGCACCGCCCCCGTGTGCCCACCAATGCAATGCGGCGACATCTTGCCACCATGCATTCATATCATCTAGCACCGTGTGCCCAGGCTCTAAGGGCTCATTTACCTTACCCTCTTTGTTGTCCGTCAATAGAGTGGCCGCTTGACTGTAGATGGACCGATTTATGAATGTATCTCTATCTTCCTCAATGAATAAATGGTTCACCGTCATAACTGTTATCAAATATTTCCTTTCAACATTTTTTATTTTTTCGCTTTTTGTTCACAATTTATTATGTGTTAGGAAGAAATAAAGGAAATAATAACGCAATCAGACCACTTGTATGCAAAAGAAAGCCATTTCTTTCATTGTGACGCCAGCTTGCAAATATTTTACTGGCATTTTACAAACAGCCTGATTTTATGTTCAACAGATGTAAAAGGTTTAACATTTTTTTACTGCGAGGCAACAAAACCTTCGTTTTGAAGGATTTATCTCCGACAAATAAAATATAAATTTATGCACTTTTGATGAATCATTCACGCTGTTTACATTCGCATATGTTAAAGAAATGTAATATTTTACGTTGAATATTCCAGATGCATTTACGTTATTTATGGCAAAAATAAATTGTGTGCATCGTGCATACAATTTATTTCAAGTCATCGATCAAAAAGCGAGCATAATGTTGTGGCCCACTCAATAAATAACAATTTATTTATTGTATTGATATTTAGCTGTACAAAATGAATGCACATCACGGCTCTTCTTTTCAGTGCTATTTTTGCTACACTGCGTAACGTCAGTAAAAATGTTGGACATTTTCAACGTGAAATTTGTTTTGTGTTGCAGTAAATTTCCATGTCAGCAAAATATGTTGGATATTGACGTAATATTGAGAAGCATTGCTGACGGCAGTGTGCCATTGTTAGCCAACAATCAGTCAGCGAACGTTGATAGAGGAGTCAAAAATGTATTGGATAGAGGTAAGTTACAAAAAATCTTATGCCTATCTGCCGTTTTTATGCTTTACAAGCACTTCTGAAGACCTCCAAGTCTCTGTTAGCTAGTAAAAGGTCAACCCAAATCCTATCATGAGGTAGTTTTGAGAAATCAAAAGCATTTTCGGTTTCAAAGACACAGGCATAAAAAAGTAACTATCCTTTCAGTGTCAACACGCACAAAAAAGTACCATTAATTTTGTCCTCAAGTGTAAACAGTTCTTTATGAAGCGCACCACACACAGTGGGGGTTAAAGATTAATCAAACTTGTTTGTAAGTTTGACGCAGCTCTGCCTTAGATTTATAACACTCCATTGTTTATTGAGGCGATGAAAAATTTTAGATAGCTAAAGGAAACGGTAGCCGTATATCATTCGTAGACGTTATGGTCTAGTGAATACGTGGGTTGTTTTTTTGGGCCGAAATTGTATTTTTAGGTTGTTCGCCTGTATTCACTGGAGGAATGTGCTATTTTCTATTTTCTAGAGGGCCCTAACTCAGGCCCAGTCAACTGTGTATGGGTGACGTGATAAGGATAGCGACACTTTAATTTCTTGCCGTCTTTGTCTAACATGCTGAATATACTATAATGTTACCATGTAAAATAAAATAAAAATTCGATATGACATAAACGCGTTTCCTTTAGTCTAAATAGCTTATAATACATTCACTTAACATTTTTTCGGTCTTTTAATTAAAATTGAAAATTATTATCTGAATAATTTATATTATAACTGTGTACAGTTAACTGTGTGTAGTTACATCTATAAAAGTGCAGTGTGTAACGGTATTAAGTAGACCCAGTTTCAAAATGAAAATTTCAAACTCGTACATTGACCGTGTCCTTAAACCAAGTTGATTTCTAAAAGATCTACTGAAAGATGAACATTAAAGACTAAATCACAGAATAAAACAACAGGTTGCACTCCGGGAGTGCCGGCAGAAGTGAAAACTTGAATATTAACGTTGTGCATTTTTTATATTTTGGAATGGTTAGGGAATCATTTTGCACGAATTGCTTTAAAAAGAACATTGCTCTCAAACATTGCTCATCATCTTCCTGCCCTTGTCCCGTGTTATTTGGGGTCGGCACAACACGTTTTTTTTCTTTCATTCTCCTCTGTCAACCGTCACGCTATCATTTACTTCTTTACCTTTCATATCATTCCTCACACAATCCATCCATCGTTTCTTTGGTCTTCCTCTCCCTCTCCATCCATCAACGTTTGTATTCATCACTCTTTTAGTCTCATGCGATTCGTCCCTCCTCATCACAATGTCCATACCAAGACAGTCGATTCCCTTTCAACTTTTCTGTTACTGGCGCAACTTTTAAATTTCCTCTAATATACTCGTTCCTTACTTTATCCATTCTTGTCACACCACACATCCACCTCAACATTCTTATCTCCGCTACATGCAATCTTTTTTCATCCATATTCTTTACAGCCCAGCATTCCGATCCATACAGTACGTCAGGTCTAATCACGGACTTGTATATTTTCCCTTTAACTTGAGGGGCATCCGTGGGTCGCAAGTTGTTCCAGTGACCTGTCGCCATTTCATCCATCCTGAGTTGTCTGTTACGTCTCGGTCTACTTCGCCATCCCCTTGGACAAGCGACCCGAGGTACCGAAAATCGGAACAGATCGGTATGGGCATTCCGGCAAGAGTTATGGGCACAGGACTGGAGAGACCGCCGAAATCATAGAATAGGTATTCTGTTTTGGTCCTACTGACTTTCAGGCCAACATTCTCCAGTTTTTGCCACCAAACCTCCAATCTGCTCTGGAAACCCAAGGCCACTCTCGGCAACCAACACAATGTCGTCGGCAAACAGCATACACCATGGAGCCTCTTCCTGGATGTCCGACGTAAGTGCGTCCATTATCACTAGGAAGAGGTAAGGGCTTAGAGCCGACCCTTGGTGTAAGCCAACAGCCACATTGAAGCTACCGGTAGTGCCCGCTGTAGACCGGACTTGGGTACTACATCTACTGTATATCGCTCGGATCAACTCTTTCAGGGCCCACCACAAAACTTCACGAGGTACCCGGTCGTATGCCTTTTCGAGTTCGATGAACACCATGTGCCAGTTTTTGTGCGCACTTCTGTATTTCTCGCACAGCTGGCGGATGGCAAAAAATGGCATCCGTCGTTCCCCAACCAGGCATAAAACCGAATCGATTTCGTGAAATTTCACTCTCTTCTCTCAGACGTCTTTCAATAACTTTCTCCCAAACTTTCATACTATGCGCCATTAGCTTTATTCCTCTATAGTTATCACCTTTATTTTTAAAGATGGGCATCAGCGAACTGTTGCACCATTCGTCAGGTATGGCTTCTTCCACTAACAACTTATTGAAAAATAAAGCTAACCACGTCCATCCATAATATCAATATCTTCCACACTTCAACTGGTATACCGTCAGGTCCTAACGCTTTACCATTCTTCATTCCATTTACTGCTATTCTCACTTCATCCATACTAACCTTTCTCACTAACCCCTCATTCTCTGGTTTATTGTCCAGTACACCGTTCCAATCATTCTCCTCATTCATCAGTTTTTCAAAGTACCTTCCACCTATCCTTAATTTCCTCATCATCCGAAAGAACCATTCCAGCTTCATCTTTTACGCATTTAATCTGACATAAATCCCTCGCCTTTCTCTCTCTCGCTCTAGCAAGCCGATATAGTTGTTTTTGGCCTGCTGTACTATCCAAAGTGTCATAAAGCTTGTCTTGGGCCTTTGTTCTAGCTATGGCCACAGCTTTCTAGGCTTTTTTCTTGAGAGCATCATACTCACTCTTCTTTTCAGCTTTCAAACTAACACTTGACACGGTTGGCGCAGTGGTTAAGCGATTGACTGCTGCGCTGCATGTCGCGGGTTCGATTCCCGTACGGGACAAATATTTGTATGACCTACAAGTAGTTGTTCCGGGTCTGGGTGTTTTTCTATCTATAATATGTATGTATTTACAAAAAAAAAATGTATATATGTAGTTTATCAGCCATCTAGCTACCATAACACAAGCATTAAGTTGCTTAGCTTGGGGCTAGGTGGTGCTGTGTGAAAAATGTCCAGGGATATTTATTTATTTTATTTATTTACTTGCAACTTCAACACTCTACCATTCCTTGAATTTCCTCTTTTTTTCCTTCAACACATTCTGGATTTCTGTCGACCACCACCATGTATCTCTATCTATCGTACCCCTTCCTTTCGTCTCTCCTAAGACATGCTTTGCTACACTCCTAATACACCCAGCCATCTCACTCTAACATTCATTTACACTTCGCTCGCTCATGTCTCCCATCTTTACCATTTTATCCACCACTCGTTCTTTAAATTCTTTCGCACAATCATCCTTCTCTAACATATACCATTTTATTTTAGGGGGAGGTCGGTTTTTGGTTCTATTGACTTTTATTTCTGTAACTATTTCCATAACTAGGAGTCTGTGCTGTGTAACCAAGTCTTCTCCCGGTAAGACTTTACAGTCTTTGACATACTTTAATTTGTTTCTTCGGACTAGGAAGTAATGTATTTGTATTGTCGTCCTTCTGGAACCAAGTATTGACTACTGCCTGATCAAATGCGGTAGCGGATTGCAGTAGAGTCTCCCCCTCATTGTTTTGATTCCCGATTCCCCACCCCCCATGCACTCTTTCATAAATCCCTCTCATTCTTCCCACATGTCCATTGAAATCACCTCCAACTATCAATTCTTCATGCGCCGGGATGTTCATCAAAACGGCATCAAACTCCTCCCAAAACTTCTCTTTCACTGTTTCATCACATCCCACTTACGGTGCATATACACAAACTACGTTCAGCATTACGTTTTCGAACATAACCTTTAAAACTATCAGTCTATCATTAACTCTTTTTAAATCCATCACGCTTTCTTTTAAATTACTAAAACTATTCCCACGCTATTCCTTTTCCCGTCACTTCCACAGTAGAAAAACTTGTGTCCCTCACCAATTTCCCTCGCTTTTGTACCCTTCCATTTCGTTTCTTGTAAACACGCCACATTTATTAGTCTTCTTTTCAATACATTCGCTAACTCTCTGGCTCTTCCAGTCATCGTCCCAACATTCCAACAAACATACCTCAATCTCACTTCCCGAGCTTGCTTCTTACGTCGCACCCGCCCGGGGTGGTGCAACAACCCTTGTCCACTTCCCGCAGGAGCCGGGTGCTGCCCCTGCGCGTCGCCTTTGGGGTACACCCTAGTCCTATCGCACATCAATTCATTTTCGCTCATGTTGCAGAAGGTTTTGGCTTGGAATTTACTATACTGAATTTGCTATACTGAAAATAAAAATATGTTCGACTTGCTTTACAGCCATTCAAAAGCAACATATCCCACCACTATCAGTTTACAATGGATTCAAATATCCACCACTCCCAGACTGTCTTAAAGACTTTGTCTACTCTCCCTCCATCTTACGAATTTTCGATCAGGTCACGTGTCCTGATGCGAGTTTAACATTTTTACTCATCACAAAAAAAGTGCACAGCGCCGCTTAAGAAGTTTTCACTTCAAAAATCTATACTATGCAATCGAAACTTTACAAAATAAAGTATCACACACTATACACAATATAGCCTACTTTAGTGTATTATCTACGCACACATTCACAATAATACTCAGGGACTAAATCTAAATTTCTCGCGTAGTTTTCATTGGGCAAGTTTTAAGGGGGCTCCCACTAGATGGCGTATAAACCCGGGTTCATATTTTTTGAACGTACTTGACATTCTTCTCTCTAGAGTATTAATGTTGTGTGCCCTAACTTTCGTAACTAGAAGGTTCTAGTACAAAAAAAATATTGCAATGACGGGGAGAACAAGTGCTTTCCGGCTTCTTTAAGGGTATTTTTACACCCTTGGTATACCTACCGTCGCTTCGTAAGTTACGCAGTAGTGACTCGTGGCATGATCTGAACAACTTCGTTCATTTGTTTTCTCCGCAATTGCAGTCGTAAGGCTTGTTTTGCTTGAGCGTATGGCACGTGCCAAAAAGGTGACGGTACTGTCACCTTTCTTACTTAAATACCTTATTGTTTCTACTACATGTTCAATTCTTTACAAAAAGTAAACATGGTTAGTATCCCGTTTTTATTAGTGTTCCTTATGATACTGGCTGCGAAGCATAATTAAAGCGCCTTAATAAAACATTATTATTTGTTCTGTTTGTTATCAAAATATTTGTGTTTAGATTCTGAAATTACTTAATAGAATGTTCGGGATAAAATCTTTGCTGGATTTATTAAAATAATTCTGGCCGAGATTTTAGTACCAAAATAATTGAAAGACGAGTATTACTACTAATATCTGCCAAAGTGTGGAACTCTCTGGCGGCATCTGTGTTCGCTCCCACATATAACCCGTCTGCCTTATACAAGAGTGAACGGGCATCTTCTGGGCACTCTCGTTTCATCATAGACCTCATCCATCGCTTTCCACCAGGCGTGATCGAGGCCAAGGGCAGGCCTATTTTGTAATTTAAAAAAAATGAAAACTATCGATCACTTTCACATCATTCTGAAATACGCACATTACTGCGCTACTAACAAAATAAACGCTTTCTAGGACACATGTTACGGATGATGATTCATTTATAATCATAGTAAAGAACAAAAGGACGAAACTCGGTATTTAATGGGTGGTCACCCATCCACAGACCAACCTTAGCAAGCGCGGCTTAACCGTAAGATTGATCCGAGCGGCTGTTAACCTACTCTATATCATATTAGCCAACGTTAAAAGAGTAAAAAACAAAATGCAACGAAAAAAAGAAACTCCCTGAAAACGCAGCCAATCAAACATCAGCCGGTATAAAACTGTCGATGTAGATAAGGCACTATCTCCAATCCAAATATTTTACGATGTCGAACGGTAAATTGGGCTCTCGATAAAATTGGAAGTGTATGAACAGGATCTTTATGACGACTAAGATTTACGAGGCACCGTGTCTTCGGTATGCTACGCTCATACTGTTTCAGTAAGTGATAGGGAGATATTGAAATGAGTATATTTTATGGGTGATATTTATTGAGCTGGTGGGATTTTGGGAACAGCTGTATGCTGGTGATGTTCTAACAAGAGCTGGATGTTTAAATTCTGAATTCTACTAAACATCACCTTACTGTCTTTATTCCAATTCATTTGGGTTGGTCTAAGACTATCCATTTCATCCAAGTGAAGCTTAGACTTACCGAAAATTACGGAAAATGAAGCCCACTTTTCGGTCGCGTAATATTCGGCACGTCCGTCACTACTTTACTGCAAAACAAAATCATTAAATAAAAGCATAAATCTGAACATCTAAATTATTTTCTCCAACTTTATTTATTTTTATTTATTTAAGTACACAAAAAATACTGAACAGGGCATTACATTAAGATAGAAGAGTACAAAGGTACAGCTTGTTTAAGAAATTTCTTTCAGCAGACCTGCGAGAGGAAAGTTGGATTAGAAATGTAGACACCGTGTGTAGAAAAGACAAAACAGGAAAATTGATTAGATATTAAAAATAAACCTATATAAAATAAACATACACAATAAATAAAAAATACTGGTATTATAAATATATACCTAGGTATAATATATATCCAGAATAATTATTACAGTGTAGAGGAGAGGTAATGCTCTTTGACTTGCTTTTTGAAGACAGATATAGTTATAGAATCTCCAATTCTCCAAATTTCGCGAATGTCATCACAAATTTATATTCCACTGAACAAAACGATTTAAAGCTACTACACACCCCTATACGATACAGCAGTAATACACTAACCACACGATAAACAATCATTCCAGCCATTCTACTTGGGGTCGGCGCAACACGTTTTCTTCTTCCATTCTCCCCTGTCAGACGCCACGGCATCATTTACTCCTTTCTCTTTCATGAATCATTCCTCACATCTTTTCTTTGGCCTTTCTCTGCCTCTCCATCCATCACCATTCATATCCATTACTCTTTTAGTCACATGCGTTTCATCCCTCGTAATTACATGTCCATACCAAGACAAACGAATTCCTTTAAATTTTCCTGTTATGTAACAGCCACCACTTTCAAACTTCCTCAAATGTACTTCATTCTTTACTTTATCCATTCTTGTCACTCCACACATCAATCTCAATATTCTCATCTCCGTTCTTTCCATTTTCATAACGAAAATAAAACGCAAAAAGAAAATAAATGTTACTGTGAATAAAATATCCCACACTACCATAATTATATCTGCTGTCAAAACCAAAGTAGTACGTTACTTCGTAGTAATGAACCAATAATTAAGTTAAGTTAAAATGGCTGACAATCGTTGATATGTGAAAGCATAAATATTTAATATTATTATGCATTTGCCATTTCATACATTATTATTTTGTTCGTTGGCGAACGTTTTGAAGTAAATCAGTAATGGTGAGAACTTATTGTAATGATTATGGTTATCATAATATACTTAGGTATTTTAAAAACTGAATCAAGATTTGGAGTTTTTATCTGTTTTATTATCTAGGTTTTGGGACTATCAACAATTTTCTACTTTGTAACATTACCGACTCCTAGACACTTAAAAAGTGCTTATAAACAGTTAAATTGTAAAAAATTTGTTCAGGTTGAACTGGGTGATGGCTGTTTTATTTTTATATACATAGGTACATATTTTTTTAATTTTCTGCAACCTTCTTATGTTGCATAATATATAATGTACAAAATAAACTGATCAGTCTTTCTTTAGCTCTAGGTCTTTGTTTCATTAGCCTTTTGAAGCTTTGCCTTGCAACCATTTTCTTCGCTGAATAGCTAATTCTCATAAAAATCGAGCTGGTATGAGACTCCAATTTTAGGGTTCCGTAGTCAACAAACATGGAACCCTAATAGTTTCGCCATGTCCGTCTGTCTGTCTGACTGTCCGCAGCTTAGGTCAAAGACTCTTTATACTAGTAAGCTGTAATTTGGTATGAATATACAAATTAGTTATCGACAAAGACGTGGTAAAATAAAATCTTGAAAAGAATTTTTTTAGGGTATCTCCAGTATCTACACGTAAAAGGGCATATTTTTTTCTCGCGTACCTCGTAGTGTGGATTGTCGTTGCAAAGGTCTTTAAAAATATTGAGAGTATCTTAAAATTTAATGGATTCGTTTGTGAAATATTAAGCTTTAAAGTGCAAATTTTTATTAGACTCAAATGTCTTCCCCCTCTACCAGCTAAACCGTTGTGTTTGGATGCGTGAAAAAATTCACGGTGGTAGTACACTCGAGAGCAATGAATCTGGGTCACTTAAAGAATCCTAAAAATCTCGGAAACTAAAAATGCTAGGTTAATGCAATAAATTGTATTTAATAGACAATGTAATACTCCTTAAATGAAGGTATTAAAACTTCTTAGTTATTGTAAAGTTATATCATAAAAAAATTAAATTTGAAAAAGGGCCACTTTCGAAGATGGAACTACGAAATTACAGCATTTGGTTTTGCTTTTGTTTGTAATCTGTCATTTATGTGGGTACATAAACCATGTTGATAGTGCTCTATATTCATTACTCAAGCTGAAATTATGTCGCTTACGCCTGAAGAATGCACCAGAATACTTACAATGCTGGAAACCGGCCGGAGTCAGCGCGATACAGCCAGGACTGTCGGTGTGTCGCTGTCAACAGTACAAAGAGTTCTCCGACGTTACGAAGAAACTGGTTATAACCTACGCAGACCAGGAACGGGCAGAACCAGGTGTACCACAGCACGAGAAGACCGATACTTGGTGAACACCATGCTTCGAAATCGCTTTCTCACAGGAACTGAACTCACAAATCAGTTTCGACGCCTCGGAGGAAGTAACCCAAGTGCATGGACAGTAAGACGTCGGCTTGCTGAATCTAACTTAAAACCCCTTAGACCTGCAAACGGCCCTAAACTGGAGCGTGGGCATCGTATTTCAAGACTAAGATATGCCCAGAGCCACGTAAATTGGAGTATTGAAGATTGGTCAAAAGTTATGTTCTCCGACGAATCAAAGGACCATGGGGGATTTTGTATGAACCCCGTCCCCACCCTACAACAGTCACGGGATACGTGTCAATATGTTCATTGGGACCCAAAAAAGCCTAAAGTACCAGTATTATTTGCAAAAACTATTGGGTTTATTTATAAAAAAGAAAATACATTTCGCCAAAATTGAATTGTTTTTAAACAAAAAATATATTTTCCACAAACAAAAAAGCATATTAATGTCACGTAAAAAATACTTCTATGTATATAAAACGATTCTATATAAAAAATACTTGATTCTCAAACTGACAATCATTGAGTAATAATAAAAAATACCAGCCAGAAGCATGTCAAACGATACACTACTAGCTTAAGTTAAGCTTTGATTTATACTGCGTGCCATACAAAACACGGCTTGTCCAAAGAGTCAAGCTTGACGTGCTCTTGACTGTACTAACAATTACATTTAGTCGTCTATGAAAATATTATCAAGCATCTGTGCTGGTGCATTAAAGTCAATATGACGCCCTAACCCCATATACCATACAATAGATATTATATGAGCACAACTTCCCACAGTGCGATTGCCGGTAAGGCAAGAGCAGTACCAATAAGCAATAGCGTGTCTGTCTTCCAAATCCCGGTCTATTAAAATATAACTATAATAAATACGTGAACGGACATGGCGCGACTGAATCCGTACTCTGACTAGCCAAACATTATTTAGTAGGATATTGCATCGCGGTAAATCGTTTAACTCGTTATCACGGTATAATTCCATATTATAAAGCCCATTGCGAAGGTGCTCAGCGCAGTAAGACTTGGCAAGCTTAATATGATAGCTCCCTAGCGCGAAAAGAAACACTTCTTCTTCAGAAAAACGTGGGAAGTCTTCGAAGTTAGGAAGATTTGCTTGCATGGCTTCAAAAAGCACTCTATGTCTATTAAGATTTTTCATATGCACATAATCATGCAAAAGATTGGGCATGTTAATTCTAGAATGAATTATATTTATGATCTCGGCAGCAAGTCTGTTATCAACAGCGACGCGAATAATAATTGTGCCAAAAAGTTCTTAAAATCAAGGTCCTATAGCGTGCAAAGGTCTATCGCAATGATATTCTCACAGTCAGGTATACAAGCAAGGGTCGTTGTGCGTCGTAAACAAGCCAATAATGATAACCACGATAGTAGCAATCAAAAATAATGAACGAGTGATGACTGCGACAATCTAAGAAATCGGATTTGACAGCTGTCAAATCCGAATTCTTAAAAAAAAATACTTTTATTTGTGTGAAAAAACAATCGGTTGCTTAAAAAACCGTTACCTTATATGTAAACATTATTAAGATCGCCATATTTAAATCTTTTTATTGCACACTAAGTAAATGTGTTAGTAAAAGAAATAAAATATATAAAAAACAATATGTTATAAAACCTAAACCCCACGTATTTGAAGGACGTCGCCATAGTAAAAAATGATCTATCCTACTAGATGCTTCAAATGAGACTTATTTCAAATCTGTTGGATGGTGGGGACGTTTCTTCCCATCATCCTTTATGCTCTACAAGCACGATGGAAGACACATAGTGTATCGAAGACCAGGGGAAAGATTCAAGCAAGCATGCATCGAAGAAAAAGTAGCCTACGGTGGTGGGTCTGTACTTGTGTGGGCCGGAATTTCTTCTGAAAGTCGCACAGAGCTGGTGATCATAGAAAACGGCTCTTTAACTAGCGTAAGATATGTGGAAGAAATCCTCAATGATCACGTTGGTTTATTTATGATCAATTTAGGTGAGGATGCTATATTTATGCATGACAATGCCCGACCTCATCCAGGTAGGATTGTGAATGACTACCTTCAAGAGATGAACATTACTCGTATGGAGTGGCCAGCGCGCAGCCCGGATATCAACCCGATCGAGCATGCTTGGGACGAGCTAGGCAGATGCGTAAAACAACGAAACCCTTCCCCAATCACGCTTCGTGAGCTCAAAATTGCTCTCACAGAGGAATGGGAGAATATTCTAGAATAAGAACTTGGTGTACAGCATGCCAAACCGCGTAAACGCAGTAATGGAAGCACGAGGAGGCAGTACGAAGTATTAAAATTCAAGAAAATCGTAATAAAGTTCAAAAATTTCATGTTTCCTATTTTTGTTTTAAGGAGAGATCAGCAGTTTTTTTCTTTATGTAATTTTGTGTTAATAAAATGTATGGCGACTCATATTTTTTTTACTTTCATTTAAGGAGTATTACATTGTCTATTAAATACAATTTATTGCATTAACCTATCATTTTTAGTTTCCGAGATTTTTAACATTCTTTAAGTGACCCGGATTCATTGCTCTCGAGTGTACATATAACGAAATTAAAAGCAAAATATCACAGCTCAGTTAGTAGGCTTTACAAGTTTACGAGTTACAGTCGAGTACTTGGATAACATATTTTCCTAAGCATAATAGTATATGTGTAGTCATCAGTATGGGAGCACAGGTTATCCAACTGCAAATGTAAGTGTGTTTTTTTTTATTATTACAGTAAAAATCATCGTTCGGTGGCAAATCGGACCTTAAGAAGTGTCCGCATATTTCGATAGGCAACTACGGAACTCTACATTGTGCGTGGCCCGACACGCACTTGGCCGGTTATTTACTGAAGTTATGAAATAAAGCATGATTTATTTAGTACTAGCTTATTCCGGGTGGCTTCACGCGCTAGTGTCGAAAATTGACGACACGGTTTGCAGTGGTTAAGCGATTGGCTGCTGCGCTGCGTGTCGCAGATTCAATCCCCGCCCTGAAAAAATATTTATATAACCTACAGGTCCGTTCCGTGTCTGGCTGTTTGTGTATGTGAGTTTAAATGTTACTAAACGCACCACGATACAGGAGGAATTTTTACTATGGGGCAATGTTTTAAAAAATTACACAGGAACTTACTACCGTGATATTATACACCAGGCTTATAGACTATTCTTGCAGCATATTGTATCCAAATCTGAACAAGATCGACTTGGAGAGGGTGGATAATGAAACACTGGACTGTACAATTAAGCGCGTATAATATAACTAATCACAGTGCTTGCTGCTCACACCCAAAAAAAATATAATATCGTTGACCTAGTTGAACGACGGAAAATCTTAACACCGCGATTCAGAAACCGCCGCTCAACTAACAACGCCATCTCTTGACAACAATCGGTACTAATGTTCCAAAATTAACCTAAACATACCGCCCACCAAGGACATTATTGCAGAATGTCTTTCAATAAGGCTCCATTTTTCGATAAGGTAAAGTATCTCGAATGCCCTGAACTTAACTCTTACCCTTGGTGAGAAGCAATTACATTCGTTTTTTATCCTTGACAGGTTTTGGTTACAATTTAAATCCTTATGACTATTAAAATTAAAACTACTTGACAAACGGTTAACACAATGAGTTCAACATTATACTTACATCTAACAAATCACGGTCAATTGGACACAGGCAGTAAACATAATTTAGACGTCGGTCTTTTTATCGTAGACGATTGTGTGCGTAGAGTTACGACACGAGTAAGACCGTCAGACCCAGGATGTTTTTGTTCAATCCTGCCTAGTAACCACTTGCCAGGAGGCATATCGTCCTCTTTAACCAAAACTACATCACCGACAGATGGTTCCGGAGTTTTATATTGCCACTTATGTCGTTGCAAGAATTGGTGAAGGTAGTCGTGCGACCAACGTCGCCAGAAATCCTGCATCATTCTCTGATGAAGTTGCCATCGCTTTAACGTGCTAACATTTGCCCTTTCATAATTTAAATCGGGAGATAAAACTACTGGCTCACCTATCAGAAAATGCCCGGGAGTTAGGATGGTTAATTTGTCCTGATCCTCCACATACGATAACGGCCTCGAATTGAGGCACGCTTCAATTTGAGCCAGGACTGTAGCCATCTCTTCATATGTCAGAGTAGTGTTTCCTACGACCCTCTTTAAATGGTATTTGGTAGACTTTATCCCTGCCTCCCAAAGTCCCCCAAAATTTGGCGCATGAGGAGGAATAAAGTGCCACTCCGTGCCACTTGTAGCGAGATACTCTGCTAATTCTGTATTAAAATTCGATTTATCTTCATTATATAAATGAAGCAATTCCCGTGCAGCCCCTACAAAATTAGTACCGTTGTCGCTGTACAACTCGGCGCAGCGACCACGCCTAGCCACAAATCTTTTGTACGCGGCCAAGAAACCTTTGGTACTCAACTCACTAACTGCCTCTATGTGTACAGCTCGAGTGGACATGCATATAAAGAGTGCAATGTAACCCTTATATGACTTGTTCCCGCGACCCTTTGACACCCGTATGTTTAAGGGTCCTGCATAATCCACTCCTGTGCACAAAAAGGGTTTATTTGGCGTCACCCGTGCCGATGGTAGTTGCCCCATAAGTTGGGGTCGAGTTTTGGCTGAATACCTTAGGCATTTAACGCAGTTTCTTACATATTTTTTGGCTAGCAACTTAACTCCTATGATCCAGTATTTGGATCGTATATATGTGACCATAAGCTGCGGGCCACCATGCATGGTTTTTGAATGAGCGTCAGCGATCACAAGTTCGCTCAAAAAAGATTCCTTTGGCAAGAGGATTGGGTGCACGCGATTATAATCCAATTGAGACATTTCAAGTCTTCCTCCAACTCTTACAATTCCATTTGAGTCAATAAAAGCATTTAACGATTTTAGATTCCCCTTTTTCTTTAATAACGTACTATTTTTTAATTCCTTCAATTCTTCTGAAAACTCCTCTTGGCATTTCTTTATGCATGTGTCTGTGGCCTCGTCAAGCTCCTGTTTCGTTAATTCCCGCGTACAATGTTGTGTTGTTGCCTGTTTTCTTAAATTCAAAAACCGCCGACAGTAAGCGACAACTCTTATTAATTTCGACAACCTAGAAAACTTATTCCAAATGTTAATTGTGTCGACCGCAGTCGTGTGCGCCTTGACCTCTTCCAAATGTGTTACGAGATGCTTCGGCCTTTTATAGTCAATTACCTGCTGTCGCAACAGGTCTGGACCATTCCACCATATAGCCGTAGATTTCAATTCAGCTGGGCACACACCGCGGGAAGCACAATCTGCGGGATTTTGCTTAGACGATACGTGAGACCAGTGGTATGTATCCAAGGTGTTTAAAATATCTGAAACTCTATTGGCTACAAAAGTTTTCCAGCGACTAGGATGGCTATTGAGCCAAGCTAGTACCACCTCACTATCTGTCCATGCATGCCAATCAAGCTTCTGGACACCCATTACTTCTCCTACTTCAGCCATTAATTTGGCTAAAAGAACACTCCCACAAAGTTCTAGTCTAGGTATGGACACTTGTCTAATGGGTGCCACCTTCGTTTTTGACGCTACTAAAGAAATGTGAATATTTCCTTCGTGATCCACAACTCTGAGGTAAATGACAGCTGCGTACGCCATTTTGGAAGCATCCGAGAAGCCATGCAGTTCCTTCTTTACGTTAGTAGCAGTATGCAGCCATCGTGGGATTCTAACCTCCACCAAAGAAGATAAGTTGCGACGGTAAGTTGCCCATTCATGTACTAAATTATTAGGAACTTCTTGATCCCATTCTAACCCTGCCAACCACAGCTTTTGTATTAACACCTTTGCTATGATTATGCTTGGTGCTAGCCACCCCAATGGATCGAATAATCTTGCAATATCGGATATAATTTTTCTTTTTGTTACAGGTCCAGTTATCTGCTGAAGTACCAGAGAGTATTGGAAACAATCATCGCGTGAATTCCAGGTAAGTCCTAAAATTTTTGTAACATCGTCTATTTTTATCTGTAATGCTTCATCATTCCCATCCTTAATGCTCTTTATTAATTCTTCGCTATTGCTTTTCCATTTTTGTAGTTGAAATCCGCCTTTAGCTAACACCTTTGTTATTTCCATATATATTTTTAACGCATCTTCTTTAGTTTCAGCTCCTGACATCAAATCGTCCATATAAAAATCATTTACGATTATTTTAGCTATATCTACATTATCACCGCATTCGTCAACTGCAAGCTGTTGAAGAGCCCGTACAGCTAAGTATGGTGCCGAGGCTGTCCCGAATGTAACGGTTATCAATTCGTACTCCTTTATTTCCTTTTCAGGACTGTCCCGCCAAAGGATTCGTTGCATTTGAGTATCTTGTCTGTTCACTAAAACTTGCCGGTACATTTTTATAATATCAGCCACTACACAAATCTTATGCGCCCTCCAACGCATAATAATATGACGGAGTTCGTCTTGCAAAGACGGACCCACCATTAGGTCATCATTAAGTGACCTCCCGTTGCTGCGCTTGCAGGACGCATCGAACACAACACGCACTTTGGTTGTGTCTTTATCCTCCCGGACGACAGCATGATGAGGTAAGTAAACACCCCTTTTATTATCTTTTTCCTTTTCTTTTATTTCTACCATGTGGTTAAGACTTAAATATTCCTGTATCACCTTGGCGTAGTCAGCCTTTAATTTATCATTTTTTGCTAACCTTGTTTCTAATCCTTTAAGTCTTTTTTCAGCTATCCCTTTGGATTCACCGCCACTACCAACCAGGTTTGTATCCCGTAACGGCAATCTTACTATATATCTGCCGTCTTTATCTCTTGTAGTTGTAGTTTTAAACAATTCTTCACATTTAATTTCCTCTTCTGTGAGCATCCTTTTTGTTCCAGATGTTTCTTCCAGTTCCCAGAATTTTCTCAATAATTCATCATCTTGGACGCTGGTATGCATCACAGTTATTTTTGAGGGAGAACTTATACCTTGGTCAACTTCAAACGCACCCGACAATACCCATCCTAAAGTGGTTTCTTGCGCCAATAGAGTCCCGTTTGCATTCTTCTTAACACCGTGCTGAATGACCTGACTGTATACTTCAGCGCCCAATAAAATATCGATTTTATTAGGTCTGAAGTAATCCGGATCAGCCAAATCATTCTCGTTCAATTCTACCCATTCTACTCTAGCTACTTTAGAGGATGGGAGAAGAGACGTTACTGACTTTAAAACGTAGGCATTCACCTTTATTTTAAAAGAAGGATTTACTCTTGACCTAAGATTTATAACCACTATAGCCGTCGACGTTGTACCTTTGTCTCCCACACCGAGCACCGTATTTTTTGAAGGTATTTTCTTTAATCCCAAATACTGAACCAGGGATTCCGTAACAAAGGAACCCTGTGATCCCTGATCCAGCAATGCCCTAACCACGTGGTAAGTCCCATTCTTCGACTCCGCCTTAACTAACGCCGTCGTTAGTAATACCGTTTTCCTACTCCCTTTCGCAAGACATGAGACTACCGGAGTATTGGACCCCTCCGCTTGATTAGCGGCTGTATTCTCCCCATTCGATGAGGTTTCCGCGCGAGCAGCACTACTACCCTCACCAACTTCCGACCCTACACCACCCGGTGGGTGTAGCAATGAATGGTGGCGGCGTTTGCACACCTGGCACTTGAGAGTGTTCTTGCAAAATCTAACAGAGTGGTTATCAAGCAAGCAAACGAAACATAATTTTTTCTTGAGAACAAAGTCTCTCCGATTAGCAATACTTTCGTTTATGAATTTTTTACATGCACTTATTTTATGTTCACCTGCACAAAATGCACAAGATCCCTTTCTATCTTTCATTACGTGTAGTGCCTGTGTTGTCCTTTGGACCCTATCTACCTTAATATCTAAATTTTCTAACCCCCTGAATCGATTAATCAAAAAATCTTTTAGTTGATCAAAAGTAGGAAGATCATCGCTTGGATCCGATGCTACCTTTAATTCCCAAGCCCTTCTAGTAGCCTTATCCAGTTTTTCGGTTACAATATGAACGATTAAAAATGATGCAAGATCGATCTCTAAATTTTTTATTGACTCTAGACAATCAGTAGTTGTACTTAAAAGTTTTTTAATCTCTGATGCGGATTCTCCTGTTAATGTTCTTTGATTGAATAAAGATTTTACAATACCATTTGCTAAGAATCGTTTATTATTGTACATGGACTCTAATTTTTCCCAACTTGTACTATAATTTTCCGATGTAACTTTTACATTTTTTAACAACAGTTCCGCTTCTCCGGTTAAATACCCTTTTAAATAATACAATTTTTGTGCATCATCTAGGCTACTATTTTTGTGTATTAAACCCATAAACAAATCTCTAAAGGTTACCCATTCGTGATATTTACCAGAAAACATTGGTATTTTCACTTCTGGTAACCGAAAGTTATGAAAATCTTTGTTACCGCTAAGTCCCGAGCTACTACTATTCTCTCCACTAGATACAAATTTATCTTTCCTTATTAGCTCTTTTAAAGTGCTTTTTAATTGAATATATAATTCTTCAACCTCGTCATAAAAACAATCTTTATGGTAATTGGAGCTATGCAATTCCGATTTCTTAACCTCGCTGATTATCCTAACATGCGTATTATAGAAAAGTTGCCATTGTTGTTCTAAACTTTCTAAACGTGTTTCAATATACGATATTGTAAGCCTATCTTTTGGGCATTTCTTTAAGTTAATCCAAGACTTTTCTATTTTTGTTTTCACATCTTCTTGGATATCGATAAATGAATCCATTTTGAAAACACGAATTTTACGTATACACAAAATCAAAAAATAACACGAATTATACGTAAACACAATTAAAAATAACAAAAATAATAAATTTCTAACTACAGCACAATAAACAACTTTAAACAATAATAAAGAGTGGAAAATATAATTATTCTACTTAATGTCCACTAAAAACAGTCTTCTTGCACTTGTTCCAACTCAGAATTTAAAACCAATGAAAATTTTACAAGTCTTTTTAACGTTTATTTTCTATGGCAAAACGGGCATAGGTTCCCCGTGTGCCACCACTTTTTCTTGAAAATTTCACAAGTCCGAAATCACACACAACAGCTAAGTTAATTTTCTAATGAGAATAAAGTTCAATTTCTAATGCACTTTTTCTCTTGGATTCTTCCTGATTTAATAAGGTTGAAAGTACTCACGATTTTTTCACCAGATACACTCACTGACACAGACCGACGGCAACGTCAAGCCGCGATGTACTGCACCACACAGGTGGCGCCCCCTGCCTGCTTGACCACGAACTGTTGAGTTTCTGCTCCTCCCTTGCCTCGTTCCTCCCGGCTGCTGCTGCCACCAGTAGTGCTGCACCACGCTCCACTGGCTGCTCCCTGCGCCAACAAGTCTTCCACCTCCAGCTCCTGGTACCTCTCACCTGGTACCCACTGAAGGGATGCTCTGGACAGCGATCCACTGCCCAGTAACGAAGCGAAGGGTGGTAATTTCTACCACCACCGGAAACCACCAAAAACACTCCCGACCACACCCGGCTCTCGAAGGACCATGAACAAGATCGACTTGGAGAGGGTGGATAATGAAACACTGGACTGTACAATTAAGCGCGTATAATATAACTAATCACAGTGCTTGCTGCTCACACCCAAAAAAAATATAATATCGTTGACCTAGTTGAACGACGGAAAATCTTAACACCGCGATTCAGAAACCGCCGCTCAACTAACAACGCCATCTCTTGACAACAATCGGTACTAATGTTCCAAAATTAACCTAAACAAAATCTATGCAGTGATTAAATTGTGAGAAGCAGACAGACAGAGTCAAGAATACCAAAACTTGACAAACCCTGTTTAGATTAGAGGATGATTTTCACCAAACGGCTCGCATCGCATCGGATCGGAAAGGATACGAACGGATACGGCGACAACCGATCGCGTCCGGCAGTATGTCGACGCATACGTTCGGCTCCGTACCATCGCTTGCGACCGGCTATGATCTTTATATGGTACTTTCGGGATGATTTATGGTACTTTAGGATATGATACTTTCGGCTATGATCTCGTGTCGCGGAAGACGCCCGCGGTCAAGCTGCTGTGAGTGGCTTGGTAATAGACTTTAAATACTGTGTACACGATTTAATATCGCTTAAAGATTGTAAAATCTGTCCCGATCCGATGCCATGCGAGCCGTTTGGTGGAAATTATCGTTTAAATTAAAAGACACGTAAAACAAAGATACCAGACCTACTTGTATAATATCTAAACAATTTTCACACCGTAGAATGTTAAATAAATAAAAATATCGTCAAAACCAAGCTCGTATATCATGTACATTCCCTCGTATGTCGTTTAGTGGCTACAAATTTTCCACAAAGTATTCAGTTACGTGAACGACGCGTCACAAAAATTTCCCCTCGTATGAAAATACGATATGCTTAATCAACGTTTTAAAAAATTGGAATATCGTAGAATTCGTAGATTCAATTTTAAATAGGTGAGACTGATTATAATTCAAATAACTGGTATACCTACAAATGTTTAGGTTATGATAAAATAAATAGTTGGCGTGTGATTTATCAAACTATAGCTAAAGTTTATAAAGAATTACGACAAGGGGTCGTTTTAACGGGCTTGTGGATGGCGAGTAATGGGCTAGCTCGCCGTCCGTCCATCTTATGACGACAGGCCGTGTCGACGGCGCGTTCGTGTTCCACGCGCGCCTCACAGAGAAGTCACCAAACAGGATGGGCCCGCAAGGGCCGATACCTGCCAGGGCTGCGGGACTGTTCGAAAGAGATACCGCGGCCCTGGAACATAAAGGGCAAAAGAAGGAACATGGATGGGTTTTAGTCAGTAACAGTCTGACACTCCCTTCCGCTCCGCCCAGAGCGGAGCGGGAGGAGTTATTTGATGATTTGCCATCCCAAAAAAAAGGGGTCGTTTTAAGAGAACATCTATTTGTTTGGAAATTAATGTCTGGTAAATAAATAAAGCCTGCCTCATTAGTCGAGTGGACCCAAAGCATGACTGCTGAGCATAAGGTCCTGGGTTCGATCCCCCGGTCGGGCAAAGTGACATTGGAATTTTCTAGCAGGAATTTCTTAGTAGCAGCCACGGAGTCTGGATAAGTACCCAGTTATGGCAATAGGCTCGCCCCCTATTACATGGTCGAAATGTGGGTGTACTATTAGGCACACCTCTGAATAACCTGATTACAGCCGTGATGTTATGTATTTAAATAAGTAAGAGAATACCCAGTTTTCTATCATAAACACTTAGGAACCACTAATAAATTTCCATGTTTCCACCAAAACTTTGTCTGAATAAAAATAAACTGACTGAAAAGGCCGTTTTCCCAAGCACTTTGCGGACACGGTTTAAAAAGGTACTAAAATGAACGAAATAATCAAGTCAAAGCCAATTAGTACTAATTACGGGAAGTTAGAACGACGCCTCTCTGCCACTGAATCCGCCGCTAATATTACTGGATACTTAATGTAGGTATACCGAATTAGAATATTTCGAGGTATTTCTGCTGTAACATTACTCCCGGCGACTGAAAAAATGTAAGGATATCAGTTATCATGATAAAAACATGTGATACGGAGGTATGAAAAGGATGTCGTGAGGAAAGTTTTGGGTGTGAAAGAGGTTGGTTTAACGCGTTAGAAAAGACCAAAGAAACAATGGATGGACGGTATTGACGATATGGCTAGACCAGTAGTGGTTCCAAACCTTTCTTGGACCAGGGATCACTTTACACTACTTACTTCTTAGTTACTTACTTTTTACTTTACTTTACTTTACTTTACTTTAGCGGGAGGAGTCATTTGATGATTTCCCATCCCAAAAAAAAAGGGATCACTTTGGTGTCTTTATTGTTATAAACATCGGCATCGACAGGATTATATATTATCTAGGATGAATCTTTAACTCGCACAATGCAGAATTGGAAAATGAGATGAAAACCTTTAGAATTATGAAAGATAGTGAAGGATACAAGAGCGGTCGAAGTGAGCTCGAAAAAATTAGTAATCATTCATACAGGAATAGGAATAAGTTACCAGATTTTTCCAGAAATGCTTATGCTTGCTTCTGATTTTTATTTTTATTGTGATTTTAATTTTAATGTTCGCTTTGATTTTAATTTTAATTTGAATTTTGATTTTGATTTTAATTTTGATTTAAATTTTTGTTTTAATTATAATTTATTTCAAACAACTTTGGATCATACAATTAAATCACAATTATAATTATATATACCTAATTAATTAAATATGAATCTTACAAGAACGAGCGCAGCAAGCTCAAAACATTTTAGCACCTCGCCTCTGATAGGTTTTCTATTATGTTGGGTTGTGCTTGCATCTTTTGTGCAAGTTAAAAAGTATGAATAACATTTTAACCACCATATTGAAACTATATTCAAAGCTCCAGCAGACCACCAGTGGTCCACGGACCATACGTTGGGAACCAATGGACTAGACAGAGGGTGCCTGCTGAAATGACGACTATTGGAGAAGTATGCATGAAGAAGATTAATGCAGTGTCAACTCAAATAGAGTCAATATAAAGTCAAGGGCAGGAGATTGATGAAAGAATGTTTGCTGTAACAAGATTTGTTTTAAAAAAGAAAAAAGATTTAGGTTTTATTTGAAAAGAGACCATTTCCCTGCAGTAGGCCAGGCAATAATTTTGCAAACATTTGATAAGAAAACACTCACACAGGAGGCTTTGTACAGACTGTGTGAGTGTTGTGTGGCACAGAGAGCCATAGAGTGTTCTATGCCCATAAAACTAGTAGACCCAGTTCCGAACGTCAAAATCCAGAGACGTACGAAGGTCTTCGATATTGGATATCGCGTTATGGAACTCAAATGGGGTTGGGCAGAATACCTAGCAAGGCGCGGTGATGACAGGTGGAGATTCTCCCTCTGCATTTAGTCCTATAAATGTCTATTCGTTGATGTAACTGAGCTAGACAATAGAATAATTCCCGTGAAAACACGGGGTCTTCAAGGTTAAGCAACGCTTGCTAAGGTCGAACTGTGGATGAGTTACCAACCTTTACATACCAAGTTTCCTCCGTGCTTCAGAAAGCGTACTAAGCCATTGGTCCCAGCTGTCATTTGTCGATCTTTGACAGTTGATACAGTGGCCCGAAAGCCTGACAACCAGTCTTACCAAAGGGAGTTGATACAGGTAGTTAGTGGCCCGAAAATCTGGCAACCAGTCTTATCTGGGTTGTGGAAGTCTAGATAGGCGGTTGGGTTATGTAAGCTGCTGGTATTCAGCAGCATCCTGTTAGACTGGAAACCGTCCCCTAGATAGTTGGAAAAAGGTAGGCAGATGATGATCAAGTTGCCGATTTGTTTATAATTATATCGATACCCATCACGTCTGCGAAGTTTGGCTAGCTAAGTTAATTAAACACGTGTGTATGAACCATCTAGGTAGGACTTATGTAATCCAAGCACATCCCACACAAACTGCGTAACACCTTAACCTGATCACGTTGCTCACTCATTCATTACGGATTGACTTCGTTCGTTTCGCAGTAATTTTGCCTTTGACAGCTGTAGTCCAAAAACAACCTTATAGTCATGATCAAAATAACGATCAGCATAATTTTGACAGGCTTATCAGTGATAGCAACCCAACCATAACCTTGTTGCAATGAGTATTTGGGGGTGGTTGGTGCTGTGTATTAGTTCGCCTTTGATGTGTACTAGTATGCAGCTCGTGTACCCCCAAGTGAGCACTGCCTCGTCTGGTCGTGGAAGGTTAAAACAGAAAAATCAAAGTCTGATTATAGGTTAAGAATGTCCACGTTTATTTCACAAGGAACCCGCAATGACAACCTTCCGATCGGACCAGTGCGCAGTAACTGGTCGTCCGTTCATTCGTCTCACTCGCGTACATTTTGCTTATCTAGCGTTCAGCCTTTCGCGCTTACATTGTGTCCCTACAAATATAAGGATTAGTCTGCGTTTCTACCAGAGATGTGCGAGGTAGTTGGGCGGTGCGAGGATGCGTAACGAGGCTGTGGAACGGTGTGAATGATACCACCACAGGTGTGCTATGGTTCTGAGTGGTGCGAGGATGTGTAGCGGGCTCGTGTCAGACTGACTGCTATTGTTTCACTCGCGTCCGTCCCTAGAACACTTATCTCGCAACACATCCCTCGCAACATATTCCTCGCACACTTCCCTTGTTTTCTATGTACGAAAACCTCGCTCCGTTAAAACGTTTCCACTAGAGCTGCGCTGAGCGAGGCTAGACAGATGAAGTGACTCTAATGATTCTTAACTAACACATCCCTCGCTACGCATTCTCGTACATCTCTAGTGGAAACGCAGTCTAACTGTGATTTTGACAGCGATGCAAGGGTGGAGATAAATTAACTGTGCCAGGACTGTACTGTTATTTTGGTCAACACAGTCAAAAAGAGAGCATGGTTACATTTCCAATAAGATTGGAGTATGCTTTCATTTGGCAAAGAGCATCAACAAAAGGAGATATCCCGAAGAATACAGCTTGGGTGGGCTGCATTCAGTAAATTGGACGACATTTTGAAATCAGCCAAAATTCCGTTATGTCTAAGGTCCCGCCTCTATAACCAGTAGTGTTGCCCAAATGCAAGACCAAGACGAGACTTAGGCCAGTCTTGGTCTTGGTCTTGCGTCAATACACCTGGTCTTGGTCTTGGTCTTGGTATTGCACTGTCAGTCTTGGTCTTGGTCTTGGTCTTGCAGCAAGAGTCTCGCAAGTCTTGCAAGTCTTGCAAATACCTATTAGCCTATTGCTATTTATTGAACACGTTACTTTAGATTTTAGATTATGATTCGCGCTGGCCTGCAAATTGCAAAAAAATAAGAAAATTTGAATTTCGCGGGCTATCCTGGAGCATTCACCAATGTACAATGTTAATCAACCAATAATAGAAGACTCGGCCAAAATAAGGAAGTGCGGGTGTGTTGAGATTAGCAGATTTCATTACAGTGTGCGTAGGTACATTTTTTAGGCAATTTGTCGTACTCGTGACTGGCGCGCTTTGCTACGTAGGTACTGTCGTAAGTATGTGTAAGTAAGAAGAGCACATTAGAAATAAACAAGCATAATATATTATTATAGGTAGAGATATTATAGGTACCTACAAGGTAGGAACTTTGCTAGAAAGTTATTCTAGGTATATTTTATCACATGGGATGATGGGAACAGATTTGTGAGTATTAACACGCTACCTACTTAATATAGTTGAAAATATATATTAAGTATCTACCTAATCAATACAATACCTTTTAGGGTTCTTTCAGACGAGCGGCACGTTGCCAACTGCAGATACACCTGCAGCCCTTAGTTTAGTGTTATGACGATACCTACGGTTTTGATACTGGGGAACGTCTATCAAAATCGGGATTGAAACCAAATACCTACTTAATAACGCCCAAATCTAAGTTTGTCTTAACTGCAAGACGCAAGAGTCTTGCAGGCTTAAGTCTTGTCTTGCTCAAGTCTTGCAGGGTTCAGTCTTGGTCTTGGTCTTGCTACAATAAGGCGGTCTTGGTCTTGGTCTTGGTCTTGCGAAAATGCAAGAACAAGACCAAGACTGCAAGACCAAGACCGATTTTGGGCAACACTAATAACCAGTGTGTTCTACCCACCATGACGTACGGTGCTGAAACATGGACGCTCACGCAGGAGGCTGTGTACAGACTGAGAGTTGCACAGAGAGCCATGGAGCGTTCCATGCTCGGCATAAAGCTGGTAGATCAAGTTCCTAACGTCGAAATCCGAAGACGTACAAAGTTTTCGAAATTGGAAATCGCGTTACGGAACTCAAATGGAGGTGGGCAGGACACCTAGCAAGGCACAGTGATGACAGGTGGACTAAGGCTGTCACCGAATGGCGTCCAAGAACGGGGAAAAGAAATGTGGGTCGTCCGGCGGCCGATGGGCAGACGACATAGTTGCCATCGAGGGAAAAACCTGGATGAGGCTGGCACAGGAACGTGGAGATTGGCAGAAGAAAAGAGAGGCCTATACTCAGCAGTGGGTGAATTCAGGCTGTGGATGATGATGATGATGTTTGGTTACAAAAATAAGTCTGTCAAACAACAGTGATTTAAATTCTCAAGTTTACACGGTTGTTGTCATCTGATGTAAGCTTACTGTGAATAGACCGTACGTTCTCTGCATAAACTGAAATAGATTCGTTTACACACACACTGTCACATACGTAGGTACGACATATATTGTGTGTGTAGTGTATATTGCTAATAGAATTTCAATGAATGTGCTTGAGGGAATTCTCGTTTACGTATCTGAGTATACAGGTATGTTGGTACGTAGTTACAGCGTTCAATTAGTGGTTTTAGCATATCGCTGGTAGGTAGAGATTTTAGATTTTGGTTAGTTACGGTAGGGATGTATGGATTTTGTACAGGTGTGTCAATTGTTGCTTGTCTTCCATCAGGTTATTGATGATTAAGGTAGAATTCCAATCGCTATTACCTATACATCAGACGGCCATGCCTGGGACTTGGACGGGCCATGATCCGTCAGGGGCTAAAACAAATATCGATGCGTACATTTAAAGGGACTCGTTCATATACGTCTGAGTCCGGGCAGGCGTCGGAGTTGCAGTGCTGGCGCTGCTGGCTAAGTTTCGGGATACGGCCCTGATAAACTGTGTAGATAGAACTTAGTTCTATAAAAAGATTTCATGTTAAACGCTGCTTGAATTTCGATATTGTTATACAATTGAACAGAGGAACACGAACGCGCGAAATAAACATGACGTAAATTAGATCGATTTAAAAACTGTTTTTTTTTTACACTAAATAGTGTCGCATTTGGCCGCAACTCGCCTGATGTGAAGCGATGACGTGAGCTAGTGTGGAGCACGCTTGCCTAGAAGAAACCGATTCACTCGAACTTTGAATAGATCCAGATTATAATGATAGGGAAACAGAGAAGCCTGCAGTGGATACACAGACTAGCGGTTCGCACAATAAGTAAGGAATAGTAAGCAATAATCTTAATACGACGGCCGGTCGACGGTCTGCTGACGGCGCAGTTGGGGCAGTGGTTGAGCGATTGGCTGCTGCGCTGCGTGTCGTGGGTTCGATTGACAACAAATATTTGTATGGCCTACAGGTAGTTGTTCCCGGTCTGGCTGTTTGTGCATGTGAATTTAAATTTTTGTAAACGCACGAAATTCCTAACTTTTTTTTTTAAATAAAAAAATAAAAATAATAATAAAATCTATCGAATTTGTGTTACCTATATTCCACAAGTAATACTGGATTAATAACCATACCATTCACACACCAATATCTATTGAATAGATAATAATATGACGTCAATTATGACGAAACTAATTTGATCCAACTAATTAATATCTATTTACGGTAACAAATTTCACGTGAGCGTTCCCCAAGTTAACAAACACGTGAATTACGTCACAATTTATTTAAGTTCCCAACCTCACCTGCTCACGTTTGTTTTAAAGTCCCTCAAGTATCCCAGATTGTAGCTAGAGGCTACAGGTAGTCTCTCAGTGAAGTTCAAAGCTGAAAGATGAAAGTTGTGTTAACATGTGGTTTTGTGCTGAAAATAGACTGTAAATATAAATATGATTTTGATTTATCTACAGTTCCTGAATTTTGTTTAACCGACTTCACTGTTTTAAGCTTTTACGGTTTAAAACTAAACTTATTCTGTCACCTGTGTTCATACATCGGTCAAACGAAGCGAACTGTCTCATGCCGCATCAAGGAACTCAAAAGCGGTGAAAAAAAATGATGACCAATAATCTGCCATAGCTGAACATCTATTGCGGTCAGCGCCTAATCACTGAATCGAATTTCACACGCTACGTATTTTTGTCAACGGACAAACATTACATAACAAGGTTGACAAGAGAAGCAGTTGAAATAAGAAAACATAAAATTTCAATCGAGAGCATGGCTTCAAATTGTCAAGTACGTTGAATCCAGTTTTGAGCATGCTCAAAAGTAGCAGCCGGCATCGTAATAAGGACTCCACAAAACCTGGTGATACTGGAAGTGTGTTTTGCCGTGACTTAGTGTCGAGTTCCAGTAGTCATCATCATCATATCAGCCCGGAATCATCCACTGCTGGGTATAGGCTTCCCCTTTTTTCTGCCACACTTCCCGGTCTGTACGTCCCTTATCCAGGTGTTTACCGTGACTTTGATGATATCGTCAACCCAACGAACTTTAGGACGGCCCTGGTTTCTTTGGCCAAACCTTGGCCACCACTCGGTCAAAGCCTTGCTCCATCGGCCATCTCCGCGTCTAGCCAGATGTCCTGGCCAGGTCCACTTGAGGTGCACCGCCCGGTCCCCGACGTTGTAGACTTTCGTCCGATGATGGCTGATTTCGGTGTTACGCACTCGATCTAGGAGAGTTATGCCGAGCATGGCTCGCTCCATGGCCCTTTGAGCCACTCGTACTCGGTGGACCGTCTCCTTTGTGAGCATCCATGTCTCGGCAGCGTAAGTTATTGTGCCAGTAGTGCGCGTAGCAAAAGACTAAGAATGAGAGTAGAGACAGATTTGTCTGCTTCTAACAATTTATTTTCAATAAACTTTCTCGAAAACTGGTTCTTATCGCACTACGATTAGGTTCAACATGCAATGTATTTCACACGCGTGGATCTTTAATATTTTTCCGCACACGTGCGGAAATTAAAAATTTCCACAGAAAACTTATACCTACTAAGTCCAAACGGGTTCAATGACTATAGTCGGCGGTGATTGTTTTTTTATTAATCTCGACAAAGGAATATACGTCTTTACGGCATATATATTTTTAGAATATTTAAATTGTATAAAAACAGAATATCATAGATAAACTTGATTATTTAAAACAAATATTTACTTGTATGAATAAATAATAACACTTATTTGTGGTCTAAATTAAAAAATATTTGAATATTCAATTTTTCATATTAAAAAGTTTCCCCGCTTATATCAAAATGTACTATTTCCATCCACCCGTATTCTCTAGTCAACTGGCGCTTGCAACAGCGTTGAAATATCGAGAGCTCAAAATTATGAACAGTCACGGAACATAATCCCGTAAGTATCGTATAAGCTAATGTGGAGGTTATTTGTATTCTACAAGCATATTTTTTTCCGTGATTAGTGGGCTGATTAAGCAATTCTTTTTCTCATTATCCGCCTAGTTTTTTTCCGAGTATATCTGGAAGCAGTTGAATAGCGAGTTTTCGAGACTTGGCTCTCGATAAGCAATTAATGTCATAATATAATGGTACATCCGTTACTACTAATTGAACTACTGTAACGCAATTACAGTCGCTCAATGTATGCACTGTGTACAGGTGCAGAGCATGGCTAACTTATACTGAGTTAGCAGAACAAACAGACACTAGTTTCGAGAGGCCATGGAGGCAGCGGGAAGTGGTCCTGTAATTTGATTAGTGTAGTGCAATTGCTTTGTATTGGATTGTGGAGGTAAGGTTATTTAGACTTTAGTATTATATAAGACTGCATCGTTGGTCTAGTAGTTGTAAGCGCGATTGCTGAAAATGAAGTCTTGGGTTCGGTTTCCAGGTGGAGCAAAGTGTTTTTCGGTTTTTCCATCAGCATTTCTCTGTAACAGCCACAGAGTCTGGATTTGTGCCCAGTTGATGACAATAGGCTCGCCTCCTATTACATGGGACTTAAAAATAACTGGCGAAATGCGCTCCTTAACAGAAAGATTTAGTATGCTCTGGTTTTCTTAGAAAACAGCATATTATATTAGGAACGGCAAGATATCGATCATTCGACTTATCCTTTCAACATAAAAGACAATTCTATCACTTTTATCAATTCAATAAAAATCCCGAATTGTAACAATGCATTTTTGTATCAGTAAGACAGTAAAATTGTATTTTTTTAAAAGGCAATATTGCAACTGCATCGTTTTGAAGGTTGGGTTTTACGTTTTTCTATTTAAAGGACTATTTTGATGTCGAAGTTTTAACAGTCAATCAATTCAACGTTTAACGATCAATCAATTCAACTTATAACAGAAAATGAAATAGGTATGTACCTGTTGCTGACATGTATAGGCACCACTTCAATTGCACTACCCAGTGGTAACCATTTGGCACCCTCACTGCCACTACAGTTCAGTATCAGTTTTGAATCTGTAGCTAAAAATAAAAATTTATGACAAGTCTTATACCAATTCATTAAAGTTTAGTGGCTTCCCGTCTATCTCTTAGAACACATACAGCAATATGCTGTACCGATATACGATATCAATATAGAAATCGACCACGTTTGCGTTATATCGTAATTGAATTAGCACTGTGTACAGTCACGAGCACCAATACGTATACACTTTCTTAAATTTAATATCAAATCAAATCATTTATTTGCTTGAATATGGGTAGGTACATGAGGTGATACAAACAACAGAAGTTCTTTAAGCCATATCCTACCTTAACAGGTGTGCAAATATCTGTTACAATAAAAATCTAAATTAAAAAAAAAAGAAAACAAAAAAATCTTACATTAATTAAATTGCACGAGACGATTATTACGATACGATTGTTACTTGGAGTTAGGATTTTTTTAATAAAAATATGAGTTCCAAAATACTATGTTCGTAACAACATGAAATTTTAATCAGAACAGTAGAAGAAAAACACTTTTAAAAGTTGTTAGGTGTTTACATATTGGTGCTCGTGACTGTACAAGAAAAACTGTTTTCCGATAGTGATCAGTGTAATCTAAAAAGATTACAAATATACTTATTAAACTGCTTATTGAACCTTGAATTATATTTTATATACCTACTGCCTCGTTGGTCTAGTAGTCGCAAGCGCGACTGCTAAGCATAAGGTCCTGAGGTCGATTCCCGGGTCGAGCATAGTGTTTTTTGATTTTACCATCAGCATTTCTCAGTAACAGCTACGGAGTCTGGATTTGTGCCCGGTTAATCGCAATAGGCTCGCCCGCTATTACATGGGACTTAAACATAACTGGCGAAGTGGGGTGTACTATAAATGGGTATACCTCTTCCTAACCCTTTGAGGATTGCAGGTGCGATGTTATGTTATGTTATATATATACTAACTATCCGTCCATGCTTTTTTTGGGATTCACGACATTAATAAAACATGGAGATTTCTGTAAAAGTCTCAGTTAAATAAACCCGCATAAACCTAGATAGGTAAATTCTCTAAATTATTTATTTAAACTTCATCTACAATAGTTGTACATAGGCAGACTTAATGCCACAAGGCAAAATTATGGTAAGTCATAATACATTCTAAAATACGCAACACATTTTTGATTTAGAAGACCAACACAGCAGCACTGACAGACACGAAAAGCGATCATCTGCCTAGTCTTACCGGTTTCAGTTGAATACCAGTATTTTACATAGAATCACTGCCTATCCGGCCTCCACAACTCAGTGAGTGCAGGGTAATACGATACTTCTTGGTAAGACTGGTTGTCAGACGTTCGGGCTCGACTTTGTTTTACTGAACATTTCTAAAAGAATTATGAAAATTATTTCTCAACTCCCAGCAAAAGTAATCCTATATCATTCATAGCTCCACCAGCAGTCAATAACAGTCGAGTATCGACGTTCCGTGTCAGTCACGGACGACACACGTCGCCGGCACGACACGTAATGGAATGTTTCATTCATTTAACGTGTGTCTCAATCAGCGCTGATTGATAAGAGTACATGTGAGCGGTTTACTATTTTCGTATTAATCGTTGGACTTTCTGTGTAAAGTGTAACTAAGATTTTGTGGAACTGGGATTTCTAAGAATTGCCACACTTATGCGACAGTGAGCACGTCACGACGTGTGCAAGATGCTCCTAGGACGAATGACTCATGGGGCTGAGAGGTCTGGAGTGGCGACTAGGTATCCGAAGGCGTTGAAAAGCCAAGGTCGGCTTCCAGTATAACCGGATGCAGCTGAATACCAGTATTTTACATGGAGCGACTGCCTATCTGACCTCCACAACCCAGTTAGTGCTAGGTAATACGGTACCCCTTGTAAAGACTGGTTGTCACACTTTCAAGCCACTGACTACCTGTAACGACTGTGAAAGATCTACAGATGAGAGCCGGGACCAACGGCTTCACGTGCTTTCCGAGGCACGAAGAAAACTCGGTATGCAATGCTAATGATGGTCACCCATCCACAGACCGACCTAGGCAAGCGTGGCTTACCTTGAAAATCAAACTGTGCGGCTGTTTATTAGCCACGAGATCCTCATGGGTAATATGGGCCATTGGTGCTGTTGTAGCGATTAGTGCAATATCATAAAAATATTATAATTAACACTAGAAACGGGATTTATTTATTTTTATTTATTTTATTTTATTTTAAGTTATTGCGGGTGGGTGTTTTTTATGAGCAGAAAAATCGGTCTACCCTCTTTCTTGTTCGTTTTTTGCACTCAGTACCACTACCACTGTCACTCGCAACTCGATTCACCCACCCGCAATAACTTCAGTTTATCCGTGATCATGGTGCTTGCAATAGCGCCGAAATATCGGGAACTCAAAACAAACAGTGGACATGGTAAATATACCGTTTCTAGTGTTAATTATAATGTTAGTGACCATGACAGTTTAAAAACTTATATCATAAAAATAATTCACGTTATACTCCGTTCTAAATATCTGAAAAACAAACTCAATAATCACTAAGTACTTATAATGAGATATTGATGACTTGAGCTTTTAAAGATTCTGCAGAAGAATATATCTATTAAAACCGAAAAGTTAGTGGGGCGTTCTAATGCTTATTTAAATGAGGTTGTATTCCGATTATGCATATTAATTCATGATTTGATGTGCTTACAAAGTTGGATACTTGGTTACGAAGTGTACGTACGTAATAGATTCTCTCGACGAAAGTGTTAAGTATGGATACTTAATACTTCAGGAAACTTGGTATGTAATGGATGCTCGCTTATCCACAGACCGCCCTTAACAGGCGCTGCTTAACGTTGAAGATCGACCCGTGTAGTGGTTATTTTTAGCCACTGTTTTGTACGGATTTGTATTTACTATAACTAATATTGTACAAAGGCTGTATTAACTAGAAAAGAGCCATTACCATTATTTTCCTGCCGCTGCGTTCGGGATACAAAATAACACCCGTGACGTAAAAAACTGCTTTATCCCCTTGGTGCATAATCTACTACATATATTTTTTTATCTGTAAAGTTAAACAATCTTCATTTTCCCTCAGCAAAAATCAACCTGTTACTTATAAAGTATCAAAACAAACTTTATTTAAATTCCTTAGATATAAGAGCAGCTATTCTTTCGGTACTCCCACAAGGTATTAAATTCGGTGAGCAAGGGGCGTATGCAAATGAGACGGAAATATTGTGGCAGAGAATAAATTGATACAGAAGGCTAACTCCAAACAAGAAACGAAACACATTTGCATTTTACATTTGTGTGTATGAATGGAATTTAAATGATATTATTGTGATGAGCGTTGTCCTTTTTAATTTTATTTAAATAGTTTTCTAAGTTTTGTATACTAACCTTTGGATCTAGTTGTCCTAAAATAAATGAATTAGATTTTAAACATAATGCTTCAAAGGGCCTCGTGGCTAAATAATAACAACCGCACGGGTCTTTTTTCAAGGATATACACGCTTGACGAGGTATGTCCGCAGTTGGAAGACCCTCCATTACATACCGAGATCTCTCAATGACGTTTCGTCAAAGCATTTTTTGCCGTTGTTCCCGGCTTTTAGATATTTTTTAGTCCTAACGTATACGTACGGGATATCGTATTACCCAGTTACTGGGCAGGCAGTCGATCCATATAATTTCCAGTATTCAGCTTCATTGGGCTTGACTGTACGTCAAATCCAACATAGTCGGGAAAAGATAGGCAGTTGATGGCAGTCACGCTTTACGTACAGCGAGTATCCGCAAGAGTAATTGCAACTGGATTTATTGTTTTATATCGACGTGCTACTGCGCTAAGTGAGTCAACTGGGTCTCCCTTGTTTGACCGAAAAGAAATTGCCAAATTATCACTTCCCAAACAAATTTTCGCATAATTTCATTTGCCAAATTATTACTTACCAAAAAATCTCTTTACAAATAATTGTTACGAAAACCTATGTTTGGCAAGTGAACGTTTGAACAATAACTTGTTCACCAACTAGTACTTTTACCATTTTTTATCTAGTCAAATATTTCAGTTGGTATAACATATTTTACGCAAAATTACATAAGCCATATATTTGGTGTCGTCAATTTTAAACTTACCATTTCAGTCAAAAGCACTATTAACTAGTTGGAATCTCCTATTTGGATTCGGTTGGGGCTCCTATTTCTGTCTGCAGGGTTTACAGACACCTAACTAACCGAACCTCGGGGTGCCCCTGACGTCGACCGTCTAGGGTTAGCGTTTCCGTCAGCAGGTCGACGGATCCCCGCTGCGCGGGGCTCCTATTTCTGTCTGCAAGGTTTACAGGAACCTAACTAACCGAACCTCGGGGTGCCCCTGACGTCGACCGTCTAGGGTTAGCGTTTCCGTCAGCAGGTCGACGGAACCCCGCTGCGCGGGGCTCCTATTTCTGTCTGCAAGGTTTACAGGAACCTAACTAACCGAACCTCGGGGTGCCCCTGACGTCGACCGTCTAGGGTTAGGGTTTCTGTCAGCATCTGTTAAATTTCAATTACGTTATATTAAATCAATTTGTGTTATGTCTTCATTCCAAAATTTTTGCCTTTATATTTTTTGTCATAACAAATCATTTGACTAAACGTTTATTGTCTTAATTGTGTTTGCTGTAATAAATCATTTGATTAAAGACCAAAAGCCTTAATGACATTATCCTTAGTAATAATCTGCCAAGTAAACATTTGACCAAATGAAAATGTGCGTACTAAAATTATTCCAAATATTACATTGGCATAAAAAAAGGTTGCTAAAATTTGTTTGGGTAATGAAAATTTGGCAAAATCTTTTCGGCAAAACGGCAGGATCCCGAGTCAACTACTTTTCACCCTTCATACCCTGAGTAATAAGGTTGAAAAGTGGTTGACCGTCAGTGAGTGTGGTAGTACGTACACGTCTATACGACTTGTACGTGAGCCTTATTTTGCTTTTTGTATGGCTTTGATCTTCTGTACTTCTATTTTGGTGGTTGCGGCCTGAACGGTTTTTAATAGGACGCCAAACGGTGGCGCGATATTGTTTCCGACGTACGTAACTTTAGATATAAGCAGTTTGCAGCAATTTTTGAAGCCACAGTATAGATAGGGCATACCCACTTATATAGTACAAAAACATCTAATTGGCACCCTAATCTATTGTATGGGGAAGTGAGTAGCTTGACTGTTAGAGTGAATTGGATAATTGTTTATATACAAGGTGTAAACGGACCCACGAAGTCGTAGTCACAAAACCGTCAACCAAAAATTCTGTAAATCTAACTTAGAATCTCGAGGCAAAAATCATTGCTACAAACTGCTTTTTTTTTCGTGGTCAGAAATCACGGTTTGCGGTAGGACTCAATGTTACACACTCAAAATATTATGCTGATGGCTGCATTGAATAGTTATGACGTTAAAAACTTGGATTAAAAAAAAACTTGTGAAGAAGTTGTTACTTTGACTCCCAAATATCTCCGTAACTAAAAGGTTCCCAGGTATGGTCTAGAACAAAAAATAACCGCAATGACGGGGAGAACAAGTGCCTTTCGGTTTCGTTAAAGTATTTTAACATCCATTATGGCTAGCAGGGAACCAAAAATTCTGAGTTGACAGCCAATAAATGTATGTATGTATGAATGATATTGTATTATAATGACTAATATTTTCCCAATAAATAATTTTTAAATTCTCTTCCAAACACATCTTCAAATCTACTTGACAATTTGAGATAGAGAATCGAAAATAAACAAAGCGACAAGCACCATTTTCACTGAAAACATTTTCGTTCAACACTTCAACCTGTCAACGCGTAATTATTTATAGGAAACGAGCACATACTGAAACATTTGACGACGCGAGTACATAATGATACATATTCTGAATAACGTTTCTCAGTTTTACACCGTTTAGCAGGATGTTGACTTTGTTTCAGATGTTTGACGAAGAAATGGAACAATTTGAATGAGAGCGTGGGTGTGACAGGCCAAGGTGCGTCGTGTGGAAGTATTAATGTACTTGTGGATCAAGTCTGATAAACAAACCTATTTAAATGAGGCCTCGTTTAAACGATGAGAGTATTAAACATCCTGAAAGAGATTTTCTAGCAATAGAAGTGGAAATTATGTTTTCTCTTCTACTCCTGCACTATACTTTTTACACGACTGTCCAAAAAAAGGAGTGTTTACATGACTGCCCAAAAAAAGGAGTGTTTACATGACTGCCCAAAAAAAGGAGTGTTATGTTTTTAGGGTTCATGTATGTATGTATGTTTGTGAGTTTCTTTATTCCACCATAACTTCTAAATGGCTTAACCGATTTCAATGTATGTGGTATCATTAGAAGCGTTGAGTTATTCCGGGTAACATAGGCTAGTGAACATTTTCAAAAATATAAAGGAGGAGCCATGGTTCCTGAAAAAATCTGAAATATTTTGGTTTTTTCATGAAAATTTGACTACGAATACTATCATCGTCTAGAGCTTGCTTAGTACATAACAAAAATATGTAACAGTAGTATTCAATATGCATTCGTTCACTAATAAACAAAAAGAGAAATTAAATCTTTTACACATACAATTCAAAGTCCTTACTGACTGATAGATGGATGAAATTTGGAAGGTGTATTCTATGTGAGGAGTAGGTATCCACTAAGAAAGGATGTTTCGAAATTCTACCCCTAAGAGGGTGAAATGGGGTGTTGAATTTTCTATGAAACTTTTTAGTCTCGGGGTCGATTGACTTGAAAATTTTTGTGAACGTACTCTTCAGTTAAAATTATGAGAAACGTGTATCACAGTTTTTTCAAAATCATCCTGCAATATAAAATTCAAAGTCCTGACTGACTGATATATCAATGCATAGCCGGGGGACGGTTCCTTGGATTAGTTCTTTACAGGTCCCCCGACTTCGATGAAAAGATTGGTTTTCAGTTTTCCACTTTTGGCACAATGGCGTTTTAATTGCACAGTAAATAATATTATCTATTTAGTACCTACCTTTTGGCCATTCAACACTAAAATCATGTAACTTGTTTTGAATTTTTTAGTTCACTTTTTGATATGGCAGGCGTGTTTTTTAATTTTTTTAATTATTTGTTTTTTTATTCATTTCGTTGCGGGTCCAATACAGTTAAATTGTTTCTCTGGGACTTCATCGAGCTTCATTGTCTCGGCGCTTTTCTGGTGGTCGCCACTGTTGATTCTGGCTCTCAGGAGTTGCAGTGGTTTGGGAATAGTGTGGTGGGCTTGTCCCAAATAATATAATACACTCACCTACCATGAAAAACCTCGCCTCTCGACGATACGTGAGAAAATTGCCTAGTGTATTTTTTTTTTGCATAATTTTAATATTGTGTTAACATCGTAAGACCATACTGTCCCTCCGCATCACAAAGGCCTTCCTTCCCACTTTCCTCGATTCACGACCTAGAACAACTGTAGGTCAATGTTTTTAATGAATCTAGCTCATGCCGATGCCGCTATCTCCTTCTGAACCAGTGCAGCATTGTCGTTTTCTGCCAGTTGGGATTGCCTGAATTGTTTTGTAAGGCGGGATCTTCTCTGGTGATAATTATCCTACTAATATTATAAATGCGAAAGTTTGTGAGAATGGATGGATGTTTGTTACTCTTTCACGCTAAAACTACTAAAATGATTTGGATGAAATTTAGCCCACATACAGTTTATAACCTGGATTAACATACAGGATACTTTTTATTTCGGTACTGCTATCCCGTGGGACAGTACCGAACAACAAGTGGGTGAAGTCTCGGGCATAAGCTAGTTACTCAAATAACCGAAGCAAGAGTAGAAATCCGGTAGCGCGCCACACAATTATTACATATTAACATTTTTTACTAAGTCCCACGAGCACATATTTATGGTCATGGAATTTTTAAACAAATCAAGCCACTGCCATTGCGCTTTGGCAGGGCCATGTAAGGCGGCATCTCGAAGAGATATTGAAACACCGGGAGCCGAGTCTATACTGACTTTATTATAATGATTAAACGATTAATAAGATTACATCTAGGTTTTTTTTTTTAAATTAAATGGGTCTACTCTTGACCTCAATTTAGTCCTGAGGACAGAGATGAGGTCGACGATGGAACGAGCTTACCCAGAAGAAGCCTATTAACTCGCGACTTAAATAGATTGGGGTCATATGAACTTGGGAACACTGACGAAGGCAGGGAAGTACATATAATATGATGTAAGGCTGGTTACAACCCAATAAGGTTGCTTACACACTACAGTTGTGTTTGCCTATTGCTCTCCAATATGCGACAGATTTCACAACACCTTACTCATCTTAGTGACTCGATCGATCTTAGACTGCCTCGTAGGTCTAGTGGCCGCAAGCGTGACTGCTGTGGATGAGGTCCTGGGTTTGATTCCCAGGTCGGGCAAAGTGTTATTGGGTTTTGCCTTTTTTTTTTTTTTTTTTTTTGGGGGGTGAGAAATCATCAAATGACTCCTCCCGCTCTGGGCGGAGCGGAAGGGAGTGTCAGACTCTTACTGACTAAAAAACACCCATGTTCCTTCATTGGCCCTTTATGTTCCAGGGCCGCGGTATCTCTTTCGAACAGTCCCGCAGCCCTGGCAGGCACCGGCCCTTGCGGGCCCCTCCCGTTTGCTGACATCTCTTTGAGGCGCGCGTGGAACACGAACGCGCCGTCGACACGGCCTGCCCGTCGTCATACGACGGACGGACGGCGAGCTAGCCCATTACTCGCCGTCCACAGGCCCGCGCCTACGGTGGCCGAGAGCCATCACGGCGTGGCCCCCGACGCCCGGTGCTTCTCCCGCGGCGGCTGGGACGTGAGGAGGTTCTCTCCCTCTCACGTTCCGCCGCCTCCTTCGCTAGCATGACTGCTTCGCAGAAGGAGGCGACGGCTTCCCATTCCCTCTCGCCCCGGACCATGGCTTGAACCAGGGCCGGGCGCGAGAGGTCGCCGCCGCCAATCGCCGCTACGAGGACACGGCGGTGCTCCTCCCAAGCGGAGCAGACCTCGACGGTGTGCCCCACCGTGTCCTCCGGTCGATCCTCCAATTGTAGCACCAGGGCGTTTCCTCCCGCCCGATTCAGTGCAGGTACCTCCCGAAGCACCCGTGTCCGGTGAGGACCTGCGTCAGGCGGAAGGTGAGGGCGCCGTGGCGCCTCCCTAGCCACTCCTCAAAGAGGGGACTTACCGCCACTATCGTGGCGTGCCCTTATTGGGTTTTGCCTTAAGAATTTCTCAGTAGCAGGCACGGAGTCCAGATTTGTGCCCAGTTGATGGCAATAGGCTTCGTCCTTTTAGGTGGGACTTAAACATAACTGGCCAAATGTGGGTGTACTATTAGTTACACCTCTGCCTAAACCTTCGGGGATTACAGGCGTGAGGTTATGGTATTTAGTCTTAGTCAAAACCTTCGTTTTAAATATAGGAACCCAGTAATCGTGTCACCAATTAGCCAGATCCCGAGTTATCCCAAAGGTCAGTTTCAACCGTAAGCTTAAATATTAACGAGAATGGGTCCAACGCTGCCATTTTTAGCAATATGAGTAGAAAAATGGACGAACTCGCAACTCGGGCCCGCGCTACCGTTCAAATGCAAAGTTTTCAATATTGCAACAATCTCTCTTCTCAATGCCGCTGGTAAGCAGATCTGATATGTTTTAGACTTGACGTTGAGTAAAATCATACTATCGGCATGGCTACTAATTATATTTTGTATGGATGAGAAGCTCGTGGTTATTTTATAGCAGATCTTTCGATTAAGCTGCGCTGGGCTAGGTTGGTCCGTGGATGGGTAACTCCCCATTACATATCGAGTTTCCTCCGTGCCTCAGAAAGCACGTTAAGCCGTTGGTCCCGGCTGTCATTTGTGGATCAAGTCCGACAACCAGTCTTAAAAGGGGTATCATATTACCCAGTACTATCTGGGTTGTGGCGGTCAGAGATAGGCAGTCGCTCCATGTAAAATACAATGTATGTATGGAAGCAGCTGCATCCGGTGAGTCTGGAAGACAACACCAGCGTAAATGTGAAAAGTCTTGGCAGATGGTGATGGATGAAAACAATTTTCTCAAAAAATTGTACAGCCGCAGTCTTTTGGCATTTAACGATTTTAAGCCAACATCACCATCCAGGCGTACCAGGTTCCCAGCTAGACATAGGCCTTCCCTAAGCATCGTCACTTCGGGAGGAGTTCCCTTGACGGATGACGGTAGAAGATTCTCGATCTCCTTAGAATTTCGAATAAAGGTTAGACTTCATCTGGCAGCTCGGAATCGCACTTTTCCAAGCTTCTCCTAGCTTAGAACCTTCATTTACTAGAGCGAGAATGCTATCGCACGCAGTAGCATCGACGATGCGGTCGGCGTCAGACTCTGCTGTTAAATGAATTTCAACCCTAATGATGATGACGCTTTGGAATGTGCAACTACAATACTTTCTCAACTTAATATCCCTTGTGACTGTGACTGCAGCTTCGCTTTTTTTTTACTTTTTAAAGTGCCTGTAATGGTATAATTGAAATAAATGTTTTGAATTTAAGTTTGATGCCATTATTTTCTAATTACTGCAAACAAAAAAAAAGGTTTCTCCAGCCTAACAAAATAAATTATTACACTAGTTAATTACCCATAATACCATGACATAAGTACCAAAAGATGACGCCATAAACAACGCCACCAAACGATATAAATATAGATTTGAAGAAAACCAGCGCCTTATAATAATTTTATCAAATTCTTGCAGCCCTAAGAAAACCGTCGCAGAATTCCCGCCGGGATTGCGACACCGCACTCCTTGAATCATAACTAAGGTTGACACAAAAATATGCGGGTAATGAATTCCAAACATCCCTTCTTGGTGTGTAAGAGAAATCGAATAAGCTTGGTCGTTGATATTTTGTTGTCTTTGGGAAGGCTGTTTGGAAAATGAGACTTATCTGACCTTCTGATCCCTTTGCGATCTCAGGCTTTTGGTACATTTTAAAATAGAAATAAACACATTTTTGGGTATTCAGCAAAGAGCGGTTTTCATTAGGACTTGAATCAAACCCATACAACCAACTAAAACCCATTTTAAATCACAAAATCGGTAACAAACCGAACGGACGAAAGGACATGGCCAAAAAAGTACATTCCATATACACTTACATAGTAAATATATTATATTAAGAAAAATAGAGAAGTGAATTGTTGCGTAGTTTTTAACCTCTCTGCACTTATCAGTATTGATTACAATATAATAAGTAATGCAAGTTGAATTCAAAGTCTCATTTGTCAACTTTCGCCACTATGGACCGTTCGTAGACGAACACGTTCTACACCACGCATACTACTTGTAGATATGTATGTGAAATGAACGACAATTAATGCTCTTACCTGAAACATTTGATTTAAACAAAACTGTTTTCATTGGTATTTCTTACATGTAATTAAATTATATTTTGAAATGTTGATACGTAAGATATATTTATTTCACACAATTATAGTAATAACGTAACCGTACCATAAAACGGAACGCGTTTTACAATGTCATTGTTTATGTCAAAATGGCGGTACTGCGATTGCACAGATCCTCCGTTGCGTACGAACTGTTTGTTTTTTTTGCGATTATCTTCTAATATTTTTGACTCCTGCTTATCTCTACGGAAAAAAATATTTTTACTTATTTTTACCAAGAAATGAGTAATTATTTATAATCTTTTGTTTTATTTCGTATTTCCCTTGTTAATTAGTAGTTAAACTGTTGAAGAAAAACGTCACTTTCGGAGTCTCAATAAATGTGACAATAATAACATTATACTTTGTCTCAGTTTTCTATCAGACTTCCTCAGTTCAGATGTTGTTGAAATGCCTAATAATTCACAGCACTTCGTTATTTTAAAACGCCTTGAGGTTTTTAATAGCAAAATCATTATATCATACGCTTTGCCAGCAATCTGATAGAAGGTAACATGAAACTGTTTACGTCTAGTTATTTGTAATGAGAAGTTCTTTGAGCTTTTTATTTTTTGCAATTTAATATGGCAATATTCACGAATATGAAACACCAAAAATTATCGTTGTACATTAAATTTGATAACTATGCAAACGCCCATACAGAAATTGGCCATGTCCTTTATCATTAGACTGAAAGTCGACCACAAGATACATACATAGTTGAAAAACCAATCATTATGATTGGTTGACCAATCGTTATGGTTGCTATGCATCATGATCATTACATTGTTTGTGGTTCTGTGAGAAGACAGAGTAAAAGGATAACTTAATTTAATTTAGTATCTTTAATCAAAATATTAATTATTTACAAACTACAAAACTATAATAGAAATAAATATGTACAAGTATAAAAGGGTTACAGGGCGTCCAAAAATTCGTCCGCATCGCTGTCAACAGGAAAAGTGCCCAGAAGGCTGGCAGCATTACCACGTTGGATGGCAATGCTGATTCTTTGGCCAAAAAATAGGCCCACCCTCTGGTCACGTGAAGAGTCGACCAACCGCTTGGCGATTTCCCGAAAAACTAGGTGGGCACTAGGACCCCATAGCCCTAGTGTTTCAACCCCAAACGGCTCAAACACATAACTACCCATTAAATTATTGTATTTGCGCCGTTTGAGGTTTTCAGTACCTGCAGCAGCCGCCCCAGCGCAGCCCACTGTGCTAGGAAGATGGGATGGCGCAAGGGTGTCGACGCAAGTTGCGTCCCACACCAAAGGCCTACCCAACTTCCATGGCATTATGGTCATACCATCTGGTCTCTTCCCATCGACGCTTGCCAAGCCATTGGGTTCTAAGACAGCTGGCACCCCGGCGGTGGCAAGAGCACGACGGATGAGATCATTTAGTATTAATGCCTTATGCCGTACTACATGTAATTAATCTTAGTTCCTACTAATATTATAAATGCAAAAGTTTGTGAGAATGGATGGATGGATGTTTGTTACTCTTTCACGCAAAAACTACTGAACGGATTTGGATGTAATTTAGCACACAGATAGCTTATAACCTGGATTGACACATAGGATACTTTTTATCCCGGTAGTATGCTTCCGTGGGACAATTATCGAACTCTACGCGGGCGTAGCCGCGGGCATAAGCTGGTAAATAATAAATTAGTGATGACTTACCTAAATCAATTTGAAAAAAAAAAATACTATTCTTTTGTTTGACTCCATTAGGCAAGTCTTGCGTACAAGTATGACTTCAGATTTTCGTACAAGTTGCTTTCATTGGAAACATGTTTTCAAGAGTTTACAAATTGAATGAAGGTTTTGCTAGCATACAAGTGGAGGTGTTCCACAATTGAGTAAGAGACGTCACTCGTTCGTAATTCGAAACGTGCAACTAACGTTTGCGCTTTCAACTTGCACGTCACTTGAAAAAAATTTATAGAAGTTCAAACTACGTCATACAAGTTGTAGCTTGTATGCAGGTTTGTTCAAGTTGTATGCAATTTGCATACAAGTAACTTGCCAAATGGAATCGCGCTTTATGTCCCGAAATGCTGTTATGTCAGTCTAGTGACCTTTATGTCAATTGACTGTAATATCAGAGTTTAAAAAAACCCATAAATTTTTGAGAGTTGGATGTATCGGATTCTGTTTGATGGCAAAAAAAAATGTAAAATTATTTTCGACTGCTGTGTATTCCCAGGTCAATTGGGGGTATATACAGCATCCTGATTACCCAAACTTATCGTGCATAAAGCATAAGACTTGACAGAGGAAGTTCTGCCTATTAATAGATTGTGGCCCACAAGGTCGAGACAATGATGATGGCTGTGCCCTAGGAGAATGATGGTGATCAGCTGTTACCGCCATCATTCTCCTACCTTATTCTAGTTTATTCTAGGTTGGCTCAGCATGGCTTCTTCTTCCTTACTACCCCATGCAGCTTATACAATCCTGAAAATTGTGGCTTTTCTGCCACCAAAACAGTTCCGTCACTTCTATTACACCAACAGCTCTATAGTTCGACGGAGCCAAATATCGCGTCGGTGTCGGCCAGCGCACAGTATTGCTCTTTTATTACGAACGCGCCGCATTGTGGGCACCCCTGCCTTGAATCACAACTAGGGTTGACGAATTCGGAAAACTTTGTAACCGAATAGGTGAGCTGTGTTCCGATGTTTTTCTTTCTGGATTTATTTCGTGAAGCTTTGTTCCGAGTGAATAGGGCTGTACCGAAATGGCCTCCCACGGGCGTCGTTTGAAATGGCAAAGGGATTATTGTCGGATGGAATTCGTTATGGATGTTTGTATAAGATTTTTGCTGAAGGAAATGTTTGTTCTGCGGATTATTTTTCTTTGGGGACTGATAAGATAATGTTATAAAAGTTGGCATTTGTAAATTGAGTACACTTGATTTTTTCACTGGTTGGTTTCTTGTGGTTTTTTTTTAAGAATAAACTAGATTTTAGTGGAAAATAGAAGCAAGTCGTTTTACTGAACTGGTGTTTAAGCTTCACATGTGAGAAAAAAACAAGACAAAGAAAATTGGTTTAATAAACAGAAGACAACGAAGAAAAAACATTTTCAGTAAACAATCTGAAAATTAAGTTTTTAACAGAGAAAATCATTGATGCAATTATAAAATAACAATGGCTTATCGTATTTTCATTATCATTAACACTAGAAACAGGATATTTACCATGTCCACTGTTAAACAAACAGAAACAAACAGTGGACATGGTAAATATCCCGTTTCTAGTATTAATTATAATGTTAGTGACTAGTTTAAAAACTTATATCGTATTTTCATTTATAACCCTCATAATTTGTGAAATATTTAAAAAAGAACAAAAATGGAGAAAATAGAACTTAAATGGAGATTCCAAACGGAAACACTCAACAACACTGCCCGACCCGGGAATCGAACCCAGTACATGCTCAGCTGTCGCGTTTGCCACCATAAACAGACGAGGCATTCCAAAAAAAGATAAAATCATATCTTATTTCACTCAAGAACTCCTGGCAACCCTAATTATAATATTTAACAATCTCATCTACGCGAGTGAAGGATGCGAGCTCGTAAACACGCGCTGTAATACTCGGCTACGCTCTAACGAGTACGTTCAACGTGTGAATCATAGAAATTGTACGAGTGTTTAACCTTTAATTGGTCGCGCCTAAAAAGTTACGTAAACGGTCATGTGGGGTGCGTGACACCCCGATCATATAAATCACATACGAAATACCTACACGCAAAATCACGATTATGCTCGATACTTGATCATAAAGGACACCTGTTTTTATGAAGCTAACGGGCACTTCAGCGTTCAAAATTCAGAATTTAAAAAGTTCAAAGCCTTTAAGGATGCGCTGAGGTGTAACACCCCACGTGACCAATTAAGGGTTAATATTTTCATGAAATATTAATGTTTTATGTTCATAAAGATTACTCGGATAAAGACACTGATTGCTTACGCACTTATAGCATTAGAATCATCATTATTCTCCCCAGTCTTATCGCAATTTATCCGGGGTCGGCGCAACGTTTTCTTTTTGCTTCTTATTCCATGCTACTCTATTAGTGATCATCTTAGTAATCATCCCATATCCTGTCGTATCTCCTTTATTCAGTTCATGTAAAAGCTAGGAAGTTGGCTAAATGATACTGCTGCTTATAAAGTCAAATAGAATATATTATCCGGACCAAAGGTTTAATAATACAAAGGAGCGAGGGAGCACACGCGATGACCGCTAATCGTGTACTGAATGCTCGACTAATATCAATTAGTGAAATGAGGTAAAAATGCACCAATTAGCAATAGTGCATTATAAATGTATGGTTTCACCGTACAGTCCATAATTGATTAAACAAAAGGAAAGATATACAGGGTTATTTGTAAAACACCAGTAACCTCTTAAGAGGTCATTGTACTCATCATTATGAACAACTTTTACTATGGGACCAAACCTGAAATCGCGAAAAAAAAATCAGCTGTTCCCTACATTTTGACGAGTTAGTCAATCATAAATGTATGGAACAGCTGATTTTTTTTTCGCGATTTCAGGTTTGGTCCCATAGTAAAAGTTGTTCATAATGATGAGTACAATGACCTCTTAAGAGGTTACTGGTGTTTTACAAATAACCCTGTATAAAACAGTTGTCTATAAATACAATCTAATCGCTATAGATAATATTCTTATCCCTAGGCCTCGTTGGCCCGGTTGCAAGCGCAACTGATGAGCATGTAATCCTGGGGTCGATTCCCAGGTCAGACAAAATGTTATTGGCGTTTTTCTTCAGGAATTTCTCAGTAACCGCCACGGAGTCTTATGCCCTGTTGATAGCAATAGCCTCGCCCCTATTACATGGGACTTAAATATAACTGGCGGAATGTGGGTGTGCTAGGTAGGTACACCTCTGCCTAACCCTTCAGGGATTACAGGCGTGATGTGATGTAAAGTCAAGTACAATTATCATCAAAACAATAATAGTTATATCGAAACCCAATCCTTTCAATACCAGAACATCCACTAAAAAGTACAACATCAATAATCTTGAAAATTCCAAAAGATTGTTCCATTTATGTCAATTGAAATGCAAAATATGCCTTGTAAGGGAATCGACTTGATACAAAGGAGCTCAATGTAATGAGGGGTATAGTCGGTGACAATTTGCCAAACCTGACGCGGGGTAGAAACCAAAGAAATGATGTACATTGACACGTGAGAGCGAAAGGGTAGAATAAATGGGATATCATGTGGGTGAACTTCTCTTCCTAGAAGTCCACGTGTACAATTTACGCATAGGTTAATCCTAAATAATGTTATCTTCCTAACTAATATTATAAATGCGAAAGTAATTTTTTTTTGTTACCTTTTCACGCCTATACGAGTACCGATCATCCTAAAATTCTGAATAATTATACGTTATCAGGTGTAAAAACGGACATAGGGTACCTTTCATCCCGAAAAAGGACTGTTCCCGAGGAAAATAACGTTCTTATGATAATATGTATATTTATGGTGCCACGTGTCTTTCGAATCATGATTGAAATATGTATATTACAACCCGAATGGATTGTCAAATTCTAAATAAAACGCGCGCAAAAAGTAGTAAAAATTTAATGTAAAAGAATAATAATAGTAAGAATAGATTTTAAAAATATAAAAAGTTATAAAAAAAAATGAAAAGCAAAAATTTTTTTTTTTGTTTCTAGCAGCACATCAAGCTACTACAATCTGTTAAATTTCTTTAATAGATTGACCTGTTGGTGACTGTACATATTTTGAAAGATTCCGCAGACGATTTAAGTTTTTTACTATACGATTTATTCACTTTTTATACGATTTGTCATTTCGAATTACTTTAAAACATAATATAAGTTGTAGTATATTTTTCGCCTGCGGTGAAGTAATTTTCTATACATTAAACCAATTTTTTCGTAGTTACAAGTCAGTCGTTTAGTTATTATATTTACATTAAAACTTAATTTCTTCATACTTTGGTTCATCAGCAAAGTTTAACGTCCTGTTGGCTATCAGATTTTTGTACCATAGAGCTGACAATCTGGTTGTACGTACCCTCTTGTCATCTTCGAAGTCAACTTCGAAAAGACCGAACTTTCCACTGAAAATAAAATAATAAATTAGTTCAGTAGTTGAAAATCGAGACAGTGCCTAGACATGCCACGCCATTCGGTATGTGCTCTCTATTCCAGATCTTTATTTTATTCATTTCATTTTATGTGGTATGTGCCCCGCCTACTGCTAATTAAGCATATACAATTCACAGTGTTCACACTGTAGTATTAAGACATAGGCTCCTTATTAGAAAGAATGAGCCGTAATCCACCCCTTGGTCCAGTGCTGGTTAATTTTATATGTCGACGAATATTTTGCTTCTAGGAAATTGTTTCTTTACGATGAATTCCTTCACTATTTTGAAAGCAGTGCACAGTGGTGTCACTGCTACTGCTACTTAGGTTCGGTTTATAGTTTAGGAAGTTTATCTACATTTAATAACTTACTTCACACCAGAGTCCCATTCAAAGTTATTAATAACTCACTTCAATTAATAACTTACTTCACACCAGAGTCCCATTCGAAGTTATTAATAACTTACTTCACACCAGAGTCCCATTCGAAGTTATTAATAACTTACTTCACACCAGAGTCCCATTCGAAGTTATTAATAACTTACTTCACACCAGAGTCCCATTCGAAGTTATTAATAACTTACTTCACACCAGAGTCCCATTCGAAGATATTAATAACTTACTTCACACCAGAGTCCCATTCAAAGTTATTAATTACTTACTTCAAACCAGAGTCCCATTCAAAATTATCCATTAGACTCCACGCGGTGTAGGTTTCAACATTGCAGCCATCTACTTCAATGGCATCCAATATGGCGTCGAGATATGCTTTGTAGTAATCAATCCTGTCAATGTCATTGTTCCCGCCATAGTTACCGTATCCATTCTCTGTGATCATGATTCGAGGATTGTTGTATGAATCCTTCACCCAGTTAAGAGCTTTTCGGATGCCGTTGGGGATTTTCTGAAAGAGAAAAAAAAAACTTTTGAGAGAACATTTTTCTTAGTTTAATCAATTATTATACTTTTGCTAACATATTTGACCTTTTTTGGCTGTAAATAATACGAGTAGTCGGAAAACGGACATTCTGATTACTTGGAGTTGCCGCAAAATAACGGTTTTGATTATTTATGGAATATGGCATTGAGCCTCATTTAAAACAGAACCCAACGTAGTTAAGCAAAAACTTGAAAGGTGGTAGTGTCGCACTCACTCTGTTCACCAAAAAAGTAGCAGGAATTTCTTGATGCGCATTTTGAAGTTCATTAAGAGCAAAGCCATTTTAACTAACCGTAGTATGTATCATGGGTGCTAGTTCGTAACCTCCGTAGTCCCCAACTGCCCCGATGTCATCTTCATACGAAGGCACTGGGAATATTCCATTCGTGTATTTGTCCGCTGTGTAGAACTTGGTAGAATAATGGTTGAACCCGTAGAAATCACTTGTCCCTAAAATTTTTAGAGGTAGGTCAACATGTGTTTACGAATTAATAAAAATGTGTTTTTTTTATTCAAGATGACGAAGTTCCTATTTAGGAAAGAACTGCCCGACCCGACAACCTAGGACAGATTATCCTGGCGCCAGATAATTAGAGAGTCGACCCCACCCAAAGTTGGATAACGCAAGGAAAAAGAAGAAGATGAAGAAGAATTTGAGTAAAACGCGAATGGCATAATTTATGATCCGCTGGGTAGAAAAATAAGTGCATTAAACAGTTGAATTCGTTTTGTTGACTAAATGAAACCGAAATGCGCGGATAAACGGGCGCGGGGCGTGAGGACCTATGTTGTACTCATGGACACACAACACTCTCCAAAGACACGCATTGCACATCACTTTTTGTTTTATTCTCCTACTCTCACTAATTGTAGCTTTTACTATGTAGTAGTACGTAAGTGCAATTTAATATTGTGATTTTAAGGGTGTGAGCCTGGAGATCTGCCATACAGGTTTCGAACCCAGTATAGACTCCAGCTCTCACTAAGGTTTGAATCTGCCTGTAACCTATATATTATATTCTAAAATTGTACCTTTAGAGAGAAATAAATTACTATTGTATTGTAAATAAGAACGCACCGAGCGTTGTGTTTTACTGAGAGTGAAATATCCAACAGTTCAAAATATTGAGACGATCATTTACGTATTTTCAAATGAAAACAGGCATTAACGTATTCCACAACACATTCCATACATTGCTTTGAATTCATCGGTCGGTTCTTTGCCTGCAGTAGTAGTAATAGCACTATTAAAATCCACGACGTAAAGGCACTATAAATTGTCACCTCTTATGAACTCGATTTCTTCCTGACACAGCTCGGGCAGCCGACTTCTTGGGAAGCCTTGCTCAGCACTCTTTTCCGCGACACGCTTCACCATCCTTTCAGGGAATCCTCCAGTGGATGAGAATATCGGGTGACTGTAGACGCCGACTTCGAAGTCCAGTGCCAAGTTGCCTGCTTCTATATCCGCGGGAGAATCGCTGGCGCCTTGACGGAAATCTGTCGCTATCGTTATACCACAAATGCCTGTAAACCGTAAATAAATAATTGTTATTTTGAAATATAAACCAAATATATTGAAACGTAAAACAATTTGTCTGCCAAATAAACTTGCCTTTCTGCTTTTCTCTGTATTCTTTATCGTAAAGGTGCCAGGCCCTCGCATGTGCCAACAGCGCATTCTTTATACCAATGTAGTCGCCGATACCCGCGGAAACAATGTTTGGAGCAAACCTGGCCTGTCCGTATCCAAATATTAGAATTTGTTTCGGTTCATTCAAAGTTATCCAGGTTTTTACTCGATCACCCAAAGCGTCATACAAGACACGAGCATAGTCTTCAAACCAGCCAGCAATAAGAGGGTTGACCCAACCTCCCAAATCTTGCAAACTTTGTGGCAAATCCCAATGAAACAAAGTCACGACGGGCTCGATGCCATTTGCTAACAATTCATCAACCAATCTACTGTAATATCCAATACCATCTTTGCTAATTTTATTTGCGAATCCAGTTGGCAGAACTCTAGGCCATGAAATCGAAAATCTGTAGAAGTCGACCCCCAGGAATTTGAGCATCTTGATGTCCCGCTGATAAAACTCGTAGGATTTGCAGGTGTCGTTTCCATCTGTACCGTCTTTGATCAGTCCTGGGGTATGACTGAACGTGTCCCAGATGCTTGGAGATTTGTCTGAAAGAAACAAATAGAGAAAGGTTGAAACTGTCGGCAAGCAAGATTGCAGACAAGGTTTTAAAAGTTATTAGGGAACAGCATAATAATATGATCAGCTCATAACTTTCTCTTCCCTTTGCCACACTTCTTGTTAAATAAAGATTAAAAAAGAAACTAGATCTTTTTCTTCGCTTTCAAGGAAGCTTTAATTTAAGACGTAATTTTAACTAACCTGAAGCATTCCAGCCACCTTCAATTTGGAAAGCGGCGGTTGCAACACCGAGCTTCAGTCCTTCCGGTAATTTTCTCATTCTTGCTTGTGTGCTATCTTCTTTATAAGCAGTAACCAGTGATACTGCAATCACTGCAGTTAATATCTGATACAGAGATCTGTGGAACACCAAAACAATTCGTTAAAGAAGAGCGTTGAATTTCAATTAGTTGAATAATAGATTTGTCGTGAATTCATTTTATCAGACAACGTTTAATATTTTAATAGTGACTTCGGGGAGATAGTAGATGATAAGATAACATACAATCGCATTTATGACTCTGTTGTTTATAAATAATTATAAGTCGTAAAAGAGTGTACATAACCTACATTATAATTATAAGTTAAAGAAAATAATTGGCCCTCGACTAATATGGGTGGAAAGTTTTTAACTGTACCTACAATATTTCATTATTTTTTGTATGGTAAGAAAACTGTACCGTTTGAAAGACGATATTGCTCGAAAAGGGGCTACTACTACTAACTTACGAAAAATACTGGAGGAGTTGGAGAAAGGTACAAAAATCAGCGCCGATAACAATTTTCAGTAGGATAAGGGCTAGAGAATGGTGACGATTTAAAAACTAGGAAAATAAAAAAATAAAAACTGAAATAGTGTTTTTAAAAACTTACCTCATTGTGTGCGTCTGTCTACAATTGAACGTAGCTGTTACTAATTACAAATACCAATTTCAAGTTCTTCCAACCGGTTAGACAGAAACGTTAACGTTTTATCACTGTTGAAATTGGTATATTCAATTTTTTTCTACTCCAATAATACAATACAACATGTTACCGCTAAAGGTCGAATAGTATTACAAAATAAAAGTACCTATTTATGTATGAGTGAATTCATTGCCAAACATTGCCGCTCTAAAGAGTCTAATTTAAATGAGTATCTACACAATGTAGTGGTGTTAAAAGACCAACGCAGATTAAGCCACATTGCTGCACTGAGCTGTAGCGCAACACGCAGGCGGATTTCTGTTGGATGCTGTTATGCGTTGCAGTACGGCCGGCTGTAGTGTATTTTGGTTCATACATTCGAATGATAGTGATGGATTTGTAGTGGCCCTACAAAAAGTACTACAGCAAGATAGAACAAAAAGCACCACCTGTGACACAATGAAGAACTAATATCAAAATTCTAAATCGCGTAAATAAAGTTATCTGGGACATAAAACTATATGGAAAAACCCGCTATCAACTGTCACACGCATCACTCGTCTGGTTGGACGATTCTCCCTTTTCCTCTCCAAGAATTCTACAGTGCAATGCAAAATTCATTAGACTGATCAGGATGCATTCGATTTCAGACGTTGATTAACCCAATTATTGCCTAGCAACGCGGCCCAACACGACACCTATTGCGCTTTGAGATTTGTTGGTAATTCATAGTAATTCGGTCCGCCGCTGTTTTAATGAGCAATTATCCTAACCACGAAAGAAATCACTGTTATGTTTTTTTACAATGGTACGAGAGTTTGTGTCCGCTCTTGACCTCGATGTGTGGGGAAGCGTGCATGTGTTTTGTCATTGAAGACACGATTTGGTTATAATGCTCGATTTTGCTTGCTTATAGGTCTACAAGATCTTCGTTCAACCAGCTCACTTAGAACTAGGGTATGTGGAACCGGGTTTCGGTCCCATAATAAAACTGGTTTTTCTGGGTTTTAATAGTGGACCACTTTCACACTGAAAATGAAACCTATACTTTACTTATTCCAAAAATTTCTTTAAAGATCGCTACTTCAACCGGCTCTATGCTTCTTTCATCCGGCTGATTTACAGATATTTCACCAACACAACTACCAAAGAAAAGGACCAACGCATAATGATATTTAGCAAACGTATGACTGACATATGCCACCGAAAAAATTACTGCCTGTTTTTGATTTTGTTCATTTGTTTAGAGTTTTTGAAAATTAAACAAAAGAATAAATCCTATTTTAACCGTGACATGATCGCCGGAGATAACGTTTCTATCAACATTCATGGTGACAGCTGGTTTTTGGCAAACAGATATTGTCAAAACAGGTGCTGATAACCTTGTTAAACAACACTTTACCTTTTAGGGTAATTTCCTATGTATATACTATATTTTGAGATAATTTCTTATCTAAAAAGATAAGAGATTAGGCTTTATCAAATGTGTTTTTTCGAATAGGTGTACTCGAGTTTTTGATTGATACATGTAGTCCCCAACGAAGCTGCCAGTTATCAAGCGTTTTATTGTTTGACGGCATCAACTTCAAACTAGGTGTTATCTTAAAATTGTGGCATATAAACTAAGGTTGCTAACAATTTACGATAATTATTATTTTACGCACAATGTTTTTTTTGGCCCTAGTCATTTCACGCTCCGTGAATATTCGTGCGAAAGATAAGCCATTGATGAATTTCAAGAGGTGTATTTAGGGGACTATTAAAACATTTTTTGGCACGGTTTAACGGGCAATAGCTCCGTACACTGAGATGTAGTATGTAGAATTGTAGATGGACGAATCACACGGAATGTGTACAGGAAATAAAATCACTGTTTTGTGTCCGTTACTGATTGACAGTTTATTAGATAAAACGTTAAAATATATGTCGGATTGTCATGATTTATTCCGTGAGTAATATAACAACAACAACAACATACAATAACAACAAAAACAACACTGCTGTTGTTGTTGGAGTAACTGCTTGTTCAGATAAAAATTACTTACTGCAACTCTGTTTCGCGATCACTATAATCTGGATCTCTTGAAAGTTCGGGTGAATCGGTTTCTTCTAAACAATGACAATGTGCTCCACCTTAGGCTGCATCATCGCTTCATATCAGGCGAGTTACGGCCAAACGCAATCCTATTTAGTGCAAAAAAGAAAAAACTAATAATGGTAGACAAAGTAGCGACAAAGTAGCGGGTGACTGCTGTTCCACCTCATAAAAGACTAGGAGAAGACATCCGAGTTGATGGCCAACTTTCAGTCATTGGAGAAGCATCAAACATGCCGTCGAGAAATATCTCTCAGCCATGTTTGATTTCCTTACGATGTTTTTCCTTCACCGAAGTAAGTGATAATTATTTATACAATAATCACATGTATGCGATCGAAATCAGCGGTGACCTATGACTTAGCAGACGGTCACACCACAAGGCTAGCACTGCTCTGCTCGTTGCAGTTTACCCTCGCATTCAAACGAAATTGTCTTTACCAATTCAAAACAAACTAACAATCAGTCCAAAACTAAATCATAACCAATATTAATCCCCACTGTCCAATTAGGGTCTCCACTAAACCTCGAAGGTACTTAACCTTGTCACAAGGAGACACCATCTGACGATATCCAAGACAAGATTAAATAGAAATGCTAAACTTGGGAAAACACCTGCATCTTGGTCCGTAGAAAGTTGGACGGTTCTGTTTTTAGAAAATAAAAATCTACGAGGGAACGTAATTGCTTTATTGATGAAACTTTGTGTATCAGGGAGTGCTTTGAAGTTTGTGTTGTACATTGTATTTTTTTGTCTTTTCTAATTTGATTTTGATGAGAGTTTATATATTTTATTGGCTGTCTCTAGTTTTTAAAATACAACGTAGAAGGGATGACCGACGCACAAACGGTAACCACGTATTCAGTACATCGTGAACGGGCGCTGTCAGTTGTGACCTGTGGTCATCTCTTGGTTGCCACGGCTTATTTGAATTAAGTAATTATTCTATTTTTGAATTGTTCTTTTACTATGGACACTTTTAACGTGCACATTTTGCTACATCGCTCTCACATAATGTACAATCTCAATATGAATGATGTTACCAAGGTTTTGTAAAAATATTCTGATTTAAAAGAGTGTCCATGGAGTTTCTTGCCCGTTCTTCTCCATAGAGATCTACGTTAGGGAATGGGCAACTACAGTATTTTCACAGGTTTTATGCCTTGTAAATGGGACTGTAGCTACATTTCATTGTTCTTTGTTTCGACAATTCAAAAGTGCCTGTAACTGGCCTACTTGAAATAAATGCCTTGATTTTGATTCTTAACCATATAAATTTTTCGTCGGCTATTTAAAAAAAAAATCGGCTCTTCCATGCATTTTGACCGTGTAGGTAATGCGCTTTTGTAGGGAACAGTTTAGAATGATGCACTGAATACGTGGTACGTCGATGTCCCTTCCATCTTTGATAACGCGTATGAGGACCAGTTTCACACTCCATCTATAATTGCATTATATCCTACCTAGCTAAAAAAAAAACTAATATTTTAGACTATCTCGTTAGTTGGATGATCGCGAACGCTATTGCTGAGCTGGTCTTGAGTTGGACTCCCAGGACCTGGAAATTCTTCCATTAGGAAATTCTCAAGAGCAGCGCGGAGTTCGAATCAGTGCACGATTGATGGAAATAGGCACGCCCTTTTAATGGGACTTAAACAAAACTGACCAACACGCACTGGGCCCGCGTGGTGGATTATAGCCCATTCCCTCTATAGAGGAGGCCGTGTGCCCCAGCAGTGGGAACATTAAAGGCTGATTATGCTTAGGCTAAACAAAACTGGCGAAATGTGGATCAACTATAAGTACACCACTGCACAACCGTTCGAGAATTACAGATTATAATTCAAGTCGATACAAAACAGAATCACCGCCGACGTGCAGCGAAACGATCCACGTCGCAATATGCTGTTTGCACATTTCCATATCCTTCATATCAATTCCCCACGCTCCGTTTGTGATTTGAAATTGTGCATGTACTCGAACGATATATATATAATAATATATAGATGTAAACGATCGCAAGCTTCTGCGGGAATTTGGAATAGTACGGAGTTTTGTAAATAGATGCAGTATGATTTGACATTTGAAAAAGTTTAAAGACTGCCTGGTTCCTGGGTTCGATTACCGAATCGGGCAAATTGTTATTGGGTTTTCCATCAGGAATTTCTCAGTAGTAGCCACGAAGTCCGTATTTGTGCCTGGTTGATGGTAATAGGCTCGCCCCTATTACATGGAACTTAAACATAACTGGCGAAATGTGGGTGTACTATTAGGTGCACCTCTGCCTAACTCTTCGGAGATTAAAGGCGTGATGTTATGTTTTGATGAAAAGTAAAAAAAAACGCCTTCTTTTATGATAACTGCAATGAGCAATCGTCAGATTAATTGCCGTAGAAACTATGCCAGGCAATGTATACAGGCGAACTTTGAGCGAGGTGGCGAGAAACAGAAATCTAATAAACCAATGAAACTGTTGAATCTCATACTCTAAATCTCGAATCGTATTGGGTAGGAGTCCAACTGGTAATTTGGTAAATTGTATTATTTTTGTTACGGATATAAATGCACCCACACAAAATTATACTTAGGAAAAGAAGCGAAAAGAAAAACATATATAATAAAAAAGCACACCATTGAGATAAGTGGAAGGAATGGAGGTTGTCCAGGAGTGGGACAGTAGGGGGTAACTTAAAAAAATTCGAGAAAAATCGAGAAAATTCGAAATCTTCTGACAAAAATGACAATTAACGTGCTGTGGATTATCTCTCAATTTCTCTAACAAAGAGACAGCCCACTCCCCAACAGTGAGACCATAGACCAACCATGATTTAGCTTACACAATTTGCAAGTGTTATTATAATTTTGAAAAACAAACACAATATTTCAACCGTCTTTAACACACGTAGCTAAAACGACTTCAGAATATTCGATCGCCAATAACCATAAAAGAATAAATGTATAACAAAACAATATTATATTCAGCACCTTACGAAACATGTATTTCGATCATTTGGGCCTTATTCAAGCAATCCAACGTGCGAAGATAAAGCAGACTGACGTAAAATAAGACATGTACGTGACTGTCGAATTGCCGCCATCTTGGTTTTGTATTTGCTCAACTTTTTATGTGGAGTATGAAATAAAACGTTTTGTTTTATCCCTTTTATATTACGTTGCCAAGTAGGCTGTTATTTTTCAATTGAATCATGCGTATCTTCACTGACGATACTTAATTGGCATTAAAGTTAATAATTAACACTAGAAATGGGATATTTAAAAAAAAGAGGGTAGACCGATTTTTCTGCTCATAAACACCCACTCGCAATAACTTCAGTTTATCCGTAATCGCGCCAAAATGTCGGGAAAATCCCGTTTCTAGTGTTCATTTATAATGTTAGTGTCCATTTCACTTTAAATATTATTTTGTCTAAATATTATTTTTTATTTTTTTATTTATGATTTTTGGAAAAGCCAAAATAAATGCACTTATTTAGGCAATCAACTATTTTTGCTGTAAATGAGCATCATTATATTATGAGAAAAGGATTAATAGGCTTCGGTATTATAGTGTCACGTCGTTTTTAGTCAGATGTCAAAAAAAATCCAACAGAATATCCTCCTTAAAATAAGTGTTTTCAACATCAAAAATCATCAGGGACATCGTTGCATGTACCGCAGTTTAGTGTGTCACCATCCTTACTTATCTTTATGATTAAAAACTATCCCAAGATTAAATTTTTTCACCAATGTAGCTTCCCATTAGTTAAAGAATTTTCATAATCGAATAAGTACTTTCGAAGATTCCCTGCATCCAAATATACAAAAATACAACTTTTCAACATAACATAACATCACGCCTGTTGTCCCGTTAGGGTTAGGCAGACGTGTACTTTATAGTACCTACACCCACATTTCGCAAGTTATGTTTTAGACCATGTAACAGGGGGCAAGCCTATTGCCATCAACAGGGCACAAATCCGGCCTCTGTGGCAGCTACTGAGAAATTTCTGAAAGAAAAACCCAATAATACATTGCCCGACCTGTGAACCGAACCAAGGACCTCATGCTCAGCAGTCGCGCTTGCGACCACTAGACCAACGAAGCAGTCAATACAAAAGACCTTTACCTCTTTATAATATTAGTTTTTCTTTATCGTTTGGTTAGTGCCTAACCTGGTGTCAGAGATTCTATGCCACCCAAGGGCCACTTACTTGGCTTTACATGCCGTCGAGAAATATCTCTCAGGCAAACTGGTTTCGTCACGATGTTTTCCTTCACCGAAGCAAGTTACAATTATACAGCACGCACATGAATACAAAAAATCAGAGGTGCGTGCCTTGGGTTCGAACTCGTGACCTATGCTTTGGCTGTCCGATGGTCACACCACTAGGTTATCACTGCTTAATAACTGATACCTACTGTTAGCCTGTGTAATCCCACTGCTGGGCAAAGGCCTCTCCCCATGACTTCCAGTTGTTTATATCCAGGGCTAATGGGGGCCACTAGTCTTTGGTTTGGTCCAGCTCGTCCCGCCATCTTCTACGAGGTCTTCCGGGAGGCGACTGCTGCGAGGTCTGGCTGTGGGCCAAAATAGCTACTTTCTGGAGCTCTGACACAGCCAGAAGGCATCGCGGCAGATTGCTTAGTAAATTGAATAATAATATTAATAAAGACACACTAATGCTACTCTCATCTCCCAAGCAGTGAACAAACTTGAACCAACCACATTACAAGACACTTTAATTATCTTCGTCCACGAAAATCTAAAGAAATTCAGTAGCTATCTTGGTTGGCAAGTGCGCTTCCAATTTGCAAGGCTCACGGCACGTAGGCTTAGCAGACTAAAAGGACGGACCGTTTCGCACCTTAGGAATCAGCTCACGTCCGAACGGGGGCACAATCAAATTATATAGAATAGACTCGATTTTGCGTAGTGGCCCAAGTCGAAGAAAGGTGTTGGTTTGGGAAGTCGTTTGAATGGTTCTGAAACATCTTGTGCTTTTAGATCTTGACTAGAAGTCAAATTTTAGAGAGCAACTGCATGCGGCTTTCACAGCTCCGCTCCTGTAGAAAACTAAAATATTTTAGAAAATTTTAACAATTTCATTTTTTATTTAGGTAAATGACCATTTATAGCCACAGAGGAGATTATAATTTTAAGGAAATGAAAACAGTTATGTTATTAAAATAATTAAATCATCTAAAAAAAGGTTTGATCAAACCGGTACGACAATTGCGTATATCATCTGCCTAGCCTTTTCCCAATTATCTTGAGTTCGGCTACTAGTCTAACCGGATGCAGCTGAATACCAGTATTTTACATGAAACGACTGCCTAAATGACCTCCACAACCAAGTTAGTACTGGTTAATACGATATCCCTGATTAATACTGGCTGTCAGACTTTCGGGCCACTGAATACCTGTAACGACGGCCAAAGATGTGACAGTAAGGACTAACGGCCTCATTGCGTAGTTGTATCCAACTAACAAAATAATGGATTTTACATTTACATATCTAAAAAAAAAAAAAATAGTCATTTTTACTTTTTTTTGTATAGGTAATATTCTACAGATTTTAAATAATTGTTCGTACTCCTTATTGATTCTATTTTTAGTTGTCTTGTTAATTTTAGTAATTTTAGTAAACGAATCTGCAGCAGTTTTATTTTGTTTAAATGTACCGGAAACGTCAGTCCATAAAAAACCAAACCGTAGTTTATTATCTTACGTGATAATTAGGGGCGTTGAGTTGGGTAGGACACTGACCATCATGCACAGAGCGACGGATGAGCTAATGATGTAACTTTGTTCATTTAGATACAAGGCCATGAGTAATGAGACTTGGAACAGAGATTTAGTACTTATTGTATGTGGTTAGTCTTGATTATAATAATCTACTGGCTGGCTTTTACTGCATTAACTTATAATTACATACTTTACTGCTATTAATTAATTGCCTCGTTGGTCTAGTGGTCGCAAGTACGACTGCTGACCATGAGGTCCTGGGTTTGATTCCCAGGTCGGGCAAAGTCTAGCTCGCCGTCCGTCCGTCTTATGACGACAGGCCGTATCGACGGCGCGTTCGTGTTCCACGCGCGCCTCAAAGAGATGTCAGCAAACATGAGGGGCCCGCAAGGGCCGATGCCTGCCAGGGCTGCGGGACTGTTCGAAAGAGATACCCCGGCCGTGGAACATAAAGGGCAAAAGAAGGAACATGGATGGGTTTTAGTCAGTAAAAGTGTTGTTGCAATTTTCCATCAGGAATATCTTAGTAACAGTCACGGAGTCTGGATTTGTGCCTGGATGATGGCAATAGGTTCGCCCCCTATTACATTGGACTTAAACATAACTGGCGAAATGTGGGTGTACTATATTAGGCACACCTCTGACTAACCGATCGGGAATTACAAGCGTGATGTTATGTTATATAGCACTTTCCACGTTATTACGAAAAAGTTTTAAAACCTAATTTCATTTTTATAACAACTAACTAAACATATTAACGTCAATGCTTTGCATAAAACAACAATAAAATAAATGTATGTCAAAACATATTTTCAACAGCAAAATGAGAACGTCCCTAAGAAGTTTCCATATTCATAAAATAAAAAATGTGACGTATGTAAGTCCTGAAAGCGGTGACGGCAACTCGTGTTAACAACATTAATTAGAACCACGATACGTACACATTTGAATTATTTAAATTCATATTATATAAGTTGTTTCGTACACTTGTGAGTTTTATTTTTGTTTTCACTTTGTTAAACACTGTGAATTAAAAACAAACAGTGGAACACTTTTATCTTATTGTTGTCAATAATTTTTCACCGAATTTTGACAGTTTTACTATAAGACGAACGTACGTGTGTGACGTAAGAACAGCGCGATCATCTGCCTAGCGTTTTCTCAACCATATTGGGGTCGACTTTTAGTCTAACCGGTTGCAGCTGAATACCGTTATTTTATATGGAGCGAATGCCTAACTGACCTCCACGACCTAATTAGTGCCTGCTGGGTAATACGACACCCCTTGGGTCTTACCAAGGGGTGTCGTATCGTGGTTGTCGGACTATCCATTTCCTTTAATAAAATCGTTTGAGGAATAACCATATCGTCGTAGTTCGTAGTTAATAACAAGAATCGAAATAAAATGCCGGATTATTACAATTTTAAAGCCGTTGCCAAAATAGTGGATGTAATCAGTAATGCGAATATTTGTACTTACTTGTACGATACCAGTTGGTAACACTATTTGTCAGACTTTCGGGCCACTGACTTTCTGTAACGACTGTCAAAGATTTACAAATGACAGGTTGGTAGGTTTTTATCTTCACGATTTCAAAGTATTAATAAAAAAATAATACTTTTAATAGCGTTCAATCAAAACTTTGACGACAAGTTGCAAGTTTCATGTAACTTTCAACGAGAAATATATTGAGTTAGCCTTTTTTCAGTAAGTACTACGACAACTTTTTTGTTCGATATATGTCGTTAGAAACATTCTAGTATTAGTATGAGTGGTTTTCATTCAATTACGGAACAATGGCAATGTCAATAGTGTACATTTGTCGCTAGCAAAGCGTGACATAAGAATTTCTAGACTGTTCTACAGACTAAACACATTCAGGACACCAATGGATTAGATGTACCTACCTGAATAGAATAAAAATTTTATTCAGTTACGAAAGAGATGGCGCTATCGAAATAGAAGAAAATAAGAAAGTTCAAAAGACATCCGCTGCTAGACAAAGGCGCCCCATCAACCGGCTTCTCATCAGGTCATCAGTCCTACTTTTGGAAACTCCGGACACTGAAAAAAAACCAATAACATTTTGCCCGCCTGGGGAATCGAACGAATGACCTCATGCTCAGCAGTAGCTCTTGCCACTCCACTCCACTCTGACCACTAGACGAACGAAGCATTCGGTACAAAAAAAAAAAACAATTTATTAAAACGTCAACCGTTTAAGAATTAGAGCGGGCCAAGTATCAGGAAATATGTAAATGTAACTTACAGCTTGTTTTTGGACCAAATCAGAAATCTCTAACGTTAACCAACAGACGAGCTGAAGAGGCTAACTTACATAAATCTACCAAGTTATGTAACACGCTCTGAAAATCTTTGAAGACTTTGTAATTACACGTTACTTAACCGACACGTTCTCACCTTTCAGTTTACAAGTCAAGCCTTCTTGTTACAAGTACCTAAGAGTACCTTCTGTTTCAACCCCTAGGAGTATAGGCTATATATGATTAATATGTCGCTATTGTCTGGAAGCAGTGTGCCGCAACATAGTCTTTTTTTTTTTTGTAAACCTTACCCCTCACATGGAATTTCTCTTGTACCCCGGGCGCGTATTAGAAACATTTAAACTCACATATACAAACAGCCAGACCCGGAACAACTATCTGTAGGCTATTACAAATATTTGTTCCATGAGGGAATTGAACATCGCGACACGCAGCGCAGCAGCAAATTGCTCAACCACTCTCCACTGCGCCAACCGTCAAAAGCAAAGGATAGGCAGAGGGTGATGATTCCTATAAGATTAAAAACAAGCAAGCAAGCAAGTGGTGACAGTGGTAACGCGCCTGCCTGGATTCGATCCTAGAAATTGTAAGTTAGGGCAACTTACAAGTTATAGGTTCGTATTCAGGCAGGCGTGTTATTTTGTGTATTTTATTTCATCGTTTCTGCTCTCATAACGGCAAAAGAACCGCATGTCCTGGAACCAAACGTTCGTAGGTATGTAAGGTCCATAATAATTACGGTCCATATTATTAAATTATATAGGTTTTAGATGAGGACAGGGATCTGAGGTGTATGTAATCTGCGAGCTGAATTCCCTCGAATATGCTCCCAAGCTTTATATAATACATCGACCTCTCATCGGTCTGAAATATGCTGTTCTGCGAGTACCGGTCAACCCGTTTCTTGTGCCGTCGAATACGGTTCACCCATGCATATACTTTCTGCTTCAGGAATTCGATGCTCTCTGTGACCGGGAAATGTTTTCTTGAGGACTGATTCCAGTCCCAGAGAATGCCCACCTCACAGAGCGCATCTCCTGTAGTCGTGTATTACCCTCCATGAAACAGTACCCCATCGATACGGCGCTCGATCCTGCACTGCCAGGCGCCTGGTATGGCTGGTTTTAGTCGAGTGGCTCCGTCGGAATTTGGGAATTTGACGTTCTTCTAAACGATATTTCGCGACAGCTATGAACATATATAATGCTATATGAACCTTTGTGAAGAGACAAAATAAAGATATTGTATTATGAAGTTGTAACGTGAATATATAGAAGGATTTAACTATATAAAACTCAGTAAAAAAATACGTTAGGGAAATCTTTTCCTATATATTTTGTATCACGTTACAATTCGGCTGATTTGGTGCAAAAACGTGTATGTTACGTGTACCTAATTTTCCGTTTCACTGCTCAAGTTAAATAAATTAAGTCGACGGAAATCCTGAGGTTTATGCCAAGTAAAAATAAATTCTTACGAGGATTCTTATTTTGTACGTTGTGGTAATTTGTTCCTGGTGTAGACGTTGTTAGAGGTGCTTTGGATCAGTAGCTTTGCCTGTGTTATGTTTATATTACCATGCCATAAAAATGTAAAGTCATACAAAACATCACACTCCAACACTCAAAGGGGGTACACCCACATTTCGCCAATTATGTTTGCACATGACAGTTGGCATGAACCGATCCTAAATCTAGACTGAGCAGCAGTCTGCGTTTTCCACTTTTTTTAAACGTTCCCCGCCATTTAAAAACTACCTGTGGGCCATACAAATATTTTTTCCGTGCGGAAATCGCTCAGCCACTGCGTCAACCGTGCCGTATGATGTCAGCCACTATTCATTTGCAGCTGAAAAATTTGTGACGGAATTAGTTTGCAACAGTTTGTAACAATCCAACCAACCTGGAATTCCAATACCAATACTTCAACGTAGTAAAAAAGTAGTGGCGCTTTTTTTCTTACTTCTAAAATATTTATAATTTTAAGCGATTCGTTGAGAGATCACAGATCGCGTTCACAAACGGAGTGGTCTGGATCCACAGCTCTTTTCTAATTAGTTGAACGCTTCACTTCACTGCATTTCCTTTTGCAACGAATAAGCAATGGAATATTTTAATTTATTTTCCTTCCTGAAGTGGACAAGGGTATTTTTTTGACACATAAATATTTGTATGTAAATAAAAATGAAGAATATGAATAAAACTACCCTTATGATTAAAAAAATATATATTTCAGTTTTTCAACAATTTATTTATCTCTAGCTGATCCGGATCCGAGGCGGCTATGATATTTATTAAACCATCCATAATAGAATTCATAGAAAGAATACTGAACGGTTCGAGTTGAGGTGCTGACTCGATGCAGTGCTCATACACATTATGTCTTTAACCTGCAAGTCGGCCATTAATTTCAAGCCAGAGTTATACTCTCATTTTTTTTTTAAGGGCAATTTTTTTCGACCAGTTTACTCTCACTACACACGAGTACATTTACATTGGACTGTGTGCGTAGTAGGTTCAAACACAGGTCCGTGTTTGTTGATTTTATTCTTACTGGGTATCCCGTGGAGCCCCGCAGAGGGGTCTGTAAAACTCATTATCATTCTCCTGCCCTTATGCTCTAGTATGTCTTATTCGTTCATAATTCTTTATTACTCGTCATCTCAGCAGTCATCTCCTTTCTAGCCATATCATCCTTCACACAGTCCATCCGTCGTTTCTTTAGTTCTCCTCTACTTTTAGCGGTCTGTTAGAATCAGATTGACTAAAACCTAAAACTTCCGGCTAGTCTGCACCATAGCATTCTCCACAATCAGCCCAACAGAAGTACTACAAAGTCTGCAGCAACCCAAACTCCTAATTACATACCTATCTATATGACATAACTATCTATATGGCACGGCATATTGAATTACCTAAGCCTGCAGCGCTCAATCTGTAGGGTAAACAATTCAATTCAATTAATTTATTTATTCTCTCTTCACAGTATTGGTTTACTTAAAGATTAACAATGTTTTTGACTAATGTTATATTCCACATTGGAAGAGACTGGTGTCTGAAGTAGATTTCTGAAGAAGCCTGTGTTACAGGTCACCAGGGCCCCCCCATAGTAAAACAATACAGTAAGAGGCTTAAAGCCGATCTTGTGTGAACGTCATTCGTGGTACCGAGGAGGTCACAAATAGACAATCAGTTTAAAGTAAAAAAAAGCAAATTTAAAAATGGAGAACTAATGGTTCATACGAAAGTGTAGTGTCGTGAATGAATGTATGTTGGAGTGTATGAATGTATGTTGCAGTGTATTAATGTATGTTGGAGTGGGTGAGAGCGAGTATGAGATATTAAACAGCCACGGGAAAGAGGAGAGAAGGAAATCTATTTGAGAACTGTCAATAGGTTCTCAGTTTTTTGATAGTCAAGGGTTTTGAGAAATGTTTCAACTGTTTTATGACAATGAGAGATGGTTTTAGGATATAAATAAAATAAAATAAAATTTCTGAGGGAGTGAAGATTTGAACAGCCATGAGGGGCAGACTCTTCCCTTCCGTCGTAGGTTTTTGATTAATTTGGAGTCAAACTGTAGCTGGGAGTACTTTTTAGCTACAATAAGTAGGATACAAGTTAGTCTGACCGTAAGGATGTCCCATTCTTTGTATAAATCAATAGTTGGAAAACGGAAAGGGTAAACCAATATTTTTACTCGACACACTTTATCATCATGTTGTCATAGGACGAATTTTTATCATACTGAACCATCGCAAACCTTAACAGTTACTGAACTTGACTAAAGGTGAGGGCCAGACTTGGGCAGATAACGCTATAGTTTCTGTCAGTACCAACTCACGGTACATGGTCTGCAGTGTGTCCATACCAGTTTGACCATACCTTAACTGGGTAATTATAGTCTGAAGGATAGGCCTTCGTTCTACTTACTCCTAGGAATCATCATCATCTAGCCTAGCCGTTTCCCAACTATGTTGGGGTCGGCTTCCAGTCTACCCAGATGCAGCTGAATACCAGTATTTCACACGGAGCGACTGCCTATCTGACTTCCATAACCCAGTTAGTATTACTCGGTATAGGTAATACGATATCCTTGGTAAGACTGGTTGTCAAACCTACGGGGCACTGACTACCTGTAACGACTGTCAAAGATCTACAAATGGCAGACGGGACCAACGGCTTAACGTGCTTTCTGAGGTACGGAGGAAACTCGGTATGTAATGGGTGGTCATGGTCACCCATCCACAAACCAACCGAGACATGCCAGACCTGACGAACGACCCGAGCAGCTGTTATTATTTAGCCACTTTCTCCACTCCACACAAAAAATCAGCCAAGTGCGAGTCAGACTCGCGCACCGAGGGTGCCGTATAAACTTGTAGGTATTTTATACCCTATTTTTGATTCACTTGAGAGTGTCGAAATACACGTTTTTTTGCGGAATAAACGGCCGTATAATTTTTTACGTTAACTTAAAGTTTTTCTCAGCTTCAAGAGACTGTAGACCTGAGTATATCGTTTTAATTTCAACTCGATACCTCCACGCGTTCCCGAGATAAAGGCTCTTGATAAACAGACAGACGGACAGACCGACGGACGGACGGACGGACGGACAACAAAGTGATCCTATAAGGGCTCCGTTTTTTCATTTTGAGGTACGGAACCCTAAAAATAAACTAAACACCTAACCAGCTCTCAGAAAACCGTCAATAAAATAAAAGCAGTCTTTCAAAAACAACATTTCGCATCTCAATTGTTCAACTGTCAACGTATTCCAACTAAAACGTAAAGTGTTCTACAAACTTTAGAAAGCTCATAGCGAAAGCTTGCACAGTGTTTGTGTGTGCCTCGGTATTCTTTTGTGGAGTGGAGACGAGTGTAGAAATAGTCTTGGGCTCACAATGCGACGCGAATAACCATTCACATACTAACTCTTGGGCATGTGACGTCACAAGTGTTAACTTTTGTCAACTTTTTAAATGTATCGTTGTGTGCAGATGTTTTTAAGTGTGTTTGCTTTTTGTTTAATTAAATAGGTTTCTCGTTTATTTATATTCAAACTTTTGTCCGCGGCTTCGTTGGCTCTAGGTCGGAAATATTCCCACGAAACCATTCTAGTGGTATGAAAATTGTACTATGTCCTAACCTAGGTTCCGATGTGCCAAATTTCAGCAAATCAGTTTCAAAATCAAAATCATTCAAAATCAAAATATTTTTATTTCACATAGGCCTACATGGGCACTTATGAAACGTCGACAAAAAGGTGCACGGTTCGGGTTGGGTTTACCTGTCAAGTCGTGAATGTATTATAAGCAAAGAAACTCACTTTCATATTTATAATAATATGCTCAAATCTTATAAGAAGAATAAAACCTAATACACTCAGATTACTTGAATACACGTTCTTTTATACTTCAATTTATAGCACAAAGACAAAGAATTTTTATCTAAATTATACACCGTCAAACATCAATTGAAATGTCAAATCAACCTTTCCTCCAATATTTCTCAGTTGTCTGGAAAATTTACAATCGAATCATAAGATAAATTAGCCGTGAAACAAAAGCCGTTTTTGTTCCGCGTTCAGCCGACTTTGAATGTATAATGTTTCGTTCACGACCTCACGTGATGCGCCTTCCTTCAAAGGACACGCGTGTGTTTAAAGGCGCCAACTCACAGCTGCGCACGGATAGGCTACGCACGTGTGTTAAGCTTCGCTTTGCAAGAAAATGTATGTGATTATGTCCACTGCAAACCACGGACACGCTATGCATCAAATGACGTCTTTAGAACATGCGTGGCTTGCTCGATAAGGCGCTCACATAGCTCAAAGTTGTCAATGCCATGCACGCTGCAATATTAACCCACGACTATGCCGCGGTGAGCCACGCACGCTACAGTTATACATAGTTGTGCGTGTGTAGTGTGTACTGCAGTGAAACGTAGACCCACGTTGACAAACAAATGAATCCACGCAGGTAAACTGCACTGCGTGCACAGCGCGCACCGCGGTGGGTTTGCGCCTTCACTTGTTTCGTTCCACCGCCGCGTCGCTAGTTGCGTCGCAGTGACTCGTGGACAGCTCTAGGTATTTTCTTACAATAGAACACATGATATCGTGTCCTGCTCTGATGTCTGCACACTTGAGGAATTACTACTTATTCCTATAGTCTATACTGCCATTAGAGCCAAACGATCGTTGATCCCCAACGCAGGATTATGTCACACCTCTCCTGCCCGTCGTGCACAACTAATTGCAACAACCTTTTTTTTTTTTTTGGAGGGTGGGAAATCATCAAATGACTCCTCCCACTCTGGGCGGAGCGGAAGGGAGTGTCAGACTCTTACTGACTAAAAACCACCCATGTTCCTTCATTGGCCCTTTATGTTCCAGGGCCGCGGTATCTCTTTCGAACAGTCCCGCAGCCCTGGCAGGCATCGGCAACTACAACATCAATTGCAACAACCTGGACTTGAATGAGGCAAACGACCGAGCTGTTCAGGTCGCTACGTACCTACTGGTCGAGCAAAATAGATCAATTAGTCATTGATTCCAGAAGAAGACGCGCCAAATTCATACCCAAGTTTTGCGTCTGATTCAAATTAGATTGCCATCGACACGCTGAGAAGAAAAAGCATTTTTTATTCATTTTATTTTTTCCACCGTCGCTGTTACAAATCGTACGGCGCTCGAGCTTGTAGCTCGTGGACAAGCAGTAAAAGGGTAGGTAAATATTTGGAATTTTGCCAAGGATCTAAAATTGGGAGACAGAAGTAATTGTTCAAGGGAGAGCAAACAATGATGGCTGGGTATACGGGTTAATAACAATGAACGAATGATTTGTTTACTTTAATGAAATTATTTTTGTACCTTCTAATGGTTCGTTTTATTTGCTTTTTTTGACAACTTTATAACTTTGTGCAGAAATAATTGAATTTCGTGGAACGGGAAACTTGTTTCAACCTTCTGACTAACTGTCCTATTCCATAACAATTCAATAGTGCGCCCTTCTTTTTTTGTATTTTGTATTGTTTTTATTTCTTATCCAATTATTTGTGGTCAGTAGGTAACACGTTAATTCTGCCATGTAAAACGTAAATTCGAAAAAAAAAAACACATTTTGAGTACGAATATTTTAAAACGTTTTTGGAGTTTAAGTCTCAGTCAGACCTTATTTTTATTGACTAGTTCCCATAACTTGACAGATGAGATCGTGTAACGTGCCAGCACTATTTAGTCTCATTTAACTGTTCTGAAGATGCACAATGAACATGGAATGTGATAAAATTTTGAAAACGTTTTACTAATAAACGTTAACTTAACATAAAACACAACATCACGCCTGTGACGTCATCGGTGCAGGTTCCGGCAGAGGTTATAGTCCACCCACGTTTCGCTACTTTTTAAACTTTAAATTAACCTTAATTAGTCGCGAGGAGGTGTTAAACACCCCAGCGCATCCTTAAAGGTTAGAACTTTTTAAATTCCGAATTTTGAGCGCTGAAGTTCCCGTTAGCTTCGTGACCTGTGACATGTGAATCACGATTATGCATGTATTCCGAATTTGATTTATATGATCGGGGTGTCACGCCAGCCCACGTGACCGTTTACGTGATGAATGAAATGGCGGCAGATCACGGAATAATCTGCGATTCCCGCATTACCCTCAAACTTATAGGGGTAGATTTATGAAAACACATAAAACAATGTTTAGTTAGACTTGCTGTCTTGTATGGATCAGAATGTTGGGCCACAAAATTGATGAATGTGAGATGAGAATGCTGGGTATGTGTGGTGTTGCACGAATGTATAAAATAAGAAATGAGTTCATGAAAAGAAGTATTAAAGTGGCGCCAGTGACTGATAAGTTTTGTGGCAGTCTTGGTATACGCATGTAATGTGGAGGAATGAGGAAGACGTCGTGAGGTTTTGAGTATGAATGTGGATGGCTATAAGAGTAGAGGAAAACCAAAGAAACGATGGATGGACTGTGTGAAGAATGATATGGGAAGAAAGGAGGTGTCTGATGAGTTGACGAGTAATAGAGAAGCATGGAAGAAGAAGACATGCTGCGCCGACCCCAAATAAATTAGGAAAAGGGGCTGAAGGATGATGGATATGTTTTAATTTTACCGTCAAAATTATCTAAACACTTTTCTTTTCGCCTACCTAGTCCACCACACAGGTTGTTCAGTAGCACAAAGCGTTCGTCTACATGCTCCGTCAGAATCTACGCCGTGTACAGTCACCGACAAAAGTTACAAGAGTTTGCGACGAAATTTTTTCAGAACTTTCAGCGGTATTGGAACTTATTTTTTAGATGCACATTATTTTGCCTCCAACGGAGTAGGATTAACGTACTAGAGATTTGTATTACGTGAGAATACTTGTTACGGACCATTTTTCTTAGAAATCGTTGTGAGATTTTGGAATATGATTTTTAGCTGGTATTTTGCGCTTTTGGTCGTGTGAGTTATTCGTGATAATAATTTTAGCTTTCACGGTTTAAAACTAAACTTATACTGTCACTTACGGGATATCTTCTGTGATTGTTCATGTTTTTTTTTGTCAACCCTCTATCATGGCGCTTGCAACAGCGTCGAAATATCGGGAGCTCAATCATTAACAATCACGGAAGATATCCCGTAAGTGACAGTATAAGTTTATGAAAGTCTTGGGATGAAGTTATGATATTGAGGTGTTTGTTTTTCAATTCATAATCTGCCTTGTCTTTTCCCATGTTAACATACTATGAAGATTCTCTTCCAGTATAGTATTCTCATGGATCGACTGTTCATCTGACTTCCAAAACCCTGATACAGAGTAATACGATATCCCTTGGTAAGACTGACTTTTCAAACGATACTTTTAGGTACCTAATATTTATATTGATCAACAAGTGACAATAACCTAGTCTGGAAGGGAGTAATGAGCAGATGTCATATACAAGAAAAAATATTGAGGAGGTTCCAGTGACAAAAAAATAACAATTGTATTATTTTTGAGCGAAATTTTCTTAAGCCGTAAAAATAACTGAGATACATACTGAAATGAAACGCAGTCTTGATAAATCTTGAAGTGTGCTTATTAGATGGATTGATTATTTGGCCCAACGGTTGCTAATGAGATCAGTTGACTTCATAATTACTGGCACAATCTGCGATTGAAAGTTAGACAACCAGTCTTAATTAACTAAGGGGTTTCGTGTTACCTAATAAGCAACTCCTGGACGTTATAATTAACACTAGAAACGGGATATTTACCATGTCCACTGTTTGTTTTGAGTTCCCGATATTTCGGCGCTGTTGCAAACAGTGGTCATGGTAAATATCCCGTTTCTAGTGTTAATTATAATGTTAGTGACCATGACAGTTTAAAAACTTATAACTCCTGGACGATTTAAAAGTGCCTGTGACTTAATTGAAAGAAATGCTTTGAGTTGCAGTTGAGTTTAACTGGGTTGTGGAGCTCAGATAGGCAGTACAACTGCTGTGCTGTATTAGTCTTCAGCTGCATCTGGAAGCAAACTTGAAAGGTTTTGGAAAAAGGCTTGGCAGATGAATTAAATTATGAATCAGCTTTGCAATGCCTCTGATATAATAGATGACTGTGAGCGTTGATGCTTGGTTGACTATAGACGTACCTAAACGTACGGAGCTCGTGGCTCGTGGTTCGTGGTCTTTAGGTTAAATCGTGCTTACCTAGGTTGGTCCATCGATGGGTACATACCACCCATTACAAACCGAGTTTCTTCTGTACCTCGGAAATAACGTTAAGCCGTTGGACGCGGCTGTCATTTGTAGATGTCTGATAGTCGTTACGTGTGTGGCTCGAAAATCTGACAACCAGTCTTACCAAGGGGTATCGTATTACCTAGCGGTAACTACGTTGTGGAGGTCAGATAGGCAGTCGCTCCATGTAAAGTACTGGCATTCAGCTGCATCCGGTTAGACTGGAAGCCGACCCCAATATAGTTGCGAAAAGGCTAGGCGGATGATGATGACGAGTATGCACCTAAAACATATTTTTCCCTTATCCAAAAGATCAACTTCTAAAGTTTGCAGAAGCTGAAAGGTTCTCCACAAACTTTCCCCAATATCTACGTGTGATACGGAGAATTAAACTGAGGTTGCGATAACCAGCCCATTAACCATCTAGGGACCGCCGTTTAATTTATATTGTTTGGAAGTGCCAACCCTAGTCGCAGCCGCAGGGCCATACATTAAATAACAAGAGATATGTAGGCATGTATGTATATGTATAGGCACTTGTATATGTATATATTGTGCCCTCAAGTGCTGGAAGGTTTCTTCTAAGTAATTAAGTTCGCGAGACTGTGTTAAGGGGAGGCTTGTTGGTTTTCTCTCCGTGGTAAGTAATGTTATTAGTTTTATGTTTAGTGTACAGCTTTAGGAGCTTATTAGGGCGTGTAAAACGTTTAGTTTAGGTGGGAGATAAGGTTTGAGGATATTGTCACTAAAAGACAAGCTGAGAGCAGAAAATTGGACGTGGTTTATTTATCTGCCCAATAAGTGGTTGAATTTTCATGAAAATTTCGGTGGAAATATGACTCAAAATATATCGTGATAAAATAATATAGTTCTTTAAATTTTTCATTAGCTATTCGCTACTTTCTCTACGCGGCTTGCTACGCTGTGGCCCCCGCTACGGCGTAGCTAACATAGTGCTACGATCTCGTAGCAAATGTGCATTTGAAATGTCAACGTGTTTGCTTTTCTTTAAACAGTGTATTCGAATTCTTTAGTAGAGGTTAAACTCTGGGTTCAATGCCGGTACAATGTTATTGGGTTTTTCCATCAGAAATTGCGCCCAGTTGACGGCAATAGGCTCGCCCCCTTATTTCCTTTCAACATAACTGGTAAAATGTGGGTGTTCTATGAATATACCTCTACCTGAACCTTCAATTACACACATCCGTGGCAAAAATTACAACCGTATAACATTTTTTTAGGAGGTTTATTGTGTTTTTTTAATTCATATTATTAAGGAGGTTTATTGTTTTTTTTTTTCGTATTATTCCTTTTTCTGAGATTTATTCTTTAATGCGAAGGAATGTTTTTTTTATACTGAATAGGCTTGCGTTTGGCCGCAACTCGCCTGATGAGCAGCGATGATGCGGCTTAGGGTGGAGCTCGCTTGCCTAGCAGAAACAGATTCACTCGAACTTTAAATAGATCCAGATTATAATGGTCAGGGAACAGAGAAGCCGGGAGAAGAAGGAATGGCGAAAGAAAGTAACGGATTCGCCTTAACCCTCCTACCTAATTGTGTGGCTTTCTTTAACTTAGTCGGGCTGAAGCAGAGAACTTGGCGTCGTATTACTTACACCTGACGATCCGTATTTACATTCTAGTACTAAGTGTCTATTTAGTGTAGTGGAAACTTTTATCTTTGATTTATTTAAGCAATTTCAAGTTTACATATAGTTTATACGTGTCTTAATTTCCTTCGCATTTGATGTTTCTATTTGTCTTGTCATATTACTTAATATATACGATAGTAAGGGGGCTTCATAACAGTTAGGTCAGCCATCTACAATTTTTGAAGGTTGGATTCAAAAACGTGTTAAATAAATTAGCATAGCTTGGCTTTGTAGGCGTCAACTCAGCCAATCACTGTTCACTGCTAGACACAGGCACTTTTAAGCTTCACCACATCGCCAGGTCCTGAACAACCCACATCGTATAGGCAAAAGGCAAAAATTAACAAAATTTAGTCAATATTGATTTTCTTTTCCAAAACTCAAAAATATTCGAATTGGCAATATTGACACACGACTCTTGCAAGCAGCAACATCCTATTTTTAGCAAAAACATTAATAAACTTCGGTTGGCAATTGTTATCCTTAAAATACGACAAGCTTTTAGTGCAAAAACATTTTTAAAACAAGATTTTAAGTATACGTGTGACGTCATTTTTTTCGGATTCTTTTCAGACATTGATGTAATTTCATGATGGTTCTTATGATTATTTTATTGATTATGCATGTACTACAAATATTTGCATAACGACTGATAAGTCGAATATAGTGAGACTAAAATTATTTTACCATGTTGTTATTATGTACCTATATTCTAGCAAATAAACAAATGTCATATCATTCATTTCAACAAACCCTTTTAATTGAGACCATTCATGGGGGTGCATAAACAATAACTAGTCCATGTTTAGGAGTCCGCCATATTGGATTTAGAATGACGTCACCTAGCATTGTCTGCATAGTCATTCAAACTAAACGTGTATGCCAAATTTTCAGCTCAATCGACTAGAGATAACTGTTTTAAAATTCTGTTGAAAATTAAATTTGACCAAAACAAACATACAAACATTGCAGTTAAATAAAAGTTTGTTATAAAAATACACGTTGCTATTTACGGTAAAAGCGATATACGTGGCAATTTTATACTTTTTACAATAGCGCATGATTTTTGACTCGCCAGTTTTAATCAAAACAATTTTATTTTTAAAATTTCAACGCTGTTAGTTCAAGAATCATTTACGAATTCATTGTAAAATTAAGTGTCAATCCCTTCTACCTTATATTATCCACATATTTACTTCGCAATGAATATGTTATACCCAGGGCTCTGTACACTTCGTTAGTGTAAAAGGAAAGTTTTGTTTGTATATGTATTACGGGTTGACACTAAGCCGGCTTATCCGATTAATAGGAAAGCCTGTTCAAACTTCCACCAAAATTTGATAGGATACATACATAACATTGTTGCATACGTACGAAGTTTTGGAGCGTATGGTGGATTTGACTAATTTCAGGTTATGACAAAAATTCTCATCATCATCTGTGGCTTTACATCCACGTGTGGTTCTTAACCTGATAGAGTATATTTCTCCAACGTGGCCTTTTTCAGGATTTTTTTAATCCAATTTCTCACTTTAACAGTTCTTAAATCTTGGCATGCGTCATCCAGCCATCTAAGCTTGGACAGGCCTCGACTTTTCCAACCACCTGGTTTATTATCAAAGAGAGAAAAAGGCAAAGACAATAATCGTTCCCTGAAAAATAAACAACCCAACAGATAACCACCGGTTAACTACTAATGTAAGACAATGTTTGTTTGAACCGCGTATCGTTCCTCGACGTTTTATAAGTGTCCATGTAGGCCTATGTGTATAAAATGTTTTGATTTTCTATCACTGATAGAATGTCACATTGTCTAAGCTATCTGAACTGCGTTATAGGCACAAAGATCAACAGGTTCAGCGAATGAGTTTGTAGGCATTTCATGGAGAACTCACCACGATCAAAACAAACCGAAAAGCCACTAACAAAATTCATTTCCTGGTTTCAAATGCCACAAGAATTCTCACTCCTTTTAGCATAAAATACAATTCACATTTAGCGTTTCCATTTTAAAAGAAGGCATTTAATTCAATTGCCGGTCTAAGTGTATTGAGGACTCCTATTAATAATTCATGTGGTGCCAGTGAAAGGATTTCACGTCTAAAAGCTGGGCTGAGATAAACTTTATCTTTTACCTTTGATTTAGTTAGTGGGCGACGGTGGAAATTAGGTGTCAGTTGATAAAAACGACCTATCAAATCCATAATTTTTTCGCTCGTCTCGAAAGAATTATGTAATAACTTTTTTCTCGCTATTCGTATAAAAAGTCGCAAGTTCAGATAGTCAATCACGTTAAGCCGTTGGTCCCGGCCGTCATTTGTAGATCTTTGATAGTCGTCACAGGTAATCAGGGACCCGCACTTGACCTTTCTGAAGAACCTCACCAATTCAGTGTAGGTCCTTTTAGGGCTTCCCTCCCGGTGTTGCCACTCACATCTGCCTTCTTAATACCTTTTGTTAGTAGCCTTTCACTCATCCTCTCCACATGACCAAACCATGTAAGCATACTCTTTTCAAATATTGTCACTACATCTTGTGCTCATCACGTTCAGTTTTATTAGTGAATTTCAGCCATAATCGTTGCATCGATTGAAAACTTTGCTATGCTATCAAAAACTGGTTTCAGAATAACAGTGCTGATGTTGAAAATATCCAAATAAATGTATTCCAGTAATAGAATTGAGAATTGTCAATGTTGTTTGTTATGATTGCCAATTTGGTAGTACTGTTTACCGATCGATGAAACTGAAATAGAAATACAAGCGGTTACAATATGCACACAGTCATTCGGATGGGATTTGTAGGCGAAAATAGATTTTATGAACTAATTGAACTACACACATTGGTTACTTGTGTTTGTGTTGTATTGGATTTTGTCAGTATTGGCTACTGCTTTAAGTATACTGCTTAGAATTTTGGTGAGATCATCATCATCATCTTCATCAGCCCAGAATCATCTACTGTTGGAGTAAAGGCCTTCTCTGTCTTCTGCCAAACTTCCAATTCTGTGCGTCCCTTATCCAGGTGTGTGTGTGTATTTTAGTGAGATATTTTTTTCTTATTGTCCTCAAAGTTAAAGATATTATTATTGCTTAGAACCAGGGGGTCTAAAAAGGCCACTTTAGCAGAATCATAATAGGATAATAATATTAATTACCTACGTTTAAATTCGTAATAGTAGGTACATCTATGACCATTTTACGAATTTAAACATAATTCATATTCATATATTTAGTAATGATGTCCATAAAACATTATTTTGTATTTTTCCATAATTTTCAGAGAGTTGACTTATATTGAGCATGCGTTTCACTAGTAGTAAGCAATAATTTGTGGCCGATAATCACATCGATCACATTTTTGAGTTTGCGCTATCAATAAATATTCAAATATTTAGGACATGTAGTCACAGAGAACCTATTTGATGATGCTGATACAGAGAGGGAACGTAGGGCATTGGCAGTTCGTTGTAATATGTTGACTCGCAGGTTTTCACGTTGTAGTAAGGAAGTTAAAATTACCCACTTCAAGGCATACTGCCAAAACTTCTACTCGTGCAGCCTGTGGGTGAACTATACGCAGAGGGCCTACAATGTTGTGCTTATACAGTATAATAATGGTTTTAGGATGCTAATGGGGCTTCCACGCTTCTGCAGTGCATCTCGAATGTTCGCAGAAGCCCACGTTGATGATTTCTACGGTGTCTTCAGAAAAAGAGTTGGGTCAATGCAAGGCAGATTGAGTGGGAGTACTAATGGCATCCTTAAAATATTAGTGGGTAAATTTGAAAATCCATTTGTTAGGCACCGGGTAGATTTACACAGTCGACCCGTTGCCTAAAACCAGCAAATTATGCCAAATAAAATGTATATACTAACATAATTTTTAAGTTGTTTTGTTACTAACATTATGGTTTTTGGCGGAAATAAACAGTTAATAAATAAAAAATAACTAAATTCTTCTTTCTTATTAATGCCTAACCTAGTATCAGAGTTTTTATGCTGCCCATGGGCCTCTGAATTGACTACGTATCATTGGGGCTTTTTCAATTCAATCACGACTCTTTTACGACGATTTTAAGATTACAACAAAAAAAAAGCCTTTGGTATGGTACTTCGTACCTATCGAAACTAAAAATTCCACTAACGGGTCCCGGAGCGTTTCTTTCCGTCCCCAAACTTCCGCAGTTCTCTCAAAAAGAGATCCCTATCGCAAACGATAATGATCCGAAAAACCCACCCATTTGAGCAAAATTTTGTCCAAATAAAAAAAAATATTATTTGAACTCGCCTCGTTACTAGTTTTGAAGTTGGACGGTTCAGAGCTTTATAGCACTTTGTTATTCTGTTTTCTGTTTCTGTACCCATCTGCGGTGCTGCGTTTTGATCGGTGAGTTGTTTGCTAGTAAGTGCATATTTTTCCTGGCTTGGACATAATTATGTTCAAATATCTACAAAAACTTGTTGAATATTTCTGCAGCCGTACCACACTGTACCTGTAGCATATGCAGACGATTTACTGCATATTGTCCAGACTCCTAATGACCGTTTTTAAACCTATTCTATCAACTGTTGGGCAAAGGACTCCCCCATAACCTCCCACTCTTCTCTCTGTGATAAGATAAACTAAAAAAGTCACTGAAAGAAAATACATTTTTTATTTCAAAGATAATTAAATTATTTACAAACTATAAAACTATAATAGTAAAAAATATGTTCAAGTAGAAAAGGGTTACAGGGCGTCCAAAAATTCGTCCGCATTACTGTCAACAGGAAAAGTGCCCAGAAGGCTGGCAGCATTACCACGTTGGATGGCAAAGAAAATGATAATAAACCTATACAAATAAATAAAATTGGTGACTGCTGTTTGTAATTTCAAAGTAAAAGCTTTTTTACTGAATGCATATGAAAATATACGGTATTTATTACAAAAATCTTTTTGTTTAATTTTTTGTCTGGCTAATCTCCGAAACGTCTAGACCGACTTTCACTGGCAGATAACTGACGTTATAAGGAGTAACTAAGAACTAACTTTTATTTTAGAAAAAGATTAGTTCCATGCAAAAAAATTAAACACCTTGAATTGTTAACAAAATCCGATTTAAATCGAAAAGTACTTTACTAAATACTTTTATAATTATTTCACGCGAACGAAGGTCACGAGGCACAGCTAGTATTAAAATACAACCAGCTATCATAAAGTTTATTTTATTAATATTAATAATATGTACATTGTACATATAATTCTGTAGTCTTTACACTGTGTTTAGTGTTGCTTTATATATATACTAGCTTTTGCCCGCGGCTTCGCTCGCGTGAAGAATTATTATTATTAATTAGGTATAGTTTTTGCGGCTTTACTTTTGTTTAGCGTGTGTAAAAAATTAGGGCCTACAAAACTTCTTTGTACACAATATTCTTAACTAATCTGTCATTAGGCGCTAAAACTATCAAGCTATTAGGTGAACTTACTCGTGAGCAAGCAACATAAAACTGTCCATGAGAGAAGCAATGTTCTCTCAAGTCAATACCCGCAAATTTGAGAGTTTGCCCCTGAGACTTGTTTATTGTCATGGCAAAGCAGACTTTTAGGGGAAACTGTAATCGTTTAAATTCGAACGGGATATCATTAGGTATTAATGGGATTCGTGGTATAAATACAGTTTCCCCTTTCGCACACCCAGTTAATATAGTGGCTTCCACTATATTGCGATGTAACGCTTTCACTTGCAGTCTCGTACCGTTACAAAGTTTTGGTGGTTTTAAATTTCGCAACAACATAATTGGAGTGCCCACACGCAGAATAAGCTTATGATAAGGCAAACTTGGCGGTTTCAATGAATTTAAAAATTCTACAGGGTAATTAGTAGCGTCATCTGTATTAACCACTGTATCAATCGAAGTATAGACCTTTTCTTCGCCCTCAAACGACATGAGCAGGATATCGTTGATAGCTGCTGCTTGATCGTTCTTTGGAGTAAGTATGGCACGCTCACATAACCATTCAATAGGCTTGTCATGTATATGAATAATGTCTGGATAAACTTTAGACAGCAATTCTTGAACCGTTGTAACAACTGTGCACAATTCTTCCGGGATGGTTATCATTCCATCAAACGATGGAAAATCACCATTACCGATTTTAAGAAGGAGATCTGAAAATCTACCAGCAGACTCATCCCCGCCCAAATGTGCTCTCATATTTTTAGAGAGCTTAAGAATACTAACCTGGGGCCACAAATTAGATTTCTTAATGCACGACCTTACTTCGTCAGCTCTGGTTCCTTTTGGCATCACTGGTAGAGTCTGCCGAAAGTCTCCGGCCAGCAAAACTGTTAAGCCACCCATTAATTTTCTATTACCCCTTATATCCCTTAGTGATCTGTTTAAGGCTTCAATACCACCTTTATGAGCCATCGTTATTTCGTCCCACACGATTATTTTTGTACTCTTTAAAACTTCAGCAAAATTACTTTGTTTGGAGATGTTGCAAATGAGAGTCTCGGCAGTGATTAAATTGAGTGGTAACTTAAAAGTAGCATGAGCAGTTCGACCACCTTCGAGTAATGTAGCAGCTATGTCGGACGACGCCACAGCCAGGGCAATGCCGTCAGTACTTCTTACTTTCGCGAAAAGTAAATTAATAAGGAAGGTTTTACCAGTTCCACCTGGAGCGTCTAAGAAGAATATTCGACCGTCATTTGCATCTACACTTGTGATAATTTTATTGTAAACTTCCTGTTGCTCGTCATTCAAGGATGCTTCATTTTTTCTTACTGCGTCTTCTAAGGCCACTGTATCGTAACTGGTCTCCTTCACGTACTGTCTATATTCAAAATGTATTGATGTTATTGGCTGAGGTAATCCATACTCTTTAAGAGGACGGCCGCCTAATGATAATATGGCATCCTCTAATACCGACAGGCATTTGTTAAATATCAGGTCCGATGAGTGCTCTACATCCACGTCACCTTGCCTCTCCAGTTGCTTTTTAAAGTCTTCAGAAAGGTATTCTTTGTATTTTTCCCAAAGTCATAAGGGGTCGGAAACCTGGCAGAACAATAAAATGATAGCAAAAAGCTCTCGAATCATTTGCGGTGTTTGACAAAGTGCTGCCTCTTCAAGAGCTGAATCCAAATGCCGATCATCTTCGAGTAGACCTAGAGCCTTGCACGCGGATTGGAAAGTGGGATGTAAGTGACAATCTACAGTTTTCAACGCTTCAAATGCAATTGGGCCTCTGATCTCATGTAGAAGCATTCGAAGGTGGTAGCATTCTGTATTGTTTGGATGAACAGTATAAACCCTACCTAGAACGTGTTCTTTTTTGACCCCTGACCATCCTTCAACATTCACTCCTCTCTTCCTTCTCTGAAACGATCGCTTGTTCCAAACGTAATACGCAGGGACTTCCGAGTATAGCAATGTTTTTGCAAAGTCATCCACGTTACACAGATCGAAAAAGGAGAGGAGTGTAGTTGTAGGAGGACTACTCAATTTGTCGCACAAGTTCTTATTTTATCCCCATGGGGGTTGAATTTATCAAAATCCTATTTAAGCGGACGTCTTCATCATAGTAGCTCTAATCTTTAATTTCAGTTCAATAAGAAGATTTATTAAAACTTTCATCCCCTATTTTATCCCCTTGGGGGTAGAATTGATCAAAATCCTTTCTTAGCGGATGCCTACGTCATAGTAGCTTTATGCATGCAAAGTCTCAGCCCGATCGGTTTAAAATTGACAAAGTTTCATACAAACTTTCATCCCCTATTTTATCCCATTTTTTTTTTTTTGGGGATTGAGAAATCATCAAATGACTCCTCCCGCTCTGGGCGGAGCGGAAGGGAGTGTCAGACTCTTACTGACACAAAGTTTCATACAAACTTTCATCCCCTATTTTATCCCCTTGGGGGTAGAATTGATCAAAATCCTTTCTTAGCGGATGCCTACGTCATAACATCTACCTGCATGCCAAATTTCAGCCTGATCGGTTTAAAATTGACAAAGTTTCATACAATTTTTCATCCCCTATTTTATCCCCTTGGGGGTAGAATTGATCAAAGTCCTTTCTTAGCGGATGATTACGTCATAACATCTATCTGCATGCCAAATTTCAGCCCGATCGGTTTAAAATTGACAAAGTTTCATACAAACTGTCATCCCCTATTTTATCCCCTTGGGGGTAGAATTGATCAAAGTTCTTTCTTAGCGGATGCCTACGTCATAACATCTATCTGCATGCCAAATTTCAGCCCGATCGGTTTAAAATTGACAAAGTTTCATACAAAGTTTCATCCCCTATTTTATCCCCTTGGGGGTAGAATTGATCAAAGTCCTTTCTTAGCGGATGCCTACGTCATAACATCTATCTGCATGCCAAATTTCAGCCCGATCGGTTTAAAATTGACAAAGTTTCATACAAACTTTCATCCCCTATTTTATCCCCTTGGGGGTAGAATTGATCAAAATCCTTTCTTAGCGGATGCCTACGTTATAACATCTACCTGCATGCCAAATTTCAGCCCGATCCGTCCAGTGGTTTGGGCTGTGCGCTGATAGATCACTATGTCAGTCAGTCACCTTTGAGTTTTATATACATATTTAGATTATATTGAAAGTTTAGTTTGCAAACCACTATTGTATTGGGTCTTCCTGTAATGATAGTGTGTAAGTTTAATAAATAAATAAATAAATAATAAATAAATCATCAAACAATGTCAATCAATGTCATCAAACTTCTATCACTGCTGTTTTACGATCACGTGATTACAAATATATATCCCGCCATCTCTTTTGACCTTTTCAAGCCAGTAAACTTCCCACTGGCCCGTTGTGAATAGAGCATCAGGCTCTAACGATAATGCTACACGTTTTACTGTACACCTCAGGGAAATATTCTGCTTAATATTTTTTTTTATTTCATCACATTCTATTTCCTCGCAAGTTTGTTTAGGCCAATTGTATTTATATACAGACATTACTACAGTATTCGGATATACGTTAGAACTAATGTTAGGGCCTCGTTATCCCCCAGGTGCTGCGCTATGAAGGGTTAAAGGTTATACAACAAGTTAAAAACTGCTGGTTAAATACTTCTAGTGGGATTAGAAAACGTTTCTAACATAGTAACTTAGTTGGTTGGTTGAAGGTTGGTTGAGTTGAAAGTAGCTAATGATTTTGATGAGTAAAGAAAAACATGACGCGCTTAAACTTTGAAAAAAAAACCAGCTAAGTGCGAGTCGGACTGGCGCACGAAGGGTTCCGTACCATTATCTATAAAAACGGCAAAAAATCATGTCTGTTGTATGTGTGTGCCCCCACTTAAGTATTTTTTATTCTGTTTTTTTTTGGATTTGTTATTATAGCGTCAACAAAAATACATCACCAGTGAAAATTTCAACTGTCTAACTATCACGGTTCATGAGATACAGCCTGGTGACAGTAGAACAGACAGACAGCGGAGTCTTAGTAATAGGGTCCCGTTTTATCCTTTGGGTACGGAACCCTAAAAACGAACACTAAAATGTACAACGTCTTGTATAATTGTACCCAATATCTAAAAATGAAATGGCACTGTTCGTAATACTTTGGAAAAGACGGGCTATCCACCAAGTCCATCCGCCATAGTGACCCACTTCTTTGACTTAAGTTCTTCAAAGCGGGGACCAGCTGCCACGTGCTATGTTTTTTAAATAAGTTCGAAACAACTATCTTGTAACAAGTGGATTTAAGTTCTAAGTAGACGGATTTAAAGGTGTAATTGCAGTTTGTAGTAGATCGTGATATTGGTACGAAGTAGACTCATACATTTTTCGTATACAGAGGATTTTTTTATCATCTGCCTGCCTTTTCCCAACTATGTTGGGGTCGGCTTCCAGTTTAACCGGATGCAGCTGAATACCAGTATTTTACATGGAGCGACTGCCTATCTGACCTCCACAACCCTGCTAGTACTGGGTAATATAATACTCTTTGGTAAGACTTGTTGTCAGACTTTATCTAGTAACTACCAATAACGACTGTGAAAGATCTACAAATGACAGCCGAGACCAACGGCTTAACGTACTTACCGAGGCATGGCAGAAACTCGGTATGTATTGGGTAGTCACCCATCCTCGGACCAACCTAGGCAAGCGCGAATCGTTAAAAAGCTCTTACCTTTAATATTACACAATTTGTTTTTGACGTGTTAGTGTTTTTTTTATTACAGAATATAAAATTAAACCTCTTCGATATCATATTCCACCTGTCCCCAAAAATCAATAAAAAAACATGATTGTCCTCCATTGTTCACTTAATCTTCCCTTGGAAAAACCAGTACTGCTCATTTCGACTTATAAATCGAGAACCACAATGCCCATTATTTACCATAATTGCTCGTTCTTTTAAGAGACCCTTGAAACTCCACTATCAATGCCGGTAACGACAAACAGGCGATCAGATGACCAATTATTAAATACTGATCTTTTGTATTACTCTTACGTGGCGGTATTAATAAAATGTTTATGTGTGTGTGTGAATATTGGCATTTAGCGAAATATCTGATTCAAATGGTATATGGTATTTGTACTAAGAGCAGAAAATTTTAAATAGGCCAAGAGCTGTTAATATTTTTTAATGCATTCATAAATCATTAAATAATGACCGTAGACCGTGCACATTTCGTGAAACCGCTGCAGAGAAATTTGCTAAAATTTACTGTTTTCAGTAATTATTTGTGGTTGCAAATATCTGTTGCAGCTTCTTACGTTTGATTATGCGTTTTTTATAACAATGGTCCATGCATAATCAGCCTATAATGTTCCCACTGCTGGGACACACGGCCCGGACGGACGGACTCTCTATGAGAGGGAATGGGCTATAACCCACCACGCGGGCCCAGTGCGGGTTGGTAGGTGTCACATGTCTTCGATTTTTTGGTTCTAGGCCTTGCCAATTTCCTCACGATGTTTTCCTTCACCGTTTTTGAGAGCAGTGGTGATGAAATAAATTACACAAAGTAATGCGCATGCCTGAGTTCGAACCCACGGCCACCACTGGGCCAGCGCTGCTCTCCATGGTAATGATCATATAGTCGAATAAACAACATACATATTATGTAACTAACTAAACATATCATTATCGTCCTCAAATATTGTCCTCAGATAAATTATAACTAGTCTAACAAAATGTACTTACTCATTTTTAATAATACTAAATTAACAAAATGCTTAAAATAAAAAAAATCGCCTGGCAGGCCAAAATAAAAATTCGCCCAACAGAAATATACAACACTAGGGCCGGCCAAAAGAAATATTCCCCAGCCATAAGCCTTAACTTTTTTATTCGAAATTCAAAACTTATCCGCTATATAGGACCGAGAAAGATTGTGAATTACAACCCTAATATAATTTAGCTCCTAAAATAAATATTAAGAAACAACTGAATAAGAATTTTATTACGGTAGAATAAGGTTTTAAATTGAATGTTGAGAGAATCGTCAGAGATCACGTCAAACAGTCTAAAATAACGTGAAACGTGCTCTCATTTGAATTTCAGTGTATTCGTCTCCGATATCCGCGTACAGAAAAAGGGGTTTTTCCGCTTTTTGCTATGTTTAAACAGTAATCGCGAATACTGACAAGGTAAAAAATCTCAAACAAAAGAGAAGTGAATCAATGATGCATGGTAAGCGTATTTGGAGTCTCTTGAGAAAGGAAATATATATTGTTAGGATAACAATTCTTTTTACTGATTTATGTTGTTTGTGCCTGCAGGGCTACAGGGGAGTCATTACCCTGTAGCCTGAAACATTAAACAATGAAAATACATGCTTGAGGCGGTATTATATACCTATAGATCAAGCTGATTAGCTGGTTGAACATTTTATTAGTAGATAATTAATTAAATATTCATGAGGTACAGGACGAAATAAAGAAAACTTGTTAGGCAGATTTTGTATAAAAACGACGGAATTATGAAGTAAAAATCACTTTTTTAAATCTGTTTCTCTTAAAATTTTCTCTGAAAATTTAGATTTTTATCCTATTCAAAATGTTCTTTCTTTAATGATATCGTACCTTTATCTTATTGAAGAAACCTCTGCCTCGAATAGCCTCGTTGGTCTAGTGGTCTTAACCGTGACTGCTGAGCATGAGGTCCTGGGTTCGATTCCCGGGTCGGGCAATTTGTTATTGGGTTTCTTCACCAGGAATTTCTCAGTAGCAGCCACGGAGTATGGATTTGTGCTAGGTTGCTGGCAATAGGCTCACCCCCTATACCTTCCACTGCTTGTCTCTGCATCACCCAAAGGTTTACTGGTAGAAAATGCCTGTGGCATTAAGTCCGCCTCTGTACTTTGTGCTTGAAGTTTTAAATAAAATAAATACATATGACTTAAAAACAACTTGTGAAATGTGGTTGTGTGGGTACTATTAAGTACACCTACCTAACCTGCCCTACGGGCATTAAAGCCGTGATATTTTGTAAAAAAAAACTGAAATAAGCTCAAAATGCTTAGAATTGATTCAAACAGTCTACTTTCCTGTTACCTAACAGAAGGTGGTCGACGTATGTAGGGGACACTGCAACAGGAACAAAAGTTCTAAATGTACCTACTGCCTACCAATGCGTGAAACGGATGGGGTAGCTGTCACGAACAGATGGGTACTAGGATAGCTTGTGTAAGATTTTTTAAAATGATTTTAAAGATTTTGATTGGTTCTGATAATTTTGATTAAAAATGGTTTAAAGTTCATCATTTGATTAGATTTTTTACAACTATTTTAATGTCTAAATTCATTTCATCTTGAATATTCGTCACAAATTTGGAACCCGTGTTATGGCAAACACATTAATCGTATTGAGAGTATACAAAAAAGATTTATTCGTTTTCTTTGTTTTCGGCCACGTATCATCATCTGCCTAGCCTTTTCCCAACTATTTTGGGGTCGGCTTCCAGTCTAACCGGATGCAGCTGAATACGAGTATTTTACATGGAGCGACTGCCTATCTGACCTCCACAACCCAGTTAGCACTAGGTAATACGGTACCCCTTGGTAAGACTGGTTGTCAGACTTTCGGGTCATGTGCTTTCCGAGGCACGGAGGAAAGTTGGTATGTAATGGGTGGTCACCCATCCACGGACCAACCTAGGTAAGCACGGCTTAACCTAAAGATCGACCCGAGCGGCTGTTCTTGTTTTCGGCTACGTATACCATATCATTCTGATAATTACATAAATCTCTGCAAGAAATTCCATTTACAGCCACTTATTGATCGTCGTCGACTTGCAGATTGCACTTTTCTTTTAAAAATTTTAAATAACGAGATTGACTGCCCTGATCTCCTGCATAAACTGCACTTCAATGTACCCCAAAGATCAGTTCAATTTAATCCACCTATCTCCATTACTTTTTCCTCATCTAACTACAGGCAAAACTCATACTTAGTGCGAGCGAGTAAGGACTTTAATATCCTTCGTAAAGAGTTCTCATTTGACCCATTTACCACCAAAACCTTTTCTGCACGCACTCGGCTGAATGCTATTATTTTTTAAACCACGTAGTGCTTTATTTTTCTTTTTTTCCCGTGTCATTAATGCTTAACCTGGTGTCAAAGTGTATAATAATATAGTGCTTATTGTATCTTATTTTATTTTATATCGTGCTTGTTAACTAGTGATCCTAAGATTTCTAATACCTAGGTAATTTTTCTGTGTTTACTCGTGGGAACCTGTAATTGGCTCTGTGTTGCATATACCATTGTTACTCATTTCTTATAGCTGTTGATTCTCCTATTATACACTTCTCATCAAAAAAATCGAAACACCTCGCAGTTTATGATTTGATAAGGATTATCAGAAAAATGTGTATATTTAGGAATAAATGTAAAATGTCATTTAATAGTGAGTAGTATGAGGTTTTTAAATCCTAATGTTATTGTTCTAAATTCAAATAAGTCTTCATAGGTTTCGTATTTTGTATAATGAGTAATTTTTACCCTGTATGGAATATGAAGGAAATGGGTAAAACAACACGCGTAAATGAAAAAAAAATGTAAGAAACGTTTATTTAATAACTTGTATTCCCTCCGCGAGCTCTTATTACTGCTTCCATACGGTTCTTCATCGATCGGATGAGAGTCACGATCACATGTTGTGGTATATTATCCCATTCCTCTTGGATTGCATTTTGCAGCTGGCTAAGTGTTTCTGGGGCTGGATCTCTTGCTCGAATTCGTCTCTTTAATTCATCCCATAGATGTTCAATGGGATTCATGTCCGGGCTTCTTGCTGGCCATACCATAATGGAGATACCGACTTCGGTAAGATAATCTCGTACGACGCCCGCGGTGTGAGCTCTAGCATTGTCGTGCATGAATATGAAGTCGTTGCCAATAAAATGTGCATAGGGCATCACATGAGGTTCAAGACACTGTTCGATGTACCGATGAGAGTTTAGTGCAGGCAGCCGTGGCCCAGACACAAAGGCAAGTTCTGTCTTACCGTCGGCGCTGATTCCTCCCCAAACCGTCCACGAACCGCCACCATAGCTGACCTTTTCTTCAATGCAGCATTGTGCAAAGCGTTCTCCATCTCTTCTGTAGACCTTGTTCCTTCCGTCGTTACCATACAGCATAATTTTACACTCATCAGAAAACAGTACTTTGCTCCACTGAAGGTATGACCAAGTTAGGTGCTCGCGTGCAAAGTTAAGGCGCGCTCTTCGATGGTCTGCAGTTAATTTCGGCCCATTCGCTGGCTTATGCGGTGCCAATCCGCGTTCCTTCAACCTTCTTCTTATTGTAGAGTCACTTACAGCTACTCTTCGTACAACGCGAAGCTGCTGCTGCAGTTGAAAAGCGTTAAGGCGTCGATTTCGTAAAGAAGTTGTTACAATAAATCGATCATCTCGCTCAGAAGTGACCCGATACCTGCCAGATCCTGAACGGCGCGTGAACGAACCAGTCTCCCGATAGCGTTTGTAGACTCTATGAACAGATGATAAGCTTAGATGCAATCTTGCAGCCACAACACGCTGACTAAGTCCAGAATCCAGCAATGCCACCACTTGGGCGGCTTCTGCGGGCGAAGTATCCATATGTTTTAGAAAAAAAAGTTTTTTCAGACGTCCCAAAGTCACAGTAAATGAAATAAGAAACAAAAAGTTTAAAGACAAGCGCTAATTTTTAGTTTTTAAGCGAGAAACGTACTCCAACCCTAAATACACATTTGTCTCAAAACAGTGATTAATTTCATTTATAGGATAAACAAATGAAATTCTAATTTCGAATTTTGATTTTTTTCTTCTTACTGTAATGACCAAACTGCCAGCTACACAATAATGTTTTTTTTTTCATGGAATTAATTCTCTTTTGTAAAAAATTAGGACAAAAACAATAAAAACGAAAGTGTTTCGATTTTTTTGATGAGAAGTGTATAAATAAATAAATACCAGGTCTACCACCTCGATGCCTAAAACACCGAAACCCCGCCTGCATAAAGCAGATGGGAAATTGAGGTAGCGGGCGTTCAGAAAGGAGACTGTCCGCCCACCGAGTGACCTCAGAAAAGACGGCGGCACAGTGGTCACGTGCTGCGTTTTTTGAAGCAATTTTTAAGTTTGTTGTTAAGTTAGTTACTTTAGGTTATTTATAAACGTATGTCGGATATCCGGTTGATTTTTGATTAAAAGTTGTTAGTTTGAATTGTAACGGTAGTTGGTGAAGCACGTGGGCAGAGTCGTAGTGGGCTGGACGTCATTTCGGACGGACAGTCTTGGACGAACCGTCGAAGTGAGAGCACCACTCTGAAACTGTCTCTTCACCTACTTCCGTCTTAACGTATTTTATAAACGTGTGATTTAATCAACGCAATACAATATTGATTGTGTGTGGTTTTCTTGCTCGAGCACCTACGCCATGTTAGAGCCTGAAGCGGGCATCCCCCTGATGCTGGTTCTGTCGCGGAACCTAAGCGCGTTCGGAGACGTATATAATATTTAGATAATAAGTAGGTAAATTAGTTTATTTATATTAAAAGTAGATGAACAAAATGCTTGGTTGACGGCTTCGTGCAGGGTCCGTTTACACCTTTTATACTTTGTCAGAAGAACAGCGGTGGCCCAGTGGTGGCGGCTCCGACTTACGAACAGTAAGTCGTGGGTTCGAACCCAGGCAGGCGCATTACTTTGTGTAATTTATTTCATCACCACTGCTCTAAAAAACGGTGAAGGAAAACATTGTGAGGAAACCGGCATGTCTTAGAACCAAAAAATCCCCCAAAAAAGAGGAAGCCATTTGTTACAGCAGTGGGAAAATTGTAGGCTGATTATGCTATACTTTGCCATTGTTTACTTCTACTTAAAATCATGTAGAATTTGTCTCTGAAACAACCTTTTTCACATCCCAGACTTTTCTTGTCCTTTATGTAGCAATAATACCTTCTTTTCTATTGGCTGTGTGCGAAGTACTAGGTGGGGGTAATGTCATTCGATCGCAGCGCTCATGTGGCCAAAAGTTAAAACAATGTTGGCGCTGTCATGTGCATTGTACATTTCACACTTGTAATTACTCGTGCTGCATTCACCTGCAATCAAATGAATATTTTAAAAGTGCGTCTATTAAAACTCAATCTCTGATTCTGACTTCAAACTGAGATTACCTAATTTGTTTACCTCTACAAACGTTTTGTAAGGTGTCAAAGTAATAGATGTTTGCCTTATGATGCGAGCTTGAATACTGAACCCTGTCCTTGCTTTTTTCTTAATTCCTCTACGTCACGGACATGTCCAGCAGAAACCAACAATTTTCCTTTAAAGACCGTTTGTGATTGGAATTTTGTATTGTGAGTGATACTCACAAACCCGGTCCTTAAAATAATACTCATTTCGATCTGAAAACGGTATTTAATTTATCAATAGTATTATACAGGAACAATTATATATGCTTATTATTATTGAATAAATCCATTGCAGTAGCTTTCTTTTCTTATTTTACAGTGAAACTATAACTAAAAATGAAGTAAACAAACCCTGACACATTCAAAATAAAACACACTTTTTGAATAAATTTTACTTACCTCATTCAACTCGAATGGTCAAAAATTATTGCACAACCCTTTCTCCACCCAAATCAACGTATCACAGTAATTTTATTATATTTTAGATAATTTTGTATTATAGTTGTAATATTTTGTAACATTGCCGCCATTAAATATCAAAACGTCAGAGCCAACAAAGTTGTGGACGCTAGGTGGCGCTGAACTCGTGCACAGAGCCAATATTATTACATAAACATTTAACCGGCAAGGTCGAGAAAACCCTCGGAAATCGTTGACGTATTCAAAAGGCGTTAACTATGATAGTTGTTGCAGAAACCCTTTTTGTTCAAGGGAATACTCTGATGGCCGATGTTCTATTTTAGGATCCTATTGTCAGCAACTTTACGTATATAGAAGTTCTTTAAGGGCTATGAATTCGCATTTCAATTGTGGTTTTTTTTTTAAATTTCTTTATGACCTGTATCTTATGCATGATTGGATTTTCCATCGGCATAGATGATGAACTTCGTTACATCTCTTTTTTAGTTAAATCAGCCCCTAAAGGAGTTTTCCTTCACAAACATTTATCTTAAGTGTTCACCTTCCTTTTGTTTCGTTTTTTTTGGATGGGAAATCATCAAATGACTCCTCCCGCTCTGGGCGGAGCGGAAGGGAGTGTCAGGCTTTTACTGACTAAAACTCATCCATGTTCCTTTTTTTGCCCTTTGTGTCCCAGGGCCGCGGTATCTCTTTCGAACAGTCCTGCAGCCCTGGCAGGCATCGGCCCTTGCGGGTCCCTCCTATTAAGTGTTCACCTTCCTGGAAAGAACTTCTGTGCATTATTTTTGACCAAGCAATTTGTGGCCAAGCTATGTGCGCGATGTCTGTAAGTGAATCAATGAATTTAGATTGTTTTACTTAAAGAGACTGAGACAAAGACTCCGTCATATTTGTAAGCAGTAATTTAAAACCCAGTAGGTTATATCATCATCATTCTCTTGCCCTTATCCCAATTTATTTGACGTCAGCGCAGCATGTCTTCTTCTTCCATACTTCTCTATTACTCGTCATCTCATCCGACACCTCCTTTCTTTCCATATCATTCTTCACACAGTCCATCCACCCAGTAGGCTATACCAAATTAAGTCAAACCTCAGCATAGAGGTCAAAGTTTTCAAATTATAAATCCCAATGAAAAAACTATCATAAGAAATCAGAACATCAATCATCGAACAATTTTTTTCCTCGTTCCGATATTAACTTGTAGATAAAACGAGTACCAACATTTTTATTGCAGTCAGGGGCAAATCTGTGGAACATTTCTTTACATATTCAGTTTTCTATATTTGGTTACAATCGTGGTTTAAACTTATACTGCCACTTACGTCTTCCGTGATTGTATATTATTTTGACCTCCCGATATTTCGACGCTGTGGCAAAAGCCATGATCGCGGGATGACTGAAGAAAGCGGGAATTTTTTTTTGTGTGACAAAACTACCCTCTTTCTTGTCTTTTGCTACGCGCACTACTGGAACTCGACACTAAGTCACGGCAAAACACACTCACAGTATCACCTGGTTTTGTGAAGTCCTTATTAAGATGCCGGCTGCTACTTTTGAGCCACAAACTAGATTTCACGTACTTGACAATTTGAAACCATCTTCGATTGAAATTTTTGTGTTTTCTTATTTCAATTACTTCTCTTGTCAGCCTTGGTAAGTAATGTTTGTCCGTTGACAAAATACTTGGCTTGTGAAATTCGATCCAGTGATTGGGCCCTGACTTCATTATTTCCATCTACCCGCATTCTCCTGTCATCTCACGATCATGGCGCTTGCAACAGCGTCGAAATATGGGGAGCTCAAAATAATAAACAATCATGGAAGATAAGGTAGTAATCAGATAAGTGAGATAAGTGAGGTAATAATCAGATAAATATAATCAGGTAAGTGACAGTTTAAGGTTAGTTTTAAACAGTAAAGATTAAAATAGTGAATCGTGGTTTAATTGCACAGTAAATAAACTGTTCAGTACCTACCTGATTTCCGATTGTGTCGATTACTGGGTTAAAAATTTCACCATCTCATTTGTTGAGTAGTATTATTAGAGAACGATATTTTAAATTACCTACGTCTAGCGCTAAATGCATTCAATTCTTTGTGGCACAGGTGTTCCACACTCGATTGTTGATAAAATTAAAACATGTGTTCTAAGCCCAAGCAAGCGTTGGTAGAAGACGATTAGCGGCCAGAGGAGCGGCAGTTGTAAGGTAAATCGACGTAGGCATAAAACAAAAAGTAAAATGTTCAAGTTTCGCTTCCACGCGTATTTCTTACTCTTTGACCCAAAGTGACAGAAGTGGCCCTGTCCCTAATTCTTCCGGGACATTTAACTTGGTCCCCCTACCGTCAGCCCCTCCAGATTTATGATGCACGTCCGTGTTATTACAACCCATGAAAATACTATTTATGGCTCGAGTAGGAAAGAAATGATGGGGAAAGTTAATAAGACTCGTAAGTACTTTATAGTGTGAGAAAAATGACTGGCTCGCATGGTCTTACGTCATTTAATTTCGTGATTGTAAGTTGATTCTCGCCACTAGTTATTATTATGAATGTGAAAATAAGTATGTGTGATGAGTGTAAAAGTACTCTGAACGATGCCGAAAAGTTTTTGTTTTAGACTATAATAGTAACAGAGATATTGGGGGACAAAGTTCCAACTTTTTTTAAAACACAAGTTGTTAATGTTATAACTTTACTTTAGGTATTTAAAGTAAAGTTATAACATTAGCTACTTGTGTTATGTTGTCCACGACCCCCGTTATACTATTCAATTTATCAGCACATTATTTTGAGTGCGTTACATTGAGTCTTACCGTAAAACGTGATTTTTCACCCCAAGGACTAAAGTCGTTTCCAGCAATAATTTTTGCGTGAGTTACTTAGTTTGATGTACAGAAGGCTTGGTTGGCGGCTTCGTGACGGGTCCGTTTACACCCTATATTAAGAAAAAATCGAGTATATCTTTAACAAGAAAGACCAGACACGATTGATGTATTGTGAGAAAGTGATGTGATTACAAAGGAGGTTAATACTGCGTATTTGACTGATAAGGAAAAATGGAAGAAAAATAATGAGATGACACTAGAGCAGCATGATGACTAAGGGATGATTCTCATTAGAGCGGGCCGTGCCCGGGGCGGGCCGAGGCCGGGCGGGGACGGGCCGGAGCCCGTCCGTGCTGCACGATTTATATTACACCGTGTGTTAAACGGGTTAGGGATGATTCTCATTAGAGCGGGCCTACAACCGTGGCGTCGTGCGGGCCCGGACGGGACTCGAAACATGCACTGTGTAATATGAATTGCTTCATACAAAATGTATGTAACGTTTCAAATCCGTGCCCCGTCCGGGCCACGTACACGGCCCGCCCCGGGCACGGCCCGCTCTAATGAGAATCATCCCTAAAGAGCAAATGTATCCTCATCCTCAGAGTAAAATAGCTATCCCATGTGCGTACCTATACAGGATAAGCAATAATAGGATGATTTACAGTAGCATCTACAACGCCACTTATGTTAACTAACTCAGCAGAATTCACGCACCTGACGTCACGCGTCATAACCACAAACAATCATTATGTTATTATACATGTCTTGCAAGCACTTGGTAATAATATTTTTTAATATCGATGTAGAATTTATTTTTGCGTGGGTGTGTTGGTACCATAAGGGAGGTGTCGGTTAGATATTTTTTGCCAACTCCAGCGATACAAAATGACAAGCGGTAAACATGGGTCTGTCACTTGTGTCTCTCCCCGTATAATTTGTATGCAAAGCTGTGTGAGCATTTTTCAAAAAAAATATTAACACATTTTTTATCCTTTGTACAAAATTATCCCAACTGTTTGAGTAAAATTTGCCACATGGGACAATTTTGAAATGGAAAAAAACATTACAGTTTTTTTCCTGGGAAATTAAAAAATTGTCCCCAGGTTATTCAGAAAATGTACTAACACTGTACAAAAAAGATTTTTTCAACAATGATCAGCTTAAACGTTATAAGCACATCCTTTTTCATAGAACCAACACACATTCGCAAAACTTTAGCAAATAATCAGGGTCGGCTTCCAGTCTAACCGGATGCAGCTGAATATATTTGACATGGAGCGACTGCCTATTTGACTTGCACAATCCAGTTAGTACTGGGTAATACGACACCCCTTGGTAAGACTGATTGTGAGACTTTCGGGCCACTGACTACCTGGAACGATTGACAAAGATCTATAAATGACAAATGGGACCAACGGCTTAGCGTGCTTTCCGAGACACGGAGGAAATTTCGTACGTAATGGGTGGTCACATATGCACAGACCTACCTAGGTAAGTGCGGTTTAATCTGAAGATCGACCCGAGTGGCTGTTATTATTTAGCAACGAGCTCCTCCGTGTTTAACATTGTAAAAAGAATTTATTTCGATGATGGTGACGGTTAGGTTCTTATAATACATACTGGTTAAATCGATTGCAAAGACAAACCATGTTTTGTAATAGACTCAAATTAAAACAACACACTATTAACAGAGACAAATTACACACAACAATTTCACAACAGGCATTCTGTCGCTAAAACTAAAAGCCACATTTGTCGGTGCCAATTAGTGAGACTGTCAGGCTTCAACCTAAGCGCTTATGACGTAACACTGATTAAGTTGTCTAGAGGGACAGTTGAACCTTCGTGTTATGAGAATACTGGCTAATTTGTTTGTGGTGCTGGACAGTTTCAGAAGTTTTTGTGAATTATCATCAATGTTTATTTCTGTTTTAAACATTTTATTGTACATACACCGTATAAAGATGATAAATAACTATTTAAAAGTTGAGTATGGGCGGCGTTGTCACACAAGGCAATGATTTACAATCCCCAAACCTCTTTACATTTAATTAATATGTGGATCATAATTATGTGGATAGTTGATCTTGCAGTCTTAACAAGGGATATGTCAACATATCATCATAATTAGACTCCTCTCTATGAGCAGAGTCGTCGGATTTTTGGTTAGAACTAAAAATTCACCGGCCGTTTCCTCACGATGTTTTCCTTCACCATTTTGATAGCAGTGGAGATGAAATAAATTACACAAAGTAATGCGCCTGCCTGGGTTCGAACCCACGACTTGCTGTTCGTAAGTCGGGGCCGCCACCACCGGGCTACCGCGGCTCTCGCTGGGCCAACGCTGCTCTCACTGGGCCACCGCTGCTCTCACTGGGCCACCGCTGCTCTCACTGGGCCACCGCTGCTCTCACTGGGCCACCGCTGCTCTCACTGGGCCACCGCTGCTCTCACTGGGACACCGCTGCTCTCACTGGGACACCGCTGCTCAGGGATAAATATGTATTACCCAGTAATTAGGTCGTTTAAGTCAGATAGGCCAAATTCCGAGAAACATAGTATCGCTTCGCCCGACCTGTCAATCAAATCCTGGAGCCCACGCTCCGCAGTCGCGCATAGGACCACGAGATCAATGACTTAGTTGGGGCTTGGAGAATTAACTGTGCTTACAATAAATTAAAACTTTTAGACACATACACATGACCAGTGGCGAGCAGAAACAATCTAACTAATTTTACTGTTCACTAAAAGTATTTTAACAGTTAACTAACTAAGGAAACTCGGTTTTAATGCAAATTAAATTGTACTACAACTCAACTGTGAGTCAGTACTTAACTAGTTTAAGCTCCTCTCTGTGGAATGGAGTGAAGAGTTGGTTTGCAGAGATGCTGCCAAAATATTAGTGGGGACTTTGGTAAGCCATCTGTCATGTAGAAATATCACGAGCATTCCTTATTCCTCGGAGAAGTTATGTAACACCATGTTTTCACGTACATAGCATCAGTCTGTAATGTTCCCACTGCTGGGACTAGGCCCCCTCTCTAAGAGAGGGAATGGGCTATAATCCACCACGTGGGCCCCGTGCGGGTTGGTAGATGTCACATGTCTTCGAATTTTTGGTTCTAGGACATGCCGGTTTCCTCACGATGTTTTCCTTCACCGATTTTGAGAGCAGTGGTGATGAAATAAATTACACAAAGTAATGCGCCTGCCTGGGTTCGACATACTGTTCGCAAGTTGGGGCTGCTCATCTCTCTTTTTTCACGTATTTTCACCGATTTCTCGGTGTTTACTGGTTCAATTTAAGTGACTCTATTTTCGTTTCGTAGAGGAGACTCGCGAGGTGGTCCCATATTGTGTATGTATTTTTTATTAACTTTGCTTTGGTACTTAATTAACCGACTTCTAAGGAGGACTTCTATGGAGGTTATGTATTCCAGCAGCATCTTCTTTTTTTTTCTTACCTAGCTTATTAGTCCAAAAATAATATCCGGACACAAACTACACCTGGCGTGTTTCCTGTCCGGTATATAAAAAACCGAACTAAAAATCTAACAAACTCATTTGGATACTACTTATTTTTCCTGTCAATTCGTTAGCGCCAGTCTTATGAACTCTCTATAATACGATTATTGTCTCACGTACGAACTGTGACACTTGTTGAATGTCCCTCGAGATTTTCCTGTTAACTAACTTCGTATATTCTGTCATACGTTTTACTACAGAACACTCTAGAAACATGTTGTTACTGCTGAGTTTTAGAAGAGCGTGTAGAATATTGTTATAATTGAATCATATACATCAACTCACACCTTATTCTCAGGGGAGGAAACTACAGAACACCTCCTTCTCACATACTCCTTTTGTTCAGACCACGTTTATAATTCACCTGGTCTTATAAAAACATGAGTTGTAAGTACTACGCACCTGAGGCCGTAGAACCAGCGCGGTGTCAACGTAAATAAGTCGATTAAAAAAGCCCGTTTCACAGATTTTTTTTTCATAATTTTATGAATGTATTCTTATTTATATGGATGTTAATGCATGTAATTTTTTCTTTACTTAAATCAATAATCTGTACAGTAGTAACCAAAGAAAATAATTAAAAATAACTTCAATTACTGTTTGTCGCTCAAAAAAAATATTAAAAATCCTACAATTTTCTACGTCACTTCGGACGTCTGTGACTCGCGGCCATTCATTCCATTTCCATGTCATATTATTTGACGTCACTTACCTCTATCGAGCTTGTTTACATCAAACCCAAAAGGGGTGTCAGTAAACACTTTTATTTGAAAAGTACTTAAAGTTTCACTAAGGCTTTATTATAATATTGTTAGGGTACCTTTTCCCTTAATAGAATGATCATACAATGTGCTTTATTCCAAATTGTAACAACAATATTATAATAAAGCATTAGTGAAACTTTAAGTACTTTTCAAATACTTCCGGCTTTACTTAATTTCCCGCGTTATCGAGGACTATACGTTTCGAGTTTGCGTTCCGTTTTACCAAAAACACGCTACTTAAAATATTAAATTGTAAATGTGTTGTATTAGAAAATTAAACAAGGGTACCAGAATGTTTTTATCGGCCATTATATGGCATTTATAAGAAATAAAAAAATGTTTTGTAATTCTTTCATAATCTCTATTGTGCTAGTTGCTTACTATTTAAGTAAAATGCTATAGGATAATTTTCGATTCGAAAATCGACGTATTTACATTACTTTAACACCGTGCGCTTGAGCTAGAACCTCTGTCTTTCTGAAGTATATCACCAATAACGGCCGGAAAGCTTTTCTACTTTCATTATTAACGCTGTTTTTTTTTATTTTATTCAAAATCTGTTTAACAATAACAAATAAAAAGTCTACCAAACTGCAAAACAATTTGTCGGCAGTTGTTCTCGTTTCACAATATCATTATAACAAATTTAGATTTTTATTATAGTAATGTATAAAATAAGGGAAGTGAGTTTACAGAAAGAAACACATTTTACACATATGGAAAGTTACTATTGTCCGCAGATGCAAAACTAGCTATGGACACAATGAGAGGTAGTGTTTTTGTAGAACAATTTTAAGTTGGTCTTTAGATTTAACATGCTTGTTGTATTTCAATGATCTCAGTAACAGACAGACAAACTGTCAAAAAGAAGCACAACAATTTATAACCCACATTAACACAATAATTATGTTACAGCCACAGCTGCACCCAACTCCAAAACGTCACAAGTATAAATAATAGTATTGACTTAAACTAGCCTCCTACGTGGTTTCCGCACAAGAAAACACCCTGTTCGAGAAAGAGCAAACGCTCAAAGAAAAATAGCGACTTGGATAAAGAAAATCGTTTTCCCTGTATAAGGTTTTGGCCCCAAACAGATTATCACAATCATGGTCTTAACCACGAAGGTTTTAAGACAAAAGATCGTATCAATATGGATGTATAAGGACATATTGCCCGATAGTTATTGTAAAATTCTAACACAGTTTTTGAGCAACATGTTTTGTTCATGGAGAAATAAATCGTCAAATCTTTTTGTTTTGTCATGTTAAGATGCCGATTAATATTCAGTTGGCTCAGAACTGGGCTTCGAATTTTGAAGCCTTAGGCTGCGTTTTAATCAGAGATGAGCGAGGATACGTAGCGAGGGATGTGTGTGGGAACAACCAATCACATAGCTAGAATACCTCACGCTGTGAAAAAGAAGCGATATTATTGGTTAGTTTCACTCACATCTCTCGCTACTCATCCTAGCTCATCTCTGGTGGAAACGCAGCCCAAAGTATCTATAATAAACAAAAGACAGGACACGCTGAGAAGAAGATAAACTGATAGCCATAACGTCTGCGGAGTCATCATCATTTGCCTAGTTTTTAGGGTTCCGTACCCAAAGGATAAAATAGGACCCTATTACTAAGACTTCGCTGTCTGACTGTTTGTCTGTCTGTCTGTCTCCAGGCTGTATCTCATAAACCGTGATAGCTAGAAAGCTGATATTTTTACAAATGATGTATTACTATTGCCGCTATAACAACAAATACGAAAAATTAAAAAAAAAAACAAATATTAAGGGGGGCTCCCATACAACAGATATGATTTTTTTGCCGTTTTTATAGATAATGGTACGGAACCTTTCGTGCGCGAGTCCGACTCGCACTTGGCCGGTTTTTTCTCAATTATGTTTCGTGCGGCTTTAACTGTAATCGAATTTAGCTGAATATCAGTATTTTACATGGAACGATTGCCTATCTGACCTTCACAACCCAGTTAGTACTGGGCAATTCCATATCCCTTGGTAAGACTGGTTGCCAGACTTTCAAACCACAGACTACCTGCAACGACTGCCAAAGATTTACAAATGACAGCGGGGAGCAATGGCTTGACTTGCTTTCCGAAGCACGGAGGAAACTCGGCAAGTAATTGATAATCACCCATCCACAGACCAACCCTGGCAAGCGCTACTTAACCTTGAAGATCGACTTGTGTTGTTACTGTCAGTAAAAATCTTTTAAGATTTATTGCTACTCTCAAGAAAGTTATCAAAAGAATACAGACATTTGTTTCGTAAATTATTTGTCGATTACCAGTCGTTTTTATAAATGTTGCCTCCATTGATGACAAATGACTTTTCATTAATATGCAGCCAGGCGTCCCTGGGTGACAAATAATCATTTGTTTGTAGCTTATCGCATATCTATAGGTTATAAAACATTCATCTCTCTGTTTTTCTTTTACCCAATTTTCGTAGCATTTTTGTGTATTCCTACTAATATTATTAATGCGAAAGTTTGTGAGAATGGATGTTTGTTATTCCTTCACACAAAAAGTACTGACCAGATTTGGATGAAATTTGGCACACAGAGAGTTTATAACCTGTATTATCACATAGGATACTTTTATCTCGGTAAGACGATCCCGTGGGACATTACCGAACTCATAAGGCATAAGCTAGTTACCAGTAAATGGAAGAAATGGAAGCATAGCTTGTATCTCATAGCTCGTCATAGACCCGTTGATCTTTATGTCATGAACATTTATAGCAAGCTGTACGTCCATAGCAACACCATGACCTTGAGCTGGTCTAGCCGTAGTACGGAGTTCCAATACAAGAAGAGGCCAGCTTCAACTGGTTATATTACCAATGACTTCAATTCCACCGTACTTACCTAAAGTTGTCTTCTGAATAACTTTTTGGCATAAAATTCTTAAATTAGGTGCTACAAACTGGCATAACGGATCGTGCTATGCTTGGAGTCCCTCTGAGGGATCGACTCCGAAATGAGCATGAGCATGGCTTATAGAATAAGCAAGCTGAAGTAGCAATGGGCCGGCCATATTAGCCGTAGAACTGATGACCGTTGGAGTAGACGTGTTCTTGAGTGAAGACCGCGAAGTAGGATGACTGAAAGTGAGCTCAGTGAAGCGCAACTAGAGAGGCCTATGACTAGCAGTTACTTTCTATAGGCTGATGATCTTCTTCTGCGTGTCGATAGACTCAAATAATACCCGACCAGTATATTGCCACCTGCACAGCTTTGTCGTTGGCTTCGTTTAAATCCTGAACAGAGCAGGAGGCTGTACAGGATGGGCAAGAAAGGAGGTGGGGCATATCCTGCAGAGGAACTCCACACTGACATTTTATTTGGGACGGGTCGATGATACCCCATTTGGCCAGATTATTTCTACAGCGGCCAACCTGGGCCCGCAAACGGTTCAGAGTTGATGACTTAGCACAAAAGCATGCATTGTAATACACCCATGCTATCACCAATCAGGAGTTGTTATGACACAATAGCATGCAAGCTACTTGCTTTCTCTTGTGCAAGTTACTGGGATCTTGATTTCTTTTGTGCAAGTTACTATCATGGCTTAAAAATCAGGTGGTTTCAAAATTCGAGGTGTCGTTAACACCGCGCGCTCGCCTAGCTCGGGCCTAAGGTCTCATACAAGTGAGACGCTTGGAAGGCAAACAATCCGTCACCAGTCTCTTAGCTCACTTGGTTAATCAATTTCAATTTTGTAGGTAATGTAGGCAGGTCCTTTTACGCATTTCATAAAAAAGATAAGCATGACGTCATCTTTCAGTGTAGAAGTGATTACTTTGCGCCTCCGCCCACATGCTAAAGATTGATAACATACGACACCGACATTGATTGATTCGCGACCAAAATTATGTATACGATACACATAATCCCTTTGTAATACACAGATAATTACATAGACCGTGTTATGTTTTACCAAAGGATAATTGAACAAACAGGATAGATAAATCTTGTCCCTTAAAATTTAAATAACTTTACTAATATTATAATTATAAAATGAGATTTTATAAATGTTTAAAATTGCTTGATATTACATAACATAACATCACGCCTGTAACCCCCGAAGAGTTAGGCAGAGGCGTACCTAATAGTACACTCACATTTCGCCAGTTATGTTTAAGTCCCATGTATGAAGGGGCGATCCTATTGCCATCAACAGGGCACAAATCCTCCGTGGCTGCTACTGACACATTTTTGATGGAAAAAACCCAATAACACTTTGCTCGACCTGGGAATCGAACCAAAGATCTTATGCTCATTAGTCGTGCTTGCGACTACTAGATATAGGTATTATATTAGATTATAATATTTAAATAACTCTACTAATTTAACTATTTTACTCATATTATTTAATGTCCTATAATTTAATACCTAAGGCATGTGTAAATACGGCGCGTTCGTGTTCCACGCGCGCCTCAAAGAGTTGTCAGCAACGGGAGGGGCCCGCAAGGGCCGGTGCCTGCCAGGGCTGCGGGACTGTTCGAAAGAGATACCGCGGCCCTGGAACATAAAGGGCCAATGAAGGAACATGGGTGGTTTTTAATCAGTAAGAGTCTGACACTCCCTTCCGCTCCGCCCAGAGCGGGAGGAGTCATTTGATGATTTCCCAACCACCAAAAAAAAAAAAAAAAGGCATGTGTAAATAACAATGGAATTTATTGTTATTTATTATTTTATTTTAAAATTGATTATTGTCATTTTCCTTGTTTTTTAATTCGAGATTTGTGATTAACAATTATACAATTGTTTTTTTTTTATTGTTTATTTTATTTTTACTTTAATGTTTACTTTTTGTGATTATGCATGGAATTAATAAAGCTATTTTGATTTTGATTTGATTAACTAACATTGTAATTAAAATGAGGTTTTGTAAATGTTTAAAACTGATTTTTTATCTTTGAAATTCTGCTGACTGGGACTGTTTTACTCACAATGTGCAAAGTGCTGGAAAGTACCAGAGTAAAAAAACAAGTGAAAGAAAGAAAGAAAGAAAGAGAAAGAGAGAGAGAGTGAAAGAATATTCCAGATGTTGCCCTGCATTTCGTTACATAAATATTGATTTATTACTATCTGGACTTGAAAAGATACCCCTGGCCACAGTATGGCCACTACTTCTAAGTATTCATGAAAAAATATGCAGTTGTAGGAAAGCTTATCAGGCTGCATGTTATCTAAGAATTCTTCTTGACTAACATAGTTTTTAGATAAAGTTACTAACAAATTATGAACATTTTATTAGTCTTAATTAAACGTATTTTTTTTATTCAGACAACTACCCTGTACTTTCCCACTGGCCAGGATCTCCTTTTTATTCTTTCAATTTTAAGTGTGAACAAAAATTATCCCTTTTTCGGTGAAAATATCCCGAGTTTGTTACGTCTTCGAACCTAAATAAACAGCGGAACCGATTTTGATTAGATTTTGCTGTGAGGTAAGTTGAAATCAGGAAAAAGGTTATACTTACGGTTGTTTTTGTTCCAGATATAAAACAAACAGGTGTTGGTTTGTGTTTATTTTTCTCGTTAAATTTTGCCTTGTTATTAGTTATCTGAACCTAGTATATTTTAAAATGATTGTAATGAAAGAACATTTGCTTCGTTGGTCTAGTGGTAGCAATCGCGACTGCTGAGCCTGAGGTCGTGGGCTCAATTCCCGGGTCGGGCATATTGTTATTGGGCTTTTCCATCAGACATTTCTCAGTAGCAGCCACGGAGTCAGGATTTGTGCCCGGCTGATGGCAATAGGCTCGCCCCCTATTACATGGGACTTAAACCAACTGGCAAAATGTGGGTGTACTGTTAGATACGCCTCTGCTTAACCCTACGAGGATTACAGATGTGGCGTTATGTTATTATTTTGAACTTTTTGTAAGTCACTCAGTTTTATATTTTTTTATTGTTTAAATGGTAAAATTATTTTTTAATTTTACTCATATATGGGTTAAAGACCTGAAATAAATGAATTTAATTGAAATTCTGTGATGTTTGTTTTTTTTTTAAATGAACTTTTATATCTATTTACTCATTCATTGCATTATTAAATATCTTTACATGTACAAACCAAAGTCGCTCCCGCTGTTTGTACGCTTAGATCTTTTAAACTACGCAATGAATTTTAATGCAGTTTTCAGCAATAGATAGAATGATTCCAGAAGAAGGTTTAATGTATAATTATGTAACACATTGGACCCGTGCGGAGCCGGGGCGGGCCGCTAGTTTAAATATAAAATAATGATCCAACCGCCAAGCGAAAGTCTCGCAGAGATTGTTATTTCTAGCTATTAGTACTGTCACACTGCGGGGCAAAGACCTCCCTCTATTCCTTCCGTAGATCACGATTTTGTGTTTCTTCTTTCAAATTCGTCGCGGCAGATCTCGTAGAAGATGGCGGGACGAGCTGGACAAAACCAACGACCACTGGCCCACATTTGCCCTGGGCCGGCAGTCTCGACATAGATACCGACACTATCGCAAACTTTCGATCGCTTAATAAGAACGGAAAAAATCAGTTGCAATAACGATGCTTGCGAGACATGCAAGTCTTAACATCCAAGATGCGTTTCTCGCAAACAGCGTTATTGTAACCGAATTTTTTCGTTCTTATTAAGCGACCGAAAGTTTGCGACAATGTCGGTATCTATGTCGAGACTGCCGGCCCTGGATCGAAACAACTGGAAATTATGGGAACAGGCCTTTGCCCACCAGTGGGATGACACAGGCTAACAGTGTCAGTATCAGTATCTTTCAAATTCATAAGAAAGACATCCAGGTTGTCCCACTATCTCCATCATTCCCTGCGGCCGTATGCCGCTGTAGGGAATATTTGAGTATCTGGAAGAAGTTGAGGGAGGCCGTTACTCAACAGTATCACAGCTAAAAGGTCTCCACACCGTCAAATTATATCTTCAATTTGACAAAGTTGCAAAAGATCAATCTCAAAACCAAAAAATACAAAATATCGTTTTATTCTTTCTACATTTGTATGCAAAGTGGCACATGAACACAAAATTCCAGCCAGAAATCGGCCATGTTTGTTGTTTTCGCGTACAGTAAGTTTATTCATGACGTAAACACACGAATACAGCTGGTAGTAGCAGCGATGTGCAGTACGACATAAGTTAGAAGTTCCACCGGCGATATTCGTCACAAGCGATAACTCAAGTATGTAGTAAGTACGAGATTAGTTTATATAACTTCGGAATCTATTCTTGTTAAATCTAGATTTTGAAGAAACATGAAAACTCATAGGTCTAATAGAAGGTAACATGGTAAAATTATTAAAGAAGCTAGCTATTAAAGATGATTTTTCAACCCAAATTACAAGTAACTATAACACCAGCGGCAATTACAAAAAAAAAATTAGCCTTTTCCCAATTCAGTTGGGGTTGTCTTCAAGTCTAACCAGGTGCAACTGACTACCAGTATTTTACATGAAGCAATTGCCTATCTGACTTCCACAAGACAGTTAGTACTGGGTAATACAATACCCTCTTGGTAAGCCTGGTTGTCAGACTTTAATACCACTGACTACCTGTAATGAAACGACTGTCAAAGATTAAAAATGACAGGAGGCACCAGCGGTTTAATGTGCTTTCCAAGGCATGGAGGAAATTCGATATATCAAGTGTTCAAGTGATAGGTATTGGTTGTTTGTTCTTGGAGAAAACTAAGAAGCTACGCCAATGTACCTGAATAGTTGTAACCTCTAGGATGTGTCGTGCTGTAAGAGCAATGTATCACAAGTTATCGTCAGCGGAAGTTAGCGCATCGGATCCACATGCGGGCTTTGAGACTGACGAACCCAAGTATTCATATATTTATTTATTAATAAAGGTTTACCAACAGCTTGTGTGTACAAAAGGTCTTGAGTACAGGTTTTACAGTCTTGGACTTACACAGTCGCCAATTACAGGTCAACCAGTATTCACAAAGAAAGTGATAAGTTGATAACACAAAAGAGTATAAAATTGAAACCGTGAATTTGAATTGAATTCTTATATGTGTTTAAAAATATGAATTCGTATTGTTTTTGTGCTAAAGGCAAGGAAAAAAAACAGTACAACGCATTAACTTATTAAGGAGTGTTAAAGACCTTTGTACATACATACATGAATTGAAATATCATAACGTAAAACTTTACCTCTATAATCCGAACGAGCCTACCGCTCGCGCATGCCGCTGTCTTATGAAGTATTGCAGTGCAGCGCCACTCAGTGTTCATTTACTTTAAGCGCTACACGTACGCGTCATCTTCTTCACCGTGCGTCGTTCCACCATTTTGTGCATTTCTCTTATCATTTTTGTGCGTCTGAAGCACTATAAAATCACCATACTATAATCCGAGCGCCTCATTAATCCGAACAGGGTGAGGGCGTCGTTCAGCGACTTTAGACCCTGTGGACGGTGAGTAATGGGCTAGCTCGCCGTCCGTCTGTCTTATGACGACAGGCCGTGTCGACGGCGTGTTCGTGTTCCACGCGCGCCTCAAAGAGATGTCAGCAAACAGGAGGGGCCCGCAAGGGCCGATGCCTGCCAGGGCTGCGGGACTGTTTGAAAGAGATACCGCGGCCCTGGAACACAAAGGGCAAAAGAAGGAACATGGATTGGTTTTAGTCAGTAAAAGTCTGACACTCCCTTCCGCTCCGCCCAGAGCGGGAGGGGATTTGATAATTTCCCATCCGACAAAAAAAAGGGTGAACATTTTGAATGTTCAGATCGAATATCGAGGGCCTACCGTAATTAAAATTATATTTAAATATTTGTGAAAACGTTTTCAGATGCACTAAACCCCACACTTACACAGCCCACAAATACACAACCCCGAAACTATAAATTCTCTCCTATTCTTCGTTTTACACAAAAAAATATCCACAATTATGCTTTGTATGTCTAATGTATATAATTTTAACTTTATTGTTATTTTGTAGGTACGTCATATCCTGGCGACAAATAAAAATATATTTTCTTTCTTTCTTTCTTTTCTATTATTGCTGTCTCACTGCAGGGCAAATACCTCCCACAGTTCAACCTTGTGATAAAAATCTTTGCGAGTAACAGTTGCATGTTCGATTACAAGTTCACTATTTCCGTTACAAAATCCAGATAAAAATATAATTATACCACTCCATTGTTTCTGACTAATTCAATTTTATCTTTGAGGAAGTTAAAAAAACTCTCCTGAATGGTTTACGGCTATTTTTAGAATTCCGTAGCCGAATACCAAAACGGGACCCTAATAAGTCCGTCCGTATTTACTCGGAGACATTGTCGATGATTTTGTAAAAAATATACTTTTCTTGTAACTTTCACTTATCATGGAATGGTAACACACCAGTAGTAAAATCACGAAAAGAAAAATAAGGCAATGGCACCCACCATACATTTTAATGAGGAATATAGAAAAAACAAGTTGATATAACCCGAATCTATTTAAATTTCGAGTTAATAGGCTGCTTTTGGGTTAGCTCGTTCCATCGTCCACCTCATTTCTGCCACCAAGACAAGATTGAGCTCAAGAGTAGGCCCATTTAATATTAAAAAAAAAAACGTGTCATAGGGACCTTTTAAGTTTTTGAGACATAGGAAAGGTATTTGTGGGTACAACCGCAGGATTAACTTAGTTGTATATTTATTTTTGGAATACTATGAAATAAAAACCTATTTTTGCGACCCCTAGAACCAATATAATGCATAATGTAAATATTCAATCCGAATATGGAACCGTTCACTGTGCGTGGACCGACATACACTTTGCAGATTTTGTTTTAATACCATTGCTTATTCACGCGCAATAGATTTTTATATTCCCTTGGGTTTTATCGTTCATTCATTATTTCATTCAATCTCACTTCCCATTGGTTTTGGATTTAATATTACCTTTATACTTTTTATTCGTCTTCGTCTTTTTCCCGCCAGCTGAGATTTTTGACGGTACACACTGCAAATTAGATCGGTTTGCAGGGCACACCAACATAAATGTTAGTGTGCGTAAAATCAACGGCCGTCTGACTTCGCCTATTTATTAGTGTTTGCTTCACAATAACCCGTTGTCCACGCACACACACACAATTTCTTGTCACTAATGTTGCAGGGAATATGACGCATAAATTTAGCGTAGGATTCTATCGTCTCCGTGGCGCATTAGTCGAGCGTGCGATAAACAGTGTTTTACTCCGCCGGCGCCGTAAGATCAAATCCGACTGCTAACAGATTAATGTTTTTGTATGTTTCAATAAAATATTTTAGATTTGTTTGTTCAATTCATTGCTTAACTATTAGCAAGTTTCTTTATATTTGGGTTAGAATATATTAGTTGTCTACCCTCTAACAATGACAAATCATGTTTAAGTTAGTAGTTTAAGTTCATCGTCATAATGCTATTGACTATCGGGCTTTCGTTACGTTTTTAGACATTATACCCTGCGTTTTTTGAGAAGTGCTTTTATTTGTGAATCAATAGGAATCATTTAACCACACTTTTAAGAGCTGAAATAATTATTTTGCATGAGCAAAATGTTTCAATTAGTGAAATTGCGAGACGTTTGAAGATATCGGTGAGTAACAAAATGTTATTATTATGTTTAGAAGTTTAATATGTTTAAATAATCCACATGTTATTGATTGTTGTTTTTTTTGTAACAATATTTTATTATTGTTCACAGAGAAGGACTGTGCAATTGTGGGTCCATCGTTATGCAGATTCGGGAAGCATTGATCCTTGCCGACCGGGACCAAAGGCTGGATTTGCATTCACAGATGCAAATGCGCGGCACCATGATATAGTTGCTGCGCATACCGCTGAGCCCTTCCTCACTACTCGTTCCACGGCGACTAAACATGACGTGACATTACAAACCGTACGAAACCACTTGCGAGCAGCTGGTGTGAAATGTCGTAGGCCAGCCAAGAAAATTTTAATGTCCGATGTTCACAGGCAAAACCGGGTACGCTTCGCAAGAGAATATTTGGATTTTGATTGGTGCAATAATATAGTTATATTTAGCGATGAAAAATGTTTTAAATCAGACAAGGACGGTCGCAAAATATTGTGGCGAAAAGATGGTGAGCGCTATCATAAAAAAAATATTCTTCCATGCAGGTCTAGTGGCCGCATTACTTTGGGATATTGGGGATGGATGTCGTCAATGTGAATGGTGAATTAGTGCAGGGGGTCGCAATACCAGTCAAGGTTACTTGGACGTTTTACAAAACGTGATGCTACCAACTGTGCGCGTTGCATACCCGCAAGAACACATTTACTTCGTGCATGATAACTGCGCTGTGCATCGCGCGACTTGTGCAAAGTTGGTTAAACGTCCAAGAAAACTTTACTGTGATTGAATGGCCACCAAAAAGTCCTGACCTGAACCCCATTGAAAACCTATGGGGTCATATGGTGCTAAACTGGGACTCATCTGAAATCAGGTCTAAATCAAATTTAGATGATGTCGTTACCTCGACATGGGAATCGTTTCGTGGCACTGACTTGTGTTGTAATATGGTTGCTAGCATGAGGAGACGATTGGAACAAGTCATAGATAGCGAAGGCGCACCAATCGGCTTATATAATTAATAAAATTACCAGGGGGTAATTCTATTTGTTTTATGTGAGTGATGTTATTGTTAGTGAGATAACAATTTAGGATACCTGTATCTTAATATCTATCTTGTTAACATGTTTATTCATTTCACTAATAAATAAATTACCCACTTGAATAAGAAAAGTAACGTTATTTCTTGTCCGACTTAGAATATTTGTCATGCACAAAACTTTATAATTTGTAATTATAATTAAAAAAAACCTAGTCAATAAATATTGTTGATTTCTTAATACAAATTGTTTAATTTTTACTTCCATATTTTTTTTCGAATAATGGTCTTATTATCAGGTAAATTACAAAAATAAAAATTCAACAAAATGAAAATAAATGTTTTTTAATAATGCAAAAAGTTGACGCCAGCGGCGTAGATTCGATCCTACGACACTTGATTTACCAGCCGAATGCTTATACACCTATGCCACGAGACCGGTTAGTCATAGTGTTAAATTGATGCTTCATATTCTTTACCTCATATTATACATATACTATAGTGAAGCAAACACAAATAGGCGAAGTAATACACCAGTTGATTTTACGCACACCAACATCTATGTGGTGTGCCCTGCAAATCGATCTAATTTGCAGCGTGTACATTGAAAGGATGAATTTAATAAAGACAGTTTCTGTAATAAGCAAGGATCAAAATTAAGGTAGAAACGTCAGGGTAGCCCGCAAAAAAGAGACATGAAGAGATGTCAGCAAACAGAAGGGGCCCGCAAGGGCCGATGCCTGCCAGGGCTGCGGGACTGTTCGAAAGAGATACCGCGGCCCTGGAACACAAAGGGCAAAAGAAGGAATATGGATGGGTTTTAGTCAGTAAAAGTCTGACGCTCCCTTCCGCTCCGCCCACAGCGGGAGGAGTCATTTGATGATTTCCCATACCAAAAATAAAAGGGTAGCCCGCGAAATTCAAATGTTCTTACGTTTTTTGCAATTTACTGGTCGGTTTCGGGTTGTATGTTGATTAAAGTATGATTTGCGACCGTAAACAATATGGCTTTACAGAGCTTTAATCATTAATATCATCAGTACAAATCTAAAAATGAATTTAATCCCATTGTATGTCTTTATCATGAGACAGTCATAAAATAGGGGTTTACTTCGGGACTTTAAAATTATTAAGCCTATAGTGTTACTCGTAGGTCCTGTTCTTCGGAGTAGGTACAGTAGGCCTTTTTTTTGGGATGGCAAATCATCAAAAGACTCCTCCCGCTCTGGGCGGAGCGGAAGGGAGTGTCAGACTTCTACTGACTAAAACCCATCCATGTTCCTTCTTTTGCTCTTTGTGTTCCAGGGCCGCGGTATCTCTTTCGAACAGTCCCGCAGCCCTGGCAGGAGGTACAGTATGCCTGGAACCTATTTATCTTTGGTACCGAAAACTTGCTTTTGTTTTCTCTCTACCTATTGTTATAATAACTACACAATAACAAATACTCGTATAAACTCGCCAAACAAGGAAATTCAGTCTGCCTACTGCGATCACTGTTTGTCTGATAGTTTTCTATACGACTATCATCATCTTCCTAGCCTTTTCCCAACTATGTTGGGGTCGGCTTCCAGTCTAACCGGATGCAGCTGAATACCAGTATTTTACATGGAGCGACGGCTTATCTGACCTCCACAACCCAGTTAGCATTAGGTAATACGATACCTCTTGGTAAGACTGGCTGTCAGACTTTCGGGTCACTGACTACCTATAACAACTGTAAAAGATCTAAAAATGACGGCCGGGACCAACGGCTTAACGTGCTTTCCGAGGCACGGAGGAAACTCGGTAATGGGTGATCACCCATCCACGGACCAACCTAGTTAAGCACGGCTTAACCTAAAAGTCGACCCAAGCGGCTGTCGTTATTTAGCCACGAACTCCTCGTTTATATACGAGTATATCAGTTTGTGAAAAAAAGCAAGTATTGCCTAGTGGTGTGACCGTCGGACTGCGAAGTCATGGGTCACCAGCTCGAATCTAAGACACGGACCTCTGATTTTACGAATTCATTTGCGTATTGTATAGATGCACGAGACCGATCAATGTGGTGACACTTGGGGGATACCTATATCCAGCAGGGCTAAAATGATGATGATGATGAATGATTGTTTAATAAAATTATCACTACTTGCTTCGGTGAAGGAAAACATCTTTAGGAAACCAAACATGCCTGAGAGATATTTCTCGACGGCATGTAAAGCCAAGTCACAGGCCCGTGAGCGGCATAAAAACTTTGATACCAGGTTAGGCACTAACCACCCGAAAAAAAGAAGTTAGTGAGAATCGCGACGATATTATCGTCGTGCCACGTATTTCTATACACTCTCTTAGAGGCCGTCTCCACGAGCGAGAGAATCGCGGCGATATTTTCGCATACAAATACGTGGGACGACGATAATATCGCCGCGATTCTCTCGCTCGTGGAGACGGTCCCTTAGATGTTACACATGCCAAGAGGATCGCATTATTTCATGGCTAGGTAAAGCGAAAACCGACCACCGAATGAAAGAATAAGAATAATATATTATTGATGTAACGTATCACAATGTTTTCTTATTTAACCCAAAGGTTGACTGGTAGAGAATGCCTTGTGGCATTAAGTCCGCCTATGTACTCTTGTACATGAAGTTTGAATAAATAAGAATAATTAATTTAAAAAGTATTACAAAAGTGTACATTTAGGCGCAGTAGTATTATTTCTCATACGATTGTATAATTAGTGCTTTTAAGTAAACTATAACTAAAATATATTTAACAGTTGCTTATGGAACTTGTTGTTCGAAATAAATAGTTATTTGATTTTTTGATTTTGATATGTTTCTTAGCGATCTATAACAGAAAAAAAAATTATAATACCTACTCCTGCTATAAATCCAATCCTTTACCTATATAAGTCCTACTCACACTGGTTCACTTAATTCAGTCAATAAGCATTCCCTTCATTCATTCAATCGATTTAGTTTACGCTCGAACATCTACATATTTCTGTATCAGCAGTGCGGTAAAAGATTTCGCACGTAAGCGTACGTAATGTTGGAGAATTTTCAGCTGGTTTTACTTGCTCCTTATATATTTCTGGCCAGTTTTTGAGAACATAGAATTAAAAATCCTACTTTATTATGATTATCCGACTAATATTTTAAATGCGAAATTTTGTGAGGATGGATGGATGGATGTTTGTTACTCTTTCACGCAAAAACTACTCAACGGATTTGAATGAAATTTAACACATAAATAGTTTATAATCTTGATTAACACAGGATATTTTTTATCCGAGTAGTATGATCCCGTGGGACAATTATCGGACTCCATGCGAGCAAAGCCGCGGGCATAAGCTAGTGTAGTGTAGAATAAATACATTATAGACGGAATTCTTTTGAATGGACACTAAATAAAGAAAAACAAGTTAAAGGGGAAACTCTTTATATCAATCAACTCACACGAGGTCTGGCTGGTGAATTCCATTCTTTTTCAATTTGTATGCTATCGCGTCTTTGGGTAGATACGACGAATTTAATCAATCCCTAACACCGCCAGTACATTGGTACTCTATACATAATAACTAAGAGAAACGGATACTAATTCAAACTGTAACTTTAACGCCTGTAATCCCCGAAGGGTTAGCAGAGGTGAACCTAATAGTACAATCCACATTTCGCCAGTTATGTTCAAGTCCCATGTTATACGGGGCGAGCCTATTGCTATCAACTGGGCATGAATTCAGATTCCATGGCTGCTACTGAGAAATTCATGATGGAAAAACCCAATAACACTTTGCTCGACCTGGGAATCGAATCAAAGATCTCATGCTCAGCAGTTGCGCTAACGACTACTCAACGAGGCAGTATAACTAGTAACATTTCGTCCAAATGTTGAATAAGTAATTATTAAGAATGCAAATATCGTTAGCTTCAATACAAAAGAGATAAAATAAAATAAAATACATAATATCAAATATTTACAGGTTAACTATAAACGGAGCTCGTCAGAAAAAAATAGCAAAGAGGACTCATTTTATAATGGCCCCAATCCTACACACAAGTGTAATAAATGAACAACGATTTGCTCACTCATTACCCATCCATTGCTATATCTGTTCCTGTATAAATATTTAAGCATACATCGTAGCAGCAGTGGTAGTCGTCCTTAAGATTTACTGTTGCCTATTTTTTTTATTTGGAACTTCATCCAGCGTATCTTTTCATACGGAATTAAACATTTTGCTGTTTATTACGGACGCTATTCTCTCAGTATAATAATTACGTTCCACGATTGTCATTGTGGAATTGATATCGTTATACCATTGTTTTTGTGGGCTTTCGCATAAAACCTTTCATAAATTCATTGTGTTAATTTCGCAGAACCTTCTCGTAATCGACTTTTGCTAAAGTGTATTTTTTTTTTCAGTTTTTGTTTTGTGAGCACTTTCGTAATGAATTAAGTTAGATGGCTTTTTATTTTTCAGTTTTTAGGGTTGCGTACCCGAAGTGTAACCCTATTACTTAGTCTCCGCTGTCCGTCCGTCTGTCTGTTTATCAGCGGGTTATATCTCATGATCCGTTATAGGTAGACAGTTGAAATTTTCACAGAACTTGAAGGTATTTCTGTTGCCGCTATAACAACAATGAATAAAGATAAATTAAAAATTAAACGGGGCTCCCCTACTACGATGATACGAAACCCTTCATGCGGGAGTCTTGGCTGGTTTTTATTTATTGTTTTGTTAATAGTATTTTTTTATAAATTAATTGACTTTTTCAGCAGTGGAAGTTTTTCGGCTTATAATGATAATGATGTTGACAATGAATAATTTAGGAGCTCTGTTTTAAGCTTTCACGGTTATAATTATTAAACTAACACTGTCAGCTACAGGTTATCATCCGTGATTTCCAACTATTGTGCGCTCATAATAGTTGAAAATCACGGAATATATCGCGTCAGTGAGTGTAAGTTTAATTGAAGAGCTAAATCATTCTTTTTCTTTTGAAAAGTAGCCCACACCATAAAACGCACCCGAGTGACAGGAGAAATTTAGAAATTTCTCGTGTACCCCGGGTGCGTTTTACAAACATTTAAACTCACATACATGAGCCAGACTTTGACCAACTACTTGTAGGCTGTACAAATATTACTTCCGTGTGAATCGACGACACACCGCACAGCAGCCAATCGCTCAGCCACTGCGCCAACCGTGCCGTCTTTGTCATGTAATACCTACGAGTAGGTATTTATTTATTCATTTATTTATTAATCACAAAATCCACAGCTCTTTGAAATTATATCTTAAAATATTATAGTGTTACAGTGCGTGTGCGTGCGTGTGTGTGCGTGCGTGTGTGTGCGTGCGTGTGTGTGTGCAGTGTGTGTGTGTGTGTTGTAGTGTGTGTGTGTGAGTGTTGTTTGTGTGTTATTGTGTGTTGTGTTGTTGTTGTGTGTTATTATAGTGTTACTTTTTCAAACCTGCCATATGGTACGGTGAAACGTAGGTGCCATAGCAGCTGGTAATTTTAGCACTCCCATGTGCTAGCTATGGGCAGTTCCCTCGTTCTGTCTGCTAAATTGTCAATAATAACCACCACCACCTACCACTGCACTGCTTGTCTCTGCATCACCCAAAGGTCGACTTGTAGAAAATGGCTATGGCATTAAGTCCGCCTCTGTACTTTGTCTTTGAAGTGTTAAATAAATAAATAACAAACTGCAGTCCAAAACTTACTCGCAAATAATGGAAACTGTCTTGAGGAGGATGACGTAGGAAACTAGGAACGGACAAAAGACGAAGTAGAATATTTTGCTCGATTTGAAAACTTGACGACAGTAACCCTCAATCAATGTAACATAACATCACGCTTCTAATTCCGTAAGGGTTAAGCAGAGATGTTCCTAATATTACAACGACATTTCACCTGGGGGTTTAAAATGGCCGCTTTAGCAGAATCATAATAGGATAATAATATGAATTACGTTGAAATTCGTAAAATGGTCACAGGGTGACAATTCATAACAGTAGGTACGTCTAAGTAATAGGGGGCGAGTCCGAAACAAACCAAGACTGGCAGTTACTAAACAACAAGTAAAAAAACACGCTTAAAAAAAATATTATAATAACATCAAACCTGTAATCCCCGAAGTGTTAGGCACTAATACACTATACTAAATAGTACACTCACATTTCACCAGTTTTTGAATTCCCATGTAATAGGGGGCGAGCCTATTGCCATCAACCTGAGAAATTCCTGATGGAAAAACACTTATACCGAATGCACTAAGCCCGACCTATAAATCGAACCCCGGTCCTCATACTCAGCAGTCGCTATTATGACCACTCGACCAAAGAGACAGTCAAGTAAAAAAAGAAATAGCATTAACAAACCCCGTTGTTACCAATCGGTTGGTGATTCCTCACACCGACTCGTACAGATTAAAAATGAATAAAGAATTCCTTCTCTTCCCTAAAGATAAAACGTTAGTACCTACGTTCCTTCCACTACATTAGGTATTAGGCTCGTCTAATGGCAGCCAGAAATCTTCGCAACAGATTAGCAGGATTTACTCAAATATAAGGAAAATACAGTCGGTTTCCGTTACTGTTGAAAAGCGAGATTGATGTAAGAAATGGGAATATTTTCGCTGTAAATACTGTGGATTGAATGAATTTGAAGTCATGCTTAATGTAAATACATATTTAGCTGCATTAGGATAAACAGGAAGCCGAGCCCAACATCACCGTCATTCTCCTGCCCTTATCCCAATTTATTTGGGGTCGGCAGAACATGTCTTCTTCTTCCGTACTTCCGTATTACTCGTCATCTCATTAGACACCCCCTTTTCTTGCCATATCATCCTTCACACAGTCTATACAAGGTGTAAACGGACCCTTCACAAAGCCGGAAACCAAGCATTATGTACATCAGACTAAGTAACTCTACGCAAAAACAATTGCTGGTAAACGAGTTTTTTGATTGGCGAAAAATTTTATTTTATTTATTTGGCTCACCAACAATTGAATACATTGCTTCAAAGATACGAGATACATCCAATAGAGTCACAGCCAAGTATATCGATGAACCTCTTCCAGGTAAGCACAACATGCACTACTTATCTGTCGTTGAGTGGCTATTTGACTACTTAAAATCAGATGAGTACCTAACTACTCACCGCACACGACTATGGTTTATAAACATTAAACTAAAATCAAGATTAAAATTCAATTTAAAAAAAAAAAAACACGCAAGCACAACACTAAAATGATTTTACAAGTTTTTGTAACGAGACCACTGCAGTTGTTTAATAAATTTACAAAGGCGAATTAGTACCAAAGTCGGTTCTGCGAAGAGGAGGACGTAAGGGGGTTATAGGAGCTCGTGGGCTTTTCGTGGGCACATGGAATTTGATCCTGCTCAATAATTGGGGACAATCAATTTTATTGAGAGCAGCGGTGGCCCAGTGGTGGCGGCCCCGACTTACGAACAGTAAGTCGTGGGTTCGAACCCAGGCAGGCGCATTACTTTGTGTAATTTATTTCATCACCACTGCTCTCAAAAACGGTGAAGGAAAACATCGTGAGGAAACCGGCATGTCCTAGAACCAAAAATTCGAAGATATGTGACCTCTACCTCCAACCCGCACTGGGCCCGCGTGGTGGATTATAGCCCATTCCCTCTCATAGAGAGGAGGCCCAGGAGGAGGTGTGTCCCAGCAGTGGGAACATTTTAGGCTGATTATGCAATTTTATTTCTTAAAATTTTTAATAAAAATGATGGATCCAGTAAATCTCTCCTCGTCTGTATGGATTTGAAATATAAAAGTCTCTCTTTATATGATAGTTTATTTTTACCTGTCCCGGAAGAGCATGATAAATGCCACAAAAATCGTTTGAACCCTTTCTAATCTTAGTGTGTGGGTGACATAGTGAGGTCTCCATAAGGTGCTGCAATATTGTAACAAGCTACGGAACAGACTATTATACAGCAGAATTTTTAGTTTTCTTGCGTCAAAAACAGGTAACATTTCTAATGACAAACCCAAGCATTCTTGAAGCTTTTTTAACTGCATTTTTAATGTACACATTGAAAATATAATACAGAAAGAAAATACTAATATTAATTGCCTATCGAACAGAACTCCAAGTCACTTATCTGTTCCACCAGCTGCACTAAGTTACCACTAAAGCAATAAGCAGATCGTGTTAAATTAGTTTTTTTGGTGAATTTCACGTGAGAATATTTAAACTCATACCATTTTTAGCACTTGTTAACATTTAAACTCATATCAATTTTATCACACTTTACTAACATATCAATATAATTCTGAAGCAAATTTCCATCAAGGTCTGGTTCAATTACTCTGCAAAATTTTAAATCGTCAGCATACATGTTTGTAACATTCAGAGAATTTCAACTCATTGACGAAATCATTACCAAATAGGTTAAATAAAACTGGGCCAACATGTGATCATTGTGGGACGCCAGATTTAGGCTTGTAGGAGCTTGATTGGTAGCCATTTAGGGCAACAAAGAAGGAACTACAATCTAGACAGGAATTAAACCAATTAAGGACAGAGCCAGTGATGCCGTAAGCGCCCAACTTATTCAGAAGTACATTACGATTGACGCGATCCATTGCCCTGCTAAAATCAGTATATATCAAGTCAACTTGATTCCCAGAGTCAATGGCACTTTTTAGGGTCTCCGTGAAAGTTACTAGGTTTGTGCACGTAGATCTGAATCAGAGCCATGCTGGGTATCACTAAGGTAAAGCTTCAAATAAGACTGGATGTAGGGACAAATCAAGGATTCAAAAAGTTTGGCGAAGGTAGATAAAAAATGAAAAATTGGTCTATTGGTCACTACATTTATGAATTGGTACAACCTTTCCTACCTTCCAAAGCTTTGGCATATCCCGGAGGCAAGTGATCGATTAAATATTCGTGATAAGGGAGCTGTCAGAGGCGAAGCACACATGGAGACAAAATGGATTCCATCGGGTCCAGCGCCTTTTCAGCGATACAGAGATTTCAATTTAGTGAGCACGGCATCAATCTCAATCGTTGGTGTTGTCAAACATGTCTTGTACTCAGAGGAAGATGAATGATGAGTAACAACTGTCAAAAATGTATCAGGACCAACGTCTTAACGTGCTTTTCGAAGCATGAAGGAAACTCGGTATGTAATGGGTGGTCACCCATCGACGGACTAACCTAGGGAAGTACGGCTTAACATAAAGGTTGACCCAAACGGCTATTATTATTAAGCCACTAGTTATTATAAAAATAAACAATTCAAATAAAATTTTCTAAACGATGTTGAACAACGTGATCCTTAGAGCACAGACAGACACGAAAAGTGAATTTAATTTAGGATATGAATAAAGAGAAAATAAGTAAGAATATCAAGTCGGAAGATCCGTAAATAGAGTTGAAAATACACTAGAGAAAAGAATCAAAATAATGTCACCTCCTAACCGTCTGAAAGGTAATAGACAATTTACACTGAATACACTACGATCAATATCCTAAAGCAAATGTTCTGCAAATACAAGCCAGCTTCGACTTAAACGTAATAGATTCGTTTACAACTGAGATGGTACCATTTCGTGATTAAATGCAAATTCCTAGTTAAAGGTTTGTACAGAGAACGTCTTGAACATGTTACAGCAGTTTAACAAATTAGGTTGTGGGATAAAGTGTTTTGAGTTCTCGTCTTGGAGAAGTTAGGACCAATTTATACCGCACATTCAAATGTGGTTAAAGATTTTACAGTTATCTATACCATAAAAGGTGTAAATACACGGTTAACAAAGCTGAAAGTCACTTATTCTCCCCGTCATTGCGATGATTTTTTTGTTCTAGACCATACCTGGAAACCTTCCAGTTGCGGAGATATTATATTATACCCAATAAAACTTTGCGCCCCCTGGAAATCGAACCCAGGATCTCATCCTCAGCAGTCGCACTTGCGGCTACTAGACCAACAAAGCAGTCAAAAATCAAATTTTAACTCTATGGTAAAATTTATGATTCAGAAAAGGCCAGCATTTTTTCACGAAAAACTTCCTATTCCAAACGTGACCTTATAAAAATGTAAAAAAGAACCTGATATCGCTGAAGTAGAAACAGATACCTTAAGAATTCTGTACCTATTCTGTAAGTGGCTCTAAAATCTTTTATAATTGCTCTGCGTCGTCTCCAAGGGGCTTAAGGAATTCCTTTTAAATTTATTTTATTTCTGTTATTTCGTTCGAATTGCAGATTTTTTTTGGTAGACTATGGAGATTTATTTACTATCGCATTTTGTTCTAAGCTACGGGTTTACGTCTACAACAGAATTTTTTCGGATACGTTTGCTAGGACAGTCTTTTGGGCTTAAATATTTTCAGTTTCGTTTTAGGTTTATTTTTAGAAATGCAAATATTCCGAATATCTCTGTATTCTAGGCACAGGTATAGGGCAAAAGAAAGAACATGGCTGGGTTTTAGTCAGTAAAAGTCTGACACTCCCTTCTGCTCCACCCAGAGCGGGAGGACTCATTTGATGATTTCCCATCCCAAAAAAAAAAAGGTATGAGAATTTTGAACTTTGTCTATAAGTTGTGCAATGCCAACGTGGGTGTATCACATGTTCTTTGAAGCATATACTACTTACATTTTATCTGGTGGGAGGCTACTTGTATCCCAACCCAAATACCAACCTTTGACATTTTTGATATACCTTGTGCATTAAAAAAATGTCAAAGGTACGTTGCAGAATTTCATTTTGAGGTAATTATTACTCAGATATGTACGAATAGAAAACTGTGTTGTGGCGCAGCTTCGAAAATACTTTTGTTAATCTGTGTACTGTAGTGTTGAGCAACTGTAAAAGAAAAGTTAAACGCACAGTGGTCGTTTGTTCTTCTTACTTTCTGAAAACTAGTTTTTGAAAAAAAATATTTACCGCAGGGACATGATGTGCATACAAAATGATAAAAAATTACATTAAACATACAACGTGCAACAGGGCGGAACAAAAAAAGTTGACAGCATGCACGTCGCGTCTGCGACAAACAGGTTGCACCACTAGTTTTTAGTGGTCACCTAAGAAAAAACATATGCTACCTACCGTTACCCCAAATATCTGCAGTTCGGCTAGTTCATAGATCAACTACCTATCTGGGCAAGACGATACCCCTTGGCAAAAATTGTTATCAGGTTTTTAGACTACCCGTTATAAACGTCAAAGATCTATGGACAATAGTCGAGACCAACAGCTTCAGTTCAGTTTCCATTTCACTGTAAATTACCGGCTAGATATTATAATGGAATATATAATAAACCACAGAGGTCTATATATTAATTATACGCAGGCTCTAACACCCAAACCCTTTAGTTATTGGGTTTGGAAGCAGTCACAGCTTCTAAGGATATAGAATAATGTATGATGTGGTAAGTCCCGAACAACGGTTCTGATCTAAGGGCAGGACACGTTCCTCACAGAAGTTCACTACTATTTCTTAGCATTTTTTTTGTGATCTGGAAGTTAGACTAGCATCGGTCCCTGAAAGTATCCACGGCGGAACGGCAGAAGACCCAGGCATTGACGTCAAACCCGAGTTTTATTTCAATAACGTTAACTTGCATTTCAACTTACAGATTCCTTACCTTGGTTTTTTACCGTTTTTGGTTTTACCTGCACTGAATTCAGGAATACGATCGGTCCATTTACAACGTGGTATAAAATTCACCAGAAAGCGCAGCGTTGGTAGACCTCCCTAGAGATGGAAGGATGACCTAGTTATGGATGAATCCATTGAAAGATAACTCTGTAGCAGTGTCGTTCGTCTAAAATGGTGGAGATGAATATTATGCTAAAAGGCATAACAACAGATTATTTGATTTGATTTTTTATAGATTATTCGCCCTCGAGCGGTCGTCGAGTTAACACCCCCTGAAGATGACCCGTGGAGAGACGAAACACGTTAACAGTACAAGTACATGACATGCTTATTAATTATTGCTTTTCCTGCATGTGCATATTTTTGCGGGCTGGAGGGCAGTGCTGTATCTTACATCGAGGCGTGGATCTTTTTCGCGGAATTAAAACTAAATATTTTTCCTGTCATTCAATATATTATTTGTCGGATTGTCAGGATTTATTCCGTTAGGCTCGTACATCATGTGGGCAGACGATGGGTTTCGTGCAATGAAAATACAGTTTCTATTAAACTAACAAATTAATTGAAATTACAATGTAACACAATAACAATAAATCGGGGTACAGTTCCAGGACGTCTCAACTCCGCTGCGATCAGACCAACAATGTCGTTCTCGCCTTGAGTTGTAAACATCAGGGCTCTGTTGTAGCACGCTATGGTGGGAGTAGACTTGTCAGGGCCTGCAGTCTCGACATAGATAGCGATCTCATAACAACCGATTTCGGTCGCAAAGTCTTAGCGACCCGGATTTAACAATATTTGGTAGTCTCGACACTCAAAGTTTGCGACTGTCATTGGTATTGTAACAATCTTTGTCGCTAACTTACCGATTTTCGCAATATACTTTGCGACCATTTTTGACAGCCCGCAAAGTGATTCGGTAGCATCGTAAGCTAATTTATTGGTGGTTTTTACGAGATTATTAACACAAATTATGCCGGACGGGCTTATTACTCGAAAGTCTATTGTCTGTAGCTAAGTATGCTGTGCTTACGGCCTTATAAGGTCGTAAGCCGTACCTAACCTATAAATAGGTTCCGGACCTATGTGTGAATAGGCGTCGCTGATATTCATTTCATTGGTAGAAAGAGGATTCATTTAAATAAAAAAAACACAACTATAAACGATTCCTATATTCAACTTTAGTAATATTAATCAGAATCATCTTATTCACTCACTCGCTCACTTATTTTTTAATCTAGTTATGTACTGATTAAAAGTAAATGTATAACACATGTAATGAAAGTTGTATTTACTTAAGTATCTTTATTTGCATAAAATGTGAAGTAAAAAGAACATTACAGTCATGCAGAACACATTCCGTCATACTCATCATAATAAAATTGCATGAAAATTACAAATCACAATACATCATGGTCAACATTTTAAACAAGACTCAATAACTAATACACACATCAATTCACATCATCTTAATAAGAAAAATAATACCGTCTACTTGAATATAGGTATCTACATACATACAATCATTATTACCAAAACATTTTACACATTTAATTCAACTGAACACGGCATAGGTACAAATATCTGCATCAATAAAAACAAAATAATCAATGATAAACACAAATACTTTCTTCAAACAAAATAAATTTATCAATATTTGAATTTCTAACATGAAAATCAACAATTTAATTTAACAATGCATTTTTAAAATGGGAAAAATGAGATGAATACTTTGAGGAACTTGTCATGGTGTAAAAATTTTGTTGAATTAACCATTTCCTTAAGGTACAAAAAAATATTATATGATAGGATACTTTCTGAGGTAGAAATTAGGTAAATATTTAGATTCTGTGTACGGGTAATTCTACGAGTGACATGTTGGAGTTATATCTATTCTGAAAGAGTTTCATTTTACACTTAACAAGGTTTGGATAATAAATTCATGAATGTAATAGATGGCTTCTTCTATTTCTTATAGTTATAAGGTTCTATGATTTGAAGAGGGGTTGACAAGATTCAAACCTTTTTTTAATGAATATTTTGGAATTATCTTGCATACAAGCATTTCTTTTGTGCCATTTAAACTCGTGATAGCTCTGCTGTGTATCCCCTATAACTATAATAATAATTGGTAATATCAAATATTGGAACACAGCGAATACACACATATATGGTATTGAAAAACTCTGATCAATATTACACACACTACACTATTTCACTCAGTTTGATTTTCTGCTTGTTCTTCGTCATTCCGTTACCGTAGTCCCCAGCCCCTCGGAGGTATTCTGTAGTGTGAACAGCTCACTACATGCTGCCTGCGATAGCTTTGGTATGGTTCGACACATCACACGAAATCAGTGTGAAAATGAAAAATCCCTTGAATTTGCTTATTTCTGTATCTTGACGGAATAACTAGAGAATTGTTCACGGAGCTCCTATATGAATTTCAGCCATCTCTTCAAACACACCGAGTCACCGACCACGGGCTTTTTTTTCGAATTTCAGTATCATTTCGTAGCTACATATATGTGAATGTAGAAGTATTTCCGGTGGGGTCACAGCTTTAGCCAGAAAGAGGTTAGCAGAGGAGGTACTGTACTCTTGGCTATCAATGAATAATGCTTGAGAAAATACAATTGAAATCAAACACAACAAATATTGGTTTCCAATGACAACAAATGAGAACAATTGACTTGACACTTGACAAGTTTGACACTTAAGTCAATGTTGCAAGGAGGCAAATTCTAATTTCCTTAAATATTTAATGATTTATTTCAATTCTTAAAAACGTTTTAGCTCTACTTACGAGTTTTTATGAAATATAGTGCCTTCAAAATAAGGCTTGTATAGTCTCAGTTTAAGTTGCAAGAAAAACAATTATTTTTATTGACCCATGTTCTCCATTTTTCCCCATATTCAGGGATATTTTGTAAAGCCATAAAATTGTCTTTAAAAAAACTGAACTATGAATACAGTTTTCGCTAGCGTACCGACATTCATATGTCAAGATAATATACGACTTTGCGCGCTATCTTGGATGTAGAGACTTGCGTTTGTCGCAAGCATCGTTACTGCAACCGATTATTTTCGTTATTATTTAGCGATCGGTAGTTTGCGACAACGTCGTTACGAATGTCGAGACTGCAGGCCCAGAAAGTCGCGTGATGTCACCACTGGCGTACTTGCGATTCATTTTAAGTCCGTACCAATGACCGGATCCGACATGTTAATTATTTTTAGGATAGGTACATCTGTGTCCAAACTACTTTCGTAGTCTAAATGCGCCTTAAGAGTTAGTATATTGGGTTTCCATTCCCATTAACGTACAAAGACCGGTTTGTGGCTACTCTTTCATCAGCAAGTAATAGGAAACCGCAGTCTTCTTATAGCCTATTACATCTTGTGGTTACTGAATGACATTCTTATTTTCCGAAGTAATCCTGATTTAGAATAAATATTCAACATTGCACTACCTGTGCTGTGGCGTGAATCTCTAAAAATCACTTCAGAATTTGTGTCATCACACACCTGCCGAATATAAAGCTCCGAATTCAACAACAACTTAGTTCGAAAACGTGAGTTTGAAATGTCTACAAAATAACCAGAGGGCCTAGACACTATATCATTCTAGCAGCAATAACCGTAAAAAAATACTAAATAGGCTTGCATTTGGCCACAACTCGCCTAGTGCGAAGCGATGATCCTAGGGTGGAGCACGCTTGCCTGGAAGAAACCGATTCACTCGAACTTTGAACAGATCCAGAATAATGATCGGGAAACAGAGAAACCGGCAGTGAATTACACAGACTGCCGGGTCACACAATAAATGTGGAAGCATAGCGTTTCGTTCGGGTTCGTGGAACTTCAACCATAGAACGATGACGCTTCGTCGTATCTCTGCTCGTCCGATGATAGAATACGGTGATAGAAAATTAAAAAATACATTGTATTGACATAAACTTTCGAAAGATAATGCTGTTGAAAGACGTTGTAGAAATACGAAACGGTTTGAAAAGGGTTGCCACATGCCTCTGAATAAGTATCAGAATTCCAGGACAACTAAAAAACGTGACGATATAAAAAGTCCATAAAAAAGGATTATACAGTATCAATAGATAATTTATAGACCACTCTACTTGATACCTGATGTTGAATAAATTCTTCAGGCCCATAAAGTGTTCACGATGAGAGATTATTTTAATTTACTGCTAACAAAAAGTTTTATGTTCTTTTTTATTAGCTGCTGTACGGTTTGAAAGCTTATTTCAAAGATATAAAGATGAAATTCGTTTTGTAGATGGAGTAAATTAAATGCTTCGGTTAAGATTTTATGGGCAGCCGTCAGCGGTTTGATCGTATCGTTTCAGTCTGAGTCTAGGCTGTCTATTAATGTGTTTACAGACCTAGATAAAGATGTTAATAAAGACACAGATAATGTTTTTTTTTTGTTAGCATTTCAACCAACCTTTGTCCTCCCAATTCACTCTACCCTGTGCAACCTTTGGCCATGTTTACCAACAAAATCACATCGTCACACCACCTTTGCCGCGGTCTACATCGACGGCGATTTGTTACTTCAGGCGTCCAGTGAGTGATGATCTTTGACAAAGCATTAAATCAAACTAGGTCAATCAAAAGGCATGGGAATGACAATGATTTTATATCCAAGGGACAGAAAAACTATTACCCTCATTTTTTCACCGCTATCGGGTAAACAATATTCAACTGTTAAAAAATCTGACATATTATTTTTTTAATTTAAAATGTTTTTTTTTTAGAATCTTAGGTTTAGAATGGCAAGTCAGCTTTCACTATCCTACCAAATATGTTCGATTTTACAAATAATATTGGGCGAGCAAGCAATAACCAGTTTCATTTATAGACATCGTATTTCGTTGAATAAAACCTCTGCGCTATCGGACCAACATGGGAATAATATAGGACCTAACCTTAACATTTAGCTTATAATAAAGTAGACCTTATAAAGGTGCGTCCATACCACTACTTTTTATGACGAGCATTTGTTACAAGTTGTTCGAAAACGATCGTTCTCCTGAATGTGAAAACTCCATTTTTAGCCTATATTTAAAAACCAGCAAACCTCTTGAAAGTACTTTTGGTAAAAGAAAGAAAAAATATTTATTTGTCGCAGGGACATGACGTGCATACAAAAAAAAAAGAAATAACAATAATCATAAAACGTATAACAATTATTATAAATACCACAGGACAGAAACAAAAAAAGTTAACAGCTTGCACGTCGTGACTGTGACAAGCAGGTTACCACTCAGCATGATGCTGTGCTATGGGGGGCCCACAGCACAGCGCTGGTTTTCTGGTTGGCTGGTTTGGTAGTCATTGAAATACCTTTTCTAAAAGATACTTCGAACTATCGAGCTTTTTATTTCTTTTAACGTCAAACGTCTCATCACACTAAGTCTTTCAACTTGCAGAATAGAAGTTGCCCCACACTACCAGACAGATAGACAGGCTAAAATTTTGTTTTGTTTTTTTTTTTTTTTAATTTTGTATTTTTGATTTTGTTTTTTTTGTGTTTTGTGTTGTTTTTTGGTTTTTTTTTATTTTGTTTGTTTTTGTAAAAACTTTAGGCGTTTTTCTTTCTCTTAGCAAAAAGAAAACATATTTCCTAGGACTATCAAAGGGAAGTAATGCTTATCCTCCAGTTCAATGTTCATTTGGTGCAAACCCATCTTTACTACTCAATGTTCGTTGCCGAATCCTCATGATTCGTAAACTCGCAGTCTCGCTATGGACACGCACCCTTACACAAATTGAACCATCGGGTCGACCATATTACCAAATAATTTAGCATAAACCGTCCAGCTACTTTCATATTTCTATGTAAATTGGAAATGAAAAAAATAAATCTGACCCCAGTACTAATGGGGGTAAATGGCTGTTCGAGAAATTGGCCTGGAGGTGGACCCCTAACTAGGTTTATTACTCTGAAATTTTTAACCACGGAATTTGCGTTTAAGCTTAGATGATGATGCATGGAGTTAAGTCTCGTTTTAAAAATGTTGCCTAGTTTTTGCACTAATTTCGTATGTATTGTGAGTATTTTTGCATGCACAAACACACAAAGCCTGAACAACTATCTACACGACATGCATTCTAAAATTCCTCCACACACATACATAAACTCGAGCTTTTATCCTATGGGGCTGGCAGAAACTACACAACGCCGATCCTTGAATACTACTTTCACCTCGTCCACGTCCATAGATCTGGTCATACACGTACACCGGTTGCAAGTACCTTCTAATGCACATCAGGTGCATTTCTGAAGAACCGAAGAAATTCATCGGCACTCTTCGCGTGCCGTGCACGTGTAGTGCTTGGCACGCGAAGACGTAGGTCGGTGACGGTACGATCTAGTGGACATAGTCTCAAACTTTTCAAATAAAGAATATTTTCAACCTGACACGATCATAGCAAGGCCAGTGTATACTCCCTCTTTTTGCTTCGTTACGCACAACAAACTAAATAAACGCATCAGCCTGAAGAACAAAAGACTAAACAATACGAATTCCAAAAACGAAAACAAACAGATGACAGCTTTAATAACTTCCTATTTATATTCATCAGATTTCCTCTAGCAGTGGTGTCTGAAAAAGCCCGGGGCGCAAATAAAACTGAGTTCCTTTTTACCGGCGGCACGTGGGCCCAACTTCGGATTGATTCGGCCTAATTCGGCTTTACGGGTCCGAGTAACAAAATTTACAGGCACTCCCGACGATTTGCAACGTGATCTAGTTTCCTCTGGTTATAGAATTTCCGCCATATTGAAATGTTTTTGGCTGTTTTACGATGTTTTTGCGGTTCCAAAATTGAATGTATAAAACCTTATACAAGATTTAGACAAACCCTTCACAAAACTGTAAACCAAGCATTCTGTATATTACACTAAGTAAATCTATGCAAAAATTATTCCTAGGAAATTACTTTCTTTTTTGGGGTGAAAAATCTCGTTTTACGGTAAAACTACATGGAACGCACTAAAAATATTGTGTTGATGGATGCGCTCAATAGTATAGGGGTCATGGAGGTATTTAAAGTAAACTTATGAACATGTTTATCCTTGCCCTCCAAAAATGCCCGTTCCAAAGCTAGAACTTTTTCGGCGGAGCTGCGTTTATATGGTACCCCTAATTTACAATGCTTTGCCTAGGTAAATTACTCAACTACCCTTCAATAAGTTTTGTGTGGCGTTGCGGTAGTGGTTGTTACAAGAGTATTTTTATACGATAGATGAGTTTTTTCAAAAGTGTCCCTGTAAATTGTACACTTTAAAGCACAGACATATTTAACTGCTATAGATAAAATACTAAATAATATCTTAAGTGTAAAAACTTGTACTATTGCATGCTATCTATTGGCCAAATGTGTGTTACTAAATATTTTATAAGAACTTCATGTAGGCACCTACCATATTTGATGCAATAAATGAATTGAATTGAATTACAATAATATCTCCGTAACTAGAAGGTTCCCAGGTAAGGTCTAGAACAAAAAAAATATCGCCTACCTTTCGGCGTCGTTAAAAATACTAGGCCGTTACTGTATTGTCTGCAAAGCTGTCCGTGTTTTTATCGAATTAGGAAATTCCTGTAAAGATAGTAATGAGTTAATAAATAAATAAATAAATATCAGAACCAAATTTTTTTAAACCGAAAAGTCAGTAACAATAATGTCCACCAAAATGTATACAGGTTATTGCAGCTTTTACCATGGCAAATAATGACGATAGAAAACTGAAATAGTTTTCATGGTACGGAACCCTTAGCGTGCGAGTTACCACATTTGCCGTTTTTAAGTGACTTTTCCAGTCCAATTGATCAGTGGCGTTATGTTGGCTCAACTTCAGACACGTTTCTAAAGACTCTATATTGATGGGAATATTTTCACAAAGACGATTTTATTTGTTCTTTGAGAAAGTGTATTTTCGTTTAATTGTAAAATGTTAAACATGCTCTCAGTGAAAGCTTTATTAAGTAGGCACTTACAGTGAAGTCTATTTACTTATTAAATTAATGAGTTTCTGCTGCAATTTGCTGTAACAGTTTTGTAACTAAAAAAACCGGCCAAGTGCGAGTTGGACTCGCGCACCAAGGGTTCCGTATAAACTTGTTATTTAAACTACATATTTACGGTTCTCAGATTGTTTCCTTACATGTGCTGTAAGATATTGCTTCTTGCCAAATTTCGTGATTCTAGGTCAGCGGGAAGTACCCTAAAGGTTTTGATTCCCTTGTGAAATCGCAAATTATGCGACATAAACGGCCATATCTTTTGATCGCTTGACTCACAAGTTAGATTTTTTTACTGCTCTAAAGGGTAGCAGACTTGAGTATTTCTTATTAATTTCAGCTTGATACCTCTACGCTTTCCTGAGAAAAAGAGTCTTGACATTCGGACAGACAGACGAAAAACAAAGTGATACTATGAGCGTTCCGTTTTTGCCAACCGAGGTACGGAACCCTAAAAACATCGTCATCTCTGTCCTCAGGACTAGATTGTGGTCAAGAGTAGGCCCATTTAACATACATTAAAAAAAAACAACCATCCATGCGAACATTCGAATTAACTCATACGTAGAAAATGCATTATTTTGGCTAGAGGCGGCTCAAAATAAAACTTAACTGAATTACCTAGCTGGGTAATTACCCAGTCCAGACTGACATGACTTTCGACTTAGGCTACTAAACGAATAAAGTGAGGTTATAGAGTTTTAAAACCACTCGTAGGCATGCAGTTGCCCAATTTTCTGTAACGAAAATAGAGTACCCTGTTTTCTGTTACACGAAATTCGACCTTAAGGTGGAAGCGCTAGAGTAGCCCGCAAAATTCATTTTTTCATACGATCTTTCAATTTGCTAGTCAGTGTCAGGTTGTATATTGACTAAAAATGAGTCGCGCAAGTAACACGTGTAAAGTTACAGAATAATAAAAATTAAAATCATTAATATAACCCTCTAAATATCTTATTAATATCTTATTTGACCCCATTCGATAACTATTTCATGAAAAACTCATTCAATGGAGTTAAATGAAATTAGAGGGTTGCATTGATGATTTTAATGATAATAATTATGTAACTACATACGCGTTATCATCAACACATAACCAGGTCAGTCCCACACCTGCAAATTGCAAAAACACGAAAGAAAACTTGAAGTTCGCGGGCTACCCTTGCTTCCATCTTAACAGTTTTAGTTCTTTACCACAGGCAATTTTAGGCCATTTATCTTTCAAAAACCTTTACTTCAATTTCCCGTGAAAACTTACCTACATTTTATACTAACTCCACGTCCAAAGCGCGTATTTTGCGTACGGCTACATTTTATTAACAAAACCAACTCTGCCAGCTCTAAGGCAATTAATTAATTATTTTAAAACAAGGAGCCAATTGTAAATATCTTTGAGTAGGCTGACTGAATTCATGAATTCTCTTTGAACTTAAATAAAACAAAGCGAATAGAAGGAGAAGATATTGATTTTTTTAAGTCATTTATCATTATTGAAGCTGCTGGATATTTCATTTGTTCGTTATCGAAGTGATATAATTAGATTGTATTTTTTTATTAAATTAAGAATATAAATTATTGCCTTGTCGACAGGTTTTTAAAGTAAATTTAGTAGTTTTTAGTGATAATATAAAATAGAATGTTGATTGTTAAATTAAATAATGGATTAGGCAAGTCTGAACATGAGAAAATTATTTTTACGCTTTATTTAAAACTACGAACGAAAATAACGATGGATGGACTGTGTGAAAGATGACATGGCTAGAAAGGAGGTGTCTGCTGAGATGACGAGTAATAGAGAAGCATGGAAGACAGCAAGGGCAAACTATTACAACCAAAAATAAATTGGGATAAGGACAGGCGAATGATGGTGATTTAAAACCACGAACGTTTCATAGGTACGCTTCTACTGGAATGATTTTAAAATATTCCCTCTCCAAAAATTGAACCAAACCTACTGGCGCATATGGCCACTAGACAAACGAAAAAGTTTTTAGTAATATTTTTTTTCAAGTAAACTTACTTTACTTATTTTTTTGTTTCCAATAATTTGTTATTTTTAATATTCCCCTTTTTCCACAAATGCTGCTAATTATCGTGCCAGCCAGCAAAGTAAAATGCAAACGAAGGAGTTTCAATAATAAGACGGAACAAAGATAAATACTGTCCCAGCTCCAGAAAGCGAGCTGGTACGAACAACCAATTAAATTAACTTAGTTTTCAAAACGTCTCTTTTACTTCTAATAAGTACAGCTTACAATTCTTAGTACTTGGTCGTATTTCAAAGTTCTGAAGGCTGCTTGCACATTGGAATGAAGAAGTGAAGAACTATGAAAGCACTCAAATAATTACACTAAATAACATCATTACTTAATAATATTAGTCTTAATGTTATTAGTCTGTAAGCAGTCCTAAAATGTAAAAATAAAAATAAAATAAATAAATTACTGTTCCCGGCTGTAAAAAAATGTAAATAAGGACAGAATGCAGGTCTTAGCTGCGTCTTCTTTTTTTATGCGGAAATCTTCTTTTGAATTAACATTCCACATTTATTTATTTTAATCTCACCTAGGGGTATCGTTCTACCCTGTACTAACTGGGTTGTGGAGGTCAGATGCCTGTTGTCGCTCCACGTAAAATACTGGTAGGTATGCAGTTAGACTGGAAGCCGATCCCAACATAGTTGGGGAAAAAACTAGGCAGATGTTTATGATGTATTTATTTAGTCTGAAGCAAGCGGAGGTTCTAAAAACGTAATGTATTTTTCGAAGCTAAGCATCCGCCATCTTTTGAAATGGAAAGATTGCCTTATTCTTTGAGTCGTTTCTAGAAAATAACTAACAGAAAAAAAATCTATTGAATTGTTTTTCTCTGGAATTATGTCTTGTTTTTAGGGTTCCGTAGTCAACAAGGAACCCTTCCGTCCGCAACCCGTCTGTCTGCAGCTTAGCTCAAAGAATCTTAGTACTAGAAAGCTGTAATTTGGCATGAATATACTATACAGATTAGTTACGCCAACAAAGTTAATTATATATACCTAATTTTTTTTTTGTGTAGTAGTGGAGTTTTTCTTTTTCTCGCGTACCCCACAGTGTGGGATGTCATTGGATAGATCTATAAATTCGTTTGTGAAATATTAAGCTTTAAAGTAGGTACCAGATAAACGGTTATGTTTGTGTGTGTGAAAAAATTCGAGGATTATAATTATATCAATGACGGTGGTAGTTTAAATAACGAAGTTAAACGAAAAACTATCACAACTAAGTAGGCTTTACAAGTTTACGAGTAATATTCGACTAACTTATAAAATGTACTTGGATAATATTTTCCTAAACATAATGTTTGAAACCACAGGTTTTTCAACTGCAAATGTAAGTTTGTTTTTTTATTGTTACAATAAAAATCATCGTTCGGAGGCAAATCGGACCGTGGGAAGTGTCCGCATATTTTGATGAGCAACTACGTAACCCTATGTGAGAGTACTGTAGGTACACCTCTGCTTAACTATTTAGAGATTAAAGGCGTTATGTTGTCTGGTAGTTTGAGTACTACAAGCAACCTACCCAAATGTCATTTCTTTCATGTCGTTTAGCTCCTTGAGTTATTAGTCGAGCTACACGATAACTGACAAATTCTTGCACTGACTGGACACGGACAGGTGTACTCAAAATTGTGTGGTTCTTTTTTCAAAAGACTATCTCAGTCACTAATCTACATAATCCTGATGAGAGTTGACCAAGACTATATCTGGAGCTTAAAAGAGACTATGACCTCTGAATTTGTAAAGGTGGTACGAATCTAGTAAAAAAAACCGGCCAAGTGCGAGTCGGACTCGCGCACGAAGGGTTCCGTACCATTATCTATAAAAACGGCAAAAAAATCATATCTGTTGTATGGGAGCCCCCCTTAATATTTTATTGTTTTTATTTTAAGTATTTGTTGTTATAGCGGCAATAGTAATACATCATTTGTGAAAATTTCAGCTTTCTAACTATCACGGTTTATGAGATACAGCCTGGAGACAGACAGACAGACAGACAGCGAAGTCTTAGTAATAGGGTCTCGTTTTACCCTTTGGGTACGGAACCCTAAAAATGACGTGAAAAAGTGTTTGAAAAAACCTATTTGCAAAATAAACATCATTCATTTATCTTTTTTTTTAATTTACTGTTTTAATCAAATAACTATGTTAACATTAAATAGTAACATCTATAAGTACACCTGACTTAAAGCTAATAAACAAAACAGGTGGGTTTTGCAATCAGTACCCTTACTAAGTTATGCAATAAGTTACTATGGGTGCTGGTTATGGTCAGTGGTACAAGCCCATATATATACTTCAGTTTCACAAAAATATTATGTTATGTAAAATTAGGCCATAAATAGACCGCATTAAGTTTAATTTCGTTTCACAAAAAAACTTCTAAAAAGTAAACCCACGGCTCAGAGTATCGTAAAGTATCGAGACCCACAATCGATTGATCACCGAACAACCACTCAAAATGATGAAACGTCGAATAATCAAGTCGAATGTTTATTGTAATCAGAGCCCACCCTGTTTACATTCGCAAATGGATGGGAGTTATCGTGCCAAATTGAATCGGTGCCGATTTAATATGATTTCACGGTGATTGGTGACTTTTTATATGGGTATAGCCTTTGAACATTCGTGATTGAATAATAAAATCCAGATGGGTCAATCTTCTAGGTTAAGCAACGTTTGCCGATTTACTATAAAGTGGTTTAAGAGACCAATACTTGCTTTCAGTCGTCTAATGAAGAATAGTTATTAATCCAATTAAGGTGGAAGTGACAGGGTAGCCCGCGAAATTCAATATGTCTTACGTTTTTTGCAATTTGCAGGTTAGTGTCAGGTTGCATGTTGATGAAAAATGGGTCGCGGCCAGTAACACGTATGTAGTTACAGACGTTTTTTTTTGAACAAGCTTCCACATTAACATTTTTTTTTATTGAGATTCTTTTAATTACAATAGGTATAAATCTATGATTTGCTCCGCAAATTTATGGGCGTTGGCCATAAAAATACCAGGGTGGTTAGTTAGATGAAGACGTCTTCCTCCGTTTATTTTCGAGCATTAAAAAAAAATGGCCGAAAGCTTGATTATAATAACATTTTCGGACATTGCCAACTACATTCAGTTAGCAATACTAAATGTTTGTTAATGTTTTAATACTTTATATCTGTATTTGATTAGAATATTTAACACTGTTCATTAAAAAGTCATGATTTTTAAATTTGGCTGGTCATTGAAAATTAACCCTGTGACTTTTGGAGACAACTCCGATCGCGTTCGAGTTTTGAAAATCTTGGCCCTATCGTAAAGTTACAACCAGTACAACCTTCTGTTTTACAATACAGGTTTTTCGAGGTTTAAGTTTGTCAAACTTACATGCACACATACAAAAACTCACGCCTTTCCCATGGGAGTAAGCAGAAACCTCAGAACGCCACCTGCACGATCCTTACATACTCCTTTTGCCTCGTCCACGTTCATACATCTGGCCACACACGCAGCCCCAGTCATAACCTAATCCGAATTTAGATAAGGTGGTAAGTTTGTTACCAAGCAAATAGGCAAAACACTTAACACAACTCATTTCAAGTTAACCAACACTTCTCAGTGACTGTAAGCAAGGTTAACTTAGAAGTTGAAAACAAATTACTTAAGTTAAATCTGTTAAATTTAGAAATGGTAATCATAGGATGTTTGTTTGAGTCCGTCATTTGTTAGAGCGTGCTGCTGACCACATCGTTGATGCTGCCGCTTGCTATAGCATTCCCGCTGTGTTTCTCGCTCGAGCAAATAGCTCTGATCGATAAAAAAAGCTAGGAGCTTGGAAAAGTGCAATTCCGTGCTGCTAGATGTCCCGCAACACTAAAAACTCTGTAGTATCTAATTTTGAATCCTGACCTACCATCACGACAAGTACTAGTCCCCTGAAGGGTAAAGCAGAGGTGTATCTACATTATAGTACACTCAAATATCGCCAGTTATGTTTAAGTCCAATTCACGCTCTCCACTCGAGCACACATCTATCCGAACGGCAATCAGTTCTCCGCTTTTTCAATCACGGAAGATATCCCGTAAGTGACAGTATAAGATCAGTTCTACGGCTTAAATGAACCATTCTTCGACTCATTAAGTGAACAAGACAATTTCAGCATAGGTACCAATTCAAAACACCGTGAGCAAATCGACATGTAATAAAATCGAAAAACGGAATCATATATGTGACATCCAGCAACCATTATCATCATTATCATCCACAGCGTGAATTCACCCACTGCTACTGCTAGGTATAGACGTCTCTTTTCTTGTGCCAAGTTCCACGTTCCTGTACCAGCTTCATCCTGGTTTGTCCCCTGATGGCAGCTATGTATATCGTCTGCCCATCTCGCCACCGGACAACGCACATTTCTTTTCCAGGTCTTGGACGCCATTCGGTGACAATCTTACTACACCTGTTATCACCACGGCTTGCTAGGTGTCATGCATCATAAATCCAGCAACCGGCACGGTGCTTATCTGAGGGGAGGAGCCCTACCACACGCTGATTATTCTTACGCTCCAACACCAAAAAGCCGCAATACAAATTGCCACCCTAAAATGTACAAATGATAAAAAAAATCTAATACCAAACGTACCGCGATCGTCCTTTGTTTTCACCATCAACTTGTAACATCTGTCACACATAACGCGAGTTACCTCTCACGTAGGAACGTTATATTTTTGTGGTTTCACTGACAAGCATCCGAAAGAAAATGGTGTAATTTTTCATGATTTCTTTTTCCGGTTTTCGAAAAAAATATCAGGTTTCTTGTGGTGTGGGATGATTTTATTGTGGCATAATGTGGATACTCAGGGCTGGCGTCTTGTGTAAATAGTTATGATAAAAATGAGACATTGAGAAATTGGGTTTTTCCTTCAGGAATTTCTCAGTAGCAGTCACGGAGTCTAGATTCATGGCCGGTTGATGGTAATAGGCTCGCCCCCCATTACATAGAACTTTGACATAACTGGCGAAATTTGAGTGTACTAAATTAGGTACACCTTTGCCTATCCTTTCGGGAATTACAGGCGTGAAGGTATGTAAAATTGAGACCTTAATCCAAGATGTCTGGATGTCCTTAAAAATTAAACTGTTTTGAATGATAAATAAAATACATCGCCTCGATGGTAGCGAAGCCGGCGGTAGGGCGCAAAAGCCTCTGCCGCCACTCCGCCACCAGGACCTCGCGGAGAGTAAAAGTAGCTAACTCAACTTACTGTTCTAATAATATCCACGAATTCCGGTTTATGAAACAAACCATCATGTGCCTAGCCTTTCCCCAACTATCTTGGGGTCGGCTTCCAGTCTAACCGGATGTAGCTGAATACCAGTATTTTACATGGAGCGACTGCCTATCTGACCTCCTCAGCCCAGTTAGGACTAGATAATACTACCCTTGGTACGACAGACTTTCGGACCACTGTCTACCTGTCAACGATCTACAAATGACAGCCGGGACCAACGGATTAACATGCTTTCCGAATCACTGATGAAGCTCGGTAAGTGGTCACCGATCCGCGGACCCACCGGTGTTATTATTTAGCAACAAGGTCCTCGGATTTTGAAACAAATATCACGACAAATTTTGTAAATCAAGTGTTAACAACTATGAATTATAGAAATAATTATGTTTGCGTCTTATTTTGACGCGTCGACATTTATTCAAAACATCAGCTCAAAAATTGTATCATACAAAATTAACTATTTCGACGAATGCTGCTTCAGATTTAAGGACACACTAATTTAGCTACCTTTTAAACTGCTATTAAAAGAGAAGTTGATCGAACTGCATTAAAGAAACAGTTCGAGGAACTAGAATTCAAACTTTCTTCTAGAATTGTCTCCAATACAGAAAATGATCGTGCACTGAGCTTGAAACTCTTGAAACAATAAAAATGTCCGTCTCAACGGAGCAACGGCTACTTGTTGCTTGAACACAAAATAATGAAGAATTAAGCTGGGCAATTCTGTTACTAATAAATTAACTATTTGTGTTTAGAAAAGGGGCCTTTAAAGCAAAGACATGCGTGAAACGGAGAGGAAGGGAGATGCTTATGAGTTCAAGTGTATCCATCGATGCTGTACGGAGATGCGTTCTGGCTGGACTGGAGCAGAGATGTGTATACAGGCTACTCACAGTTTAGCGACCGCTGCACACCGCTCATTGCTCGCTGCACACCGTTCACCGCTGTCTGCACACCGCTCACCACGCGGCGATCACGTCTCTTCCCGTCTCTGCTGTGCGCTGTTGGCAAGCGTAGAAGCTGGCCGTAACAAATATGAGACATTTCCTCTCCTCTTTCCTCAACCGTTTCCACTAAAGCTAAACGGAGACGAGAAGTGTAAATAACGAAATCCTATTAGTGCTTTACAACACATCTTCTCTCCACTCGTCTCGTCTCCGGGCCTGGTGGTCCAATTCAAGTTGTCATGCATGCCCCACGTGTAATCAAAATAAGACTGCAGTTATCTGCGAATGGGCTGCGTACTTCGTTAGTATATGTTCTTATGTAAGTACGCTTGAAGATAATGATAAGTTTCCCTAATTTTTGGGTACATAATTAATTATGATGTAGTATATTTGATGTACTATATTATTTAACAGTTTATGTACATACGGTAAGGGGAGGTTTATCGGTGATATAAGTAATGTGGTGATATTTTTTTAAACGGAAAGCCATACAGTTCCCTATGCAATTACATTCAAGAGACAGCGCTAGTGAGTTGTTACGAGTGTGAAGAAGACAGTATATAGATGTCTCTTGAATGTGCTTGCTTAAGGAACTGTGTGGTATTCCGTTTAAAACAATATCACCAAATTACTTATATCACCGATATACCTCCCTTTACCCTACTAAATATAGAAAAGAAGAATGGAACAAAAAAAATAGGTACAAAGATAAGGTAAGGTAATATTCTCACTGACGATAAATATAGTTGACGCTCCGTGGATGGAACGCGATGGTGTTGGTCGGTGACGGAACGGTCTAGTGGGCATAGTCTCATATTTTTCAATGCAAGGAATATTCTGGTGCCTCACCCGTTCCTAGAACGGTCATGGTATGATACGGTTTAGTGGGCAAAGGTATCGTAGTTTGATATCATTTTTATATTACAAATACATCGCGTGTTCGTACACGCAGTGTCAGTAAGTGCTAACCCCTCAAGCTTTAAAATGTTATAGCTTGAGGGGTCAGCACTTACTGACGCTGTGTGTACTAGGCCCTTAGAATCATACAGAGATACACTTTGCTGCCATTAAAATTTCACTGTCATTAATTTTTTAACAGATTAAAAACCATACGAGTTACACCAGAATGATTCCGTTTACATGTATTTTTAATTTCATTCACATGGCTGAGCGGTGTACAGTCACGAGCACCAATATTATGTATATGTCACAGTGATTATAATATAGCTATTATACATAATGACTGGTTATTATATATAATGACTAAATTGTCAAAGCATTGTGATCAATTAATCACTTTAATATTATTCATAACAGCAGGTCAAAGTTAATCAAAGTAATAAATACAGTCACAGAAGTCTGTGCGATGCGATGTGGCAAGAATTAAAAATCGTACACGGTAAACCTTTGTGATTGAGAGTGCCGACTGTCAATCACAAAGGTTTGTTGAAAGGGCCAACCAAGGCATAGAGAAGATGCTAATGATTGCAACTTTCAAAATCAAAATATTTTATTTCACATAGGCCTACATGGGCACTTTTAAAACGTCGAAAAAAGGTGCACGGTTCGGGTTGATCGTTTCCTATTGAGAAGAACTGGCACGAAACTCCATGGTTTTAAGTTGTCAAAAATTATTTTGACAACTTAAAACTTTGACACTGTTTTGTGTAATTTATTGAAAAGTCACTGCTCTTATATTTATGACAAATTGCGTGTTCTGATATTATTGACCTATCTAGTGTAACGAATTTATTGAAAAGTAATGCTGCTCCAAAATATTTGAGTACCTCGCCCGCTACGATATCTCTGATGGTGACTGTACATATTGGTGCTTTTGACTGTACAGTTGACAGCAAAAAACGTTGACCCACAAGCCGCAGGTAAGTTAGTCAGTCGTGAATTTGAGGTTGGTCAGTATAGTATTCGTTTTGTACATTTATTAATAAATGGCTGCGGGCCAGTGGCTTGTAAAAAACCAAAGAAAATTCTTCAGGCCAAATTTTTGCAAAAACATTTGTTATTTTCTAAGTATTGGAGTGGAAAAACAGCTTATTCTTTAACATATATTGTCCCACTGCTGGACAAAGGTCTCCCATCTCTCATACGCTTCTAAGTTGTCACATGTCACCATTTCATGGGCCTGTAAAATGCTGACACCCACTGTGTGACGACTCAGGTCGATGCGGTCCTGATGCATTCTACAGACGTGGCCCGTCCAATCCCACTCCAACCTAGAATGCCTTATTGCTCACATCAACAGCAATTAAAGTTTTGGAGTTAAAAATAACTATCAGAATAGTTCTGACGTACAGAAATTTTGCTGAAATCGCTAACAAGAGTACTAAACTTCGTGATACTAAAAAAAAAAAAAATTTTACCAAATACCCAAATTCTTAGTATTGACTTGATTTTTCCAGTCAAGAGTTTCTAATCATAAACTGAAATATAAGAAGGTTACCTTTCAAAAAGGTCTACACGTAGACCTCAACCTGGCAGTTGACATTTAAAAAGATAATATTACCCACACAAACACGTGCCAAAACATTGTTTTCATAATCACTCCAGTAGGTTCAGACCTGTTGAATGTTTCGAACTCGAGCGAAAGGTCAAAAATTTGAATGTGGGTTGAGAATAGGGTTACCAGTTCGATATTTGAAAACATAACATAACATCACGCTTTGTAATCTCCAAAGGGTTAGGCAGAGGTGTACCTAATTGCACACGCACATTTCGCCAGTTATGTCTAAGATCGATGTAATAGGGGGCGAGCCTATTGTCATCTACCGGGCACAAATCCAGACTCGGTGGGTGGTACGGAGAAATTCTTGATGGTATACCTAATAACTCTATACCCAGGAATCGAACCTAGGACCTCATGCTCAGCAGCAGCGCTTGCAACCACTCGACCAACGAGGCGGTCAATATTATTGATATTTAAAAAGACCTGACAACAAACCGGAGTTTAATAGAATATATGTACGCCGTTAATGGCAAGACATAGCGTTCATTTTATTTATATTGAAATCTATACTTTTTTTAACCTATGTTCCACAAATAAAAATATTTGAATTTGAATTTTAGGTCTTGTTTTGGTTTTAAAGTAACCTATTTTATTTAAGCCTTTTTTGGGAGTGTCCAAAGTCCGGCCGAGTGGCCAGATAGCATGTCCGTACAAATCTAGACGCATGGTTAACCTAGTTGAGAAGCTTTTCTGACAGTCTAAAGGGCCGTCTCCACGAGCGAGAGAATCGCGGCGATATTACGTATTTGTATGGGATAATATCGCCGCGATTCTCTCGCTCGTGGAGACGGCTTCTAAGAGAGTGTATAGAAATACGTGGCAACGACGATAATATCGTCGCGATTCTCTCGCTCGTGGAGACAGCCCCTTAATGTCAATAAGTATGACACAAGTATTCGAATTTCGAATTATGTTATGTCAAACTAACAGTTTTATTGACTTGTTGACGCGAAACCATGAGATCTAAACTGATTATTTAAAGTCACTGTAATCGACTGCCTCGTTGGTCTAGTGGTCGCAAGCGCAACTGCTGAGCAAGAGGTCCTGGGTTCGATTCCCAGATCGGGCAAAGTGTTATTGATTTTATCCGTCATAATTTTTTAAGTAGCAGCCGGAGTCTGGATTTGTGCCCCGTTGGTGGCAATAGGTTCGCCCCCTATTACATGGGACTTTAATATAACTGGCGAAATGTAGTTACACCTCCAAACTGCCATTTACAGGATATCTTCCGCAATTGTTCATGATTTTGATCGCCCGATTCAACATGACACGCGCCATCATGTCATGGCGCTTGCAACAGCATCGAAATCACGAAAGATATCCCGTAAGTGACAATATAAGTTTAGTTTTAAAACCGTGAAAGCTTAAAACAGGGTTACACCTCTGCCTAACCCTTCGAGTATTACAAGCGTGATGTTATGATAATGACCCCCAATGTCACAGTCCATTACAGTAATGAAATAAAAAATATTATATTTCCTACTTCCTGAAAATGTCAATACCTTACCTTGCAACAAAAATCGTTAACCTCGGATTCCGTACAGTCAGTTACAAACTTGTTATAGCTCACAAGTCAAAGAGTTGCCGAGTTCTCCCAACTGTCAATACAGCTAGGTAAACTGTGTACTGTCAGCGACAAAGTTCGTGAACTCCATTGCAGGAAATGTCGACTTAAAGGCTTACCTTTTATACTGACGCATCACTTGGTTTGTTCTTTGTTTTTGCTGACCATCATCGTATGCCATCATCATCTGTTTTTGCTAGCCGTGTTATATTTTATTGGCGAGATTGTGAAGCCTACTGTAAGGATTTCCACATAGAAAAGATAAAGTTCAAATGATTCATAAAACTTCTTATCGATATTATTCTTAATTTTAAAACATAATAGGTCAAGGCTGCCCAACTTAAATGGGACTGGGCATAATGTCTGTCGCATGCCGAATGAACTGTGGACCCGTAAAAAGCTCAGGATTGGTGCCCTAAAACAGTGACACGGGGTCGCGGCAGACCACGAAGGAGATGGCGGGACGAACTGGATGTCTTCCTTGAGAATTGGAAAGTAGTAGCACAGAATTGTGACCGTTGGAAGCAATGGAGGGAGGCCTTTGCCCAGCAGTGGGACAATATGGGCTAGCTATAATATAATAATAGGTCAAAGAACAGACTATGAAAGTGTCGTTTTTTTCTCACATTTTGTTCTGTTTGTAACTTTGACGTTAGACGTAGTTATGTTTTCCTAATTCCATGTTTATTGGATTAATTGTTAAATTACGTATATTTTAGAGTAAAATTAATAACTTAGAAACCGTACTAGTAGTTGCATATTACCTCATAAAGTAGTGCATAGACTAGTCTATATAATAGGAGAGAGTAGTGTGTCAAAACATCTGTTTCGATGTGCCGTCGGTTTCACTACTTCAAGTAGGTAGGTATATTTTAGTCATAGACTGTGATTTGAGAATATTTAAGATATTCAGTACAGCGCAGCTATTTTCACTCGAACTATAGTTTGCAATTGCATCATAATCGGTTCAGAGGTTTCGAAAAAAAAAAATGTTAGTATGGAAATATCACTTTTCACAAAATTCGCCAAACAAATCGACAATTTCATACTTTTACCCCATACAAATGATTTTACTTACGGTTATCTCGTATTATTCATCAGTAATATTTTAATTGGTGGGAATCGTTTGTGTGTCAATATCCCTATCAGGCTGTATACATGCCTATAACTTGCACATAGTATACAACTAGCCTAGCTTCGGTGAATGCAAGTTAAATACTAGCATACTTTTGTACAAGTTACAGGCTACCTAACTTTAACTTTAACCGTTTACTTTTTTTTCTAACTTTAAAGGCCTTTAAAGTTTAAGGGATTCAGAGTTTCAGATATTTTTTTTAAATTGGTTGTCCCATCGCATTCGAGCAACAGCCGACTATGATTAGTGAATCACTAGTGATGTGAAAGAACTCGCACACAAACATAGTGCGCGTATGACCTTCTGACCTCCAGCTTGTGTCTGGTGTTGATAAGTTATCGAAAATATATTATGCAATGAACATCCCAATAATAAGGTTTATAATGTAAGTGCCAGCAAGGAACATTTTATGTTCAACATTAAATTTTAATTAGAACAACATAAACAATCTCTATTTTTGATCTCTGTGTATTTTATATAAACTCAAAGCATTTATTTCAATTACACCATTACAGGCGCTTTTGAAAGTCAAAAACAAAAAAGCTAAGCTACAGTCACAAGGCATAATAACTTGCGAAAGTACTGTAGTTGCACATTCTAAATCGTAGATCTCTATGGAGAAGAATGGGCAAGAAACTCAATGGACACTTTTTAAATCAAAATATTGTTATAATAGCACAACCCACATTTCGCCAGTTATGTTTAATCCATATCGAAGACTTATTACCGTCAACCGGTCACAAATTCAGACTCAAGGCTGGTACAGAGAAATTACTGATGGGAAAACCTGTATCGAACCCAGGACTTCTTTCATAACTGCTTTGTTAATACTATTTAGTTAAGAAAACTGAGCTTATGCATAGTAAAAGTATTATTACAAAAAAAAAACGAAGAAAATAAAAGAAAATAGATGGGTAAGTCACAATGCATTTGTAATTGAAAGCGCAGGTAAAAGCGAAACACTAAAAATAAAGAATTTGGCGATTCTGCCAGTTCCCTTTGCGCATGCGTTAAGAAACCGACGATGTTCAGTGGCGGTAAGCAAGCGTCGAGCATTGCGCGCGTCGCATCACTGACTCAAATATTATCGCGGAACGAATAAAACTTTTTGTAACAGAAAACAATACGATTTAAAAGTAAAAGTCGAACGCAGGTGTTTTTTTTTTCAGTGAGTGGGGAATACAGTTTTGTTTTTTTTTTGAGTGTTCTTTTTATGAAGATTTTTTTTTGAGTGAAGTGTTTAGTTTTGTTTTGTGAGTTTACAGGTTGCGGTTTTTTTAAAGGTTAGTGATTTATGGATTTATTGGTGTTTGATATTTTTTTTGCAATAGATTATTAATTATAAAAATAAAAAGAAGGTATAATAATTATCTAACGTTAATTTAATAAACTTTCAAACATAAGTATTTAAAAATAAAATAATATTTTAATAACGTTACGTTATTTTTCAATTGTACATTGATATTAAATGAGTAAGTAGGTACCTACATTACATTTATGATGATAACTAGATAAATCGAAAATTAATTAAATAAATCTCTAAATTTAAGTATTTCAAATAAAAAAAATTATATTTTTCTATTATCTACTTTATGAAAAAGTTAACGACTCTCAACTAGACAATACCAGTTTAAGGTTATTTCGCCTATAAAGCGACAAGTGGCGTCTAATTAAAGCGAGTCGTAATTTTAGGGAGTTTCAATTAATTGTTCAGACATTTTTACTGCTTTGCTCAATTAAAGGAAAATTACTAGCTATTAAGAAAAACAAGCGTGGCGTATTTTTGAGCATCTGGCACTTAAAATGTGATGTAACGTTTTTTTTTTCAATTCGCTTAAATCAAATCAAATCATTTATTTTTGCAGAAAACACTGTTACAATGGTGGTATAAAAATTTATATGTTTCTTATAGTCTAGTTCGTCATCTTTCACACCAGTCCGTTTTCTCTACTCTTATGTTCATCCACATTCATACTCAAAACTTTCCTCATGACATATCAATTATCACGGAAAAAAATCTCATTATTATTTCAAAGACAGCGAAACAAAAATCTTCCTTCCGTAGCAATATTAAGATAAATCGGACAATTATTATTAATACGAAATAATTAACGACGGCCATTTATTTCAGTGAATTATTGTCATTAATAATGTCACAGGCCGGAATTTCAACGCATTAAAAACACTTTGGCGTGCGGAATTTAAAATGTGAAAATTACGAGATTTTCCTCTTGTGTATTCCGTTGATATAGGCAATATCAACATATTATAAAAGTGTGTTTAAAATTGATAGGTAGCTTCTTGAAGTTTTTAATTTCATAAAAGGTTTTTTTTCTTTACCTATTTTATGTTTTCGGTTATCGCGTAGGTTTTATTCGTAGTCTTATTTTTTTTTTTTTAATTTATGATGACCGATGCTGTTAAGCTAGAAAAAAACACAACAACATTGACAGATTAGTACGTTACTTATGAATAAAAATGGACGAATTTTTGGACGCCCTGTAACCCTTTTCTACTTGTATATATTTATTACTATTATAGTTTTGTAGTTTGTAGACAAAAATTGAAAACAGTGTTATTTTGGTAGGTATATACATTCATAAGCATGTAAAACGCGGTTATTTTAATATTAGAACGGTCTAAGTCAAGATTATTGTAAGCTACGTTTAAAAAATCATTACTAAGACGCCAGAAAAAGTACTCATCTTACTTTAACCTATCATTGACCTTTAACTTAATCTTTGATTATGAAGCATTCTACATTAGAATAAAACAAAACTAGAGCAATATCAAACATCTTAAAATAATTAAACAAATAGTAATCCGACACACGGAGTAAAAGATTACCTACAGCATAAAATATGCACAAAAAGACGTACTTCAAAAAGTCTGTGAGTACATAATATGTATATGTACATGATGGTAAAGAATACTGCCTTATGTGAAAAACAAAAAAAAATGTAATGAGCCGCAGAACAAAACTGGTTTATAATTATGTTTAGTTAAAACATTATGTCCATTCGAATAATGACAGAGCAGGGCACACTTAATGATCTACTATGTAATTCAGGACTAAGGTCGGTATAATACTTAAATACCGTAGTAATATTATTCTGTTTTCATTTCTAAGAATTTATTTCCAATGAAACAAACGCCAATATTACCAAAGGTTAAATGTGACTGAGGTTACGGGACATTGCCAGTCAGAGGTCCAAAAGTCTGACAACCAGTCTTACCAAGGGGTACCGTATTATCCAGTAACTGGGCTGTTGAGGTCAGATAGGCAGTCACTCCGTGTAAAATACTGCATCCGGTAAGACTGGAAGCCGACCTCACCAAACTTATACTGTCACTTACGGGATATCTTCGGTGATTTTTCATGATTTTGAGCTCCCGGATATCCAAACCAAACCGGATACCGGATACCACACTAAATTTGGAAAATCATCATCATAACATCACTCCTATAATCTCCGAAGGGTTAGGCAGAGTTGTACCTAACAGTACACCCACATTTGGCAGTTCTGTTTTAAGTCCCATGTAATAGGGGGCGAGCCTATTGTCAAATGATGGTGACGTAAGTAAATTATGTAGCGGACTGTATCTTTTTCTTTCACCGGAAAATATATCTTTATAACCTTATTGTTACATGACTGCGGTGAAACTGAAGAGGAGGCTAATGCTTATAAATATACAGGTAGTGAGGGACACTGACGGACAAACGCTTACCGTGTTCAGTAGGGGAGACCGGGGCACGACTTAACAAAATTTATATTTTCAGTTGTAGCTTCAAAACCCCTAAACATTTTGAAATGATTTTTGTGTCAAATGATGTCCAAACTATTCAATAACCATATCGTTGGTTTTAATTTGACAATAAATTGGTACCTTTTAAAAAAAGTCGATTTTACTCAGAAAAGTCAGAAATTAATACTTACCCCGCGATCGGGGCTACAATTAACGGTTCCGAGGTAAGTATTAACAAAAGGGGCAACAATTAACATTGTAAGTATTTTCCTCTATGAATAAAGAAAACGCAAAATTACAATGATATTTTTTTATTAAGAAATACAATTAACATTAGGCTTAAACAATATAGCACTTTGTCCCTGCAACAGCGATATAAGTATATAGATAAAGTAACCTAAACAAAACCTCTCTATATAATAACAAAATTCAACAAATATCTGCATGATTTCTTATTAACAGTCACTTTTACTGTTATTTTATTGAAGGAAACGTTAGTTTTTAATAATCACAATATTCACTTAGTGGAACAATAATGAACATTATGCTTAAAAGTTGTAACACTCCGATTTCAGCTATATCAATGAATAGAAACAAAAACTCAAAGAAAACCTCTTCGTAGAAGAACAAAAATCAACAAATCTTTAAAAAAAATCTAAATAAAAACCATTTTTACTGTTATTATTAAGTTAACAGTCTTCTATGTAGTTTAATCAGAGTTATGTGTGTTATCGAATAACAATATAATCACTTTAAAATTAAATGAGGTAGTAAACAGCTTATTCTTAAACGTAGCAGTCTTTTTAAAACCTACCTATATAGACTAAAGCAGTCTCAATAATGCTTAGTTTCATTATAAAATCAACATCTTAACAATAACTACTAGAAATCATTTTCATAAACAGCACATTGGTAGGCTATTTTTTTACTTCCGCAGGTAACAACTCGAAATAAATACTGGAGCACTTTAATAAATAGTCTGCAATTTGTTCTCCTGCTCAGAAGTGAATACTAACCGGGTCTTTTTGTAGCCTACTTCTACTGGAACTCCTGCTTTCTTCTTTTTCACAAAATTGAACAGCGAAACGTGACAAATTTGAAATTCTGTGGCTACTTCTCTGTAGTTCCTTTTTTTCTCCATTACTTCTAAAGCAGCTGACTCGTAGGTTGCCAGCGAAGTCATGCCTCGACTCGTTTTCCTTTTGTAAGTCCCCATGCTGTAACGTTTAAGCTCTATAAAGTTAGGACAGATGGACGGACAGACGGACGGACAGCGTAGGCTTAGTAATAGGGTCCTGTTGGGCACCCTTCGGGTATGGAACCAAAAATAGAATCCAAAGGTATATACTGTTAATACTAACCCCACATATGGGGTAAGAATTAACATGTTAATTCTTACCCCGTATGTTTTGTTAGTTTTAGCCCCATGGGTACCTTTTCAATAAAAAAAAATATAATTAAGAAATAGTGTACATTAGCGTTAGTAAAGTTATGTAAGATTATTATGAATAAAACAAGCTACTGTGAAAAAAATTAATATTACGGTGAAATTAAATATTTAACACGTAAATCAAAAAATCGTAAAGTGAAAAAAGTTCGTTACCTGGCCAAAATAGACGCACATCACACAAAACACTCCCACGGCGCACTGAGCTGCACTGACGAGTTTCAACCTGTAGACCACTGTCACAGGAACGAATTTTAGGTATCACTAGTGACGTGCTGCTTATAGTTTATTAGAAATTCGCTTGTTAATACTTACCTCTGTTAATTGAAGCCCCGGCCTCCCCTACATAATTCTGAACGCCACATAGAAATTTTTCATCGTATTTTTTTTAAATCAGGCATTCATTTTGACTATGTAGGTATTGCTGTTTTATAGAAAACACCAGTTTTTAGGGTTCCAAATCCAAAGGGTAAAACGGGACCTATTACTAAGACTCCACTGTCTGTCTGTCTGTCCGTCTGTCACCAAGCTGTATCTCATGAACCGTGATAGATAGACAGTTGAAATTTTCACAGATGATGTATTTCTGTTGCCACTATAACAACAAATACTAAAAAACAGAATAAAAAAAATATTTCAGTGGGGCTCCCATACAACAGACATTTTGTTGTCGTTTTTATAGATAATGGTATGGAAACCTTCGTGCGCGAGTCCGACTCGCACTTGGTCGATTTTTTTTTTCAGATGAAAAATTTGTAAATAGGATTTGGATGAACTAGTAAACATCAGCAGTTGCTGATGTTTACTAACTACAATGTAGGTTTGCACTTTTCGGATGATGTCCAACGGCAACATAGTACCGGGATCATATGTAGAGGCCCTCCTAACCAGAAATGTTCTACTAGTGAGCAGTAGCGAAGGGTCAATTTTTGTAAGAGATAAGCCGGAGTACATATCTTTAATGTAATTATATTATTTGTTTATAGAATACTGACTGTACTTTTTCAAATGGAAACCGGTAGGAATCGAGTTGTATGGTACCTTCGCCACTGCTAGTGAGCCTAATCTGAGGTTACAGACAGACATATATACTAACTTTCACATCCATTATTACTATGAACAGGGTTGCTATTTCGCCTGGCCTTTGCAAAAATAAGCTAGACGGCTGTGGTGTGGTGGTATGGAAACCGTGAAAAGAAGACTTTGGAGCTTAGAGATACCAATAAGGGAAGCATGGAAGAAATTTTGAATTAATTTGAGATGTAAAGAACAAATTAAAAGCTGCATACACTCTGTAAACATAACTTACAAAATGTGGGTGTGCACCTCTGCCAAACCCTTCTGGAATTATAGGTGTGATGTTATTAAATCAAATCAATTTATTTGTTATAATTATTGGTTCAATTTCGTTTTGTTTTCGTTCGGTTGGTTTTTTCGTTTCGTTTGGTTGGTTTCGTTTTCGTTCGGTTGGTTTCGTTTCGTTTTCGTCGTCGTTTGGTTATGTGTTGTGAATCAGTTTTACTGTCGGAACTGAAACGAATTGCGGCTGTGCTATATTTTGCCTATTAGGGATCAAGTCTATTGTTATCAACCGAGTATAAAATTTTATCCAAACTCAAAGCTGGCACAGAGAAATTTTATTCACAGATTTTATATCTAGTGATATTGTATAAACTAGCTATTGCTCGCAGCTTCACTCCATTTATGTACGGAAAATAACCCAAAGGAACGTTTTAAATGTAGCCTATGGTACGCGGCTTACCGTTAGTGAAAGAATTTTCGGAATCGGATAGTTTTAAAGTAGTTAGTTAGTTCAGTAGTTTTAAAGATTACCCCCTTCATACAAACTTACAAACAAATTTTACCTCTTTATAATAGTATAGATATTGCCATCCATATTAACATAATGCTTTGAAATAAATCACATTGCTGTAAACAGTTACTTACGTAATCTACATATTATATATCTACTAGCTTTTGCCCGCGGTTTCGCTCGCGTTAATTTCGAATTTGACAATCAATTCGAGTTTTACTCTGCGTGTCATAATATAATTCAATCAGGACACGTGGCGCCATCTATTATGATAAGAACGTTATTGTTGTTTTTCTCGGGAACAGTACTTTGTTTCGGGATAAAAAGTACGCTGTGTCCGCTCTAGGCGGAGCTGAAGGGATTGTCAGACTTTTACCGACTAAAACCCATCCATGTTCCTTCTTTTGCCCTTATGTTCCAGGGTCGCGGTATCTCTTTCGAACAGTCCCGCAGCCCGACAGTGGTTTAGGTGTGACAATGTAACAAACAAACTTACTTCCGCATTTATAATATTAGTTAGGATCGCTTTAAATGCATTATTATGACAGTTATTTCAAATATTTGCGATAATACGTAAGTGATTCTCGCCATAAATTATAATGTTGAACTAGCTTCCGCCCGCAGCTTCACCCTAATGGACGTCGAAAATGACGTGATGCTGACGAGTAACGTACTGCCGGGATAAAAAGTATCATCATCATCATCCGCCCAGCCTTTTCCCAACTATGTTGGGGTCGGCTTCCAGTCGAACCAGATGCAGCTTAATACCAGTATTGTTTCAAAGTCTAACTCATTAGATTATAATAATATGCTGTCACCGTACTAACATCAGGCGTAAAAATGAAAATCAGATGATTGAGCGCGTTCATCTCGCATGAAGCAATAGAAATAATTTTCAGTACGATAACGAAACAATACTATTCAGATGTAAGAAAATAACAGGAACCTAACCATTTTTGATGGGGTAAGGCGAATCTAACAATTTAGATCCCGATAAATCTGCTCCATTTTGCGCCATTTAATTATCATAAAAATAAAACCGGCCAAGTGCGAGTCGGACTCGCGCGTTACGTGCCACCATATCGCAGTAGGGAGTTTAATTTTTTAAATATTTTATTATTAATTCTTGTTATAGCGGCAACAAAAATACACATTCTGTGATTTTAACTGTCTACTTATTACAGATCATGAGATAAAGCCCGCTGACAGACAGACGGACGGACGGACAGCGGAGGCTGAGTAATACCGTCCCTTGGTTACCTTTTGGGTACGGAACCATAAAAACTAACATAAACATCCATCTTTATACCCATCAAGTAGAGTGAAATCTTTAACGTTAACCCTTCGCCGGCGGCAATGATTTCCAGTGACCCATTTCCTTTAATTTCCTCTTACAAGTCGGGGTATGATAAGCAGACATTCTACGTAGGTTTAGTGTTGATAAATATAGTGAGTCTTGCTCGTAAATATATATACAACATCACGTCTATAATACCAGAAGGGTTAGGCAGACGTGTTATGTACCCAACAGTGTCTCCCACGTTTCCTCTTGTTTTAGTATGGGACGAGCCTATTGCCAGCAACCGGCCAAAAATCTAAACTCCGTGGCTGCTACTAAGAAATTTCTGATGGAAACACCCAATAACACTATTGCCCGACCTGGTTATCGAACCCAGGACGTTATAACCAGCAGTCGCGCTTACGACCACTTGAGCATCGAGGCAGTAGTATTTATAATAATATTTGCATATAATTGACCTACTGAGGGTAAAGGCCTCTGCTCATAAAGATAATGAAAGAGCATTCATGAATGCTAGTTGAGGAGTTAATCATCATGTTTGTATATCATTTAAAAGTACAGCCAAACACAAGCTACTACAATCCGTCAAATTTCTTTAACAGATTTTCAAATTTATCTCTAAAGCATTAGGTTCAAGGTTGAAGCTAGATGTGCTGGCGTCTGTACATTTATTTTCAGATTAGATTAGTAATATACTGTAGTTTTATTTATATATAGGCTGTTTTCACTTGCTTATTAGTTGGTACATAGCATCCTTTTTTTGTGTCGGCAAGTAAGAAGTCTATTTTTTTGGTCAGCAGGTTCAAACCTTGGTAGTTTCCCCAGGATCGATGCTTACTCATCATCATCTGCCTAGCCTTTTCCCAACTATGTTGAGATCGGCTTCCAGTCTAACCGGATGCACCTGTATAACAGTATTTTACATGGAGTGACTGGCTATCTGACCTCCACAACCCAGTTAGTACTGTGTCACACGATACCCCTTGGTAAAACTGGTTGTCAGACTTTCAGGCCACTGACTACTTGTAACTGACTGTTAAAGATCTACAAATGACAGATGACATGATCGATGCTTACTATTACAGTAAATTGTAGAAGTAATGCACCCCAAAATAGCAGCATTTGTGACGCAAATTATATCGCCAATAGTTAAGATAAATAAGATTCGAACAAAATTCGATATCCAACAGTACTTTACCGTTATTTTCTTCAATACTGTATTACAGGATTCTATTGAATTCTGCTTTCAGCCGCTTCAGGCGTCTTCGAAGCTCAAGTTTGCTCAATTACATATGACTCAAAACCAGAACGGATTTACGACAGCACACAGATATAAGAGCTGCTCGAGATCAGCATGGCGTCAACTCGAGCCTCTATACTACAACGTCCACAAGCATCATTACGGCATTGTATCGGGATCATCATTATCTGCCTAGCCTTTCTCTTGCTACGTTGGGGTCGGTTTCCAGTCTAATCGTATGCAGCTGAATATCACATATACTGACTGCCTATCTGACCTCTACAACCCAGTTAGTACTGGGTAATACGATACTCCTGGGTCCGACTGGCTGTCAGACTTTAGGGCCACTGACTACCTGAACGACTGTCAAAGATCTACGAATGACAGCCGGGACCAACGGCTTAACGTGCTTTCCGAGACACGGATCGGCTAGTAAAAATGAGCCAAAGCCATGTTGATCCCGTGCTGTGCTCATAAGGTAAACTTTGACCTTTTTAGATCCACAGGTACCTCAGTTAAGTTTAATTGGGTTTTTGTCACAACTGTGTCCAATCGAGCTCTAACTTCGATAAAGGGATGGGATCAGTCTACCAATTTCAGGAATGTTAGGATTACTACATACTTTGTAGGTACACGAATAAATTTTGTTTCTGAATTATTTCGGAATTAAATTGTAGAGCTTTCGGAATGTTCCTTTTTGTCTACCATTTTAGGTGTTACCTAGATGTCCTTGTAGAAAATTGTGGTTAGCGCTATTTATAGTCTTTACTTTCAGCAAATTATATTATTACCACCGCTCTCAGAACTGTGAGAGAAATCGACTTATTATGTGACATGCCAGTTTCAAAGTCACGTGATATCCACCAAACCGTATTCGGACCGTATGCTAGATTACGGACCACTTCCTTCAATAGAGGTTAGGTAGGCCCCATATCCCAGCAGTGAAAACGTTATGCCATGTACATATATTATGTGTAGTCTACTGAAACTAAAAAAAATGTCTTTGCATTGTCGTTTGACGTAGTATGTACTGGCACTGAAGAGTACCAGTACATACTTACTGTCAACCCAAATTCAAAGCTGCTATCTGCAGAAATAGTACGGTAGTAGCGCTACCCCAAAAGGAATCGTTAACAAAAACCTTTGTAAAAAGATATTTAAAACAAATAATAACGAGAAGCAAACATAACAGCATTATATTTACCTTCAATTTCTATTAGCAACGGAATTTAGAGAAATTCGTATCAGCTAATGTCAATTAAAAAAACTCGACAGCAAAACGTCACTTCGCGGGTTTCCGAACGACAGCCAATTCCAATTTGCATGCCTAATGCCTTCGTCATCGTGCGACAGGTTATTTTATTTTGTTTCTGAACGAACAAGGATAGAATACTTTTTGCCGTTTTTGTCATAGATAATTTTTGAATTTGTTTTTCTTTGATATTATTTGAAAATTGAAAAAACCGGCCAAGTGCATGTCGGGCCACGTATAATGTTATTTTGCCACTTTGTCAGCGTAACTAATGTGTATATTCATACCAAATTACAGCTTTCTAGTACTAAGAGTCTTTGAGCTAAGCTGCTAAACAAACAGGCAGTTTTGCCATGTCCGTACATGGCAAAACTTTATGGGTTCCTTGTTTGTTGACTACGGAACCCTAAAAAGAGATAGCTGCTGTTTAAAAAATAAATAGTTGCAATATATTCAGGGACAAGCTGTAATGTTGATAGTCTCTAGAGCTTTTAAGTAAATTATTATTCGCTTTTGAAAAAGTTAAATATACTAGTAGGCGTAATACTATTTAGGCTTTTATTTAATTAAATGTTGCTTAGTGCGGTAAAAAAAACATTAATCAAAATAAAGTTCCGTAAGGGTAATATGAGGTATCGAGATTAGATTCTATTTATGTAATCCGTTTTGGATACGCAGTAAAAAAAAATACTCCGATGAAATTTAAAAAATGAGGAAACTGACATGGCATCACAGGAGCGCGGGTGGCGACACAGCGGTCGCATCACGGCTAGTGACGTCATTAACAAACAATTGACGATCGATCATACTTAGGCCGAAGATGGTGTAGTCAGGTTTTAAAAGGTTGTCAGAATTTAGGGAAATAGTGGTAATTTGGGACAAAAACCATGCATTTCTTTTTTTTTTTTTATAAATTAAATGAGCCTACTCTATAGTAGAGGGTTTTGTCGGGTAGTTTGCTAAGGGTAAGAGGGGGGTGGGTCTCTCTTTCGTATTATATTTTCATTCACATTTTTTTTTCTTATTTTATTTGGTAATGTCATTGGTATACCTATTTGTCCCTTTCAGATCGGACATAGTTTTTTAACATAGTATAGTATATGAACATGGTGCACCCCTTCCTAACCCTTACGGGATTACCCAGGCCCGCAACATTCTACATTACACTCTATCGAGCGTACGTCACAACGAGTCACAGAAGTCAGGGAAGAAACAATCGATACACGCGTGTTTTGCTTGATGCATGTCAACGCCTGAAGTCATAAATGGAGTTCCTGTTCCTGTCAGGTTTTTTTTTCATCTATACGTCATATAAAATTCAAAGTCCCTGACTGACTGACATATTATTATATCAACGCACAGCCCAATCCGCTGGTCGTTCAGAAATGAAATTTGGAGGGTGTATTCTTTGAGAAGACTAAGTATCCACTAAAAAAGGATTTTTGGGAATTCCACCCCTAATGGGGTTAAATAGGGGATGGAAGTTTATATGAAAGTCCGTCAGTTTTGAAGTTAGGTTCTTCCTATTTCGTGTTTATGCTGAAGATTGAAAATTAATTTATAAGTACGTGTCTTAGCGTTTTTGATAATTTTACCCCAGAAGGGTTCAAAAGGGGGATGAAGGTGTAACTATGTTTGTTACTGTAACCTGGATTAACCTATAGGTTACTTTTTAATCTCGGTAGTACGTTCCCTTCGGATATTTTTCGACATCCACGCGGGCGAAGCCGCGGGCAAAAGCTAGTAAATTATTTTAGTTTACAACTCCAGATTGTCATGATAATGATTCATCGCTGTACTCATTTAGTATGTTATTGTAATATCGTGAACGGAGTAATGAACTGTTATTTTTAGACTGTCATTTGATTTTACCTGATGTAGGCCTGTCAAGTTTTTGCTACAGTTCAAAGGACAGAAGTGAAGAATAAATAAATAAAATAAATAAAATAAATAAAATAAATAAAATAAATAAAATAAATAAAATAAATAAAATAAATAAAATAAATAAAATAAAATAAATTCATTTATTTCAGGCAAGAGACAAATAATTTCAGGACAAATTTCAAAATAAAAACTAAACAAAGATAATGAAATAAAATTACATTATAAAATAATAGTATTCATTAATTAATATAAACGGCGAAATCTGGGTGTAATACAATACACCCTCATTTCGCCATTTCTGTTTAAGTCCCATGTAATATGGGGCGAGACTTTTGCCATCAACCGGGCATAAATCCAGACTTCGTGGCTGCTACTGAGAAATTCCTGTTGGAAAACCCAATAACAATTTGCCCAACCCGGGAATTGAACCTAGAACTCGAAAACAGTTACCTACAAAAGTGCAATATCTACACGGTCAAAATGTATGGAACAGCTGTTTTGTTTTTTTTAATAACCGATGATAAAGGACATGGCCAAAAAAGTACATTCCATATACACTTACATAGTAAATATATTATATTAAGAAAAATAGAGAAGTGAATTGTTGCGTAGTTTTTAACCTCTCTGCACTTATCAGTATTGATTACAATATAATGAGTAATGCAAGTTGAATTCAAAGTCTCATTTGTCAACTTTCGCCACTATGGACCGTTCGTAGACGAACACGTTCTACACCACGCATACTACTTGTAGATATATGTATGTGAAATGAACGACAAATGCTCTTACCTGAAACATTTGATTTAAACAAAACTGTTTTCATTGGTATTTCTTACATGTAATTAAATTATATTTTGAAGTGTTGATACGTAAGATATATTTATTTAACACAATTATAGTAATAACGTAACCGTACCATAAAACGGAACGCGTTTTACAATGTCATTGTTTATGTCAAAATGGCGGTACTGCGATTGCACAGATCCTCCGTTGCGTACGAACTGTTTGTTTTTTTTGCGATTATCTTCTAATATTTTTGACTCCTGCTTATCTCTACGGAAAAAAATATTTTTACTTATTTTTACCAAGAAATGAGTAATTATTTATAATCTTTTGTTTTATTTCGTATTTCCCTTGTTAATTAGTAGTTAAACTGTTGAAGAAAAACGTCACTTTCGGAGTCTCAATAAATGTGACAATAATAACATATACTTTGTTTCAGTTTTCTATCAGACTTTCTCAGTTCAGTAAATGTTAATCAATATATGGTTAAAAAACCTTAGTTCAGGTAGAATGACCACCTGAAATAAGGATTTTGGATCTTGTTGAAATGCCTAATAATTCACAGCACTTCGTTATTTTAAAACGCCTTGAGGTTTTTAATAGCAAAATCATTATATCATACGCTTTGCCAGCAATCTGATAGAAGGTAACATGAAACTGTTTACGTCTAGTTATTTGTAATGAGAAGTTCTTTGAGCTTTTTATTTTTTGCAATTTAATATGGCAATATTCACGAATATGAAACACCAAAAATTATCGTTGTACATTAAATTTGATAACTATGCAAACGCCCATACAGAAATTGGCCATGTCCTTTCTATGTGGGCTCAGAATTATGTACTGACTACGTGGTAACCGTTTTTGCGCCGGTGTCCCTTCCACCCCGTATATTTACTGCTCGGCCACGAGCAACACGCTCGGCGACACGCGTGTTGGGTCAACGACTGCGGAGGAAACATATTACGCGAAAAAAACGAAACATGCGTCTTCCTTGACGCCAACCGCATCGCCCGAGGTCGTGGACGGAGTTCCTGTGAAACTTCAACTTTACCATTATATTTAGTTTATATTTCCAGATGGCCATGATGAATGATTCATGGCTATACTCATTTTGTAGGTTATTATAATACCGTGAACGGAGTAATGAACTAATAATTGTAGTATTTTTAGCTTTTCATTGATTTTAGCCGCTGTAGAACGTTCAAGTTTTGCCATAATGAATGGAAAATAAATACGTTTTTCTACGATATCCTTTGTTTTATTTTATTTATATTATATAATATATTTCTAAACTTGTTTTTCTATTAATAAAATAGGTTACACTTACAATACGTAGGTAGTTGAACGCACTTTGGTTGTATGGGTAGGCATTATTCCTGTCATTATCGCAAATTGCAAAAAAGAGAGCGGAACATGTCTAAATGATAGCTCATCCTACGTATCGTTTATAGATCTCGGCCTTAGCATTAGCTTATCTAGCAATACAGCATGATGCTAATTCAGCCAAAAACGTCCTTTGTGATTGACAGAATTGAAATGGAGGTTAAAAGAAAATTGACGTTTAGCGTAATTGTTTTGTTTTTGAGTTAGCCCGGGAAATAATTGTTTTGGCATCTTAAAATGGAGTGACATCTAAAAGTACGATCTTTAGATATTTGTCATTGTTTTAATTCTTATCTTTACACCGAAATGTTTTATGATAGCCACAACAATATTATTTAAAGTGACCAATTAACTTTCTGCAAATCAGCAAAACTCCATTTCGTGGGGACGATCCGTAACAGTGGTGAGCGACAGCCCTTAACTTTACTAAAAATGGAAATTGCTTTAATTGACGCGTTGTATATAAACCTTACGTTCCACAGAGATAGAGTTTATTTTCCTTTGGCACAAATTCCAATTCTCTGGATGGAATTTGGTCGAATTTGTTGTGACCATAAACGGTAACGCGTTTACGTTTTAAAACGTTTCCGTGCCCTTGAGGTGTTGTACTAAAAGGTTTACAATGAGTCCACATTCCTTGAATTGAATCAAGAAGTTTTTATTGCCGAGAGTAATAGTATTATTGTTTCAGACGCTTTTATAGAATCTTCTTCAATAATTCTCAAAGTACCTATTTACGAAGTCACAAAGGACGATGTTTGGTGACTTCTATCAACCGCTAGAATGTTCGTTATTATTTACTTAATTGTAACTACTGTAGTATTCACTTGTAACAGAGCTAATAGGTTGATAACACAATTTACTACTATATCACAGGGGTTGTTCCCGTTCGTCCACACCCCGTCGTCCACACTGCGGACGACTGGGAAAGATGCGTTCTGTTCGTTCACAGTGTAGACGAACAGATAAACTCTATCTCTGTGGAACGTAAGGTTTATATACAACGCGTCAATTAAAGCAATTTCCATTTTTAGTAAAGTTAAGGGCTGTCGCTCACCACTGTTACGGATCGTCCCCACGAAATGGAGTTTTGCTGATTTGCAGAAAGTTAATTGGTCACTTTAAATAATATTGTTGTGGCTATCATAAAACATTTCGGTGTAAAGATAAGAATTAAAACAATGACAAATATCTAAAGATCGTACTTTTAGATGTCACTCCATTTTAAGATGCCAAAACAATTATTTCCCGGGCTAACTCAAAAACAAAACAATTACGCTAAACGTCAATTTTCTTTTAACCTCCATTTCAATTCTGTCAATCACAAAGGACGTTTTTGGCTGAATTAGCATCATGCTGTATTGCTAGATAAGCTAATGCTAAGGCCGAGATCTATAAACGATACGTAGGATGAGCTATCATTTAGACATGTTCCGCTCTCTTTTTTGCAATTTGCGATAATGACAGGAATAATGCCTACCCATACAACCAAAGTGCGTTCAACTACCTACGTATTGTAAGTGTAACCTATTTTATTAATAGAAAAACAAGTTTAGAAATATATTATATAATATAAATAAAATAAAACAAAGGATATCGTAGAAAAACGTATTTATTTTCCATTCATTATGGCAAAACTTGAACGTTCTACAGCGGCTAAAATCAATGAAAAGCTAAAAATACTACAATTATTAGTTCATTACTCCGTTCACGGTATTATAATAACCTACAAAATGAGTATAGCCATGAATCATTCATCATGGCCATCTGGAAATATAAACTAAATATAATGGTAAAGTTGAAGTTTCACAGGAACTCCGTCCACGACCTCGGGCACAGTGTAGACGAACAGAACGCAACATTCCCAGTCGTCCGCACCTCGTTTCATGTCTACTTTAAGAGTCAGCGTAAAGAAATTTTAAATTAAATAAATGATTTAACGGTTTAATTAATTTAAAAACAACATAACTATTAAGTTTTTTTTTTATTTAAAATCATCAAATGTTAAAATAATTAACAACAATTCTAGTTTTTATCACATATCAACATAATTTACAATAATTAAAAGGCAACATTTTAACTAATATTTTTTTGGTATTATATAAACATTTTAAAGTATATAATAACAACATAATTATGTACTAAGTAGTGTTAAATTCAGCAGTATTTTTCATCACAGATCCCGAATGCAAAAGTTCATCGTCACTCTTTATTGTCATACCGTGGGCTTGCAATATGCAGCGAGCTGATTGGCTATTTCAAGGCCATGTATCTATTTTTCATTCCCAGAAGCGTCGTCAAAACTGATAAGCGGAGTGCAAAGACTGTTTTTTGTTGGAGGACGACAGGGTGCAGTTATAATACTTGAGTATATCCAGGCGATTGTAACTTTAAAACTTTTTACATATTAATTACATTTAAACTGATATTGATACACTAATCAATGTGTTATGCTATACATTTAGTATAAAATACGCAAAAAAGCTTTAGATTTACTAGGTATGTACTTTAAAAGTACATATCATCATATTTTCCTTATTAACACCCCGTCATCTCACGTCTAGTCTAGACGTGAGATGACGGGGTGTTAATAAGTTATGTACTTTAAAAGTACATATCATCATATTTTCCTTATTAACACCCCGTCATCTCACGTCTAGTCTAGACGTGAGATGACGGGGTGTGGACGACTGGGAATAATGCGTTCTGTTCGTCCACAGTGTAGACGAACAGAACGCAACATTCCCTGTCGTCCGCAGTGTGGACGACGGGGTGTGGACGAGCGGGAATGACTCATAAAACAAAAGATTATAAATAATTACTCATTTCTTGGTAAAAATAAGTAAAAATATTTTTTTCCGTAGAGATAGGAGTCAAAAATATTAGAAGATAATCGCAAAAAAAACAAACAGTTCGTACGCAACGGAGGATCTGTGCAATCGCAGTACCGCCATTTTGACATAAACAATGACATTGTAAAACGCGTTCCGTTTTATGGTACGGTTACGTTATTACTATAATTGTGTGAAATAAATATATCTTACGTATCAACACTTCAAAATATAATTTAATTACATGTAAGAAATACCAATGAAAACAGTTTTGTTTAAATCAAATGTTTCAGGTAAGAGCATTTGTCGTTCATTTCACATACATATCTACAAGTAGTATGCGTGGTGTAGAACGTGTTCGTCTACGAACGGTCCATAGTGGCGAAAGTTGACAAATGAGACTTTGAATTCAACTTGCATTACTTATTATATTGTAATCAATACTGATAAGTGCAGAGAGGTTAAAAACTACGTAACAATTCACTTCTCTATTTTTCTTAATATAATATATTTACTATGTAAGTGTATATGGAATGTACTTTTTTGGCCATGTCCTTTGCCATCGACACGCTAAGAAGACGTATTTTGTGACGTACATAATTATGTTATGTTTCATTTTTTGTTTAGTCAACTCAATCCAGTACAACTAATAGCAATACCATGTTTAAATAATATCTCAAATGCTTAGTTCTCACTTTTAAGTAAAAAAGAATTTAGTATCCACTAGCTGTGCCCGCGACTTAACTACCAGCACATACAATAAAATTAAAAGTTGGCGTACCCATAATGCTTCTTAGAAATTTAAGCCCCCCAAAACTTTGCAATAGCACCAGGTTAAAAGTGACCAATTTACAACGAAGATATGTACCTACACAATTTCCCGGCACCAAATTGCATGAAACACAACCTCGGACCATCCAATATTTTTATCTTCTCCAGGCCTATCTTTGTACATAGTACAGTCGGTACCCACCTACCGATGCTCGGAACAAATGGCGTCAATTACAGAAGACTGCACAGAACGGCCTGACCGTAATTGATACCAGTCATTTACTGTAATGACCGTGAAGCCTCCGAAGGTGTAAATGAATGCCTGAACTAGGCTGGGAATTATGGTGTTTAGTAGGTGCGTGATATGTGGCTGTAATTTTTCGTAAAGGGTGTTATATAATAACGTAACATCACTGTTATGGAATATTTTCTCAACGGGTTGATGCATGTTTGGTTGCCCCGTTGGTCTAGTGGTCGCAATCGACTGCTGAGCATGAGGTCGTGGCTTTGATTCCCAATAATTATTGGGGAATTTCTCAGAAGCAGCCACGTAGTCTGGATTTATGCCCGGTTATCAAAATCAAAATATTTTATATCACATAGGCCTACATGAGCAGTTATAAATACCTCAACAAAAAGGTGCTGGTCGTGTTGGTCGTTTCTGAAGAAGAACCGGCAAGAAACCCCATGGTTACTCTTTTCAAATGATTTTTGGTTTAAAATATGTTACAGCATTAGTACTTAAATGTGGGGGATAGCATAGTTTATGGCAATAAGCTCGCCCCCTATGGGCCTATTACATAGGACTTAAACATAAGGCGAAATGATGGTACACCTCTGCCTAACTCTGTGGGGATTGCAGGCGTGATGTTATGTACTGATGCAATAGACTGGCCCATATAACGTGGGACTGAAATATGGCTGGCGAAATGTGGGTGTACTAGTCCACTCCTCTGCCGTGTCCTTTAGTGGAACAAGTGTGATGTTAAATTATTATATGTTAAAAACAATATGTAATTTATTATAGTCTACTTAATTTCTTGATTTAAAAACAATATGTAATTTATTATAGTCTACTTAATTTCTTGATTTGTCATCGATCTGCTTTCAACCATTGGGAAAACGCTTCCGCGAACATCTTCGAAAGGAAACCCCATCAATCGGTTCAGTGGTTCCCGAGATTAACGTACTAACAAGCTGACGATTTCAGTGTTATTTATACGGGTAGGTAGGTTTGTACGCAAGGGCGTGGTGTGGTTCCACGGAAGGAGGAAATGGTAGAATTGTGGTAAAGCTTGATAAAGACTGAGTAATTAAAATTAAATGTATGTCGGGTTTTCAGGATTTATTCCGTTACACACGTACATCATGTGGGCAGCAGATGGGTTCCGTGCAATGAAAATACACTGGGTGGATACACTGTTTCTATTAAACTAACAAATTACTTGAAATTATACTTTAACACAATAACACGGGGCATAATGAATCGTGGTACAGTTCCAGGACGTCTTAACTCCACTGCGATCTGACACTCTTTGTCCACTGTCGCCTCCGAGCTGTATACAACAGGGCTCTGTAAAGCACGCAGTGGCCACACCACTCACAAAAAAGTTAAATAGAAGGTTTTGTCAAGATATCAAAACCATGCGAAGTATCCTCAGGTCGCTAGTACATAAATAAAAAGGAGACATCAAAAATAGCCACGGAATCTGGATAAGTGCCCAGTTGATGGCAATAGGCTCGTCCCTTATTACATCGGACTTAAATATAACTGGCGAAATACGGGTTTATACTCACACGCGCATGCATACAAAGAAAATTTTCCATTAGTTTTAATTTCTTTTTTGTTTCTTTTTTGTTCTCTCACATTGTTAAAAAAAAACTTTGAAATTCGTGAAATTATTATTGTCCTAAAGATTTATAAGGGAATGGGACTGGTATCTTTAACACAGGTTACTTTGTAATCTAGCTAAGATGCCAGTTGCGATCCGTACTGTGACTATAAAGCTACGATCACTGTTAATATTGTAACTATTTAATCTTATAGGTTTTATACTGTGAGAACTAATAAAGCTTATTATTATTATTAATTTTTCTTTCAAATTCGCCAAACTGTCATATCTATCTCCATTTTTGTTACCCTAAAATAACATAACATTTCATACTAGGTACACCTGTGCTTAACCCTTCTGGGATTACAGGCGTGATGTTATGTTACATTACATCCAAAAAGCTACGCGGAAATTCCAAAAAGGTCCCACAAGACTGATATTCGTAACTTACCATACACGACTATAACGAACTTAGGTAAGAAACTGCGAAGCGCAAACGTGGCTGATTTGCAATGCAAATGGCGGCGCGCCGCTCGTTGCAGCCCGTATGCATCGCCACAGTAAGTGATTTTAGGACATTTGCAAAGTTCGTGTCACGCTTAGCCTACTTCTAGTGGCGTGGCTTTGACTTCCGCAGTCTTTTACTGTGTATTTTTAACGTTGAGTGCCGTTTTCTTAGAGTTATTACTTTTGACGAATCTAGATTTCGAATTTTAGTTGCAAAACATGGTGGTAAGTAAAGATGTGATGTTTTGTGATAAGAATGCTTCTTCGACAAAAAAACAATTAAAATAAAACTGTTACTGGTATCAGATCGTCAATTGATGACGACATCATCTTCCTGCCTTTGTCCCATGTTACATTGGGTCGACTCAACGCGTTTTTTTCTTACATTCCTCTGTCAACCGTCACGCTATCATTTACTTCTTTTTCTTTCATATCATTCCTCTCACAATCCATTCCCATTCCTTGGTCTTCCTTTCCTTCTCCAGCCATCAACATTCAATTTGTGACCACATACTTGTAATTTTATTTGTGTGTTTAAAACCCTGTCAGAATAGCCACAAAACCGTGGCTATTTGGAGTGAGAAAAATACAGAAACAAAAGAATCCCCAATATATTTCCTACTATTCAAAATTCACCAGTTGAATATCAACGCTCCGAAATCTATCCCAAAATCCATTGAAATCAAGTCACCGAGACCAGTCTACCAATTCCGAAAGACAATTACATTGGAAGTGCGAACGCTGTAGCCTTATAATTTGACCACACGGATCTGCCAAACGCTCTAATACCGAGAGATCCCACCACAATAGCCCTCCAGTGAGTCCGACATGGAGTAGTGAACGAATGGAGCTCCTTTTTATGTACATACAGTGAAAGCACAGCACAGTTTTCGAAACTATCATTATGTCAGCACTTTACTCCACCGAGCCGCTCATTTTTAGTACACGAATTACATTCATATCATGTACACTTATTTATCATGTAATCGTAATTCTTACTTACTATTATCCCTTTGTTTGTGGGTACTTTGCCGGATTAACGAGTGCTTTTCAAATAACTTGGTCAGAGGCAGTATATCTCTCTTGTTCTTTCTCCTAGACTCTGTGAAAGTTTGAGTAAGACAGATGCAGTTTTTATAAGCAAATTTATGACATAACCGATGACAGTGACAGATGGGCCTTACAGGGTTGATCAACAGCGATCAAACATTGGAAAATGAGCCTTAGAGGCTCACTCAACAAGTTTTGATGCAAGGATGTTTGTTACTCAATCATGTCAGAACGGCTGAACGGATCTGGATAAAATTTTGGCACAGTGATAGATTATGCGGGGTGGAAGGGACACTGATTCGAAAATAGTTACAACGTATTCAGTACATCATTCTGAGCCCGGGGCATTTAGAAATCTTTTATTGGTTATTAAAAAAAGTGTCCCTTCCTCCTTCTAGTTTGAAATAGCACGTGGACGACTTTTTCTTTCTCACACATACAAATCAAAATTTCCACGCGAACAAAGTCGTACCCAACAGCTAGTTTACCAATAAATTTTAATGATTTAACATTAACCTATCAAGCTAAACAATTGTTTTAGGAAGACGTGTGACGAGTAAAGCATTGTGCCAAAAAAGAGTAGCCTTTTGCTCACTACAAACATCATTCTAAATATTTTCTTCACAAACATCATTGATAAATTATAAAATTCTTTGAGCTCTCCATTTCACTTCCTACTCCGTGGTTCGAGGTAAATTCGCAGTGCGTCCTACAGATAGTTTGCATTCAGAATACAACGGACAATCAAATGATTAGCAGATGGAAAGGATTAGTTTAGGCCTGTGTTGTCATAGCACGTGATATCGATATACCTATGTATGTATGACTGAATGAATGGAAAGCGGGACTGAATGAGATTAGTAGGTTTCGTTTATATATCATTCGGGCTTTAAATAAATAAATATGTATTTTTTAGCAATCCGTGTCATAATTGGTACTAAGAAACGTTTATGAATTTACTTCAGACTCTGTTTACGAAGAACGTTAAATTGTTTAGGTACTTCATGCCAAAATTTATACAAACAAAATGTTCACAGAATCACGTTGGTGTCCGTCTGTCCGTCAAAGGCGATGTTCTTCGAAACTACTTGCTCTTTACAGTTTCTAGTGAGAGCAATGTTTAACAGTTACGGCCCAGTTGCGAATTCGAAGAGGAAAATTATGTGCCAATTAAGTGATCGGAACTATAAGAGTTTATTTCCTGAACTTTAAAAGAGACTGAAAAAGGTCTTCGTACGATGGTCTTCGATATAGGAAATCGCGTTATGGAACTCAAATAGAGTTGAGCAGGACATCTAGCGCGGTAATGGCAAGTCGAGTAAAGCTGTGACCGAGTGGCGTCCACTTGAAAAGAGAAGTGTTGGTCGTCCGGCGGCGGCGAGATGAGTAGACGACATTGTTGACATCGCGGAATATCCTGGGTGAGACTGGCACAAGAACGTGGAGCTTGGCAGAAGCAAAACCCAGCAGTGTGTGAAGTCGGGCTATGGATGATGATGGAAAAGAGACTGTGCCCTCTATGTTTGTTTTACTGTATCCTCTCAGACTTGTCAAACAGGAAACGCCTCATGCGCCTCATGTAATTTTGACATGTTGTAGTGTTTCTAAAAACTAATTTACAGAATCAATAGTTACTCTTCAATCGAATAAATTTTTGTAGTAAATGACGATTATTCTAAAATCAGAAATAACATTACCTATACCTTGACATTAAGCTAGAAACGAGGCCTTCAATGAAAGCCTTTCAAACATGACTGCCAGACTTCCCATTATGTCGGTCAAGGTCGAATACTTGCATTTACCAGGGGAACATAGCGTGATATGTATTGATTGCACCCCATTAAACTGTTCCAAGTAAACTAGGTATGGTGAAGGGTTTAAAAATAACTTTAACAGTTTTAAGGTCACGTCTATTTAGTTATTTATTTGAACTTTACTTAAATACCATAATGGGTGTAGAAATACCCTTAACGAAACTGAAAGGTACTAGTTCTCCTCGACATTGCGATCATTTTCTTGTTCTAGACCATACCTGGGAACCTTCTAGTTACGGAGGAGATATTGGTTCTAACTATTTCACATTTTTTTTAAATACAATTTTAATATTATAACTTTACTTTTAATACCTCCCTGGGTCCCGTACTATTCAATGCATCCATCAACCCAATGTTTTGAGTGCGTTACATTGAGTCCTACCGTAAAACGTGATTTTTCAGCCTAATACAAAAGTAAAAAATTCGTTTCCCAGTAATAATAGAGAGTAGAGTTACTTAGTTTGATGTACAGAATGCTTGGTTGGTGGCTTTATGAAGGGCCCGTTTATTTATTTATTTATTTATTGCACAATGTATACACCGTTACAAGCTTGGCTTAAAAACAAATGAATACATTACCCTGTTAGGGCGCAGCAAAATAACTTAAGACTAGAATATACTTACAAAGAACAGTTTAAATTATCAATATCAGTAGGTACTAGTATCATATTTAGTACATTATATCATTAGAAACTTTAACAAACATACACTATATTTATATGGTATCTATAATTACCCCTTGTATTAAACATATACGCTTTAGATTTAGAAGTACACCTAGGGTTAGAGGGAAATAAATGGTAGGAGCTGCTGATGTAAATTTCCAGTTATGATAATAAGGTTTGCTTTGATGCGCCTATAATTAGCATGCAGCATGAGACATAGATGCGGCGTATTCAGCGACAACTAAACTTTGCGCAGTTGCACTGTTTCAATTTCAGTTCTCGGCGCTGCTGGGCGTTGAAAATACATCATGGCGCTTTTTTTTACCAATTGATTTGCGTGTCATCTAGTTTTAGTGAAAACGAGTCTAATTATTTTTTTCCCTGGAATGGCAACGCATCTGTGATGCCTATTTTTAGTATTAATACCTATTCAAATATATACTTAAACCACTTGTTTCAAAGTTTATTTTGTTTTCTAAGTAGCTTCTCAGTATTCCTACTGAAGCTATTCTCTTGAAGTAAGATCTGTCCATTTGTAATGTGTTTAATGGATCAAAGGTGAGGAGGAAGTCATTGTTTTTGTTCAATTATCTCGGCTTCAGCTAGCAAGCTTCTAACGCAGGTAGTTCTAAGAAATGCTAAGACTTGGGATATTTTTAAATTCACTGTGTTTTTAAATATGGAACAACTCTTAGAATTCTTTTTATTTTTTTAGTATCGTATTATCATTTCGTTTTTTGTAAAAAGGTATTTACCTACTTACCTTGTTGGTGTTATCACATCAAAGTTTTTTTATTTTTATTTTTGTTTTTTATTTGTGATTAAAATTTTAATTTTATGTCTTGTTAGTCATTGCTATTGTAATTTTAGAATTTTAATTCAGATTATTTACTTAATTATGTTTGTGGTGGTTGTAACTGAGATTTTAATTTTGTAATATTGTTAATTTTTATGTAAAATGTATACTACTCATATGATCTGAAATGGATTGAATTAAATTAATTTGAATTTTAAGTAAACGCAACTCCGGCCCTCAAGATATGGCTCAGTTTTCCAAATAATTTTATTAAAAATTTTACTTGTTACGATTATTCATAGCGCTAAAGTTAGGTTAAGAAAATGTTTGTAGCAATGGTTTAATAAATTTATTATTTATTCTATTATTCTTTACCACGCCTGTATTGTTCGAATACAGGGTGTAACTTATCACTGATCATCAAACTGAACAATAGCCCCTAAAGAACAAGGGTCGACAACACAAAAATTAAAATTTTATAAAAATAGACGAAGAAGACAAAATAAAAGAGAACTCGTAAACTACTGAAGCAAAGTTAATAAAATTTATTTTTGTAGACAAATCACGTAAATAGGACCAGTAAACACGGAGTAATAGGTGATGCCGGTGGAATACATAACCTCCTCCATTTTTAGGGTTCCGTACCAAAAGGGTAAAACGGGACCCTATTACTAAGACTTCGCTGTCTGTCTGTCTGTCTGTCTGTCTCCAGGCTGTATCTCATAAACCGTGATAGCTAGAAAGCTGAAATTTTCACAAATGATGTATTACTATTGCCGCTATAACAACAAATACTAAAAATTAAAAAAAAATATATTAAGGGGGGCTCCCATACAACAGATATGATTTTTTTTGCCGTTTTTATAGATAATTGTACGGAACCCTTCGTACGCGAGTCCGACTCGCACTTGGCCGGTTTTTTTAGAAGATGGTTGAAAAGAAGGCTATTACGTACGCTACCATTTTCTTACCATGGTTGATGAAAATAACCTCAAAATGCTTTGTGAGAACCAAGTGGCGCAAGCGACCTCTGTATATATAATTGTGGTCATAAATGAAACGTTTCATACTCAGACAGCAATCTAAACAAAATTCGTTTGGTTCCATTCGACCTAGTACTCATCGGTAATGAAGTCCAATCTTTGATGTTTTAATTATAGAACATTATCTCGTCCGGGGTATGAGTAAGGAATGTATTATCCGGATGTGATATCTGTACATAGGACAAATAAATATAATTGAAATGTCTGTTTTTAATTTCAAAACAAATGCTTTTTACTGAATGTATATGAAATTATACACGGTACTTATAACATTTTTTTTAATAGTCTGGCTGTCTGCTTGTTTCGACCAATCTTCGAAATGGCTGGAGCGATTTGACGAGACTTTGACACTGGCAGATAGCGGATGTTATAATGAGTTACTTAGGCTTTTATTTTAGAAAAAAGAATTAGGGTTCCGTGTAAAAACATTTCAACCCTTGAAATTGTTAACAAAATACGATTGAATTAGGGAAGTAATATTTTTATAACAAATTCACGCCGTCGAAAGTCGCGGACACAGCTAGTTTTTAACAAAAATAGATTCGAATTATATTTAAGTATTGAAAACACTTGTTTTTGTTCGAAATGGTTATTGCTGCGTTTAATGAAAACATGTTGGTTGTGGTTTTAGCTTAATGTGACGCTTGTATTTCTGAGTAAAAGGTTTCTGCAGAGATGTACTAATATAACATACTAACATTTCTTTTATGTTTGAATAACCAATCGAACACAAATATCTTTATTTAGCGACATCAGGCTAAAACTAGGGACATACAAAACTGGAATCTATTTTCTCACTATGACGGCGACCAATAAAATTAAAACTGAAGCCGAAACACAAATAGCTAATAACGTAGTTACCGAATGTAATGTGTCCTAATTTAAGTGATCGTCATGCGAATAGACGGGGCTTAATTTGTTCGACAAACACGTTATCACGACTTCTCTACGTACTTTTTCAATGTAAGGCTAGCATAAACTGAAAATGTGTATCTTGTCGTCGTATGCCCAAGTACACACACAAATAGGGAATGTACCAGCATGTACGTACTGCAGAGTACACAGACGGTCGACCACTTTTCAACCTTATTACAGGGTGTACGGGTGAAAAGTGGCAGTCCGTCAGTGAACTCGGCAGTACACTGCACCTACATAATGTAGGTACATTGACATGGCTGTCTATCGAATGTTTTATTCAATCGTGAAGCGACGAATGACTAATACGTCATGTGGTATGTTGGTGGCACAGTCATTTGTTTTTAATAACGATATGGATTACAATTCAACACTAAAATGTTTTAATCAAATACTTTATTATACAGTGTTACATATCGTGCGAATCGATCAGATTGTGCACTGGCTGTGAACACCATACTTTTACAAATACTGCAGTACGTACAATTAGATACATTACATAGCAGTCATAGCCTAGTGGTGCGACCGTCGGGCTGCCAAGTCATAGGTCTCACTTTATTCGGTGAAGGAAAACATCGTGAGGAAACCAGCATGCCTGAGAGATATTTCTCGACGGCATGTAAAGCCAAGTCAGAGGCCCATGGGCGGCATAAAAACTCTGATACCAGGTTCGTTACACACACGGTACATTATCGTCACAAATCTAAGAAAAATCTTAATAGTTTAAATTTGTTTTTACTGCATATAGTGCCCAAAGGTGAAGCAGAAAGTGGCTTGGAGACGTAAAGACGGACGTGATAATCCGCTGCATAATGAGAAGCACACTACCACTCGATATGTCGATGTCTGATACGGACTTGTCCAGTAGCAGACATCTTTCGGCTGAAATTACGATAGTGACGACGCCTAAAGCACATAAAATAAGCATGGCCACTAATGCTGGCAATTTTCAATTCACCCTCATATCCAATGCAAATCACATAACCTCTCGTTGACCTGACTTGAGTAGGAAATCAAACCGTACTATAATCACTGATTACTACCTCAGCTGACCTATTTACACACTGGAAGCGTGACGCAACTGTAAGTAACTAGCTTATGCCCGCGGCTTCGCTCGCGTAGTTACCGGTGTAAAAAGTATCGCATGTAAATCCAGGTTATATACTATCTGTGAGTGTATTTCATGCAAATTCGTTTATATTAATTCATCCATCCATTAATCAATCCATCCAGCCACAACTTGCGCATTTATAATAGCAGTAATACCAGCTTATTACGCCAATAGGTGGCGATAAACCCTTCCAGGAAAAACGTGGACAATGAAGCGTTGTCATAGATATTATATATTATTATGTAAGGAAGTTTTAATTGCGATGGCGATGGCGGCCTGAATCGAAGTAATCGATGGAAATGAATGTGATTGGGTCATGGGTGAATGTGATTATCGGTTATCCAAACTTGGCCGCCCCGTGTATAATTCTAAAGTCTCTATGCTGGACGAGGGTATGCATTGTTACATATTATAAAATAAAAAAATACTCTGTACGTACTTTTTCACATCATTAGGCTGGCGCAATAATAACTGTGTTGTGGAGGTGTAAAATACTGGTACTCAGCTGCATCCGGTTAGACTGGAAGCCGACCCCAAAATAGTTGGGAAAAGGCTAGGCAGATGATGAACGCACCCTCTTAACACCTAAATGGATTTCGGTGAATTTTGTCACATAGACAGCCCATGACTAGCTGGATAATTTTTATTCCAATAGGTCTTTCCATTGGTATTATCTCCACACGTGAAACCGCGGGCAATAGCTAGTTTTCTAATACATGGAAAGAAGTAAGAAAAATCCTCAAACTTCCTCATTGCGTGTTTGGCATTTCCGATCATAATTAAAGGTTGTAGAAACTTCAGAAGATACGAGACCACTGTTGTCTAAGATTACCTAAGAAAAGGTCCGGTTCTGAACCCGTAACCTAATACTTTATACGTGAGGTACCCATAAGGTGAAGGTAGAGAGTTTACGTGTCGGATTTACTTGTAACTATCCTTGAAAATCTCTTAATCTATGTATATCATCAAAGTATTTTGTTGGAATCAACGCAAGCACCAATGGGACGCAAATAATTTAAAGTCCTAATGAAACTGCTGTCGACAGAAGACGAAGAATAGAGTATGCCAATTACTAGAGACCAGATTACGCTACTAACAATCGATGAAATATACAATTCTAATAAGCATCAAAATTGTTCAAAATTATGCAACCAAAATGCCAAAATATGCAACATAAAATTGAACTACAAAAAATGATTTTTATTATTATTTACTATAGATTTTCGACGAAATATTCTTGATTTTTTTGAGCAAAGTGTTATTGGGTTTATCCATCAGAAATTTCTCAGTGTCCGGGGCAATAGGCTCGCCCCCTATAAAATCGTCATCATGGGACTTAAAACATAACTGGCATAATATGGGTGTACTATTAGGTACACCTCTGTCGAACCTTTCGGGGATTACGGGCGTGATGTTATGTCATGTGTGTGGGAACAAAATTGAAAAAAGTGTGAAAACGAACGGTGCCATGCGTCTTGGATATCTAAATCTTTTTCTCGTGCGGAAATGTTTGACACAACGGAGTGTAATTACCAGAAATAAATAGCGGAGGAGTAGGAAAACCATAATTTCCACTTCTAACAGTTCTAACTAATGTGCTTGTAAATGGTTAACTTGAAATAAATGCTTTGAGTTTGACTTCTTCATACGGCCCAGGTGCTCTGCCAATGACGTATAAAATGAAACCCAACCCAACTCACAATAATCGTTGATAACTGTGGAACCCAACGGTTGAGCACTGTATCACATCGGTAAATAAAAAACAACGTTTTTTTGGGTGAAATTTTCGAAAATTTACGATGGTTCTTATCGGTCGTTATCAATGATGTGTGTTTCTGTCTCATTTTAATTTGTTTTGGAATCGAGACTTTATTTTGTTTGAAAACGAAAATTGTATAAAACTTGCGAAATTTTACCGGGTTAACAAACGGAATTTATCCTGACAAATACAGGGTAATCTATTATGAAAGACTATTATGCAATACCAATAAAAGTGGGTTTATCAAATTAACATAGAACTAGCAAACGCTTCGTACTCACATAAACACCCGCCATTTTCCTATGGGGTAAGCAGAAACTAAAGAACGCCACCTGCAACGATCCTTGCATACTCCTAGCGCCTCATCCACGTCCATACTCGTACATGAGCTTCAACTATTAACATTTCACATCGTATGTATTCTGTATGTCTGTTTACACAAGCAGGATTAGATGGTGTGAGGATGATACGTGAATTCTCATCGAAATAACAGTATATGCTAATGAAAGTATTTTAAGGTACTAATCATGCGTAGCAGTTCTCGTGGTCCCAAACGAAAGAAGTACTCACGGCGCAGATGTAAGTAAAAACAAGCCCAATGTAAAAGCCGTACGCCCGTACGGTAAGGTATCCCATTCAAGTATTTTTAACCCTTAACTGCTCGCATGGGGTCATCACATTTTCGCGCGTCGAAAAAATGCACTTGCAACGGTCGGAACACCCCCTCGCGCCCGCTAGCCTCCTAATATACGCTAAAGAACATATTTTAGTACCGTTTAGACCGCTGCAGGTGCAGGCCGCTGCCGCTCTCTTGAGCCGTGACCCCGTGCGAGTATTTACGTAAAGTAAAGTATTTACGAAAATTGTCCACACAATGCAGCAAATGCAAAAAAAAATTATGTAATGAGCACTTCATTGTCTACTGCCTAACCTGCAATAACGACGATTCCCTTAGTTCCTAAGAATTCATGAAATTTTAAACATGATCTCATATTGTGCCAAAATGTTCCCTATTGTAGAAGTTTATATTTTAGTTATTTTGATGTCTTAGAAGATTTTAGTTTTAGTTGTGGTTTTTATGTCTTATAGTTTAAATAAAGTACTTTCATAATTACTATTGGCGTGTTTCATTAAAAATATGAAATCATCAAATTTCATCCATACAAATTGGGGTCACCACGGACCCCGTGCGAGCAGTTAAGTGATTTTCTTCGTGCGAGTAGTTAAGGGTTAACAAAGAAACAAAGAAGGTTTTGTGTACGTTTATAAATCTGGCTATACACGCGCCCGAGCTACGAGTACTACGCACCTGACTTGAAGGGCAACCAATAAGGTTATTATATAATTAATTCAAGAATTCTATAAATACCAAATTCCAGTATCAAAGTACCACTTCGTATACACGAAGAGTAAAGACGCCTTACCGCTTAGCCACGAGCTACACGTGCAAGTGACACGCGTGCTGTGACAGCGACTGTGGAGAAATCAAATTAAAGAAATTCTTAGAGGATGCCACGAGTCGCTGCGACTTGCGACGCCACGGTACACCCGCGAAGAAAACAAGTGACACATCTACGCGCGTGTTGCGTGACGCAAGCTGCATCGCAAGCCTAGGCTCAGAGCGGGGGCACACGATGCGTTGCAGCGCCGCGCCGCGGGGTTTTCACCGTATCAGCGGGCAGCGGGCTAAACTAGCAGCGTTCTGATCGGTGAAATCTTTGCAGTGCGGTGCCGCAACGCACCGTGTGCTCGCGCCCTCATTTACGGAGACGCGGTGAGTCACGCGGTGTGCGGCGGGGAATACTACGAGGCGGCAAGTGCTGCGCGTGCACAAGCAATTGACAATGTAAGATGTGCTGATTACGGAGACGCGGGGCGTAAAACGGCGCGTGCGACTCCCCGTGACATGCCGCGTGCGACGCCACTTGCTCAATCGCGAGTATGGCTATGTTTCACACGCCGCTTCTCCGCGCCGCGCCGCCGCATTGAATGCAGCGTGCGTAGCTCTCGGCAATCGGCTTGTATGAAACCCTTAATGCCTAACACACGTACACCGCAAGACCGCGTTGACGTGCGGCGCTCACCACCTCTCTGCCCAGTGCACCGCCACAAAATGTCTACAGCTTCCGCGCAACCGCGCGGACGAACGCTACATGTGAGAATCGCCTTATCGTCCGAGGTCATGAACGAGGCGTTATTCGTTGAAACTACGATATTAGACACTTAGTTTCTTCAAGCACTAGTTAAGGACCGACTTCGCATGTAAGTCAAAGAGTCGAGACCAACACTTTTAAAGTTATAAGTGCAAAATCCTCCTTTATGTTACTCGTAGTTGGTAACGATCGTGATACGTGTCGGGTTACGGGGTATAAAGTCGTTTGGTAACAAGGAGAATGTGAGAATAAGAGTCCCAAAGTTTTCGTCGGGTGTCAATTGTTTTTGAGTGTCTCTTTGTGCTTCAGCACGTAAAACTGTTGTTATAATTTAGCCAGCACTTATAGGTAGATCTTTAGCAGTCGTTACTATCTATGTAGTAAGAAATAAAATAATTCAGAAGCCGTGTCTCCCATCCGTTTAAAAGCATTAAAAATAATTGACGAGACCAATTTTCACCGACGCCGCGACGTTTCTACTCCTTGACAATGAAGATTGACATCTAAACCAAGATGGCCGGCGCGGGAAACATTAGTACGCAGATAATCTATTTAATCCACAAGTCTAGAAGACAATAGAATTTAAATAATTCGTTATTTATGTCAGTTTACACTAACGTTAAGTTTAACAATCTTCGTCATCTCGAATCGATGATTCAGATTTTGTCCGATGATCCAGTACGTAGCAATAATAATATTATAATAATATATCTTGGGACAACCAACACACCGCCAACTGATCCCAAACTAGGTTGAGCCTGTACTATGGCAACCAGACAACTGATAAACATACTTATATATTTCTAAATACATACATATTATAGATAAATTGCACACCCAGATACAGAACAAATAATCGTACTCATCGCACAAAGATTTGTCCTGTGTCGAACCCACGACCTCCGTCCTCGCAGTCAGGGTCACTAACCACTAGACCAACAGGCCTATCATCAGCAGTCTGGACAGCTCTGTCGTTTATCTCATTCAAGTCCTGGAGGGTGCAATTAGTTGAGCAGGGGAGAAGGTCTGGCATATCCTGTGTCGAGGTTCCACAGTCGCATTGTGTCCGAGATGGGTCGATTATACCCATCCAGCCAAATTGGATCTGCAGCGGGCAACTTGAGCAGGCAGTCGGCTTAAAGATTTCCATGTAGGTACCTACTCCCTACAGTTCGTGAAGTGGAGGAAGGTGGGGGATATTAATTTGTTGTCGTTGTTTGTTGTGTTGTTTAGTTTAACAATGTCTTGCAAGGTTAACATAAAGCATATCCTTAAGAAACCTGCACTTTTTCTCCGTTATTTTACTGACGTACAATTTACATTTTGTTGGATATCTCAGTAGGCAACTCGTGAGCTTCAAGATCCTAAATTTTAACGCTTTATCTGCGATTATTGCGATATTGTTGACCCAAAGACGGACATGTAACGTAAATTAATGAATTTTAAACATGCCACTTTTGGAGATTAAATTAGATAATTAAAAAAAAAAAATTTGCTAACTATATTGCGTTATATAACAAATGAAAGGGCTCATTGTGAGCCTCTCAAGCATTTTGTTAAATTAAGTGGGCGGGGAATAAAATCCATTACTCCAAAACTACAAGGCCGAAAATTTTGAAAAAAATACAAAAACATACTTCATTGCCTATAGATTACAGGAAATCTTAGATTTAAAACAACTTACGGAATTTAGATAAATAACGTACGGAACCCCTCTCCACGCGAGTCGAACTCGCACTTTTCCGGTTTTTCAGTCATGTTTGGTATCTGAAAATATTGACATTAGAAACTTGTTGCTAGGCAGCCTGCAAAAGTGGTCTTACCATAATCACCTCTGGGATTCAGAGTCGCAACATTAGTGATCGCCTAGTGGCTGGTAATTTGTTTTTGCGCTAAATAACTGCTTCATGTTTACGCATAACATTTAGGTGTTACGTACTGCTACTGAAAACGGACATTACTATTTGCATTGACACTAATCAGATTAACATCATCATCATCTTCCTGCCCTTGTCCCATGTTATTTGGGGTCGGCGCAACACGTTTTTTTCTTCCATTCTCCTCTGTCAACCGTCATGCTATCATTTACTTCTTTATCTTTCATATCATTCCTCACACAATCAATCCATCGTCAGATTAACATCAAAACCACAAAAAGTAACAGATATAATAAAACAAATCGACGATTAATCAATCTATTTAAGTCGCGAGTTAATAGGCTTCTTCTGGGTAAGCTCGTTCCATCGTCGACCTCATCTCTGTCCTCAGGACTAGATTGAGGTCAAGAGTAGGCCCATTTAATATTAAAAAAAAGATTAATTCGCAGATTATAATTATCAATGGTTCCGTACGTTATTTATATAACCTCTGGAGCAGCGATCATTCACCTTTCACGATAACCTGACGCATCGTAAATGTCAGTAGTAAATAAATCGTTAAAAATATTAAATGTACCTACTGTTTGACTGAAACCAGTGAAACATTTCTTTAAGTTTTCAGGCGTAGTTAAGGTGAAGATGTCTGTTGTATTGAGACATAAAGTGTTGGACGTGTACCAACAGTAATGTTGCTGTGCAACTGTAAATTGTACAAAACCGGACTTATACCTAGAGCATTTTCTACCAGTCTACCCAGATTGATAAAACAGACTGGGTGGTGGGTGATTAATTAATGTATCTCCAATAATCAGTAATCACCAAATTCTCACCACTAACATAGTTCTTAAGTACTTATTCACTAACACAGATGGACCATGTTGTTCGAAATAAATAGTTATTTGATTTGATTTTGATTTGAGAGACAAAACATAGAGAGTACATAACATAACAAACATCACACCTGTTATCCCCGAAGGGCTAGGCAGAGATATACTCATGTAACAGGGGGAGCTTTTTGCCATCAACAGGGCATAAATCTAGACTACGTGGCTGCTTGCTCTACTGCTCTGGATTTCAGGTCCAACTCACCGACAGTAACAATGACGGAACAAAGCGTTCATAATCAACTGGAAGAGGTAAGGACTGAAAACCGAACCTGCATGCAGACCTGCAGCCACACTGAACTCTGCGGTATTGCCCGCAACTGACCGGACGTTAGGTATAAGATTGACTTCGTCTTAATAGAAAACTTACAAGACAATATTAATGAATAAAATACTTAAAACAATAAATACATAATATATTATGTATACAGTTATACACAGAATAAAGTTATGTGAATAAGTTATGAGTACAATAAACCCAGAGAAAAACGAATACAACAAATGAATTCTTCGCAGAATTGAATCTGTCAACTTCTTGAGAATATTCTTATTGTACTTATGGTAGCATGCCTATTATTACTTTCACCTTTTCTATATTATTGACGCGGGTTTGGCTACAGTGCGTGACGGTGACTTATGTGGCGACATGTCACCGTAAATATCAGGCTAGCCTATGTTAAATTCCGCCACAAATATGTCGAGGTAAAAATATTAACCAATCGGCAAGAATTACTGCCTGGCTTTATCAGCGACGTAGTGTGATCTATTCTTTCATACTTTCACTACATTCGATAGGTGTGGTACCGTAGCATAAATACAGTTGAGGGGTTGAGGACTGCCTTGCTGGTCTAGTGGTTGCAATAACGACTGCTGAGCATGAGGTCCTGGGTTTGATTCCCGGGGCGGACAAATTGTTGTTGAGTTTTTCCATCAGTAATTTCTCAGTAGAAGAAATTTCTCAGTAGCACGAAGTCTAAATGTGTGTTTGGTTGATGGAAATAGGCTGGCCCCGTATTACATGGGACTTAAACATAAATGGCGGAATGTGGGTACACCTTTGCCTGACCCTTCGGAGATTACAGGCGTGAGGTTATGCTCTGTTAGAGTTGAAAATTTGGGTTGAAAGGTTAAAAGCGATTCTCAGTTGTTCCAAGTTATAGTTCCCATGTATCTCATAAAAACCGACCCCACAAAAGCCGAGAAAGGGCGCGATTGATGAAAATCTGTTCTACGACATCACCTACTTATTTAGTTTAATTTAAGTCATAATAGTCTAAACAAATTCACTTAAACAAATTGCACAAGTTTTAATGCGCGAACTTCTCAACTCTTCATTCTACGCGAAACTTTTGATGACAACAATAAGCAGTTAGCATGCATTTTTAAAATCTATTTAAGTTCGCTGAGATTGTTCGGTTAACTTGAGATGGGGTGAAAGATTGCATGCCATTCTTTGAACCTTATACCGTTCTTTTCTATGGGGACTGAGTTATCGCCAACATTGTAGGACTAATCAAAATGTCCCCATCATTCTTTTGTATTAGAGCGGTGGTGTGTCGAACTGTAGATAGAGATTATTGTCATTGTTATTAGTTTAATTGCACCTTCAAGTAAAAAATATGGTTTACAGTTAAAATAGGCCTTAAGGTTATTAAAGTTGCAGCCAATACCTAAGTTAAGATAACTTAATATCTTGTAATTATAGGTATCAGCGCCCGCCCTCGTTATGATAGCCAATGTTATTGTGCCTAGTTTCAAATGTGAGTCCTAAATATTTCATATACTCAACAGCAGATAGGGATGGGGTTTTATCATCTTTGTCATTCTTCCCTGGCCTGCATGAGTCTCAACTAGGTTTTAAACGCGATCTTAGATGACACTTTACTGTGTGTGTAAATTATTTCATCACTAGTGCTCTTAAAACGGTGAAGGACCATACATGTGACATGTATCAACTCTCACTGGGTTCGCCAACCAAACCTGCATGGCTGAGAGATATTAAAATTTCTCGACGGCATGTAAAGCCAAGTCGGGCCTATGGACGGTGACACCAGGGTAGGCATCAACCACACGAAAAAGAAAAAAGACTGGGTAGCCTCCAATATTTTTGAAATACACAATTCTCAAATCCAAATAAAAGTAAGATTAACAAACCATTCACCTGTAAAATGAGGGTATACCGTGCTACGAAACCATTCCTAATAATACATACCTACTATTTTACAACTCTATCGAGGAATACAATATTTATTTTATTTATTCATCTACCTTTGAAAGGGGTTCCCATATAATTTTATGGCACGTTGCCAGCGTTAGATACGCGTAAATGAACTGATTGTGTGCTCATCAGCCAGGGTACGGCCTCATTAAGGGGAGAGGCATGTCACATATGTATTTTATATTATGTATAAAAGTAGCCTATTTCCTTTTCCGGATTCCAAGGTTAATTTTCTACTAAATTTGAAGCACAGAGACAGGGACGAAGCAGTTATATTAGCTAATTATTAATTATTTAGGCTGGTTCTATATAATATATGTTGTTTATTCCGCCATTTGCTGCGATTCTTACATTCTTCTTCGGTTTCGTTCATGTTCATACATCCAGATGTGTATTGCCAGCCATACTGTTCGGAAAGGTCAGGTGCATAATTACGTAACGTCGCTTAAGCATGTCGTTTGTAAGTACTACGTACCTGACGTTTCGGAGAAACATGACCAATAAGGTCAGCTTTTATCCCTCTAGGGCATCCCCTCCCAAGTGTTTCACTCTTATCTGCCTTGTAAATCCGTGTGTACTTGATTCTACCTATGACCAAAAACAGGAAGAAAGGAAACGCAAAAAAAAGATAATATTGTATGTCTCAGGGCTGCACCCAAATGGGCCCAATTCAGAAGAATGCCGAGCAGCTAGAATTCCAAAACATCTTTTATAGATGATTGTGATCATCCTTGATAAATAGAAATACTTAGTCATTACTATAGAACCTAAACTGTTATACAATCAGTGTGTACCTGAATTCAAACTAAAATCAACAAAATTGATTCAATGCTTATCAATGAACCAAAAACCCAGCTCAATGAATGGCATCGCATTTAACATTGGATGCCTTTCAATTCTCTTCAGAGGTTCATTTAGAGGCTAACATTACCGTCCAGGTATTAATAGATTGAAGGTTCCTGAATAGAGAATTAAACGTGCCAGCAATCACCTTAATGAAATCAACGTCAGGGCACTGTTCGAAAGAATGGGCCAATTACTTATTATAATGTTCATTTTATGATGAATGATACGACAATTTATAGTTTGTCTCTTATTTTATGGAGGTATTATAATATGCCTCATAAAGACGCCTTTGCGAGACCCACACAAGAACCTTTCATGCCACAATACGCTGCTTTTTTCAGAGTAGTCGCAACTATATCCTGAGAGCTGTCATGTGGAGAGCTATAAATATAAGTCATTTTATGTGGAGGTTGATTGGGTAGGAAACATGTTTCCCTGCCTGGTCGTCCTTTTTTGAATAATATCTATTTTTATATGTTACCAACACTAGAATACAAGCTGTTCGTAATACTAACGAAATGTGAATCACTAAATGAATTTTAATTTAATTAAATTTCCGCATAAATGCGAGAGAGTGATCCATTTGCCTAGCCTCTTCCTAACTATGTTAGGGTTGGCTTCCAGTCTAACCGGATGCAGCTGGATACCAGTGTTTATATGGAGCGACTACCTATCTGACCTCCACAACCCAGTTAGTACTGCGTAATACGATACCCGGTAAGGCTGGTAGTCAGACTTTCAGGCCACTGAATGCCTGTAACGACTGCCAATGATCTACAAAAGACGGCCGGGGCCAACGGCTTAACGTGCTTTTCGAAACTTGGTATATAATGGGTGTTCCCCATCTACGGACTAACCTAGACAAACAATACGTGAAAGTGAGATTGGTAAAAATTTGCATCAGCATAATTGGCCTATTACGTTCTCAATGTTATTGTCTATGATTGTTTATTTTATTATAATGTAATTCACACGAACAATGCGGAGGTTTGATGGTTCTGTGATGGACCTATCGTTTGCCAGTTGGGCTTCCTAATCGCTGGTCTAAGGACCTATACTCAAATCAATAAATTGCAAAATATTGTATCGCATACGTATCATTAATAGTCAGGTCTTGTATTATGATACGCTTTAGGTATGATATCCAGCGACAGTTAGTTCGGGTAGCGATAAATATCGTTTACAATTGCCTTTTTGGTACAAGTTGACATTTAATTACTACCTTAAAACAAAGACAAGGTGACATTCTATCGATACCGGTAGACGAAAACCTCAAAAATGTATTGAATTGACAAAAGGCTTATGTACGCCCTGTTGAAAGACGTAGAAATAGGAAACTATTTTAACGCGACAGTCACTTTGTCTAGGCACCCTGGTATGCTTCCCATTGTTCCAGTCTACATAACATCACGCCTGTAATCCCCGAAGGGTTGGGCAGAGGTGTACTTAATAGTACACCCACATGTCGCCAGTTATGTTTATATCCCATGTAATAGGAGGCAAGCCTATTGCCATCAACTGGGCGCAAATCCAGACTCCGTGGCTGCTACTGAGAAATTCCTGATGGAGAAACCCAATCACACTTTACCCGATCCGGGAATCGAACACAGGACCTCATGCTCAGCAGTTGTGTTTGCGACCACTATACCTACGAGGCAGTGTATTCCCACTTTTATTCCTCACTTAATTGAAGATTAATATTTAATTAGAAGTTATAATTAAACACTCTTCCCACTACTCTGACAAAAACTTGAAAGTAATTATCTAAATTAAATCACGCATTATAATTCACAAAGCCCAGACCGTGATACTATAAACTAGGCTGTCTTTTCACACCTTTTTAATTATTTAGTGACGTCGACTTACGTGTTTTTCGTGTAATTAATTCACGTAGGTACATGGCTCTTTGTTTACGAATTCTGTGTGTTGAAGTTATGGACTAGCTGATCGATGCTTCTTTGTAGGTCTTAGATCGATATCGTGTGGTTAGTCCCTAAACTAGTGTTAGAGTTTTTATGCTGCCCATGGGCCTCTAACTTGGCTTTACTGCCGTCGAGAAATATCTCTCAGGCATGCTGGTTTCCTCACGATGTTTTCCTTCACCGAAGCAAAAATGATAATTATACAATACTATTACCAAATCGAGACGATCAAATGCCGTCTGGTTCGCTTTTTAACCGACTTCCAAAAACGGAGGAGGTTATGTATTCCACCAGCATTTAAAAAAATACATTTACACTGATTTCTCTGTGATAACTGGTCTGATTTTCATGATTCTTTTTTCATTTGATACAAGTAGCTAAAATACAAAAATAAATAAATATTTATTTTACCTCTAAACATTGCGTCATACCTAAACTGAGGCAGCCCCAGTAAGTTACAAATAGTACTTGTGTCGGTTGTCCCACTCTACCCTTAAGTGGTATCTTGCAAGGATATTATGTAGTAGCTCGCGCGGTAATTTTACCTGGGGGGAGTCTATGAGCTATCTTCTGTACTACGTATTTTTCTGCTTTATCTATGTTGATGACATCATGATATCATAATCATATCTTCTCGTTACATAGTAAAATTTATATAAGACAAGAGTTTGTGTAGGATATCTCAACTAAACAAGGTAAAATAAACAACATTTTTGCAAAAAAAAAAAATAAGAAAAACACAAAAAAAAAAAACTTCATTTTCAAAAGTCAGTGGCAGTTTCTATTGCATGGACTTTGTCCGGTCGATTTCACACTAATAAGTTTGTCTAACTCCTAAGCTGTTGTTAACTATCCTATTCTTCTGTAGTGTTAACATTAGCACGTGTAACATTTTTGTTGTTTATTTTTTCAGCGGTACTGTACTTCATAATAAATGTCTGCTGGATAAGTTGGTAGTAAATCAGGCGATGATAGGTTTTCAGACAAATTACAAACAATGCATGTTTACGCCATATGCGAATAAGATTCAGATTCCGGTATACAATCTACTATACTGTATAGTATAAACCACACTACCCACAATTATGTATTTGGTGAGGTTACAAGCACATAATACCTATATGTAATAGAGGCTAACACGAAACCCACGAAACTATCTGTAGACCTTACAAATATTAGTTCCGGGTGGATATTGCTTACGCCCACCCGTATCACAGAAGCTGTAATAGCGTAAGGTAACTAAACTACTTCAGAAGCGAGTCAACACACGCCTATCGAACCTCCATAACCCAGTTAGTACTGTGTAATACGATACTCCTTGGTACGACTGACTGTCAGACTTTTGAGTCACTGACTACCTGTAACGACTGTCAAAGATCTACAAATGACAGCCGGGATCAACGGCTTAACGTGCTTTCCGAGGCACGGAGGAAACCCGTTACCTACGTAATAGATGGTCACCCGCGTCTTAATAATTCGCTCTCGCTCTCTCCTGTCTGATAAAAGGATAATCTTTGTCACCGTACATGGAAGAACAAGCAATAAAATCACCCAAAACTTTATTACGGTCCAAAACCTAAAATAGTCCGGAATGTTTTCATTACAATAAACCAGTGCGCCTAAAATTGAAGCTAATGTACCCATTTAAACACTGTATTAATGATATTCATTCTGATTCATAACAGTGATTGTTATTCTAATGTTTTGTTTATGTGGCTGTTATTGTTTAATTATGCTGAGTTAGGATTATAATAATTTTATAAGGGCTAATGTATCCGATTTAAGATTTGGAAACATCGATACGTTTGCGGACAGAGGACACCGGACAATGACAGATACTTTGGTACATTGACTGTTAGAAGTCCGGTGTTCGGAGCGGAGCAATTTTCCCGTACCTGTTTGATAGAAACTTTCAAAACAAGTTTTAATGTCGTTACATATTTTTAATCCAAAGCTCCGTTGCCTGTGCATGGTTTTAGCACAAAACCTTTTGCATTTTCCTATGGGCAATATTGTGCCAATCAGTCCTGTTATTGCGTAACACAGAGCTGTTTTTTCTTTTATGTTTTTGTTGTGTATTGTTTATATAGGCTCTGTCATGGATGGACTGTGTGAAGAATGATATGGCAAGAAAGGAGGTGTCTGATGAGATGACGAGTAATAGAGAAGTATGGAAGAAGAAGACATGCTGAACTGACCCCAAATAAATAGGGATAAGGGCAGGAGAATGAAGATGATGTTTAGGTTCTGTCATTTTGTTTCCCGCTCTGTGCTAATCCTTTTTAGGGTTCTGTACCCTAAGGGTAAAACGTATTACTAAGACTCGGCTGTCTGTCTGTCCCTCTGTCACCAGGCCCTACCTCATGAAACGTGATAGTTAGATGGTTGAAACTCTCACAGATGATGTATTTCTGTTGCCGCTATAACAACAAATACTAAAAAAGACAGTTTTTTTTTTAAGTGGGGCTCCCATACATCAGACAATGGCCCACCTTCCATCTTGCACCGCATGCCCTATCACCTGCGCTCATGATGATTTAATTACTGCATCAGAGAGCGGGGTTCGCGTGGCTGAATTTTGGGCTAAACATATTTGATTTTTTTCCCCATCGATACGCTAAGAAGAAGAAGATACAACAGACACGATTTTTTTGCCGTTTTGATAGATAACGGAAAACTTCGTGCGCGAGTCCGACTCGCACTTTTTTTCAAATTCCGCAACCATTGTTTAATAGAAATAGATAACTAAAATGTGGATGGAAAAGAATATTGATATTCATCACACGTCAATTAGGGTCACATAATATGACTGAATATCACACCTCTAATTCCCAAAGGGTAATTAATATTTAACAATATTTGCCTGTCCAAAGTTCGAACTTCCGCAGTCCGGGACCGCGGTCCGCCTGTTGCTGACCTCTGCACTAGACCAACGGTGACACATATTAAAGTAATATACACCATTATTTTTAGGTCGTTCTGGAACCGAATACCATTAACTCGATCATCGACCTTGAAACGATTGGGACTATTTTTTTCAAATAGTAACAATAAAAAAAAACACGAAAGAATAAATTTAATGTTTTTTTTTTGTGAAATAATGAGAACTTAAATGCATATGTGTGTGTAAAACGTATCCACGATCGGCAACACATGCGAACGATATCCATTGAAAAATTCATTCATCGATCGATTCTCATTATTTCACAAAAAAAAAAACATTAAATTTATTCTTTCGTGATTTTTTTTATTGTTACTTTTTGAGAAAAATAGTCCCAATCGTTTCGAGTTCGATGATCGAGTTAATGGTATTCGGTTCCAGAAAGACCTAAAAACAATGGTGTATAATTATGATAGTTTATTAAGCTATCCAATTACGCATATTGCCTCAAACCACACCAATATCGCTTTAAAGCTATATTATCTTAAACTATCGCTTAACAACAAACTTCGTCACGTACCCGACTTAACAATTGTAATTATTGTGATTAGATTAGCAGTTGATACACCGTATCCGTGTTGGGTAAACATTACTGGCACGGGCCTTGGAAGTTTAGGGTAGTGTCGTAAGTAGGTAGGTTCATCATTTATGTACACACAAGAGAGAACATAAGGAAACATCATAACATAACTTAGTGTACAAAGGCACAGCTTTTTCAAAAGAAATTTCTACCAAGCATGCGAGAAGAAAAATGAAAAAACCGGCCAAGTGCGAGTCGGACTCGCGCACGAACGGTTCCGTACCATTATCTATAAAAACGGCAAAAAAATCATATCTGTTGTATGGGAGCCCCCTTAATATTTTTTTTTAATTTTTAGTATTTGTTGTTATAGCGGCAATAGTAATACATCATTTGTGAAAATTTCAGCTTTCTAGCTATCACGGTTTATGAGATACAGCCTGGAGACAGACAGACAGACAGACAGACAGCGAAGTCTTAGTAACAGGGTCCCGTTTTACCCTTTGGGTACGGAACCCTAAAAAGAAATGTAGATAGTAGCGTGTGAGAACAGGAAGGAAATAGCATGATGTATAGCATGAATGTCTTAACCGAAATCACAATTTATTATAAAAAAAGTCCTCCGCCGCGTCCGTCTGTCGGTTCGCAATAAACTCAAAAACTGCTGCACCAATTTTTTCATGCTGTTTTCACCAATGGATAGAGTGGTTCTCGAGGAAGGTTTTAGTTTATAATTTGTCACACATCCACGCGGGTGAAGCCGCGGGCATCAGCGCGGGCATGAGCAGTATTAAATAAAAATACACAAATTATCTTCTGCCTGCATTTTCCCAACTATGTTGGGGTCGGCTTCCAGTCGACCCGGATGCAGCTGAATACCAGTATTTTATAGGGAGCGACTGCCTACCTGACCTCCACAACCCAGTTAGTACTAGGTAACACGATACCTCTTGGTAAGACTGGTTGTCAGACTTTCGGGCCACTGACTACTACACCGACCTAGACAAGCGCTGCTTGACTTGAAGATTGATCCTAGCGGCTATTATTATTTTGCCACGAGCTCCTTCCTATGCAAAAGTGGGTCCGTTATATACTGGTTAAGCGAACCTTTTCGGTAGTCATGACGTCACTCTTATCCACAAAATAAAGTCTTTAACGGAATCACAATGGTTGTTTACCGCCAAAACAGAACAGTTACAATATCCATAGCCGTTTAAAGTACTATCCTCGCCAATTTAAACTTCTTTATGTTCTTTCTAACCTCGGCACGTCTATGCAATGGTAATCCAAATCCATTTTATTTCACATCAAAGACCGTCAAATGATCCCTTATTACTATCGTAGTAGGAGTGTGGCAGTAAGCACTCGTACACATCGGCGATTTTTTATCGCACACCAGATTTTCACCAAATTATACTGTCACTTACGGGATATCTTCCGTGATTGTACATAATTTTGAGCTCCCGATATTTCGATGCTCTTGCAAGCGCCATGATCGCGGGTTGACTGGAGAATGCGGGTGGATGGAAAATAAAATTGTTAGGAGCAGACAAATCTGTCTACCGTCTTTCTTTGTCTTTTGTTTTTTTTACTTAGTTTTTAATCCGTGAAAGGTTAAACAGTGTTTGAACGCACTACTAAGCGTTGACAGTTCAAAATTTAATAATGCGCTTTTCTGACACGCTAAGATGAGCTTAGTTGTATTCTCAATGTTCAACCGAGAGTTGAAAATGAAGTGCGCGATAATAAATCGCCCGAGCAAAGCCGGAGGGTTGGCGTAGACAATCGGTAATCGGTCACCAATTTGCGTCTGATTCCTGTCGGTTTCAATCTACATGCAAAGTTGCAGTCGCAATCGTCATGCAAATCGACTGGATCCGCAAAGACTATTTATAGGATGAAATGTAGAGGACTTTGATTCCACACGTTCAAAGAGAAGCAGAAGAAGTCAAAAGGCGGTTCTAAAAAGATGGATAGGTTATGTTAGGAATTATATGAAAGGTAAGAAGTGACTAATAGCTCGAAGGTTGACAGGGGTAATGGAAGAAGAAAACGTGTTACATCGACCTTTAGTAACATAAAAACTAAACATTATTTTTCAAAAAAAAAAAAAAAATGATAGATAACATTATCAAAATTGAACACGTATATAAAGTTTAGTGTCCCGAGCTATTAACCACTGAGGAATTTTCTCTTAAGGAGACGATCCTCGCTGCAGGATCCAAACCAAAGGTGTGTGCTGAATTTCAGATCAATCGGTGCGGGGGAACTGGTTTGAAATTCAGTTGTAAAGATTTAACCAGAACATACAAGCCAGGTTAATAAATAAAAGCTTTTATATTTAAAATTTACCTTAACACCAATAAAAACCAAATACCAATGAACCAAATAATAAACACCAATAACCATTATATAATGAAAATAAAAAAATGAATAATGTAATGTACCATGTGTGTGTATGTGTGTGTGTGTGTGTGTGTGTGTGTTTATGTATGTACCATACACTCAGAAATAAATAAATCTTATCTTATCTTAAAAAGGGGTAGTCGCTCGTCTGCTCGCACGTTTACTCTCATCAAAAGATCTAGCTCAGAAAAAGTTTTAATGCCTAAGACGTAGGACGAAAATGGTACTTGAACGTAGATCGCAAATAAAAGGAATACATAAAAGTCTGCGTATCTCACCGTTATGTTCGATTGGGAAGCTTACCTATAGGACGATTCTGAGTTCCTGACGTCATTGAATGAGTCAGAATTTTCTAGAAATTTGAAAGGACAAGTTCAGTGTTAACTGAAACACTTTCAGGACTTCGTCATCAGCTCATCTGTGTAGGCTTTTTCCAACTATGTTGGGGTCGGCTTTCAGCCTAACCGGATGCAACTAAAATGCAAAAATTTAAATCTATGTAGGCCGCAAATAGTCCTTTTCCATGTCCAAAACTATCTCGTCATCATTAAGTCGCGAGTTAATAGGCTTCTTTTGGGTTAGCTCGTTCCATTGTCGACCATCTTTGTCCTCAGGACTAGATTGAGGTCAAGAGTAGGCCCATTTTACCATTGTTTTTCGCCAATTATTTTTATTTATTATTTTTACTTTTTTTTATTCAGGCCATTTTTTTTTAAATTAGATATATATACCTACGTGGAAGCTTGTAATTAGCAAATGTCACTACTTATGCCTGATATTTATAATTATTATTAGTCTGTAAGCTTTCTTTTAAATTAAATAAATAAAAAAAATGAATATAAAAAAAAATATCTTTCCATGTTACTTGGGGTCAGCGCAACACGGTTTCCTTAAATTCTCTCCTGTCAAACGTCACGCACTCATTTACTCCCTTTATAATCATGCATTTATTAGCTTCACCAGAAACTAACTTACTATGTAAAAAAAACTTAGAAGTTAAATTTGACCCACTTTCCGGTTACCGATTGAGTTGAGATTTTGCATCCATGTTTGTATGACAATACATGGTTAGCTTAGTGACGTCATTCTAAATCGAATATGGCGGCCTCCCAAAGATATTGGACTAGTTAGTTTTTATGCATTCCCGTGATTATGGGTATCAAATGAAAGAGTTTGCTGGAAAAAATAAGAGAAATAAAATGACGTCAGTCATAGAGTGTTTTTAGTTTTTTTAACTACAATGTTTTATTCTTTCATACCATTCCCCACGTAAAAACCTTTGCAACATGTCCAAAGTTACCTATAATATGTAATTTCTTCACAATCGGTTCAGTGATTTAAGCGTGAAAAGGATCGCGGGCTTGTGGACGGTGAGTAATGGACTAGCTCGCCGTCCGTCCGTCTTATGACGACAGGCCGTGTCGACGGCGCGTTCGTGTTCCACGCGCGCCTCAAAGACATGTCAGCAAACCAGAGGGCCCGCAAGGGCCGATGCCTGCCAGGACTGCGGGACTGTTCGAAAGAGATACCACGGCCCTGGAACATAAAGGCCAAAAGAAGGAACATGGATGGGTTTTAGTCAGTAAAAGTCTGACACTCCCTTCCGCTCCGCCCAGAGCGGGAGGAGTCATTTGATGATTTCCCATCCCAAAAAAAAAAACAAGTTGGTAAAAGGATTTCTTAATATAATGGAAGTATCGGTAAACATGCCTGTCGTAAACCACACTTACTTAATAGTATCTATTGCGATCGCTGAAACTATGTATTTGCTAAGAGAGTGATAATCCCCTTTATTCATTGATAAACAAAATTTATACATTTTTAAATATTGCTTAAAAAAATGTAAAAAACATTTAAAAATATATATAAAAAAAACGATAATTATTATTAGTTAAAGCAATATTTTGTCACAATTTCTGGTTCCTTTCTTTATAAGCAAAAGGCAGGTTATTGTTGCTGTAGTGTATCTATTTAATAGATATGGCAACACTGTCTCACGGCCACAAGTAGTCGGGTAGCTGTCACGTAGGACAACTGTCAGTCACCACGAATGGCGGGAAGTTGGTTGGTGAAGCGACCCGGGACTGGGGAACTTGGATGGTGTCGTGAGCCTGTGATAGAGTCATTCCCGCTCGTCCACACCCCGTTGTCCACACTGCGGACGACTGGGAATGTTGCGTTCTGTTCGTCTACACTGTGGACGAACAGAACGCATCTTTCCCAGTCGTCCGCAGTGTGGACGACGGGGTGTGGACGAACGGGAACAACCCTGTTTTATTTCGTATTTCCCTTGTTAATTAGTAGTTAAACTGTTGAAGAAAAACGTCAGTTTCGGAGTCTCAATAAATGTGACAATAATAACATATACTTTGTCTCAGTTTTCTATCAGACTTTCTCAGTTCAGTAAATGTTAATCAATATATGGTTAAAAAACCTTAGTTCAGGTAGAATGACCACCTGAAATAAGGATTTTGGATCTTGTTGAAATGCCTAATAATTCACAGTACTTCGTTATTTTAAAACGCCTTGAGGTTTTTAATAGCAAAATCATTATATCATACGCTTTGCCAGCAATCTGATAGAAGGTAACATGAAACTGTTTACGTCTAGTTATTTGTAATGAGAAGTTCTTTGAGCTTTTTATTTTTTGCAATTTAATATGGCAATATTCACGAATAAGAAACACCAAAAATTATCGTTGTACATTAAATTTGATAACTATGCAAACGCCCATACAGAAATTGGCCATGTCCTTTTCATTAAATATACCTATTTGACCCAAAATTCAGCTATGCGAACTCCGCTCGCTGATGCAGTCATAAGATCGTCAAGTGCGCAGGTGTCAGGGCATGCAGCATGTCATTGTCTGTGGAGAAGATTTCTTGAAGAAGTAATTTTGCAAAAACCGTCAGTGGTAACAGAAGTGTTAACCTCTATGCTACGCTAGGCAGAGTTCAGTAGAATGAGAGGCCAGCTTAAGCTGGTATGTTTTCCACTGCCGCCTAGCGCACGGTTAAACAGAACTCCCAAGAGGATTTGCCGAACGTCTTAATTAAACACGTATCGAACATTCTAATCAAATCAGCTTCTCAGTGATCTAAACTACACTTAAGATTAATCCTAAAGCGGTAGTAAGAGCACTTATTTACAAGATGGATTCCGTCCGGTACTGCGCTGGAAACTATCGCCAGCTTCGTCGTCAATCTATGAAGCACTAGGGTGGATCACAATGCCTGAAGAACTAGTTTCGGTTTGTGTGATCTGTTACCCCTTTGTTCGATAAGCTAAGATATAATAAAAATCTCCAGACGTATACCGAGTTTTTATTCCCTTTTTTTTCTTTTTTTTTTTGGGATGGGACATCATCAAATCATTCCTCCCGCTCTGGGCGGAGCGGAAGAGAGTGTCAGACTTTTACTGACTACAAACCATCCATGTTCCTTCTTTTGCCCTTTATGTTCCAGGGCCGTGGTATCTCTTTCGAACAGTCCCGCAGCCCGAGTTTTTTTTTTTTTCCTCGTACGAGTATCTATATCCTACATTCAACAAATTTTAGAACTGTTTCTATTCAGTTAATGAATTCTTAAATTATAAATTTTCACATTACATTTTATCAATACTTTGCGTGTGTATACCTATTGACTTATATTGTTTTTAAATTATTATTTTTAAGCATTTGACATTATACAATCAGTAAATTTTGACATTTCATTCAAAAATAATAAATTTAAAAATTGTACTTCTTATATACACTCGAGAGCAATGAATCCGGGTCACTTAAAGAATCCTAAAAATCTCGGAAACTAAAAATGCTAGGTTAATGCAATAAATTGTATTTAATAGACAATGTAATACTCCTTAAATGAAGGTATTAAAACTTCTTAGTTATTGTAAAGTTATATCATAAAAAAATCAAATTTGAAAAAGGGCCACTTTCGAAGATGGAACTACGAAATTACAGCATTTGGTTTTGCTTTTGTTTGTAATATATCATTTATGTGGGTACATAAACCATGTTGATAGTGCTCTATATTCATTATTCAAGCTGAAATTATGTCGCTTACGCCTGAAGAATGCACCAGAATACTTACAATGCTGGAAACCGGCCGGAGTCAGCGCGATACAGCCAGGACTGTCGGTGTGTCGCTGTCAACAGTACAAAGAGTTCTCCAACGTTACGAAGAAACTGGTTCTAACCTACGCAGACCAGGAACGGGCAGAACCAGGTGTACCACAGCACGAGAAGACCGATACTTGGTGAACACCATGCTTCGAAATCGCTTTCTCACAGGAACTGAACTCACAAATCAGTTTCGACGCCTCGGAGGAAGTAACCCAAGTGCATGGACAGTAAGACGTCGGCTTGCTGAATCTAACTTAAAACCCCTTAGACCTGCAAACGGCCCTAAATTGGAGCGTGGGCATCGTATTTCAAGACTAAGATATGCCCAGAGCCACGTAAATTGGAGTATTGAAGATTGGTCAAAAGTTATGTTCTCCGACGAATTAAAATTTATGCTCTACAAGCACGATGGAAGACACAGAGTGTATCGAAACCAGGGGAAAGATTCAAGCAAGCAGGCATCGAAGAAAAAGTAGCCTACGGTGGTGGGTCTGTACTTGTGTGGGCCGGAATTTCTTCTGAAAGTCGCACAGAGCTGGTGATCATAGAAAACGGCTCTTTCTAGCGTAAGATATGTGGAAGAAATCCTCAATGATCACGTTGGTCCATTTATGGTCAATTTAGGTGAGGATGCTATATTTATGCATGACAATGCCCGACCTCATACAGGTAGGATTGTGAATGACTACCTTCAAGAGATGAACATTACTCGTATGGAGTGGCCAGCGCGCAGCCCGGATATCAACCCGATCGAGCATGCTTGGGACGAGCTAGGCAGATGCGTAAAACAACGAAACCCTCCCCCAATCACGCTTCGTGAGCTCAAAATTGCTCTCACAGAGGAATGGGAGAATATTCCCCAAAATCGTATAAGGAACTTGGTGTACAGCATGCCAAACCGCGTAAACGCAGTAATGGAAGCACGAGGAGGCAATACGAAGTATTAAAATTCAAGAAAATCGTAATAAAGTTCAAAAATTTCATGTTTCCTATTTTTGTTTTAAGGAGAGATCAGCAGTTTTTTTCTTTATGTAATTTTGTGTTAATAAAATGTATGGCGACTCATATTTTTTTTACTATCATTTAAGGAGTATTACATTGTCTATTAAATACAATTTATTGCATTAACCTATCATTTTTAGTTTCCGAGATTTTTAACATTCTTTAAGTGACCCGGATTCATTGCTCTCGAGTGTAGTTGACATTGTATAAAAATTACCTATGTATTTTCATTTCGACTAATTTATTTATAATTATATTGTTGCGGACTAGAACTCGGCCACTCTGAATTATTTTGTAAGTTAATTTATTTCTACACCGGCAACGGTAGTGTATGTGAAACTTTTTAATATTAAGATCTTAATGTATGTACCATATACTCAGAAATAAATAAATCTTATCTTATCTTAACAAAATTTTGACGATTTACTCCCTTACAAAAAATCATTGCAAAATTAAACATTCAACTTGCAAAAATTAGACTACGACACCACAGAACAGTAACTCCTATCCTAGTTATATTTAATATTCATATACAAGTCCATGACTATATCACCCGACACATTGATGCCCACACCATCAACCTACCACTCCTCAAACACTTCAGTTACACGCATCATCTTCGTATTTCAATTTACAATTTTTCACATGAATTAATTTTAAGTATTTGAGGAAAATATGGAGGAACGAGGAAAATGTCGTGAGGAAAGTTTTGAGTATGATTGTGGATGGGTATAAGAGTAGAGGAAGACCAAAGAAACGGTGGATGGACTGCCGGTGAAGGATGAAATGGCTAGAAAGGAGGTGACTGCTGAGATGACGAGTACCTAACAGAGAAGTATGGAAGAAGAAGACATGCTGCGCCGACCTCAAATAAACTGGGATAAGGGCAGGAAAATGATGATAAATTAATTTTAAGTATTTCTGATTCTTTTCCCTTCAGAAATAATCATCATAAAAATGAAAAAAAAAATAATGAAATGAAAAAATGAATGATGAATGGAATGATTATAATTATTATTCATAATAATAATGATTTTTCTACAGTATAAAATCAGTAATTGTATTCTATCTACATTTAATTCGAGGTGATAGCTTATAGTATGTGCCAGTCGGAATGTGTTAACAATGGTGGTTAATCAATGTGTATTTTCACCGCCTCGGAATGAAGTGAACACACAAATTATTTATACAAGTCAGTGCCGTAGTATTTCTCACTGCACTTGGAAGAAACGGTCTCATGAACACGTGCCCTAATGATAGGGTGAGAGCAGACTGCGGTAATCCGAGCTAAGCATAAGCAATGATTCAGTGGCGCGTGTCACGATGATAAATGAGGGTAGTTAGATGCATTTGTGGCCACCTCGGGGGTTCATTCATGGGGAGAAGGTTTGTAGTTAGGTGGTACCTAAAACTGGTTATTACCTTATTAAATGATGTCAAATACTTAACGTGAACTTTATCAAAGTAACTGGACGCGATCAGAACATTTGAACTATGTTCACAGTGTCAATTGTTGTGGAATATTAACAGTGACAGTTTTTGAACGAAGTTTGTTTGTAGGACAGCTGTCACTTCATGAAATGTTTTCTTAATAACAATAAAAGAGCAATACGTTTATTATGATTCATGGCAGATGTCAAGACTCGTCCAGCAACGTTCACGAATTACAGCATATTGCTCACATCATCATCAGTACGGTAGTAGGACGCTTTGATTTCCCAAGTCCGGTATCCGCCGTCCTGTCCGCTCACCAGGGGGTCTAAAATGGCCGCTTTAGCAGAATCATAATAGAATAATAATATGAATTACGTTTAAATTCTTAAAATAGTCATAGACGTACCTCCTACTATGAATTGTCACCTTGTGACCATTTTACGAATTTAAACGTAATTCATAGTTATTATTATCTTAATATGATTCTGCTAAAGCGGCCATTTTAGACCCCCAGCCCTCTCAGATTCAACCAAAAATGAGGTTTTCGTATAATTTCACAAAAAAAAATATGGCTAATGTCTGATAAAAGTTCAATCACAGATGAATAATATAAAGCTATCATGGCCCATTGTGTAATGCACCCTTGTCGCACATTCACAAACTGTTCCTAACAAATGTAATGTAAACGTACGTCACATGAATAAAAGTGTAACAATAAAATGGCCTGTTCGATTCCCCGTTTGGTTAGATTTATTGGCAGTAAACTGGAGCGCACAAAAGCCTATTAGACGATAGGCGATTTGTTCAGCTTTAAATATGTAATGTTGTTTAAACAAGAAAGAAAGTACTGTCGTCTATAACTTTGTCGAATTGCCCTGATTTGAAGCTAAGGCCCATATTGTGGAACCTTACTCAGCGAGGCGAACATTACTTTTAACTAGTTTCAAAGACTCAAATGGCTTTAATCTATGTCACATCCCTGGTACGCAGGGCAAGCTTCAGCGGCATCCTAAGGGTATTTGCGAAGAGGTTTAATTGCCATTACCTCAACCATTGCTGAATGGTTCATTTGCTGAGTAATCGAAATATTTACTACTTTGCTTGAAGTTTAAAATGTGTTATTTATGTTATTTTATATTGAATTTTATGATCCTTTGTTCAAACTCAAACTCAAACTGAAAGCATTTATTTCAATTAGACCATTACGGCACTTTTGAATGTCAAAAAAAAAACAAAAAGAAGCGAAGCTACAGTCCCAGTCACAAGGCATAATAACTTGACAGAGTACTGTAGTTGCACATTCCAAAGCGATGTTGATTGTTCTATTCTATTTTATGTAGTTCTCAGTTATGCTATGATTCTATAATAGGCTCAGTTAACTGTTTTAGTGAGGTAGAAATCACACACTCCCCGGTCTTATCCCCAAAGACCGGTCGTCTTTTGAAGGTATTCAGCGTGAACAAAAAAAAAAAGGTGTTCGAACACATAGGACACTATCAAAACCACGGTTACCTATCTACGTTATTTACTAGCATAAAATACTGGTCAAATGAAACACTATACCTCTCATAAACTCAAATTCGGGAATACCGCGCATTTGCGGCTTCATCACACAAAGCCGAGGCCACTCAAACTCCGCATAACTGTCAGAGAAGCTGTTTATGATCCCGTGCGGGAAATTATATGGAAGCTGTATTTTTAATACAGCTTTTATGCAGGTGTGTGTTGATAATTAAAATAATATAATTGGGTAATGTTGCCGTCATGGCTCGTGGCGAAGAACAGCTGACGAACGGATCGGTCCAAGGATAAGCTACGTTTGTCGAGGTCGGCCCGTAGATAGGTGACTATCCAGCACTGACTTCTCCATGTCTCGGAAAGTACATTGAGCTATTAGAACAATTGACGGTCGATATGGATAGTCAGAAGCCCGGTCGATACGGGCACTCGTGGTCGTAGTCGAACAATCAGTATTCTTCGATTTGGAGGTCAAATGGGCAATCGATCTATGTAAAATAAGACAGACTGGAAGCCGACCCCAAACATAACCAAATGTCAACACGTCTGTAATCTACGAAGGGTTAGGCAGAGATGTACCTAATAGTACACCTACACCCACATTTCGCCAGTTATGTTCAAGTTCTATGTACCTATTAGGGGGCGAGCCTATTGCCGTCAACCGGAATTGCCAGACTCTGTGGCTGCTACTTAGAATTTCCTTATCGAAAAAACCCAATAACACTTTACATGACACGGGAAACGAACCCAGGACGTCTTGCTCAGCAGTCGCTCTTGCGCCTACTAGACCAACGAGGCACACAGTTCTTACCTAGTAACTGGTTTTGGAGGTCAAATAGCCAAATAAGTAAAACTGGAAGCCGACCCCAACATTATTGGGAAAAAGCTTGGCAAATGATGATTTTCCTAATTCCAAAATTTGCGATCCTGCTCTGTATTTCGCATCATCATTGGCAGCCTTGTTAAACCCACTGCTGAGTACAAGCCTCCCCATGTTGTACTATGGTTCCCTCGTATGTGCGAGTCTCATCCAGGACTTCCCCACTATCTTTTGTGGAACATACATCGAAGTCTGCATATTTCACAAGTAAGAACATTTTAGCACTCTATCCAGCATCAAATACATAGTTTCGCTGACATCAACACAGATTATTGTATTGATACAGCAACCTGTTGAGTTTATCGAAGGCAACGTCCCAACGGTACTGAAAACCGACGCAACATAACAGTTTTCATGAAAACTTGCAGATATTTTTATACGTACATTTAACGTTATTGTGCAATGAATGCAGGATGGCAGAGAAGAATAACTGAATCAGAATGTAAAAAGCTGGGGAACTCGTGGTTAAATAATAAAAATCGCTCGGGTTGATCACCAGGTTAAGCCGCGCTGTCTGGGTTGGTCTATGGATCGGTGACCACCCATTACATAATTATCACATTGGCGGCACGGTTGGCGCAGTGGTCAAGCGATTGACTGCTGCGCTGCATGTCGCGGGTTCGATTCCCGTACGGAACAAATATTTGTATGACCTACAAGTAGTTGTTCCGGGTCTGGGTGTTTTTCTATCTATAATATGTATGTATTTACAAAAAAAAAATGTATATATGTAGTTTATCAGCCATCTAGCTACCATAACACAAGCATTAGGTTGCTTAGCTTGGGACTAGATGGTGCTGTGTGAAATGTCCAGGGATATTTATATTTTATATTTTATTTATATCGAGTTTCCTCCGAAAAGCACGTTGAGCTGTTGGTCCCGGCTGTCACTTGTAGACCTTTGACAGTCATTATAGGTATTCAGTGGCCCGAAAGTCTGACAACCAGTCTTACCAAGGGGTCGTATTACCCAGTACTAATTGAGTTGTGGAGATCAGATATGCAGTCACTTCAGCTGCAGTTAGACTGGAAGCCGACTTCAACATAGTTGGCAGGCAGATGATGATGACTAGTAAAAGCTAACAAAGATAAAACATCGACTGATAAGAGTGTCACTGTAACATATAGATTAACAAACATCACACTGAGGATTGCTTGAACAATTTTTTTTAAATGTTGGTGGTTTGGAAAGATAAACATGAATCATCGTTAAACAAGGTAGTGTCTAAGCCCAGAATCTTATGTATCGTAGGCATTTTTTTTTGCAAAAGACTGGCATTCTATTTCCAAACCACTGTAACTCCCGAAAGCCAGAATCAACAGTGGCGACCACCAGAAAAGCGCAGAGGCAATGAAGCTCGACGAAGTCCCAGAGAAATTATTTAACGGTCTTGGATTCCGCAACGAAATGAATCAGAAAATTATAGCAGAGGAGTAGGAAACACCCAATTTCCACTTCATGGTGGGCATGTCAGTGGTAACAAAACAAGCGTACAGACTAGGTCAGATCAAGGCCAAAGCGTTACCATTCTTTTTCTTCTTTATAGTATGGTAAGTACCTAACCTAGTGACAGAGTTTTTATCGTGGGCCTCTGACTGGTGGGCCTCTGACTTGGCTTTACCTGCCGTCAAGAAATATCTCTCAGGCATGCTGGTTTCCTCACGATGTTTTCCTTCAGAGTTTGAACTTGAGACCTACGACTTGGCAGTCCAACGATCACACCTAGGCTATCACTGCTTAGCGTTACCATTGACGAGAGGCCTATTATACTTGAAAACAAAGCAATTAGTTAAGCTGATTTTATTTAAATTGATACCAATCAAATGAAACTTTGCAATAAAAAGATGATCAGCCCAAATCGTACTTAATAGAATTTCTTTTGAATACCATAATAATAATCTTACAGAAGATATTTTATCCTCAAATACTCATAATTCCATATAATTAATTCGCCAAAAAAACTTTTATTTAATAGCAGAAAAAATAACGATGAAATAAAATTATCTCAGCTCTCTTCAGAGCCGGAAAAAAAATCACTTTGTGAGGTTTTTTTGCACAAATTAACGGTACAGTTTATCATGTGGGTCGTTAGGCTGTCACAGGGAAAATAATGAGCCTAAAATATACACCGAGTTACGAACAGGACTTATTTTTGTGTTAAATCTTTGGGGATTTTGTAAACTTGTGTCTTGAAGTCTTGTCACAGTCGCGCACGAAGGGTTTCGTGCTCGGAATTATCTATAAAACGGCAAAAAAATCATGTCTGTTGTATGGGAGCCCAACTTAAATGTTTTTGTATTTAGGTTAAACCGCGCTTGCCTATGTTGGTCCGTGGATGGGTGACCACCAATTCCATACCGAATTTCCTCCGTGTCTCGATAATGTCAATATATTACGACATAATATATAAAGTCATAATTGTAGATATGTAGGAAGAGACTCCGGGATGCCCGATAAAATCTGGGCCCCAAATGACTCAATTTCCTGTGTATAGGACTTTCGATTCGGACGGTAGTTTGAACGTCACGAAATAATCAAATACAGGATGCAAGGGACATCGACGCACAAACGGTTACCATGTGTTCAGTAAGTCATACCACAAAAAAAAAAAAAAACAAAAAAAAAATATAATTAAAAAAAAAATATGAATAAAAGAAAAAAATTAAAAAATAATTATGAAAACAAAAATTATAATAATATTTAATATATTTTTTTATATAGGTAATATAATTTTTTAACACATCAAAAATTTATGAAAAAATTGTATATTATATTTAATCGGTTATTAAAAAAAAACCGCTATTTCCGACAAACGTGCAATACCAAATAATACACGGTCAAAATGTATGGAACAGCTGAATTGCACTGCTACTGCTTACTGGCTAATATTTTTAACATGGCATGAGATGTTTCGCTTATAGCTGGTTCTTTCCTAGAAAAAAACCGGCCAAGTGCGAGTCGGACTCTCTCACGAAGGGTTCTGTACCATTATCTATAAAAAACGGCAAAAAAAAAACATGTCTATTTTATGGGAGCCTAACTTAAATATATTTTTATTCTGTTTTTTTAGTATTTGTTGTTATAGCGGCAACAGAAATACATCATCTGTGAAAATTTCAACTGTCTGCCTATCACGGTTCATGAGATACAGCTTTGTGACAGACGGACAGACAGCGGAGTCTTAGTTCCGTTATACCCTTTGTGTACGGATCCCGGAACGGTAAAAATCGGTATTCAGCATTCCACAACTTTATTTAAATCGGCGATAGCAAATATTTCCAACCCCAAAATTTGTATGTAACCTTTTTTGTGATAAATTCAAAAGTGCACAAGAACCTATAAAATATTCACAAATTCAACCAAATATTTCATGTTATCTGTTTTGCTTAAAAACGAATATACCGCGCGATTAAACACTATTAATAGTGACCCGACATCCGTCACTATTTCTATATTTATGACCGCTGCACCGTGGACATGGATTTGACCACACTCAGTAAACACAATTTGTCGGGTGGAGTAGTTCACCGATTATTTTTTGTTGGTTGAAGATGGAATGTCGCGCAATGAATTAGCATAACACATCACATTACGCCTGTAATCCACGAAGGGTTAGGCAGAGGTGTACCTAATAGTTCACCCATATTTATGTTTAAGTTAGTTAGTTTTAAGTCCCATGGAACTGGGGGCGAGCCTATTGCCATCAACCACTTTGGACCTCAGCAGCAGCTCAGCAGTCGCGCTTGCGACCACTGAGGCGGTCCATAGAGGATTAGCACAGCATAAGCATAATCAGCCTATTTTATTCCCACTGCTGGGACACACGGCCTCCTCTCTATGAGATGGAATGGGCTATAATCCACCACACAGGCCACGTGCGGGTTGGTAGATGTCACATGTCTTCGAATTTTTGGTTCTACGACATGCCGGTTTCCTCACAATGTTTTCCTTGACCGTTTTGAGGGCAATGGTGATGAAATAAATTACACAATGTAATGCGCCTGCCTGGGTTGGAACCCACAACTTACTGTGTGTAAGTCGGGGCCGCCACCACTGGGCCACCGCTGCTCCAAGAACACAGGCCCCTCTCAATTGCTTATAAAGTTGATCACAATCATAAACATAAATTATTATTTTTAACGTCGTGATAGCCCAGAGATTAAGGCCTCGTCTCTCATGCAAGAGGTTGTAAGTTCAAATCCGGGCAATGTGACTTTTTCAATTCATAATTATGAACTTTCTAAATTTATCGTGGACATCACGGACATCGGTGAAGGAAAACATCGTGAGGAAACCTGGGTGTATAATTAATATAAGTCTGCAATCGCCAACCAGTCTTGGACAAGCGTGGTGATCAATGCTCGTGCCTTCTCTGAATTAGAAGAGGCCTTTGCCCAGCAGTGGGACAGTAACAGGCTGTTATTATTATCATTTGCAAAAAAGACTTGATTGTTTGTTTTTTTTTTTTTCATTTTTTTTTGTCATAGAACTAGCCAATTTCATATCCGTCAATTGCAAAATTGTTTCTTTATACTCGATAAACACATACATGTTGTTATAAAATTGTAAAATTGCCTAAGTTTAACGCAAATATACTTTATAAATATATTCTATATTATTCATAATTTTTTGTCAAATAATCAATCTTGGGTTCGAACTTGAGACCAGGCACGCACCTCTGATTTTTCGGATTCACGTGCGTATTGTATAATTATCACTTGCTTCGGTGAACGAAAACATCATGAGGAAACCAGCTTGCCCGATAGATATTTTATCGACGGCATATAAAGCCAAGTCAGAGGCCCATGAGCATGGGCATTTCATAGAAACTGTAACACTACGTTAGGCACTAACCACAGAATAAAGAGAGAAGGAAAATATTTAAACTGTTGATTGCAGTTTGTTGTTATTTGCAGAGAAAATAATAGTACTCATCTGTTGACGCTTATCCACGAAGAAGTAATCACTTCAGTAAATATTTACTTCTGAACTAAGGCTACTAGAAATAGACTAGGTAGGACTAGGTACTAGGTGCAATTAGTACAAATTGTATTTTATTCACACTGCTATCATTACTACAAAAAATTATACTTCTCCTTAGAAAAATACCATTCTGATAAAATAAAAAACCGGCCAAGTGCGAGTCGGACTCGCGCACGAAGGGTTCCGTACCATTATCTATAAAAACGGCAAAAAAATCATATCTGTTGTATGGGAGCCCCCCTTAATATTTTTTTTTTAATTCTTAGTATTTGTTGTTATAGCGGCAATAGTAATACATCATTTGTGAAAATTTCAGCTTTCTAGCTATCACGGTTTATGAGATACAGCCTGGAGACAGACAGACAGACAGCGAAGTCTTAGTAATAGGGTTCCGTTTTACCCTTTGGGTACGGAACCCTAAAAAACAACCCACACTCAAGCTTCTCCCATCGTCACAGTCGGTAAAAAACACGCTATGACCTCAGTAGCCGCAGACGCGTCCGCCCCGGCTCCTATTTCGCACTTGAATGATTTTTATACGGCGTCTCGTGATAATGATAAATCTCTACGAAGCCGCCATGATGCGGTCTGTACCTCGGACGGCGGCGGTTTCATATTTTCAAAGGGCACTTTCATCTTTTATGGGCTTAATTTATTTTAATTTCATTTCGAGGGTTCGCTACTTAAGCTTCTGAGGGATTCGCACATGTTCGAATAACAAAAAGATATGTTGCTACATTGTTCCGTCAATTTTTCTCCCCAGTTAAAAGACTAGTAAGTTATGAAGAGCGGGTTTTGTGGGAGTGTCTTCCGTAGTTTCGACGAATATGATTCAGCCATCGTAAATGCGAAGCAGAGGAACCGATTGATAACCTAATATGTGTTGTAGGTAACTGCTTCAGGAACGCTTTATTGTTCAACAAATACTGCTGCCAAATCGAATTTGCCCCAACAAGTACAATTAACACCCCTGGCTTGAACCTGGTGAACCTTTTGCCAACAACCGGGCACCACTCCAGAATCCAGAAATCAAATCTAGAACCTCATGGTCAGCACTGCGATTACTACACCAATGAGACAGTTGTCAATTCCGAATCTTTAAAGCTATATTTTAGACATACTCTTCGCCCATAACTTACACCATAATCTCTGTAAAACAGTTTTATAGCGAAATGAGCATTGGAAAACGGCACGTGCGAAGAATTTAAAATATTTTCACAGTTAAAAATATTTTAATTTTGACACGTATTAATGACAATGCGTAATTAGACAACTGAATACGGTACGGGAGCTCCAGTACCTACACCATTGGGGTGGAAGGGACACCGACTCTAACACGGTTACCACGTAACCAGTACCTACATCGTTCTGAGCCACACCCCAACCCACATAGAACATGACAGCAGTCCAAATGCCGACATATTTGTGGATACTATTAGCATTTTAAGGAAAGATGTATTGACATTTTTAAACAATTGATTTGTAATTTTCTTTTCTTTTTTTTTTTAATCAAAAGTGTACTGTAATAATATTGAATTCCACTGACATGTTTATGTAACACTATTCTATTGCATTAATTTTGACTTCATGATCATCTGCCCAACCTTTTCGGTCGGCTTCCAATCTAACCGGACATGACATCACATGTATTTATTTGACCAATTTATTTTTGACATAATTATCAGAACTTATTTATTTTATTTGTGATTTATGACACCACTTGACATATAATTTTTGTTTTGCTTTTTGAATTATTGTAATTATTATAAAATGCTATTTGAAATTGTTTGATTATTATTATCATATAAGCGCTTTGTTAAAAAAAAAAACTGTTAGCTTAGAATGTATTTCTGAAAAAATAAATAAAAATTTTTCATTGGGAATTTACAAAAAACTCAGCTGTGCTATACATTTTGATCGTGTATTGCAGTTTTGTAGGAAACCGCTGTTTTTTTTCAATAACAGACGAATAATTTCTATCTGGGTGTGTTGGAACTCTGTGGTTTGCCTCATTCAAGTCCCGGAGCCTGCAATTAATTGTGCACGACGCAGTACAGAAGATGTGGCATATCCTGTACTGTGTCTCCACACTCGCATTGTTTATAAAATCGGTCGATTATACCCCATCTAGCAAAAAAAGTGCTTACTAATAGGATTTAAAATAGTCACGTCACTTCACTTATCAAAATCAAGCTTCCTAAAACTGAGAATCCCACTGCGTTCACAAAATGCATAAATATGAATGTTAAGGTCCAATTCGTTGGATACAATACATTACTACATAAATATGCATGTTACATTTTACCATATTCATCGGACTGCTATGTTTGCTTGTTGCAAATCTAAACGGACTCATTTATATTTATGTGGAGCTGACGTGGATGTGGACGTGGGGGTTGTTCCAGTGACGTTAATAGGCGTCCTAATGACGCGTTAAAAACTGACTATGTAAAAGCTTTCCTGTACGCATAACTTTATTGAAGTACTAGCTTATGGCCGCGGCTTCGCCCATGTAGTTCGGTAATAGTCCTACGGGATCGTACAACCGGGATAAAAAGTATCCTATATGAGTTATTCCAGATCCAACTGAAAGTGTGCCAAATTTCATCCAAATCCGTTCAGTTCAGTTTTTGCATGAAAGAGTAACAAAAATCCATACATACATCCTCGCCAATTTTCGCATTTATATTAGTAGTAATAAATTAGATTTAGAAGAAATTCATGGGGCAAGTCCTTTTCCCAAAAATAAGGGCTAATAAAACAAATATTGTTAAACTGAAACTGCTAGAGCCACAAAAAGACATAAAATATTCAATACAGCATCACTATCTTCAGATGATATTGTCACAGTACCAACATCTAGAAACTTCGACATCTTTTCGTCATGGTGCTGTGCCATGGGGTCCCACAGCACTGTTTCAAGCTGAGCCTTCTTGCCATAGTCACGACGTGCAGCTACCGACTTCTCATGTTCCGTGCATAATTTAATTTTTATTTTACTTAGTGTTAATCTTTTTTTTCTTATTGCCTATCTAACCTCCACAAATTAGTTAATACTGGGTAATACGATACCCCTTGGTAAGACTGGTTGTCAGACTTTCAAGCCACTGACTTTCTGTAACGACTGTTAAAGATCAGCCGGGACCAACGGTTTTACGTGCTTTCCGAGGCACGGACGAAACTCGGTACTCATCGCACTCATGTGGATGAGTGACCAACCTGCCTAGGTTGGTTTGTGGATGAGTGCTGTTGAATTGAGTATTGATGTGCGCAGCTTATCTTGAAAATTGATCCGAGCGGCTGTTGCTATTTACCCACGAGTTCCTCCTGCACCTCTTATTATCTGAGCTAAATCATCTGCCTACCGTTTTCCCAACTATGTTATGGTCTGCTTCCAGTGTAACCGGATGCAGCTGAATACCAGTATTTTACATGGAGCGACTGCCTATCTGACCTTCACAACCCAGTTAGCGCTAGGTAATACGATACCTCTTGGTAAGACTGGTTGTCAGACTTTTTGGGCCACTGACTACCTGTAACGACTGTCAAAGATCTACAAATGACAGCCGGGACCAACGTTTTAACGTGCTAAATCAATCTATCTATATATCAAATAAAGTCGTCTCCCCATTCCGTCTGTTCATTAGAGTCAGATTGTCATTTTCAGCAGTCTGTCGTCGCCTTCCCAACCTACTTTAGCCGATACTAAAATGTTCAATCTTGGATAGAATCTGTGCCACTGATGTAGAACACGATTTCATTCTGACAGTATTGATTTGGACGATTGGATCTGGTCTGTTCTATAGTATAGGTTTTGATTTTCTTTTTTATAGGAAAAAGAATATCATGTACCCATTGCCTATTTGTAACTTCGCAGCCTTTCACAATCATGGAATTGATTCTCGTCAGTCACCTTTATCATTTTTAGGTTTCCGTACCTCAAAAGGAAAAACGGAACTCCTTATAGGATCACTCGCGTGTCTGTCTGTCCGTCTGTCACAGCCAATTTACTCCGAAACTTCTGGACCGATTGAGTTTAAATTTTGTACACATAATATGTAAAACGGTGACCCAAAGACGGACGTGTAAAGTAAATTTTAAAGATGGGGTCCACTTTTGGGAGTAAATTAGAAAATTTTAAAAAAAGTTTTGCAAACTACGTTGTGTTACATGTTAAATGAAAGGGCTCATTGTGAGCATTTCAAATATATTTTTTTTATAATTTTTAGAAAATAGGCGAAAATTGACCATTAACTCCTAAATTATAGGTCCGAAAATTTTGAAAAAAATACTAAAAATAGTTTTTGTCTATAGACTACAGGAAAACCTATAACAAATCTTATTTTTTTTATTTTTTTTTTTTATTACAAAATGGGCCTGCTCTTGACCTCGATCACGCCTGGTGGAAAGCGATGGATGAGGTCAAGAGCAGATATATTTATATCTTAGATTTAAAACAGCTTACGGAATTTAGATAATTAACGTACGGAACTCTCTCCACGCGAGTCGAACTCGCATTTGTCCAATTTTTCTACTACTTACGTCTTTGGGTTCTTTTTCGATAATGAACTTAAAGTTTGTTCAATGGAGTTGATTTTGCTTTGAGTGTCAAGCTGTTGTGATGCTGGTGGTCTCGACTACATGAAACTGCTGCTTTTCGATATGTTGACTGGGTAGATTACAAATAAAAATGGCTGATGTATGCACACGGTACATAAGTGACGGCGAGCGAGTATGGAGTGGTCGCGAGCCTAGCGTTAGATGGCGTGTTAAGATGCCGTAGAATCGTATGACACCATCACACTGGCCGGCGCGATATCATCGTCCGTAATATTTTTATGTCATAATTTTTGACCATTATGTACTAAACACTAACATAATTATTGTTACAAAACATTCAAGCTTATTATTGTTCAAGCTAGAAACAGTTTGAAGCTATATTCAAACAAACATGCAAACAAGAAAAAAAACTACTTAAAAACTAAGACAACAAACTGTATAACTTCACTTTATTTCCTCGAGGGCAAACAACGGAACATTAAAACTTCATTTAAACAAAATAATGCAACAAAGAAGCACCTTTTACGAGTACAATGTTATTTTAAAAAGTCATAGATGACTAGAACCCAAACCTACATTTATTTTCAAGCCATAACGTAACATCACGCCTCGAAGGGTTAAGCAGAGGTATACCTAATTATAGTACACCCACATTACCTGGGTAAACCTTGATTTTCTTCTTTTTCTAGCATTACCCGTAACATATATACAAAAGAAAAAGTAGGTGTCAAAACTGTTAAGGATAATTTCCACCAAACGGCTCGCATCGCATCGGATCGGAACGGATTTCACAATCTTTAAACGATATTAAATCGTATACACAGTATTTAAAGTCTATAATTATTACTAACCGCGCACAGCAGCTTGACCGCGGACGTATTCCGCAACACGCGATTGTAGCCGAAAGTATGCTACGACGCGCGATCAGCTCCGTTCAGCGGTCAATCGGATCTTTTCGGCTGTCAACAAACTAGAAATGAAATGAAACTATTTGACTAGGCGCAGAAACGGATATGTTCGCAAGCGGACGGTTCGAAGCCGAGCGTATGCGTCGACATCCTGCCGGTCGCGATCGGCTGTCACCGCATCCGTTCGTATCCTTTCCGATCCGATGCGATGCGAGCCGTTTGATGGAAATCATCCTTTATCTGTCAACATTACAAACAGCTGTTAAGTTGAACTTAGGTAGGTGCTTCTTTTATTCCTTGAACACTTCGACAGAGTGAAGTCATTATTTTCCGAGCAAGAATTTGATTTTATTTCTGTGGTCTTGAATTGATTACGAATTTGATGTAAGGAACCGGGATTCGGGAGAGCAGCGGTGGTCCAGTGGTGGCGGCCCCGACTTACACACAGTAAGTTCGTAGTTAGTTCAAACCCAGGCAGGCGCGTTACTTGGTGTAATTTATGTCATCACCATTGCTCTCAAAACGGTGAAGGAAAACACCGTGAGGAAACCAGCATGTCCTGAACCAAAAATTCGAAGACATGCGATATTTACCAACCCGCACTGGGCCTGCGTGGTGGATTATAGCCCCTTCCTTTTCTAGAGAAGAGGCCGTGTGTCCCAGCAGTGGGAACATAATAGGCTGATTATTCCTTATGCTAACTGGGATTCAAAGGTAGTAACTGTGTCGGATTGTAGGTACTTAGTACTGATTTGCATTAAAAGCAGGTCAAATCCATGAACTTTAGAAAAATTTTAAATTCACACAGTCTAAACGGTGGGCATATGTACACAAAAGTTCAAAACAAATATTTTTCAGAACAATACTTTTCTTAGGAATTATTTGGTCGTGAGATATTTCTCTATTCATAAGTGCGGATTTCCGATGATTTTTCGTCAAAATTATTGAAGCTCGATTACATGAGGTCTGTAAATAACACAATGGACTTAATATCTCCGTCCAATTATAATTTTATTCGTGATTTAGTTTTGAATAATACAACAATAATTGGGAACCAGTCATTTGATATCGAAAGCTCAATTGGTATTCTTATTTCGGTAATGCGCAGACTGTGTTATAAATCGTTTAATTTCGATTTAACGTATTCCGTTTTGTTGTGAAAAGTCTATTTTTTTTAATTACAAAATGGGCCTGCTCTTGACCTCGATCACGCCTGGTGGAAAGCGATGGATGAGGTCTATGATGAAACGAGCGTACCCAGAAGATGCCTGTTCACTCTTGCTTTGAAGGCAGACGGGTTATATGTGGGAGGGAACACAGATGCCGGCAGAGAGTTCCACACTTTGGCTGTGCGCATAATAATCTTTGTTTGTTTCCTAGCCTGCTCTGTCCCTCTCCTGGGCAAAGGCCTCCCTCCACTCCCTCCAGTTTTGACGGAACCTGTCCAGGTCGTTCCACGATCTCCTCCGTGATTTTTTTTATTTTACGCTAGGTTTTTTTTTGGAATATGCCAGCATGTAGTTCTGAAGGTATGTCAAGGAAACGTGACCGTGGTAATGGTCTATCCGTGTGCCTTCCACCTGAATTCGTTCAGCTAATAAGGCGAGAAAAGGTCAGACAGACAAACAGAGTTACATTTCGAAGTCTTCTTAGTTTTGTCGATGGATTGCCATCGACAAAACTAAGAAGACTTCGAAATGTAAATTGAATTTTTAATTCGGCGACGAGTTTAGCATTACCTTACTCTTGTATTAATTATATCTATGGATTTAGTTGGCTTCGCGTCTTTATTAGTTTTCAGATAATTAGAAATTGCAGAGTACCTAATTTAAAATTTTGTGGCAACAAAAATGTAAAGGTGAGCGCACAACATTTGTAGATGGAGTGGTAACAAGATACAGATTCCAGTGTTCAAAGCCAGTGACGGAAATCCTCTTTGATGCCTTGGTTGGAATCTGTACCTTGTTACCACTAGCTACGAATGAATTTACGTTGGGTAAAGATAAAATGTGCTGCCCTGCCGTCCACGACGTGCGCTGGCCTTAAGTAATCTCCTATCACATACATTATACGTGGTTGCATAAATTACACAAATTTCGAAACATCACATTTTCTTTGAATCGAAGATTAAAGATACAGTTGTTCGAACATCAACACGTTTCCTTGCAAAAGTCGCGGCACGTTTATTCTTGTAAAGTAATCCGAGCTTGGAGCGTAAGCTCCGTGTGTTAGCTCTGTAAAGAATGTTCAACATAATCCGTTTTAAGATCTGAAGAGAACGGTGTGTCGTGTGACACATGATTAGCAAGTCTGAAGGTAGAGAAATCAATCTTCGTTCACCTCTCAGTATCATCATCTGCTTAGCCTTTTCGCAACGGTATTGTAGTCGGGGTAGGTGCAGCTGATTACCAGTAATTTGCATGGAGCGACTCCATATCTATCGCCAGAACTTTCTGGGGAACACGATATCCTTTGGTAAGACTGGTTGTCAGGCGTCATTTCGAGTAGTCGAAAATCCGAAAATTTTCGACTACTCGAAATGACTCTCAAAATCTACAAATGCAAACCGGGACCAACGGCTTAACTTTGATAGCCTCTAAACTTCAGATTTTTGTTTACGTATGTACATAGTACGTACGTACGTACGTACGTACGTGTTCGCGCGTACCAATGAATATATACTCGCTCCTATGCAAATGTGTTCTCTAAATATCTAATTCTATTTAGTTTTTACTAATGCATTATCAACCTTTAATGTTCCCACTGCTGGGACACACGGCCTCCTCTCTATGAGAGGGAATGGGCTATAATCCACCACGTGGGCCCATTTTGGGTTGGTAGATGTCACATGTCTTCGAATTTTTGGTTCTACGACATGCCGGTTTCCATGTTTTCCTTCACCGTTTTTGAGAGCAGTAGTGATGAAATAAATTACACAAAGTAATGCGCCTGCCTGGGTTTGAACCCACGACTTACTGTTCATAAGTTGGGGCCGCCACCACTGGGCCACCGCTGCTCTTAGCAGTTTTTACTAATACTACTATTTAATTGTGAACTTTAAACAGTTTTAATTCTTCACTGAAAACGCATTCATCTGGAAACATTTTCAACTATTTTAACTTTAAAATCATCATCATTTTCCTAACTTGTCCTAATTTATTAGGGGTCGGCGCAGCATTTCTTCTTCTTCCATACTTGTCAAGTACTCGTCATCTCATCAGACACTTCCTTGTTTGCCACATCATCCTTCACACAGTCCATCCATCGTTTCTGTGGTCTTCCTCTGCTCTTATACTCATACACATTCATACTCGATACTTTCCTCACGATATTTTCTTCATTCCTCCGCATCATATTACCATACCACGGTAACCGATTACCACACACTTTCAGACTTCCTCTTGTACTCATTTCTTATTTTATCTATTTCCGTAACCTAATCCTTAGCATTCTCATCTCAGCCTCATGCAAATACCTTTCATTCATCCCTTTTGTGGTCCAATATTCTGACCTAGTTTAACCTTAAAATATCTACCTAATAGTAATTACTGTCAACGCCCGACTCAATGAACCGACCCAAGCCTAACCATATATCAAGTAACTGCTCTAACACTTCCGTGATAAATAAACAGCACACACACGACAACCCTACAACTGCTAAGTGGTCCCCAACTTAAAACAATAGTTCCTCAGATCCCACCGCAACGGACTCCCGACTTAAGACTTCGGTACGAATGCTTTGTTATATACTAACTAATAGCTGTGTTTCAAGAAGAAACTTGCTGTGGTTATAATCCCCTAAGAAAGTTTCGCGGAACCAAGTGGGGTACGGAATTTATCGCTCTTTTCCTCGAGAAACTCTGATGGGTTCAACATTATTACTTTTATTCTTCAAGCTGAGTTGGAGCCGTTTTTCAAGAGATGGTTTAAGGTAATGTGTGTTGGCTTGTTAGGAAACTGTTGGGCTTCAGAGTGGTTGCTTAGCTCTACAATTTTTGGAACGAAGTTCCTTATGGCGCGTAGCGAAAGGAGGCTAGACGGAAAAAAATCAGACGAAAAGTGTGTACGACACTTTTACCCGATTGCGCAACGCAAAGGAGGGTAATGTGTTTTTGCTATAGTAAGCTATTGTAAGCCGTGCGGCGTGCGCATGTTATAGAAAGCAAGCCAGATAATTATTTTCGTTTCGTCTTTGGTCTGTGGATGGGTGAGCAAGGTTAAGCAACGACTGCCTGTGGATGGGTGATCCAAGTTAAGCAACGGTTGCCGAGGTCTGTCTGTGGATGGGTGGTGATAATGATTATGACGATGATGATGATGATGATGATGATGATGATGATGATGATGACGATGACGATGATGATGATGATGGTGGTGGTGGTGGTGGTGGTGGTGGTGGTGGTGGTGGTGGTGGTGGTTTTTTTGTGCCATTTTTTTTTTACATTTCCTTCACTACTTAATCGAAAGGAACTTCGTTCCATCCGGGTGTCCCTTGACACCTCTCTATTTTTTCTCTAAGATTTGCGTTCTTCGGGAAAAAATTATAAAGCTTTGAACTCTTTTTGATGATAAACTGTTGTGTCAAAGAAATCTAGGGAAGTTCGAAGTATAAAACCGAATAAAATAATAACTTGTATTTGACACCGGCGTAAAATTAATCCTAGGTACAAAAAGTTGCACTTATGTAGACGAGATAGAATACCATTTAGGTTTACCGGTACAGCAAAAAATACTACATCAACATAGTACAAATGTACTAGTAGTCTGACACAAATGAAGAAATAACACTAAAGGTCTAAATCGCGCTGTCAAAGTTATCCGCGACATAAGAGCATATGAAAAACCCGAAAACAATTGTCGAGCAATGGCCCACCAGACACAACAGGTCTGGTCGGAGGATTCTCCCTTTTCTATGGGAGATGAAGAACTTTACACCCTTTTCTTCATTATCCCTATGATATCTACATTCACTACGTCCATGGGAAAAAGCAGTAAGTTTACTCAATTCTTTCCCCATGTAGAAACGCATAAACTATAGAACGTCACCTCCTTTCTAGCTATATTATCCTTCACACAATCGTAATTGTTCACATTCATCTCTATTTATTACATTGCATTTTTCTTCAGTAGGTACTCATCATCTGCCTAGCTGATTTCAGCTGAATACCAGTATTTTACATGGAGCAACTGACGATCTGACCTCCACAACCCAGTTAGTACTGGGTAATTATGATACTTCCTGGTAGGACTGGTTGTCAGACTTTCAGGTCACTGACTATCTGTAACGACTGTCAAAGATCTACATATGACAGCCGGACCAACGGCTTCACGTGCTTTGTAAGCCACGGAGGAAACTCGGTATGTAATGGGTGGTCACCCATCCAAGGACCAAGCTATACAAGCACGGTTTAACCTAAAGATCGACGCAGGCAGCTGTTATTATTAATCCTCCTATTCCTCCTATTTTTACTAAAAAATGTTTCCCAATAAAAGTTATTTTCAAGCTCACTTTCCAATCTCTTGTCCTAGTTATTACCTTAGTTTTTAATTTAGGGCTATTATGACCGCGGCTGTTTTCTTATTCTTCGGCTCCTTTTAATTATGCCACCACTTTACTCCAGCTTTATTAAAAATCATTATTATTTTAATTCGTAGGGACGAAATAAAAAGATTCTTTCGCATTTCATCTCCCACAAAAGATTATGAATTATACAGAAATCTTTTTAACGTTTTTTCTTCACAATGCTTTTGTTTCTGCTTCTCTTAATGGCTGGAAATTGGTCAAGACCACCATAGAAATGTTGTTCAGACATTTTTTATTCAATTATTCTGTGGAAATGCGGAGATTCCTCATGTTTTGTGGGCATTTACATTCAGGTTTAAAAAAATAAAATAAATAAAATAGAAGTGTATGTTTTTTATTTCAAAATGACAGCTTTTTACTGAACGCATATGAAAGTATTTACTTATAACAAAAAAAAAAACATATTTTTGAATTGTTGTCTGTCTGTCAGTCTGTCTGTTTGTTAATGCTAATCTCCGAAACGACTGGACCCATTTTGTCGGGAATTTTACTGGCTGATGTTATAAGGTTATTATGTCTTATTTTAGAAAAGGGATTATGATTCCGTGCAAAAAAAGACCCTTAAAATGGGCAACAAAATCCGTTTCACTTAGGGAAGTAATATTTTAATAATAATTAATTAATTAATTATAATTTTACGCGGGCGAAGGTCGTAAGGCACAGCTTGTTTTATACTAATTGTAATAACTCAATATTAGCTTATAAAAGGTCAAATTGCTAGCGCGACATGTGCTAGCGAAACTTCACAACTATGATGAGCCATTCCCATTTTTTTTTGTTCAAATTTCTATAAAAATCACATCCTTTGAATTTGGTTAACTTATTTAATTTGATTTGAATGCGGTCTTACCGAATTTTACCAGCAGCGATAATTGAGTTCATTGTCATAGCCAGAAATAGGTCAAGGCTCAGATTTAAATCCTTATCCAAGGTTTGGACCAAACCAAAATATTTACAGAAAAAAAAAGATTTTGCTGAACGCTAAGAGGCGAAAAATGAAAATCTAGCCTGAAGCGATGAAACGGTTTAACCGTATTTTAGTAAAAATAACATTTTGTGGCAAAACAAAAACAATTCTGTTACTGAAATAGAAAGTACTGCTTTGTGTGACGGTTAGGTATATTATTTTTTCACATAACATAACATCACGACTGTAATCCCTGAAGGGTTAGGCAGACGTGTACCTAATAGTACACCTATATTTCGCCAGTTATGTTTTTATAAGTCGCATGTGATAGGGGGCGAGCCTATTGCAATCAACCGAGCACAAATCCAGACATTATCTTTTCCTAACTATGCGTTATTTTTAAAAGTTCGTGAATGGTAGCTTTTACGCCCTGTTTCCGTCTTCAGGTAATACGATATGCGTCAAGCGACAGACGTGTGCTTCATTTGTATCCATCGTGTGAGTACCGTCGCGTCACACGTCGTATCTCGATAACAGGTGGCATTTTCAGAGCAATTTTTTTTTTCGTTTATTTCGTCCGTAGTCCTTGTCGTAATACGAGAATCGCTTTAGCTTGTTGTGTGGCCAAGTGGTTAGATGTACAAATGTACTTACTGGATACATAGGTACATTGTTTTATAATTAGACTAGGTTTTCCTCGCGGCTTCGCTACTGTTATCTCCGGAAATTAAGCGACTGGAACGTTTACCGTAGCCTATGACACTCGGAGAAAATATAATTTCCCGTTAGTGAAAGAATTTTCGGAATCGGATGAGTAGTTTCGAAGATTACCACCTACATACAAACTTGCAAACAAATTCTACCTTTACATTAAATTATAGATAGTACTGCTGTAAATTCTCTTCCAAATTACCAAAGTTATATTTTATGAATTACGCCAGAATGAGCGGGTAAACGCATTTTTAGTTTTTTTTTTCATTCTCTGGCGTGTAAAATCTTTGTTTTACCTCAGTTTTAATGAATAAATTGGCTAAACCTTTTAGTGAGTAATGCTCCTATCAATATTCTTTACGGTCGATGTAATCTTTGCGTTCAAAGGAGTTAATGATGGAGAGTTCATCGTAAAGGCTGTACGGCGGAGTTCCTTTGCCTTGAGTGAAACTACTGGAACGATGAGACTTTTCTATCTTACGTTCCAGAAAAGTATGTGAGTTTATAAAAAAATACTTTTAGGGACGAAGATAATCAATCAGTCTCTAATGGTTTTTTTTTAATATTGATTATGAAATGTCGCCAAGAGTAGTTTTTGAGATTTGATTCAAGAAATGTCTTGAATCAAATCTCAAAAACTACTCTTGTTACTCTAAATTATTATCGAACATTTTCAGTACTCTAGGCTGGATATTAACATATTACTTTTGTACCCTATTTCAGGAAATTAATCTCGTCATAACTAACAAAATTGTTTCTAGACGTAGAAGGGTTACCCATCCAAATCTTCACCGCATCAAAAAACCACTTCACCTCACACCCCTCCGACCTTAACCCAAAAAAATCAATGCAAAATAAACCCTCACGAGGGAGTGAAAACGAAAGGCCTTTATACTCATATCAAAAGCTTACCATTTCGCGTGATTCGCCTCAGGGCGCGTGGCTAACTTAATTATCGGGGGCCTGCAACTCGCTGGCAAGGTAATTATCTTGTATTTGTGTCATAACACTTTTGTAAGGATCTTGAAAGGAGGTTGGAGTTATTAGGTTTGAAGTAAGGAGGTTTATAGAATAGGATGGTCTTTTTTGTGCTATGAATATATTCTTTTGAAAGGCTAGTGAAATAGTGATGGTTATTTATAGAGCACAGGTTCAGCGTCAGAATCGCCTTAATTCGAGCCGTGTGGGATACTTTCTAATTATAAAATCATATTGCAACGCACACTTCGTTTTTTTTATTCAATTTTTTTTAAGTTCAGTTTGCAAGTATCGTAAAATCTAATCATTTCATTTTGAAAGAGTAACCATGGAGTTTCTTGCCGGTTCTTCTCCATAGGAAACGACCAACCCGAACCGTGCACCTTTTTGTCGACGTTTCATAAGTGCCCATGTAGGCCTATGTGAAATAAAAATATTTTGATTTTTGAAGTCAGTGTTCGGCTGTATGTTGAACACAATATGATTCGCGACCGTAACACGTATGTATTTACATAATTATAATCGTTAAAAACATGAATACCACTCTATAAGTTAATTTAATCCCATTGAATTACTATTTCATGAATTTTGCGGACTATCCTGGTGCTGATCTTAAAAGTACCAGAACGGCATCACCTCAGATCGAGATTTGTTAGTAAGAATTAACTTGATGGCTTATATTATTATGTATGTGTACTTTTTTAAGAATAAAGCTTCTAAATTCTAAAATAAAATTTGATTTTTTAAATTTGTTTAGAATCTCACTCAAGTGACCGCATACCATTTGTAGAGAACTCATTTGTTTTTAAAGTCTTCGTGGACTACCTTGACAGTTTCACACGGTTCGAATTTCAAACTGTTTTGTTGAAAGGGCAGAGGGCTAATAATATTCACATTTAAAAAAAAAACAATCTATGTAAAGACAATGCTATGCGTTTTCCTATATTTATGTAAATTAAAGAAAACCGGAGCTAAACGTTTATTTTTTTCACGGGACATGGCCTTCGGATAAGCAGTCGCCCCATGTAAAATAGGAAGTAACTGGAAGGTATACTGCATTATTTTGATTAGACTGGAAGGCAAATCCAAAAAAAAAAAATGGCAGATGAAGAGGATGCTTTTAAAATCGCACTATCAACTAATTAATAATTTCGTTAATACATATTTTCCAGGAAATGACGGATCGTAATGAAATTTGGAAAGGAGATAGATTATATCCTGGAGAAGGAAATGGGCTATCTTTTTTAGGGTTCCGTACCCCAAAGGTAAAACGGGACCCTATTACTAAGACTCCGCTGTCTGTCTGTCTGTCTGTCTGTCTGTCTGTCTCCAGGCTGTATCTCATAAACCGTGATAGCTAGAAAGCTGAAATTTTCACAAATGATGTAGGTATTACTATTGCCGCTATAACAACAAATACTAAAAATTAAAAAAAAAAACATTAAGGGGGGCTCCCATACAACAGATATGATTTTTTTGCCGTTTTTATAGATAATGGTACGGAACCCTTCGTGCGCGAGTCCGACTCGCACTTGGCCGGTTTTTTCACACTCATGCACTTCCCACGCGAACGAAGTCGGGGGCAACAGCTAGTTCTCCATATTTATGTTTCGTTCACGTAGATACACCTGGGGGTCTAAAATGGCCGCTCTAACAGAATTATAATAAGATAATAATATGAATTACGTTTAAATTCGTAAAATGGTCACAAGGTGACTATTCATAATAGTAGGTACGTCTATGACCATTTTACGAATTTAAACGTAATTCATATTATTATCTTATTATGATTCTGCTAAAGCGGCCATTTTAGACCCTCTAGTCATACTCACACTGGTTGCGCGTACTACCTTTCCGAAGCAACATGGCCCATTTTTCATATCTTTATCTATAAATTCTACTTTGGTTATTTTCAAAGTACAATTCTATAACTTTCTAGAAATGGTCTCGTATTTTCTGGTAGCCCAATAAAATGAAGATGGATTTTATCGGCTATAAAATGTTGCTTGAGAAATTGAAACAATTGAAGCGTAAATTGAGTTACTCCGACACGTAAAGAGACAACTAGTATCTGGTATCGAAGATAGTCTTGAAATACTCACAGCGGATAGTGAAGTACCTAATATTTGAAACTTTTCTCGCGACATTATTTATCTCGCTTTAGATATTTTAAATTCGAAATATTGTTTTGTCTTATATAATTATCTCCTCTGGGCTATCTTGTTTGTATTCATCAGGAATTAATTTATTGGATGAAAGACATTTTATCAGATAGAGGATTCATAGTTATGTCTAGTGGTCGCAAGCTCGACTGCTGAGCATGAGGTCCTGGGTTCGAGTACCGGGTCGGGCAAAGTGTTATTGGGTTTTTAATGATCCAATAAAATGGAACTTAAGCATAACTTGCTAAATTTGAGGGTGTTATACCCCTTCAAAGTATACGGGCGTAATGTTATGTTATGGAATTGTGTAAACAATAATAATCCTAGCGATCACAGCAATTACGACATACTACCTGTCTATTATTGAAAAGTTCCATTGTATATCTCCGAAGATCAGCAATAGATCTTCACCAAACTTAAACGGGACCACCACAAAATAATATTCTTCCCAACAAAAAAATTGTCATACAAATCGGTAAACAGTTGACCAACCAGTGGCTAAGGTTCCATACAACTCGATTCCTACCGGCTTCCCTTTGAAAAATGGCACAGTCAGTATTCTATCTATACATATAATAAAACTGTAGAAAAGTCGTTTTTGTACATCAAAAAAAAATCAAAAAAAAATAGCCAGGGTGTTAAAGAACAACCAATAGAACCCATTTCCAGCATTTTTCGAATTTTTGTCTGTTTGTCTGTTTGTCTGTTTGTCTGTGTATTTGTTCGGGCATCACGTAAAATGTACAAAAGCAATGTAGATAACTTTTATACACAACGATTGAGCGTAACTTGGAGTAACATTTAGTTTTTGTTGCATTGCAATCGGTTCAGTCTATCAAAAGATATTTGAATTTAAAGTGTTACAGAAGTAAAATTAGGGTTATGTGCAGTTGGTCTCACAACTTCCCGTAACTTTTATACACAACAATATCTGCGTAAATTGAAGTAATTGAACATTAAGTTTTTTGTTTCATCGTAATCAGTTCACACCTTATAAATGGAAAGAAAGAAAAACGTAAATTAATAAAATTATAATAGTGTTTCCGAAGTATAATATTAAAACAGCGCCATCTATCGAACTCAGACTGGACTATATCTAGACATCAACTGCGTGCAGCATTGAATATATATATTCGATAGATGGCATTGTGCGTGTGACGTTATTTTCTGATTGAGGCATGTTTAACTAAATACTGATTCATTACTGATGGAGAAATTCCTGACCTATAGGGTACGTGAAATTTGTCACAACAGGTCCTTATTGGCTATTAAAGAGATAGTTATAAGTATACCAGGGAACCCGATCAGTCAATACGGTTTGCCCACACCGACAGTCGATGGGGAACGTATTAACAGAGAGTACGTATCAGAAATTAGTTATCATCCCGTGGAACTCACAGAAATTTTACAAAATCAGAGAATCAGCGCCAGACGTTTGATAGGGTATGCTGCAGTGTAGAAAACGCCTCGGGTGAAACCCTGTTTTTAGACGCACCGGGCGGAACAGAAAACCTTTCCTAACCAAAGTTATTTTGGCTCGAATAAGGAACTTTGGGAGTATGAAGAACAGAGTGTAAAGCTCTTCAACCCCCATTGAAAAGGGAGGATCCTCCGACCAGACGGGTGTTATATCTGGTGGGCTACTGCCCTACAGTTGTTGTCGGGTTCTTCTATATAGTCTTAAGTCGCGAATAACTTTACTTGCGCGATGCAGAATTTAGATATATTTAGATTTTTAGTTTATCCTCTGCGTCATAGATGGCGCTGTAGTACTTTTTGTAGTGCCGCTACATCACTCCCCCGCGGAGACTTGGGTCGGTAGTAGAATGAGTCGTTGATTGCCAGGCCAAAAGGAAAGTCGTTGCCGCATTGTTCACGGTGAGTCGGAACTGTCTGCGGCGGTAGTGCGAACCCCTTTAGTCGGGGTCGGCACTGCATGTGCTCCGTTGCGTCGGACGTGGTACAGCGCCGCGATGTGGCTGACTGCTCGCATCGACCGGGAGGTACAGCTCTCAACCGGCCGAAAGTGCAGTGCCAAGGTAACTTTATGAGGCTGAGGGTGCTGACCAGGAATGTGCTTCCGCTGCATGCTGGTGGTCAGGAATACCCATTTTGAAGCTGGCTGGCTATATGACTCGCTGCTCGAAAACTTGAGGAAGTTTGAGGAAGCTTGAGGAAGTGATGTTGATGACGTCACGTTGCTCGAAGGCTGCGCTGACGTCCATTTCGGGGTCACCAATTTGGGGGTATGGAGAACAAGGTGTAAAGCTCTTCAACCACCATTGAAAAGGGAGGATCCTCCGATCAGACGGGTGTTATGTCTGGTGGGCTACTGCCCAACAGTTGTTGTCGGGTTCTTCTGTATAGTCTTAAGTCACAAATAACTTTACTTGCGCGATGCAGAATTTAGATATATTTCGAGTTTTAGTTCATCGTCTGCGTCATAAATGGCGCTGTAGTACTTTTTGTTCTATGTTGCTGAAGTACTTTTTGTAGTGCCGCTACAGAACCAAAATAAAATTTCCCTTGCTTTCGCCTCTTCAGGGATAGCAGCCACATTATTGCCTGGAGGAAAAACGGCAGACACAACATTTATAATTCCTATCGACTTAGACCGCACGGAAAGCCCGGTTTGCAACATATCGCGAAATAGCGATAAAGCAAAGGTTTTATGCGATTGTGTTTTAATTTTTTGGGACGAGTGCACTATGGCAAACCGCAAAGCTGTAGAAGCAGTGAATAGAACTTTACAGGACATAAGGCAAAATGACCGACCGATGGGAGCCATCACGGTGCTGTTCTGCGGTGATTTTCGGCAGACACTCCCGATAGTACCCCGAGGAAGGAGAGCCGGAGAAATTGCTGCCTGTCTGAAGAGTTCTGTTTTATGGCGCAATATATCATCTACACACCTGAGTGTACATATGCGTACACAGTTGCGAGGCTGCGAAAATGCACAGGAGTTCCCAATTTATTGTTACAAATAGGCGATGGCACATACCCCGTACAAGAAGATGGCAAAGTTATTTTGGTTGATAATCTCTGTTCTTGCGTTACATCACAACAGCTAATTTCTTCTGTGTACGGAGATTCCACAAACATGGGAAATCAAGCCGGTTCTTGGCTATGTCAGCGAGCTATTTTGACTCCTCGCAATGTCCAAGCTACGGCAATTAATTTAAAAATATTGATTCATGTGTCCGGGAATAGTAGAGAATACACCTCTATAAATACAGTTATGGAAGAAGATGACGCCACGCACTACCCGGTAGAATTTTTGGATTCCCTCAACACACCCGGACTTCTAGCCCATAAAATAGTTTTAAAAATCGGTGTACCAATAATTCTCCTCAGAAATTGATGTCCTCCAAACTTTGTAAAGGCACGGCTCAAAGTCACAAATCTGCAGCAAAACATAATCGAAGCTGAAATATTAACCGGTTGCGGCGCTGGTGATATTGTTTTTATTCCAAGAATACCTATAATTCCTAACAACTTTCCTTTCTCTTTCAAACGAGTGCAATTCCCAGTCAGTCTCTGTTATGCCATGACGATTAATAAAGCTCAGGGCCAGACATTATCCGTTGCGGGGGTGGACCTAAGTATTGGATGCTTTTCCCATGGTCAACTATACGTAGCTCTTTCTCGCGTAAACAACCCCAATAACCTTTTTGTGTACGCTCCAGATGGTTCCACAGCTAATGTTGTTTATAAAGAAGCACTAGCATAAATTAAAAAAAATGATTTGTATCGGAATCCTCCAACAGCGCTTCGCACTAAAAAATACATTGTTAAGTTCCGACATCCACGCGAACGAAGTCGCGGGCACAGCTAGTAGACAAATAAAATAATCACATTACAGATATGTACTCCGGCGGTCCTCTTACAAAAATTGACCCTTCGCTACTGTGGCCAAGATATTGCTCCGGCAACCTCCTCATTTTGGAAGTCGGTTTAAAGGGACACCGATTGATCGATTAATGAGGTAATAGGCATCACCAATGACCGTGAAATTGACAGACGTACTGTTGATCATAATCTGTCGTTAGAGGAACACACTGAACCTTATCTCCTTGTGGGTTGTTACTACACCCACAGGCAAGGAAGTGGTGACCTAGACTTAGCTGCGAACGGAATGAAACTAAACCCGTACCTAATCAAGGATGTGGTCGCCTACTCTGTGGTGGGAACCACGCCAAACTGATAGCATTAATACATTATTCACACGACGACCTTCAATAAAACTACGTGTATGTATAGCTTACAACGACGTATATAAATCTTCACCCAATACAAAATCTCAAAAACAAACATTTTTTTTTTTTGGTAGGGCGTCGCGCAGTTCATCCTCTGAGGTTGGCTACTGCTTAACCGACATCCAACATAGTTGGGAAATAGCTAGGCCGATGATAAGAAGTGATAAAGTTAAGTTGGCGTTTTGTGGATAGTCTTTTGTTACTTTTGTTTAAAAAAGTGCTGTTTCGGAGTCTTGAAAAAAAAGTTTTTCGTTTTTAGGGTGCCGTAGTCAACAAGGAACGCTTATAGTTTCGCCATGTCCGTCTGTCTGTCCACAGCTTAGCTCAAGACTCTTAGTACTAGAAAGCTGTAATTTGGCACGAATATACAGATTAGTTACGCCGACAAAGTGGTAAAATAAAATCTCTAAAAATATTTTTTAGGGTATCTGCTGTTGACACATGAAGTGGGGATTCTTTTCTCGCGTACCCCATAGTGTGGGATGTTGTTGGATAGGTCTTTAAAAATATTACGAGTCCGTTCAAATAATTTTTCGATTAAGGGATTCGTTTGTGAAATATTAAGCTTTAAATTGCTAATTTTTGTTAGACTCAAGTGTCCCCCCCCCCCCTCTACCAGCTGAACGGTTGTGTTTGGGTGCGTGAAAAATTCACGGAGATAGTTATATATAACGAAGTAAAAAGGAAAACTATCACAGCTAAGTAAGCTTTACAAGTTTACGAGTAATAGTCGACCAAGTTATAAAATGTACTTGTATAACATATTTTCCTAAACATTATGTATGGGGGCACAGGTTTTTCAACTGCAAAAATGTAAGTTTGTTTTTTTATTACAATAAAAATCATCGTTCGGCGGCAAATCGGGCCGTAGGAAGTAGATTAAATTAACGTTGTAAGACTACGGAATCCTAATTTGTGCGTGGCCCGAGACGCACTTGGCCGGTTTTTCAGATATTAAAATACGGCAAGTACCGCTATCGTTGATTGTACGTTCTACATGCGGTCACACAAACGTGCCCGTTGAGAGCAATTATGAAACATAAAAGTAAAAAAAAAAAGGTATACCAGTATACACCATTATTTTTAGGTCGTTCTGGAGCCGAATACCATGAACTCGATCATCGAACTCGAAACGATTGGGACTATTTTTTTCAAAAAATAACAATAAAAAAAAACATGAAAGAATAAATTTAATGTTTTTTTTTTTAAATAATGAGAACTCAAATGCATACGTGTGTGTAAAACGTATCCACGATCGCCTACACATGCGAACGATACCCATTTAAAAATTCATTCATCGATCGATTCTCATTATTTCACAAAAAAAAACATTAAATTTATTCTTTCGTATTTTTTTTTAATTGTTATTTTTTGAAAAAAATAGTCCCAATCGTTTCGAGTTCGATGATCAAGTTCATGGTATTCGGCTCCAGAACGACCTAAAAATAATAGTGTATTGTATGAGAAATGTCTGCTGTCCCACACATCTGGGTCGCGTAGATATTGAAATTGACAGGTGTCCCATGACATCTGAATATATTTTCGCGATTAAGATGTGGGGCCCTTTTTTTTTTTTTTTTTTTTTGGGGGGTGAGAAATCATCAAATGACTCCTCCCGCTCTGGGCGGAGCGGAAGGGAGTGTCAGACTCTTACTGACTAAAAAACACCCATGTTCCTTCATTGGCCCTTTATGTTCCAGGGCCGCGGTATCTCTTTCGAACAGTCCCGCAGCCCTGGCAGGCACCGGCCCTTGCGGGCCCCTCCCGTTTGCTGACATCTCTTTGAGGCGCGCGTGGAACACGAACGCGCCGTCGCGTCGACACGGCCTGCCCGTCGTCATACGACGGACGGACGGCGAGCTAGCCCATTACTCACCGTCCACAGGCCCACGCCTACGGTGGCCGAGAGCCATCACGGCGTGGCCCCCGACGCCCGGTGCTTCTCCCGCGGCGGCTGGGACGTGAGGAGGTTCAGATGTGGGGCCCTTGAAGAAAGTTGTTTAGGTTGATGGCATTATATTCCACATCCATCTTGTATGTCTGATACATGCTATGTATGTGACATGTTTTTCCACCTAATCAGAATACATAACTTTCTTTTAAAACACTGTTCTTCACAGCAATATTCTTCCAATTATTGTTCAGTACCAAACACGTTTAAAACCACTTGTAAAGAATATAAATAATCCTTGAGGAAAATTAAGTTTATTTTGCAAAGTTGATAAGACTAAAACGGGTATAACTTGTCCAAATTTATCAGATTAGTGTCAAAAATGTCCTAATTAAGCAGACAGTGATTTTCTTTGTACAAAATTAGGCAAATTGTGTTTAGAAAAAATTTGAATAAGATTTTCTTTAAAGACGATGTAAAGGCTCGTTGGTAATTATTTTTTTAGTTTGGCAAAGTAATATTAGCCAGGGTTTAAGCTTTTGCAAAGTTAATTAAGTTTCAAGATAACCATTGTGAAGAAAAAATATTTTTGTTACAATAAACAGAATGTTTTGTAAATAACATATATAACATCAGACCTGTAATCCCCGAAGGGTTAGGCAGAGGTGTACCTAATTGTACACTCACAATTCGCCAGTTATGTTTAAATCCCATGTAATAGGGGGCGAGTCTATCGCCATCAACCGGCCACAAATCCAGACTCCGTGGCTGCTACTGTGAAATTTTAAATGGAAAAACCCAATAACACTGTCTTGGCCCGACCCGGGAATTGAATCCAGGACCTCATGCTCAGTAGTCACGTCTGCGACCACTAGACCAATGAAGACTTTACAAACACCGTTAATAGTAATTCTGAACCATTGTTTCGAAAAACAAAGAAAGAGCGCGGAAGTGTTCATGGAATGGCTTAGTCGCAAAATGTCTCTTTCGCAGAATGTCTACTGATCGAAAAATGTCTCTTTCTCATAATGTCGCTTTCGCAGAATGTCGCTTTCGCAGAATGACTACTTCTCAAAAGGTCGCTTTCTCACAATGTAGTGTGTGCATATGGATATTACACTCCAACTTCCATACATGGCCTTGACAAGATAGTTCACATCTAAAAAACATTAAATCAAATTGAAGGAACATTACCTGATATATAATATCAACTAGATAAGTAAATGACTAATAACATAGATTGTTCTTGGTATCATAATGTTCGTACTATTAGGAGAACCAATTGTATTGTATTGCTCAGTAATTTGGTATCAATTGTAATGCATGCGCCAAGGTCGAGTAGATTTGGCATGGCATGTAATGGTATCTCGTTTTTGGGTAGCTATTAGATACATAATGATTAACATCCCACTTTCTGTCTACATAGTATTAATGGACATAAACTACAGAACACAGCGCAACATTCGGTTTTACTAATAAACTGTGAAAATGGGTTTATGTGGCATTGTTGCAGTCTCTACAAGGACGCTGTTAACTATTACAGAAAAAAAACCGGCCAACTGCGTGTCGGGCCACGCACAATATAAGATTCCGTAGGCGCCCATCAAAATATGCGGGTTTGCCTCCGAACGATGATTTTATTGTAAAAAATCAAACTTACATTTGCAGTTGAAAAACCTGTACTCCCATACATTATGTTTGGGAAAAATTGTTATCTAAGTAGACTTTACAAGTTGGTCGACTATTATTCGTAACTTGTAAAGTCTACTTAGCTGTGATAGTTTTCCTTTTAATTTCGTTATATATACTACCACCGTGAATTTATTCACACACCCAAACACGACCGTTTAGCTGGTGGAGGGGGAGACTTGAGGCTAACAAAAATTAGCACTTTAAAGCTTAATATTTCACAAACGAATCCCTTAATGGAAAAAAGATATTTGAACAAACTTGCAACATTTTTAAAGACCTATCCAACGACGTCCCACACTATGGGGTACGCGAGAGAATAAAAAAAGTCCCCATCTTACATGTACAATGAGATGCCCTTAAAAAATACTTTTCGAGATTTTATTTTGCCACTTTGTCGGCGTAACTGAATTGTATAATTCATGCCAAATTACAGCTTTCTAGTACTAATAGTCTTTGAGCTAAGCTGCGAACAGACAGACGGACATGGCGAAACTATAAGGGTTCCTTTCCTTGTTGACTACGGAATCCTAAAAATATTTATATCTATACTAATATTATAAAGAGGTAAAATTTGTTTGTAATTGTAGGGAGTAATTTCCAAAACTAATGATCTAATTTTATTTTATTTTTTTCACTCACAGAATGATACATTATTCGTGGATGCTATAGGTTATAAATTATTTTTGTATCATGCATATTACACGAGCTATCACAATTTTTGCGGACGGAGTCGCGGGTGAAGTGCTGGTATTTTTGTTTTTTCGTTTATATCTTTAACGTCTCTTTATATTATTTTGACTGACTGATAGACCAGCACAAGAGACCTTTGATGTTCCCACGGTTAGGATACAGGCCTCATCTCCGTGACCCGGAGTGAGCCATAATATACTATGCGAGCCCAAGTGCGGTCACAACTCTTCAAATTTCAGACCATTCAATCGCTTTCAATCAGATTTCTTCATACAGACATACGATTTAAACTTTGTTAAAACTCGATGTGTGTTCGTCTGTGACACGTCAATTTAATAATAATTCATTGAAATTTATGCTGAATAGAACGATAGAACATTGTCTTATTTACAAAACAGTAATTGTTACTTTTTCTTTTTGGTTTAATTACGATATTTATTTACGAATTTTCCTGTACTCAAAATGCACTAAATAAATACAAAAATCGTTCTAACAACTTTTATTTATTTCTAAAGACCAACTAAAATACCATTTACACTTAAATAAAGGAACAATTACATAATCCAAAACTGTAGCGCATATTTCAACCAAGGTCAAGAACAAGCCAGATCTTCAAGTGTCTAAACAGTAGCCAAACAGCTGAGAATGATAACACAAATTGAAGCACTACAGAAACTATTCCGGATAATCTAGCTAGCAATTGTGAGTACTGTGACGTCAAGTCTATCTGTATAACAAAGTGGTTCAATACATACTTTTTTTTGTTTTGCCAGTCGCTCCCTGCAAAATACTGGTATTTAGCGGAAGCTGGTCAGACTGGAAGCCTACCCAAAGATAGTTTAAACAAACACTTAAATATCTACTCGACCCAAATGTGTGGAACAGCAGTCAATCTTTTTTTCGCGACTTCTATGGTGATCCTATGGAGAAATTTATTCATATTGATAGTCCAAATTACATCTTGCAATATGACCACACCTTTTTGGTACACGCCGTATACTTATTTTTTAATTCTATGATAGGTAAAACCCATCAGCTCGTGGCAGTGTAAAAACAATACTCTGAAACACTATTATAGAACACGACTGTCACTATCAGTTAAGGTCCTAAGTTAACAATTATAGGTAAGTATCAAAATGAACCCTAATTTCTAGAAACTAAGAGAGAATATTTAAGCTATTTGTACGCTATCTGTGACTGATACTGTTATCCGTAATGAATATGGACCGTATTTGGGGAGGATTAAGGCACTTCAGTTTGTGTTGACTGTTTTACTGTGACAAGTGTTTGGTTTACGTTTGGACGGAGAAAGCTCTTTGTAACAAAGCTTTTTAGGATTCCGTAGCCGATGGGTAAAACGGGACCCTAGTACTAAGTGTCTGTCCGTCTGTCACCAGGCTGTATCTCATGAACCGTGATAGTTAGACAGTTGAAATTTTCACAAATGATGTATGTCTGTTGCCGCTATAACAACAAATGCTAAAAAAACACATTAAAAATATTTAAGTGGGGCTCCGATACAACGATTTTTTCCGTTTTTTTTAGATAATGGTTCGTACGCGAGTCCGACTCGCACTTGGCCGGTTTTTATTTGCCTTTTCCAACAACGTAATCTGATTACCGATCAGTCTGCCTTTTCCCACATATATAGAGAACAATAATCATTATTAATGGTTACTGGTGTCAGTTATTATTTAAACTGACATTAAAAATTAAGTGTGTCATTTATCCATACTAATATTCTTCTTACTTTCGTGTGGTTAGTGCCTCATCTGGTGGAAGAGGTTTTATCTCGCCCATGGACTTGTGACTTGGCTTTTACGTTCCGTCGAGATAATATCTCTCAGGAGTCTCAGGCATGCTGGTTTGGGCTGCGGGACTGTTCGAAAGAGATACCGCGGCCCTGGAACACAAAGGCCAAAAGAAGGAACATGGATGGGTTTTAGTCAGTAAAAGTCTGAAACTCCCTTCCGCTCCATCCAGAGCGGGAGGAGTCATTCGATGATTTCCCATCCCAAATAAAAAAAGTCATGCTGGTTTGGTTTCCTCGCGATGTTTTCTTTCACCGCATAATCAGTCTAAATGTTCCCACTGCTGGGACACACGGCCTCCTCTCTAAGAGAGGGAATAATGGGCTATAATCCACCACGCGGGCCCATTGCGGGTTGGTAGATGTCCCATATCTTCGAATTTTTGGTTCTAGGACATGCCGGTTTCCTCACGATGTTTTCCTTCACCGTTTTGAGAGCAGTGGTGATGAAATAAATTACACAAAGTAATGCGCCTACCTGGGTTCGAACCCACAACTTACTGTTCGTAAGTCGGGGCCGCCACCACTGGGCCACCGCTGCTCTTACCAAACTTCGCTTCTTTCACCGAAGCAAGTGCTAATAGTTATGCAATACTCAGATGAATCCGAAGAAGCAGAGATGCGTGACTTGGGTTCGAACTTGAGACCGATCCGACGGACCGGTGTCGGTCTGTATATTAGTTTTTGACGCCATAACGGTTGAACATAAATATTTCACTCACAAGCAGACCAAAATCAAATCAAAATCAAAATATTTTTATTTCACATAGGCCTACATGGGCACTTATGAAACGTCGACAAAAAGGTGCACGGTTCGGGTTGGTCGTTTCCTATGGAGAAGAACCGGCAAGAAACTCCATGGTTACTCTTTTAAAATGATTAGATTTTACAATATTTTCATGTTACAGCATTAGTACTCAAGTATGGGGGGACAGCATAGGCCCGACAATAAGTCGTTGCTTACTACACAAAAAAACGGAAAACAAGATAAGAGGTTAACAAAAGTTATCACACCTCTAGGAATCTACAAGGCCTACACTGTTCACACATTCACAAACGTTCAGTCAATGCAAGCACTTGCCAGTTATCGTGGAGCTCGACTTATAACTCAAGGAGCTCAACATCACGACAAACAATACCAAAGAAAGGACATCTGGGTGGGTCGCTTATAGCACTGTTTTTCTAATTTTAACCATTGTCGGCAGTTTGCCAGACAATAGTCAAAATCAGAAAAAGACCCACATGGTCCTCACATTCAGAATATAAAAATAATAAAATATTTGTCATATTAAATAATCATGTCAATTCATTAAATGTCAATATACAGAAAACTAAATAAAAAATAAAATAAAATATTTAACATGTAAATATTCGTCAAAAAAAAAATAATATCATACTTGAAAAATTAAACAATGTCATGTGTATAAAGAAAATTCATAAAATGTCAAATTGTAAAAAAGTAAAATAAAAATAGGTATAAGTAAAGTCAATTCAAATTGGAGCAGTTCAATCCCAAGCTTTTTTGTCCTCTATATAATCTTTAATAGTATAAAATCCTTTCTGGCAAAGTTTACGTTTTATAAAGGATTTGAATTTATTAAGGCTTAAATTTTGAATGTGGCTACGACCATGACCTAAGGTAGGCAATAAGCTTTCAATACCCGGTAATAAGTTTTCATGAAAGAATGTCCCTTAACGCGAGTGAAATCACGGTCTAAAGCCAGTTAAAACATGAAGTATCAAACTGCAAAAAAAACTTTTACTCACTGAAATAAATTGACAACTTACTCTCACACATCAAATCCCGTAACACTATCGTAATGCCTTAAATATTTCCACTCAAGTCGTAGCACATAAACCATCCCTCATTTTATACATTTTTTACGCGTAGAAGAAAAACAGAGGGTGCCAAAAACCGACGCCAAACTCGATCTCGGATATATTAAGTTACCCAAGAGGAATAAGATTTTTGTGTTGCCAGACAGCCTCGTTATTGATTTAGTAGTTTGCTCTTAGTAAGTTGACATTGTCTCGTTTAAAAAGTTACAACAGCCAGGATGATTTTTAGAGTTCTGTAGGCAAATTATGCTAACGGGACCGTATTACTAAGGTGCCGCTGTCAGTCCGTCTGTCACAGGTCTGTATCTTTTCAACCGTAAAAGACACTTGCATTTTTTTACTAAATGTGTAGAACTATAGCCGCTATAACGCCTTAATATAGGAGAGTCATTGCGTGGCTAGGTCAAGGGCTTGATTCGGAAAGCAGTACTTTTGGACACGGCACGCATAGTGAGGAGATTCGTCTCTCTGGAGCCCTGACCACCAGCAGCCTGTACCTGATGCCGAAGGGTTATCTATTTTTTTATATGTTTGTTTTTAAAAACAAAAATGTAAACTATGAGATAGAAAAAGAATATTAGAAATTAATTTAATAAAAATAAAGTAAAAAATTAAACAGGACATTCAGAAACATGTTTTATCTGCGTTTTTCACTCGATCTTGATGTTAGTATTTGGCTGCTACTTGAAAGTTGGCATTTTAAAAAGTGTCATTATGAAAAAAAAAAAGCAGACCAAACGTACAATTGGTAACTGTGAGGTTGGGAAATAAAACAAAATTATATAATAAGTTGGTAAATGATTAGGTATTCGGCGAAATAAAATTCTGCGAAACGTTAGTTAGCAAGTGAAAATCTGGCAAAAAAATTTCGGCGAAAAGACAGAGAACCGTACAGAACTCTTCGTGTGTGAGTTCGATTCGCACTTGGCAGGTCTTTTTATGTGAGAGTAATTTGACATTGTGAAGGTATTTTTTTTAGTGTGTGTGACGAGCTTCAGGGAATTGAGATAAAGGCTGCGATGTTACGTTTGAGGTTTGTTGTTCTTTTTAAAGTGGTTTGTGTTTCGGTGGTGTGGGATTTGAAATATAAGTGATGTCTGTTTTATGAGTTCGAAGAGAAGTGAAGTTTTAGTTAACTGAAGTATCGCTATCTGTGATAAGACTGCCGTTGTACTTAACCATAGAATTAGCAATATTGTAAAACAGTTTTGTTCAGAAGATGGGGGGACGAACTGGACAAAACCAACGGTGGTTCGCATTAGCCCTGGATTGAAACACTTGGAAGTCATGGAGAGAAACCTATGCCCAGCAGTGGGATTACGCACGCCAACAATATCAGGTTTTTTCAATTTTGGTGTACAATAAAGTATATTCTATTCTATTCAACGCAGGAGATATTAGAGTGAGAGATAGCAGACACTGGTGCTCTCTTTTGTGCCCACTCCCTTATTCCGATAGGATGGGAACCCGACACAATTACGGGAGATATCAGTGGTAGGACGAACGGCTCACCATGCTTTCGGAGGTACGGGTGTCACTACACCTTACAAACCCCGAGCTCCTATATATAGAACCCATAAATTGCGCATCGACCCGAGAAGACATTTGGAACAAACTTACACATAATCATTAATCATATTATGAATGCCATGTGAAAAATAACACTTCCATCGATGCTCATTAATTTGTTTTCTGTAGACAGTATTGAAGTGAACTACCAATGTATGACTAACTAGCCCTTGCCCGCGACCTATGAACGTCCACGTGAAATAATTACAAAAATATTACTTCCCCATTTGAATCGGTTTCTTTTAACAATTTCAAGGACAAGGAAAATAAAAGTAGTTTATATTCAATTATTTCAAGTTAAATAAGGTTAAAAAAAAAGGTTATTAATTTCAAGGAAAATAAAAGTAGTTTATATTCAAAAAATATTTAGCTACATATTTTTTGTGTATATCTTTTAATTTTGTGTGCAATAAAGAATAAGAATATTTACGCCGTAAAGACGCATATCACTTTGCCGAAATTAAAAAAAAAAAAAAAAACGCCGACTATAGGCATTGAGCCAATTAGACTTAGTATAGATATAGTTATCTGTAGATTTCTTTATTTCCGCACACGTTGTGATAAATGCAAAAAATCCACGCGTGTGTAATACATTGCATGTTGAACCTAATCGTAGTGCGATAAGAACCAGTTTTCGAGGAAGTGTTTTGAAAAATATTTTTTGTTAAAGTACCGTAAATACCTTCATAAATGCATTCAGTAAAAGCTGTTATTTTGAAATTACAAACATAAACATCAATTTTATTAATATTGATTTGTCTAAATAAAAACAAAAGATGGCCGGAAGATTACTAGTACCTACGATACCCACTTGAACACCCTTCTCAAAATATTTACCCACTCTAATCTACCTCAATGTTTATAAATCAATCAATCTGTTCACTGTACATTTTTCCTTCACCAAAAAACCCCAAAAGCGTGTTTCAAGCGCCCCCTAAATCAGTGGTGTTATTATCACCGTGATATCAACATAAAGGCTGCGTCAATGGGCCTTCCGATTGCGTAATAACGGAGATAAAGAAGCCCCGTTTACAACAACCCGTGATAAGGAAATGGTTTTGCGATACCGGCTAGAACTGTTTTTGAACGGAAAAAGAATAAGTGGGGTATAAGAAAAGCCGACCGAAAAAGTCACTAAGAAATTATAGCAATTATAATTAAATGCGGTTTTTGCGTGAATGTCATAATACCTACTTAAAATATTGTTTACTTTATAAGTTTTAAGTATGCATTGATCAAACTCCAACTCAAGGCATGTATTTCAATTAGATCATTACAGGCACTTTTGAATGTCAAAAGAAAAACAAAAAAAAACGAAGCTATAGTCACAGTCACAAGGCATAATAACTTGAGAAATTACTGTAGCTGCACATTCCAACGCGTAGATATCTATGGAGAAGAATGTTTAAGAAACTCCATGGACACTCGCATCAATCTTGCAACTGAATTTCAAACCAGTGTCAACCAACCGATTGAGTTGAAATTTTGCACACACTTTTTGTTCTGATGTCAAAACATTTTTATGACAGACATGACTTGATCTTGCAGTCAGAGAACTCCTCAACAGTTAATAGCACGAACACGTAACTTTTTATACGCGTTCAATGTTGATAGATAAACCTAATTTTTTTCTTAACATTTTACTAAAACCTGTTTGATTTTATTATTTTTGAAGTTTAATTTATGTTACTTAATGATAATTTGGCTTTTCCTATAATTTTACAAAGCGCATTAGCATCACAGTTTAACTGGATCTTGATCCGTAATCGTCAGTTAGCACTAACTTTGGTAAACGTTAATCCCGTCACACAAGTGTCAAACGTCAACTGAACGTCAGAGACGGAAAAGTGTCTGAAGCTGTTCGTATCCGTATGATACGCGGTGTGGAGAGGATGAGTGAAAGGTGACTAACAAAAGGTATTTACAAGGCACATGTGAGTGGCAACGCAAGGAGGGAACGCCCTAGAAGGACATACACTGATCTTATTTGTCAAGTTCTTCTGAAAAGTTGACTGAAAGAAGTAAAGAATAAAGAAGTTGAATTGGAGTTGAGTGTTGTTGTTGAGCTGAAGTTGTTGTTGAGTTGAGTTGTTGTAGTTGAGTTATTGTTGAGTTGAGTTGTTGTTGAGTTGAGGTGTTGTTGTTGAGTTGTTGTTGTTGTTGAAAGTTGTTGTTGAGTTGTTGTGTTGTCGCAACCGGCGTGTCTATGAATATGGACGAGGCAAAAGTAGTATGTAAGGATCGTCGCAGGTGGCGTTCTGTGGTTTCTGCCTAAGCCCATGGAAAAAATGCGCGAGTTTATGTATGTATGTCTAGTTGAGCCGCACATTCTCACCTTCAAAAAAGCAAGACTTTTACTAAAAGATCATTATTCTTTGTGTCTCTGGCACGTCAGTATAGTAAATACCATTAATACTTCATTTGTGTCTCTTCCTTTTTAAGTTAGTACACATAAACCTTCTGAACACATTCAAGCTCCCGATCGCTGGCACACGCTATCTGACGTCACACTCCACTGATTTCATGACGTCACCAAGCGTAATTAGCTTCTGCTTCGAAGGACGTGCCTGTATTATTATACAGATAAAGAATCAGCCTAAATACATAGAATATTGTGGACATGAATTATTGCTTGCGAAGTTTCGGTAGACTAAAATAAGCTTTAATTGTTTGTATTTTGGTACGTTAATCGAGTAGTAAAAATTATGAGTTGTTAGTAAGACTGTTTTTGTTTCGACATGGGTGATCGTTTTATCCACAGTGTGGTGATACTGAGTATTGGACCAAATGTTTATTAGCCAGTCTTACCAGGGGATATTTTGTTAACAGTAACTGGATTGTAGAGGTCAGATTGGCAGTCACTCCTTGTAAAATACCTACTGGTATTCAGCTATAATGGGTGTAAAAGTACCCTTAACGAAGTCGAAAGGCACTTGTTCTCCCCGTCATTGCGGTATTTTTTTTTGTTCTAGACCTTACCTGGAAACCTTCTAGTTACGGAGATATTGGGGGTCAAAATTTCAACTTTCCAAATCTTTTTTTATAAACAAGTTTTTAACTTTACTATTAATACCTTCAAACTATGCATCAAAAAAGAAAATGTTTCAAATGATAATTTTTCTTTGTTTCAGTAAATAGTGACTTCATGGTGTGACATAGTTTGTGTTCAGACACACCTTCAGGAATAGGAGTTTCAACGATATTCAGGTAAAACCAATATCAAGACGAATGTCAAGATCGACTTAAAAAGATGTGTCTATCATAAAGCTTTTGTTTGAATGCGGTAAGCACGAATAGTTGTTACGGCCCATTCACGACTTCGGTCTTAGCGGCGAGCGGCGCGGCAGGCAGGGCGGCGGCGGCAAGCGGTGCGTTTTACACGCCACGTACCCTCTGTAGCGGCTAGCGGCAGCGGCCGAGGTGGACGTATTTAGGTAGTCAGAACGTGCTCAAAATTATGGCGTTATCAAAATTATCCCTTCTGTGTTTCGAAAGCAGTATATTTTTAAAACATGATATTCCTTATATGAGAGAAGGAGTGCACGAACTGAATAAAGATCGATATTTAAATGGCGAATTTCGTGACCTATACGAAGATTACAGAAAATATCCGGATAAGTTTTATGAGTACACAAGAATCAGTGTGGAAACATTTGATTATTTCAGTTATAAACGCCTCGGTATCCATTACCGCCACAAAATCGTATAATTTTTTTTGTTTATAAGTTCGCCGCCGAGTCCGTCACACCTACACCGCTATCCGCGCCGCTCTGTTTCGTGGCGTGCTTGAAACATTTTCATACTTTTGTTCTTACCGCTCGCCGCCCCGCGCTTAGCCGCCGCTCACCGCGGCAAGGTCGTGAATGGGCCGTTATGAATAAAGTCATAATACAAAATTAATAATAATATTATGTGCGAAACGTGTTTTTTTCGATTTATAACTTTACTCTACTATTACTCTAGTGGTTGCAATCGCAACTGCAGAGCATGAGGTCCTGGTTCGATTCCCAGGTCGGACAAATTGTTATTGGGTTTTTCCATCAGGAATTTCTCAATAGCAACCACGGAGTCTGGATCTATGCCCGGTTGATGGCAATAGGCTCGCCCCCTTTTACATGGGACTTAAACATAACTGGCGAAATGTGGGTGTTACTGTTAGATACACCTCTGCCGAACCCTTCGGGGATTACAGGCGTGATGTTATGTTATATGTTAATTTACGCGCGTTATCGTGCGCGTTCTTCATACTAGGCCCACTCATTATGCAGTTGATAGTTCAGACAACTTATCATAGCGGTTTAGTTCAGTTGTGTCCATTTCTGTTTCAGACGTTCGACTGTTAATATTTTATTAATGAAAACGGAACGCGGGAGTTTATTGCACATGAATTTTCATTAAAACCATTTAAAAACATAACTAAGTAATAAGTGACTATATGCCCCAATCGGCAAAAATTTTGTATATTTTTTTATTTTTTTTATTACAAAATGGGCCTGCTCTTGACCTCGATCACGCCTGGTGGAAAGCGATGGATGAGGTCTATGATGAAACGAGCGTGCCCAGAAGATGCCTGTTCACTCTTGCTATGAAGGCAGACGGGTTATATGTGGAAGGGAACACAGATGCCGGCAGAGAGTTCCACATCTTTCATCTCATGTTCTTACATATCATCCTATATTCTAGTTACATAATTATTATTTCAGCCTCAAGGTTACTTACTTATTCTTAATATCTAAATATCTTTATTATCTTTTAAGAATATTTTCATGATCAAATATTTACATTATACTACTCAAACAATACATCATCACGCTGCCGCTGTGTCTTTTTTATTATTTTGACTGCGAAAATCCATTTGCTTGTTAAACGTTATATGAAAAAGCTTCCAATGTAAGTTTGGTTATGTGAGCCTATAGCCAATATTGGGTATTCAATCGGTTACAGGTAAAAATGATGCAGAAAACTTTTTAAACTGTTTTGCAGGTATAATTTTAGTTAAATAAATCTAGGATTTGCTAATGATTACGTAATTATATTGACAACGGTCACATTTTTTAGATAAAAAAAAAATCTTAAACGTTGCTGTACACTAGGAATTCCACCTGTATCGTGGGAGCGTTTACCAACATTTAGATTCACATACACAAACAGCTAGACCCGGAACAACTAAATGTAAGGCCATAAAAATATTTGTTCCGTGCGGGATCGAACCCGTAACTCGCAGCGCAGCAGCCAATGAGCCAATGCCGTCAAATTAAGATAACATACATCAGTCAATTATGTGGCTAACACCAGAATCAGACGAAACGAGTATTCATCACCGCAATTTTTGCTAACTACATATTTAATGTTGCTCTTATCTTTTCGTTCACCGTAAAACCATTGTCTAGGCATTGGAACATGGGTTTAATAATAATCATTATGACAATGAAAAATTGCTTGAACTTCTGATAATACACAAAATGTAACAATACGACTTCATCAATCATTTCAAGCTGATAAAATAACATATACTAAATCCTGTCGCAATCTTATTTTAAGCGAGAATTTTCATGAAAGAAAAGCAATTTTGACGTGCCTAAGAAATCGTGAACCTAGAACACAACGCAAAAATGCTGCTACCAAAGCAGCATTTTTAAACAGAAACATTTCAGTAAGATTGGGTGTGGAGTACTCGCAACGCGTGTGAGACCCGACGTAAAAACGTAGACGAGGCGCAAGGAGTAAGCAAGGATCGTAGCAGGTTCTTTAATTTCTGCCTACCCCCATACGAAAAAGACGTAAGTTTAAGTAAGTAACATTTCAAACACAATCTGTACCTTCAATAACACTTCATACTTAAAACTCAAAACACATTCAAAGAAGTTAAATGATAGCGTGACACACAGGGGAAAATGGACGAAAAAACGTGTTGCGCCGAACACAAATAACATGGGACAAGGGCAGGAAGATAGTGATACTTTATAATAAACACAACATACATACATAAAGCCACAGACTTTCGCTTAGTATCAAAGACAGACTGCCAAGAAATGTCGGGCGATGGGCCAGGCATCTTGAAATCGCTGAGTTTCAGGCGTGGCCTCAAGCGATAACACTTTATATGCACGGAGCGACTGCCTGTCCGGCCTCCAGAACCCAAACCGACATTCGAACAATTTCCTTTAATTACTAATTTCATGCTAAAGAAAATCGAAGAGCTATTTGGATAGAATTCAAATAAACTCAGAATTTCTTCATCTTAAGCTGTTCGAGTACTTACTGGTCAAGATTTCCTTTGCGAAAAGGAATTAGTCTTCCGCTCGACAAGTTAGTACGACCCGTGATGTCCCAAGTTCGTATCGCAGGCGGATAAACAAAATAATTGGATTTTTCTGTCTCAATTATAGATTGGAATTGGAATTCCACCCTCCGCCCCATGGGATCTTACATAGATATGGATTCGTGGGTACAGGACGGTTTGTACGTACACTCAGATTAAGATGTGTAAGTTTAACTTTGATTTTCTCTGTATTGAAGCATGGAACTGAGGCTTCTACATCATCTTTATTCGTCATCATCGACCTAGACTTTTCCCAACTATTTTAATGACCGGCTTTGAGTCTACCCAGATGCAGCTGAATACGGTATTTTACATGGAACGACTGTCTCTAGAACCCATTTGGTTAACATAGAATAAGGGTACAATTCCGAGGACCGCAAACTGCTGTGGCTAAGGGGCGCTATAGCAGACAGTCATACTACTGGCTTGACAAACGACATTGCCGACTGTTGCCGATTTCATACAACATAGAAACTATTTCATTTCTGACGACATGATCATGGAAATTATTGTAAAAACGTTTAAACCTGGCAAAACAATTGGATGTGAACTTGTACCAAAAACTCGAAATTGTAAACGATAGCTATCGCTACCCATTCTAACTGTCGCTAAATATCATATCGCACGTATCATAATACACGTTCACATTCAATTGTTTTGCCTAGTTCAAGCGATTTGACTGTAATCGTGTCGTGTCCTGGATGTATAACGGCAGAACTGTCCTTTACCATTATTACCCTGATAGTCGTTAAGCCATTTTTATCATTTTATAATAACTGGATAGTAGAGGTCAATCAGATGGGCAGTCGCTCCATCTGAAATACTGACTTTCTAATGAATCCGATCGTAGAAGCCAACCCACATATAATTAAGAAAATTCTTGGAAAATTAATTATGATAATGAGTCATTATGTTCTTCAAAAAAATTTTAAGCGATACACAGCAAACATTGGAATAGCTTTTTGATAAAACAGTCGTAGTTTCAAGCCGACTTTCCTCAACTACAATATTATACGCTCTTGATCCCAGCATTGTATTTCCAGTTTACGCCCGCAACACCGCTTAAAGTGTACAAACCACTTTAACTAGAACAATTCCTATAGTAATTTGTGCTACGGCCAACTATTCGCAACCGTACGCCAAATTAACTCTATCTTTCTTCACACCTACTACTCCACAACCTGAATTACACCTTATCTTTTACAGCATAGAGTTTCTAATCGATGTTGTTTAGTGAACCATCAAAATGTCACCACCTTTGTGATTGACGGGTATTCGAATCTGGCCGTGTGCTGTCAGCAATAAGTGTCAGAATGCTTTGGCATGTAGGAAGTTGTAACGTACGTTATTTGTGTGAGAACAACCAGTGAGCTAATTAATTGTATCTAATCACTTTCTGTGCGTTCATTTGGAGACTAATGTGCGTGATTTATTATATTATTATTTATCTACGTCTCGTTATAACTTATTTATTATAAGGCATTAATTAACTGTGATTAAATTGTATAATTATTCTAATATTGGGTCTTCCTAATGGTGATAGTAATTACAGCTTCTTGTCAATGAGTTCTCAGGAAAGGTAGCATTGCGTCTATTTCTGTCCAGTTACAATTTGTAACGTACGAAGTTTCTGAAATAGCATAATATAACATCACGCCTGCAATCCCCGAGGAGTTAGGCAGAGGTGTACCTAATAGTGCACCCACATTTCGGCAGTTACGTTTAAGTCTCATGTAGTATAGGTTGAACCTGAAATAGCGCCTTTAGAATTTTTAATAGCCCTGTAGCGGCACTACAAAAGCACCAGACTCAATACCCGTCTGGTCGGAGGATCCTCCCTTTTCTATGGAGTATTGAGGAACTTTATACCCTGTTTCTCATGATAATGATGATGATGATAATGATGATAATGCCATCTAGCCGATTTCGGCCACAGCGACTGTATTCGATGGCTTTCTAGGGTAGTTGTCGAGAGCTTCGGTGTGCTGCTCTATCATGTGCTCTCAAGTGGCTCGCATATCCAACTTTGGCCGGAAAACTCCGAGCACAAAGCGGACAAGTCAGAACATCATTGACGACATTATACGGTATAGCTGTAGGTGGCCTAGCTTTAAGGTCATCGCGCTTTAAGTCCAGTTGCGACCTTCTCTCTTCAAAGGCGTTGACCTGCCGATGCACATGAAGTTGCACTGTTCCTCATATCCCTATAACGAAGGAGAATAATATCGAAGAAGTATCTTGAAGAAGTCTGATGACCTCCTACTGCCTCTTGTTCACAGGAAGCCTGTCTCCCAGGAGTGGCAGTATACGCTACGTTACTGACTGATTATATACCTACAACAGTGAAACAATTAATAAAAATAACCACAACTGCCAATTGACCTTTGCAATGGCAGCTCTAGTTAATTAATTCTTAGTATGATGGTATCGTACTACAATACATAATTACAGCACTTGATTAAATCTCTAATGGCTCGTTTACATTGAGACAGTAGCTGGCACTGGCCTCAAAGTACAAAAAAAAAATATTTGAAAGAAAGCAGATACCATGCATTGGTTTGACTCATGTGCATGACATATGCAGGTACAGATTTCATGGTTCGTCAGCAACGGGCAAGGCAAAACTTTTCAGTTCGGTTTTATTCATGTAAAGTAGGCCAAAAGTTAGAGGTAACAAGACCTGTATGAGCTGGCCTCTTTGTATTGAAACTCTGTTCAACGGCAGAATGAGATTGTTTGTGTTACCACAGACATAATATGGTCGACTGTACCAAAGATTCAGACCAAACAACAGAAGTATCTTTTAAAATATTCATACAAAAAACGTACCAAGCACCATCTACCTTTTCCCAACTATGTAGGGGTCGGCTTCCAGTATAACCGGATGCAGCTGAATACCAGTATTTTACATGAAGCCACTGCCCGTCTGACTTCCACAACTCAGTTAGCAAATGTATACCAAGGAAAGCATGTTAAATCGTTGGTACCGGTTGTCATCGGACCAACGAATTAACATGCTTTCCAGAGCATGGAATAACTGCCAGGGCTGCGGGACTGTTCGAAAGAGATACCGCGGCCCTGGAACACAAAAGGCAAAAGAAGGAACATGGATAGGTTTTAGTCAGTAAAAGTCCGACACTCCCTTCCGCTCCGCCCAGAGCGGGAGGAGTCATTTGAGGATTTCCCATCCCAAAACAAAAAGAAGGCATGGTAGAAACTCGATATGTAATGGATAGTCTTAGTCACCCATTCACGGATCGACCTTGGCAAGCGCTTCTAAACCTTGAAGATCGATTCGTGTAGCTGTTATTATTTAGCCACGAGCTCTTATGAGTACAAAGCAAAAATATTAATTAATGAAAGTTACTTTGAGAAGAAAATCGACTGTTTTCATCACCAAATCGATTGGTGCATCAACCCGTACACTCCCTTACATGCTACAGCCATTATAAAACTTGATCCACAAATTCCAAAAGGCAGTCCATTTCCCCTCTCAAATGCCTGTCCACTTACGTAGCCGGCAGTTTCTATCAAAACATCAGTCTTTTTTTTTCACCCCGTAACTTCGGATCGACGAAATTGCTTGCTGTAGCCCTACTTCGCCTATTTTGATAGTAATGGAGCTATTTCTATGCAAAATTTAAGCATCACTGCATTCGATGGAATCGTAGTATCGCGTGATTTGAACCGCTAGAGTGCAGGCCGTTATTTCAGATAATCGATGAGGGTATGCAATAGTCTTGGTTCAGTTAAAATTGTTGGATTGATTGGATTGCATTCTGAATGTTGTAAAGAAATTGTTCATGTGATTCATTTGATAATATGTATGTTTATGACTGTTTTCATGAAGACTAAACGACAGCTTATCCTTCGTATTCTACAGTCAAAGGCATACGTTGTGATGTACATATTCGCCAGGTTAACGGCTAATATTATAATCACAGCTTTTCAGCTGGTATCTTTCAAAATTAACTGCTACTTAATTACATAGGTTAAAATAACTAAACTAACAACAAACTATAAAAGGGCATAAAAAAACTCCTCCTAAATGCTGTCAGCTGGTAATGTGCCCGAGAGACTGGCGGCGTTGCCACGTTGTATGGCCGCGTTGTACAGCCCTTGGGTCACGGGAATTATGTATGATTACTTCTTTTTTCGTGGCTAAATAAGAACAGGCGTTCGGATCGATCTTTAGGTTTAGCCGTGCTTACCTAGGTTGGTCCGTGGATGGGTGACCACTCATTACATACCGAGTTTCCTCCGTGCCTCGTGTAATGATTTTATAAAATAATATTAAATAATTATAGTTCTTTCCACAAGCGACGGATGGCGGTAGTGGGCGCACGAATTTAATACATCCGTTTCAGCTATTATTTCTAGTTGAATATAGGTGATTAAGTTTGTTTGTTTTATAATTACTAAATTGTTATTATTTAAATTAAACCATTTATTTACTATTAATATGAAGCGTTAATGTATTTTAGTTGATCGATACTGTGTACTTTGCTCTGATTGGTCCAATAGCATGCTGAATGTTGACCTACTGTTAGAGTGGGGAACATTCGGCTTGTGGTTGACATTTTTGGACAGAGCAGTCGTTCTTGAGGCGTTGAACAGTAATCATACCTTGTGAATCCGTAGTTCTGTTGTGTTATTTTTGGTTAGATATTAGATATTAGTGATTGTTACATAATTTATTAAACATATATTACTTTTGATTACTTGAGTATTTGATTCCTTCACATTTCAGAAGTGGGATTTGCCTACTAAAAGTGTTAATTGAGTGATTCCAGGGCCGCGGTATCTCTTTCAAACAGTCCCGCAGACCTGGCAGGCATCGGCCCTTGTGGGCCCCTCATGATTGCTGACATCTCTTTGAGGCGCTCTTTGAAACACGAACGCGCCGTCGAAGGTCATGTGTGCCTAAAGTGAAGCTAAGTGTGTTTATGAATTTAGCCAAGTGTGCTAATGAATTTAAGCTAAGTGTGCTAATGAATTTAAGCTAAGTGTGCTTATGAATTTAGCCAAGTGAGCTAATGAATTTAAGCCAAGTGTGCTTATGAATTTAGCCAAGTGTGCTAATGAATTTAAGCCAAGTGTGCTTATGAATTTAGCCAAGTGTGCTAATGAATTTAAGCCAAGTGTGCTTATGAATTTAGCCAAGTGTGCTATGAATTGTTGGCCAGGTGTGCCAAGTGAAAATATAGTGAACATCGAGCGTGTAAGTAGAGCATGAATTTAAATTTTAACGAAAATGAGATTTGATTTAAATAAAATAGTATCAGGCCATGTGTGCTTTGAAATGCAAGATAAATAGATATGTAGAAAACATCTGAATTTTTTTCCATAAGGGTTGTTTATTCTGATAAAATATTCTGTAAATATCCCGAAGTTTAAGTAAATGTAGAAATAGTATATTGAATGAGCTTAAAGTTTTTTTTATTTTTTTTTTGCTGAATGATGAGACCACGTTCTTGTTAGGTTATTATTACAAAAGTTTATAGTAAACATTTTTAAACATTTGTGTTATGTTATTTCCGAGGTTATGGAATCCGATCGAGGCAATACTCTAGACAAAGAGCCGCCAGTTCAGCCAAGCAGGGTATTACGAGGAAAAGTGGTAACTTTTGTATCGAACAATGGAGACAAAAGGACGAAACGTGCAAAGAATTGATCAAGGAGGAAACGCAGGAGGTCTGATTCGACCTCCTCGTCTTCAAGCTCATCAACTGATACTCTGACTACATCACCAAGACGCAAATAGCAGAAAGGGACGTCAGGTTTGACAAAAAGATAGGTACTGAATCGTTTGGTTGTTTTTCAACAAAGAACTCGTAAACGATCTTGTAGCTTAAACAATAATAATTTGAATAATGTAATTCCGGAGTTCGACCCTTCTAGTAAATCTCAGGGTATTGAAAGCTGGTTTAGGAAGGTTTAATGAATGTGCTGTTATATATGGATGGGACGAGAAGCAGACCATACATTTTGCTTTACATAAACTTTCTGTGCTTGCCAAAAAATGGTTTGAAGCCCTACCGAGTGTAGTTTTTAATTGGACGGATTGGCAAGCCAAACTTAAAAGAGCTTTTCCGAGTGAGCAAAATTATGGTCGGCTTCTGGAAGGAATGTTAGCTCGTACGACTCGTAATAATGAAAACTTAACTGAATATTTTTATGACAAATTAATGCTTCTACACAGATGTGACATAAGTGGCAAAAGAGCCGTTGATTGATTAACTCACGGTATTTATGATAAATCTATTAGAAATGGAGCCCAAGCTTTAAATTGTCGTGAGCCGGAAGACTTATTGCATTTTCTCGGTTCCCAGCGTATTCCATTCAATTCAATTCATTTCTTTATTGCATATCACATGTGTTTTACATGATCTTAAAAATAATAATTAAGTTCACATGGAGGTTGTCGAACACAACAATTTAGACAATATTGATTTTTTGACAATTTAGGCATTTGAAATAAAGGTTTAAAACTGTCATGGTCACTGACTGTCATATCGGGAACTCAAAACAAACAGTGGACAGGGTAAATATCCCGTTTCTAGTGTTAATTAATTATAGCATTTAAAATAATCAACATTAATTTAAATTCATAAATGCATTTAAATAAATAAATAATTTCACAGGATAAAATGAAAAGATAGAATAGAGAAATAAAAAGTCAATAAAATAAAATTATAGTCCAATACATGAAGTCATTAATTAGTAGGCAAAATGCAATCATGAGAAAATAATAATCGAATACAAAATGTCAATAAGATAAAAACAAAATTCAATAAACAAGTCGGTGGTAAAAGTCAGTCCATTTATATGTCACCATTAAAAAAAAAAATTCAATGAATAATAGCAATTGTCAATTAATAGGTTTCTTAAAAAAAAATCATTCAATGAATAATAGCAATTGTCAATTAATAGGTTTCTGACTCGTTTTATAAATATTTTGTCATTCTCTTCATGTTAATAGGAATTTTGTTATATATTTTTATTGATGTAACGTGAGGGCTAGTGCTGTGTAATTTTAGCTTTGGTTGGGGTATTAAGAGCGTGTTTTCGAATCGTGAACGCGGTGCATATCGGCGAGGCTGGTCAGACATTTTAATAAAGAAGTTTGGATACTGTCTCACAAATTTACAAATTTTCAGAATATAAATCGATGTCAGAGTTAGAATGCCCAGTTTGTTAAAATGTGGTCTACAACTTTCGTCGTTTTCAATATGAACCAATATCCTAACACATTTTTTCTGTAAGATAAACAACTCGTTGATATCAACACTATTTCCCCTAAGATATATCAAATTTAATCCAATCTTATCTTTGTGATAGGGCAATAAATAACGATAATTAGTAGAATTTGAAACAAAAACGAAATAACATATAAATCTAGCCAGAGAACGGTGAATTATGGAGTACCACAAGGTAGTATACTCGGGCCGCCCCTATTTATTGTTTGTATTAACTTTCCGACAGCATCATCATTTCCTATGACAAAGTTTGCAGACGACAGCACTTTTCTTTTTAATAGTGACGAGATAAGCACATTAGAGGCTGAGATTAATTCTATCTTACTATCAGTTGTGAATTGCTGCAAAATAATAATTTGGTTATAAATCTTGATAAAACAGTATTAAAGAAATTTCATCAAAGGATAAATTACAACCTGGACTTAAATATTAAATACAAGGACAAAATTATTAATGAAGCAAATGTGATTAAATTCCTTGGACTAAACACAGAAAACACTTTAAAATGGAATTCAAATGTTGACAAAGTATACAGTAAGCTAAACCAATATTCCTATGCTTTGCACATATTATGTAAAACGGCCAATCGAGTAACAGTCCTAACGGCGTATCATGGTCTAGCTAATTGATAAGACGTATTACTCTATCTAAGAATTTTTAAATGACAAAATATGACATTACTAGCCTTTTATTATAATTGAACATTGACATACATGTCAAAATAAATTATTATTGATGAATTATTAATAATACATTTAATTGACATTATTTACAAAATTATAAAATATGACATTACGAGCCTTTTATATAATTTACCATTGTCATACATGTAGAAATAAATTCTAATTGATTAATTATTTAATAATAGTACACATTCACATTATTTATTCGAACTCGACTTTGTGTTACAGATTCAGACATATTACTAAAAACTAATATTTGTACACCAATTTCATTGGTAGGACATAGAGCTCGACTAAAATGTTTACATAAGACCTTTATTATAATACCTGTGTTCTTCACAAATAGATTGATTTGATTTGATTTAAAAAATTATACCATACTTAAACCAAGCGTATGCAAAAGCGTAGTAAGTGGATAGGCCAGTTTTTATATTTGTTGATTTTTTAAGCTCGCGTAGTGCGTACATAGATGGCTTTGATTTAATTTTTGTATGTGTGCTTCCCACGTTAGGATATGAATATCTGGGTCCAGACCTAATAAGGTAAACGTATCTACACATTCCACTCTGATACCATAAAACGTAAAATTGATAGCTAGGGGTTTTTTTTGATAAGGCCTAAATTGCATTATTTTGGTTTTTATGAAGTTTATTTCTAGGTAATGGTCTTTCGTCCAATTTTGTACAGTAAACATGATATTGTTTAAAGTGTCGTGTTGGCGTTGAGTCATTACAAGACGTCATTATCAATATGTCATCAGCGAATAGTACACACGATGCCGTCATTTTGGGGAGATCGTTGATATAAATCAAGAATAATAAACACCCCGCAACACTACCTTGAGGAATTGAATTTTTAACACAAAGCGCATTTGAATTTTCCTTAGAAACTGTTCCCACAAGTAAAAAGAGTCCTGACCATGCCTCAGCATCAATATCATACGATAGCACAATAATTTGTTTAAATGGTCGTAGTAAAGGACACCCTTACTTAAGTGCACTAAACCCCTTGTAAAGTGTCACAGGGTAGGGCATTATAACGAAAATTGTAAACATACACCGTTGACCGTATTATACCGATAAATGTGCATTCCCTGTACCATAAAATTTCATCAAGTGATTTTAGTAGTTCATCTTCTAGTGGTGGAAATAACAATGATAACAATAAATCATGCCCCAGCGAATCTGAGATCAATGAATAGCCGAATGTAATGATTTCTTGTAACAGGTTGATTAATTTAACTATCATCAGAATTGTAAGAACGTGCGTCAGGAGATCGCACGATGTCGGATGGCCGAATGTAATGATTTTATAAAATAATATTAAATAATTATAGTTCTTTCCACAAGCGACGGATGGCGGTAGTGGGCGCACGAATTTAATACATCCGTTTCAGCTATTATTTCTAGTTGAATATAGGTGATTAAGTTTGTTTGTTTTATAATTACTAAATTGTTATTATTTAAATTAAACCATTTATTTACTATTAATATGAAGCGTTAATGTATTTTAGTTGATCGATACTGTGTACTTTGCTCTGATTGGTCCAATAGCATGCTGAATGTTGACCTACTGTTAGAGTGGGGAACATTCGGCTTGTGGTTGACATTTTTGGACAGAGCAGTCGTTCTTGAGGCGTTGAACAGTAATCATACCTTGTGAATCCGTAGTTCTGTTGTGTTATTTTTGGTTAGATATTAGATATTAGTGATTGTTACATAATTTATTAAACATATATTACTTTTGATTACTTGAGTATTTGATTCCTTCACACTCGGAAAGCACGTTAAGCCGTTGGTCCCGGCTGTCATTTGTAGATCTTTGCCAGTCGTTACAGGTAGTCAGTGACCCGAAAGTCTGACATCCAGTCTTACCAAGGGGTATATTATTACCTAGCGCTAACTGGGTTGTGGAGGTCAGATAGGCAGTCGCTCCATGTAAAAAGAGTTCAGAGTTCATTTATTTGTCAGAAACATGAGTATGCACACACAAAGCATGCAAGATGTTAAGTACATTACAGAAAGAATCACAGTCATGTTTTATGTTTTATCATGTTTTTTTTTGTTTATTTATTATTATTTTTATTTGTAAAATACTGGTATTCAACTGTATCCGGTTAGACTGTAAGCCGACCCCAACATAGTTGGGAAAAGGCTAGGCAGATGATGATACTTCTTTTTTCTTATGCGTAGTACATTAATTTAAATTTAAGTGAAATTTAACCCCAAATCTCACTAAAAGGTCATTCAAACACAACTGCCAGACAATACTTAAACAAGGACTTCATAAGTCTTTCATTCACAGCCATAAACTTGAAAGTCACATTGAAACACACTGGTTTGACCGCACAATTCACCCACATGAGCTCACTCCACTGAGTTCACCGTCTTATATTCCTGCCATATATTATGGCATCCTAATATGGGCTGAGGTCAAGGACCCCTGTGTCCGTCAGGCGTAATTTAGGCAGTCTTTATGTCGGTCTGTGTGCGATAAAATGGACCTAACGCTTAGTAACTTGGCCGTTAGGTATAATGATACTTTTTCAGTTTAGTATATGAGTAGGTTATAATATTTTATATTATGTTCGTACTAAAATATAGTTACGTACGTACGTAAATATTGGGTCATATTAAATTATGACTTTTTTTTAATGCCCTCTTATGTCCCACTGCTGGGAAAAGGCCTCCCATATGCTTCCAGGTACTCTTCTCCTGCGCCACCTCGATCCAGCCTTCGTAATGCATTCGTAGATATTTAATTATGACTTAAAAACTCATATTTTAACCACCTTTTCGTCTTTCGATTTCGGTACCCGTTACGTTTGCGGAATTTGGCTTGCGAATTTAATTTGATCTTGATCTAATAGTACTAAAGCATAAACGGAGTCTTACAATTATTGACGGTGGTAAACTCATAGTGAAGGACAGTAGTTCCTTTGACAGTATTCGTCAGTTTTATTCACAAATGTTCTCAGGTGCCGCAAATCCGAAAAAACCGGCCAATTGCGAGTCGGACTCGCGCACCGAGGGTTCCGTATAAACTTGTAGGTATTTTGTTATTAAACTACATATTTACTGTTTTCAGATGTTTTCCTTTACATGTGCTGTGAGACATTGCTACTTGCCAAATTTCATGATTCTAGATCAACAGGAAGTACCCAATAAATTTTGATTCCATTTCCGTTTTTTCCTTTTGAGGTACGGAACCCTAAAAAGACATAAAATAGTAATTCATTTCATCACCTTTTCCAAAGATGCTGGTCGTGAGTATCTACTTACATCCAACATAATGTTGGAAAACTTTTCTGCGCTTACCCCCTTAAACCCTTCGAATTAAGTAGCTTATCACAGAAGAAAAAAAAACAACAAAATACACTACAATTTCCTACCTCTTTCTTTCACCATAGTCCTCATTATAAGACAACAATGGTCTCCGCGGGGCATTATACAGCCTTTGTACTTTGTCCATTTGCAATAAAACGTTACCTTTTACATATTCTGAGGTATTAAGTCGACGGTCCACTGCTAAGCTTTCATCACCGCTGCTCTCAATTGAAGGAAAACATTATGAAATGTTATGAGAGAGCAGCGGTGGCCCAGTGGTGGCAGCCCCGACTTACGACCAGTAAGTCGTGGGTTCGAACCCAGGCAGGCGCATTCATCATCATCTTCCTGCCCTTGTCCCATGTTATTTGGGGTCGGCGCAACACGTTTTTTTCTTCCATTCTCCTCTGTCAACCGTCACGCTATCATTTACTTCTTTATCTTTCATATCATTTCTCTCCCTCTCCATCCATCAACGTTTATATCCATCACTCTTTTAGTCACATGCGATTCGTTCCTCCTCATCACATGTCCATACCAAGACAGTCGATTCCTTGGCAGGCGCATTACTTTGTGTAATCTATTTCATCACCACTGCTCTCAAAACGGTGAAGGAAACCGGAGAACCAAAAATTCGAAGACTTGTGACATCTACCAAACCCGCACTGGGCCCGCGTGGTGGATTATAGCCCATTCAATCTCTAGACATGAGGCCAGTATCCCAGCAGTGGGGACGTTATAGGCTGATTATGCTATGCTTATGCTATTGTTATGAAATCAGCATGTTCAAGACCCGAGAAGCCGTAACATGTGAGATCCAGTTACCTACACTGGGTCTGACTGTCCATGGCCTGCATTAGGACAAAAATATCCTTCTTATACCAGTATTACGTTCCCATGCGATATTTTTTGACCTTCACGCGAGAGAAGCTGTGGGCGAAAGCTAGAACAGTTGTCAATTAACATAACATATCACATCTATAATCCCCGAAGGGTTAGGCAGAGGTGTACCTAATAGTACACCCACATTTCACCAGTCACCAGTTATGTCCCATGTAATGGAGGACGAGCCTATTGCCATCCAGACTCCGTGGCTGCTACCAAGAAATTCGTGATGAAAAGACCCAATAACAATTTGCCCGACCCGGGAATTGATCCAGGACCTCATGCTCAGCAATGGTTGAGACTAGTAGACCAACGCGTCATTTAAAGCGAGCCTTAATACACGTGCGTAGCTTGGCCGTGTGCTGCCGTGGATCAGCGCCTTTATTTAAATCCTCAGTACAAAAGGCGGGCTTGTAGCCAAACAAGGATCGGTCGAGTGTGAACACCTTTTATAATGGAGGGTTCTGTACAAAAGATTATACGCTTCATTTGGTAAGAAGGGACTTGATAATTAGGTACGTTTGCGTTTTATGTTGGGACGTTTCTTGAATCGAAGTCATTTTCGAGGAACTCAGCGATTAGAAAGTGAATGGACTATTGTTTTGATAAATTCTGATAATACTTCGGTCCATTCTTAGTAAGAAGTCAAATTATACAATAAAAGAGTCTCATTTCTTAATTTGGGAAATAACATTCTCATTATTTTGTCCGAGTGACAAATTGCAACATAATCAATATTGTGGTAAAAACTCTAACATTTGAAGCGGAACCCGAAAGTTTAAAGTTTTATAAACGTGAAGGTAGGACCGTATTCCGATTAGTTTTCTATTGTTTTAGCAAAACAATGACTATTTTGGTTTAAATAAGGAGACACCATTTTCAGTCTCCGTACTTCCTTATATAACTACAAAAGTTCAACTAGTTTTTATCATAATTATTTTTTTAAATAGTACTTAACATAACAACATCATGCCTGTAATCACCGAAGGGTTAGGCAGAGGTTTACCCAATAGTACACCCACATTTAGCCAGTTATGTTTAAGTCCCATGTAATAGGGGGCGAGTCTATTGCCATCAACTGAGCACAAATCCAGACTCCGTGGCTGCTACTGAGAAATTCCTGATCGAAAAACCCAATAAGACTCTGCCCGACCTGGGAATCGAACCCAGGACCTCATGCTCAGCAGTCATGCTTGTGACCACTAGACTAACGAGACAGTTAAAACAGTGCCTACGTAATAAAACTGACTATCAAAGACCACCTCGTGGGTATAGTTGTTGCAAGTGCGTGAACATAAAGTCCTGGGTTTTACATGCATGACGGACACTGATGTTTATTTTTTCAATCAGAAATTTCATAGTATTTTTTTTTTTTTAATATTATATGGGACTACTCTTGACCTCAATCTAGTCCTGAGGACAGAGATGAGGTCGACGATGGAACGAGCTTATCCAGAAGAAGCCTATTAACTCGCGACTTAAAAAGATTGGGGTTATATGAACTTGGGAACACTGACGAAGGCAGGGAATTCCATTCCTTGGCTGTGCGCATAATAAACGATGTCGCGAAGCGCTTCGTGCGAATGTGTGGAACATCGACAAGGAATGGGTGATAACCCGCAGTACGTCTGGAGGTGTCATTTAGTAGCAGCCTGGAATCACAATCTGTGCCCGGTTGATGACAGTTAAACAAAAACGTACTATTTATAGATACACCTCTGCCTACCCATCCGGGGAATAGGTACCGACGAGACGTAATAAAAATATTTTATCAGCAAAAAGCCCAAAAAGGTCACAATCTACTGATCAAGATTAAATTACCAACTTCTTTAGTCTTAAGGAAATAAGAAATATCGATTCGAACGTAAAAGTCCTTCAGGCATCCGAAACGCCCGGATAAGACATTTTACGTGTCTCCTTTCGAGAAATAGCTGACAGCAAAACAATATTGACGTCACAACCAATCAGCTTTCAATACAATTTATACGGACCAATGGAAGACTGCCACGTCATCGGAACCCGATTAAAATTTTATAATAGCGTTATTTTATTGGACAACTAGTACTTCGCCCGCGACTTCATCTGCAAAAATTGTGATAGCTCAGCTGATATGCATGATATAAATATAATTGAATAGCCTATAATAGCACCCACGAATAATGTATCTTTAAATCAGTTTAAAAATATTAGAATCTGATCAATAGTTTCGGTTCGTCGCAGTAAGGAAAACCTGCTCAGATGGAGATCCATTAATGACTCTGCCCTGGAGTGTAAATGTGGTGCTGTTCTACAAACGACGGGGCACTTAATATCGTGTCCTGTTGTTTGTTCGCTACAGGAACTGATGGACGCTACTGAAAGCGCCAAACTAGTAGCTCAGTTCTGGGCTGATACAATTTAGATTGCCATCGATACGCTAAAAAGAAGATTAGTTTCTGATATTACCTCTTACATACAAACACATTTTACCTCTTTATAATATTATTAGTATAGATGTAAGAATTTATTTGTCGGAACGCGGCTAGGTTCCGCGACAGAACCAGCATCAGGGAGGTTGCCCGTTTCAGGCTCTGACATGGCGTAGGTGCTCGAGCAAGAAAACCACACACACTCAATCAATATTGTATTGCGTTGATTAAATCACAAGTGTACAAAATACGTTAAGGCGGAAGTAGGTGAAGAGACAGTTTCAGAGTGGTGCTCTCACTTCGACGGTTCGTCCAAGACTGCCCGTCCGAAATGGCGTTCCGCCCACTATGACTCTGTCCATGTGATCTAACCACGTGCTTCACCAACTACCGTTTCAATTCAAACTAACAGCTTTTAATCAAAAATCAACCGGATATCCGACATATTTATTAGATGTGTTTGTTCTTTTCATCTCTATTTGATTCCTTCATAGCTTCGGGCGACGCTACTTGCGTTAACGAGTCACGCGTTCGCGTCACTCGTTTCTTTTGCGTGAGTATCTTATTCTCTCGCAAATCGCGTCTCGGTGACTCGTGGAATAAAAAAAAAACATTTTGTTTGTTTTGCTGTTTTAAGGCTCTTTTTAGGGTTCCGTATACGAAGGGTAACCAACGGGACCCTATTACTAAGCCACCGCTGTCCGTCCGTCTGACAGCGGGCTGTATCTCATGATCCCTAATAGGTAGGCAGTTGAAATTTTCACAGATTCTGTACTTCTGTTGCCGCTATGACAACAAAAAATAAAAAAGGGAGCTCAGCTTCTACGATAGTACGGAATCCTTCATGCGCGAATCCGACTCGTACTTGGCCGGTTTTTGCCATAGCGCGTTTCATTTTTAATTTATTCCTTTAAATAATGTTTCCTTTGTAATTTAGCTATTTTGATGGTAGTACTAACCTATTTCCTGAATTGTAGATCTAAGCAATTCCTCGTGAACTCTTTTATTATAAATGCGCTTTTTAAAATACCTTTAACGTGTTAATGTCATAGTCATAGTCATAGTCATTTATTTCAAAACAATATACATTGTGTAGAAATTCCATAAAATAAAATATAAATAAAACAAAACAGCAGCACTAACATTAAGATTGAAAAAACATAATACAATATAATACAACAATAGAATAACAAATTAAAAAAAAACAAATTGTGTAAAAATAATAATAATATTTCATCTAATTTTCGGTGATAATCATTAGTAAAAATAGAATGTCAAATATAAATAAAAAAAATAAAAATAAAACAAAAGCCGTGAAAATGACGTGACTACCTGTAAACGCATTATACTGACATAGTAATTATGCCAGAACACCGAATAATCACTACACGCTTCAAATTAACCGTAATACCCAATTGTTCTCAACACATTTAGCATGATCATACGCCGGAACAATTGGATGATCGTTGAGATTAATTAAGTCTGAATGCAGCTCAAGAGATCTCCGAGCAAAACACAATTAGAATAATTAGTCGACGATACTTAAAAAGTGATAATTTAGGACATGATGTAAGTTATATTGTCATTATATTTAAATACCCTGTATAATTGATAGCTGAGGTGCTCATGCCTGGTTAGTAACAGCCGCTCGGGTCGATCTTTAGGTTAAGCCGCGCTTGCCTACATTGACCCGTGGATGGGTAACCACCCATTTCTCGCGAGTTTCCTCCGTGCCTTGGAAAGCACGTTGAGTCGTTGGTCCCGGCTGTCATGTAGATCTGCGACAGTCGTTACTGGTAGTCAGCGGCCCAAAAGTCTGACAACCAGTCTAACCAAGGGGTATCGTATTACCCATTATTAACTGGGTTGTGGAGGTCAGATAGGTTTTTGCTCCATGTAAAATACTGGTATTAAACTGCATCCGGTTAGACTGAAAGCGGCACCAATAATACAGGGTCATCATACCCTGTATTAGGTATAAAGTCGACGGTCCACTGCGAAGCTCTCATCACCACTGCTCTCAATTGAAGGAAAACATTATGAAATGCTATGAGAGAGCAGCGGTGGCCCAGTGGTGGCAGCCCCGACTTACGACCAGTAAGTCGTGGGTTCGAACCCAGGCAGGCGCATTCATCATCATCTTCCTGCCCTTGTCCCATGTTATTTGGGGTCGGCGCAACACGTTTTTTTCTTCCATTCTCCTCTGTCAACCGTCACGCTATCATTTACTTCTTTATCTTTCATATCATTCCTCTCCCTCTCCATCCATCAACGTTTATATCCATCACTCTTTTAGTCACATGCGATTCGTTCCTCCTCATCACATGTCCATACCAAGACAGTCGATTCCTTGGCAGGCGCATTACTTTGTGTAATCTATTTCATCACCACTGCTCTCAAAACGGTGAAGGAAAGAACCAAAAATTCGAAGACTTGTGACATCTACCAAACCCGCACTGGGCCCGCGTGGTGGATAATAGCCCATTCCCTCTCATAGAGAGGAGTCCGTGTGTAACAGCAGTGGGAACATTATAGGCTAATTATGCTATGCTTATGCTATTGTTACGAAATCGGCATGTTCAAGACCCGAGAAGCCGTAACATGTGAGATCCAGTTACCTACACAGGGTCTGACTGTCCATGGTCTGGATTAGGCCAAAAATATCCTTCTTATACCAGTAGGACGTTCCCATGCGATATTTTTTGACCTTCACGCGAGTGCAGCTGTGGGCGAAAGCTGGAACTGTTGACATTTAACATAACATAATTCACATCTGTAATCCCCGAAGGGTTAGGCAGAGGTGTACCTAATAGTACACCCACATTTCGCCAGTTATGTCCCATGTAATGGAGGACGAGCCTATTGCCATCAACCGGGCACAAATCCAGACTCCGTGGCTGCTACCAAGAAATTCGTGATGAAAAAACCCAATAACAATTTGCCCAATCCGGGAATCGAATCAAGGACATGCTCAGCAATAGCGATTGTGACTACTAGACCAATGCAGTAATTTAAAGCGAAACTTAATACACGTGCGTAGCTTGGCCGTGTGCTGCAGTGGATCAGCGCCTTTATTTAAATCCTCGGTGATACAAAAGGCGGGCTTGTAGTCAAACAAGGATCGGTCGAGTGTGAACACCTTTTATAATGGAGGGTTCTGTACAAAAGATTATACGCTTCATTTGGTAAGAAGGGACTTGATAATTAGGTACGTTTGCGTTTTATGTTGGGACGTTTTGAAACATTTTGTTTGTTTTGCTGTTTTAAGGCTCTTTTTAGGGTTCCGTATACGAAGGGTAACCAACCGGACCCTATTACTAAGCCACCGTTGTCCGTCTGTCTGACAGCGGGCTGTATCTCATGATCCGTAATAGGTAGACAGTTTATATTTTCACAGATTGTGTACTTCTGTTGCCGCTATGACAACAAAAAATAAAAAAGGGAGCTCAGCTTCTACGATAGTACGGAATCCTTCATGCGCGAATCCGACTCGTACTTGGCCGGTTTTTGCCATAGCGCGTTTCATTTTTAATTTATTCCTTTAAATAATGTTTCCTTTGTAATTTAGCTATTTTGATGGTAGTACTAACCTATTTCCTGTATTGTAGGTCTAAGGCAATTCCTCGTGAACTCTTTTATTATAAATGCGCTTTTTAAAATACCTTTAACGTGTTAATGACGTGACTACCTGTAAACGCATTATACTGACATAGTAATTATGCCAGAACATCGAATAATCACTACACGCTTCAAATTAACCGTAATACCCAATTGTTCTCAACACATTTAGCATGATCATACACCGGAACAATTGGATGATCATTGAGATTAATTAAGTCTGAATGCAGCTCAAGAGATCTCCGAGCAAAACACAATTAGAATAATTAGTCGACGATACTTAAAAAGTGATAATTTCGGACATGATGTTAGTTATATTGTCATTAAATTTAAATACCCTGTATAATTGATAGTTGAGGTGCTCATGGCTGGTTAATTACAGCCGCTCGGGTCGATCTTTAGGTTAAGCCGCGCTTGCCTACATTGATCCGTGGATGGGTTATCACCCATTTCTCGCGAGTTTCCTCCGTGCCTCGGAAAGCACGTTGAGTCGTTGGTCCCGGCTGTCATGTAGATCTGCGACAGTCGTTAGGGGTAGTCAGCGGCCCAATATTAATGTCTGACAACCAGTCTTACCAAAGGCTATCATATTACCCAGTATTAACTGGGTTGTGGAGGTCGGATAGGCAGTCGCTCCATGTAAAATACTGGTATTAAATTGCATCCAGTTAGACAGGAAGCGGACCGCAACCTAGTAGGGCAAAGACTAGGCAGATGATGATGACTCTGTATAATTGGTACTTTATGGAGAAAATGACATTTTGTCAAACTTTTATTTATTTATTTATTAAAATCTCCCTTACAACTATCATTACAGGTGCATACCTAATGCGCAAGCGCGGTCTTAAAATTAACTTATTTTGTAAATATGAAAAAAAAAATTAAACTAGCAGTACAGTGCATCTAATAAAATCATAACTTCTACACTAATATTATAAAGAGGATAATTTGATTGTAAGTTTGTATGTGGGGGTAATGTCCATAATGATCCAACTCTAAAAATACTTTCACTGGCAGAAAGCTTCATTAATTCGTGGCTATAGGTTATAAATTATAATTATATCATGCATATTATCGGATAATCACAAGTTTTGCGGACAAAGTCGCGGGCGAAGTCTGTGATAACGATGATGGTGAACTCCACAAACGTTTGGAGTGACACAAACTACCAAAAAACTTGTGTGAATCCTGTTGAACAGCAATTCGAAAATACAAAACGGTTTAAACGCGATTGTCTTATGTCATGGCCGCCAGTCACTATAAACAATGCAGATAAAACCATTTGCCAAAGAACTTTCCCTTTACAAGGCCTCCGCGAACAAAATCCCCAAAAACAAGAACATAACATAAGTATTTAATGTAATCAAAGACGTGTGGAATCTGAGTATTCTCAGGGAAAAAAAGTTGGGAAAACAATCTGGAGCACGTTTCTCGAATTACCAAAGTGTGAAAGTATAAGATAGGTACCTATAATAAAGTCACTGATGTACATTTTATTGCAAATGTCTTGGTCGCAAGCGTCACTGCTGAGCAAGGTCCTGTGTTCGATTCCCAGGTCTGGAAAAGTGTTATTGTGTTTTTCCATCAAGAATTTCTCATTGGCACCCACAGAGTCTGGATTTGTGCCCGGTTGATGGCAATAAGCTCGCCCCCCATTATTTAAACATAACTGCAGAAATGTAGGTGTACTACACACCTCTGCCTAACCCTTCGAGGATACAAGCGTGGTATGCTAGCTTGAATCTCGGCTAAAATAAACTGAACTTGTAACATCGGTCCAATTCACTCAATAGTAATATCATTATTGGATAAACATTTCAAAATTTTGTAAATACTGAAAATAAAACCGCAACTCTCCCCACGGTAACCTTAATTATTACGTTAATTGTTATGTTAATCTTATTGCCTTTAAAATGAAATTAACGTAGCGTTCAAAATTATAACACCTCACAAAATATGAGGGATACACACAAGTACATTATAAAGTTAACCAGTAAACGAACTTGGCCCTTTTTTAGGATTCCGTACCCAAAGAATTCCAGCAGGACCCTATTTTACTAAGGCTCTACTGTCTGTCCGTCCGTCTGTTATAGGACTGTATATTTTGAACCATAAAGCTGCGTGTACGCTAGGCGTGCCGAACACGATCGGAGCACGAATTCGCTTAGCGTAGACGGACTTAATTTGTGCTCCGCTTATGCTCTGCTCGTGTTCGACTCGCCTAGGATAGACACAGCTTAATGAGTAGACACTTATATTTTTTACCCGACTACGGCGAAGCGAAGGGTTATGATTTTGACTGGTATGTATTTTCACCTCACCTCATAACTTCTAAACTACTTATCATAAGTTTTAAGCATTCACGGTTTAAAATTAAACATATTATACTGTCACTTACGGGATATCTTCCGTGATTGTTCATATTTCTGAGCTCCTGTTATCCCGTGAGTGACAGTATAAATTTACTTATCATAATTTGTCAAATGAGATATCGTTGGAAGCGTCTTGATCATCCCTTGGTACACAGCCGTAGCCATAGGTCAATTACCCTAACAAAACAATACATTTTAACAGTAGTAATCAATCGTAACCTTTAGGGTAAAGTGGCATAATTATGACCGCGGCTGTCCTCTGAAAATCACTATGAGCATGTATTAATACACTGAAATACATTACATTTATGTCGTTTATTTAACAGACGATAAATCGGTAAATATATTTATCGTGACCATAACAATTTCAGATGAGAATATTTTCTTGTTTCAGACTTTTTTTGTAGTCTGGTTTTTGTTCACAAAGTGGGTACTATGGGCGCTGCAACAAAAAATAAAAATGAAACAAAGTTCAAAACTAAAATGCTTCTTAGAAGAAACGTGATTTTCTCGGCGTTTTTTGAATTGTAGTGTAAAAATATTATACGGTGGTGTTACGGAACACTTCACATGCGACTCCAGAGTCGAGATTTTATTATGTTGCACTACACTCATAAAACGTGACTACTCGATGCGACAGACTGACTTAAACACGAGTAACCTTTTACTTACCTGAAGCATGCTTAAAATTCGTGTAAGCGGCTTGTATGTGTGTGTCAGCTGATTCTGATTGTTTGTACCTAGTTGAAATACTGTATGTTAATACTAATGTCTACTGTGACAGGCATTCATTCATTATTATACACTTACTTAAAAAAAAACAAAATGGCGTCGATTATTCAGATTTTTCCGCACATCAAAAAATTCTTGCATGGTTGTATGTGAGAATGTTTAGGTAATTCTTTGATTTATGTTTGCTATCAAGTGCTGCTTTTCTAACGTCAAATATTTATTTCCTCGGTTAAAAAAATATTTTTATAAGGAAAATTTACAAAAAAATTAAATTATTATTCGGGTCAAGATATCCGATAATTAAAGCATTCAAATACAATTTGAAGGAGTGGACTTAAAATATCCTGGTTATTACCAGTTTTTCATCCCGAAATGTGGGTGTATTGTTAAGAGTGTTCTCGGTAAAAAAATTCAATAATCATAAATTCGGGGATTTTTAAAGTGAAATTACTCCATTTTGCCTGGGATTTGTAAAAAACTAATGTCAGTATCACATTAAGCATATCTTTAAATTGTATTTGTATAGAATAAAACATTGAAAAATGACAAAAGTTGCGCTGCGTTATTTATTAGTAACTTTGGAATTTTATACTGTCGATGTACTAATGTAATGTATAATTTTTTTTTGGTTTTCTATTTGCCTGAACCCCACTTAGAAATAGTGTTTTTTTTTTTAGTTATTTCTGCCGTAATAAAATATAAAAATGATGTTTTAGAATGCAACATTTAAGTAAAGGAAATGTTTTTTTTTAGGGAGTTTATGGATTAAAATTACTTTTCTATTCTATACAATAACATGAACAGTATCTTGCCTTCCGCCATGATTTTTTCCAGACTTCCACGACTCATTGTTGATTCACAATTTCATTCCGAAATTCAGCCTTCTCGCAAAATTCCAAAAACATGTGTTTAAAATAAGCTTTATTTTTGAAATTTTTTTCATTTTTCAATGTTTTATTCGATACAAATACAATTTAAAGATATGCTTAATGTGATACTGAAATTAGTTTTTTACAAATCCCAGGCAAAATGGAGTAATTTCACTTTAAAAATCCCCGAATTTATGATTTTTACCGAGAACACTCTTAAGTACGCCTCTGTAGGCACTGGTGTACCTGTGTGGTGTATTGTTCATCACGGCTTATAATCCCCATAGGGTTAGTTAGGACCAATGATATTATAAAAAAAGTTCATACTGAGCGGTGTTCAAATATCTTTGCGTTGTTACGACTGCGATATGTAAGTAAGTAAAATTTATTTGCATAGATTGTAGGTACATAAAATAAGATGTAGCGATAAGATGGGTGAGCCTTGTACAATCTACCTTATATTCGGCATGCAAACATTAATAAAATTGTTAAATACATTGAAAATTAAATTAAAAAATGGTTTACAGTTAAAAAAAATAGTCTGCATAGTACATTCTAAGTATATAGAAATAAAACCTTTATACTGATAATACGGAACGTACGACACAGAAAGAGATAGCTATTGCGCTTGAAGTACTTAAATTACGACAATTGTCTGAATTTGCGCGCAACAATTTGCACGCGCTGATCCGATATCTAACTCTTTTTAATTTTAATATCGTTGGTTAGGACCCTGTGGTGATTACAAGGCGTGATGTTATAAATAAAAAAAAATAAATAAAAATCTTCTTTATTTGGCAAATCAAAATAACAACCTTGCACAGTTCAGTAATTTACAAATAAGCTGTAGATACAGTTACAATTTTTGTTTGTTACATGTTGGTACCTACTTATTATGGTTGTACACACAGAGCTGATTCGCTCTGTTCCCCGTACTAGTATAGACTGTATTACGGTGGAACAGTTTTCCTCGCTCTCTGTAGTTGTGCTTATGGTAGCATACTTGTGACAAAATAATATTTTAATAGAATAAAGAGTTTTACGAAGTAAACGCAAAGCAAAATACAATATAACTTAAACTAGGGGTAGGCAAACAAACAAAAGTGAACTTGATTTTTGTTAAGTAGTAAAAAATGTAGTAGTTGTGAGGTAGATGTAAAAGTTGACATAGTATACGCAAAATATTTAGATGCTTAGTTTGTTTACATTGTGTTTGGTTATACTTTTATAGTGTTTGCCTAATTATATAAAAAAAAAAAAATAGAAGTAAACCAGAGGCAAAATATATTTAAATTAAAATTAATTAAATTAAAAGTAGGTCATAATTTTTTTGCGATCATCTTTATGTGTAGAAAGTGTGCTTTGTATGTATGTAAAGTGACTTGAAATGTGTGAATGTATGTGTATGATGCAATTTTGGTGATTTATTTCATTAACTAGTAATTTTAAGTATTTTTTCAGTATCATCGTAGTTCAGTGAGTTAAGAAACTTAAAAATTTCAATTTTACAGGTATGACTATTAAGATTATAAATTTGGATTATCTTTGATATTTTATTATACATGAATGGTCCCAGAAAATTAAAAAATCGGTTTGCAAATGACGTTTTACAGTAAGGCACAGAGTAAACAATATCTTGCCTTCTTCGTGCTGTACAGTTAGGTGAATTTTTATGTTGGGTTAATATTAAGTCTTTGACGAATAATTGCCTTACTGTAAGAACTGATAATTCCGAATATAACAGATGAGTAGGGTACCTAAATTTCCTATAGCTCATCACCTTAAGAACGGCACGTTGTGCTCGTTCTAAAGCAATAAGAACGGTTTTGGCAGCACCCCCCCAAGCAGTAATAGAGTAAGTTATAATGGACTGGCACAACGAAAGATACACTAACAACGATAAGGTTGGCGGGCAAAAGCAACGTATATTTTTAAATATATATATAAGTTTTCTCACTCGGGAGGTAAGGTTAGAGACCTGTTCTTGCCAGTTTAAATGTTGGTCAATGATCAGTCCAAGGTATTTTAATGACAATGCTTTAGAAAGTTCATGGCAAGAACACTTTCCCGTCATATTGCATGTGTGAGCCTTTATTTGAATAATGCCAGGAGGTGGTTGACTGCTCTTTCTTATACTAAAAGCTATGTATTTAGTTTTAAGCGTGTTAAGGGTCAAAAGATTTGAGTGTAGCCACTCCGAAACCAGACTGAACCCTTCATTAGCAAGTTCGTTAGCCTCTTTCCATGTCTTTCCACTAAATAAAAGGGCTGTGTCATCAGCGTATGCTATGATCCGGCCCTGGTTCAGCTGTAAATCACACAGGTCATTCACGTAAATAAGGAAAAGCGTAGGTCCCATAACACTACCTTGTGGCACACCGAAAGTCACATTCTCCTGGTCGCTCATGAAGCCATCTATTCCCACACATTGCGTTCTATTAGACATATAGTCAGTAAGTAGTTTCAGAGCTATTCCACGAACTCCTAAATGTTCTAGTTTTGCAAGAAGCAGGGGAACAGAGACTGTGTCGAATGCCTTTGCCAGATCCAGGAATACCCCTATGGTTTTCCCTCCTCTATCTAGATCATTAACAATAGTAGAAGTTAGGTGTTTAATAGCGTCATTAGTTGACTTGTTTTCCCTAAAACCGAATTGATTGTTTGAGAGGAGATTTTGAGATTCAAGGTAACGAGTTAGCCTTATGTTAATAACCTTCTCAAGTACCTTAGATAAGGAGGGCAGTAGCGATATTGGCCTATAGTTAGAGACACAGTCTCTATCCCCCGCTTTGTGTATAGGAACAATTAAAGCATTCTTTAGGACCTCCGGAAAAACGCCCCTTGTCATGCATTGATTACATATCATTGCTATGGGCCAAGCCAAAGTATCCACCCCTAGTTTTAGTAATGAAATTGGAATTCCGTCGTAACCAGTAGCGTTAGTTTTTTTTAAATTCAGTATGATGGCTTTTACTTCATCAATATCCGTTGGCAAAAGGACGAGAGAGTTGGTATTAGAGCGCCCAATAAAGGGAGTCTTAGGTAACCCCGGGCCTCTACTCTGTATATCTTTTGCTAAGTTGTATCCAACATTTGCAAAGTACCTGTTTACCTGGTTAATTGAGCTCTGTGGATCAGGATTGAGTTTTAGTAGTTCTTCATTGTCATTACTTTGACCAGCGAAATTGCAAACATCTTTAATTAAAGACCATTGCTTTTTTAAATTGTTTTTATGTTTATTGATTTCAGACCTTAGATAGTTGTTTTTAAGTTTTTTTAATAAATTATTGCATGTGTTACGGTATCTTCTATAGGTTACCCTTAACGTAACATTTTCTGGGTTTTTGCGAAGCTTTTTATGGAGTTGGTCTCTGTTTCTAATACATCGGCATAAACCAGGTGTTATCCAAGGTTTTAGGGCACGTTTCCTTCGAGAAAGTTTATACAGGGTTGTATGCTTATTCATTGCGTCTGTTATAGCTGTCAGGAATACATTTGTAACTGTATTGCAATCATCAGTTGTTAGAATGGACGGCCAGTTGATTTGTTTTAAGTCTTCAATTACTGCCTGATAATCAAGATTTTTATAAGTTTTAGATTTTCTAAAGTGAATCTTAGATTTTTTTGACAGAGAGATCATAACACTTGAGTGATCCGTAACTGTGGACTCGCAGACTACAGTATAAGATATAACCGAACTTTTAAGAAAACAGTGATCTAGACAATTTTCCTTTCTGGTCGGAAGGGTATGTGATGGCAATAATCCATGTGAGGCCAGCAAATCCATGTATCTTGAAGAGTTAGGGCTGCTATTGTCTAAGATATTAATATTAATGTCTCCTATTAGAATAATATTTCTATAAATCGTTAAATTATTTAAAATACGATCTAAAGCGATTAAAAAATTATCAATGTTCTTGAATGCGGGCGATCTATAGATCGATACTATTGCTAGCTCATTTTTAATCGTAGAAAGTAGGCAATTCATTTCATCAACATCACTAGTAGGTTCAACGATTTTAGTTTCTAGGTACTCTTTAAAATAGATCACTATCCCACCATTTTGATTGATTGTTTCAGCGGTAGCGAATGTTTTATATGAGGCAATTTTAGGTAGATCCACGAGTTTAGCTAGCCAACATTCAGTCAAAATAATAAAATCAAATTCTATATCTAGTCTATTTAGTAAGACCTGAAAGTCATCGAAATTATGTTTCAAGCTTCTTATATTTTGAGTCAGTATTTTGTACTTGTTAGATTCACCAAATACTTTTTTGCAGTTTTCAGGAATATCTACGCAGTGTGAAATGCCAACGTTTATAGTTTTTTCGATATCTTCCGAAATATCTAGTAAATCAGCCATATTGTTAGATATTATGTTAGATATTATATTATATAAAGAAAGACAAGAAGAAAGAAAACATTTATTTATTTGTCGTAGTGACATGACGTGCATACAACGTGACAATGATAATGGTTATGTTATGTCAATTCAGGTTTATGGTTTTGTTGTCTATTGTTTTTTTTTTTTGTTTTTATTTGTTTTTGTTATTTGTTTTGGTTGGTTATTTATGTTGTGGTCAAGCGATTGACTGCTGCGCTGCATGTCGCGGGTTCGATTCCCGTAAGGAACAAATATTTGTATGACCTACAAGTAGTTGTTCCGGGTCTGGGTGTTTTTCTATCTATAATATGTATGTATTTACAAAAAAAAATGTATATATGTAGTTTATCAGCCATCTAGCTACCATAACACAAGCATTAGGTTGCTTAGCTTGGGACTAGATGGTGCTGTGTGTAATGTCGAGGGATATTTATTTATTTATTTTATTTTATTTATTTAATTCCGATAACTGGTGATGTCAATGAAGTGAACAATTTTGAAATCCAAAATTCACTTCGAGGTCATAGTCAAATGAAAAACATCAATAAATTATTGTCAACACAACACTTGAAAAGATTAATGAATAGGTGTGAAAACCAAATATATTAAATTGCCCTGTAAAGTAGTTTCGATCGTTGACTGAAAATAGTTTACAAACTTCTATTGGTTGGGTTGTACCTGTCGTTAATAAATTATTAATATCTTTACTTCTAGCTTGTTTGTTGTTATACTTTACTATATTATTTTGATCATTGTGTTCGTATAATGAATGCGAGGTAGAAGTACAGCAGTGGCGAAGGTTCCATACAACTCGATTCCTACCGGCTTCCCTTTGAAAAATGTCATAGTCAGTATTCTATCAAAAATAATATAATGACATTAAAGAAATGTACTGCTCTTTCAAAAATTGACCCTTCGCTACTGAAGTACAGTAGAAGTTATCCATGCAAGAAAGCTTTCGCTTTTGCTTTCTGAAGGACCGACCTACCTACTGGCTACTATCTGTCTTCTACGTTCTGGAACCTTCAGGATAGGGGTTTTCTTTAAGCGGTCTAGAACCAACACGAGCTCGATAAAGAGAACTCACGCCAGTCTTCTACTGGGTGATTATACCAACTACCTACCTACATCCAATTGTTTTTTTTTATAATTATGTAGATGTTTAACTGACGCTTCCTAGTTTCATTTTACCGGTTGAGCCCTAACCGTTACAGTGGCAGGTTGTAGTATAGAAAACTTCTACATCTCTTTGACGGTTGAAGCAGTGACGAGCGACTGGCTGCTGCGTTGCATGCCGCGGTTTAATCCCCGCACGGAACAAATATTTGTATGGCCTACAGGTAGTTGTTCCGGTTCTGCCTTTTTGTGTATGTGAGCTTAAATGTTTGGAAGCGAACCCACGAGAGAAATTCATAGTGTGAGACAATGAAAAAAAAAACCTTGAAACTGTAAGTAACAGAATTTTAGAAGGTAAAATGAACGGGAGCAGTGGGAACGTTTTCCTAGAAATTTGCTTATGTAGAAGTTAATATTTGCGTAATCTTTTGTGATACCCGCAAACAATACAGATGACACCTTTTATCAAAAGAAAGTAGACGTTCAAATTGACTAAGGATAGCCTAATTTAATAGAAAAGTCTAACAAAATCAATAATAATCACCAGTCGTTGGAAAAAATGGTGAACCATTAGAAGGTCATCCACAAACGATCAAATCTATTCGCATCATAATTAAGATTAACAGCTGAAGCAACCTCTGGGCGGTAATTTGGAATCCAATCCGTGTAAGTGGCTACAAATTCGCTCGATTGATCGCCGGGGTATAGCCACAGTGTAAGTACTTACAGTATCATCAGTTCTTGGGTCATAAAAATGACAATTCAAGCATGTCTTCTTTTTCCATACTTCTCTATTACTCGTCATCTCATCAGACACCTCCTTTCTTGCCATATCATCCTTCACACAGTCCATCCATCATTTCTTTGATCTTCCTCCACTCCTATATACCTATCAATAGCGAAGGTTCCATACAATTCGATTCCTACCGGCTTCCTTTTGAAAAATGGCACAGTCCGTATTCTATAGAAAAATAATAATCACATTAAAGATAATTATGTAGTCCAGCTTACCTCTTACAAAAATTGACCCATCGCTACTGATACCTTTTTTTTTTTTTTTTTTTTTTTTTTTTTTTTTGGGGGGTGAGAAATCATCAAATGACTCCTCCCGCTCTGGGCGGAGCGGAAGGGAGTGTCAGACTCTTACTGACTAAAAAACACCCATGTTCCTTCATTGGCCCTTTATGTTCCAGGGCCGCGGTATCTCTTTCGAACAGTCCCGCAGCCCTGGCAGGCACCGGCCCTTGCGGGCCCCTCCCGTTTGCTGACATCTCTTTGAGGCGCGCGTGGAACACGAACGCGCCGTCGACACGGCCTGCCCGTCGTCATACGACGGACGGACGGCGAGCTAGCCCATTACTCGCCGTCCACAGGCCCGCGCCTACGGTGGCCGAGAGCCATCACGGCGTGGCCCCCGACGCCCGGTGCTTCTCCCGCGGCGGCTGGGACGTGAGGAGGTTCTCTCCCTCTCACGTTCCGCCGCCTCCTTCGCTAGCATGACTGCTTCGCAGAAGGAGGCGACGGCTTCCCATTCCCTCTCGCCCCGGACCATGGCTTGAACCAGGGCCGGACGCGAGAGGTCGCCGCCGCCAATCGCCGCTACGAGGACACGGCGGTGCTCCTCCCAAGCGGAGCAGACCTCAACGGTGTGCTCCACCGTGTCCTCCGGTCGATCCTCGCAATAGTAGCACCCGGGCGTTTCCTCCCGCCCGATTCGGTACAGGTACCTCCCGAAACAACCGTGTCCGGTGAGGACCTGCGTCAGGCGGAAGGTGAGGGCGCCGTGGCGCCTCTCAAGCCACTCCTCAAAGAGGGGACTTATCGCCACTATCGTGGCGTGCCCTGAACGGGGTTGCGATAGTCGCTCCCTCCATGTCGCCATGAGATCACGGCGGAGGTCTGTCCGCCGCGCGACAATATGCCGCGGCAGCGGAGTTACCCCCCGGCTCTGTACCTCCGCGCGCCACTCGTGCAGGCGCGCGAGGACTATGGCCTCCAGATCCCATGGCGGCAATCCGGCAAGGAGGCTCGCCGCCTCGCGGGAGATCGTGCGGTATCCACGGATGAGCCTTACGGCTACCACCTTTTGGGGCGCGTTCAGGTAGTGCTTTGCACGCAACCTCAGCGAACGCGCCCACACCGGGGCCCCGTAAAGGGCCATGGACCGCAAGATCCCCGCATAGAGCCTCCGGCAGGAGGCGTTTGGCCCCCTCAGGTTGGGCAGGAGCCGCTTGAAGGCAGCCCCGGCCTTTTCCAGTCTGGGAGCCAAACGTCGGAAATGCTCCACGAAGTTCCATCGGCTGTCGAGGACGAGTCCGAGGTACCTCAACGTCGACTCGACGCCGACGGGAACCCCTCCTACCGTGAGTATGGATCCCGACGGTGGCGCGCTCCGAGGCCCATGAAAGCACATGGCCTCGGACTTGTGCAATGCCACCTCGAGACCCAATTGCCGGATCCTCTCAACGACTATCGCAACCCCGCGTGTCATCAGTTCGGCCGCCGCCTCGTGCGACCTCCCCTGCGCCAGCACCAGCGTGTCGTCAGCGTAGCAAACTACGCTGACGCCGCTAGGGAGGTCGGCACGCAGCACCCAGTCGTAGCCGATGTTCCACAAGGGCGGCCCTAGAACCGATCCCTGTGGAACACCGCACGACATCTCTCGCCGGTTCCATTCTCCGTTGTGACCGGGATATATGACATACCTGTCCGTCAGGTAGTCCCCGACCACACGACGAAGGTAGGTCGGCACCCGGTGATACCGGAGTGCCTCCCTAATGCAGCTCCAGGGCATGGAGTTGAAAGAAAGAAAAGAAAGAAAGAAAGAAAAAATATTTATTTGTCGCAGGGACATGACGTGCATAAAAAAAAAAAAAATATAAAACAAAAATAGTTACAATAAACATAATGCACATTAATACACCAGGACAGAAGCAGAAAAAGAAAAGTTAACAGCGTGCACGTCGTGACTGCGACAAGCAGGCTACCACTCAGCATAATGCTGTGCTATGGAGGGCCCACAGCACAGCGCTGGTTTTCAGTGGTCACCCGTGCGAAAAAGTAAAAAAACGTACGGAAATCAAGACAGCATACATATTTGATTTCATGAATTAGGAAAAAAATAATAATAATTAAATAAACAGTATTTGGATTATAATATAAAACAACTATGGGGAATATAATAAACACTACAAAAATATAAAAGTATGTGCGCAGGCTAGGACAAAATAAATATAAATACGAAAACATGGCGTGTTCTTTGTCTCGCTCCCACCCCAACTTCGCGTCGCGCCACCAACTGAACGCCATCGCCGCCCGCGCGCGCGCCGCCGCTCGCATTTCTCCTCTGCGCCTGTTAGCGCGATGACGTACGATGCGCTAAAAAGTCAGGTGACGCCGCCGCCAGCGGAGGCGCGGCGCGCGGCTGCGGCGGTAGCGCGGCGCCGCACGAGTCTTGCATGATCACGCGACGCGTATCACGTGATTAGTTACTAGTGTTGCCGATGGCTACCTTGTTTTGTACCTACTTGTATCCAGACGACGACGCTTAAAATACAAGTAACGTATTTTCTCGGGGAACATAATGCCGTCTCGAGCCGCTTGGATAGATATGCCTTGCCAACAGATGGTAAACCTTAGGTGAGTATTTATTTATAATGTATTTGCTGTTCATACTTTTGTTTTTCTAAAAGGACTTTTTTCAAATGTAATTTAAAATTTTGTTTTGTTTTTAGGGATCTTATGGGAGGTGGCAGATCATTCCAGCAACGAGTGGCGGCATATTTGAAACATCCCCTGAAGGCTGTGGTCTTATGTCGAGGCATCGATAGTGGATTGGCCGTGGAACGAGCAGAGTAGCTGTAGTGCTCGTGCCGCCAGCTAATTTTTCTGAACAGATATTCCGGTTTGTTTGTTTTTATGATACCGAACATCAAAACTGCCAAGTGTAGTTTCCGCCGTGCAGCCATTTTTAGAATTTTGTTTTCATTTAAATACGGTGTGATGTGATGCCTCCGGGGTATGCTTAGGCAGTAACGAGTACACGCATTTTGTACTCTCTGTATTAAACGTTCAGTACGTGAAAGAAGACATGGCCCGTAAACAGTGTCGCAATAATTTAGTTTGGATAGTACTAGGCTATCCACCAATCTCTTTCTCACTGCGACACTAAGGAAATCCCTCACTCTGTACAGAACCTTTAGTCTATAGAAACAGTTTTTTACTACGCCGTTTATATGCTCCTCAAAACGTAGTTCCGGATCAGTAATTAACCCAAGGTTACAAACGATTTCTACTTTTTGAATACTTTCTCCCATTATTTTGACATCAGGTTTAGCAGAAAGAATTGACTTAATTTGATTTCTGCTCCCCATGATCATGAACTTAGATTTTTGAGGGTTCAGTACTAGAGAATTGTTCTTAGACCAAATAGCAATTCTATCAAGCTCCTCATTAAGGGTACGTACGGCAGCTGCTGTGTTACTGGCGTTAAATGAAAAATACAGCTGAGTGTCATCCGCGTATACATGATACTTGCAGTTCTTTATGCATGTCGTTAAGTCAGCACTATATAATATGTAGAGAAGCGGGCCGAGCAGGGATCCCTGGGGAACTCCCCTTGCTATTATTTGTGGGGAGGAAGACATCGTGGAACCGTCCTTCCTGCGCAATTCAACCCGTTGCGACCTCCCAGTCAGGTAGCTTTCAAACCAACCCGTCGCCTGCCTGTCAAAACCATAATACGACAATTTGGACAGCAATAACGGAATATTAATTGAGTCGAACGCACGCGAATAGTCGAGCAATACCAGGATAGATCCCTCACCACGGTCCCGAGCTTCTAGGATGTTGCCCAGCACATCCGCCAAGGCAGTTGCGGTTCCGCGCCCCTTTCTAAAACCCGATTGCAGTTCAGGCAGCATACCATGCGCCTCGAGAAAATCGGTGACCTGCAAATACACTACCCTCTCCAACACCTTGGATAAACATGGCAATATGCTTATGGGGCGAAGGTCTTTGTAGCTTTGTGGGTTATTATTTTTTGGAAGAGGCCGAACAATTGCATTTCGCCACAAAACAGGAAACACATTGGAGGTTATGGATCTGTTAATAATCTCTGTAATTGTATATAATGATTGCGGAAGTGTGAGATATAACATGTCTCTCGATATACCGTCCACCCCTTGCGCGTTTGTGGATACATTTTTTATTATCTTTAGAACTGTTTTCGGGTCTGTTGGCATTATTGAGAAATTGGCGGACCCAAAACGGTTAGATTTAAAGAAAGTTTCTTGAGCGGTGTTAACATTAGGGTCACCCGGAACATTTAGAAAAGCCGAATTTATACCGTCTGGATCGTCAAATGGTTCTAAAAGCAGATCATCGTTCTTACTCACTGGAAGCACATGTTTTTTTATATTATGCCATAAATATTTTGAATCGCTTATATTGTCATTTATATATTTTGTAAAAAATGCTTTTTTTTCATTTAGTAAACCAACTATTGCTTGGTGCTTGAGGTCTAGGTAGTAACGTCTGTGTGCTTCCTGTTTGGTTTGACGATATCGATAGCGGGCCTCATTTCTTAACTTAAACATTAATTTTATAATGTCAGTTATCCACGGTGTTGGTTGCGCTTTGAACACCTTGGTTTTTATAGGTGCATGGGCATCGAAAAGTTTAATTAGATGTGAATTAAAGGAGTGCACCATGTCATTAACATCCTGCAACTCGCAGATTGAATCCCATGGGATAGCCTCCAGATCTCTTCTGAAATCCTCAGACGATATGTCTCTAAGCGCGCGATATGTCACCTTTTTACGTAAAGGTTTCTCTTTCTTATAAACGATTTCGCATGATACAAACGAGTGATGACCGAGCTCCGCTATATGGTTCACAGCAACGTCCCGATACCGCGCGTCCGTACATATAACATCGATTAGGGTAGCGCTTTCTCCTACAAAATGCGTAGGCGTGAGTACTATTTGTTCCATGTTACAATAATTTAGAAATTCTGTGAACTTTTTTGTTTTTGAATTATTGGTGTCAAGCATATTTACATTGAGATCGCCTAATAAAATAATATTGTCGTACGGAGCCAGTGCACAGATACTGTCCGTAATCGCATCTAGAAATATATTTAAATCTAACCAAGGGGGCCGGTATGCAGTTCCTATCAGTAACTTTTTTTTTTTGGCGGTTATATTCAGCCACATTTGCTCCACCTGTGGATGATGCGGGTGAGCTCTGATTCGAGCACTGGTTCCGGTTTTGACAAAAAAAGCGACCCCTCCCCCGCGCCCCGCACGGATTGACTCCGGGCGTGGCCTATGACGCAACTGATACCCAGGAACCACTGGCGCCCGGCCTTCCTCCCCCTCGCGCAACCAAGTCTCATTTATTGCCATCACGTCCACTGAATGTTGGTTCATAGCAATAATAAACTCATCATGTTTTGTCGATAAAGAGCCTGCGTTTAGAAATCCAAATTTAATGTGTTGATTGCGCAACATTGTTTACGTAAAAAGTATGATTAGACATATCTAGCAAAAGGGTTGAGCGAGACAAACCGGGTAAATATGAATTATTATTTAAGTAACAAAAGTAGATAACACAAAAAAATAAAATATTAGTATGCAAAGTAATACAATAAGGGATTAAAATACTTATGAATGTATGCTGATAATATTCGCACGTCATGTTGATAATTAAAACAGTTGCACACCCGCTTCTCCCACAGTCAAGGCATGCAGTGCCAAAAATTGTGTGACAATAAAAAACAAAGAAAAACTGACTCGACCACTTTACAAAAATAACAGAACTTAGTACAATAACGAGACCAAACAAAACATTTATAAGACTAGCTCTGAGGGAGATTATCTGTGCCCGATCCAAAGACCTCCCGTAGGTCTGTTTCAGTGCGCACGAGTCTAGCTTTATCACCGGGCTTACGGCGGGCAAGGATACGACCATGTTTCGTCCATACAAATTGCCAACCGAGGCGTTGGCCTGCCTCCCGTGCTCGCCGAAATAACTGCCGGTTCAGCTTTGTCAGGCGTTCGTTTAGGTAGTACCTACTTGGTGGACCGGTCATCTCGAGATCTGCGGTGCTAGCCCCCCGCCGTACTCTCGCGGCGCGCAGCAGCTGATCGCGCAGGTCGCGGCGCACAAGGCGCACGACTACGGTACGCGGGTGGGTCCCCACTGGGCCCGCGGCGCTCGTAGCGTTAACCTGTCGGCCGCCCATACGGTCCACGCTCACTATGTCGCGATCTTCAACGCTTACGCCTAGCTTTGTTGCTATAAGCTTAAACGTGTGTGATAGGTTTTCTGAAGCCAACTCAGGCAGATTCGAAATTTCCAGATCACAAGAAAATAACTGTTGGTCCCTGTCATTTAGATCCCGCTTCAGTTGAGCAACTTCCTCAACCGCTACCGAGTCATTCATGGTGGTTATTTTCTGCTCGAGAGTAACCATTCTACTTTCCATGTCCCTCAGCGCTTCCCCCATGTGGTCTCTGTCCGCCTGCAGCTGAGCCAGGTCCGTGCGAAGACTCTGAAACTCGCAATGGAATTGATTCTGCATTGCTTGTAACTCCTCCTTGAATATTTGGCGTAACTCAGACTGCAACTCTTCCTTAAAAGTACGTAAGATAACTGACAGACCAGGGCCAACATCCTGAGTATCAGCCAATGTGCTGCAGCTTAAACCGCTGGTGTCCATCGACTCCTCAACCCCATATGTCTCCTCCGGTGCAGCGTCCACCTTACCTCTCAACGGTGTAGTTTTACAACTAGTGCAAACCCAAGTGGGAGCAATAAAACCCGTCAGTGGCAGGAACCCACAAGCGCGATGATAGAGGGCGTTGCAAGTGCAACACCTAGCGGCCTCCAGTGGTGAAATAAATTTAGCACAACCGCCACACTTTGCTGCCGGCATTGCTTACTGGGGCTAATTAGCAGTGCTGTTATCAATGTTCGATACTGATGACTTTGTACCCCGGAGCGTCAATAGATGGCGCTGCACCAAATATCCGTTTATGGTAGAAAGACGTGATGAATGTAATGGTGTGACAAACACCATGTAACGCTGCACCCCTCTCGCCACAACACACACACCGGATGCACTCCAAAAACCGAGTTTTTTATCTATTTGCAAAATACTCGCTTGCAACTTTCACTTTTTATTTTAGCAGGTACTTTTTTTTCACTTTAGATTTTAAGTTTGTTTCTTTTGCACTTTTTGTCCATTTAAAGCACTGTAGCACTGTAATAACAATGTATGTTGACTATAACAATGTTTAGACTAGATTTAAACAATAAATACTTGCTAAGGACTACTTGTTTTATTTTAAAATATAAAGATAAACAAAGCTTCCAGCTGTTTGACGTCCGTATTTTTTTTTTTTTTCTTGAAGGCGTTGGCGATGTCGAGAGACACCGCCAAGACCACCCCACCCCTGGACACCGCAGCCCCCGTCGTGAGGGCTCTCACGCGCATGATGGCGTCCACCGTCGAGCGCCCCTTGCGGAAACCAAACTGGTTGTCCGCAAGATCCGGCCCAATCCCCGCAAGGTGCCCGGCGAGGCGGTTTGCAATTACTCTTTCAAAGAGCTTGCCCACCTCGTCGAGCAACACAATGGGCCGGTATGCGGACGGAGAGTCCGCAGGGCGCCCCGGCTTCCGTATGAGGACCAGTTTCCCTGTCTTCCAACGAAGCGGGAACCGGCCTCTCTCCAAGCATGCGCTTAGGAGCCCCTCCAGTCGGGGCCCGAGAGCCTCCAAGGCCAGGACCCAGGCTTTGCCAGGTAAGCCATCGGGTCCCGGGGCGGTATTCCTGGCTTTAAGCCGGTTTACCGCCACTCTCAGGTCTACCCCGGTCACCTCCGGAGTGTCGTCATCGTCATCGTGGTCCGCTTCCGGCACCGCAAGCGGCGGAGCCATAGGCGGGGGAGGATGTTCCCCTCGCGAAGGGAACAGAGCGCTCACCACCTCCTCCACAAGCTGAGGCCGGAGACTCTGCGTCAGCGGGGGGGCCCAGGTGCGGAGTTTGTCCCGCACCATCTTGTAAGGGCGCCCCCACGGATCGCCGTCGAGAGTCTCCAGCATCTCCTCGCGGGCCGCATCTTTGGCCCGCTGGACAGCCTCTCGGAGGGCGGTCTTCGCCGCTCTGTATCCCTCGTACAGCTCCGCCTCAATGGCTGCCGCATCCGGAGGTCGGATGCGGAGCCTGCGATGCCTGGCGTACAGGTGCCGCGCGGCGACGCACGCCTCGCGCAGAGACGTCAGCTCTCGCGACCACCAGTACACCTGACGCCGGGCGCTTCCTGGCCGAACTCGGGGCATTGCCACGTCACAGATCTCGGACATGGCCTCCTGGAACCAACCCGCCTCGCTGTTGACATCGGCAGGCCTGCCCGGTGGTGTCACCCAGGCCTGCACGATCGAGGCTTCCAGGAGGAGCTCCCGGTCCAGCTGCTTCAGCGCCCATCGCGGACCACTCGGGGCCTGTCGGACCGGCGCGCTTGAGGGGGCAGAGACATCAAACCGGATATACCGGTGGTCGGAATAGGTCTCCACCTCCTCCATTACGCGCCAGTCAAGGACACGCGGTGACAGAGCGGGGCTGGCGAACGATATGTCCACCACCGACTCGCCCCGCATCCGCACACACGTGGGAACAGAACCCCGATTTAGGACGACCAGGCCTGACTCCAGAGCCCAGTCCTCCACCATCCTTCCCCGCACGTCTGTGTAACGGGAACCCCAAGCCAAATTCTTGGCATTGAAGTCCCCGAGCACAAGCACGGGGAGGGAATGGCCTCCGATGACGACACTCAACTCCGCGAGGGAGTTGTGGAACTCGGCGAGAGTTCGGCTCGGGGAGAAGTAGACTCCCGCTACGACTATCTCCCCGAACCGTGCTGCTACGCACCCCTGACCCTTCCTGACACTCTCAAGGGTCGGGGTACCGGCGGCGGCCGACGAAATGATGGCCACTGAGCCGCTAAGGTCCTCCACCCAGTCTTCCCTGGGAGGGACAAAGTACGGCTCAGCGACCACGGCGACGTTAATCGACCACTGCGCCATGCTCTGGAGCAACAGACTCTGAGCACAGGCGCAGTGGTTGATGTTCGCCTGGAGGAGGCGTAATGGGGCCATTATTGGCACTCCATTTCAGCCCCCTCCCGGGCCCCTTGTGAGGGCCCCGCTGCAGGAGTTGCAGCAGTGGCGGCAGTGGCGGCGGCAGCGGCGACGGCGGCGACGGTGGCGGCGGCTGCGGCGGTGGCGACGGTGGGGGTGGTGGCGGCGGCGGAGGGCCTCCGCCTTCCCCTGCCCCTGGCCTTGGTGGGTTGGGCGCAGGCCTTGCTCCCAGCCCGGTGATCGGCGGGCTTGCCAGCTGCCGCACATGCAGCGCAGTGCGGCGCGGCGGAGCAAGCCGCGGCCATGTGACCGGGCTGACTGCAGCGGAAGCAGAGCCCGCTGCGGTCCACCTCCGAGGTGCATTGCACCGACACGTGGTGCCCCACGTGGCAGCGGAAGCACCTCAGAGGTTTGGGCTCCAGCAGCTTGACCTGCGCTGACACCCATCCCACCAGGAGCCTTCGGCCCTCCACAATAATTTTTGCCGCCGTCACAGGGCAGCTTACCATAACGGTTCGCATGCCCTCGCTACTGATACCTATCATAAAAATGACATAACAACTGTCATATGTTAATATGAGAAATTTCAGATTTTTTCATATTGCTCAATGGCAGAAGACAATGACTTTCTCCGTAGAGCAAAGACAAACTAGTGAACCTAATAAATAGTACACGCATATTTTGCCAGTTTTTTTTGAAGTTACATGTGTAATACGGGATGGGCCTATTTCCATCATCATCATCATCATCATCTGCCTAGCTTTTTCCCTATAACTATGTTGGGCTCGGCTTAAAGTGTAACCAAATGCAGCTGAATACCAGTATTTAACGTGGAGCGACTGCCTATCTGACCTCCACAAGTCACAACCTATTTCCATCAACCAGGCAAAAAAGACTGCTATTGAAAAATTCTTGATGGCAAAACCAACTGATACTTTTACAAACCTGGAAATCGACCCCAGGACCTCATCCTCAAGTGGTTGTGAACATAAGATTCCCCTCTAATCTCAGCATGACAAATCTGCGAAAATGATCCCAATTTACACTGTGGTATGACTGACCTATAGGGTTGGTGATATCCCGACGCGTTAGTTCGTGTCACTGATGAATGCGTTTAGTTCCTACGAATGGTGCTCATCGATTGACTGATGATAGTTTATTTTGTTTCAGGTAGTCCCGACATAGATTTTATTGTTTTATTCAAAAAAAAATTGTCTTACCAAGGGGTATAGTATTACCCAGTACTAACTGGGTTGTGGAGGTCAGATAGGCAGTCGCTCCATGTAAAATACTAGTACTCAGCTGCATCCGGTTAGACTGGAAGCCGACCCCAAGATAGTTGGGAAAAGGCTAGGCAGATAATGATGATTCTAAAAAAAATACTGGTCTAGCTGCCCTAGCCCTATGACCGGAGTCATTTAGCTAGACCAGTATTTTTTTTAGAATATTTATTATACTGGTCTAGCTAAATGACTCCGCTTTGATTTTTAAATCCGATTAATGTGGTAAACAGAAAAAACAACTGTACTTACTAAGATCTGTCACTTTGGCGGAAGCCTAGCTCAATTTAAACTATTTACGAGTATTTTTCTCAATTCCAAAAATAGTGCTTATTTTCTTTATATTTACAACGTGCCTGTTGATTTACAAATGACCGTAGAGGTAAACCTCTTAGACTTAAAAGTCTCTACAGTTCCGTCACTAACCAGTTGGTTATCTCAAGTAGATTACAATTATTTTGTTCGCTTTAGTTCGTTGAAATGTCTTTGTTTGTGTTCGAAGGACTTTGCCCCTACGACACTAATTTACATACAGGTCGAAAACATCATTAATACATAATTATTTGTTCTGAAGTCTCGTTACACAGTACCAAGCCAATTCAAATAAAGTGCCAAACAAAACTCCAACTCACTAGAACTTTATCACTTTTCCTAGTAACAGCCTGCCAGCCACATTATCGCAGTATTGTGAAGTTATGAGCTTTAAGATGGCTGTACACTCTTGCCGAGACAGACCGACGCACAGCGGGTACGAGTGTGTAGATAGGAGGTATCCTCGGTGTTCCTCGCTTACGATGATTCTAATGTCCACCAACTGCTTGTCCACCACCGGTGAACAGTGACACCATTTAAAAAAATACCTCCAGTGGTGGCCAACGGAAATATTTTTTTAAAGTCGTATCACTGTCCATCAGTGGTGCTTAAGGAGAATAATTAAAAAAGTTGTGTGGCTATCCATAATGATCCAGATGGTGGACAGTTACAAAACCTTTTAAAATTATTAAAAAAGGATTTTTTTTAAATGGTGTCACTGTCCGCCAGTTGTGGACAAACATGTGGTGGCCATCGGGAAGCCAAGCGAGCGATGATCCCCAACGCTCGCTTAGCTGTACAGTTGTACACTCTCGCACACACACTGCATCAGAGTGTCTCGACGACAGCGTACACTAACCTTTGTCATGGCCGCCATCCACACAAGCTTCAGTTTAATTAAGTGACAAGAAAGTCCATCGTTTATAAACAGGCTTCATAATAGAAAAGCTGTGTTCAGCGAGCTAGGCGAGAAGGAAATTGTTGTATGAAAAGATAATTAGTTTTCGCTTTGTCTTAACCTGAGCAGGTGTACTTTGTGTAATTTATTTCATTACCAAGGCTCTCAAGATGGTGTAGGAAACATAGTGAGTGAACAAGCGTGTCCTAGAACGAGAAATTCGAAGTCGTGTGTCATCCGCCAACCTGCAATGGGCTCACGGGGTGGACGACGGTTCCGAAAAATAATTAATCATCAATACTAATATGATAATGAAGTAAAGTTTGTTAATAAATAAATAAAAATCTTTATTTATACAAAAACCTTCAACAATGCTTAAATACTAGGTCACATGAATTTAAATGAATTAAAGGTCATACAGATAGAGTAAACCCTGACTCCCAAACTAGGACATCATGTGATTTAGGAGTCGGTGTTCTGCTGTCACTATTGTTACCAAAAACCTATTACTAAAAGTGTATATAAGGGTAATCTTCGGAACTCCTGTCCTAATCCAATTCTGAAAATTCTTATACTAACTTTAAGCTACATTGTCCTCGAGTTTCATAAGCTTTAACGCGAGCGATGCCGCGTGCAAAAGCTAGTCATCCATAAAACAAAACAAATTGTGTCAATCGAACTTTAATACATTGATAAAAAATTGCCAATTGGAATATAGCTTATTACAAAAGTTTAACATTTGTTTTGAACCAAAAGTTAATAAGTAATAAGGTTTATTTTTCAAAGCTGCAAAGGTTGGTCTCGGAAGAAAAACATTTGACTTTTGAAACTTTTGCAAAATTAATTGCTTCTCGTCGCGGTGTTCTGAGACGATGAATCGACTTTGAGGAAACAAATTCGCGATGAGAGAAAAGCTGAATCTTAACATTTATTTTTATTCTTAAATCCATTTAAAAGTGCAATATCTACGCTGTCAATAATTCAAAACATAATGAAACAGTAGTTTTTATAACCGCCCATTCTGGGCTTGTGAGTTGTGATTTCGTGAACCATGTTCGTGATTCTATGGTGAAATTTTGTAACACGATTATGTCCCTTACCGTATGTGAACACAAGAACATTTTTCGTTTAATCATAGAATTTAACTTTTTAAAAAGAAGTGCCCATAAATAACTCTTACAAAAGCTATCATCGCATGCCTTTACTAAGCCTCACCTCTTTACCGTCATAAGGTGAGTCAAGATATAAAGTTCGCTATATTAATCGCCTGGTTAATCCACTATAGTGCAAACTTTATTACATTTTTACGACAATACCTTTATGAGCTCTATACCTCTATATGAGGTGAAAAATGTATATTAAAATCATTGTCTGCCAAAGTAATGTATTTTTAACTGTATTACTATGTGGTTAAAGTTTCAATGAGTTTGTTAACTTGTTGTGAGTGTTTTTCTTTCGAGTTTGACGTCAATAAGTTAGCCTACTTTCTCCTGATAATCTAATTTTATGCGGTTCTTGACTTATGTCTGCATGACTTCTTCCATAATATCATCACCTGCTTTGCCTAGACCCAAATGTGTTGGGGCTGGCTTCCAGTCTAACCGGATGTATCTGAATTTAACATGAAGCGACTGCCTATCTGACATCTACAACCCAGTTATAGCGGGTAATACGATACTCCTTGGTAAGTCTGGTTGTCAGACTTTCTACTACATAATCAGTGGCCCGAAAGTCTCACTACCAGGTTGTAACGACTGTCAAAAATCACACAAATGACAGCCAGGACCAATGGCTTAACGTGCTTTGTTAAATTAATGTATATAACAGTACTTGCGATTTCCACCGACCTTCGGTACTGTTCCGTTGTTATGCAAAGAGTTGGACACTCGTTAGTCGTTTGTAAAAGGACTATGATTTCAGCTGGTACTGTTTGCTCTGATGGTATTACAAAAATCTAGACTAAGCTGAAGTTTCCAGGAAAACAGTGAACGGAGTATGTATTTCCCGTTAGTGGCAGATTAGACTACAGTGGGATTACTCAAAAACATAAATATTGAAGAGTATACTTTTACAAGTAAACTTTTAATTAATAAGTAAGTAAGACCGCATAATTATATTCAGCTGCATTAGATATCGCTTCTTTTCGATGGCAGTAAGAAAGAATTGTGAAAAAATACCTGCTGTGTTGACCCCAATTTTTTTTAACGCAAAATTGGCTTGCGTAAGTCGCCTGAAGCGATTATGCGGCCTATTGCAGAGCATGCTTGTCTTGAAGAAACCGATTCACTCGAGCAAAATTTCGATACGGGAAAAAGAATAATGATATATTTACATAATTTTAATATATATTAATTATAATTTTTGACACACTGTGTCTACGTCTCTCATTAGAGGAGGAGCTCGTGGCTAAATAATAACTGCCGCTCGGGTCGATCTTTAGGTTAAGCTGAGCTTGCGTAGGTTGGTCCGGGGATGGGTGACCACCCATAACATATCGAGTTTCCTCCGTGCCTCGGAAAGCACGTTAAGCTGTTGGTCCCCGCTGTCATTTGTAGATCTTTGACAGTCGTTACAGGTAGTCAGTGGCCTCAAAGTCTGACAACCAGTCTTACCAAGGGGTATCGTATTACCCAGAACTAACTGGGTTGTGGAGGTCAGATAGGCAGTCGCTCCATGTAAAATACTGGTATTCAGCTGCATCCAGTTAGACTGGAAGCCGACCCCAAAGTACTTGCGAAAAGGCTAGGCAGATGATGATGTCTACGTTTCTCATTCAATCCAACTACCGCAGGTAAGTTGGTAAAAAAATCTAATGAAATAAGCAGTCAGACGCCAGCTAATCAAGCTACTACAATCTGTCAAATTTCTGTAACAGATTTTCAACTTTATCGCTTCAGTGTAAGGTTCAAGGCTGATTGGGAAATTTTCACAGTTTCGGGTAGCTTGATTTGCTGGCGTCGTCTGTACCTTTGTGCTCTTCAATCTTTATGTAATTTCTGTTTTAAGGATTGCTGTGTGCATAAATAAGTAGAATGAAAAGTAATGATGATAAATCTATTCTTTATCCGTGGAAACCGAATGATTATTCTCAAATAAAATAATTTTATGTTATTAACTAAACCTTTTATGTAACTTAACCACTTATGTAGGTACTTTCATAGTTTTTCTTACTCCTTCCTCAGACTATTTTATAAACGAAAAGGAATGAGGAAAACTTATATAAGTTGTATAAGGAAAAGACTGGGCCATAAGTCCTAGACAAACTGTTTCAAAAGTTAGAACTTAAGTAGACACTGCGATTTTTCTTCTTGACATAATCCTTGAATCATTTCATCCTCAAGACACAAAGGATGACCCACTAGTTACTTTTCTACTTTTCGCAAACCTAACACTCCACATAATAAAATTGACAAAAATTACGCTAGCGACATCTATGACACGAATTAATAACTAAAAATGCTGCATCACTCTATCAGAGTTATCAGGAGATCCAGAAATACAAGGTGCAAATGGACCCTTCATGAAGCCGTCAACCAAGTAATCTGTACATCAAACTGAATTACTCTATGCAAAAATTATTGCTGGGAAACGAATTTTTTTTTGGTGTGAAAAATCACGTTATACGGTAGGACACAATGTAACGCCCTTAAAACACTGTGCCGATGGATGCATTGAATAGTACGGGAGACGAGGAGGTATTGAAAGTTAAGTTGTGTTTAAAAAAAGTTGTATAAATGTGTTAAAAGGAAGTGTTGGAACTTTGACCTTTATCGAACGTAAGAAGTTTCCCAGGTACGGTCCAGAACAAAGAAAAAGGGGAGAACAAGTGCCTTTCGGCTTCGTTAAGGCCTTTACACCCTTTATACACCAACCCGACATCAACCATCGGTGATGTACCAGTAGCCCACCAGACATATCATCCGTCGGAGGATACCTTTTTTTTCGTATGGGAAATCATCAAATGACGCCTGCCGCTCTGGGTGGAGTGGAAGGGAGTGTCAGACTTTTACTGACTAAAACCCATCCATGTTCCTTCTTTGCCTTTTGTGTTCCAGGGCCGCGGTATCTCTTTCGGTGAGTCCCGCAGCCCTTGGTCCTGGACCCCCTCCGGTTTGCTGACATCTCTTTGAGACGCGGGTGGAACACGATCGCGCCGTCGACACGGCCTGTATCCGTCGGAGGATCCTTCTCTTACGACGGAGTATAAGGAAATGTATACTATATGTTCTTCTTTATGCCTTTAAACGAACACACAGACACTTATACACTATATTTTTCTCCACGATACCACAACATTAAGACCGCGAATAAAAACGCCTCGTGTTTTTAAAATGTTTCCTTTTCATTATAAAAGATACTTTACACAATTAAAAGAAAATAAATTACAAGTACTTGACAAAACCTTAGCTTGAGGCGTCGCAAATTAATTTATGTTTTCTTCGTAATATTCACTAAGAAAATTATTTAGTTCCGAGTGTATTTCCTCCGGTTGTATAATATTTTGTTTGAGAAATAAAAATAATTTATTGGGGTACAATAAAATTAACTTTACTTCGGATAAACAATTACGTACATAGTGGATTATAAGTAGCTGTTTCTTTTATAGAAAAGTGGGTTTCATAAAAATACATGAAATTGAAATCCTAATTAGGCTTAAGTTTTTTTTTAATATATTTTTGTTTTCAGTAGACTCATTTCGCAATTTAAATTGTCCACATCTGAAAGGAGCTTCAAGTAAATTTAATATAATTATTTTGGAAACAACTTACCCATCACGGTGTTTTGATACAGACAGAAGGACGCAATTTATTCTTTGATGTTCAATTTTCCATTTTTGATCGTATAAATAGGTTGCAAAAGAGCCAATTTCCTACAGCCAACCCACGCAATAAACCCTATCCTTCAAAATTGTGCCTGTAATTTACAAGATACGCTCACATGAACAAAAATATAAATACAATTTTATTCATCAAATTAACCCTCCCATACCAGCGTCACAAAGAGGCGTCAAAACGTAAACAACATGTTTTGTTCTGACAAAATTGTTTAATTAAATAAATGTTTCATATTAATCCGTTCAGGAGACGCAGCTGTGTGCTGGTTAACGAACTGGTTTAATCCAGAATCGGGTCAAGCACGACCCGGCTGAGATACTGGGACTTATTTCCGTCCCGTCTTAATATGCCGACCGTATACCTTCAGTTTGTGATGCAAGTTTAGAGCTGACAGCCTTATCGAAGAAATGAAAATATACATTTTGTTCAAGACTGTCAAAAAAATAATTATGCAGGCCAGCGCCACTGGAAACCTTGCGTGAAATGGCATCTAAGATGGCACCTGGATACTACTGCAATTCTGGAATGAATTATTATGATCTTTTACAACCATGGTGAGATGGAAGTATAAAAATTATTTATATTTAAAATCTAACAGCTTTACTAACACATATTTTTAACGGTCACAACAACTGTATATACATAGAACGAATGTAATCTCTCATTTATTGAATAATTTTAATTATATTATTTATTTGGCTATAATCTTCAAAATACATTATCATCTTAGCATTTTTAACGTGCAATAATTTTGGACTAAACGTCTTTAAAAGCGTAACTTTCAGCCTACTTTTAACGTAACGTCTTACAACCCGCTTTACACCGAACCCTTTCACCACTTCTTAACCTTCACACAGCGACCATTTGGCCCCAACGTGGAGCAAGTCGCGGGTTAAAATTGGGGACGAAAAAGGTCCCCACTAACGCATGACCGGCGTAAGGATGATTTGCAAGCCAAAGTTTTATGATTTCGAAGTTGCCAACGTCAGTTTAAGATTACAAAGGTTTTTGGGGTCGAGTTTTATACTAGTGGTGAAATCAGAGGGGTTTTATGAAAACCTTTTTTCTGCTTAAGAAATTTTTCTTGAGGGTAACTTTTAATAAAAATGTTATTAGATTTCGGAACGGCGGCGCGTAAATATTTTGAAGTGTGTTTTGTGAGTGAGTATTGAATAAGTGATTTTTTTCGTTTGGAGTTGACTTTCATTTTTGTGTAATATAAAGTATTTTGAGATGAATAAAAAGCAAATACCAAAGATAGCGTGAAACTATTTGAATTCTAATAAAATAAAGTTTTAGTTTATCCTTTTATTTTTCACGAAAATCTACCAAATAAATTACGATAACAGCATTGCCCATGTTGAATACAAAATGGACCGGACCATTTCATGTATTAGGTAGGGATGTAATGGTAGTGTCTTATTACGTACATAACAAGGCATATAACGAGGGTCGTCCGAATACATCACGATCAACAGACTGATGCTAACTGTGTACGATGTTAGGTATTAGTCTATGTTTAACTAATACAACGTGACTTTTTAGTCGTCTTACAACGGCAGCCCACTTCATGTATCCAATGATTTCTAAACATTCATAAAAAAATAGGTGTTTAGGAAATTTCTAGATAAGATAAGATAAGATAATATTTATTTGCTTAAACATGTGTCATACATACAAAAAAAAAACAAAACAAATAAAACAAAAAAAAATACATGCATGCAAGATGGCAACAACATTATTAGGTATAGGCATGTTTGCCACATGATGTGACGTGCAAATGTCAAGAAATATTTTTAATTAAAGTATTCTCTTAAAATAACAATAAATTAAATCATTAAAGAATAATAATAATACTGTCATAAATTTAAAGTAACAAAAATCAAATAGAACATCAAAAACAAAATAGAACATCAAAAAATGACTGTTACACAATAATCATGTCAATACACAATAAAAAAAAAAAATTATAAAAGGTCCCGAAATAATTAAACTAACAAATTGTAAATTAACAAACACAAAAAAATATATATTATAATCAAATCAAATAGGCTATTATGTCAATACAAATCTTTCTTCCTTATTATATAATTTAAAAATAAACATATTATTCATTATTATAACGCATGACGTAGTAAGACTACTGAGCTGCGAGTGCAGTCCACATTATTATTTTTTGTACCTATTATCTTATTGAATGGTAAAAAAACCCGCCTAGAGATATTTTATGTCGGATACATTGACAGTACCATTTTTTTAAGACGACTAAAAGTCACGGTGTAAAACACAATCGGTGTAAAACTGGCAGTTGTTCCATCTAATATTCAAGGATCTTTGATAGTCGTGATAAGGTTTCAGAAGCCCGAAAGTCTATACCAGTCTTTCGAAAAGGTATCAGGTTACCCATTCTTTCTTTTTTCCAATTTTTCTTCATACTCGGGCTTTGGAGATCCTCTTAGCGTGTTGATGGCAAATTTTCATGAAATATAAATGTCGGATCCGAATATTGGTACGGGCTTAAAACGAATAGCAAATACGCAGTGGTATCTCTATCCACACCACAGCGTGCTTTTATAGAGCCCTAATGTTGACAGCTCCAGGCGAGGGCGACATTCAGTGTCTGATGAGGGCGACATTCAGTGTCTGATCGCAGCGGAGTTGAAACGTCCTGGAACTGTACCCCGATTCATTGTGCTCCGTGTTATTGTGTTAAATTGTAATGTCAAGTAATTTGTTAGTTTAATAGAAACAGTGTATCGCACCCAGTGTATTGTCATTGCACAAAACCCATCTTCTTGTACATGATGTACAAGCCTAATGAAATAAATCCTGACAATCCGACATATATAAGTTTTTTCTCATGTAAGTGAATGTAATTCTTTTTGAGAAATAAAGTTCTTAAACCATATATATTATTTGGCCCGATATTCAGCGATGCGAACTCCGATCGCTGATGCTGTCATAAGATCGTCAAGAGCGCAGATGTCGGGCATGTTGCGCAGGTTAGAAGGTGGGCCATTGTCTGTGAAGACACGCTGCATACACACTTGAGATCAAAACCATCCATGAACCTTTATCTGTAGAGATTGCCTTTGCTACGGCCGACTTGGGTTCGGAGTCTATTTAGAGATTTTCAAGTCGGCCACGGCAAAGCATGGCCAGGCTCGATGAAACCATCATCATCTTTTAGGTTAGATAAGCAGTCGCTCCATGAAAAAAATCCTGGCATTTTGCTGTATTCGGTAAGTTAAGCCCGATATAGTCGGGAAAAGTAGGCAGATAAAGATGAAAATTTAAGGAAACATCTAAGATTTTACATACATACATAAACTCGCACCTTTTTCCCATGGAGAAGGCAGAAACCACAGAACGCCACCTGCTACGATCCTTACGTACTCCTTTTGCCTCGTCCACGTTCACACATTTAAGATTTGGTACACATAAATTGTGCTTTATTGAACAGTCTTAAGTGCCCGGCCATGGGGGTATAATTAACCTACTCCTTCTTGATTCTACGTAAGAATTTTCTAAGTTGGTTGTTATTTATAAAGGGTGTAACAATATTACTTAACTGGCACTTATTCTCTACGTCATTGCTATTATTTTTTTGTTCTAGACTATTCCTGGGAACTTTTTAGTTACGGAGATATTGGGGTTCATAGTTCCAACTTTTTCACAAGTTTTTATTTTTTTTAAATAAAATTATAATTATATTATAAAATTATAACAAGTATTTATATATTATAATTATAATATATAAATACATGTTTTACTGTAAGATTTTTACTTTAAACACCTCCATGACACCCGTACTATTCAATCCATCTATCAGCACAATGTTTTGTGTGGAGTACTTTGAGTCCTACTGTAAAACGTGATTTTTCATCTAAAAAAAAGGCGTTTCCCAGTAGTCATTTTTGCGTAAAGTTACTTAGTTTTATGTACTGAATGCTCGGTCGAAGGCTTCGTAAAGGGTTAACTCGCCGTCTGTCCGTCTTATGACGACAGGCCGTGTCGACGGCGCGTTCTTGATCCACGCCTCAAAGAGATGTCAGCAAACCGGAGGGGTCCGCAAGGGCCGACGCCTGCCAGGGCTGCGGCCCTGGAACACAAAGGGCAAAGAAGGAACATGGATGGGTTTTAGTCAGTAAAAGTCTGACACTGGGATTCCGCTCCGTCCAGAGCGGGAGGGGTCATTTGAGGATTTCCCATCCCAAAAAAAAAGGGCTTCGTAATGGGTCCATTTACACCTTAAATGTGTCAGAAAAAGCTGCTTTCTGATACTCTTAGAAACGATCTGTATGTAACTATACCCATAGTTACATACAGATCGTTTACAGATCGACTTCAACGTATAGAAACAATAAAAAAATTCACAATTACTTTAACAACAAACATCATCATCATCTTCCTGCCCTTGTCCCATGTTATTTGGGGGCGGCGCAACACGTTTTTTTCTTCCATTCTCCTCTGTCAACCGTCATGCTATCATTTACTTCTTTATATTTCAACAACAAACATCAACGAATAAAAAAACAGCTGCATCGAAAAGCAATGTTAAGAAAATAAATTAAAATTTATCAAACATTCTGATAAACTTTTCATTCATTAAATTGGCGTAAGTAATTAAAATAATCACTCGAATGGAAATCATTTTCCGTTCCATTACCGTATAACGGAACTCAAATACAAGGTACATAAGTAATGAATGCGGTCAAGCGTGGGTGGCTTTTCTGGAGTTGCGTTCCGTAAAAATAAAGCAGCGCTTTTCTTTTCAGCTGCCAGGTCTTGCACCTTTTAAGTTAATTAATATTAACTCTTAAGTCATCCGTGTTACATGAGTAACGGAGAAGATCCCAATTAATGTCATTAATTTTCTTTATTTCAGGTAAATGAAGACCTATATTAATTGAGACTACACAGTGTAAGTAACAATAATTTATCTTAAAGGAAAATCATATTAAAATATTTAGTTAACGATTCCGATTCGGATTTCTGAAAAAGAAACCTTTTATTTTCTAACTTTTGTCTGGAATCTGAATTCTTAAACAAGACAAACATACTTTTAACTTCTATTAAATTTAACACACTTTGCCTTACAGAACCCAAAAGTAAATTTAGCAAGGTGGAAAACTGGAAATTCACAAAAAGATCACCGGGGATAAAATAGAACAGTCAATTTTGTTCGTAACAGGACCCTCTGTTGATATTCTCAACATCCAACTGATTTGAATTATAAGAGTACCACCAAATTACGAGATTAAAGTACGAATTAGACATAGTTTAGTTAAAGTAATACTGCCTCGTTAGTTTAGTGGTCCCAATCGCGACAGCTGAGCATGAAATCCTGGTTTAGATTCTCGGGTAGGGCAAATTGTTATTGGGTTTTTCCCATCAGGAATTTCTCAGTAGCTGCCGGAGGTTGGACGGAGTCTGGATTTGTGCTCGGTTGATTGCAATGGGCTCGCCCAATAAAACATGGGACTTTAACATAACTGTCGAAATGTGAGTGTACTATTAGGTCTGAGGCTTCGTGTATTACAGGCGTGATGTTATGTGTTATGTTATGTTTTGAGCAATAATGACATTTGGTGCTTATGTGTACAAAAGCGAATTTAGGCTGACACTGTAGTGCTCTTCTGAAAATCAGTGTCACATAAAAGTTACCTTCTTTTGGGATTGGAAATCATCAAATGACTCCTCCCGCTCTGGACGGAGCGGAAGGGAGTGACAGACTTGTACTGACTAAAACTCATTCATGTTCCCTCTAAGCCCTTCGTGTTCCAGGGCCGCGGTAAAAGAAAACTCACCTTGGCATAGGAAGAAACGTGGGATTTTTGACAATCAATCAACCAATAAACTAAGTCTCCAGTAAATAGGTCTCTCCGAAGCTGTGCTATTACACCTCTGCCATTGATACCGACGAATAAATTTATATAATTCTGACACGAGATAGAATAATTTCAGTAAAGCAGAAGTTTCGTTGCAGAAGAACATTACATTTGCCAGATAAAGTTATTTATTTTTATTTATTTATTTATTTATGTACACACAGATACTTAACAGGACAATATTCTTGGAGGGGAGAAATTTCTTCCAGCAGACCTGCGAGAGGAAAGATGGATTAGAAATGTAGACACAGTGTGTAGAAAAGACAAAACAAGGAAATTTAACTTAACTTAAAACAAAAATAGATCTATAAAAAAATAAACATACATATAAATATACACACTTAAAAAAAAAGAAAATACTAGTATTGTAAATACACTGTGACTTTTTAGTCGTCTTACAAAGATGGTACACTCAATGTATCCGACATAAAATACCTATAGGCGCGATTTTTTTTAACCTTTAATAATTATGACATTAGGTACAAAGAAAAATAAATAATACTTACATTAGAATTATGAAACATCCTGTTAATAATGTTTGTGTCAAACGGTAGAACATACCTACCCAGCACTGAGGACACGAGTCGAGTAGATCATCGCTCGCAACAGGGTGTTTCAACAACGTCATACTGAATAATATTTTTATTTTTAAATTATTAAAATCACATAAATACGAATTTTTTTTTTCGTGAATGTTTAGTAGTCATTGGTTACATGAAGTGGGCTGCCGTTGTAAGACGACTAAAAAGTCACGGTGTATATTCCTTTACAATAACAGAATTTCTAATTAATTTCATCCGATACTGTCTACTTAAAACAAATGGATTTTCTCAGATAGCTTGTCTCATTCATACCTCGAGGCGATTGAAATTTGAACACCATCTCAGTTTACGACTTCAGATTAAGACCTGATCGGTATAAAACGGTTTTCTTGATAATATTATTAAGCAGGACGTCTTATTGGATCATCCTGTACGTGAGCCAATTGCGAAGTGTGACGTAATGAATACAATTTTATAACAACCTGTAGATATTGCATAGTAGTCCGCAGTTGATGACAGATTTAAAGAATTCATACTAATATTATGAATGCGTCTGAATATCTGATTCCCTGTTGATTAAATTTGGCAAAGAGATAGGTAATGACCATAACTTGGATGTGGGGTATTGTTTATATCTGTAGTATGCTCCTGTGGCATAATTTCCGACTTCTATGTGGACGATGCCGTGGTATTAGATAGTAAGAATTAAATGGACTCCTCGTTACACTTGTAAGAATCAACTGTAAGAGCGTTTTCTAATGAATTTATTTAATTGCCATATTTTAATACGTAATAACGGTTTTATTGTTTGATAAGTGGGTACCAAGGAAAACAATTGTTAACCTTTTGAACGCTAGAGCATAAAAGAACGCACGTGCCCTCCACGCCAACCACAATTTCAGCAAATACTTTTTACGATTTAATTGTGTATTTCATGTTATATTAGTGCACTGCACTTTTTGTCACATATTTGCATCGTTGGCGTACAGGGCACGCGCTTGCTTGTCACGTATATGTGACAATGGTGTTCAAAAGGTTAAGCAAATCGACGCCCTACATCTACCGTGTTATAGTCATTTCCCATAACTGTCAGAGTATGACAGTTGAGCTTTGCATAATTATACGGACTATTTGAGCTGATGTTCAAGGTACCTACGAATAAAACACTTAATTTTCTTCGTTGCCTCGTAGTTCGAGCGCAACTGCTGGGCATTCGATCCTGGGTTGCGAATTCCCGGGTCGGGCAAAGTGTTATTGGGTTTGCCCATCAGGAATTTCTCTGTAGCAGCCACGGAGTTTGGATTGGTGCTCAGTTGATGGCAATAGTCTCGCCCCCTATTACATGGGACTTAAAACGTCGGGTATAGGTACTATTTGGTACACCTCTACCTAATCCTTTGGTGATTACAGGCGTGGTGTTATGTACGTAATGAGTTGAACACTTACAATTTATGGTTTCACCTTTCAATTATAATAACATCGTGGACCGTCCGATATGTTTACGACAAAATATTTTCCGTGATAACAATCTGATGACGCAGAGCCAACCAGATCGTAGCACTTTGCTACGCCGTAGCACAGGGGTGACGTAGTACGCGCTACGGTTATTTATAAATGTAAGAATAGCCTCATGCACTACCGTCATCGAACATAGGTACTTTGTTAGACGACACCACTTTCAACCTCGCTGCTTCTTTACAACTAGTAGCCCCTTGTTGTTCTCCTCATCGCTGTCACTGTGGGGAAGTTGTCAACAGCCTTAGACACCACGGCGTGTCATGCAGCCGAAGTGCGTGGCGTCTTGCGCGACACGCGACTTGTAATGACATAATCCGACGAGCTCTTGTCACCTAGTATTTTTATTTTAACTCTGTTATTCAATTGCTTGTGGTGGAGGAGCTCGTAGCTAAATAAGAACAGCCGCTCGGATCGATCTTTAGGTTAAGCCGTGCTTACCTAGGTTGGTCCGTGGATGGGTGACCACCCATTACATACCGAGTTTCCTCCGTGCCTCGGAAAGCACGTTAAGCCGTTGGTCCCGGCTGTCATTTGTAGATCTTTGACAGTCGTTACAGGTAGTCAGTGGCCCGAAAGTCTGACATCCAGTCTTACCAAGGGGTATCGTATTACCTAGCACTAACTGGGTTGTGGAGGTCCGACAGGCAGTCGCTCCATGTAAAATACTGTATTCAGCTGCATCCGGTTAGACTGGAAGCCGACCCTAACATAATTGGGAAAAGGCTAGGCAGATGATGATTCAATTGCTTGTGGTTACAATGGAAGCCGACTCAATAGTTTAACAATCAATTTGTGTAATTAAATTATCATTAAATACATGATCTATCTATTACTGCAACGGCCGATTTAATGAAGTAATTGTATTAAGGGATTAATTAAAACAGGTGGATAGTTCCCAGTATCAACCCATTCACTAATCGTACAGCAATTAGTGATCCACCTATTAATCACCGTGATTATGTCACTCGCTTTGTCGGTCGTTTAAATTGTATCGAATATTAATTTTGGACTTTATTGATGAGATAGCATTTTCTGAAATATTTTGGAGAGACTATGGAGTATGGATTTTTTAAGGATATGTGTCAGTTGAAGTGGGATTGGACGCCTTTTTTTTTTGGATGGTGGGGAATCATCAAATGACCCCTCCCGCTCTGGGCGGAGCGGAAGGGAGTGTCAGACTCTTACTGACTAAAAACCACCCATGTTCCTTCTTTGGCCCTTTATGTTCCAGGGCCGCGGTATCTCTTTCGAGCAGTCCCGCAGCCCTGGCAGGCGTCGGCCCTTGATGGCCCCTCCCGTTTGGTGACATCTCTTTGAGGCGCGCGTGGAACACGAACGCGCCGTCGACAAGGCCTGTCGTCATACGACGGACGAACGGCGAGCTAGCCCATTACTCACCGTCCACAGGCCCGACTCACCGTCCACAGGCCCGGGGATTGGACGCCTGGACGGGCCATGTCTGTGGAATGAACTAGGACCGATAGGCCAGAGTCGTCACGAAGAAGGTGCCAGAACACGAACGTCAGTCGTAGAAAACACAACGTCTACGTTACTTTCCGGACTGATCACCATTTACATCATCTCCGTAACGGGTAAAGATCGGTTCGAATATTTATGATGAAATAAATTGAATTAGTTTTAAGCGAGATCACAATTCAGTTTTTGTACAAGGTGATGTATTTTGGCGTAACAATGTCTAGTATTGAATTTTCTTTACCAGTATTTAATTCAAAATTATTATCGATAAGCTGGTGGGTACCAAGCTTCATAGCCTGGCCCACCGGCGCAAGGTTGCATGTCTGTCGGTCTTTTACAGGCTGTACTTTGGTGAGTGTGTCCAAGAGCTCCACGAGATCATTCCACCATCTCGCTTCTTCCATCGGGAGTCCAGACGTACTGCGGGTTATCACCCATTCCTTGTCGATGTTCCACACATTCGCACGAAGCGCTTTGCTACATCGTTTATTATGCGCACAACCAAGGAGTGGAATTCCCTGCCTTCGTCGGTGTTCCCAAATTCATATGACCCCAATCTATTTAATTAGCGAGTTAATAGGCTTCTTTTGGATTAGCTCGTTCCATGGTCGACCTCATCTCTGTCCTCAGGACTAGATTGAGGTCAAGAGTAGGCCCATCAAACATAAAAAAAAAAATTACTGCCCGTGCCGGATACTTACGTATCATAACAAAACGAGCGTATTTATATATTCGGCTCTAACAAACAGTAACACATAAAATCTTAGACATGGAACACAACATGGATTCAAAAAGGGAATTTATAGAGCCATGGGACGTTCCTGTTCTCCGAACACAATTTCCCATCTGAGTCATAACTCCGGCAAGCGCAGCTGGGACCTACATACCTCGCTCATCACAGCACCCATTAAACCAGGAAACCGTCGTAAATACCCCTTGAAATCTCCCATTGAACCCCATGTAATGCCTATGGGCTGTGATCTACAAGCAGGACTATTCTCAACTAACTTTATAAGGCTTTCAGTTGACAATTTACTGTCGAACGACTTTCAAGTAGTGAACGAGTGTTAAACCTTGCGACTGGGAACTGAGGCAAACTTGGGATTCAGGAAATACATTCCCGAGTAATAAATCTGGGTTGAACACAACTGCCATATTGGTCTAGTGGTCACTAGCACTACTGCTGAGAAGGTCCTGGGTTCGAGTCCAAAGTTGGGCAAAGTTAATACGTTTTTCCATTGAGAATTTTCGGTAATAACACGGAGTCTGCATTTGGCCCGGTTGATGGCAATACGTAGTAAGTGCGTATGTTACATGGGACTTTACATAACTGGCAAAATGTGGGTACATTATGGTACTACACACCAATTCTGTTTTCAAAAGAAAACTGAAACTGAACTGTTGTATTTGAAAAGTGTACACTTTTACCCCAGGAAAACTAGGTGATGTATTATTTTGTGTGATGATGTGTGCTCAAAACTTTTCCTTATTAAAACTGCATGCGATTTACTACCTCTTGGTCTTAAACTAATACTGAAAAAGTTAATTGTAGTGTTATTCTTCTTAAACTGGATGGTTACAAAATCCTCAAATAAGTTAAAAAGCCCCGAATCAATGAAACGAGTCTAAATTTGGGTGTGAAGGTTTTGTTTAATAACTAATTTTAGCGAAAAATACTTAATTTGTAATAACAAATTATGTAGCGGCACTAGAAACAGTACTACAGCAACACAGAACAAAAAGTACTACAGCACCATCTATGACACAACTAAACATCGAAATACATCTAAATCCTGCATAGCGCAAGTTATCCACGAATTAAGACTACCTATATAGAAAAAAACCGGCCAAGTGCGTGTCGGACCACGCACAATTTAGGGTTCCGTAGTTGACTAGTTTCCCATCATAATATGCAGACACTTCCTATGGTTCGATTCCCCTCTGAACGATGATTTTTATTGTAATAATAAAAAACAAACTTACATTTGCAACAAACCTGTGCTCCCATACAATATGTTTAGGAAAATATGTTCTCCAAGAACATTTTATAAGTTGGTCGACTATTACTCGTACACTTGTAAAGCCTACTTAGCTGTGATAGTTTTCCTTTTAACTTCATCGTCAATTTTTTCACGTACCAAAACTCAACCGTTTAGCTGGTAGAGGGGGGGGGGGGACTCTTGAGTCTAACACAAATGGTGTACACTTTAAAGCTTAATATTTCACAAACAAATCCCTTAATCCAAAATTATTTAACAAACTCGCAATATTTTTTAAAGACCTATCCAACGACGTCCCACATTATGGGGTTCCACAATGGGGTCCCATAAAACCCACTTTAAGTGTACAGGAGATACCCTATAAAAAATACTTTTAGAGATTTTATTTTACCACTTTGTCGGCGTTACTAATTTGTATATTCATGCCAAATTACAGCTTTCTAGTACAAAGAGTCTTTGACCTAAGCTGCGGACAGACAGACAGACAGACGGACATGGCGAAACTAATAGGGAACCCTAATAGTTTCGCCGGAACTTCTACGGAACCCTTAAAACCCGACAATAACATAACTACCAGACATAACCCCCGTCTGGTCGGAGCGGGTACAACGGGCATATTTTGAAAAACATATATTACAATAAATTAACGGGGACAACGGGAAGTAATTCAAATTATTTTATTAAATTCCCTTTGTCCCCTTTAACGGGGACATGGCCTACGGGGACAACGGGAATACACCGATCCACCCTGTTCATCATACCCCCAAAAAAAGAATGCTAGGTAATTATTTTACTTCGGTGCCTATGTTTACTATGAAAAATTAAACCATTAAATTCAAATACACTGAAACATTTTTTTAGTAGCCTATTCAGTCCCACTGCTGGACAAAGAACTCCCCCATTCCCTTCTAACTCTCCCGGTTTTTTGTTTTTCTTGCCTTTTAACAGTTTCTTTAAAAAAAAAATACGTGAAACGTGATTTAATATTTCATCTCACTATGTTTAAAATGACAAAGCGACCACATCGCGCAGTCACAAAGGGTAACGAAACAAAGTCACTTTATTATCCAAAACTTCACTAATCTCATTCCAACCGCCCACATAGGTACACTGAAATGCCAATAAGTCTAGACACAAACAGACTTATTTTTAGAAAAATAATTGTATTATTCAAGAAAGGCATTGTATTATAAATAGCTTGATGTCTGGATAACTCTGGATTTGCATATGAAAGGCTGGGTAAGTATGTAACCCTATCATCTGTTTTAAATAAAATATTAATGCGTAACTCTTTTTTTTTAAACTAGATCGATTTCAGAACTCTAATACGATAGAATTAGCATACGATTTCCACAGAAGGCAGTGCGTCAGATGAAAGATGTGGACTGTGGAGGAACAGACATCCCACTCACTTCATCAATCCACGAGAACACCTTCCTCTTGGTCAGGAGCTGCAGTGGCCAATCTGGAAATGTCTTAACGTTGGCCCAGGTTGGCCGTTGTAGAAATAATCTGGCCGAATATATCATCAACCCACCTCAAATATAATGATATGCCGCATCTCTGCAGGATATGCCCTACCTCCTTTATTGCCCATCGTGAACAGCTATCTGCTTCTTCCAAGATTTAAAAGAAGCCAACAAAAGAGCTGTGCAGGTGGCAATATACTGGTCGGGTATTATTTGAGTCCATCGACACGCAAAGAAGAAGAGAGAAGAACTCCACAGATTAATAGTTAAATCTGTAGTGATTTACTCTACCATACCTATTTCTATGGAGCATTGCCGTGTTCTGGTATGATGCTATCAGTGTCGGTGTTCGGTCAAATCTAGTGGACTAGTAGCGTAACGGATTTTCACGATAATGTACTGATATACTAATATGACATAATGGCATACTAATAACTGTCAAAGCAGCCCGGTTTGAGAACCGGTCTACTAGAAATTGTACCCAAGTCTTCGTACCATACATAGTTAATAGTTCCATCAGTAGTAACAAACAAAAAATGCTCTTCACTTTCGTCCTACCCTTACAAATACCAGCCAAAATTGTTTATAATAATTAATAGTTGCATTCTATCTGTGATTAAACGTTAAAGCCCGGTGGTCACAAAGGCGCGTGGGCGCTTCGCAGAATCACGGCGTAAACACAGGCCAATTAGCTACGTTCGCACTCGCATGGCTCGTAAACAAAATAGCAACCGAGTGTAGAACAGAAAGTAAGGTCCAAACAAAGACTGAAAACAGGCGTACACACACATACACCGTACGCGTACGTACAGTAATCTCAAACTAACGCTTAATGCATAGGTACGTGAAGTGTCTATGTAATGTACATAACAACAGGCCTGTAATCCCATAATGGTTAGGCAGTGGCATACCTAATCGTGCAGCCACATTTCACCAGAATATTTAAGTTCTCTAGCCTATTGTCATCGGCCGGACACGAGTTCAGACTCTGTGGTATACTGAGAAATTCTTGATGGAAGAACCCAGTGACACTTTGCTCCAACTGAGATTTGACCATAGGAGCTTATTTTCTGAAGAATCGCTTGCTACCACTAGACTAACTTCACTCATTTTAAAAAGCCGGGGCTTCTGTACCTAATCTATTCTATGATAGCGTGTTGTTATTATACCTGGAAGTAATTATGTGAAACTATTGGCATGTTGGCGTAGCTAAATACATGGTAACCTGTAAAAATATTCCAGTTTCGTGTCTGATATGAATCGGACAACACCTCATTTATCAAATTCATGGAAGTATTTAAAGGTTAATAATGACATGTCGAGGTTTTTTTTTGTGAATTATTGACCGCGATAACTATGCTCGATAAAAGATAAATACATACTTTACTTTGACGTTTTAACCCTTGTAATGTTGATCGGCGATGACTCGCAATATGGCCGCATCAGTAAAAGGGTTAATTTTTGATTGTCAAACTCGCCTACAATTAGTAACATTATGTTAGACTGACAATGGGCACATCTAGTGCTATTTCGTCATATGAGGAGTCTTAGTTCTATCTATTGAAAATGAGAAAAGTGAAGCGGAAGTCAACCGCACGGCTGTGGAGACACTTTGATCTATTATTACAATTGAAAAAGAAGCCAGCTTATTATTTGGTACTTATGTTCTTTAACAGTTAACAATAAACTATAAACCTTATTGAGAAGTAACTAAGCTCTTTTTTAATTCAATAACGCGTGGCATTTCTACTCGTTTAAGTTCAAATACGAATTTAAGTCAGTTCAAAACACAAATTGTATCGGATTTAGTTCTTTGTGATTTAAAACCAGCCTCCAAATGATCCCCAGAGATTTGCCGTCCAATTCACAATGGAATATTGATGTAACTAAATTAATGAGGCACTTAGAAAGTAAGGTCAAACCAAATTTTACTTAGAATTTGTTTATAGGCCCTAATTATTAAAAACCTAGTACTTATTAAATGTCTACTTAAAATTATAGCTATAATAGAATGGGGAGAGAAACACAATTAGTAAATTGTAGGCAAAAGACAAGTTTTTTTTTAAACCATGCTCCACACTACGAATTTCTCCTGTATTGTGGGTGCGTTTACATTTAAACGCAGATACACGAACAGCTAGACCCGGAACAACTACCTGTAGGCCATACAAACCCGAAAGGCAAAAGGCAAAGTTTATTTAAAAAAAATGGAATCCCGAAAATAAGTTACACAAAGCAGTCATATCGCTACGGCCTGTCATTTAGGTAGCTTAGCTGGTGCGGTTTGTGGTCGCCTTCGAAATTGTACCTTTATCAGATCACACGAAAGCACATTGTTCTGCAGTACCGAGTTCAACCAATCACGTCATTGTATTGAACTTGATAGCCATTCAACAAGGTAAACAAGTTACTTGAGACGTGTGAATGAACTTATTGCAGAGCGATTAGGCCGGGTTTATAATGTAATCAAATGTGTATGAGTCTATCTGGCAGGCCCCAACGAGATTTATCAACAGATGATAGCTTTTCATAAAGACATTATTTTGTACCTAAAGAAAATAAATAAGATATATTTTGTACCTCGACAGTTTTTGATTTAATGAGGTTTCTATGAAGTGTCTAGCTAGCGGGCCCCTTACGATTATTTTTTTTGTTATTATACTTTCAGATCGCCTAATAGTGCTCGAAGTTAGCAACCATTATGTACCTTACAAACCCAAAATGTCGACTTTCTGTGAGCTATACTTTAGAAGATATTTGGAGATATATATTTTTTTTGGGAAGATTTCTAGACGTTTGTCTAAATAACGAATATCTTCTAAAGTATAGCTCGCAGAAAGTCGAAATTTTGGATTTGTAAGGTACATAATAGTATCAAGCTCCTAATGCTATTGTATGATATAAAAGACTAATATTTAAAAAAGGGGCCTGCTGGCTGGACGTTTGTCTAAATAACGAATATCTTCTAAAGTATAGCTCACAGAAAGTCGACATTTTGGATTTGTAAGGTACATAATGGTTGCTAACTTCGAACACTATTAGGCGATCTGGAAGTATAATAACAAAAAAAATAATCGTAAGGGGCCCGCTAGCTAGACACTTCATAGAAACGTCATTAAATCAAAAACTGTCGAGGTACAAAATATTATTTATTTATTTTCTTTAGGTACAAAATAATGTCTTTATGAAAAGCTATCATCTGTTGATAAATCTCGTTGGGGCCTGCCAGATAGACTCACACATCAAATGTACGAGTTAGTATCATCAAATAAAGGCGTACCTATTTGTGGTCTAATTCTTATCGATTTTGATGAATACTCGTACACACTTGTGAATTGTGATTTTCCATAGACTTTGTTTTCTTTTTCTTTACGCTTGTGTAGCTACATTTCATATGACACATGTAATTGGTACACCACAGACTACCTACAGTATTGTCTCTCCCTTTTCTTGTAATCCATCAAAAGGTCGTCTCGAAAACATGGCTTTCAGCGATAAGATCGCCCATTGTGTCACCCTATGTGAAATGTTTTCTTTTATTAATGTTACTTGTATGGAAGTATGACACAATGAGCGGGCACACAGCGTCAGTGTGTGCTAACCCCTCAAGTTCTTAAATGTTACTCTGATACAAAATTGAATTTGTTACGACTAATCTAAAGAATACTTCGAACCATCGCATCACCGAATGCTGTCATACTCACGAACTAGCCAGCGAGCCCATATGAAAAACCAACTTGGACCTGTCACGGATTTGAACGTGCGTCTCTTTTGGAGGGGTACTTACACTTAATGGAGATGTGTATACATAATAAAGAATATTCTATTCATTTATTTATTTTCTTTGGCTATAAGAGTTGAGAAAGTAAAGATTGAGGAAAAGATTAGAATGATATGGCTAGAAAGAAGGTGTCTCATGCGAAAAAGACTAACATTATAGAGAAGTATGGAAGAAGAAGACATGCTGAGCCGACCCCAAATAAATTAGGATAAGTTAAGGGAATAATGACGACCTACATTGTTATAATTAGAGGGAGGGATTTCAAAAATGATGATGACTTCATCGGTTCAACCCTTTAGGAGTTACGAGTGAACAAAGAAACGGACATACATACAGGTCAAACACATAACCCTCCTTTTGGGCTTCACCACAGTCGGGTGATAAAGAATCGAATAAAATATGCTCAATAAATTATTTATTGACAGCCTGATATTAACCGAACCTGACATTTAACTCAGACGAATTAACCTTCATGCTAGGATGATTAGGACACAATTACCTATTGATTTTGTACAAAAATAAAACTAAAAAAGATTTCCAATACTTGATTATTATTTGAAACAATGAACAAAGGAATTTGTTAACGTGTACGTGTCCCCATTTTGATGGAAATGTAGATAAACTATATATTGTAGGGATATCAATAATGTATGTCACTGTTTCAGGTGTACGTAATGTATTTTTGGGCAAAACAAAATTGTTCTAACGATCAATCATAAATTCTAGGAAGACTTTCTATTTGATGGGATTAGTTCTGTTTTTGTTAAAGTATTATTTTCGATTCCCGGGTCGGGCAAAGTGTTATCGGGCTTTTCCATCAGGAATTTCTCAGTAGCAGTCACGGAGTTTGGATTTGTGTCCAGTTGCTGGCAATAGGCTCGCCCCCTACTACAGGGGATTTAAACATAAGTGGCGAAATGTGGGTGTACACCTCTGCCGAACTCTTCGGGGATTAAAGGCGTTATGTTGTTTTTGTGTGTGAGTATTATATTTTCTGTTTGTTCAAACGAACGAACGATTTGCAAGTTTACAATAATGTTCCTTCGCACTTAAGTTTGGAAAGGTTTACAAGTCCATTGAAACAATACAACATGGATGACGAATACATACATATAGATGATGAGGAATGACGCCCTTCAAAAGCGTGATGAATGTGGTAATTTCCATTCTTTCATGATTGTAATATTTCATCGATGTTTAAATATTTTTCTAAACATGTTTGATACTGAAAGCACTGTACTATGGTGATGTCAACTGCTAAAAATTCTTAAGTGTTTATTTGCATAAAGATAGCAATTTTTTTTATAACTGACTGGACTGTCTCGTTAGTAAAGACAACCGCGACTACCTACTAAGTATGAGGTCCTGGGTTCGATCCCCGGGTCGGGCAAAGTGCTATTGGGTTATACCATCAGCAATTTTTTGGTAACGCCACGGAGTCTAGATTTGTGCCTGGTCGATGGCAATAGGCTCGCCCCCTATTAAATTGAACTTCAACATAACCGGCGAAATGTGGGTGTACTAATAAGGTACACTTCTACCTAGCTTTTTATTTTTGACTACCTTCGTCAGAGTGAATTTATTATAAAAGTGTACTACTTTTATATTGCCCTAGTTGAATCGTATTTTGTTATCAATTTCAAGGGTTTTAATTTTTTACACGGAACCCTAATTCTTTTCTTAATTAAAAGTAAGTTACTACTTATAGCATCAGCTATTTTCTGGGAGTATAAATGCCGTCCAGCCGTTGAGATTAGCCGGAACAAACCGACAGACAAAAATTAAAAAGACATGTGTTTTTGTTAAAACTACTGTATATACTTTCATATGCATACATTAAAAAGCTGTTATTTTGAAACAAACACACAAACAGACACTTAGATTTTATTTATTTATATATATATCACGAGTAAAAAGCAAAACCACACAATTAATTCTAAAGAACGCAACTCAAAAGATATCTCTATGCATGTATGCAATCATTTAGAAGCACATTGCCAGTGATCTGGGACTCATTATCGTATTGACAGCTAATCAACGGGTTCGCATGCAACTCGAGTTGATTGAACTACGTGCGCCTGGTTGCACCGAGTTACTAACTGCGGTTAGGTTAAGTGATTCATTTAGGTTTTATGGAACAGTGGTGGTGTTTGATATTATTGCAAAAGGCAGAAAGGTGTTCTATTGTTTTGGATAAGTTTTAACGAGTTTGTAATCTAATGAGTCGTTTGAAAAGCAAGAACAAACTCGATTTGCTAATACTTTCAATACTTTTTTTCACTAACTTAAACTTGATTGGCTTTCTTTATTCTTTGGAAAATTTAGAAAAGTATTTCTTGGCTCAATCAAGAAATTAAGTGTATATGTGTGTGTGTGTGATATGTGTGTGAATTATGTGATACTCGTATGTGTTTGTATGTTTTGGTGTTCATTTGCAGCAACTGTAATTGACGTGAAATTTATTTCGTGCAATTCTCTGTCACTGCACATGCTACTGTATGTCTTTTTGTATACCTGTGAAGAACGTTGTTTGTTGCACATTTGTATAACTCCTTATGGTCTATGTATTTGTAATATAATTATAATGTGTAATGGTTAGTTCTTCCGAATAAATAAAATAAAATGTAAATCAAACTGCCGAATCTCAAAATAATTGTAAATCTCATTTATTACTAGGCAAATAAGAGAAATCTAGTTTCACATCTCTACGAGAAATCTATTCACAGTTTTTTCAAAACATACATTTACTTAGTTGCCGCTTTTTGACTTACTGCGCACTTCAATTATAATTTTTCCTTTTTACGCCATAAAAAATATACTACGGCATGATGCTAAAAGCAATAAGTAATGTGAACCGCTAGCTAAAAATCTAATGGAATACCCATTAGCTTTCAAGCACAGAGACTTACAGCTAAGAATTGTTTTTACTTTAACCGTGGTTCTAGAATATGATTTTTTACTAAACCATTAGTATAACATAACATCACACCTCTAATTCCCGAAGGCTTAGCCAAATGTATTCCAAATATTACACCCATTTTGCCAGATATGTTTAAGTGCCCATTTTTTAGAAAGCGAGCTTATTGGCATCAACACAAATCCAGACTCAGTGGTTGCTACTGAGGAATTCCTGATGTTCATTTTTGCCCGACACGAGTATCTAATCTAAAACGTCAATGCTCAGCAGTCGCGCTTGCGGCCACTAGACCTACGAGGCAGAGTTGATTAGTCTAACTACGGTTAAAGTTCGGGGCAACCGGCCCTACTCACTTTAACATTCGTGTCCGTGATTAGTGATTAACTGATGTGGATTCATATCACTCGTCAACATTAGATACACGCAAGCCTGTTAGACTCACACTTTAGGTATTTACCTACGTAGAATGTAGGTCAAATTTAGTTTTTATTTGTGAACGCATAAATTGCAGTGCTGTGGGTAAATTTAGGCTTTTAAAATCCGTATTGAGGAGCTCACGGCAAAAAAATAACAACCACTCGGGTCGATCTTTAGGTTAAGCCGCGCTTGCCTAGGTTGGTCCGTGGATGGGTGACCATCCATTACGTACTGAGTTTCCTCCTAAAGATTGGTCTCAGCTATTATTTGTAAATCTTTGACAGTCGTTACAGTAGTCTAGTCAGTGGTCCGAAAATCTGACAACCAGTCTTACCATTATTACCCAGGACTAACTGGATTGTGAAGGTCAGATAGGCACTCGCTTCATGTACAATACTCGTATTCAGCAGCATACGATTAGACTGGAACCCAACAAAATTGGGAAAAGACTAAGCAGATGCCTTAGCCTTAACAAGCATTCACTAATTACAATCTCATCATCATCTGACTGACCTTTTCCCAACTATGTTGGGTTCGGCTTCACGGAAGCAGATGAATATCAGTATTTGACATGGAGCGACAGCATTTCTGACCAGTTCCTAAGTAACACGATACCCATACGTAAGACTGGCTGTCAGACTTTCTGACAACCACTAACGGCTGTCGACTGTGTTGTGACAGCTGGAAGAACCATTTTCCAAACGAAACAATAATTCTCTAATTGGAATCTACCAAACATTGATTACAATAACAATGAATCAATTCCACAGTAAAATAATACGTTGCTATCAGAAATGTCTCGTTAAAATTATCGAGTGGTAGACAAATTACTGCTTTATATTTCTTTTATTTAAAGTCGATTTTTGAGTTTGTCTGTGACGAAGTTTTTATCAACATATAGGTAATTTAATCCGGAAAGTTTATGTGTACAGAAGCCAGCATATCAAGCTTCTATAATCTGTCAAATTTCTTTAATAGATTTTCAACTTTATCGCTAAAGCTTTGGGTTCTAGGTTGTTTATGAAAAAATGACAGTTATTTTCGGGTAGCTTGATGTCCTGGCGTCTGAACTACAGTTAGTATAACATAAAAATAACATCACGCCTGTAATCCCCGAAGGGTTAGGCAGAAGTATACGTAGGTAATAGTAAACCCACATTTCGCCAGTTACGCTTTAAGTCCCATGTATTAGGGGGCGAGCCTATTCCAATCATCTGGGCACTTATCCAAACTCCGTGGATTCTACGAAATTACTGATGGAACAACCCAATAACACTTTGCCCGACCCGGAAATCGAACCCATGACCTCTTGCTCAGAAGTCGCACTTGCAAACACAAGACCAACTAGTCACTCAGTATGTATCTTGTATTAATCTTAACATCTAATGAAGAAATCTCAAAATTTTGTCAAATCTTTTAATACCATGCGAAGCAAGGGCGGTTCGCTTGTTAAAATACAACCCATTCGTTTTATCGGGACACTCAAATATTGAATAATTTTCTTTCTCCATAAATGAAATGTTCTTAAGACTCTTCACGTTTAATAACCGCCGGTAATGGCCATTGGTGGTGTTAGGGTCTGTACACAGTGGCTGAGAGTGGCAGGAAATTGTTTATTTTTCTTTGCTGGCTTGTGAAATTGGTTGACATAGGCACGACTTTTTACCAGTCTTAAGGTATTTATCTTTTATCTCTAGGATAAATGATAGCTTGCGGCAAAATAAAAAGTAGAACGAAGTTCCGTACAGTAGACATGTTAATGATTTAAGTATCCATGTTTTTTTAAAGAGCAGCGGTGGTCCAGTGGTGGCGGCCCCGACTTACGAACAGTAAGTCGCGTTAGTCGGTTCGAACCCAGGCAGGCGGTGGCATTACATTGTGTAATTTATTTCATCACCACTGCTTTCAAAACGGTGAAGGAAAACATCGTGAGGAAACCGGCATGTCCTAGAACCAAAAATTCTAAGACATGTGACATCTACCAACCCGCACTGGGCCTGCGTGGTGGCTTTTATAGCCCATTCCTTCTCATAGAGAGGAGGCCGTGTGTCCCAGCAGTGTGTAAATTATATGGGCTGATTAAACTATCCATGTTTTTTAATTTTAAAAATTATTAATGTTTTTTAACTGTTTTTACTATTTTATATTATTGACTGTTTTATATCGGTATTTTTTTCTGAAATAAAACACATTTTACATTATTTTATTTAAAAAAAAAAACAGATTAAACTGGCCTGTCTGTTAAAATTCTTTGCTAGGTCAAGGTCAAAGTGTTAACACTAACGTATTGTTCACCTATGCGCAGAAATCTGTGACATTTCCCAAAAACCTGCATCAACAGTAACAACTGACAGCCATTTTATTCCAGGTACTTTTCACTTCTTCATAAGCTTACAAAAGACTAGAAAAATAATAATTTTATTCTTAAAATTCGTAAGACTAACAACGAAATGATTATTATCTCTAAGTAATGAGTTCATTAACTAGAAATTTTTCTCAAAAAGTCATTTTCAAAACATTTTTCTTTACTTTTGCCGGCCGTCAACTTAAATTACCGGGAACACTCCCGTTAATTAATTGGAGGTATAGCTTTATCCTTCTCAAGATAGATTAATCACTTTTCATGAAAATTAATACTAAAACTATCGCTTTCTTTAACATGGTAGGTATAATAGATTTTCAACTTTATCGCATAAAGCAGCGGTTCTAAGTTGATTGGGTAAATTTGACAGTTGTTTTTGGGTAGCTTGATGTGCTGGCGACTGTACTACAGTTAGTATAACATAAACATAACATCACGCTTATAATCCACGAAGGGATCAGCAGATATGTACCTAACAAGTACACCCACATTTCACCAGTTATCATGGAATGGAAGGCGAGCCTATTGCCATCATCCTTGCATAACTCCAGACTCCGTGGCTGCTACTGAGAAATTCCTGAAGGAAAAATTCAAAAACACTGCCAGTCCCGGGAATCAAATCCTGCTCAGCAGTTACGCTTGCGACCACTAGACCAACATGGCGGACGAGACAGACGAGGCGAGGAATCACTTTCTTTAATTATACTTTTTTTTTGGGATGGGATATCATCAAATGACTCCTCCCGCTCTGGGCGGAGCGGAAGGGAGTGTCAGACTTTTACTGACTAAAACCCATCCATGTTCCTCCTTTGGCCTTTTGTTTTCCACGGCCGCGGTATCTCTTTCGAACAGTCCCGCAGCCCAGGCAAAATCACATACCTAACGTAACATTCCTGAAGAGTTAGGCAGAAGTGTATACTCAAACGGATGATGATGTAACCAAGATTTTGTAACAATATTTTTGATTTAAAAGAGTGTCCATGGAGTTTCTTGCCCATTCTTCTCCATAGAGACCTACCCTTTGGAATGTGCAACTGCAGTACTTTCTCAAGTTATTTTGCCTTGTGACTGGGACTGTAGCTTAGCTTCTTTTAGTGTTTTTTTTTTGACATTCAAAAGTGCCGTAATGGTCTAATTGAAATAAATGCTTTGAGTTTGAGTTTGAGTTTGAAACTTTAAGCAGTGATAACCTAGTGGTGTGACCATCGGACTGCCCAGTCATAGGCCTCAAGTTCGAACCCAGTACACGCACCTCTGATTTGTTGGATTCATGTGCGTATTGAATTATCACTTGCTTCGGTGAAGGAAAACATCGTGAAGAAACCAGCATGTCTGAGAGGTATTTGTCGACGGCATGTAAAGTTTGACGGCACGGTTGGCGCAGTGGCTGAGCGATTGACTGCTGTGTTGCGTGTCGCGGGTTCGATCCCCGCACGGAACAAATATTTGTATGGCCTGCAGATAGTTTTTCCGGGTCTGGCTGTTTGTGTATGTGAGTTTAAATGTTTGTAAACGCACCCACGATACAGGAGAAATTCCTAGTGTGGGGCAACGTTTTCAAAAGAAATAAAAAATCTATCTTCACCTACAATATCATTGTTAAAGCCAAGTTAGAGGCCCATGAGCGGCATAAAAACTTTGACTCCAGATTATGCACTAACCACACGATAAAGAAGAAAGAGCAGACCCAATCTTTGCCAGTTATGTTTAAGTTTCATACTTGGAAGGTAAGCTCATTGTCATCTGAGGCACCCTTGAAACCTCAAACACTCAGTCCCAAGATTCGAGCCCAGTACCTCATAATCTGCACAACCTTTTCCTAATTATGTTGGGGTCGGCTTCCAGATGCTGCTAACTACCAGTATTTTATATGGAGCGACTGCCTATCTAACCTTCACAACCCAGTTGGTACTGGGTAATACAATATCCCTTGGTAAGACTAGTTGTCAGACTTTCGGGCCACAGACTACCTGTGACGACTGTCAAAGATATACAAATGACAGCTGGAACCAACAACAGCTTAATGCTTTCCGAGGCACGGAGGAAACTCGTTATGTCATGGGTGGTTAGTGGGTGGTAACCCATTCTCAGACTAACCTAGGCAAGCGCGGCTTAACCTGAAGATCGACCCGAGCGGCTGTTATTATTTAGCTACAAACCCACATACTACAAAACAAAATTTATTAAAACCAAAACCCTACACATGATTTACGCATGAAAACGTTCAATAGGGTTGTCAGTTTGTTGTGAAAACGGGTTCCGTATGAATATATTAGATAGGCGGAAGATGGAAACGATGAATTCATACATACCTACATATTTTGTGGATTATGGTAGATTTATTTATCGGTTAAGAAAACGAGCTCAGGGAGAGATCGGAGAAGTCTCAAATATGGAACGTGGTTTCTTTCACTATCATTATAACAACATTGTTCCTTGTGTTAGGTTAATTTATTTGTAGTTTAAAAATGCACTAAACTGACATATCGATTATTGAGAACAATTATTTTTATGTGGCAACACCAAGCGGTAACGGTTGGTGGGTAAAAGAGGCTCGTTCCGGCAATCGATTCGTTCACTTGGTTTTGGCGCGAGCTACGACTCGGACTAACAGAGTAACCCCGATGGATTTGTAAGAATAATAATTGTAGCTGTTTGATTTCTTTATTTCAGTCGATTGCTGAAAAAGGAATAATTAAATAATATTGTCATCTACCCAAGCAGTTTTATTACACTTGCCTTCGAGATAACATAATTTCATACGGCAGGATAGCAATCAATGCCCGCAAGGGCCGATGTCTGCCAGGGCTGCGGGACTGTTCGAAAGAGATACCGTGGCCCTGGAACACAAAGGGCAAAAGAAGGAACATGGGTGGTTTTTAGTCAGTAAAAGTCTAACACTCCCTTCCGCTCCACCCAGAGCGGGAGGAGTCACTTGATGATTTCCCATCCCAATCACTGATAGCAATCAGTGATTGCAAAGTTGAAATACAGACATGACTTTCTTTATACACTGGCACTCTTAGTCATTTAAAAGCTCTCTTGAGGATTGTTGAGAATCAATCAGTAGGTATATGGACTACTAACTTTAATTGCCCGTAAACTGAAATAACAATTGTCATTTTTTGAAAGCAATGTGCCGATTACTTAACTGTGTAAGATGTCTTTATTTTACCACCTTTTAAATCGGTACACAATGAATCAATACTGCCCACTGCAGTAATTAATTAACCAAACGCTTTTCAATGAATATAACATTAATCAAACACACACTGCCTCACCTTTTCCTAACTTTTCTACTAAGGTAAGATTAATGCATTTAGCTCCTAACTTCGATTTGCAATTTACTTTTCATCCCACGTTAGGACCATTCCCTATAAAGCTTGGAACCCTACGCCATGTGTGTGTTGAATAAATGATCTCGGTTATTTGTGAATGATGGAGAGAGGCTTTTTAAGTGGTTATTTTTAAACATCAACCTGTATTTTGTGCGTCGTTTTTGTGACGAATTAGGGATGACCCAAATGAGTGGACTGTTTTACTTGTTAGCCACAGGTCTGCCGGACACGCGTGTTGTGACAGTGACTGCTCCGTAAATAAGTAAAAATAATTCTTTAGAGCTTGCTTTGAGTCACTCCAACACGACTTGCGTCACATTGTCGCGAGTCACGTCGATAGTCGCATCACCTACGTTCGTGTACTTCGTGTTTGTGACCTTTTTGTATATCACATCAGCTATTTTACAAATGCAGTATGTAATGTACGAGATAATCTGTAATACCGGGCCAATGTTACAAAATAGACGAGGGTAACATGTCTAAAGTTATAAACACTGACTGTACTAGATTATTTAAATAAAAGCTTGCAAACATGAGCTGAATTTGATTCGGTTGCAATTCAGATCATTTTATTTTTGTACTACCATTGCAAAAATACTCTATGAAGCTGTGGTTTTCTGTGGTAGGTACACGAGTACTGTTCAGATCTTCAGGCAAAAAATGCGAAGTAGCTTTTTCCCATCCCCATCCAAATAATGCCCAAAACTACATGTGTGTTGAATATCAGATGCCTTGATGTTTGCGTTCCCTTTTTGTCTAACTTTCATACTGTTTTACACACGACTTTCACAAAGGCCGTATAAAGTTAAACATTTACATATTTAGGCCAGTTATATTTTAGTTTCTAGCTAAAAACAGAAAGTGTGTATATTTTTCTTCTTTTTGTTCGGTTTCTCTGAAAAACATTACGTTATTTTTTTCGTTTTCAGTAGGTATTTACATAGTCCCTTATGTAGAATTTGATACTAACTTTTTAAAGGTATTTGAAAAGTTTTTTTTTATTTATAATCTCGCACGGGTCTAGTAAAGATAAAAATATATTTAAATACATGAGTACCCAGAAAAGTTTAATTTTAGACTAGGTTTTTGTAATAATACACGGTGTCTAATTTTATAATTATCTTGTGTTTCAACTACAATTAAACTTTAGAAGTGGCAGACCAGAGTTCACATAATTATAATCGGTGTAAAAATGCCTTTAACGAAGCCGAAAGGCACTTGTTCTCCCCGTCATTGCGATCATTTTTGTTCAAGGCTATAACTGGGAATCTTCTAATTGCAACTTTTCTACAAGTTTTTTTTTTAACACAAGTTTTTAATTTTATGACTACTTTAAATACCTCCACGACGCGATCGTACTATTCAAGGAATCAATTAGCACAATGTTTTGAGTGCGTTACATTGAATCCTACCGGAAAACGTGATTTTGAGTTACTTAGTTTGATGTACAGAATGCTTGGTTGACGGCTTCGTGACGATTCTGTTTACATTGCACCTTGTATTTGTTCAACAGTTAAACCTCATCTCGAAAATTGAGTAGGTGGACCAACTAACACCAGCACTCGAAAAATCAAAATTATAATTAATAAATTACCCAGAAGTGAAGAACCCACTTTGTGCTATTCTCAAAATAACATGACGTATTTTTTTTCACATCACATAACATATCCCCGAAGGTTTAGGCAGAGGTGTAGGTAGGTACCTAATAGCACACCCACATTTCGCCAGTTATGTTTAAGTCTCATGTAATAGATGGCGTGCCTATTGCCATTCACCGGACTCAAATCCAGACGCCGTGACTGCTACTGAGAAATTCCTGATAGAAAAACCCAATAACACTTTGCCCGGCCCGGGAATCGAACACAGGACCACATGCTCAGCAGTCGCACTTCTGAACCACAAGACCAACGAGGCAGTCTTTAACATCACTACTGCCTTAAACAGGGTGTAACATAATAAACGCAAGACCTCTCGTGTGGTGTCTCAGACCATGAAACTAAACCACTTTTATTTTAAAACACTATTTTAATCTTTCACGGTTTAAAACTAAACTTATACTGTCACTTACGGGATAAACGGACGGACGGGGACAAAAGTAGCAGCCGGCATCTTAATAAGGAATCCACAAAACCTGGTGATACTGTGAGTGTGTTTTGCCGTGACTTAGTGTCGAGTTCCAGTAGTGCACGTAGCAAAAGACAAAGAAAGAGGGTTAACAGATTTGTCTGCTCCTAACAATTTATTTTCCATCCACCCGCATTCTCCAACCCGCGATCATGTCGCTTGCAACAGCGTCGAAATATCGGGAGCTCAAAATTATGAACAATCACGGAAGATATCCCATAAGTGACAGTTTAAGTTCACTTTTATTTTATGCCGGAAATTCTTTTTTTGTTTAGGTTTACTATACCTACATGTTGATCAGCTAATCGCGTCAGTTCCTATAGAAAGTCTATTTTTTTGCGAATTCCAAGAACTTAGAACAAACTTTGTTAAGTTTCCTGGTCCAAGAGACCACTAGGTCTTGCGTTTAGTATAAATCTATAAACTACACAATTCGTAAATAACACCGCTATGGAAAACTAGCATTACGCATATTGTACACGTCATTACAGCCATCCGTAAACTCATCATCATCTGTCTAGCCTTTTTCCTATGTTGGAGTCAGTTTACACTCTGACTGGATGTAGCAGAGTATTCATATTCTACATGGCACAACGGCCTATCTGACCTTCACAAACTGTTTGCTGGGTGGCACGAAACCCATCGGTGAGACTGGTTGTCACACTACCGTTGACGACTGTCAAAAAGCCTACAAATGACTGCCTTAAACTAAACAATACTAAACTAATGGTAGCACTACAAAATAAAACTATGCTCCGCACATACCTACTAACAGTGTAATAAAACTATACCTTTTCGTTGAAGAACCACAAGTGGTCCCGCTTTGTGCCAGAAGTGGGCGCTCGGAACTCAAGCGAGCATTGTCGCAGCCAGTGGACGATAGCCTTAATATAATGCCGTAACATGAAATGTAACAAAAACGTATGCAATGCAACATGAACTGTAAGAACACAACTAGGCGAATTTGTTTCAACATGCATGCTACGTTTCATCAATCTGTACCATTTTTTTTTTGGGATGGGACGTCATCAAATGACTCCTCCCGCTCTGGGCGGAGCGGAAGGAGTGTCAGACTTTTACTGACTAAAAATCATCCATGTTCCTTCTTTTGCCCTTTGTGTTCCAGGGCCGCGGTAGCTCTTTCGAACAGTCCCGCAGCCCTGGTAAGCATCGGCCCTTGTGGGCCCCTCTGGTTTGCTGACATCTCTTTGAGGCACGCGTGGAACACGAACGCGCCGTAAACACGGCCTGTCGTCATAAGACGGACGGATGGCGAGCTAGCCCAGTACTCTCCGTCCACAGGCACGCGCCTACGGTGGCCGAGAGCCACCACGTGGCCCCCGACGCCCGGTGCTTCTCCCGCGGCGGCTGAGACGTGAGGTTCTCTCCCTCTCACGTTCCGCCACCACATTCGCTAACATGACTGCTTCGCAGAAGGAGGTGACGGCTTCCCATTCCCTCTCGCCCCGAACCATGGCTTGAACCAGGGCCGGACGCGAGAGGTCGCCACTGCCAATCGCCCTCAATCTGTACCTGGCATTGCCGTATTACTGAGGTTTTAAACTGTTCGTTCGTTCATAATTCGAATTTGATATTAATCGCCTTTATTTTTTGGGTCAATTGTTTTTGGATACGGAATTGTTTTCTTTTTTGAAAGGTTCAACGGTTTGTTTTTGAATGTTTTGTTGGGTAAAATTATCTAGATCGGCGTGAATGATGAGAGAAAAATGGTGTTTTAAATTAAATAACAATAAAATTGTTCTTTTTCAGTCTTAATTTATAATTAAACCGAAGGGAAACATTTTCCAGCCAGCAAGGATTTTTCGAGGTCAACCGCCATTAGCTTCTGTACAACGCTGCATCACGGGACCTATCGGCTAAAATAATGACGATAAAAGGTATTGCAGCTATTGATGTTGAGTGATACTCTCCATCGACGCCTTCTAACCCACCCTCCTTACACCTTCAGGCGATACCCTATGGTGGGACTGGTTTTAATTTTTTTTCCACTGCCTAAGATCTACAAATGACAGCCGGGACCAACGGCTTAACGTGCTTTCCGCTTTAGGCACGGAGGATGCTCGATATGGAATGGATGGTCACCCATACACATGTGTATGTACATAGGCACGCGCGGGGTAACCTTAAAGATAGATCCAAGCAGCTGCAGCTTATTTATTTATTATTTATATTTGTATAAGAAAAATGCAGCTATGATTGCATCGTTAGCTAGTAATTTGTTGCAGTTTGCTAGCTCGTAACGTGGTAAGTACTTGGCCGCAATTGGTCCATTACCACCTTGTTAGGTCTTAAGTTTGAGTCCAAAGTGCTATTGAGTATCCGTCAGGAATTTAGAAGCTTGAGAGTAGCAGGTCATGGAAGACCTCTGTAAAAAAGTACTATCGAAGAATATAACAAAACATCATGGCTGTAATTCCTGAAGCACTGTCAAGTTTTCCCAATCAACCTTGAACCTAATGTATTAACAATAAAGTTTAAAACCTATTAAAGAAATTTGACAGATTGTAGTAGCTTTGTGTACAAGAACATTTCGACAGTTATGTTAAGTCTCATTTAAGCGCTTATTGCCATCGACCGAGCTACACGTCACAAATCCACACTACTAAGAAATTCCTGATAAAAACTACCCACTTACTACCTCCTTGCAGTAATGCAACTGTTATCTGCCTAAGTTTTTCCCAATTATGTAAGGTGACCCTTACAGTCTTACCGAAAGTAGCTGAATACAAGTATCATTCTCCATGGACGAACTACTACGAGTAATCTAGCCTCCGCAGCCCAGTTACTGAATAATACGAATTTCAGACATCTGAAAAAGAGTTCTATTACTTGAACTGTAAAATTTAAAGTCCCATAACCGTTTATATGCTTTTGGTACATAGCCTTCGTCGGTACGAATGCCACCATTTTGTTTTTCGAATACAAAGAAATGATTCCACATTTTTTTTTACTAACAGTTTCCTCTTTTCTATCAATGACATTTTTGCACCATTTTTTTGCTCCATGCAGCACTATAATTATGGCACATTTTACTCAAGCAAAGAAACAAATAACGCACGCGCTTGTTTTTAGGGTTCCGTACCTCAGTCGGCAAAAACAGAACCCTTATAGGATCACTAATTGCCCGCCTGTCGAGTTCCTTTTTCTCAGGAACGCGTGGAGATATCAAGATGAATTTAATATCAAATACTCAGGTCTACTACTCCTTGAAGCAGTGAAATCAATCTTGTAAGTCAACGCGATCAAAAGATATGACCGTTTATGTCGCATATTTTGCGATTTCACAAGGGAATCAAAACATGTAGAGTACTTGCCGTTGACCTAAAATAATGAAATTTGGCAAGAAGCAATGTCTTGTCTAATCAAAAAATCTGAAAACCGTAAATATGTAGTTTAATAACAAAATACCTACAAGTTTATACGGAACTCTCGGTGCCCGAATCCAACTCGCACTTGGCCGGCTTTTTACTTTGACGCTAGTCACATCCGCTAAAGTCTCGAGCGGGGAGTAAAGCCATGAAAAATAAATTCCAAGCCCACAAACCCCTACTATCTGCGGCATCTATTCTCCAAAACAATATCCTCTAATAGTTATCAATTTGGACGTACATTTCCGGGTAAGTCCCCAAACTAAGCGCGGCTCTATCACTTTAAATAAAATGTTACGACTGCCTAACACTGATGCACAATGGTGTCACGCTATATGTGTTACAGAAGGTCCATTTTCTAAAATAACCAAGGAACGAGTAGACCTTAATAGAAAGTAGTATATGTGTATTGTGTTGACACAAGCAACAAAAAAAAGTATGTCAATATTTTTTGGCGCAGTCGTGAAACCCACTTTTTTATTTATTTTTGCACTAAATAGGCTTGCGTTTGACCGCAATTCGCCCGATTTAAACTCGATGATGCTGCCTAAGGTGGAGCACGCTTGAATAGAAGAAACCGATTCACTCAAACTATGAAGAGATCCAGATCATAATGATCGATAAACAGAGAAGTCAACAGTGAATTCCATAGTTCTTTGTTCGGGTATATGGGACTTCAACATTTATACAGACTGTATTTTTTTTATAAGTTTTTAGTCTGAAATGTGTTTCTCGTGTACTTGTTCCATTTATTTTGTCTCTTTCTTTCTTTGAAAGATTTTTTTAAAGTGCACTTGTTAAAGGTTCAAGAATTAAGCTTTGGTCAAACTTTCGGAGATGAATTGACGACCCTACACTCACATAATTATATGATAGAGAATGTACTGTTTTCGGGCATTAGTGAGTGTCTCCGCACGGCTTAATCGACCGTTCGATGTTTGCAGCCGAATTTTCCCGCTTTTCTTTGACATTATTCTGAACAGGTATTGTAAAGCTTGCCTTCTGACCTTATCTACATTGCGATAGCGCGCTGCTGGTACAAGCAATATCAACAAATCTTTGCAATAAAATTAAATTAGGGTCAGCAGCGGTGTACAAAATTGCCACATAATGTTGTCCGCTGTTTTATTTTACTGCTCGATAGACGACAGTTTATTATTACTGTAAAGCTCAAATGTGCACTGAACAGGAGAACGGTGACTTAGAACTTTTAAAAGGGTATGATTACACATGATTTTTATAGCGGTTGCGTTTGTTAATGTTTTTGCTCCACCATATTATATACAGATCTTCCATTCTACCTCGATTGTCTCGTTGGTGTAGTGGTTGCAAGTGGGACTGCTGAGCATGAGATCCTGGGTTCGATTGCTAGGTTGAGCAAAGTGTTAAACATGTCTTAATTCTTGAGATTTAGTTCTGGTGTTATTGAGTCACTGCAATATTGTTTCCCTCAGTTTCACTTGGAACCAATCAAACAATTACAAAAATACTACAGTTTTCAAGGCCACAATATTGACTTATAAAAGTATTACATTCAGTTTTATAGACATCAGTTGTTTACTTTCCCGCGCTAGAACCTACATAATAAATTAATATGACTTGTAACTCGGACGGAGGTTGCAAACATGTTATTAGAGACCGTTTTCTATGGTTTTTGTTCTATACTAGTTTACTTTATAAAACTTGGCAAGCTGCTTGCGATAGGCTTCTTGCAATAAGGATTTTTTTTACCTTTCTCTTCAATTTTACGACTAAACAGAAACTTCTGACTGAGGAGGTCGTGGTTAACTAATAACAGCTGCTCGGGTGGATCTTCAGGTTAAACCACGCTTACCTAGGGTGGTCCGTGCATGGGACCATTCATTACATACCAAGTTTCCTCCGTGCCTCGGAAAGCACGTTAAGCAGTTTGGTTCCGGCTGTAATTTTTAAATGACGGCACGGTTGGCGCAGTGGTTGAGCGATTGACTGCTGCTTTGCGTGTCGCGGGTTCGATCCCCGCACGGAACAAATATTTGTATGGCCTACAGGTAGTTGTTCCGGGTCTGGCTGTTTGTGTATGTGAGTTTAAATGTTTGTAAACGCACCCACGATACAGGAGAAATTCCTAGTGTGGGGCAACGTTTTTTTAAAAGAAAAAAAAAAAAAAAAAAAACAAAAGTTCTTTGATATGACTGTCGAAGATCTGTTACAGGTAGTTAGTGGCCCGACCAAGGGGTATCGTATTACCCAATATTAATTGGGTTGTGGAGGTAAGATAGGCTGAATTTCAGTATTTTAAATGGAGCGACTACTCCATTTATAAACTGATATTCTGCTGCACCCGGTTAGACTGGAAGCCGACCCCAACATAGTTGGGAAAGGCTTGACAGATGAGAAACGTGTGACTAAATTATATAAATTAGATAAAGCACTGTCTGCTTACTCCCGTAATCGTCTCTTGAACAGAAACTAGCCACAATACACTTATTCAAGTAAAGCTCTGGCTACACTGGGGTGAAACCAGCACAGAATGCGGGACATGACGGCCATCTTACGTTTAATAATAATAATATCTTGGGGCAACCAACACACCGCCATCTGATCCCAAACTAGGCAGAGCCTGTTTTATGGCAACCAGACAACTGATAAACATACTTATATATTTCTAAATACATACATATTATAGATAAATTACACACCCAGATACAGAACAAATAATCGTACTCATCGCACAAAGATTTGTCCTGTGTGGGAATCGAACAAAGTCAGGACACTAAGGGCAAAATCACATTTCCACGCACAGATCAGCATTTTCTAGCATCGTTTTCCCTTTCTGTCACTTAGAATTGCAACTGACTAAATCGAGAGGAGGTTTTTGAGGGTTACAGAATGGTACCCAAGGGACGGAAAAAAACGTAAAGGAAGGCAGATAAAAAGATGGGGGGATGATCTGCCTAAGGGTTGGAGGAATATAGCAAGGGATCGACAAATGTGGAGGGAACTTAGCAGGGAGCAGGCCTAAGTCGCAAGACAGCCTGACCTGGTAGCTGATACGACGAACAAATAAAAGGAAAATTTGAATATAATTTAAGTTTAGTTTAAATTATATTTTAAGTTTAGTTAATGTTATAATTTAAGTTTAGTTAAAGAAAACAAATAAGTGTACGTAGTTCCTATTTTTGTTTTTCCAAATTACTAAATATTGTGTATACGAAGGTCTGAGTTAATAAAGGCTATTTTTATTTCATTTTAAATTGAGAGGTCGAATCATGGGTTAAAGTGCTTCCGATATGAATGAATGCGGATGCTTGGAACCGGACTTCTCGCTCCACCAAATGACTCCTTTACGTCACAGAATGAGATAGAGATACTCGGTCCTTGCATCCAAATTCACCCTGAATGCAGATTCCACCCTAATCGCGCCAGTTGGAACACTTTTAAACAGTTGGGTGACACAATCTAATAATAACACGTTCAGTGGTTTTCAATAGACTAACTTTTATTTTAATTACTATGCCTACTTAAATGGCGCTAGCAATTGTATATTTTTGTTACTAACACAGTCAGAGCGAAAGAATCGTCGCCCTGCATGACTCTCGAGATCCGCCTCAGTGTGGCCAAATCTTTACCCGAATGACGCGTTTTCGAGCTTAAAACAACCGTGGGCGGTGTAAATACACGCCCACGCCGGCTTTAAAAATCGCCACCAGAAACATCTTAAAATAAATTACATTGTTAGAAAAAACAGTGTTGCTAATAATGAGAGTGCATTAATTCTAGTGTTTTGAGAAGCATGTCTGAAAAGCCTTTTTTTAGAACTAGTCATTACGAGTCTTACTTAAGTTATTCTGAAAACTTTGAGGTCGTCTTCTAGACGTACTTGATGCGGCTTAGATAAAATAATGAAGTTTTTTTTCTCGTGTCTAGAATTTCAACAGTATTTCAAATAGGTCGATACGAAAATCGTATTACGTTATGTTGGTATTCGAAAGTGCGATTGTTTGTGTGATGATTGGTTATCATCTAACCTATATATATCTATAACCTATATATACCTATATATATCTTCCGGCTCTAATTCCTATTCACAAACTTTCTGTACAGAATGTCTGTCTCATTCATACATCTTCTACCAAGAAGATTATTTAATTAAACTATAACATGAAAATAGCTACCTGCTTACCAATTAATAGAATTACATGTTCTATAAGCTTGTTAATGATATATCTTATTACGCAGCTCATCCTGAAAGCAATTATCTTACATGGTAGTATTCGTCTCCAACAAAGTCGGTCGCGTAGGTTTTTAAGTCCTAAAATACACTTCTCATCAAAAAAATCGAAACACCTCGCAGTTTATGATTTGATAAATGTAAAATGTCATTTAATAGTGAGTAGTATGCGGTTTTTAAATCCTAATGTTATTGTTCTAAATTCAAATTAAGTCTTCATAGGTTTCGTATTTTGTATAATGAGTAATTTTTACCCTGTATGGAATATGAAGGAAATGGGTAAAACAACACGCGTAAATGAAAAAAAAATGTAAGAAACGTTTATTTAATAACTTGTATTCCCTCCGCGAGCTCTTATTACTGCTTCCATACGGTTCTTCATCGATCGGATGAGAGTCACGATCACATGTTGTGGTATATTATCCCATTCCTCTTGGATTGCATTTTGCAGCTGGCTAAGTGTTTCTGGGGCTGGATCTCTTGCTCGAATTCGTCTCTTTAATTCATCCCATAGATGTTCAATGGGATTCATGTCCGGGCTTCTTGCTGGCCATACCATAATGGAGATACCGACTTCGGTAAGATAATCTCGTACGACGCCCGCGGTGTGAGCTCTAGCATTGTCGTGCATGAATATGAAGTCGTTGCCAATAAAATGTGCATAGGGCATCACATGAGGTTCAAGACACTGTTCGATGTACCGATGAGAGTTTAGTGCAGGCAGCCGTGGCCCAGACACAAAGGCAAGTTCTGTCTTACCGTCGGCGCTGATTCCTCCCCAAACCGTCCACGAACCGCCACCATAGCTGACCTTTTCTTCAATGCAGCATTGTGCAAAGCGTTCTCCATCTCTTCTGTAGACCTTTTTCCTTCCGTCGTTACCATACAGCATAATTTTACACTCATCAGAAAACAGTACTTTGCTCCACTGAAGGTATGACCAAGTTAGGTGCTCGCGTGCAAAGTTAAGGCGCGCTCTTCGATGGTCTGCAGTTAATTTCGGCCCATTCGCTGGCTTATGCGGTGCCAATCCGCGTTCCTTCAACCTTCTTCTTATTGTAGAGTCACTTACAGCTACTCTTCGTACAACGCGAAGCTGCTGTTGCAGTTGAAAAGCGTTAAGGCGTCGATTTCGTAAAGAAGTTGTTACAATAAATCGATCATCTCGCTCAGAAGTGACCCGATTCCTGCCAGATCCTGAACGGCGCGTGAACGAACCAGTCTCCCGATAGCGTTTGTAGACTCTATGAACAGATGATAAGTTTAGATGCAATCTTGCAGCCACAACACGCTGACTAAGTCCAGAATCCAGCAATGCCACCACTTGGGCGGCTTCTGCGGGCGAAGTATCCATATGTTTTAGAAAAAAAAGTTTTTTCAGACGTCCCAAAGTCACAGTAAATGAAATAAGAAACAAAAAGTTTAAAGACAAGCGCTAATTTTTAGTTTTTAAACGAGAAACGTACTCCAACCCTAAATACACATTTGTCTCAAAACAGTGATTAATTTCATTTATAGGATAAACAAATGAAATTCTAATTTCGAATTTTGATTTTTTTCTTCTTACTGTAATGACCAAACTGCCAGCTACACAATAATGTTTTTTTTTTCATGGAATTAATTCTCTTTTGTAAAAAATTAGGACAAAAACAATAAAAACGAAAGTGTTTCGATTTTTTTGATGAGAAGTGTATAAACAAGAAACAAAAATTGAACACAACTAGTAATGTCTAGCTGTCAGCAGAGACGTTTGACATGTGTCAAATCACTTTTCGACTTCGCGCGCTCGCTTTACCGTGAAAAATTGTGTGTGCTGTAATTGTGTGTGCTAAAATATATATGTCAGGAAATTATAACTATTCTTTAAATAATAATACCATGTCTAGCTCAGAACAAGACCCTATAATGGAAGAACTGTATAGAATTAAGAAAAAACTGAAAAAAATAAGTCACCGATGCCGCCGACGCCATCACCGCCATGTTTCTTCTACATCTTGGCGGAATCGATCTCGATCTAAGTCTAGGATCAGCAGATCACAGTCGGCGAGTCCGCCACAGTCAGCCTTTTTTTGCAACTGTAATTATTTGGTTTTCATGTACCTATACTTTATTTTAATTTTTAGCTTGTATGAATTAATTTTTTTTTAAACTTTATGCAATATGTATGTACAGCTTGGCAAAAAAATCGTGAAAATAATGGTGGCGCCTCTATCGTACATATTGTAACCCTATATAGTACGGCAATAACGGTCTTGATACTTTGGTTTTTTTTTCAAATATTTTTTTTTGTTTAATGGGTGTTGATGGGTTTTAGAAAAGCTCGGAGCTAAATAATAACAACCGCACATGACAATCTTCAAGGTTAAGTCATGCTTGAAGATTGTCCTGTGTGTCATTTGTAGATTTTTACTGTGAGTCAGAAGCCCAAAAATCTGAAAACCTGTCTTTCCAAGTGATATTGTATTACTCAATTGCTTGGTTGTGGAGGTCAGATAGTCAGTCGCTCCATGTAACGCACTAATATTTACGCTGCATCCGGTTACGACTGGAAACCGACCCCTAAATTTGTTGGGAAAAGGCTAGGCAGGTGATGACGTCTTTGACGGGTTTTACATTACTTAAACTTCAAATAAACATACATTTCTCTACTCGTTACATACGCTCGCTTTTGTATGATAATGCGCAAGTACGTGTGTATATTGATTTACATTATGAGGAAAATAAAATCAATGATTCTTTTAAGTGGTTTTTATTTTTATTAATAACAAAGTAAATGTGTCTAAAGGCAAAAGGTAAGTTGTTGCTGAAGCATACATAGGTAATTAGGTATTAATAAATCATATCACTACCTATTTTTTTAATCATTTTGTTTTCTTTTTAGGTACTTATTGTACACCCCATCGAACTGATCTGTTGTATGTATATCTGTTGATCATGTTTTAATCAGAATCTAACATATTTTCGTCTAAATATTCCACACCCGAAAGCTCTTCATCCGTGTCTGTCTCTGTACTGCTGCTGTCATCTTGCAGGTTGATGACTATTTTGTCGATATCTCTATACAGAGTTTGTCCCCTTTCATAATACTCCCTTTCTATTTTCATAACATGTTCACATTAATTTTTCCAGTCATCGACAGAGATGCTTGCAAACACTTGTTCAGCCACGGCCTACAACCATAAAAAATAAAGACAATTAAACTAGTACCTACTTATCATTTAAAAATTTAAAAAAAAAATTGAGAAAATGCCTTTGTTTGTTTGCCCTTCTTTAGCAATTCGCCGTATAGTACTTACGGATTTCCCTAAAAAAAAAACTTAGTTATTTTTATTCTGGAAGTAACACAAAAAGTATCAAAATTATAGGAGCTTGCATCTTTGTAAATGCACCTAACCTCAAATTCATCAAATGTTTTTTCAATGTAATAACAGTTATAATAATGGTTTATACTATCTATTGCAACTTTGAACACACATATTATATCTAATTACTTATATAAAATAACAAATTACCTGTCATTTCAGCAGTTCTTTTATAAACATCGTTGATATCCGATAAAATTTGTCCGGCTTCAAATTCCGCCAAACATGTCGTATACACTTTATAAATTATCGCTCTAGCGGAGCTGCGAATAGTTTTTCTGTTCATTTTGAGCCCTTTGAGTCACCAAATTAAACATAATAATATAAAATACACAAAAAACAGCCAGCGATAACATGAAATGACATTACATGTACTCACAAGATGTGACAGTAAGTGAAGTTGCCAACGATGAAATTTTTTAGTTCCGTTTCAGGACATTTTTGCCAACACACAATTTTGCTATGCCCTGACAGAGTCTACAACGGCTCTTAGCTCTAAGCCTTTTGTTAACAACATGTTTTACCTTGTGGAATGCAAATAAATATGAATATGAATGTTTTAGGTTTAAGTTCAATCAGACCATTTCTCAAACCATTTATTGGCTTAATTTTTTCTCATCACTGATGAAACTTAATGTTATTTGAAAATCAAAATGGCATTTAATCAACCCATAGCAAACTAAAGGTCAAAAAAAAAAGAAATTGCTGAAATCTTATGATTCAAACATTGCGATGAAGAAAAAATGTAAAGCAATGAACACACGGCCTGTAAGAATAACAAACAATTTAATAATTCATACATTGCCAGCTAGTGGTGTGTTATTGTACAAATTGTGCTTTTATTTATATTGAAGACACATGTTTAAATGTTGACAGGTTACAGGTGACAAGCTGAGTTTCTTATTATGTCTGTCTTCAAAAATAATTTCTTTTTTTATGTTGAAATCTTTTTCTACGATTAAATAATAGTGGAAAACTGGAATCCTAAACTGATTTCACAATGATGAAAATAATTGCAACACTAGTTTGCCTTCGATCCAATGTTTTTTTTTGTTCAGACAAACCAGGACACATTATTCATTATTAAGTTTAAAAAAATAAGGAACTCGTTCCTTGGAACCTGTATATCACTAAGCTTATTGTCATACCTCTAAGAGGGAAGCAGCGACGATGAAATCTGGATCCGCGCCTCGGAAATTCTTAAGTTAATTACCGACTCGAGCCGGGTTATCCGTGCTGTTACCCGCCCACCCTACTACCCGGTTACCCGGGTACTTTCAACTGGGCAAGACGATGCGATGTTTTTGCTGAATCTAACCCAGTTATATAAACATGATTTACAAGGCAGATTAATGTTATTATAGTTGTTCTGTCTAAGTTGTAGCAATTTGCGTGGCAGATTTTGTTAGCGTGGACTGATACGGGGTCAAAGAGCTAGTTATTTTATGTGAAATACTGTCGAATTTTTGTTAGTAAGAGCCATTTAGGCGTGTGAACATTTAGTAAATGAAGGCGTGTGAAATTGTTTGTTCGTGCCTTCCAGGTAGCCTGGGTAAATAATTATCGAATTGGCTGCAACGGTCCGAACTCTTGCTTACAGAGCAGAAACTCTAACCTTTAGCTACCTGCGTACTGTCCAGCTATAATTGGCTAAGAGCTCCCACTCTTGAACTGATTCACCGCAATTCTTCGCTCTTACACCTTTTATCCTGAGCTTTGTAAACACAAATGATCATAAATTAACACACACATACTTTTCGTGTTCCTTAATATTTTGGACTTTTACTACGGCAAGCAAGAGATTTCAAAAAATTGTAATAACTGCCATATTTGAATTTCCTGGGACGTCAGCTAATGGTGGCTTGTGATTGGATATGCCGCATGGACGTTTGGTATACGTCCTATAACTATTGGCTTGAATTTCCATTCCAAAGCAAAGCCCGGAACGCTGCAGAATTCGATTATAGAACATTGGTGAATGAATATTTATGAAACAAATAAGGTTGTAATGCATCATTGTTTAATTAAAGAATAATAATTACATTTTCTTGTTTTATCATTTTTTTTTTGCCATTTTTTTATTCGTAATGAAAAGGATATTGCGATTATTTCATTTACATCTGATTTTGATTACACCTGACAAGTTTATTGGCAAAAGGTATTAAGACTCATGTTAGTGGTTCCTTGTGAACTGCCCTGCACTCAAATAGTCCCCACGAATAGGTAGATCATACCAGCCCTGCTAACATCCTGCTGACTAGCCGAAGCGAAACAAGAAGAAGACTTACTTGTGAGATACGATGACCTCCTACAGAATGAGTTGCCAACAGCTGATCGGAGCAACAGGCAATAAATTACAAAGTAGACCAGAATAAATATACAAAAGAACGTTGAAACTAAACTCCGGACAAGACAAACTATTTGAAAGAAAACTTTAACTAAGACTTAAGATCTTGAACTCTGCCTGTGGTTTTAAAAATGACCTGGGGGTCTACCTAAAGAGTGTCCATGGGGTGTTTTACCCATTCTTCTCAATAGAGATCTACGCTTTGGAAAAGGCAACTCCAGTACTTTCACGAGTTCATATGCCTTGTGACTGGGACTGTACTCTCACGATTTTTTTTTTTGACAACATAAAACCTGGTTTATCTTCACTTAAATAAAACTGAAGTGTCTGTTTGTAATTTCAAAATAAGAGATTTTTATTGAATGGATATGAAAGTATATACGGTACTTATAACAAAAAAAAACGTTTGTTTTTTTTTTTGTTTTTATCTGTCTGTCTGTTTGTTCCGGCTAATCTCCAAAACAGCTAGACCGATTGTGACAGGATTTTTACTGGGACAGCTGACCTTATAAGGAGTAACTGATCTTAAAAGGAGGGTTCCGTTCAAAAATTTTGACACCCGTGAAATTGTTAACAAACGCGATTCAAATAGGATGTAATATTTTTTATAATAATTTTACACCAACGAAGGTAACAGCTAGTTTGAAATAAAGCTTAAAGTTTGAGTTTTATCATCGGAGAGATCAGATGGAGAAAGACGTCCTGTATAGCTCCATTTCTTTTGCAGAATGAAGTGACATTCTGCTTTATAAAAGGTGGTGGTTTGGGCCCTGGGGTAAGTAGCACAATGCCCGAGCTGACTAGTGATGTGCCAAGGTGAAATCGATACCAATACCTGGTGGTTGCTACACACGTCGACACGTCAAGCAATAAATAACAACTATAACCTGACCTCGCTTTGTATGACCTGCCGGTACAATGAGAGATCAGCTTAATTTGGTTTTCTGTAGCTTGGTCGTCGTGCGCACATATTATAAATGATACATGTGGGGTTGCGTTCATGTTGAATTAACTCGGTAGGTATTTTGGAACAATCATTTTGTGATTAGCTGTATTTAATATCGACGTTTTTTTCGTCGACTAATGGGCTTTTTATTATGAACAACCTAAAAGTAGACATAACCCAGTATTTTATGTCTACTTTTAGGTTGTTCATAATAAAAAGCCCATTATAAAAATAGCCATCAGAAAGCCGTCATCTACGCATCCTGTACCGTAATTAAGCTACATTAAATAACAGTTATTTACTGGGAAAAAGCTTTTATTTCGATGTAAAAACCGCTGTTTGCCGCAAAACATTGTGCTTTCAGGTGAATACGATTGAACAGCCGTCAGTGGAGGTTATAACAATTAAGTTATAACATCTATACATATTTACAAATAAATAAAATTAAAGTGTATGTTTGTAATATCAAAATAACAGCTTTTTAGTGAATGCATAATATGAAAATTTATATGGCACTTACAATAAAACACTTTTTTTATGTTTTTGTCTGTATGTCTGTTTGTTCCGGCTAATCTCCGAAACGGCTAGACCGATTTTGACGGGAGTTTTACTAGCACTTAGCTGTTGTTATTACTGGCACTTAAGTCTAACATAGACTACTTTTATTTAAGAAAAATAATTAGGGTTCTGTGCATGTGCACGATTAAAAAGGGAAGTAATATATTTTATCATAATTACTCTTAGTTTGGGTGATACTTGGGGTGGGCGTAACACGTTATTTACTTCCATTCTCCTCTGTCAACCATCACGCTATCATTTACTCCTTTTTCTTTCATATCATTCCTCACACAATCCATCCATCGTTTCTTTGGTCGTCCTTTCCCTCTCCATCCATCAACATTTTATATTCATCACTCTTTTAGTCACATGCGATTCGTCCCTTCTCATCACATGCCCACACCAAGACAGTCGATTCCCTTTCAACTTTTCTGTAACTGGCGCAACATTCAAACTACCTCTAATATACTCATTCCTTACTTTATCCATTCACGTTACACCACTAAAATATAAGTAAAAATATTATCTAACATAGTCAAAATGATACACTAAACTCCCTAGCGAAATCCAGACGGATATTTGACTACAAACTACTTAAAACTGTATCTAAACTCGCGATGAATGCTGTCATAAACGGATATTGAGACAGACAAACTGTGTGGTGATTGCATAATATAATGCCCGAGGGGAAGCTGACAACGACGGCAAGCTTCCTTTGTAACAATGGAAGACTCACCCACACTTCAACCAACTTATCTGTGCTGGCGGGAAAACATAGAACTAAACTAAATGTACCAAGTTTGACATGTTGATGCATTTTCTCTTGACAGGCAGCGCCACCTTGAATGGCAAATTTAAAGTGATCATGAAACTGTTAAATCACAAACTGTCACGCGTTTAACTGTCAACTGTCCGAAGGCTGTCCCTGATTGTTCGGTCTTATAGTAGATCGTTCTGTGTCCATAGAGTTAGGAATCAAACACAGGTGTCAGTCAAATAAAATACAGATTCGTTTTACTTCCACAACAACTAAAACTTTGAGTTATTTTCAATACGAAATCAATTTACAATCACTAAAACACGATTTGTTTACATTCGACAACAAACGAATTAACAAACAAATTAACAAACAAATATAGCGGCGCGGCCGCGCGGGGCACATGACGTTCAACCAATCAGCGCGCGAGGTGCGTTCCGTCGCATGCCATTTCACAATTTGACGGTTTATGTCGATGGATTATAAATATAATCGACCGAAAAATAATGCGTTAAATTGTAAGCAATATTTTACGGTTCATAATCTTTCGACAGTTCAAAATCTCGCGAGATAGATTAAATCTATCGTATCTAACGGTATTTACTACGGCGACAGACACTCGTAAATAAATAATCAAACAAATAATAAACACCTTTTCAGCATTTCATTATTAATCATCATCATTCTCCTGCCCTTGTCCCAATTCATTTGGGGTCGGCGCAGCATGTCTTCCTCTTCCATACTTCTCTATTACTCGTCATCTCATCAGGCACCAGGGGGTCTAAAATGGCCGCTTTAGCAGAATCATTCTTAAAATAATCATAGACGTACCTACTGGCTACTATTATGAATTGTCACCTAGTGACCATTTAACGAATTTAAACGTAACTCATATTATTATCATATAATGATTCTGCTAAAGCGGTCATTTTAGACCCCTTGTATTCAGCATTTAATTACCACCGGTCTAAAATTAAATATTTCAACCACTAAATGCCCCATAGTAGCACTTTTCCGTATAAGACACAACAAAAGTCAAGGTGAACATAAATAATTTATAAGCCCCTTATTATTTATTCTATTGAATATTCTGGATTCCACAAACCACTATTTTAACTAATAATTAATTTTAGATTACATTCTTTTATCTTTTTAAGTTGAAGACAACTGCCCATAAATCTTATCGACTTATTCTAGGGGCCGGCGATGTTTTCAAGATAATGAATACCTTTCAGAAATAAAGCTTTTAACTAGAAACTCTTGGAGATAATAATAGAACTTTTTAAACTACTGCGAAGTTTAATTATGTTAACGCTATGAGCTTAAGCTAAAAGCTTGGTCAATGTCTTTATTGGAATATTTTCTTCCGGGAGCATTGATCTTTGTAGGATGTTAAAAGTTTTTGAAGTGATTAGAGCTCTGTCTACTGTCAACAGTAAACCTGAACATCAGAAATTGGTCATGTTCTGCAAAGTATTTTCCCAACTATAGCTGTTTTTTTTAAGAGGGGCTCGGAATGATGAAACCCTTTTCGCGTCGGTGTCCCTTCTACCCTGTATGGCATTCGGCTTCCAGTCTAACCGGATGCAGCTGAATATCACTATTTTATATGCAACGACTGCCTAACTGACACCCTCAATTCAGAAACCAGGTAACACGATACCCGTTGTTAGGACTGGTTGTCGAATTTTAACTTGTAGTAGATTACATTACCTTCCTTGGAGATCTATTCTATTAGGACTGGTTGTCGAATTTTAACTTGTAGTAGATTACATTACCTTCCTTGGAGATCTATTCCCAGCAGCAGACCGCTGCCTTTTTTTTTGGATCGGAAACCATCAAATGACTCCTCTCGCTCCGACTAAAAACCATCCATGTTCCTTCTTTTGCCCTTTGTGTTCCAGGGCCGCGGTATCTCTTTCGAACAGTCCCGCAGCCCATGACCTGATGGCCTACCATAACGTCTTAAAGCATGAGTAATTCCAGTACGGGAAAGAGATGGCGCAGACCGCTGCCTCTAAACTAAATGGAGCCCTGTGTGAAACGTTATAGGATGATCGTGCTAACATTATCTTTATGTAGCTTTCATTATTCTCGATCAGCTCTTCTTTTTCTTCGTCGTTCCCTCACTGCGGAGGATCGCGACCACACATGACACGTCTCCAAGCCATGCGGTCTCCTGCAGTGTGGACCACTCGGTACACGCTGCCTCCAACAGCCTTCTTGATTCTTCAATTATAGTTCTAATTCATTTAAGTCTCTACCCATAAGAGCCAGTTTATATTCGAATTCTAATGGTTGTGTTTTTCTCCTTATTATTTGGATTAGAAATTGTTCTATTCGGAACTCTTTTGCAATTTATGACAACGCAAATCTCCAATGGGGTAAGAAAAACATACATAGTGTTGTGTACAAGTCGACATATCGATAGGTCGTCGTCGGCCGTACCCGCCGGAGCGTTTCTTCCATTAAAAGCAGAGTTAATTGAAAACCACCCGCAAGGTAACTCATCCAGCAAGAACTGTCCGATTGTTTCGTTACAAACGAAAATATTATGCAAACAACAATATGAAAAAGTGTTCTATGATGCTTTGGTGACAGTAGTTGGAATAGACTTTCTGTAGATCAACTTAGAGTGCATAATTAATTGACTGTTGCAAACATTTTATGGAAATTGGAAACTATAATTCGATATTGGTAATCGCGTTATGGAACTCAAATGGAGTTGGGCAGGACACCTAGATGGCAGGTGGAGTAAAGCTGTGACCTAGTGGCGTCCAAGGAATGGAAAGAGGAGTGAGGCAGACGACATTGTTGCCATTGCGGAAATATCCTGGATGAGGCTGGTACAGGAGCGTGGAGCTTGGCACAAGCAAAGAGAGGCCTATACCCAGCAGTGGGTGAAGTCGGGCTGTGGATGATGATGATGAACATTTTATGGGGCATTTTAGCATCTCCGTCCGACTGTTTTAATAATATGAAAGATGCTTTGGTAGCAATGTTAGAATAGACTTTATGCTGGGGGTCTAAAATGGCCGCTTTAGCAGAATCATAATAGGATAATAATATGAATTACGTTTAAATTCGTAAAATGGTCCCAAGGTGACAATTCATAATAGTAGGTACGTCTATAACCATTCTAAGAATTTCTTAGTTTCTGCACATT